>CP059611.1:0-2400000 GCA_016906575.1 Ceratobasidium sp. AG-Ba | reverse complement strand
TCCGGCGATCAGCCAACACACCGCTGCGGGGCCGTCTGCTCGAGCTGTCAAACCCCCGTCGACCGCCTCGGCCCGCCCGCCTACCCGTCCTGCATCCCGAAATGGCCCCTCTCGACCCAATCTTCCGAGTACCTCAGCTGGACCTCGGAGAATAACGCGCTCTGCCAGTGGTCCGGCTGCTATACGCTCCACTAATGCTAAGCCAGCCGCATCGGGGGTCGTCCGGGGACAGAAGATGGTTGTTGACCATAAAGGAAAAGGCCCTTTTGGAAAGAGCTTGGCGCCGGCTCAACAGAACGGGGCTCTCAAGGTAAATAGAACAGTGTTTTGCACCCGCTATCAGCTAATCTTTGGCTAGGATACTCAAAACCAACTCCAAGGTATCTATGCCGAAATGTTGGATTGATGGCCACTGACGCTTTTTGTAGTTGAAAACGAACTCAACTCCGAACGATCAAAGGCGGCTGACCTGCATACTTTTCAAAACGGTCTTCAATGCGAGCTCGCGGCGGCCAAATCAACAGAAATGGAAACTCGAAGGGCGTATTTACTTGTCGCAGACGAAATCGATTCTCTCAAGAAGCAGCACGCTCGTGCGATAGAAGAAATCACTTCAACGTTGTCGATCCGCGATAGAGAATTGAGAGAATCGAAGGAGGAACTGGCAAGAGTCAGAGATGACTTGGCGAAGGAGCAGGAAGGAAGAGCGGAGAGACAGAAGTTACGGAATGAAGTCATTGCACTGGAAGCACAGGTAGAGGCTCTGAAGTCCAGGGGCTACACTCTCCAAGGCGAAGCGGATGGACTGGCTGCCGAAATGGTTCCATTAAAGGAGGAAATCACGAGTTTGAAGAAGCTTGTCTCCCAAAGGGATGAGGAGCTTAGGGATGCAGAGATGATTCGACGAAAACTGCATAACCAAGTATTAGAACTGAAAGGTGAGATATGTCGATTTATAAGGTATGCGAGGCTAACCGATGTTATCTAGGGAACATTCGAGTCTTCTGCAGAGTTCGGCCTCCTTTGCGTAAGTCCTTGTTCGAGGTCCCACGTACTATATCCTAACCCCAACTTTAGCTCATGAAAAGAACGCACCCGACGGGGTTGCTCAGCTGTCGTTCCCAGGTAAAGACAAGCAGGAAATCGTAGTTACCTCGACCAGTGAATCTGCAACCGGCGCGGCTCGCGAAGCCGTCATGCCGTTTACATTCGACCGGGTATGCCTCGCATTATGTTGCTATTAGTTTTGAGCTTAATTTGCTACGGCCACAGGTGTTTGCGCCTGGGTCTACTCAGGAAGATGTGTTCGAGGAGATATCTCTCCTTGCTCAGTCGTGCACCGACGGATACAATGTGTGTATCTTTGCATACGGCCAAACCGGCTCTGGCAAATCCTTCACGATGGAGGGCGGTCCGGTATGTTGACTTCCGGATACAGTTACTAGCTATGCTCATTTCTCTCACTAAAGACCGACGAAGCACGTGGAATGATCCCTCGAGCTGTTCAGAAAATGTTCCGTGTAACTGAAGACCTCGCTCCGCGCGGCTGGGAATACAAGATGGAGGGTCAGTTTCTAGAGATTGTGAGTCGATTGGCCTAAAAAGAAAACAGGTGCTAATGCGACCCAACTAGTACAATGAAACTATCAACGACTTACTAGGAACCGGAGAGTTCGACAAGAAGAAGCATGAGATCAAGCACGAGAAAGGGGGCAAGACTACTGTGACTGATGTTGTCGTTGGTGTGTAACATCCGCCACATTCGATGAACTTTTTGACCGACTGCTTTATCCACGTTTCAGTTCCTCTCAACACTCCTGCTCAGGTTCACGCTCTTCTTCAACGCGCCAACAAACGACGCACCGTTGCTGCCACACTCATGAATGAGCGTTCCTCCCGCTCACACAGCGTATTTACTCTCCGCGTCACTGGTCAGAACACTCATACCGGTGAATCCTGTACGGGCACACTCAACCTTGTGGATCTTGCGGGCAGCGAGCGACTGAGCTCCAGCGGTGCGGCCAACCACAAGGATCGACTGAAGGAAACCCAGGCTATCAACAAGAGCTTGAGCGCATTAGGGGATGTGATCGCTGCACTGGGAAGTGCGGGAGGAAGTGATAAAAATCATATTCCGTACAGAAACAGCAAGTTGACCTACCTGCTCCAAAACTCACTGTCGGGGAATTCCAAAACTTTGGTATGTAAACATATACCTAAATGTATGCGCTGTGCTCACAACAAATGCTATAAATAGATGATGATGAATATGTCCCCTCTGGCTGCCCATTTGGGCGAGTCACTGTGTTCGCTGAGGTTTGCGACCAAGGTAGGAAATAGATGGTCATAGTTTCGTAGGGCATATACTAACCCAAACTGACAGGTGAATAATACGACATTAGGGATAGCGCGGAAGCAAGTACAAACGCGATCGTCATAGTCTGGGTTTCTGCCACACAAACCGCCCTCCTCTTTTACCCCTTGCTTTTTTCGGGTCACATTTGTATTCATTACTCCAGATTTGAAACCGCTTTCCAGTTGTGAAATATCATTATCTACCTAACAGATCGTTGCATGAAGCAAAGCTTGTTCAAGACGGAGGTGGGTTGACTTTGTTCTCGATTCCAAGCATTGCGCAAAATGCTTCTGTCTGGGGATTGGTAAACCAGGGGGCTGTACGCCGAGCACAATCAGTACATTGGACCAAACCCAAAGGACACCAGTTTTCGACTTACGTTGTTGCAGATGCCTGGGCGGTCTTGGGTTTGTATTCACTGGTCCTGGTGCAGTCATGACAAACTCTTGGACATGTGCAATCTCCCGCTCGCCAAGGTTTTCGTCAACCCAGCGCTGCGATTCCGCAATGAGCGGAGCCATATCCCAGGGTGGCGGTAAAGTAGGCTGTTGTCGCGTGGTCGACAAAAAGGGGTGTAGCGCTCGGGAGATCGCGAGCCATTCGCGGTCATATGTCAGAATTGGCGGGGTCGTCGGAGAAGTGGGGGTCGCAACATCAATTACCTAGATCCGTACGATGTACATCAGTACACACTCCAACGGGATAGATTAAAGGGGTAGAGCGCATGTGGAGTGGGACGTATGCGTACGTGCATGTACTGTCGCTTCGGTAAGCACTTGTCTAGCGCGAGGAAGTGTGTTGTGTGCCTCGGCAAAGATGATTGTTCATTGACCGGCGTTGCGCTAACACCTGTTTCGCTTTGTTGCGGCGCTGAGGAAGCTGATGTTGATACCAACCCAGACTCGGCTGGAGGTTTCCGCATCGAATCATCTTCCTCGTCTTCGATCAGAATCTCGTCGGGGTTGTGTGCCGGTGCTGGTTCAGAGGGAGCTGACAGAGCAACGGTGCCGGTGGACGGCTCGTCATCCAAGTCATCAAGCTGTATTTCGTCTGGGTTGGCCGGCTCAGGACCACCTGCGGTCCCACCGGATGAGACATTTGTGTTTTTAGCGGGCGCTGCCGCAGTTTGGCCTAGCCCTGTGTCAGACTCATGATGAACGATGGCCTCGAATCTACCCGATCATCAGACAAGTGACAAAAGGTTAAAAAAAGCCTCATACATACAGAACTAGATGGATGACCTCACCTGCAGTGCATATGTGCACTAAACCAATACGTAGGCCGAAGCGACCGCAGGAGGTCCATCATCGGCGGCGAACCGAGCTCGCCCTTTTCGATGTCTGATTGAAAGAAGGGTTTGCGTTTCAGCAGGCTCTGCAGGTCGCCGTACTTGGTAATCTCAACCGGCCAATCGTGCGACATGAACACATCTGGTGAGCTAAGCTGTTACGATAAAACTCAACATTAGTTGCGTAAATCAGACAAACATTTCTTGGGCTGATTTACCTGTCTCAGTTTCACGATATCATATAACCGAGTGTGATATGCGCTCCGTATACTTGATTTGTCGTAAGGCAGGCGCTCGTAGTGGCCTGATGCGCCGTGGTAACATAAATATAAATGAAACTCGTATTATGCACGACTTACCGAGCCGGTAGTCATGCGATTTGTATATACCCGATGCCCCAGCAATCCGAAGCTCTCCAAATTTAACACAGCCCGAGCCTCCGAGATAATATATGTTCGGGGCCAACCATCCGCCGTGGTAGCTATGTGGTATGTCAGTACACAAGTTCTAGCGCTCAACACGTAGCTACCCACAGCTCCCACATGTAGTTGCTCGCTTCATGGTTTCCCCCAATCACAACTGTAAGCACAGGGGCTTTAACTTCTTCAGTATAGTATCTGCCCACATCACGAGATCAATCAAGCACTGCTGGCAAGGGTTATCTACGTACTTGTAAAACGTACCCAACTGTTTGTATTTGTCCGGTACAGCCATACACTGGAGATCTTGGTGGTTCCGGATTGCTTGAAAATCCCCATTGACCAACACGAGATCAATCTTGTAGTTGTTTCGTTCTTCTAGGTCCCGAACTTGTTTGTACGTCGCGTCCAGTTCGCCGTGGCAACATCCAGTAACCGCGACCTGGAGTATTTCATTAAAATTGCATTTTGTTTCATGTGACTCTCGTACTTTCATGGCTTTGCGGGGCCGGCTTTTCTGTGATTGGGATAAGTTATTAACGTGGGGTAAGTCTAATAACTTGGTTGGTGTCAAAGCTCGGCGCATGGCAGTCACGTGTTCGCCATGATCTGATCCACACTCATCAGGATCCAGTATTGGTCTCGACCTGCTGCCAATGCCCAACTCATTTGTTTGCTTTCTCACAAGAGCACAAACAACAGTGTCCTCCCCGCCTTTAATCAACACTGTTTTCGGGTAACCTGTCGCGGGTAGAGTCATGCCAGGCACTTCAATATTTCCGACTCAATCTTTTTAGGCCATTTGTTTAAGCGGACCTGACGCAAAGCCAATCCGACTCCTAGGCGTCAGATACCCCGAGCCAAAAACACCCGCGATTTGTCTCCAGGGGTAGACTCTGTGTCCTATTGAGAGCCTCGGCGAATCTGCTTGATAGATATTGCGACGGGCTTTCCCGGGCGGCGTGCAATGCTGTAAAGGCACAGTGTACTCGCGAACCTGTTCCTATAAGCGTGACTGCCTGATTTGGACGTGCACTCATAATTTGCCGGTATGTCTCTACCCCCATGCGTACATTCCCCACAGATATTATCCAGGAACAGGATGAATGTCAACCAGGGATCGCGGAATGTCTCGACACTCTGTCCATCCCACGGACTCTTGAACCGAAATGCGATCATGCCACGGCTGACACCGACACGCGCGCATGGCGGATGCCCTTACAATAGGGAGCAAGATAAAATAAACCCGAGCTCGGTACATTCATTTCGGAGTGTGGCACCTCCGGATTTGACAGCTACTGAATAGGATTCGCATCTCGGGACCTGGCTTGTTCTAGCCACGGCTAAAAAGACACCCAGGGCAGCCCTTTGTCCTCGGAAAGCTTTACATCGGTGTATTTAGGATGACCGCGCCCAGTGCGTGATTAGGTTCGGTCGTATCGGACGTGTTGTGTGAATTTACACTGTGGGCGATATCAACCAGGAACAACGGCGTCACGAATTCAACATGTTCACAACACTTTGTACACCACCCCTGATTTAGAAAGTCACACTTACGAACGCCTTGCAACCGGTTCAGGCGTGACAACCGTCGGGGGTTGAACTAGCGAGAGTTCTTTTGGCGATATGCAGTTTCACCTCCCTAGACAACCGACACGGAAAGAGTGTTGCCGAATCGGGCCCGTTTTCAAACGCATTTTTTTTTCAGAGTTGGCCAAATGGGTCATCGCGATGGGGCAATGGGTATGGCTATATGCTGAGTGGATATATATGGCAATGGTATGAGCAAAACGTGCAAAGTCCGTTCAGCCTGATGTATGGTCTTTACCCAAGCGATTATCGCTCAAACTGTGAGAATGGTTTATGTGATTGATTGAGGTATTAATGCATTAACTAGCGCTGCCAACGCAGTACACCAAAACAGTCGCTTTTCTCACCCCATTAGCGAGCTTAGATGAGCCCAAACGGGCGAAAACACTCACCAGTACAAATTCTAGAACAATTTACTACCAAAACAGGAACAGCGCTCACGGCTGAAACGTCGTCTCGCCTTCTTCGTTGAACTCTTCTTCTTGTTTAACAAGGACCGCCCAAACCGAGGCCTTGAACTGCGACGACCCAAAAACTCAATCAGCCTCGGGTGCACGGTTGCAACACGACCCGGCGTCCGAGCCGTAGGCTGAGCGGGCATGCGTAACAAGTGCTTACTGACCAGTGTATGCACCAGCCCCATCTTGATTTCTGCCGCGCGCAACTTGGCGAGAAGCGCGTCGTCTGATCGTTCGCTCATCTCACGCGACTTGGTGACGAGCTACACCCCAGGAAACCGAGAAAAATATTAGGCTCTTATCACCCCGATGAAATTTCGAGAATAGAGGGGGCATGCAAGTGGAGCGCGAGTCGCGTAGGAAACGTTGTATATTATTGGAGCTGGTGGATCTCAATACGTACCGTCTTGAGCGTCCGGGCGAGTTTCGCGTACTCCCACAGAACATCCGCTTCGAGTGGAGTAAGTTGGGGGTGGCCCGCGTAAATGTTTCCATCGTCATAGGCATGTCCTGAGAGCGAAGCCATTCTGGGAAGGAGGACCGCGCCCCAGATCACCGAAAAATATGAGGGGATCCGCGTCGATCGTTCAGAGGTGGAACGAGTCCGGTGAAAGGAATGTCGCTCGAGATAGCGATAGTATAGTCAAGTCAACTGTCGTATCGCAGATCGGAATTCTTCCGCGCCCAATCTACTATAGCTAGGCCTCCTAGATGCAGAAGGCGGGATTCGATAGGACACGATAGCGTACGGGCGGAGAATTCCCAAAACGGAGATAGTGTGTGCTAGGCCGCTGCTGTCCGAGGAGCCACGGTCGGCGGGGGTTAGTGGACAGGGACAGTCAATGAAAGAAGAACGTAAACCGGAATCTCGCGTTTACTCGACTTGTTGCACGCGACCCAAGACAGCGGTGGCTGTGTCCTCGTGGCTCAGGGTCGCGCGAGATAGCGCTCACGTGAGCTGTCAGTGGGGACCGAGAGTATAGCCGCCGAGGGCGCTGAAGAAACCCGCCAGAACGCATCGAAAGACATGTATGACTTGGCAAGCGGGCGGTAACCATGGACCAGGCGGGCGGTGTGATTCCCGCGTGAACGCGCGCGCGATCGATCATCGAGTCGGGGATGTTCTTCCTCTGACGCACAAGTACAAGACAAATGAGGTAACCCCGCCAAGCGGTCCCGTAAATCAACTCGTTATGGTCGTGGGGATAACAATCTGATGTGACACGAAACGCATCGGGTCAGACAACCGCTCCAGTCGGGAAGCAGCGGAGCCGGAGTGAAAGTTGGAGCGCGTCGTGGCGCAGCGTCATCGATTAGCGACAGAATGACGTTTCTGGCCAAGATTTTCACGGCAAAAGCGGAAATTTTTGCCTAAAACAAAATCAAGTGGGTGTATGCAAATCGAGAATTTGCACCGACGGATGGCGCGCTAGCAGATAGACTCTGTGGCTTCGGAGCACGGGCCGTGTTGACATCATACGCATTTGCACGCATGATACGGTGTTTGATGCTCCGGCTGAACGTGCGATGCTTTCCGGTCGGGAGATGTTTGGGACGTGACCCTTGGGTTTCATGACCCAACAGGCGCACAACCCGGGAGTCGCGCCCGGTCATTGCAACAGAGAAATTGCGGCCAGGGCTAGCGAGTCAGAGTGTTTGTTACATGTGACGGAGCTGTTTCCACGCCGCCATGCCAGTTTCACCGAGGCTTTTGTGATGAGTGACGGTTCGGTGAAGCCTCATGCTCGCTGGTGGAGGAGCGACATCGGCTGGGAGGTGGCCGGCCGCGTGCGAGCTCAGTGGGTGGGCCGTGGGTGGGATAGAGGGATCAAACCGATGAGCCATCTATCGGCGGAGACAGCCGATAGATGGGACTAGTGCGTGTGTGGCTCGTGCTGGGTGCTGAGCGAGCGTGGTGGCCGATCACGGAGTGTTGCTGGGACAACATGTATGCGCACATGTGGGCCCGGCCGACGCGAGCGGGAGAGGCCCGCAGATGGACCGGTGCGAGGCTGGTTTCAGACCCAGAAACGGCGGGCAGATCGCGTGCCGGATCAGGCTAGGGCCCTCTGCCTGATGTGTCGAGGCTAGGCAGCATCCAGGGCCCCAGGGTGCGCATAGCAAGGCCCAAACAGGCATGGTCCTCCTTTGTCACTAGTCACCCACCCATGGGCGCTACCCGCCTCAAGCTATATAGCGGGGCGCACTGCTGCCCGACCACCCACCGCACCAACATGAACGACTACTCTTCGCTCTTCACCAGCGGCCTCATGCTCCTCTGCGACTCGGCCCATGCCCGCTCGCGCCCGCCCACCCCCGTCCCCGCCGACCCCAAGGGCACCCTCCCCACCGGCCTCTGCTCCTTCCTCTCGCTCGACATGGCCGAGTCCCTGCGCACCTTTACCACCGGCTCATCCAGCCCCACCCCCTCGACCCGCTCTCACAGCCGCAAGCCCAGCGCTGACAGGTATGCCTTCACTCACCGGCTCCCCTTCAACATGGCTGACCACCGTCCCAGGCCTCCTCGAGCAACACCCTCTCCGGCCGCCTCGAGCTCTCATGTCGCGATCTCGACCCGCAGGCTTGCTCTGTCGCCCGCCAGCTCCCGCCGTCGGTCGCTCCCCCAGCCCAAGCCCGCGCCTCTTGCCGAGCTTCCACTGTTGCCCAACGGCTCCCATGCACGGTCGTGCTCCGATCCGGCTGCTGCCTCGCCTGCCGTACCCGCCTTTACCGTCGAGTCCGCACCAGCCCAGACAATCTCGCACACCGTTGACGAAATCCCCGAGCAAGCCAAGTCGCGCAGGCACTTGGCGCCGATCACCTCCAGCCTGAAACTCGAAATTTCTTCTGCGCCAACAACCCCCTGTAGCCGGTTCCCCACTACCCCGACTTCGACTCGGGCGCATTCGATGTTCTCCCCTCCCCCGACCGACGAGATCTCCTGGTCCAACAGTCCGCTCTCGCCCTCTGATCACTGGGTGGATGCCTTTGCAAGCATACTCTCGCCGACCACCACCGAGAGCGCACTCGGTCTTCGCTTCATCTCGAGCGGCCCATCACTCAGCATTCTCCCAGAGGGCGAAAACGTGGCGCCAATCTTCGAGGACCGAGCGAGCGCACCCAAACGTGCTCGAGCTCGCCGCGAGAGACACTCGGCACCGTCTCGCAACCCGAGCATCACCGCCAATTCAACACGTTCGACTGGCTCGGTTTCTACCCACCACCGACGAGTTCAAAGAAATGGTGCCCTCGCTAGGCTCGAGGGTCGCATGCAACGTAGCGAGTGGATGAGCGACGAGGAGGACGGCGTACCAGCCATCAACGTCAAGCCAACCCTACCGCCCTCTGTTCGACACCAGCTTGCCCCGCCTCGCGGAGAGGACCAGAGCTTTAGCTTCATCGACCTCACCGATGATATCGCTTCGCTGGCCGCTCGTCGCGGAACTCGCGTCTAGTTTATCGGTTTTTGGTCACATATCTACTTGTATCCTCACTTCTCCCGGGCGAGAAGTATAAAAGACCCTCTGCGGTTGTGCATTTTATTTATTACTTTACATTTAGTGCTTGTTCGATTATTCGTCCCATCCTATCTATTCGTTCGGTCATTTTCTACGATACCATCTAGTTACTTTTTGTACATCTAGTAACCCTTGCATCATCCGTTTTTGTCCTCACTACTCATGTTCGAATCTTCCTCCACACTCCCTTGTATGCATCTCACCCTGATCCACACGTCCCTAGTTATGTCTCCATGTCGAACTTTACATCGTAAATATATTGCTCCAAATGCTTGCACCTGAACCCAATCGTCTGCGCCCGAACAACGCTAGAGTCTCGGCGGATACTCGACCCGCCCCCAATTCCGCTATCTTCCGCCTGCCCTACATCGCATCGAGTGAAATTCCGATTGGAACAAGACGAGTGCCCACGATCGTCATCCATAAACGGTTGCATCGGTCACCTTGATCCGGTCCCCAAGTCTGCATCCCTTCACTAATTGATCTACACAAATAACACAATGTCGGGCCAAGACATCGCTCCCGCAGGAACATCTGAAAAAAAAAGAGCAAGGGAAAAAAAAAAGCGGAGTTTAGACGCATTTGCATATCAGTTTTCTGGTTATTCATCCACCTCGGGCCATGCCCGCCCGAACTGAACAGGTGGCTGACATTTGGGTCCTTGGGAATTGCAAGTCGAGCTGTCACGTCTATTCAGGATATGCGCGGCTGTTTCCAGAAGGCTCTAACGCCATAAGGATACATTGCGCGCGTGGTGATTTGTCCAGCTAGCCACCCGCGCGCACACGTTCATCGACCCATCTATCCGCGCACATCTCGAGATAACGCACCCGGGGCCTCGCCGCATCGATGTGCGATCCACGGCCCATCTCGAGATTGTAAAATGACAGTGTGGGGATACTGATCGGTATATGCTCGGAAACCATCTGCGCACGGATAGGATAAACACATCCCGACGACGCATCACGTGATGTGACGTGCCGCGGCTCGAGATGCGCCTTGCCGCAGGTACGGACTTGGTCCGAATCGGAGAACTCTAGCTCGGTGGCAGACGTCCAATTCGAGTTTGGTACTAGCCGACAGACAGCCTATGAGCTCATCGGGTCTAGTTTTTGTTCTTCTATTACTGGCTAAACGTTTTCCATGATTGCTTCGGCCCGATACCGCACGAAGGTTAATTTTCCATCCCATCCTCTCGTCACTGCGTATTGTTCCTGATTTCTTCTGGAAGGTTGTGGTTCGTTTACGGTTGTGGTCCAGTTGCGCACCAGGTTTACTCTGCGATGAACGCCCCAAACTCGATGAGCGCAAGAATAGATTGACGCGCACACAAGATGGATCTGGTTTCATTTAGCGGTTTATCACCACCGGCGATAACTCGACATATTACATGGAGCGCTTGACAACTACCCTCGGGGCCTTGTTCAGGTTAGGTCTAGGAATGTGAGCTATTGTTCCTCCAACTGCGGCACTATTTCGAGAGAGCTGAAACAAGGTGTGTCTGAAAATATGTGGAGTGGTTCACTAATGTGTAAATCCCTCGGATCTCATTCCAAGGATGATGGATGCAGGGCATTCAATTGAGAGAGATCGAGGTGCCTTTGTAATATATGCGTTGTATTCATAGATCGGCGAGCTTCCGGCGCGATGGGAATATAATCGAAAACAAACAAGTGATTCATCGAGGAAATCGATTCAAATTGTACACGGAACATTCTTCAAAGCAACAGTAACCCCTCCAAAGCTACATATTAATTCAAGAACCCAGCACCTACTTGCGAGTTGAAAACTTGGAAAGCAAACTAGATCCCAAAGAGGACACTCCATCCTTGACTAGATCCTGGATTGTCGATGGCTGGCCGTTCATAGAGGGAGGCGCTGGGGTAGGCGGTGATGTATCCCATTGCTGTTGACCAGGCGCGTGCGGGTACGGGCCTGGAGGAGGAGGGGCACTGGGATACGAGCCATATGGGACTTGGTATTGTGGGTTACTGCTTGGTGCGCGGCCCGGGCTGGTACTTGGCTTAGGCTTCTGTAGCTTTTGCCCAACTGGCGTCGCGTTCTGGATCGTCGGCGAGACTGGGCGCGGCGGTCTGGTGTACGGATTGTACGGATTATGGGCTGAAACACCTCCTGGTCGGGGAGAATGTGGTGACGGCAATTGAGAAGAGGCGTTGAGCGCTCCCCCCGACATGGGCGTATTCTTTGAGCTACCGCCCAAGCTACCGAAGAATGATGTACGGTGGCCAATAGGAGAATTCGCTTGCGAGATAGGTCGGGTCGTTGACGACGAATTAGGTTCAGGAGGAAGTTTCAGGTTTGGAGCCTTCTGGCTTAGACTTGCAGGCTTGGGGGGTGGTGCGACCGGCATAAGCTCGGGCATTGGTATCTTAGAAAGATGAATAGTCAGTGTTTGGGGAGGGGCGTAAGCCTTCCGCGATGAGCTACTTCTGAATCAACGATCAAAGCTAATTGAGAGCCAGGCAAAACTCTTACTCTTTCGAGGGTGATTCATCCAGTTTGATAACCTTTGGTCCTTTGGGCGCCGGCACTTTTTCGTCTTCATATCGCAAGTATTGGTGGAGCTCTTCTTCGTATCGCGCTCTTCGTCTGGTCCGCTTCGTTTCTTCCGCTATCTGAACGACGCGCTGAACTTGTGCCGCATCAAGCGCTCGAATCATGATAAACGTCATAGAATCATCTTGAAGCAAGTTGCACGCCAAGTCGACATATTCGTCAATTGCACCTTCAGACCCGACCACGACTTCGTTCGGCTCATGCTAAAAATCGTGCAAAGATCAAACCACCGAGCTCTCGAACATGACACGAGGCATACACACTTTGTGGCTGGACTGCAGTTTCACCACCATCGCCTCGCCGGGCTTGGGTGGCAGGGCAGGTGAAGATCCCGAGGTCGACGACTGGCGCGAATATGCGCGCAGACCACCTGATGCTGCATCAGCTGCCGCAGTTCGGGTGCGGTATTCGTCTGATTGGTCCTGGAAGGAAAGGAGTGACGCTACTAGCACAACTTCTAGCCCTGTTGCGTTCGGGTATCAGCGTCGACCTAGCGCGGGCTATACAATAACTACGGATACCTCGTCGGTCTTCCACGTCGAACCTGTGACAAGCAACCATGCTTAGATCCACGCTCTGGCTCGATGGATGAAAAGGCGATGACGTACCTTGACAAATTATAATCTAGGAACTGAACAATTGCCTTCTTGTTCTTCTTTTCGGATTCGCTGACGGCAATTAGAACAGGAGGATCCGGCTTTCGTAACAGGTAACATTCGTCTTTCTTCCACTCAAATTCATGACTGTTTATCACCAGGAGAAATCAGTTGGAGTACGGAAAAATGTGTGCACGTCCAAACTCACTCTTCCCATTTGAACTCCCACTTGAAGGACCTGTTTTCCAAGCGCGCTGAATACTCCGCGCCCGTCAATCCTGGGATGAGCGTCTACTCACAATCTTCCAGTAAAATTCAACTCAATCTTGATCGTAGGGTTATGTAGTTCGATCACTTTGTTCTTGCTTGTCGCATTCGCTGCTGTGACTGTGGCCAACAAAGAGTCGGACAACGGGTCTTTAAATCCAATTGTTTAGGTTGATTGGGATGGTACTACTCCGAGGCACATACCAAATATATTTACAGCATACGAGCCCTCTTTCGAGTCACCCCAGCGCCGCCGGTACACTGCAACGCCATCCGAATCGTACAAATCTATAGCTCCAGTTTCTTCTTTGCTATTTTCAATCGTTAGAGTGAAAAGGTTCTTATCCAGAGGTGGTGGCATGTTGGTGGATAATCAGTTGAACGTGGCAAACAATACAAAAGGACAGAGCGCGCAGCAGCCCATCTCCTCTTGCACAGCCGGGGGCAGTGCCACCTTGGCCCAGTTCACGTGACCAGTTACTCTCTAGCGCCCGTGCCTGGGCGTCTCTTGCTCGTTTTTGGCAAGCAGCAGCCCATATCTGTCAATAACGTCTCAATATGAATCTTTTTAGCCCACATAAGGTGAACCGAGACAGCTGTATGCAGTTTATAGGCCACTCAGCTTGGCCTAGACTTGTATTTGCTCGCGAGTGAATGGTTGCCACCACGTTGTGGCGTTGTCAACATATCGTAGGGGTGCTAGTACAGCTTCACAGACTTCCCGAACGGATCAGTCGGAATGTACACACTAGAACTTACCTTGGGGCCGGTGCCAGCAAAGGAACTCATGTGGATGTATTACGTTCGTAGCAAAAAGCATCGTGAGGAGCTACACCTCATGGCTGAATTTGCTATGACTGATAACGAAAGCCCATGGCCAACTAATAGCAAAGTATGTTCTCTTCACAGGAGTCCCTGCATATTCACACACTCTACTCTTCCCATGCTCTCACCCGCGTAGAACTGCAGGATTAGCTCTAAACACCATGATTTGCAATGCGTAATATAGTACAAGGGCCCCATACATCCAGGGGAATAGTTCTGACCATGTGAGAACTGGAAAGAAGTCACTCAGGGCTTGGTCACTTAAGTAATTTGCACAAATCAGCTTCCCCTTGAGCGCGATTCCATAGGGTGCTACGGAGCAGTACTCGCTTTGTGACAAGTACGTGTTTAAACCATCACATTGATGAAGCTGGCAGCACAGAACCTCGAAGTTTTCAAGGCAGAAGCTACCCTGCTGTCACAATCATGACCAAGTCTGTTCTTCCAACGAACACTCTGCATTTCACCGGACAACAGCCCTCCAAATCATATACCACTGCTCATCTTCGACCGGTTCTATGGAATCTATGCCACGCGACTACATGTACTGCGATAACGTTAATACTCCTAGCAAATCTGGAATACTTACTCGGGCTGTTCATAAGTTTAGCAGCGGGGAACACAATGCCCATAGGAGCTATGTAGCCACTGCGGTGTTTACTCTGTGCTCCTAAGTCGAAGGGTCACGTTGATCGTGGGGGGTAAAGATACATAAGAGCAACGATAGTTCTGCCAAATATGATGCACACGAATATTATAGCAGACTTGTTTTAGGGTGGAATAGCCAATTTCTCGAACGCATATACTCTGGTTCGTAACTGCGCGCTTCCTGGTCTCGCCCGGTGAAATCGCGAGGATCGAAAGTCAATTCATCTGCGCCAGCATAGATCCTTTGTTTCGTTAATAGAAGTAGATCGATTTTACGTACCTCAAGCAACAGACGATAATTTGGGAAGGCGCCAGATCGTTTCGGGGAGATGTGAACTACAGTGGCCAAATCCTATGCTTTGAATTTACTCAGGTCAACAGACCAAAAGGCTCTTCTTTTAAATTCCAACCGAGATCCGGAAGATAACGTATTTTATTGGCTAATCGTTTAGTACATGGATCCTTGTGTTCTGTCACTAACGCAAGTGCATCCCTCCAAGCCGGTTCGTCACCCCAATGACTCCGGCTCCACCAGCGCCAGTCTTGACAGCAACATCCCAAATCACAAGCAACCCATCCTTGCCGGTGGTGCTGATTCGTGTAACATTATCCCGGCCGCCGTTGTATGGGCGCACGCTTGTAATAGTATTCTGGTGAACGGTCAAAAGGTCACCACTAGCACCAGAAGTTGACGCGGAGCTTCCTGGAATGGGTGGCGGGCCGGTCGTCCCGCGAGAGTCGGCATTTTTGAAACGATTGAATGCCTCATTGTTCAACCGACCGACGGCGCCAGCACTACGAGGACCAGCAGGTGACTTAGTTGACGTAATATCGTCAAGAGATCCTTCGAGTGCCCAGCCCGAGCCGTTATCTGAGAACAAGACTGGCTGACAGTCGTGACCAGCTGCGACCAGCGATGACTCAGAAGTGAAAGTAAGCGTCACATAGGGAAGTGTGGAAATGCGAATGGTCTGAGCGCCAATCTGAGGATTGGCTAGCGTAATGGTACTATCGTGGCCTTTGGAACGCACTCAGTCTCGTGGCCATAGCGAGGCCAACCTGATTGTACTTACTTGCAAACGCGAGAAGATCGCCAGAGGGAGAGAACGCAACTGAGTGTACCCATCCCCCACTCGGCGACCCGTACTCGCCACAAACTGTGTTGAACGGTAGCTTCTCTCCCCAAACAGTTGGCGCCGGCCTTCGAGCACGTTGTTAACAATACGTATTAATTTGGGTGAGCAAATTTACTAACTTCTTATCAACGTCTTTGATAAATGCAGAGAAAACGCGCGCTTTCATATCCGCACTTCCGGCGGCTAGTAGTACGTTATTCGGGTGCCAGTCAATGGCCAAGACAGTCGATCTGCATTGGGTCAGACGCAGAATAAATGAATCGACGGCGGACATACCGAATAGGCTTCTTGAGCTGCTTGGCAACCCACCAGTTATTTTCTTCGTCGAAAGAACAGACCGCGATTGCACTATACGGCATTGAGTCTCAAACCAACCAGGAAACATTCGGTCAAGCACACACCGAGCACCACTGGCAACAGCAAACTTGTCTTCCTTAGGACTCCAGCGTACAAAAGTCGCAGCACGATTGATCCGCAGCAGAACCAAGGTGGGTTTCCAAACAATGCTTCCAGTCTGTGGGTCCTGCTTTTGCTCCCAGACGTATGCATTACGGTCCTGGGAGCAAGTAACAATACGGTTTGTGTTGGGAGCCCAGTCAATGGACGTGATTGTCTTGTCGTGCTATGGAGGTTCCGTGTTAGACATGTCGCGGCGAGGCAACTAGATGACGTTATACCTCGGACAAAGTCTCGGCCGGCTTCCATTCTGCTCCGTTTTTCGAGAAAATTTGAACCTCGTTACTGTTTAATGATACAGCAACCTCTGTGACATAGGAATGTCAGTATACTGGGGATATAGATAATGTCATGGCCATTCTCACGGGAGCGGTCTGGGCTAAACGAATGGCAAGTCAAAGGCACCTGCGCTAGCTGATAGACTTCGGGTTGCGACATTGTACTGGAATGTGGTGCTGATGACTGAGAATTGGCTTCTCGAAGGACTAGCAGTCAACTCCGAGCTGTGGTGGAGGGCGGGAGGGCGGTAAGAGGCTGTGTAGGTGCCAAATAGTAGATTAGATTAGGTAATCACTGTAGCTGGAAAGATTGGCTCCTGCCTGCGATCACAGTACCCCGATCATTGGTTCTAAAAATGCTTGCCAGGGCAAATAAGGCGGCACCCAAGGTCGCCCAAGCAGCGACATTAATTCGCTCCTTTTCTTCCCCGTCGCTCGTTGCCCGAGCAAAAGCTGCTAAACGTGAGACAGATTCACTCTGGTGGTTCCCAGACAGTACCTGATGCCTGAGTTCATCAGCACCAGCAAAGAAACCAACCCACAAGAGCGCCGGATTCAAGGTGAAGAAAGATGAATACGTAAGCAGCAGGAGAACTACAGTCAGCACCAATAGTTTCTTTTATTTGCGCTAGTACTGACCGTTACTCAGAGCTCGAACAAGCCGACTGTGCTACCCGCTTCTCAACTCGCTGAGCACCATTTGTTCCAAAACCCACCGCAAGACTTAGGCTTGCCTGAATTGTCACCGGTACGATCTTCGGCCAAATATCTTGCTCGATATCCTGGTAAACGCTATGGCAGGCCATCTTTACGGGTCATGCTGTTGGTTCCGCAATAACACTCCCCTCAAAACCTGGATCTATAATTTCAGCTTACGGACTACCTCTTTCTATCGAAAATGAGGTAAGGTGTGATATAGTGTCCGAGTATTTATCACTTCTATCTCTGGAATACGTAGTTCGCATTGTTAGCTTCCCCCGCATCAGTAATTCGCGAGTCGACTCTGTCAATTCTCGACGTCTTGGATGCAGGGTTTAAATCAGGCACATCCAATAAAGATGCTAGAGTGGTACTAAGTGGGTGTTCTCTCGTTTACTGTTTGGATCAGTTTTTTCTGATCAATTTTTTGTAGCTGGAAATCGAGGGTCGGGCAAAAGCCATCTACTCTTACAAGCCGCCAACTATGCGGCTGCAAGCAAATGGGTTGTCCTCTACGTACCGAAAGGTTTGTTTGCTTCCTTTCCTAGACAATTCTGCTAATTCACGCATGATTACAGCGATAAAATGGGTTGATTCGACGACACCCTATGCGTACGACACCCGAACTCGAACTTTTCAACAGCCAGAATTGGCATTGCAAACGCTCGCCCAATTTGTCGAAGCGAACTCTGCAATACTAAGGGACGCCAGTGTTCAAATATCTACGGATATCCAGAACGAACGCCTGGGCAAATTTTCTGCGGGAACTCCACTCTCGAAGCTACTGGATCTCGGACTCAAAGATCAATCGCTGGCTACCGAGGTTCTGGAAGTTACGCTTGAGCAACTGGGGCGGCAAAACAAGTATGTTCAACCAACTTCTTATATCGATTATGCGCTGACATGGCAAAAAGGTACCCCGTTTTGATTGCTGTCGATGATTTCCAAGCTCTGCTTTGTGTGTCCAAGTACCGAGACCCACAATATGAATTGCTATTTGCACACCATCTTACCCTTCCTAGGTTAGTACTAGAATATGCTTGCGGCAAGCGCACTCTGGTAAGCTACTTGGTGCGCATGGTTATATATGCGTGCTCATTGCTGGTTAACACGATTAGGCAAAAGGTGCCGTGCTGGGAGCCAACTCGAGCACACACACTAGGTTCCAAGAGCCTCTTGTTTTGAAGGAAGCTTTGGGAATCATCCCGCTTGGAAGCGCCTCGCCATACGAACGACGAAACGAGAATATCGTAGCCTATGCATCAGGTTTAAAGGGCTTCTCTGTCCCTTCAAGGATGCAGATAGGAGAGGCAGCGTCCATGTTTGATATTTGGGCACAAAATAAGGCTCTACACACCCGTAAGTTTTGTTATAAGTTAAGTTGCTGACGTGGATTTACTAAAATAAAAATGCTTATTAGCTTCAAGTGATTCGTTGTTCTTGAGCAAATACGTTGAAGCCAGTGGGAATCCTGGTGACATGGTGAAAACGGGATTTTTGGCTACATTGTGCACATCTTAGTTAGGCTCTAGCACCAGCATATCCTGCCACCGAGTGATTGTAGAATACCTAGTTATCAACATTCAACTTTCGAGTTTAGCGCTTCTCTTGTTTGTTTTTGATTGGATCGTAACCAGCGGGTTCGGGTTGATTACAGTTCCAGCCACCCCAACCAAGCCACTACGTCATTCAATGAGAATATTAACTTGGAACATTGTGGGTTTATTCAACGCACGAGTCGTCCTTGCATCTAGACATACTAAATCTCTGTACTAGAATGGAATCCGAAGTCTCCCCGAATACCATCCGTAAGTATAGACCCACAACTCGGAGTGAGGGTGTTGGACTCTAAAGATCGGGTAGTTGGTATACATTGAAAACGTGCAGCGAAATATTAAGGGAGCTCAAGGCAGACATACTTTGTTTTCAAGGTGCGAGATCTGGTATCCTGCAAGTCGGAGCACTAAACTCACCAACTGCAGAAATGAAAATATCTCGCCAGCTTCTCACTAAACAATTGGCTGTTCCGGACGGATATGATGCTGTTATGTCCTTTCCAAAAAACAAGGGTGGCTACAGTGGTGTCGCGGTATACACAGATTCTACTAAGACTGTTCCCCTCAAGGCAGAGGAAGGATTGACGGGTGGTCCTCAAACGACAAGCAGGGTGAAGCTGGATGAGCACGAGCGGGTATCATCTGTGTATCCTTGTGCAGATAGGGTACGCGTTGACTCCTTCCATCCGAAGATTGGATTATCCTTACTCAGTGTTTGCAGCTCGAATTTATGCCAGACGGGCTGGGCAACGTACCTAGCGATTTGTCGAGCTTGGACAACGAAGGTCGCGCGCTGGTGGTTGATTTCGGTCTGTTCGTCCTCATAAATGTCTACTGTCCCAACGAAGGCTCAGAAGAACGGCTCCCCTTCAAGTTCAACTTCCACAAATTATTAGAAGAGCGGGTCAGGATACTCATCAGCGAAGGGCGAGAGGTGATTGTTTTAGGCGATATGAATGTAGTTGCTGCCCCTGTTGACCACTGCGACGGGTCACTGGAATCACAAAGAAACGTGTTTTGGGAGCGCCCGGTTCGAGTCTGGTACCGCCAATGGCTGCATCCCGAGGGCCCAATGGTCGATGCTGTCCGGAACTCGTGGCCAAATCGAGAGAAAATGTTTACATGTAAGGAACGTGCAACCATGATTGTATTTTTTCCTGATGCTGTTTTACCAGGCTGGAACACTTTGACAAATGCTCGCGAGTCGAACTATGGAACACGAATTGATTATATTTTGCTGACAGAGGGTCTTCTCCCTTGGTTTAAACATGGGGACATCCAGCCCGACATTCGTGGATCTGATCATTGTCCTGTGTTCATTGATTTACACGACGAAATCACCTCGCCCGATGGCCAAGTTTTCCGACTAGCAGATAGGCTATCGCAACCGTTTGATCCAAGCGGCTCTCAACGGAGCCCGCCACCAATTTCTACGGGATTTTGGGACGAGTACTCGGGGAAACAAAAGCTACTGTCAAATTTCTTTGGCAAGAAATCAACAACCGATACTACTGTTGGCCGCATTAGTCTCACAAATGATGTTATTCAACAAACCAATTGCTCGACGCGGCCTGATCCTAAAATATCATTGGCAGAGTCTTGTGTCACCTTGGATACACCTTCCGCTGAACCAAAGGAGCCATCACAGCAATCCAACTCTACTACCGAACCAAGTTCACAACGTCATACGTCGACCCAGGAGCGAAAGCGCAAGGCAGCCAATAGTTCGACCCAACCGACGGATTCCAATTCTAAAAAGCTTAAAAAGACTGCATCCACCAGCGGTCAGCCGAAGCTTGCAGCCTTCTTCCCTGCCTCTAAATCTTCGAAGGGACGATCCAGTTCTCCGCCAATTGAGCTGAGTGGTGGCTCAGAAGACGAGCCAGACTTGGAGCTCATCAGACAAGATAGCAGCGTTTTAAACACCGTGGAGCTGGCTAGCGCATTACCTTCTTTCCAGATACCAGATAACACCACTAGTAAAGCAGCTTGGTCTCAGCTTATGAAACCCTTGGAACCACCGCGATGCACAGTCCATAATGCTCTTACGAAGGAATACACGGTAAACAAAGCTGGCCCGAACAAAGGCAAGAAGTTTTTCTTGTGCTCAATGTAAGTTTGACCTTTATTCAACCATATTGATGCTAAACGTTTCTTAGGCCAATGGGTCCTGGCTATGATTCTGGAAAGTCTACCAGGCTTCGAGAAGAAGTTGATCCTCGATTCCGTTGCAACTACTTTAAGTGGGCAAGCGAGGTTAAAAAAGAGTCCAACAAGAAAAAGGTGGTGCTTCAATCCAGCTCATAGAATATTGTCGATACCATTTTAGCTTTTTTATTCATGGTTTTTGGTTATCGCTACTCGCTTTCATGCTAGCTGTCATAGACTATCTTTGTACACCACTATATATTTCCCGTTCAATAATCTCGTAATAGATGATATCAATCGTCTTTGTGATCTTCCGATATCTGTCTAATTAGTCTGGTGCTGATAATGGGGGGTTCACCTAGCATGCTACAGACAAGGTAAACGAAGAAAAGGATGCGGAATGTGACAGAATACTCACGAAGTCCTATGTTTCAGCCCGAAAATAGGGATTGCCCAAAATCTCTTTGCGTTTCTCCAAGTACCCAAATCGTAGATGCGCTCGTTCCACGGGATAGAGAAAGCTATTCCAGTAGCATTCCCCGATCCTTGCAACGGTTCTCGAGCCCGATGGCGCAAGCTTTCCGAACTAGTACCCTGTTGGGTCGCATGATCTGTGGCTGGGGGACTAGCTAACAGAGGCAATGGGACCCAGAGGTAGCGTCGTAGATCGTTAGTTTTAGTGTATGATTGACTTTGCAGTGCCTCGATCGTCGTTTGTCCTCTCAAGAGTCGAAACGCCATCTGAATCGCCAGAACCTGCATCACAGGAGTTTATCAGGCGAAATTAAATTGTACCACGGATATGAGTGACCTACCAGACAAAACCCAGCGAGTGAGAGCGCCGTCGCTAGCGTAACCGCTGCGCTAAAATTGGGTCTCATGAATAGTAGTCCAAAATGACACCTTTGGGGGTT
This sequence comes from Ceratobasidium sp. AG-Ba, assembly GCA_016906575.1. Lineage (NCBI taxonomy): Eukaryota > Fungi > Basidiomycota > Agaricomycetes > Cantharellales > Ceratobasidiaceae > Ceratobasidium > Ceratobasidium sp. AG-Ba. The sequence continues at coordinate 2,378,271 of CP059611.1, read as the reverse complement.
GGATGGTGGTTCATGTTTGGCTACCCAGTACCCGAGAGCCGTCCCTAGCACCCATCGACCTCCTGGGCCGCCAAACACAAGATATGAGCCCCACCAATCCCACCAGATCCTAGAACATGTTGGGTCGTTGCGCGAGACCAAATACATTTCGTATGCCCCGTCTAACGTAGGCCGGATTATTGGGAGGGCCATAAGCCAAATGCCGGCCCCAGCTATTGATAGAAGTGCCAAGAAGGCTTTGTGCTGTTGAACCGTAAGGCAGCTGCCCACCTAGACCCTGTCATTAGGTCCATAGAAGTTGCTCGCGAGCATGTTCACCTACCCAGGGACACTAAATGTCTGATAAGCTATGATCATGAGACTATGGTATAATTTCTGCTTACATGGTGATCCCATTCCAAACGGCAGGTTCGACACACAGAGCAATGATGTGCGCGAGGAGGTTTGATTCTACCGGCACAGTTCCCTCTATAGCATTTGGGTACCATCCCATCTTTGGAGAAGCATTCGTGCGGGTATTCGTTGAGCCAAGCATGGGCAACGAGATCATCAATCGACGGGGGCGTATCATGACTCGTAGGCAACGTCCATAGGAATAGTATCAAAGTGATTATGGATATAATGGCGGATGTACTAAATAGGATATGAATGACTGTTTTAGATGTGTATTAATGCGACGAAATACTATCATGTAGGCGAGTGAACATACTGGCATGATTCATCCGTCCCAGGTGACAGCCAAGCCACCCAACTGCGTATGAGATCGTATAAGTTCTCACTATAACGGATTGTATCATTTTACCTCCTACTTCAAATGCCGAAATGTACAACCCCCAGCTTTGGTTCAATACTTGTCGTTAATAACACAAGCGTTCGGAGGACGACAAACTGACAGTGAAAATACCACTACCAATGGGGGCAAGATCCAGTCTATAAAGAGTGAGACAGACATCCGGTGTACTCGATTTGCATAAAGCCAGTGAACGTGCAAAGCTCCTGTGTCTTGGAGTGGTCACCGAAGTGGTGGTGGAGTGGTTATGTGCGGGTTGTATGTTTGGGTTTATGTTATTGGAAATTTACAATAAATGACAACGTGCGATCCGTCATGAGAAAATGAAATGTGAGTCCTCTCACAGACTTAAAACATCAAGTCTGGCATCCACTCCAAGTCGGAAACATCAGATCCGGCGTAGTTGTCTTCGTCATCACTTTCATATAAACCACCAGGGTGATCAAGGACCCAACGATGGCCAAACCCAGAACTCATGAGAGCTTGCATCATAGCAGCACCAGCAGAAATGTCCCTAGAGGTAATCATCCTCGACTTGTGCCTCTCCATCATGGCATCCACTCCCTCGCTGAATACGTGCGTCGTGCCATCATCATTCCGGTGTTGATAAAAGCAGTCCCTCCCATAAGGACAAAATCGCTTCTCTGGTGAGCTCGCAGCAAAATATCTGTATGATAAACGTAGTAAAGCGTGGGGGGAGCACAACAAGATCGTCGTACCTGCACGGGATTCGACCTAGCGTTGTCTTATATCCTTCGACACATTTTTGTCGCTCGGGGGAATCTTTCGGAGTGAAGCGACTTGATGGCGTGATAAATTTTGACGGCGCGCGGCATACAGGGCATGTTTTGTTGGTGTTTGATATAACAACATCAACATCTAGTCAGGAATTTCACGACTGGTCAATTGAGCATTGCCACACAATGTCGATGGTCTACCTTTGCCCTTTGAATTCCTCCAGTCCTTGATACACTTTAAGGAAGATGCGGTAAATGGACCATCTCAAGCCGGGAAAAGCTAACTTACACCCAAACAGAAAACGTGCGAACAGCCCGCTAGACGCTCTATCAGTAATCCCCCGACAAATCTCTCCTTTGTAAACTCACTAAGCAAGCCAAATTGCTTAGGTTCTTCGAAACAGATAGCGCATACCAGTTCCTCGTCTTGGTCGACTTTTGCCGGCTCGTTGCTAGTCTTCGAGGATTCTGGGGTAGCGTGAAGATACCAGCATTGATCACCGTGTCGACAATGCCCTGTATTAAAGCGCTATTAATAATCATAAGGTAGGTGGTTTATGGCACATTGTTGTACCATTATTATAGAACCGACAAAGTTGTTTCGACTGCTGAGGGCTGCGTCCTGGTTCTGCACTATGGGCATAACGACAAGTACTACCAGCACGGCATCCACCAGGCAGCGAGAAATATCGGCATATTGGTCTTGGAGGTCGCGGTACGTTGTTCATAGGGGTAAGTGGGAGGTGAATACGGGTAAGAGTAGGATGGTATGATAGTGGTTGGGTATGAAATCAAAAACGCCCCGGTCGAGCCACCTAGTGGGATAAGGGTCCAACATCAAATGGAGCAAACAACACACTACACCCAATTCTCATTCAACTCCTAACCCCCAACATTCCAACTTGCAACTTATATTCATAGGAACACATAGGAGCGATTTTATTTTCATTCATAGTACAAATTTTATGAACATATTCCATAAATTTGCTCCAAAACAGTCAATACACTTACTCAGCTCATTCAGGAAGCCATGAGAACCTAGATTGCACATCCGGGATCAGCTAAAGACAACAATCAGCTGGAAAAATATACAGACCGCCGACGGAGTGAGTCCAAGATCTTTCAGGGTTTGGTTAAAATCGGATCGAGCAAATACTTTGCTGTATTCGGTCATGATCATAAGAGAGTGGTTACAGAAGCTCCCTGCAGACTTACCGAGGAAAGGTGGTTGCGAAAGTCACAGTTTGAGAGGAGATAGCGGGATTCTGCGATTCAACGTAGAGTGCGACTTCGTGCAAGGCTATATAACATATATGAAGTTTGATAGATCGAATAGATTATTAACTCACTGCTATCACTGTCCATAGTGACTACAATAGGTGCACCTCCAGACGCAGGTCGGATCTGGAGCCTCGTGTTCTTGGATTCTGAGCTCTTAGCTCCAGGGGTAGCTGCAGCTAGAGTCGTAGTACCCCCTACACCAGCTACATTAGGCTGCTGGTACTCCCGTCCCTGATCCACAATAAGCTAAATGACTCGGGGTATTCCAAATATGAGCATACCTCACGCAATGCCTTTTCTTTGGCGGCTTTCTCGGCACGCGCCTTTTTGTCGGCTTCAATTTGCGCGCGGATGGCTGCCTTCGCCTTTGCGTCATCAAGCTTGTCTGCATCAACAGTCAAAATACATGTTGAAGATTCGAGATTTAGCAATAGCGCACCTTGCTTCCTCTGTCGAGCCTCTTTCTCAGCTTCCTTGAGTTTCAGCTGCTCTCGAACTTCACCCATATCCTGGCCGCCCTTTCTCCTTATGAGCTCATTAGCCCTAGCTTCTTTCGCATCTTCAGCAGCTTTAGCGGCCTTTTTTTGTTCCATACGCGCGCGAAGTTCCGCAAGCTTCTCTTTTTCTCTTCCTCCGTAAGAGGCTTGATCTGCAATGCGTCGGATGAGAAAAGTATCTAGATAGCAACTAATACCACTTGACCTCTTCTGTAGATTCTTCGAATTGATCATGCCCCGACTTCTCGGCGTGAAAGTTGGCTAGAGCCGTGTCTCGGAACGTCTTCCCACACTGAGAGCATTTGATTGACTTTGCAGGTAATAGTCTATTAATTTAGTGCCAGTCACCAGATGTTGGAGTCCTGCGTACCTTGGCTACACCCTCAGAAGGACCGTCAGTCGACGATGAGGCGGCGCCTGCTGGGCCTCCGAATCGTGCTTGCAGAGCTTCCATGTCCTCCTCCTCGTCTTCACCCCGAGTGACCGAAGCAGGCTGGGCAGCTGCAACACTTCCTAGGTCCGGTACAGGCTTCCCGTCGTTCTCTAATATATGATCCATCGCCGGCTGTAAACCAGCATTATTTGTGGCCTTCAATGCCCCTGTGTGTGGGATGACGCGTTGCTCTAACCAGTTTATCAATATACCTACAATCTACACGGTCGGCAGCAAATCCCATTGCGAGCAGCTGATCTCTATCGGACGCCATACTAAGGTACTGTATACAGTGAAGTCAAGTTAAAGGATGATATAGTTCACGAATGTGGCTAAGTACAGAATACAAGCCCATATCGGCCATTGTAAAAGTCCGAATTTGAAATATCAATGAGGCCCCGAAATTGGGCCAGCGCTGTTGGCAAGCATGCTGAACGTCGTTAGTTCGCCCTTTTAACTATATGTTGCTTCATAAGCTCACTTGGCAGTTGCTGCTTCGTCGTTTGGTGGAGATGCACCGGTACCAATGATTAGTTTCTGCCCGATAGAAGGAATTCCATCAGCGAGAACAAAAATCCATCCAGGTCCCGGCGAGTAGACTTGAAATATACAATCAGCCTAATTGTCTTGATTTGAGCAAAATAAAATTTACCTGGAGGTGTGGGAGGAGCAGCAATGCTTAGAGTCTGGCGATCACTAGATAAAGTTCCAGTCAACTCTACCGCTTTCTGATCCATATGCACAGAATGCGTAATGAATCCCAAGTCCATAAGCATGACTTTAACCACGCTCGTTGCTGAAGGCAAAGCGACGGAGATGCTGAATGTAGTTCCATAGTTAACCTTTGCAGGTAGGTCCCTGTAGGTGGGTCGAGCGGCGGACATATACGGCTATATGCTATCGGTTTAGTTTATTCTCTTCGTTGTACAAGTTGCTCACTGGGTTAAGATATTCGACTCTGTACTCGGCCGGCCATGGCCTAGATTCTGCGTCGTCGTTTGGATTTGATCCCCCTATCATTACTGCACCCGAAGGAAGGAGTGTGCTACAACGATCCAATAGGCAATTTTTGTATTCTTGACGTACAAGTACTCACGCAGTGCTGTGATACAGTCTCCCAATCTGGCTTGTAGGCATGCCCGCGTTGGAGAATCTCTGGCCTACTGGTGCGCCTGGGTCGTAAAGTAGCGGCGTCAAGGTTGGATTATCGGCATTCGAATCGCCAATGCGGTATTGGAGATTCCCATAGCCTGTTATAACACATTGATATCAATAACGTTTCACCCACACGAGATAGTACGTAAACAGCACATACCCGCTGTCCCAGTGCGACCCCCGTTAACAATTAAAATCTTGCCGTTTGGGAGAATCACACCATCCGGCATCACTATAGGTTCATGTTTGAGTAAAGGGTGTGTATAGTTTAAGAGAAAAATGACCCCTAGGCTCAGGCATGTATTCCACCTTCCACCCCGCAGCTATCCCGGCGGAATCGAGTGCCATTCGCGAGCACTGGGCACTGGCATAATCATGATGAGCGTCTAGTTCTCCCGCCTGGATTTTATCACTACCAAACAACATTCAATCCAGGAACCCATTAATGAAGATAAGCACCCACGAAATGTGTGAACCCCCGCAAATCAAGACTTCGGGCGTATAATTGTTTGCGGGTGTCAGAGGCAAAAGTACACCTGCAGACGGGAATACCATGAGCAAGGTACTTTGTTCCAAGAAAAGAGTGTATACCAGCAGAATTGAGTGGATAAACTACTCTTTGGCCATTGGGAAAGTTCGGTAATCTTGTTTCGACGTTATTCTCCCAATCTAGCAACACTAGACACGAACTTGAGACCTCGTCTTTTAATAATTGGTGTAGTGCTTACTCGCTTGGTTGTTGGCCGCCACAAACAATTTCTTACTGGGTAACGCACTGCAGAAAGGCGGTCAGTACAGACCATGTAGTTTGAATGTATTATAACCTACTAAAGATGGGGGAAAGTATTATGAGGAAGGGTCTCCTTGAAGAACTGAGAAGGAATCTGAAGACCTGGTATCCAAGAGTTCAACCAAATATACATAGTCCTGCTCCGTAAGTATAGACGTACCATTATACCCGTTGATGTTCTTCGCCGGAAAGAATTCGTAGGTAGGATTGTTCACCGAGGCTGACGTTGGCGTTAGCACGGTGCCTTGGATTAACCACGGCAATACGGACCATCGTTTGTCCAGCCGGCCGTAACTTGTCCACCGATTATGATGACAGAGCCGTCATGAAGACGAGCAGACGATGGGTACCAGCGATTAGAGGTCAGGCGGATCCGCTAAACCAAAAGTCAGAAAAGAAAGACAAGCTCTAGCACAGATGCGTGCGCATACGGTAGGGTTTTCGTATATGCCGCAATTTTGAGATGCTGGGCAAGGATTATACAACCGAATGCCTTGTTGTCCATCCGATACTTGTTCCTCACTTCGATCCGTGTATGGGTGCCCTCCGAAATTTGCGACTTGAGGTTTTTTCAGTAATACCCACGCGCATATAGTTATTTCAACTTACGAGTACCATTTGATAGGAAGTTTCCGGAGGAGCAGAAGGAATGAGTGACAATATCCAGAGGTCGTGCTGTGTTTGAGACTAAGTTCCACACGGCACCCCAGGCAGGCTTGCCATTTGCTTTGAGTAGCGGGTTATTTTCCTTCCGATCGATGACGAGGACAGTATCGTTCGTGGTGACCGCGATGTGGGTCATTACACTGAAAAGCAAGACAATTTAGCAATCTCCATGAAATATCGACATAAAAACTCACACTCCGGAGCTGCCTCCAGGAGTAAGAGACCAGGAGTTTGGTTCAGAAGGAGTATCCGGGACCTGTGATGTACGACATTAATACGAGAGGCCGTCCGAACAGGGGCTCTTTACCTTGATGTATACCATCAATCGCCACCCACCGCCACAGTACTGAGAGTCATCCCCAGCGCATGTTTTCTTGCAGTCAGCATCTTTAGTCGGAAGAGCTTGGTTGATAGTGTTCCCGCAATAACACTCGTTACCGTTTTCAACTCCAGCTGTGCTCAATAGGTTAACGTTGATTCAAGTGGTCAAGAAAAAAAAATACCCAGCATGAAGTTACGTTGAGCACATGCTGAAATACAGGTGTTAGGGGTCATGCCCGAGTTGTCTGTGAAGCTATATCCGCTGAGCACGCGCGCGTCTTGATCTACCGTACAAAAGTTCTTGATCCATCCCGTCGGCAGAGGGTTAGTCGCGGTATTCTTGGTATAAAGGGTAATGCGATACCCCGCGCCGCACTTTTGCTGCGAGTTTCCTATCTAACCGTCAATACCTGAGGCGATCTCCCCACATCAGAAAAAGTACCTCCACAATTCATATTACAGTCAGAAGCCGGAACCTCAACTCCACCGCCGTTCGCCGTGGAAATAGTGTTTGAACAGTAACACTCTGCACCATACTAAACAAATTCCCTTAGATCGAGATAATCAATATTAGGATCAAACATACCTCTGCACCCGCGTACTGGAATCCAGTCTGGTCGCAAAGGTCGATGCATTGATCTAGGGTCATGCTCTGGGAGGTAAGTGAATTGCCAACCAGAGCGCGACCAGTCGAAGCCTCGGTAATACACTTGGGCGCCGAGGACCAGCCGTTTGGTAGCACAGGCACGCCGGGCTGGGCCTGTCCATTCGTATAGACCGAGAGTCGGTTCCCGGCTCCACAAATCTGAGACGAATCTCCGGGGCATGGCATGTTACACTCGCTTTCAGGAGGGACGGAGCCTCCGCCGGTGGAAGCGCCAGCAAAAGCATTGCCGCAGTAGCATTCGTTGGCGTATTCAGCCCCTGCGTATGCGTATGCCCGCGTTGCACAAGCTGAAACGCACGAATCTACCGTCATTGTGGATGATACAAACGAATAACCTGAAAAAGTGTTAGCATAGAGGAACACGGTGTACATAGGGTACTCTCACCAGTCAGTGTGCGCCCAGATGAAGGCTCGCGGACACACGACTTGTAAGACCAGCCGCTAGGTAGCGCAGGAACGGCTCTTGTTTTGGCAATGGAGTTATGATGACCTCTGGCAGTTCGCAACTGTCGTTCAAGGCGAGCTTGGACGCATAGATCCCGAGTCAACAGGTGCAGTAGAAGGAGAGGTATAAGCATGTTTGCTATGGAAATGTGGGGGTAAATGAAGGAGCGTGAAATAGTGTGTTGAGATTGCAAAAGCGAGTGTGGGGGTGGGCGTACTGTACACCGAGTGAGACAAGAGTCGGTTCGAACAGGTGTATGCAATTATATACACTGGGCATAGAGCGGCCAGGGTCGGCTGGGGGACATTGGTCTCATGCACCCTTTGGGAGTCGGACTGACCCGCATGCATCAGCCAGATTCTCTTTTCAAGCTCGGCCGGCTTGTGGCAACACCACGGTGCCTATTCGAAGGGCGAAAGCGACAAGGGAAGGTGGGGGTTAATCCCCAACATTGCTCGCTGCCGTATTGTGACAACTCAGGTACGGCGTCGTACCAGTTCTAGACTTGTCGGCGAGCACATGATTTCACCCTCAAGAACATAATTCTTGCCAGCTGGTCGTCTCAACCACGATTATCCAAGCCGAGAGATCCAGAAGACCGGACTCCATATAGACATTTGTCACCCAAGACAAGGTACAGGCGATATACGCCGCAGGGACGACTGGAGGATCCATGGGTACGTGTTCATATGTTTCATTGTCACCTGGATGTTTGGGAAAGGCTGCCGAAGATCCCCAAGATGCGCAGGCGGAGAGTTCACTCTTGGCATCTGGCGAAAATCTGTAATGAGGGCACAATTAAATGCCAATAAGCGCTGATGGACGGAGCCTTCTCGGCGCCAACCAGCCGTGTCACTCTTGCTCATCATGACGATCAGGCGGCTGGCGACCAACAGCCTGGGCATCTTTCGAGCATGCTCTCATGCGCTCACGACACCCAGCAACACACTCCCCAGACGGCCGCTTTCGTTCTCGCCTCGAAGGTCTTTCCCGCGTCATGACGTTCATCATCGGGAGCACATCCACTGGACAAACAATAGTCGTCCTGTACAGCCAAGCTTCACCGAGGAGCTCACAATGCCATCTCTCCTCCGTCCCACACTTGTATGTCAGCCAAGTGCTGCAGTGTGACTCATATTAATCATACTTGCTAGTTTGCCCTCGGAGTCTCGGGGCTTGCGTACTATGCGGCCGGCACGGCTACAAACCGAGACACTCAATTTTGGGCCGAAAAGCTAGGTGCTGGGCAGTGGTGGAGGGGTTTGACGATACCGGGAAGTCCAGAACTTCAGCGAGCTCGTCTGCTCGACCTCAAATACGTGCGTTTACTGTAGCATAACGAGCTGCTCCAACTAATAATTGAGTAGAGACTTACGGAGACTCTGACTTCTCTCAGAGATAACACGGCAATGCTGCCTGGTGCCGTTCGCCAGTTTATCAATCGAAGTGCTTATATTGCAGCCAATAACTGGCTGAGTGCGGGAGAGGGACGTCGGACAACCATAATGATAACCTGCAAGTTATGGTTTTCTCGTCCATTGTCGATCTCATCATGACAGTACTATCAATCCAGCCTTGTGTGCTACTATATTCGTAGCATGGCAGATACCGGCACTACGTCTCTTCATGAACCGCCATTTCCTGCACGACCCTCTATCCGGCCGGTTTCACACGATGGCAACAAGCATATTCAGCCATTCTGCATTCATGCACTTGGCATTCAACTCTTTGGCTCTAATGTCGTTTGGTTAGTGGTTGAATTTACCAACTGACAGCAGGTATCCTGACGATAATTTTAGGAACGGCCATGAGTTCTGTCCTGAAGAAACAGCAGGCGTCGGCATCTTCAGGTATGCCAGAGTCGACTAGCATGTATCACTTTCTTGCGTTCTTCTTGAGCGGTAGGTTGTGTTGTCGCAAATCCAGCAGTCGTACTGACCCAACCATTCAAAGCCGGCCTTTTCTCTTCTTACCTGTCTCATATCGTATCGACTCGCGTCCGGCTCCCCATTCTTCTCCGAGCCCTTCTATCAAACTCGGCCAAGGTCGACATGACGCCTGCTACTGCAGCGGCCATGACTATCGCACCATCCCTCGGTGCATCTGGGGCGATATATGCAACTGTAACAGCGTCCGCCCTAGCGTTCCCTGATGCGAACGTCTCACTCATTTTCCTTCCTTTCGTGTCGGTACCCATCGGTGCTGGCGTCGGTGCAATGGTCTGTTTAGATGTCTTGGGTATTATTCGTGGTTGGAGGTGAGATCCAGGCACAGAATCATACCAGTTCGTATATTAACGTCAAACCAGAATGTTTGACCATTGGGCACATTTAGGTGGTGCAGCCTTCGGAGTCATTTACTATAATTATGGAACCAACTTTTGGGATTGGGTCAGACGACACACGCCCGGTTCACATCCTATCCCTCTCGAACGCTCACCCCCGTCCTCCTACGTTGGATGATTAAGTTGTCCCACATGTAGTTATCGCGCATACACGCCCATCTCAATAACATTTAAGTAGAGTGTTGAAGTTTACCTATTCCTGACGTACAATCACGTGAAGCGTTCCCTGCTCGATTGCTCGGCTGACGGCGTTAGCCGTGTGGCCGGTCACCCCACATCCATAACCCCCCAGGCAGTCTCAGCTCGTTGTATTCTCACGTCGTCATACTGTGGCATCGAAATATATTTAAACCGATGAAAAATTCTGCTATGCCTCGTAGAACAGCCAAAATGAGCTCCAGGTTGAAGTCTGCAGCTGGCGAGCATCTAACATTGAAGCCGGAGTCTGAAATGTAGGCATGACATTGGGCGATGTAAAGTGCGTCCTTTCTGATATACCTTCAAAACGATCTAGGGCGCTGGAGCAACTGTTAGATCATAAGCCAGCATACCCTTTGCCAGGTAGACCCAGGCGATTTCCCCGCTCGCGGCAAGCGGCCGTTTTGGTTGCGCTTTTCGTTGGGAGACTAGGCGACATATATGTACTACTCAGCAGGTAAGTCGAAGTGCTAATGTAAGATGTTATGATTTTGAAAATTTCTCATAGGCGTTCGATGGCCTTGCGAACATACGGAGGCGACACATCACTCCCAGGAGGAAAAGTGGAGCCAAACGACCGTACGATTGAGGATACTGCGGTATGTACAAAGTGGCCACATCAAGAATATACTCTGAACGTCGTTACAGCGAAGAGAAGCCTACGAAGAGGCAAGATTCCGCAATCATTTACGTTGAACTGTGGTGTTGAACGCAGCCACAGGTCGGGCTTCCAATAGACAAACGAAGGATACCATTGCTTTGTATACTTGAGCCTTTCTGTAAGTTTTGTTCCTCACTATCGAGCCCCCTTCCTAAATCAATACAATACGTAACTTAGTGTCGGGAAACAACTTGATTGTTACCCCGTGAGTAAAGCGTTTAAACGTACAGAACCTAGAACTAATATATCCATGGGCAGCGTGGTTGTTCTTATCAAAGACCAATCCCTGAAACCAAAGCTGAATGCTCCCGAAGTCGATTTACTATTCACCCATCCTCTTCGAGCATTTCTCTATGAAGAACCGCCCATTGAACTTTTCCCTCTTGGATCCAACCCTCCAGCAGATGGTGCCATTCGCTTGACCCATCCTCCGCACGCGTCTTCTCTCCCCGCAAATCCGTCACATCAAAGAGACGAAGGCGAAGCTAAACCCTCCAAACCCCGATCAAAACAGCCATTATTATTTGCGAACCGCAAAAGATTTTCAATGGAAGCGCACAAAGCAAAGTCCACGCCAGCGTATCCGCCTCCAGAGCAACCAGAGGTCGCACCATACCACACCTACGTAGACGTTGCGTGGGGAACTGCAAAAGAGCCGGTACGCTTTCATCGATTCTTGACAGGGCGGGAGGAGCAGGGAGTCAAACCTATTTTTGGGCTTACGGCGTGCGTATGAGGGAGCCCAGCTTGCTGAATTCGAAGCTGAATTTTATGAGATAGGTCTATCTTGCTGCATGCGGCTATGGTAGCGTATCACCCCCAACAGCCAGATTTTGAGGTTCGGGCACCCAATCAGCGGTCGACGGAGGAAAGGTTTGATACTGCAATGCGAACTGTGCCTGTCTTGAGAGACGCGGCTCGTGCTGAGAAACTCAAAGAGTGGGGTCCCTGGCAGGACGAAAAAGCGCTGCCTAAAGGCAAACTGTGATAGATGCATTATATTCAAGTTTCACGCAGTCCATGTGTAGTATTCCCGAGCTATACATTGAGCCAGACTAGGGTTAGAATACCACTGCGATACTGCTCAGCGGCTGGAACCGTATCTGAACTTGTTTTACGTTGGTCTGAGATACCACGGCTGCCCCATTTTCAAACAACAATAGTGGTGTGCTGTAAGAATTAATCTCAATATGAGCTTCGACAGACGCATTATTGAGATTGAGTGCAACGAGCAGGGTCTTGTCGCCACTTGTCCAAGTTGTCGCGTCAATACGCTGTCCACTGACGATCTTAGGGCGATTGACAGATCTACTACCCCCAAGGATGTATGGCATCATGGCTGGAAGTGCCTTGGCGAGTGGAGAAACACTGGGTCGCATAGTTGGATCTTCAGGATGATCATTCCAAGGCATGACACCTACGTTATATAATCGATAAGTATAGTCGACTGAAACATAAACAAGCGTACTTACCAAGGCTGCCATGGTTGATTGCTAACAAGCTCTGCAAAACAATCTCCCGTGCACTCGGTCTTCGGGACCAGTAGCTATGTAGAACGGCATGAGCAATGCATATACCCAAGACGAACACAGAAACCAGACCTTTCTGGCCCGAACGCCTGTGGTACAGCCCACACAGCGGTCTCCCTTCCCCGTCCTTCCCACGTTAGCCGGTTGCGATATGTGTCTGTTCGCTCGGAGATGTCCTCCAACCGGCCTTCGCAATTATCGCACCCACAATCACCGATTTCGGGTGTGCACGGCGTGTTCCAGACCTTGGACCATGTCGCGTTGATTGCTATGGGGTAGGTGTCCTGAAGAACGATCTGGTGATGTGCGGTATACTCGGTGAAATAGTAGTCGTCACAATTTAGGACCTATGGTTCCAATGAATCAGCGGCCTAAGTATTTTAAATAAACAATACATACTACGGCAACAGGGTGATAGCCATCCAATTGATTGATCAAATCTGCTGCTTTTTGAGGTGCGTCCAACGCATCTCCCCAACCGTCTGGTCTGTATAAAAGTTGGTACGCGTTCTACGTAATTGAGCATGTGAATTCTCACTCATCTGCTGTATACCAGGCTAGCAAGTTCTTCCGCTTTTTAACTGCTTCGACCTGGGCACGGACTGCCGTAAGGTTCTTGTAATCCCTGTGCTGTTGTTTCAGTTTTCAAGCCGCGGCTGAGCTAAAAGAATACGTGCCATCGCATATCATACACCAACCACAAGCCCAATTGCTCCATTCGGTCCAACACAAGCTCCAACGCTGTTGCATTATCAAACGTCGGAATGGGGTGAACCATATTGAACCTATACGTCGGTTAGTCCGAGGCAATTTTAACATCTGAATGAAACCAACTAACCCCTCTTTCTTGATCTCATCCAGAATAGAAATATTCTTGGCCAAATAGCTCCCAAACGACGTGTAAAATCCAAACGGAAAGACCGGGCCCTTGGCGCCGCTCGAGGGGACCAACCCACCAGTGTGACCGTCCATCTGGACGACCGCGCCAATCCCCTCGGGTTTAGCAGGCAAATACTGTACACTGGCGCTGCTCTTGAAGACCTTGCCGCTCTTGGCTGCTGTAGCACTACATGTCAAGTTGTACGCGTCCTGGCGGGGCGTCAAGCCGAGTTTGACGAAATCAAAGGCGGGAGTTTGGTTCAGTGTTCCTGCGTTGAGAGAAAGCGAGACATTGGATACGACCGCGTGTCCGTCAAGTTGGGCAGTAACGTGGAATAGGGTGCCATCTGCGCTGGAAGAGTACGGAACACCTGGTGCAGTGTTTACTGTCGAGGCGGAGAGGAGGATTGAGCCTTTGGCGTCGAGTCCGGAGACAAAGGGGCGGAGCGAGGGCCAGCATTCGAATCTGAGAAGAGGCGTAGGCGAAGTAGATGGGACAGGAAAGTTTCCGCCTGGAGGCCGAGCAGGTAAACCTGGTCTAAAGCACAGTTCATTTGATATATCCAGGACTGAGACGTAGATAAAACCTACTTGTAATACTTTCCACACCTACACGCCAAACGTTTAGAAACTTTAAATAAATGGGTCAGGACATGAACTCACCAAGTATCCTGCGCGGTTGCGCCGGGCAACATCTCCAACGGCTGTCCTCGCCACATCCCGAACATCACCCACCGGAACACGGCCGACGCGACCAACGCAAACACAACCGCAACCATCGCAGCTCGTCGACTTAGCGAGGGAGGACTAGGTGTCAACGCCCCGCTAGTCTTTTTATCATCTTCGAGTTCAGCCATTCGAGTATCTCGGCTTCGGTGCTGCCGTTGGCAGAAGAGAAGGCGAAGGCTGAGGAATCATGTGCTAGTCCCTGCTAAACCTGTCTAGCCTAAGCAGAGCCGACCAACTCTGTCAGGCTGCCAGAGATGGGCCGTATAGAATCACATCGAGCTCACACCACGTGCCATATAAAGAACTAGCATCGATCTATTGTAAAGTCGTGTTTAATAATATACATACAAATCCTGTTTAAAAATGCATAAATGCGATGCGAAAATACTAGTCATGTCCGATGTTGCTCTCCCTCTAGTGCGCATCCACGCCAAGGGTATCACACTCCCACTCTCTCTCAGGCAGCTTAAAGTAGTATCGCGCCGAGTACGCCGGCACCCAACACCGCGGCAGCCGACATCACATTTCCACTGCCTCCCAAAGCACCGTTGGAAGCCTTTCCTGTCGCGCTCGCAGGACTCGAGCCGATGGTAGTACTCGGCAAGTCACCACCGAGCCTGTTTTGCACCAATGCGTCCGAGCTCAGGTTTGCAAACCCGACGCTCGGCGGATTGAAGCGGTAGACAGAATATACGTTCTTCAGGAACGTGTCACCAACGATCCAGGACGGTGCAGAACCGGACAAGTTTAGTGCGAAAAAGGCCCCAACGCACATTGTGCTCGACGCGCGCATGAGCAAAAAGTCGGCGGGGTCGATAGTCCAGGTGCGGGAAGAGAATGTCATGGTGATTGTGACCGAGGTGGAGCAGGGGTAGAGGTAGTATCCTTGGAGGTCGCCCGTGCCGCGTTGAGAGTTGGGAATTTGCGCGAAAATGGCATCTATGGAGGAAGTGGGACCACCAACAAGTGTAGTGCCAGTATCAATAGCAGCATTTTCGGTGCCGCTCAGGACACTGGCTCCGTTAACGCCAAGGCCGGTCAGGGGAATAAGCCAATAAGACTCTTGGCCATTCGGAATGTCGACGTAATCGATGTCGCCAGTGTATAGGTTGGAATTGGTGCCTCCCATCATGAACTCTCCTCCAGGCTCGAGAGTATCGGCGTTATCAACGTTGATAAACCGAGTAAGGAAAAACGACATGACTGGCTCGGTCCACTGGTTTCCCTTGGCCAAAGTCTCCCACATTGGAGTTGCACCCGAGGAGGCAATTGTGCTCCAGCCGAGGCCCATAAGACCTGATATCGGGTTGGAGAGGAGATTGGCCGAAACCTGATCGGCCAAGGCAAACGTCTGGCCGTCTACCTGGAAGCCAGCCATCTTGACGGAATCGCTGCCAAGCTCGCCTGCGGCTTGGCCAGATCCATAGCGGATAGCAAACGTCGTGCTCAGGCTGTGTAACGGATGTTGGCGTGGATTCCTTTGTGGGAAATTGGATCACGTACTTTTTGAAAGTCGAAGAAGCACTGGCGTCAAAGGTAGGAACGTTACGGCAACCCGTGTAGCACGTTGACGACGCGAGCCAGAGGTCGGACGATCCTAGGAGCCGAGTCAACTTTGGTTGGGTAGAGGATATGTGTGCTTACCGGTGTCGAGAATGACGTTGAAAGCAACTGGGGGAGTTCCGACGGCGACCGAGCCATAATACATCGAGTCGGTCCCTCTGTTCACGAGAGCATTTGTTCCACTCGCACGCTTTCGGGAGCCTCCTCCGTATTTGCTGTTCAGAGACTCCCCCAAGGACTTTGCCCAGCCTGCGTCATGTACCGCACGTTTGACGGGTTGCCGCCTTGTCAGGGGCACGGCGAGCGGTTTGGGTGCGGGATTAGGAGCGGCAGATGCGCCGAGAGCGAGTAGGAGGAGCGACGGAGACCAGATCATTACGGTGGGAGCAGAGCAGAGTGCTTTGACCAGCAAAGGCGATGTACTTATAGGCAGAACACAACTTGGCCAAGGAGTGACGGTATTGTGGAAAGCTGCAGGAAACGCTCGACTGCGCAGTGGACCCTGGCATTATGTCATCCCATTATATCATTGTCTTATGTTCTTGTTTCCGCGCCCTGGAATATCGCCCCTTTTTGCTTGGATTTTCGCTAGTGCCGTCTGTGCTGTCTCGGCCATCGCCCGACCATCCAAAATGTACAAAATGCAGACAGCCCTCTGGCAGGAGCCAGCCTTGGCCATGGCTGGCACGTGGGAAACAACGTAACGGTAACGCGACTCCCATTTCATTTGTGCTGCGCCGAGCCTCAACCCAGACGCCTCGGGAGCATTGCTTTCTTTAACCAACGCTGTGTTTTCCGCAGCTGTGAACCTTGCGATACAAGACGTCGGCAGTGTGAGGCTGACTATTTTTGTCTCAATCAAGAAAACCCGACGCTGCGAGCACCAAAATCCGTCTGGTACGGCAGCGGATTCCGTCCCGAGCCCCACCAACGTGACGTTGGTGACGTTTTCAGCGGTCTCGGCTCCCCTCCACCTGCTCCACTCGCCGCCCCCACTCATACACCTTGGCACCGGGTTTTCCGTTCGATCGCAGTCTTCCATCTCGGTGACGTCGCACAATGGCCTATGACGACTATGCTCACGAGCCCGCCACGCCATTTGTCGTCGATATTCCCCAGGTGCCTGGAGGCTTGGTCATCTTACCATCGGGCTCGGTGCAGGTCGTGGACGCGGACGAAGAGGTGGGCCAACCAATATAACCAAATCAGGGCATAATTTACCCAGAATAGCACAGATCTTTCTGCTCTACAGTCGATCATTTGAGAACAAGGACGAGGATGGCATCCAGGGACTTGGCTCCATCGACTCTCTGGCCAATACTCTTACCCTAAACTTTACTTTGCACCCTCCTGTCCTCGATCAACCCCAGGGGCCGCAGGTGACAAAGGGTCGAAGCCGACATGGCAAGGCTCGTCGAGAGAGCAAGGACATCAACCAGGAAAAAGTCATTGAAATCAAAGTGTCCCAGGATATCACCGGCTTGCGAAGCCGCAAAGGTGACACCGGTAGGCATAGGCCATTCAACTCGTCGTTCCGTTCCACTTATACATTTCCTAGGCAGCGTCGTCTGGCGGGCTAGGTGAGCCGTGGCATTGTGTAATTCGGAGGTTATCTCCGTCTGACATACCATCTCGATCAAGCGTTCACCTGGCCCGACTTCTTCTCCAACAACACTTCTTCCCACCCCTTCCGCCACATTCAGCTCTTCTCAACCCCGCATTGCTCGCGAGTGCGCATATAGTCGAGCTTGGCAGCGGCACAGGCATCCTTGGACGCGCGCTCCCCCCTCTCCTCACGACAACCGGTCGCATCACTCTCACCGACTTGCCAGAGCTTGTCCCGCTCCTGCGCAAAAACGCCAAGTCCGACAAAGTCTCCGTCGAGGCCCTCGACTGGACGTGGCCTATCCTGCCGTCGCTCGAAGCCGACCTGGTGCTGTGCGTTGATTGTATTTACAACACCGCGCTCGTTCGGCCGCTCGTTCGCGTATTGTCGACGTGTCGCTCGCCCGTACTCGTGCTCATCGAACTTCGGGACGAGGACGTCGTAAGAGCGTTTCTCGAAGAGTGGCTGAACTGGGAGTCGACCTCAGCTGGCGGCAATCCCAAAGAGAAGTTTCAGGTATGGCGCCTCGCGGACGGCCTACTGCATCCTCATTTCGCGGCTTGGGTCGGCTGGAAGACGGAGCAGAGTAATTAACACATTTAACCCCTTTCTATATTGTTTCCGATGATATCCTTGCCACCGAGGCCATACCGCCCTTCGTTCCACAACGTTCTAAAACGTACGAGTCCAGGGGTGTTCGGGGCGCTGACTGAACATACACAGGTAGCGCCGGCAAAGATTACCATATATGGCAACTTGTTCTTGTATCAGTCAGACTATCATCGGCTAACAGTCGATGTGCGCAAGCTCCGTAACTGCTCCGCATGGTTGTTCCGTCGCAGCTGAGGCAGCGGGAAAGATGTTCCATATTTGCCGCCTAGCTCAATGACGACCCCGCCTCATTTGGCTATGGTCCTCCCACGCTGATCAAATACAAAAAGCTCTAACCAGCTCTGCCTCGTATTGTCATTGTGCCTTCTTTTTGCCGCCCTTTCACATCTGTCAGCAGCCGACGGTGTGGGTTATCAACGAACCTAGAGCCTGCTGGTACCTTCCCTGTAGTTCGTCACGATTGCGCCTATAAAAACCTGGGCCTTTCGTGCTCTCCTCTTCACTATGCCCTTCAGCCTAGGACGTGCCTTGTCCCAGTTTACTCACCACAGCACATCCAACCCCGCTCACATTAAAATGGCCGCCGCTGCTCTCTCACCCAACCACCCCAACGTGCGCCTTGTTCCGCGTCTTTCCCAGGATCGTGGCCACGCCGACCATGGTATGTCTTCATCTTGACTTCTCTGCCCATGCAAGTCTAACTTCAACGAATGAACAAACAGGCTGGCTCAAGACTTTCCACACGTTCTCCTTTGCCATGTGAGTTGTTTTCAGTCCGAGCTCTCGGTTTCAGACGTACTAATTGAACGGCACAACATAGGTACTATGACCCAAGGTTTGAAGGCTTCGGCTCCTTGCGTGTGATCAACGAGGACCGAGTCGAGCCCACTCAAGGCTTCGGCACTCATCCTCACCGTGAGATGGAGATCTTCTCTTACATCGTCTCTGGAGAACTCGAACAGTAAGTTGCCCGTCTTGTTCAGTTTGGTTCTGCGGCCTCATCTCACCTCGGTTTCTCTGTAGCAAAGACAGTATGGGCAACACTGAAATCATGAAGCGGGGTGACGTCCAAATGACGAGCGCAGGAACCGGTATCCGCCACTCCGAGTATAACCGTCACAAGGAGAAGGAGGTCCACTTCCTCCAGATCTGGCTCCTCCCGAACCAGTCGAGGCTCAAGCCATCCTACTATACTCGTCACTTCACCGACGCCGAAAAGCGCGACACGCTCCTGAAGGTTGTTGCACCAGTTGGAGCCAAGGATGTGACCAATGAGCGTGAGGGGTCCGGCCCAACCCCTGTACATGCTCAACTGTCGGTGTACGCGACTATCTTGTCGCCTGGCAAGTCTGTCGTACACACATTCCCCGCCCCCGCCGAAGGCCAAAAGGCCCGCAAAGCTTACATCCACAACATCCAGACTTCAGGGTGAGTTTGTTTGTTTATTGTAATTCAACCGCCTAATATTCGACCTAGATACAACCCCAAAGCGGCTAACGGTGCGAATGTCCAACTGAACGGCGGACTTAAACTTCATGAGGGAGACGGCTCGTTTGCGGCCTCGACCGAAGGCGAGAAAATCGAGATTACCAACACTGGTACCACGGATGCCGAAGTACTTGTCTTTGATTTGGAGTAGATGTATCATATTCCTGCCTTCTTCTTGCGTGTTTTCCTAATGTATTAATGCCTGAATGCTTGTACGCATAATTGCAAACTATAAAAAATGGACTTTAACTATAACAGTTTGCGAGCGTGTACAGCGTCAGAGCGGACGGAGGTTTGGTTCAGAAGCGGGCACGTTATCGAGTACTTTGTCTATTTTCTCCCGTAGCTGCAGGTGGATCATCGGTATGCGTCCTGACAAGGAGAGGTAGAACGTACCTCTGGTGTGATTTTCTTGATAATTTCTAGTGCCTTGAGGTTTTCGGTCAATTGTTCAGGTGTACTTGCTCCCAAGATGACGGTTGATGCCTACAGAAAGGATTTCGTTTAAATAAAACTTAATCGATCTTCTAAATTCTTACATTAGGATGAGAGGCGGCCCAGGCCAGTGCCAGGATAGTAATCGAACATCCCAGCTCTGATAAACTCGAATCTATCAATTACTCGCGGGCCCGTAAGATCGACTTACCGGTTTCTGCAAGTTTGGTTAATTCCTTGACTTTCAAGATCTTCTGTTTACCCCTGTTTGTCATGCAGTGAGTTGTTGCGATACACTGAACCTATTATATGCACGTACTCGTCTTGGGATAACCTCGTTATAGCATCTTTGAAAAACACTGGATTCGTATCGTATCGGCTACCTGCCGGAATCCCGTCGTTGTATTTGCCCGTGAGGACTCCACTTGCGAGGGGACTCCAGATAGTTGTCCCATATCCATACTTGTCGTACAGATATTTATACTCGGCCTCGAATCGTTGGCGATGTAGGCAGCTGCAGCTTACGATGAGACCAAAAGGTGCTAGCGACAGTGGGAATTGAACTCACTTGTATTGCACCTGCTCCGCTATGGGGGCAATAAGCTTCAAAGCAGACGCCACATGGTGTGCCTCCTCCACCTGGCGAGCGCTCCACTCAGACGTTGCTAAAATATGTATGGATTAGGTAGGTCTACCCGTCATGAATGCACTGCTAGGCATACCCCAGTAGAAGGCTTTGCCAGAATCAATCAGGTAATTGAACGCGCGAACAATTTCTTCCATAGGCACGGTGGGGTCCGGACGATGGGCAAATATAATATCCACATAGTCGGTACGAAGCCGTTCTAGTATCTCGTTCATACCCTCAACGATACTAGAGCCAGGATGTTCATATGAATCCGGATGGGGAGACACGTAAGTACTTACTGCTTGCGGGATAACCCCTTATCGTTTGGCCCCCTGCGATCAGACTGGCCGAAGAATATTTTACTAGATAAAACGAGATCTGAACGTCGAATACCCAATTCTTCAATGACACGCCCGCTAAAAGCCCCTTATTCTGCTAGTACTAGTACAAGTATACCTATATGCGCTTACATTTCACGCTCGCTTTCCCCTTTTGAGTACGACTCGGCCACATCAATCATGTTGATACCTATATGAGTAGTTGGGAATTTACCACACAGCAAGAAAATAGAAGACCGGAAGCGCACCGTTGTCAAAGGCAAGCTTTACGATCTCCTTTACAGGATCGCCTTTGACCGTTCCACCAAAAGTCAGCCAACCTCCGAGCGAGAATACTGGTACTCGAAGGCCGGATGCTCCCAGGCGACGGAATTGCATGTTCTTTGGGCTAATATACGACGCCTGTGTCGGGTTGGGATGCTTATATGATGGTTGTTGAACTTACTCAAATTCAAGCTTGACATCGGAGTTTTTAACAACCATTATCACAGTGATGTGGTTTTGTATGCGGCAAACAAGTAGAACGATGATGGAAAACTTCAGATCCCGGGTAGATCATCTTCCGTTCTTAGTTTATCACCCCGCTTTGTCAAGGTTATGCACAAGGAGGTTCATCACGAGGAATGACGTGACCACGACCCAATGTGAGTTTATTCCTTTTCCAAGAACTAAGGTCCGACAGGCCGGACACTAGATAAGTCTCTGGAAAGGGCTTTATGTGCTGGGTACTTACGGGTCTCAAAATTGCCGTAAGGACTAGACAAGACACGCACATATTGAACTCATACAGGCTTACGCAACATTTTTGATTTGAAAATTGTTTCATGCATTTATTCTCGACAAAATTAGTACAATAGTTTCTTGTTCAATGGTTTATAAAGGACGCAAGTTGGGTTCTGGTGTTGGATCATTATCGAGAATCTTGTTGATCTTTTCCCGTACCTATGGGCGAATCGGTATGATGGGATCAATAGGTACATCATCAAGTATTGGCGTACCTCTGGTGTAATCTTTTTGATAACATCCAATGCTTTCAAGTTGTCGATAATTTGCTCTGGTTTGGTTGCTCCAAGGATAATAGTGGAAGCCTGTTTCAGACCCTCAGTAACCGACCGTATCCACACCGTTTACGTATGCCTACGTTGGGGTGAGATGCAGCCCAAGCGAGTGCAAGAGTTGATACCGCGCAGCCAAGCTCTGATGATATGCTCCGGTTAGCAAGAAAAAATAAATCAAACAAATAGATATAGCCCACCGTTCTCAGCAAACTTCGTTAACTCCTTAACCTTTTCAATCTTCTTCTGCCCCCTAAACGCGACAGATAAGTAATACGTAGGCTCGCTGAAATAAACAAACCTACTCCTCCTTGGTCAGGCTATCGACGGTATCTTTGAAGAACTCAGGGTTTGTGTCGAATCGGCTGCCTTTCGGGACGCCATCGTTGTATTTGCCAGTTAACAAACCGCTTGCGAGTGCACTCCAGACAGTAGTTCCGTAACCATATTTCTCATAGATAGGTCTGATCAACTCAATCAGTTGTTTCATACAAAATTACCATGAGCACTCACTTGTACTCGACTTCGAAGCGTTGGCGATGAAGACAACTGTAAGCCATGTTAGATACATGGTAGCAAGCGTAAAATTCAAGCATACTGATATTGGACTTGTTCTGCGACTGGAGGAATCAAGTTTAGAGCACGAGAGACGTGATAAGCCTCCTCGATTTGACGGGCACTCCACTCAGATGTTCCTATAAAGACAATGCGTTAGAGCGCACCAAGCAGATATTACCAGTTCTCAATCCGCTCACCCCAATAGAAGGCTTTGCCGGTATTAATTACGTGGGTGAATGCGCGAACAACCTCTTCCATCGGTACAGTCGGGTCCGGGCGGTGCGCGAAAACGATGTCAACATAGTCGGTGCGCAAACGCTCAAGAGTCTCGTTTACACCCTCAATGATGCTAGTATCATATTATCATCTGAGACACGAAACTTTGCGGAATTGAAATCTTACTGCTTGCGAGACAACCCCCTGTCATTAGGACCTTTGCGACCCAGACCGAAGAAAATTTTGCCCGTAAGAATCAGGTCTGAGCGGCGGATACCAAGCTCCTCAATTACGCGCCCACTGTATTTCACGTTATTTTTGATCAATCATTGCGGGATAGCTTGACTCACATTTCACGCTCACTATCGCCCTGGGCGTAGCCTTCGGCCAGGTCGATCATATTGATACCTAATGCCTTCCAGTCCAGTCATTCCAGACACCAGACCATCCCGATCTGCTTACCATTCTCGAACGCGGTTTTTACGATTTCTTTTACTGGGTCGCCCTTGACAGTACCACCGAATGTAAGCCATCCTCCAAGAGAAAAGGCCGGAACGCGAAGTCCAGCAGAGCCAAGGCGGCGGAACTGCATGTTCTTGGGGCTATCGAACTACAATCAATAATGTTTGCTACGATGCATAACAATACTGCGTACTCGTATTCGACCTTGACGTCAGAGTTCTTAACGACCATACTGAATAATTACTTGGGGATGAACTCGAGGGGTGGTGAGCTCGATAGTCAAGACACGGGGTTGTTTATATATGCTATCGGGGGATCTTCGACTAAAATCTTCCATATGATACAGCTCCCGGCTATGACATCGACGATCGCTGCTGACTGAAAATCTGGCATGATGACGGTAGAGGTGGAGGTTACCTGTGCACGTGGGGCAATAGCGATCGGATAATGACCGGTTCCGAGGAGCGGGAGCTGTTTGCATTCATTGACACTATTAGGAGGAGGATGGCATTGTTCACAAGTCCAAGAATGATTATCACAAAAATATCCAAAAGTACAATAGATCTTGTTCGGCCTAGATCTAAATCCCACATCCCCATCTACTCGTTTGCCTAGCAGCCATGCTCAAGTCGCCATTTAGCAATCATCTCGACACTAATCATTTTAAGACCCCAACGGTCGGCAAATGCTCGACAGTCGTCCCGGCGAGCCATAGAGCCTTGCTCGTCGTCGTTGACGAGCTCACATAGGAGACCTCCAGCTGGGAGACCGGTTAGATTACACATGTCTGAGTGACCTCGGTATCAGATAAATCCAAATTTGGAACGGGTGTACTGACCAATTGCCGCCTCGGTATGTCCCTTCCGTGTCAATACGCCTCCTGGTCGAGCGCGGAGGGGGACCATATGACCTGGTCGTGAGAAATCCTCAGGTCGTGACTGGCCATCGACGAGCTTCCTCGCCGTGAGAGCCCTGTCGTGAGCGGATATCCCTGTTGTAGTGCCTGGCATCCGGGTTAGCCTATATATACAGCTACACACGCCATTGCGCAACATACCGTACTTGTAATCCACAGTTACGGTGTACGCAGTCTTGTGCTTTTCGGTGTTGTTTGGGACCATCATCGGGACGTCAAGCTCCTCCAGTCGTTCTGTTGGCAGCGAAATACAAATGTAGCCGCTACTTTTGTTGTGAGCCAGCTCACGAGCAAAAGACGAAAACATAACCCACCTGGTGTGCTTGATGAACCAAGCCATTTTCTCTGTCGTGACGAGGTTGGCGGCTGCAATGAGATCGCCCTCGTTCTCCCGATCTTCGTCGTCCATGACCACGATAAATTCTCCCCTCGCAAACGCCGCCATCGCATCCTCCATCGAGTCGAACTTGAATGCAGGCTCGGCCGCGGCCATTGTTGCCTTCTTGAGCTCCAATGCAGACGGAAGGTGCGGCGAAACCTTGGGGGACACACTGACAGCAGTAGGAGCCATGGCAGGTCACGAAGGTGGTCGAGAGCAGGGGTTCACACGCAGTAGCAGCAGGTCGCGATGGTTTTATAGAGTGAGATGAGGCGGGAGGGGCGCATGAGCGTATGAGTTGTGCGGTCGCTTATGTGCTCGTGGGAGGTTTTGGACTGACCTTGGACCGGATGACAAATTATGGTTTCGGCCTGCTTGTCTCCGAGCAAATCGTCAGCATTGGGTTATATGCTCTGCGGCACCCTCGTACTTGCTCTCTTGCTGTCGCCTTGCCTGTCCTCGATAATGCACTCGGATCGATGCTGGTCGACGCTACCGAACAGCGATTCACGTGCGAGATCCACAAGCACAATTCAACTAACCGCTCGGGCGCAATCAGGCAAGGGCGCAGACTGAACGCATATATGCAAAACTGGCCCCGGTCGTTTAAATCTAGACATCCACAAAGATAGCAGTCCTACCAAGCTCACGTCTCCAGAGATGCAAGGCTTGTCTTAAATGCGGGATCCGAATAATTCATCAAGATGGGCTGCATCGATCCCCGATGTCCCATGCGACGATCCGGGTCTGAATCGGGCACTTGGGGAACTGGGTAGAACTCGCTGGAAATTGTGAATTTGTATTACGCCAATTTGGGTATCTGTAACTGTATACAATCGTGGCTATATGCATGATTAAATAGGGGATACACGGCTTATGCGTGTTTTGTAAAGGTGTGAACACTATATATGTGGGCTTTGTCGGAGTTCCTCGACTTGGATCTAAAGTTTAGGCCGCATATATATCGCGGGTTATATGTGAAAATTCGATGTTATTAGTCTATTCAAGTCGTCGTACATAAGTTAAGTGGTACGTGATACAGTATAGCCCAAAAATTGAAGTTATAACAGCACACAACACGAGGCATCACGTCTACACTATGG
Source organism: Ceratobasidium sp. AG-Ba (assembly GCA_016906575.1). Lineage (NCBI taxonomy): Eukaryota > Fungi > Basidiomycota > Agaricomycetes > Cantharellales > Ceratobasidiaceae > Ceratobasidium > Ceratobasidium sp. AG-Ba. The sequence goes on along the minus strand of CP059611.1, from coordinate 2,352,790 downwards.
TCCTACAGAGCCAAAGCCATAGCTTCCTTTACCTCGACCTGCTCAACCTCGAGAGTCTTCGCTTCCAAGTCATTCAAGGATCGTTCCTCACGGTAAAATACCGCAACAGCCACGATCTCGAGTACAACATATGCCACCAAGAACCAGAGTGCTGCAGATCGTCCGACAAACCCGGGTCCAGAGTTGGTTCGCTCGTCAACAGATGCTTGGATAGAGGTCGTTGCCGAAGTACCGACGGCAGCACCAAGCTGAAGTGCAGCATTAAAGACTGCCCCAACAGTTCCCGCATACTCGGGAGGAGTAGTCCGGAAGAATGCAATGTTGGTGAGGACGAAGACGATAGCCGTTCCTGCAGTGCCGATGATGAAAGCAGGGAAGACAAGAGGCCAGTACTGATCGCGGAGTTTGGCAGTAAAGGGAAGCATGAGGCTGGATGCGAGCGAGAGACTTAGGCCGCCGAGGATAAGGATCTTGGAGCGGCCAAGTCTCGCAATTCGTTCGCCATTGATCATGATGACGCCGCCAACAATGCCCAGAGGCAGGAACTTGACACCAGTTATGATGCTGGACCAATGCAAGAAATCCTGCCAGTATGGGGAGAATGTGAGGTAGATCTGGATCCACCAGAAGTACGGCATAAGAGCCACAGCGAAGAGAACAGCAAAGTTGGGATAGAACCACAACTTGGGTGGTCTGTGAGGTTATAGTAAGTTCCAATCCCAGGAGAAACAATTGACGAATGACTCACAGTGCCGCATTATTCTCGTCAACTCGGGTCTCCCACACAAAGAACGCAATGACCAGTGCAACCGCAATGAAAAGCGGCACAAGAACTCCTGCGGAAGCCCACGGAGAGACAGACCCAGTCGTCAAGGCGTAGACGAACAAGATGATGGCTGCCGTCAGAGTCGACACGCCAGCAAAGTCGAGCTGGGAGACCTTGGCACCCTCATGACGCGGAGTGGTGGGGATCAGGAAGATACAGGCTACGGCAATCGGAATCGAAATCATGGAGATCAGCCAGAAGATCCATCGCCAGGATGCGTATTGAACGAAAATGGCGCCAACCATGGTGCCAAGAACTACAACACAATGATGAGCATATGTGAATAGCTGTGCCAATGAAGCAACTTACCATTGCCAATCGCTGCAGTTGCACCAAATAGACCGATAGCGCGAGCTTGTTCCGCTGGTTCAGGGAACATCTGGACCAACAAGCTGAGGGCGGACGGGATCGTAAGGGAAGCTCCAATTCCTTGGAGAGCTCGAAGGACAATCAAGACGATGCGGTCGTTGACAAAGCCACCCCCGAGAGAGATGGCACCAAAGAACGCCGTGCCGACAATAAATGCAGGCTTTGGACTGTAGATGTCCGAGACCCGGCCGCTCTAAACAAAATGAGCGCCAATACACTGGAGTCGACAATGATAAGACTTACAATCAACAAAAACGAGGCAAAGGTAGCTTGATATGCGGCAAGGAGCCACACGGAGTCGCTCTCCGTGAGATGGACGTTGTGAGTGATGGAGGGCAAGGCAGGTAATACCGCAGAATTGTTTAAGGTGTCAAGGAACTGGCCCAGACAGAAAAAGGCTAGCAACAAATATTTGCGCAAAGGTGCAGCCGAGGCCAGAGATTGAGGTTCAATCTTTTCCTTGCTCGACACCTCTGCAACCAAAGTAGGTGCCGGAGAAAGCTCGACGGATGTAGGAGCAGTGGCCATTGGGAGAACTGGATGAGCCACGGGAGTCGGGAGAGTCGAGAGGAGAAGGTGTTGGTGATGTCAGTCCCGACGCCAAGGGCGGCCATGTTTTATAGCACAACGTCAGTGGAGGTATGGACATGCTCATTAAGCCCGTGGTCGCTGCTTGCCAAGCTGCTGAGTGGACAGTGGAGGTCCTGAATAGGATGCCGCCGGTGAATTAGCAACCACGGGTAGCGAGTCAGCAAGGCCGCGTTATGTAATCAGTATCTGACTTGGCAGTCTGGCACGCCAGTCAGCGAGGCACGTTGATTGCGGAAAGGCTATCTATCGTGCTGGAATACTCTGGAAGCTTGAACTCAATCGGTTATCTCTTGTAAATAAAGATCGATCTATTCGATACAACAATGCTGAATGTCACAACGTGAACCCAGCACCAACGAAAGCCCAAGAGAACAAGCAAACGCGCATATATGGAAAGAGAGACAGAAAGAAAACGGAGAAGCGACGAATGAGCGACGCACGATATATGTATAACATAGATTCGCGTGTTTTCAAAAAAAAAACATAAGTCCAGACGAGGAGGGGGAAAGGATGAAAGAATAGACAAAGAGGACAAGGACACAGTCTTGTATATTATTTCAGTTTTCAGAATCAATCTTGATGGAAGGCAACTTTGTATCGACATCTTCGTCAACATCCATGTCCTTGTGTCGCTTGGCCTCTCGCCCACCACCCTTGCGGCGCTTCTTGCGTACATGACCTAGCGCAGGTTTAACGTCTTCGTTTCCATCAGTTTCGGTATCGCTTCCGGCTGTAGACACAGCAGCGGATGAAGGATAAGAAGAAAACACCGAGTGCGTGTTCGTTCGCGGGTGAGCAAGTGCATCTCGGAACGAGTGGGGGAACGACATGGGTGAAAGTGGGGTGAGCATCGACAACGAGCGAGGCGAACCAGATCCAGAAGTGAGCGCGGGCGTGCCGGGAATACCACCGTTCTGATGAGATGGGGATGAAGAAGAATCTGGGATGTCCGCGCCTTGTTCCCCACGTTGAATGCCAACCACCCGCAGTCGGTCGACCCAAACTTCGGCACGATCAAGACTGTCTTTGACCACACCAGTCACCCCCCGCATCATATCGAGGCTCTCAGTCGCCAGCGTCATCACACGTTGTGCGGCTTGTGCTGCCGTACCTGCTGTGGGATGGGGGCGCGGCCCTGGCCGGGCCGCATGGGTACCGTCAGCCGGGGTAGTTGATCGGGGTGGGTAAGGCGCTCTTGCTGATGAGCTTGAGCCAGTCCGTCGATGAGCAGGATGTCCAGATCCAGGACCATCATTTGTGACTTCACGGCCTGCAGAGGCCCATCGCTCAGGCAAACGAAGCAACACGGATCGAACTGTTCCTCGTGCAGGCTCGGGAAGCGCCCCACCGGCATATCGGCTTACAATGTCCACCGCCTGACGAATTGTTGCCACTACATCTCGCTTCACCGCACTCAGACGAGCGAGCGTGGCCGGCGACACTGGTGCGTCTTGGTCCAGATGCAGAGGCAATAATGGATTGCCCGCCCCAGCGCCTGGGGAGAGCGAATCTAGAAACTCGCGCAAGACCGCAATTTGGCTATCAATCCGATTGGTCGCGTACTAGACGAGAATCACGTGTCATCACGCGCGTATCTTGGGGGCATATGGATCAAGTGCGTGCTTACCTGCAACCACTGCAAGCAATACTTGAGCCGCTTCATGCTTTCGTCACTGAGTGCGGCACCAATGCCACCAGCCTCGAGCAACATGGCTTGCCAGCGGCTGCGGTTGGCGACCTGTCGGTCTGAATCGGCCGCTGGGACGGAGGCAATACCGGACCCTGCATCATCCAGACTTGGCACACCATCGTCACGCGTTGCAGAAGATGTGGGGGATCGTAATGATGTGGCGCTGGTGGCCGAAGTGGAAATGCGTCGCTCCAAACTCCGGCCGCGCGCGGGTCCCGAGTCTGGCTCTTGCGTGGGCTGGGATCGGGGTGTGGGCGTGCGGGGAGAGTCGTCGCGCGGGCTGTCTGTGCGTGCGCCGTAGCGTTGTTCAAACTAAATAGGATAGTCGATCAACACCAGGTGATGACCGCGATGAGTAAACAGACCTTGTCCAACTGCCTGCAGGCAAACTCGTCCAGCTGCGCAGTTGGTAATCGATCTATCACTGGCCTACTGATCGTCTTGACAGAGGACTCGACCATCTGGGCACCGTACTGCGCGGTGTGAGCATATACGTACGGGCGTCAAATAAACACAAACCTTGACCACGCGAGAGCTGGCCTTGGTCTGTGAATAGGCACTGAGGACACTTGTGACAAGTGGAAGGGTCGACACGCGAGACACGAAATCGCCGCTGGCGACATCATCATCCAGCAGGGGCCTAGATATCGATTGCTCGGAAGCATTCGCAGAATCAGCAGATTGCGATGGGGCGGGTGTTGCGCCTGATAGACTGGGAGCTGGCAGGGGTTCAGCCTAGTTGTTATCGACAGATGGCGGCAGAGCAACGCACCAGAGTCGGTGTACAAAGGAGTTGCAGAGGTGCCGGGAACGCCTTGGCTTCGCATGTCGCCTAGCGCCTGGACGGCCATGAGCACATCTGCGTCATGCTCGTCAATGATCGCCGTCGTCAGAGCCACGGGTCGCCTGGTCGCCATCGTCGCGGTTTCGGTGGTCGACATGGCGTGGTAGTTGCGGTGGTGATTGTAGTGCAAGGGGTGGGGAGGGCGATAAGAAGTGAATACGGTCTATTTTCGCAGGGCGGTCCACACGCGGTGGCTGGTGGAGACGAGAACAGGTACCGGGGTAGGAAAGGTCGAGGGAGAGAGCACAGCGGCTGATGGCGGGAAGACAAGACCCATCTTGCGTGCAAAGTCTGTGATTCCGGCTGGCACGTGAAACTCCTCTTCTCGGTGAAACTTGTGCAGCGTTTGCCATACTCTGCTAGTCCAATCCCGCTCATATCCCCCCGGCGCTCCTGTCTTATCGCTTGTTCGCCTCAACCTTGTTCCCCCCACATCCGATACATATAAAAAAATGTCGACACCAGCTCACAAACAGGCGTCAACACATTCGATTACGTCAAGTTCTGACAAATGACCATATGCGCACGGTGATCCCAAGACTCTGATTTACAGACTTCGCCTGGGGCGGTTTCGGTCGCACATGATTGTACCGAGGGGATCTCGATCCATGAATCATAGTATACTTCTAACGGCGTACACGTCAATCACGAATGTCCTAGCACTGTTCGTCTATCAAGCACATGACACACCCCAACCTTTGAAACCCAAGCAGAAACACAGTCAATTCGAGGCACAAGCTACATCACACACACACAATATGGCAACAGTAATAGGCGGAATATCAGAGGAGCGGGGGAGATAGATAACAAGGTATATATAAAACATGAAAAGATCAACTATCAGACTGGCTATCGTTCAGAACCCAGAGCGTTCCGGCTCGCACGCGAGGGCTACGCGGAGGAAGACGCACACGCTCAGCGGGAGCAGGAGTGGGGCTACTCGGACTTACCCTCGTCCGCTCCCTCTCGTCCACACCATTCTCGGCAATCCCAGCCTCGTCCAGGCCACGTTTCACCCCCGCGAGCATTTTGTCTGTGCGACGAAGCATGTCCTCGAGACGAGCTCGTTCAGCCCGAAGCTCGGCATAGTGACTTTCGAGCTCAGCGCGAGTGGGCACTGGCGGCGGATTTTGGGAATCATGAGCATAATGAACGGCGGCTGATGAAGTGCAAATAGTTCAAAACGTTAATGATGGGTCAAACGCACACGACGAGTCGACTTGCCTGATTCGTCCCGCTCCCGAGGCGGTGCGCCTAGATACCCTGGTGCGGGCCCACGCTCACCCCCAGCACCAAGATTGATAGGCGGAAGCTCGAGTCCACCATGAGGACTGGCAAAACGCCCACGGCCGTTGTACCGACGCTCGTCTTCCATACCCGGGAGATTCGGGGGTGGCAATGGACCTTCACGATGATAAGATGCAACAGGGCTGTTCGAAGCCGAAGGCTCAACGAGGGCGGCCTCGTCAATGTAGCGACCGAGAGGAACAGGGCTTTCTGTTCCCGTATCGCCCTGACTAGACGCACTCGGTGGACCTGGAGGGGCTGAAAGAGTGCCTGGGTTGAGACCGGAATCGGGGACTAGTGCTGGCTTGGTCTTGCGCTGTCGCTTCTTTTTAGGCTGGCCGTCTGCTGCCTCGAACGTTTGGTTTTCGATGTGGGGTGCTCCGTCGGGCGGACGACCAACTGCTACGAGAGCCTCGGCCGCAGTTTGCTCGAGCTGTTTGCTGGGTCCAGCAGCAGCTACCCGTTTCCTTCGCTTGATAACAGATTTTTTCATCTCCTCCGGCCGATGGGTTCCGTGGAGCTTGTAATATAGCCCTGGGAATTTCAACGTAAAAAGTAAGTTCGTGTACATTCGCGCGAGCGGGAAATGAAAATGGGGCAACGATCGTGTAGATTATCAGATATGCGGGCTGCACCCAAATCTGATAAGATCTCGGGCGTGTAACTGAAATGGCATGTTCTATCCAACAAGCAAGGAGAGTGTGTAATGGCGCAGCGCCCCAGGACCAGCGAAAGCTCGGCGAGATAGCAGGGGTGGGATGGTGTGATAGGGTACAGCGTAAATGTTACGATCAGAAGACCAACTCACCACAAGCGTTACAGATATTATTCCCGCTATCATCTCGCCGCCAGAGTGGAGTGGTGCTCGTCCCGCAGTTTGTACAGCTCAGAGCCCCGGGCACTCCGGCGAGTCGGTCCGAGCCTGTGGCAGGTGGAGGCCGCGCCTGAGATTGAGCTGGAGGGTGGGAGCCGTTGGTCGCCATGTTGTTGTTAAATGCTGGGCAGCCGGCACAGGCCGAGGCACCACCTGTGCCGTCGCAGCGGCCATCGCCTGGACATGTGCCTCCGTTGTGGACCAGAGGGGGAGGCGGTGGGAGTGGGGGCAGCTCGCCGGGTGCTGCTGGGGACGAGACAGTCGGCTGCTGAGCGACAAAGGTGTAGCTCGGGGTGGATGTGCGTCCAAGCGAAACTGGTCGAGGCTGTCGGCGAGACTTTGCGTAGAGACCTGAACAGGTAATGAGCTTGAGAGAAGACGAGTGCTAGAGCAGCAGCCGGCGACTCACCACACGCATTGCATATCGAGCGACCCTCCGGATCTCGTCTCCAGAGCGGGGTGTTCTCAGTTCCGCAATTGGCACATGACTGGGGAGCTGGTGACTGTGCGGCCGGCTGTGGCGGCGGTGCGGAGACAGGTGAGGGTGTCGTGGGCGCGGCAAGCGTGGTGCCCGCCGACCAGGGCGACGCAGGGGTTTTTTCCGAGCTGAGCGGCGTCGAGTGGGTGTCGGAGAGCATTTGGAGCGCAGGATCGACTATCAGCGGCTGGGGGCGGGTCGGCGACGGAGGGGGGCCGAGACGCAGCGACTCGGGGTGGGGGGCCGTGGTGGTCGCCATATGACGCACTTTTGTATGCGGTGCAGCCGGTGACGAGCGGGAGGCGGCCAAGCTGGGTCCGGTCGCCAGCTTGGAGGTTGGCAGTCGAAGAAAGCTGGCTGCCTTGGCGCCCGGCGCTCCCATAATCGACATGCGCCAGCGAACCCGCAGCCAATCGCCCTCCGGATTTTGCACACGATAACGGACATCACAGCTTGGTCAGCACCCGCTTATCAGCTCCCGTTACGTGTCCCGTGGTTAGCAGCCGTCCTCCGCGCCCCGAGCTCAGTCCGCTCGACGCGTCAAGCTTTAAACATTTGGGGGTCTTTCTCGAGGGCTAGACAGCTGCAACGTGCGCCTAGGACGGCCGAGACTCGCTGGGACATTGCTTGACATCACACATCATGAACACTCGCAATTCCATGTAAATCCCATTTCAGCCCCTCCCAGGCCCGGAACGATACCAACTCGGCTGTGCTCCGATAGCGCACCGCTCGAGATGCTCAGCGGTGGCGATAGTGGCGATAATCTCTGCACTGTCCCCGCTCTTCCGCCCTCTGATACGCATACAGTCTCTCAGCCCGATTTAAACATTTGGGGGGCCCCGTCTCGCTGCCCGTACCCTCGATTCTCCTTCCCCTGTTCTGCCCCAGCCTTGCGCGCTGATGATCGGAAGGTGTCTTACATGTCCCATCGCACTCTTTGCCGCATATGGCCCACCTACCGCGCTCAACATGCCTAAATAGGCCCTCTCCTCATGCCCCTCACACGCATCCCGTTCCACACGTGTGCGGTCTAGACGGTCAGCCATCTTTAACACTCGTCCAAAAAGTTTTGATTCCCCCAAATCTACCTTTACCCAGCGTCTGGCAAGATTAAACTACGTCGCCTCACACGGTCACATCGCTGCCGATAGATTACAGGGTGCGCGCTTGGATAGCTTGCATTTCACACACATGCTAGTTCGATTGACGTTTCTATTTCATTGTATTGCCCTCATGTTACACTCAATATTGTACATCACTAATCTTATCTCGGAAAAATACGATGCTGCCCTCAATGAACGATTTCGACCACAAGATCTCCCTGGTTCAGGCTGTCGCCTTGCGAAACAACCACTCGCTTGACGTGGCCAGACACTGGCGCAGAAACCGCGCTCTCCATCTGAATAGACCAGCCACGTGAGCACCCGGACCCGATCAGAACTAGGTTGTGTGCTCACCTTCATGGCGCTCTGCACACACAAGATGTCGCCCTTCTTGACCTCTTGGCCCTCCTTGACACGGACGTCGATGACCACACCAGACATCGGTGCACCAACCGAGCCAGGGTCGGTGCTCGCCTTTTCACGGCGTACGGTCTCCGTCGCTGCAGACTTGTCCTCGACGGGAACAGCACGAACCTGGCCCGTAAATGAATTGGAATTCAGTCCGCTGGGCATTCATTTACTTACCTCTCCGTTGACCTCGAACCAAACATCACGTATTCCGCGAGTCTCGTCCACTGATCCGATGGCGAGCAGACGAAGAATGAGGGTCTTTCCCTTTTCGATATTGATATGCATCTCTTCGCCAATATCGGGCTTGGCTAGGAAGAAGCGCGTAGGCAGTATGCTGCGATCATAAACGCACGTCAGCATTCTCTTCTCCTCTCCCCACAATCAGAGCCTATGCTCACCTCAGGTCCCCATACTTCTCGACCACGGCCTGGTATTCCTCAAACACCTTGGGGTACATCGCGTACGAAGAGACATCAGCATCGGTGATGTGTTTGCCGAACTTGGCCCGCAGATCGGCCTTGATCTTTTTGAGGTCGAGTGGTTCGAGCGTGGCTCCTGGTCGACCGTCGATGCGGGGCTTATTGCGAATGATGTGGGTGCGGAGAGGTTCAGGGAATCCGCCGACCGGTTGGCCAAGGTAGCCTTGGAAGAACTCAACAACCGATGAGGGGAAATCGAGACTCTGCGCGCGCTCAATCACGTCCTTCTTGGACAAGCTATTGGAAACCATGAACTGTGCAAAGTCTCCAACAACCTTAGACGAGGGGGTGACCTTGATGATATCTCCGCACTGTGCATGAACATGTAAGCACTTGGACTTCCTATTGACAGCATGCATACTTACCAGCTCGTTCGCCTCTGCATACTTCTTCTTGATCTCCGCCCATTGACTGCCCAATCCGAGCTGAGAAGCTTGGAACTACCGAATATCGTAAGTGGTAATCCCCCGTATTCCTCGAACAACTCACCATGAGGTTGGTATATTGTCCTCCCGGCATCTCGTGTGCGAACACGCTAGAATCCGATGCACGAACGTTGGCCTCGAAGCAGCTGTATAGCAAACGGATCTGACTCCAGTACTGATTCAGAGCCTGAATATCGTCGTATCGGATACCAGTCCCGAGGTGGGTCTGCTCGAGAGCCATGCAGACTGCGCCCATTGATGGCTGAGAGGTCAAGCCGGACATACCTGCCCCAGCCTTAGCATCGATTCGGGGTCAAAAAGGCTGAATACTCACTGTCGATGGCGACGTCGACAACGTCAGCACCAGCGGCAGCCGCAGCGAGCATGCTAGCAGTAGCAATTCCTCCAGTGTCGTGCGAATGGACGTGGATGGGGAGGTCAGGGTACTTCTTGCGAATTGCGCCGATAAGCATCGTCGCAGCTTGAGGCTTCAGCACACCAGCCATATCCTTGATACCCAAAACGTGGATACCCTCGTTGACCAGTTGGTCCACAAAGTCAAGGTAGTACTGGAGAGTGTACTTGGTCTTCTTCGGGTTCGCAACATCACCGCTGTAACAGACGACGGCTTCGCAAACACCGCCCGCCTTCTTCGCTGCATCGATGCCGAGACGCATCTAGATGGGCATGAGTGAATAAGATCACAATACAAACAACATGGTGCACTGCTTACGTTCTCGAAATAGTTGAGAGAGTCGAAGACACGGAAGATATCAAGACCACTCTCAACGGCCTTGCGCGAGAACTCATAGATTGCGTTGTCACTGTATACCGATGTTAGTTAGAGGAAACTTAAATTCCAATCGACTTACGGATAGCTAGTATATCCAACGGCATTGGCACCACGAACCAGTGCCTGGAAGGGAATGTTTGGCACTAGTTTCCTGAGAGTGCGCTGCATACCATTGTATCAGCCAACAGCCTTTTAAGGAGTATAGTAATACTTACGAGACGCTCCCAAGGATCCTCATACAAGAAGCGCATAGCAACATCGAAGGTTGCGCCACCCCAGCATTCGAGAGAGTAAGCGTTCGCGAGCGCGTGGCTGGTCTCCTTCGCAATGTTGACCATATCAATCGTGCGCAGGCGAGTAGCGAGCAAGCTTTGGTGGGCATCACGCCAGGTTGTGTCCATGATAAGTGTGCCCGGGTACTCGCGCACGGCCTTGGCAAAGGCTTCGGGTCCTTTCTCGACGATGATGTTGCGCCAGCCAATCTTGCATGGCTGCGAAGTGTCGAGCGGCGGGCCCTCAGGATCGTCCCTATTCGGAAGCTTGGGAATATCGATTTCGGTTTTAAGGCCAGGCTCGCCCTAACAAAGGTATAAGTAAGATAAAATGGACATCTCTTGCGAAGACGCACCATTTGGCCCTTGATCGAGCTGCCATTTACAGCGAGGTCGCCCAGATAACTGAGGAGCTTCTGAGCACGGTTTTGTGTCTGGACAAGCTTGAAGAGGTCGGGCGTATCGTCGATGAACTGCAGCCAAATACGTCATTACATACCCTCAATGTAGAGGCGGCTAGGACTCACAGTCGTCCAGGTCTTGCCGTTGATGAATACGTCATGAGTCAAAAGACGGAACAAGAATGGGATGTTAGTCTGGGGGTGATTCGTTTAGCCTGCGGTCAATATGATATCATTGCCTCATACCTTGACTCCTCGAATACGGAACTCGACCAACGCCCGAAGCATCTTGCGTCTAGCAACCTCATATGTGGCGCCGCTGACAGAGCATTTGACGAGCAAACTATCGTAGTGAGGCGTGATTTGTGCTCCAGCGAAGCCAGAGCTTGCATCAAGGCGGACACCATTTCCACCCGCACTTCGGTAGACCTCGATCTTTCCTGTGTCGGGCTGGAAGTTGGCAGCAGCATCCTCGGTGGTAATACGACATTGGATGGCGAAGCCGCGCTTGGTGATGGCCTCTTGGGTGAGACCGAGCTGGGCAAGGGTTGCACCCGCAGCGATTTGAATCTGGGCGGAAACGATGTCGAGCCCGGTAATTTCCTCTGGATTAGGGTAAAGTTTGATTGAAGATCAGGAGGGGCTGTGCTATGATTATCGGGTGCTTCTCACCAGTGATAGTGTGCTCGACCTGAATGCGGGGGTTGATTTCAATAAAGTAATGCCTATTTTGTTGGTCGACGAGGAACTCGGCCGTGCCTGCGTTACGATACTTGACATGCTTGGCAATCTTGATCGCATCGCTCAAGATAGCCTGACGAACTTCCTCAGGGAGATGGGTAGCCGGAGCGACCTCGACGACTTTTTGGTGGCGGCGCTGGACAGAGCAATCGCGCTCGAACAGGTGAATGCAGTTGCCCTCTCCGTCGGCAAGGAGCTGGACTTCAATATGTCTTGGGCGTTCGAGGAATCGTTCGATGAAGACGGTTCCGTCACCGAAAGCAGTCTTGGCTTCGCTGACAGCGCGCTCAAATGAGTCCTTGAACTCTTCTTGGGAACGCACGACACGCATGCCACGTCCTCCTCCTCCCATAGCGGCCTTGATGATTACAGGGAAGCCATGCTCCTGGACAAACGCTGCACCGTCGGTGTAGGACTCGACCGGGCCGGGAGTACCGGGCACGACTGGGACACCGGCAGCCACCGCTAAAGAAGCGCATTTAGTGGGTGATTAATGAGCTATTCCCAAACTGGAGATATATACGTACCGATTGTACGCGCTTTAGTCTTATCACCGAGTCCATCGATGACTTCGGGTGTAGGTCCGATGAATGCAATTCCTGCCTCCTCGACTTTGCGTGCAAACGTCGCGTTCTCACTGAGGAATCCATATCCGGGGTGGATCATATCGACGCCATGCTCAAGCGCGATGCGGATGATGTCGTCCTGCGCGAGATAGGCTGCAATGGGCGTCAGGCCCGCACCGACTTGGTATGCCTCGTCTGCGCGCTGACGGTGAGCCGACATGCGATCTTCGTGCGAGAAGATAGCGACGGTGTGCATTGCAAGCTCGTGCGCCGTTCGGAACACACGGATTGCGATTTCCTGAGTATACATGGGTCAGCCAGAGCACATCAAAGACAACTAGATATGGCCTACACCACGGTTCGCGACCAGGAGCTTTGTGAGAGGTCCATGATGTCCAGCACCTTTGCGGCGCATAGACTGGATTGTGTGGATGGGAGTGCCGGGAACGCTGGCGATGCCGCCGAGCGCCGACTTGGGGTTGTTGAGAAGACCAGCCATAGCTTGTACCCAGTGGTGGTGGGCAGGAAAGATGGATGGGGGCGAAATGTATGGACTTGGACTGGCGGGCGAGCTTTCAAGTACCAGAATGCGGCGTGAGAATCTCATTTCATTTCCAATGCTCCCTTATCCGGTGTCTAGTCAACCCCCTTCCCCACGTCTTGCCAAGTCAATCAATCGCTGGCGTCGCTCGAGCTGCCAAGATATACGACACGCACAGATAGAGATACGCTCCGAGGGTCACCACCAGCACCGCTCCTCGCAGTAATCGTTGCCAGCGCCGAGCCGGACGCCGTTGTTGCTGTGTTTGTACATGTATATACCTCCTCAAATGATCTCTTGAATTTCCCAGACGCGAGGTGAGCGGCGCAATCGACGGCACAGTGGGCCTCCTGGCTTCCCACGAGCACTACACTACACTTGTCACGCAGTCATACTTAGGGCTTCCTGCCATGAAACATGCTTGTGCAAGATCTCCCTGGGAGTCCATCACCTTGGCCGTACTCCGTATAAACCCGAGAATGTCTTGTGTCCTGTCAGGCGCGTAGGGAGCGAAGTCATCGCAGGTGTGGCCAACGGCCCGATGGGAGTTCGTTTTGTCTTGGGAGCAAGTTCTTGCCGATGAATAGCCGTGTGTTACTATCGTCGTCCCAACAACTGAAACATATCGTTAATGACAGCATATAGCGCCCCCAGCTCGATACAAATAGACGTCATACTCTCGGTCAAAAGTGTAGCGATAATTAGATCCGGCACTTCTCACAGCCTTAACCCCGTTTTTCTCACACGCCAGGATACCCGGTCTCACAAGCGGGGAATAACTAGGAAGAATGAATTGATATCATACGTATCTTCGCTCATCAGGGCTTCCTATGCATGGGTAACGATTCCACAGCCGGTCCAACTCTCTTCTCGGACTTCGCTTGATTGTTTTTAGCCACAGCATAAACCAAGCCTGCGACGAAACCGATCGAGACTGCGGACACGGAAGAAAAGTTCACAGGGTCCCCAAAAAAGAGCATCCCCGATGCCGCAACAGGCAACTTGTTCAATGCTCCGACCATGCTGGAGTAATGGGGTTATATTCTACTTGTTGTATCATACGATCCAGAAGAGATAACTAACCTGTAAGTGGTACTACTTGTAACCCTCACACACCATGCTGTTGTATAAGAGATGAACACTGCAGCTGCCCCCGACATCGCCATTAGTGTAAGAAGAATGTTGCGGGTGGCTGGTGGGCTAAAAATAATTACTTGAGCTAAATTTGCAGTGCTGAGATTGGAGCACGCCTACAAGTTTGCCTCCAGATTCTTCGAGTTCCACTGTTCGAAAAACAAAGAGAAAACTATGAGCACTGGGATGGACAATAGGTTGTTGTAGAACATGGTATCCCAGTCTTTGAATCCAGTCGATTTGATCCGTTTCCTCATCGTCAACACCTGAATCATGGTGAGCTTGGAGATTGTGACGAATATATATTTTACTCACATAGGCAGCAGTAGTGAGGCAATTGAGACCCATCCAAAAGTAGCCGACACCGGCACTGGCCAAGCCTTTCGCCTGCCCAAGGTGTGGGTCAACCCCGAGAGCCGGAGGAGCTCCAGCGTACTCGGGAAAAGTAGTTTGAAGTACCGTAGCGATATCCGACCAGGCAGCTACTACCGATGAAACCACCTAAAGCTTCATGTCAGCTAGTCGTATGCGAGTCCGACTGAAAAGCAAACCATCAATCCAAATGACACAAGAGTCAGAGCTGTGACTCGTCCCCCAAACCAGATTACTTCTCCGTATGCCTATACGCCAATCGGTTATCACGTAGAATGTTATATGTTTCAATTTCAACGTACAATAAGGATAATCGTCAGATTCTTGAAGATGGTGTACACGGGTATACTAAGATATTGCTGAAACCGGTTTGCATCAGTAGTTCTTGTGAAAAGGGCTGGGACTCACTAAACTTTTGCTGCCTGTATAAATCACCATAACAAGACAGAAACTAATGGGGAACCATGTCTTCGCGTCCTGTCTATCGAAATCTCTGAACGTAATTAGCCCAATTTTCTTGGCTGCAACCACGCATCCAACCCCGGTGATAGATTGTATGGCGAGGAAGGCAAAGTTCATATTGAAATTGGCTCCAGAAAGGACAAACTGAAATCGGCATGAATAATGAAGCATCAGCTTAGGATGGAATGCGCTTACCTTGTTGGTGACTGTCATCAAGATACTTGCCAAACAGTAGAAAAATATGGGAGCGGCTACGAAAAGGACGCAGTGTTAGAAAGGCGAGAATGTAAGGGGAAAGAGTCACCGTACGTACCCGAAACAGCCCACCCCTCGCCTTCGCCTCTGCTAGCTTGATCCTTCCTAAGTTCAACTACATCATCCATGTGCTTATTGGGTGCGTCGTGAGACGAGCCTGTTGCAGGGGGTGAGGAAGGCATTGGAGCAATCGAGGAGAACCAGGTTTGCTACAGTTCCTAATCACTTGTTAGTGCACTGTCACTAAACGGCTGCCACGTCGGTTTACTGGGGGGGGGGGGACTAATAGCGTCCGTTTGGAGATAAACCATTAGCGAAGTGAAGTAGGTGCTCGATGATGGCGAAGAAGCTTACAGTGAGAAGCCGTCAGTTGACGAAGAGATTGCAGCCGAAAAAATAGCAAGAGCAGGACCAGAGTGGAGCGGAGTGGATGACGTCAACGATGGTACGATCGAAAGAAAGCTGGGTTTATTATTAGGAGTTCTGAAGATATTGTTTTATGGAGGGCCTATGGTGGAAACAGTGAACGTCAGGAGTGAAAGTCAACAATCATGCTAATCCTCGTAAGCGCCAGCCATAATGTCTATCGTCATAAAGGCCATTTTGGACCAACAGAACGTGAGCGCAGCTACCAGAATCACATAACCTTCGCCTGGTCAGTCGAGATATTCGTATGGAATGAACGGATACAGATATACTAGTACTGTGGCATAGATACAATAGAAGTAGAACACAAAGGAAGATATTGACTGCAAAGAGGAAACCAGGAAATGTATAGCACCTAGTCCGAGGAAGTTGTGCCAGCCTCGTCTGCGGCCAGCATCCATTGTTGTAGTTCCTCATCGTCCAAATTCTGGAGGGTTTGACAAACCTAGGTTATGGGTTAGCATCTTTGTGGGTCTTACAGGTAAGGTGATATACCAGCTCAAACCGACCCAGCAGCGTTTTACTTTCCTGGTCTATTGTTTTGCACTTGGCCCGCTTCTGCCCAATAGAAGTCATGTATACCCGGTTCTGCTTCTCCAGCTGTACATTGAAACGGTGTTAGAATATGAAAGAAGATAATCCTACTTTACGTACCTCTTCAAGCTCCTTTTGCAGTCGTGCACTCTCTTGATCCAGAACAGGGATCACACGAGCTCGGACAGCTGAGCGGGGGTCTAGTTCCGGCTTCCACTCATCCTTTTGATTGGGAATACCGTCCGCCAGCCTCTTTTTCGCTTCGGCTACAGCAGAGTCGAGCGAATCGATTGCCCCACGAGCGTCGTACCGACGAAGAAGATCACCACTCTCTTTCTGTGACAAACGATATTGTCAATAAATAAATAAAAATCGAATAGACTTGTGGGCTCTTACTGACCACTAGATTGTTTTTCATAAAGTTGGACACCTGTACACGAATCTCGCCAGCAGTGTTGGTCTCCTCGCTCACCCAAGTCGGGAAACACATCACAAACTGTTCCCAGCTAAAGTGTAAGACGGTTATTGATAGTATTGATGAGTCAACTTGGAATACTCACGTCCATTTGCTACTGCAAGATTGCGCTGCAACATACAAACAGTCTTCAAACCGCTGGTATCTTTTGCTTGATGTTTGCGTGCTTTGGTCAGGGGCTACTATGATGGACATGCTCAACTATAAAGATGCCATTAAGGTGTATACCAACATCGTCCAAGTGAACTTACACACGCCGGCTAACGTCTTTCGTCAACAAATATGTAAAGGCTGCCAACAATCCAAGGATCACCCGTGGTAAACAACTCGGCACAAGCGCGCCACGTCTCACGTGACCGGTCGTCCACCTGATAAAGTGGCGAGATGAGTCCGCCACCCTCCCAACGTTCTGCCTGCGCCCGTCCATCACCACACGCTAAACCTCACCATGACTCGGAAACAGATAAATAACAGACCTTCAACCCCACCACCATCAGTACAGACATCACCCACCGACTCTCGCGAGATCATGCCCCACACGCCACTTAAGGTCTCGCGTTCGCGTGGCTCCAATTTCGCACCAGCTACGCCTCAGTCCCTAAGATCATCTCGGTCTCCGCTCAAATCGAAGAAGCGCGATAACCAAATACATATGCTTACACCTTTACGTGTTCCCTCGATCCACATCCCGGACTGGCGCGTTCGGCAAGACACCCCACCAAAGAGGCTAGATCACCAGCCTTTCAAAAGCTCAGGTAGGGTATTCGATATTACCTAGGCCTGCCCCCATCGGGCCGTTTTTATGCTTGGAATTCTACCGCATACATTCTGGCTCTGTTTTCTAAACTACTAATTCTGATAGATCCTGCCACGCCGGACAAGCTTCCCGGTCCGTTTACTCCGCAAGCATCCAAAAAGACCCGAGAACCTCTGGTTACCGACCTTTCCAACTGCGGATTAGGTGATGAGCTCCACCTTAGAGGCTGCTTGACCGATCCACCACCCCGACGTCGTACAGAACAGCACCATAATTCTGTAGGTGGCTTCTACATCAACCAGGACTTTTAGCTGAGCTAGGGATTGTCTAGGACCAACAAATCTTTGGCTCTCTTTCCGTTAAACCTCTCGATATTAATCTCCCGATTTTTGACGAAATAACCACGGCACAAAACACCTCCGCCACTCGAACCCCTATACACTCCGAGCCTCAAGGCGCATGTGCATCTTGCGGGAGCTGCGAAAGGCTTTCTGTTCTGCAACCTTGCGAGCATCATATATGCGCGTCTTGCGTGGCCGGATCCCTCAATGTCATAGAAGGGAAAGGCTTGATGTGTATGCATTGCTCTGTTCCCGTCCAGTCTTTCAACATTACTAGCTCCCCATTACGCGCGCATACATCACTTCCAGTTGAGCGGGTGCATCCCATTTCTCCCTCGATTGACCGCTTACCGTTCAAAACATACTCTATGGGGAACTCGGCAGCTCTCTGTGAAGATGTTGTTGTTCTGCGAATCGAAAATGTTCCTTGGGTGAGAATAGCTCTAGTGTATTTATACTTATACTAATTTTACCCCAGGACATTACTCCACCTATGCTCGAGAGCTGGCTGGAGAACCCCATCATTCTTTGCCACATACTTCTTGATAGGAAAGACGGTCGTACTTTGAACCATGCTTACATCGAAGTCACCTCCGATGTCGCGAGAAATACTTTACGTAGTCACCAAAACAAGATACTTGGGCAAGGTCGACGACTGCGTCCGGTGACGATTACACGATCTGAACAAGAGGAACTTATGCATGATGTGAGTGGAAATCGTAGATGATTGTAGTACTTAGCAACAATCCTTCAACGCGTTCCTACCAGCTCTTCCCATCGTGGACGGGAAAGTTCAAAGCAACCAATCCAGTTTACGAAGCAGCAAACGGTTCAATGGAACCACCTGTTCCAGAGTTTCTTACCAAGCCTGAACTCTATGTTGTGGCGCACCTCATTCAGTCTCCGGGGGTAAGTGGGTGCACTTCTAGAGTGGTCTAGTCAATGAAATAGCCATACAGTCACATTTCCTGAAGGTGCCTTGTTTGGCTTATTGGTCCTTGCTCAGTATCTTGGTCAAGTTCCCCGCTCCAGACGTATTTGCCCCTGCTCCCGACTTGCTCTTTGGTGAGCCCCTAATACAAATACTTCTCGTAGATACTGAGGTTCAGCTTGCCTCCAACAGACGTGACGTTTTGTGAGCATCTTCTTACTTTCCAGCGTACGACTATGTCTAAAACTCATTCGCTAGGTGCATTGGAGAAATATGAAACATGGGTTGGAACCTCCGAGTATGACTGCGTGCTTCATACTAAGCTTATCGCCGCAGCTATACATTGTCGAGGTAAGCATTCTTACGACCTATATGCTCGGTAGTATTTGATAGCCTTTATCAGCATTTGCTGACTTTCAGCTTCAAGTTCTCCTTCGTTTTACGAACCGACCTCCCCCAGTCATTAACCAGAGTCTTGCTGCCGTTCCGAAAGTCCTGTCACCGGCACAAGGCTTGTGCCACCAGGCCCAGGTCATTCGCTCGCACAACCCAATACAAGGTACTAGAACTGAAAACACAGTGGATCATCGAATGGATCATGGGCGGTATGCATATATAGATCCGCGCGATCGGGTCGCTCAAGACTTCGGCATCGACCCGACTCTGGTTTATGCCCTGGCTGAGCGTTTGGCGCTGCACAGCTCGAATACGCTGGATTCTTTGGAGCGGATGTGGTAAAATGCCTTGCGACGTTATGCTCTGGGACTTTGTCAGGACCTTGTTCAATAAAATAAATCCCTGTATTCTACCCGCTCTCGCGCCAACTATAACTATGTAATTACACAAGGGCCAAGGAGAGCCACAATAGCTTAAATTCCGTTCGCTGTTGCAAGTTGTCTCTCACGCTTGAGACGATAAAAATCACTAAACGAAAGTCGAACGCCCAAAAATCTGCACTCGTAATCGCTATGCGTGTTCAAGGCCACAACGATTGACATAGCCGAGTCGGAGAAAGAGCGAGAGTACTGTTCAACTCGTCTTAAAATCCGCGGCAATGACTCGATTGCGTCGCGTTGTGGTCGCTCGCCGTCCTCGGTTGTAAACACACCCTTTGAACTATATGAGCGGGCTTCAATTGAAACAAGAAACCAACGCCTACACGATATCCGTCACGCTCACTATCGCGCCGGGCAGCTTCTGCTAATGTGTAGTTGTAGAACGCATCCTACACAACGACGTCAGCTCCCTCAGCTCGATTTCGGTCTGTAAACTCTTACCGTCGCTTCTCGGAACTGCAGTATTATTTGAAAAGCCTCCCGAACTTGTTTTAGCACCGACTCCTGCTCAAGTTGCGAAGTTAATCCTGATTTCCTATGTATGGCCTGTCCACGCACCTCTTTGCCAACTTTGGAGCTGATCAGCAGAACACGCTTTTCGATGCGTTCGAGATATTGCTGATGTGCTTCTATCAATGCGTCTAAGTCCCCCTCTTTCTTCTGTGTAAATTCAACCAGTCGCTTCCACGAGACATCAATGATTTCCAAGTGCGAAAATGATTGCATTTGGCGAATGAAATGAATCATCTCTGCAAGAACGATGCGGGCTTGGTGCCAGGAGCTCGCCAACTCTGCACCACAAAGAAACGCATGAGATCCGCTACAAAAACCTCGGCGCAACCAAACCTACCAGGGACCCTAGCTATTGTTTTGGAAGCACTAGCAAGCCTAGCCCATCCTTGTGTTAATGCAAGGTCCACCCGTCGCATTTGCCACAAATGTTGGAATAATGTCATATATCTTCTCATCGAATCAGGGTCGAGAACAGTATCCAGGGGGGCGTCGACCTTGTATTCAAGTGAGAAGACATCCCATCCAATTTCACCATGAGAATACTCGAGCATCCGAGCGTCCAGGCGACGGATGACGTCGGCAGAATCGAATCTCGCATTCGACCGTTCGATTGCGGTGTCAAGAGTGGCTGTCAAATTGTGTCTATATAGCGTATTGGCCGGCCGAGAAAGGCTTGGCCTAGATGTGGATTGTGCTTAGTGTTTGACTGAAACTTAGCGAGATTCAGCTTACCCAAGTGCCTCCATAAGCTGGTCTGCGAAATCGCCATGCCCAAGCATTAGATACTGCTTGAGAGCCAGTAGGTGGTCCATGAGTTTAAATTTGACTAGGAAGATATCGAATAATCGCTGGCTTGCAATTTGAAATGCTGTATCGATTGAATGCTCTAGACCAGCAATATCACTGTATTTGAGTACTAAAGGGGAGAGTGAATATGCTGTGGCCAGTTGCATCCGTGACATACCACTTCCGAATCCACTGAGCTTGTTCCGTGTTTCAATCCAATCGTTATCATGGCAGTTATACCTGATAAAGTTCAGGCTTTTACCGGTTGAAAATATCTGAAGCTGATTCAGACGATATGCGCGTAATTGTTAAAGATTGGAGCTAGCCTTTCTACCAAATGCTTCTCCGACGAAACTAGGCAGCTTTTCTTTTTTGAATTGGTACTTGCTTTGCCACAACCGTAAACCCCCAAAGGCGTTTGGTGCGCCAACATCGACTGACAGGAGCGCCACATCCAGTTCGTCCGGATCCCCCGAAAGACCTTGATCCACAGTCCGGCCTCAATAGTGGATACGTAACTTCTCAACGTGAAAGACGCACCCGCAAATCCACCATCTGCGCCGAGCGCACCCAGACCGTTTGAATACTGATGGTTTGCAAGTTCCGGGTTGCTTGAAACAAAAAACTCGTTGAAAGGATCGTGCAGCTCGCCAGAGAATAACCAGCGGTGCAAGGACACAAAGAATGGCTTCGACACCTGGCATAGCATCAGTTATCTATCCTGACATGATATAAGATTGGCCATACCTCCTCCAACAGTTGGTCAGTGAACCGACGTACGAAGGGATCTCCGTTGTCTGTGTATGCATGAATCAGATTGATTAATGTTCCTCCGTGTGCCTCTGCAGGAAATCAGTTCAGCGTTACACTGCGGAACCCAAGCGACTTTACATACCTAAACAATTTTCAACACAAATGCTCATCATACGTAAGCGAAGCCTCCATTCTTCGGTCCAAACTAGGAGTCGTCGCAGAGTGAGCCCAGAATCTTCGCTGTTAACCTCAGAATCTAGCGTAGATATCTGAGACTGGGCTTCCAAAACTGCGAGCAGTCGGTAGTACTCAGTTAATTGCTGCTGTAAATGATGGCATAAACTCTACAACCAAGGGCTATTTGAGTTTAAAAATCAAGCGGCCCTGGTTCCACAAACCTGTTCAACAAGGCCGACAGTCCCCCTCCTGGATTTGTTCTGCACAAACTCTGAGACCCTTGTGAATAAATATCCAAGCTCTGATAGCCTATGGACTAGAGAACGCATGGGAGGTGAAATCGCGTATACCTGTACGTGAGTATCTAACGAGCATTAAATGTCCAAAAAAGATATCCGACAGTCAAGCGACGTACCCCATCATCAACAAATACCACACATTTTTCCTCCTTGACTTGAGTGTTGTCAAAACGTACGTATTTTCCTGATATACCTTGCAAAAGATATAGGACATCCCGGAGCAAGATATCTTCGGACAACTGTGGTCGGCCAGCTTTTGTTCGGTATTCTCGCAGCATCTCTGCTCTCGTGCGTGGCTTTGAGGGCAGCGTATTATTCTGCGGTAGGTTGGCGCCGGGACTTACACTATCGTTTCGCGTTCTTCCTACGCTAGTTGCTCTCGAGGCAGGACGTGGCGGAGCAAGGGAAGGAAGAAATTGGGGCACAGAAGTAGTAGGGGATGTTGAGTTGGATGAGGAAAGTGAGTGAAGGAACAGTAGTGACGCATGCTTGCGACTTAGTATCGCCTACTAGACCTTGTCAACGCCTATTTGGCATGATAGCAAACTGAAACGTGCCTGTTCTTGCAGTCTAGAAAACAGATTCGAGAACCGAACGGCAGTAGCAGGTGAGTTATTATGAGAGTGTTGTACTGAGGCAGTCCGTTTAGGTTATGCTAGCAGTAAGATCAAGGAGACTTACACTGCCGTTTGATCAGGCTACCCAGATGTGCCATATCTGACTCTCTACTCTGACCAATATGACTAACAATAAATTCAGTTGTTGACATCGTAACAAACGCATGCTACACCAAACCTCCTGAGAATTTCCTGACACTGTTCAACCAGCTCGGATCTCATCTGTTCATCGCCTCTTGATTGTGGGACAAGATGCTGAACCAAACTTGCGAGCGAGCTACCAAGAGGAGGCATTGGAGGTCCCTTTTGCACTCCTTTGATTCTTTGTTTGAATTTAACGCGTATACGAGCAAGTAGAAAACAACAGTATTTAACTGCGTTGGTAGTTAAACTGTGCAGGAACGGCGCGATCACGTGAACCCTATCTTTGTCCGATGGCTGCAAAACGCTTTGTCCTTAGCAACAATGTCAGCTGGGCGAGTTAAGGGTCTTCTTGAGTGGTGCCAGCTCCATGGAATTGTTTTGAATGGTGTTGAACTAGTAGATCATGGTTCTGACGACTCGTTGGATGGCAAATGTGGCATTAAGGTGGTGGCTCGTGGTGACCTTGCTCATTCGGATACGGGTATGTGGCCTTACTCCAATGTCGTTGATCGATGAATAAACATTAACGCTTTTTTAGTTGCAAAGATTCCAAAATCAATTGTTTTATCAAAGAGAACATCTCAGTTGCCGATCGACTCCCTAAACAGCAATATCGCTTGGGACGATATGATGGAATTAACGCTTGTACTGGCTTTCGAAACGTAAGTCTCGAACTCCTGACAGAAAGTATAATAATGAAAATTTAAGCTTGATTGGCGAGAAATCCAAATGGTTTGGGTATTTACAATCGCTTCCTTCGGAGCAAGTACCCGTTGCAGCATTATGGGAGGGTAACGATGACTCAGACTCACAAACGGCGTTCTTGTGGATACAGGGTACCGAGACGGAAAAAGTTATCAACCCTTTCGGCTTTTCGCGTTCGATATCTGTAAGTCGACACTTGTCTGTAGAGTACTTTGAATTGATTTTTAGCAAAACATTTTCAAATATTTTAATGAAGTCGCGAGTCCTATTCTCGCCACTCTCGGCTATCAAACAAGTATTCTCAACTTTCGGAGGGCATGGTCGCTGGTATCATCCCGGTCTTTTAGGGTTGATACTTACCATGGGCTAGCCATGGTTCCAATTGCGGATGCGTGAGTTCCTTGATCATACCTCATTCTGTCATTTTAGTTTGGCGATTTCCCAAGGTTCAATCATACTACTGAGAACCAAGTGCATATGGAGGTACATGTTTTCCACGTTTTGCGTTTTCAGCTGTTCTGAAGCACCCTTAGACAGATTTTGACGTCTGCCCTGTGTGTGGTGCATTACAATCCTGCCCGCACGATGAAGAGGACGAGGCCCCACTCGGCCCGGGTCCGACCGAAAATGCTCCACCTCCCCTTGAAGATACCTGCGACATGGTAATCAACGCACCAGTTCAGGCTGGTGATGAGGTATTCAATACATACGACGCAAACCTACCAAATTCTGTTCTTCTTGCTCGCTACGGCTTCATTATCGAAGGAAACGAATTTGACTACATAGGCTGGGAGCCCGCGTCCTTGCCCCACAACTTGCAAATTTGCACCACCGCTCGTTGGGATGAGCTGGCTCGAGTCTGGACTAGCGATCTCCTAGATAGGACATCTTTGGTATGCGACCCTACGGAACTCTCGGCTACATTGTCCTCGCATGCGAGTTCCGATACGCATGGTGGAAACGCGCCTAGAACGCCTCAATACAAACTCAACTCTGACGGACTCGTCTCCGTTGATCTCTGGGTTTTGGCTGCCGTATGCGCCCTGAAGGCGACTGACGCGAGCTGTCTGGACACTGTGTTACGGTCTAGACTTGAGCAACTGGCGGCGATACAGGTGCATGTAGAGAACGGGGAGTTGACAAACCCTAGCACTCCACAAGTCTTACAGTTGAGACTCGTCGCGAACCTGATCCAGGACATGTGTAGAAGTCGTTTGCTAGGGATGTATAAACCCGAACTTTCAGTCGCCGAGTGCGGTAATCTTTTGGATGTGGGTTCCTTCATTTCCGGAGATTAGGAAGGCATTCTACCCTAAAACGGATATTCCTAGGACCTCCCAGACGATATGTTTTGCTCCCGCCTCGCAATATGCCAGGCTCTGAGCGAGCGGGCGACACTTTCGGCATGCATTGACGGATGGCATAGTCTTATGGGATGCGTTGATGAACTGTAGGCTGGGCCATAGATTAATCACCCACAAAGTGAGCTCTCACCGGGATCTCAGGGGGTTTTCGAAGGACGTAGTGTTGATGGACTCCCTCGGTCTAGGCTTCGAGGCTGAAGCTTCTGGGTCAGTGAAATGGTCCCCTCCGCTGTTCTTTGCTTTGACCGCAAAGGGAAATGAGATGTAAATGTGATCTGTGCAGTTGACCGGTAGGAACCCGGATTTTTTTCCTTTCCACCTGCGCCCAAAATGGGATGCAACGCCGCTTTCGAGCATATACGAGCACATAGTGGGTCTTGGTGCCCAGGCCCTGTCGCCGCATGTCAACAAATGTCATTGGTAGCTAGGATTACTAGACAAACCCATGTCACAAATACCATTCAGGCGTCGACTACGCAGATTAGAATTATTCGTCCGCTGTGGATCGACACAATAGAAGGCACAAGATAATCCTACAAACGCCAGTGCCAATCAAATGACCCTAAAACAGTGTTCACAGTGCAGAAACAAACAGCTAACGTCAGACTGACTGTACGACCGGGCGAGGACAAGTTTGGCTATTAGAAAATCCCACTGGCTCCTACTCGCTCCCACTCTGCGCGAGCAAACATGGGCACAGTGCCACAGGCCTCGACCACACCGGCGAAAAGTCTTGTCTGAACGAAACACCCACGCTCGCGTGTCCGAGACCGGAGTATCAGTTAACCCAGGCACAAATTTTGTTGATGCTCAGATATGTCCCTGGGTCAATCAAGTGAGGCGACCGCCTTTCCCGCTTGATCCTACGGCTTTTGACGTTCCCCGCGCACACCTTCGGCCCCGGGAGCATGCGGCGAACAGCCCTGTCTTGTCGCCTTACGATCCTGATCGCGGTCGTCGTGCCACCTCGGCTTCACATGAAGGGATCCGCTCCGTTGCTTTGCACCTCTAGTGCTTTACAGAACCACCCTAGCGCCCTCGAAAGAGACCGGGACCTAACTGCCCGTTTAGGAGATGACGGAAATATGTACCATGAATTCATTTCGTTCTATCTGGTAGATCAGAGCCACTTGTGCTTGGCTTGTCCCGCCTGTCAAGTGTGTATGACCTTTGTGCGCGGCTTGTTCATCTGTGATCATGCGATGGCCGAGCGCGCGCCTTAGGGCGCGTTTGAAATAATGAAATGCGCTCGAGTCGCACGCTCACGCGCATCGAAGACTAGATTCTGTATTCTTAAGCACGAAGTGGCTGTCCCTGCGGGCACGCGAACAACGAAGCAGATAGATTGTGAATGTACTCTCACACGACAGTAAATGCCTCACTTGTGTAATACAACTGAATAGACTCACCCTGCATAAGAACGCCCTGATTACGAGGAACACGTCTATCAGTCTCAAGGTTACCGTGCGCATCAAATCACCGATAGACAAGGCCGTCGTGGTAAGCAAGGTACATTATCTTCTTGTCTATCTAGGCCATCCCCGCAGATCTTGACTTCTTACGGCAGATGACATACAACCCAGTGTAACTAACGATTTGAGGGGTCGTGGTCGATTGAGGCATTTTTGTGATTTGATTGAAATGCTGACAGGTTGGAATATGGGGTTGTGATGTCGAGGCACTGACGTTGGTGTACTATCGTTCATTGGGTCGAGACACTTATCTCAGAAGAAAAGAAGGTGGACGGATCGGGGACAGAATGGTTAGTGTATAGCGACTGTCCCTAGGTATGTTGTCTAGCGTATAGCATGATCGGTGGCATGAAAAAGGAATTTGTTTGTGCCTATGCCTAGGGGAACTGTTTTCAGCCGAAATCAACGTGGCCACGTGCGTTTGGGATTGCAGTAGTACCCCCAATTACGATTGATGAGGCCCTCCCGCCATGCCAAAGCGAGGAAACACGCACAGTTCCTCGCGCAGTCGATTGCATCCAGTGTTGTCAGTTGGTGGGATCTGACCCCCAAATCGACAACACTGATTGCATCTAATAGGTGTCACTTTGGTAGCTAGCAACTCCAATGTCATGCTCGCATAATCGCTAATAGATACCATGTGTGGAACCGCTCTACGACGAATACCGCTGACGAGCCTTGGAGGGTTTCTCGCTGCTTGCTGAAATGCGATTCGGCTCTGAAGATTCTAGGCCCCGTGCAAGCTTCCGCCCAGATATTTTTGCGTATGAGGAAAAAAACCTGAACCACGCTTCACCAGAAACAATTGAGGACCTGGAGCAGGCGAGCCGGCAATAACGCTATACAGGTTAGATTAATTGCATTCGGCAGCAATCTAAATATTGGCTGGCTGCAATGACGTGGGCCAGGCCTGTATGCATGAAAAATAGATGCGCAGTTCGGTCATCAGTGACCCATCATATTTAGCTCGTTAACCATCTCAATTAACGGGAATGAGGAACAAGGTCGGTAGTCCAAACTCTTTGGAGAAGTTTCAGCACTTGTGCTGCTGCACAACTGAATATGATCGCCCCCGCGATCGAGCATGTGGAGGTGACAGCAATTCCGACCATCGTCGAGTTCCGCGCGCTCATTGAAGCCACAGGACCACGGTCGTTGGACCCAGCGTGGGCTTCTAGGGTGACTTGGCGCAAGTATCGTGAGGCGGTACAACCGTGTGCTGAGCAACACGGCTGGCTCCCGACCCCGATGTGCCCGTATTAGACATCATACCAGGTTTAGTATCGAAAAAATCAATATAGCTAACCTATCGCGTTATAGATAACGGACAGCGCACTCCGCGCACGCATAAGCCAACCCGACCTTGGGCCGGCAGCGGGCGACGGATTTCAGAATGCGATCGCGGATTCGATGGCTGGACGGGACTAGAACTATCGGGCAAGACTCGGCCTGCGGATTTGCATCTCACCAAGCCCTGAATTAATTCGGTCATGATTTGTCCAAAAACAACGCCACAGCTGTGCATCCGTGAGATCGCTCGTTGCTAATGGTCAGACATCGAGGTTGTACAAGCTGGGATTCTTGAAAGACCTAGGCTATGACGATGCGGAATGTGACAGGAATCATATGTCAGACTTGTGTTTTGGGGTGATGAGGAAATCTCTTGGGGGTCCATTCAAATTAAAGCTGGAGGCCACAAGGTCGTTGGAGCGGCACTGGATCGAGGTGTGGTCGGTGTACGGTGCGATGTATGCGCGTGCTGGTGTGTGTCAAATCTATGAGCTTCCCGATGGGTCGCGAAGAGAATCGGGGGTTGCGCTTTCTGTGCTGTTGCGGCCAATGCACGATGGGCAGCTGAACGAGATGAAACTGAATCTAGATAACATGAATGAATAGATGGGCACCTATTTCTGGTGTAACACAGCTAGGTTCTGTCTGTAAGCGAGAGCAGGCGCTCATAGTGATGATACACTTGTATATCAAAGACAAAATAGTGCGGGGGGATTTCCAGAGCTAGGCAACTGTATCATGGGCGCCTGTTTGATGCCTTATCAGGCAAGGCCTACGGGTGGAGGCAGCGCTAGGCCGCGTCTAGTTGGCCTGATCGGTGGGGAGCGCGCGGGACCGTTCGATGTGCGCAGTTGCTGAGGATAACCAATCGACTATCGCAAGGGGATTGCCGGTGATGGATGCACAAGACGGGATGTATCACTGGTGGTTACAAAGACGGCGTGGCAGGAAATAGACGTATCATGCACCTGTCCTAGGACGATCTAGGAAATTGGGCGGGTTCGCGAGCGATGGCCGGAAGAAGACGAACAATGGGATGCTTGGAAGAGGCAAGCACGTCTGCGTTGGGAACTGGCAGAACGTCGCAATAGGAGCGCATCTAGTTGGAAAATGGTGCGCCCGGGATGACGCCATTGCGCTCGTCGTTGGCAGCCACGGTGGAGGAGCGAACAGGCCACGGGAATAGCCAGGCGCGAGTGCGGGGGGAGCGCCGGGTCGTGCTGGGTTTGGACCTGATCCAACCGGGGGTCGCGAGTACCGCGCGCCGAATCGGTGTGGCTTGCAGCATCCAGGATCGAGGACGGATTGTGTTGTGGCTGAGAGCGACGCTTGTGGGGAGATCATCGGTGTCCGCAAACGGCCAGAGACCTGCGCTGCGTCAATTTTGCTATGCTGCCTTGAATTCGACGCGTTGTCGGCCCTGAGCTCGATGGCAAGCATCCTCTCGAGGATGCAGCAAGTACGGGGAGTTTGCAATGGCAGGGCGACGGCCGGCTGGTTGGGCCGACTCTGCCTTTTTTTGCAGATGGGACTATACCCAACATGTCACATTCATAATTCTCGGCTGCCGGCCGCGGCAGGGCGTAACGTGATGCCCAAGTGAAGCGGGGGGAATGACGCAGTGCACGCCAGGACCTGCGACGACGGGCTCGCAGACGACGGTGGATGCGGGTCGGGCAGCAGAGGTCAAGCGCGGGCAGGGTCTGAGGATGGGACTGACAGTTGGAGAAGCACCGGAGGAGCGTGCTTATCGAAGTGCTTGGTCGTGCTTGGCTGCGCGGGTGCCGCTTTCTCCATCAGCCCAGGCCAGCGGTACTCGTCCTGGCTTGCGGCGGATCGACTCAGTTATATATGTTCCTGCGTCGGCCGGTCCCAGCATCCAACGCCCCTCCCCACCGCTGCTCCCGTCGTCGTTCTCGTCGCCCAAGACGTCGTCCCCGCCTGCCTGCCCCTTATAACCCGCGATGGACATGGACTGGTGCCTCGCCTGCAACAAGCAGTTTGTCCGTCGCCGCGCCCGCGCCTCCCTCAGCTCGCTCACATCTTCATTTGGACAGGCTTCCACCCACTCGAGCTACTGCTCGCTCGAATGCATGTCACGCGAGGACCTTCCTGCCATTGCGTCGCCGGCCCCTCACGCTGTCAACTCGCGTCTCCGGGCGCGTCTCGAGGGCCCGAGTCCGACCGGCTGGAGCCGCAAGGTTCGGGAGCCCCGCTCGCGCTCGATGAGCCGGGCGCGCCCCCGCCCCTCCAATGCCCCCCGCGCTCCCCCCGTCCTCGAGTTCGACGGCTCTGATCGCGCTCCCTCGCCAGAGAGCGAGGTCGCCTGGAGTCTTCCCGCAGCCGGCGCCACTCGCCTCGTCGGCAGTCGCTGGATGGGCAAGGACTATGAGGGCATCAAGTGCTGGGCTTCCGGTGTGCGCGGCTTCCCCGACGACATTTCCGAGGACCTGTCCGAAGACGACGACAGCGACGTCTTTTACGCCGAGCCTGCCACCCAGCCGATCTTCCCCATCGGTCTGCACGCCCCCACCTTGGCGCTCTCTGCCTCGCGACCTGCCCCGCCCACGCTCTCCACCCAGCTCTCGATCACTCCCAAGCACCACCTCTCTCTCCTCACCTGCGACGACACAGCATCGCTCGCCACCCCTGTCACGGACGTGTGCCTCGCCCAGGGCTATGTCGAGACCGTGCAGTCTCCCAACACGCCCCCCAACCAGGCTGCACTCCATCTCCGCCGCTTTGTAGGCGGCCATCTGCCTGCTTCCCAGCCAGCCAAAGCTCCAAAAGACCGGTCGCTCTCCACACCGGCACCCTCCGTGACCCCCAAATCCCTCTCGGCCGAGCCTGTCTGGATTGCTCAGACGACTCTGGCGCCCATCCGCATGGCCGCCCAGCGCGGCCGCGACTGGGGTGGCCTCTACGACCAGGAGTGTGAAAAAGAACAACTCGCGTCTGACCGCCTCGGGAGCTACATCCCTTCGAGCAGCTGGTCCCGCGGCCGCACTCGCGAACGCTCGCAAACCGAGCACGTCTTCCATCGGTGACTTTCGCAGAAGTGGCGGTCGC
Source organism: Ceratobasidium sp. AG-Ba (assembly GCA_016906575.1). NCBI lineage: Eukaryota > Fungi > Basidiomycota > Agaricomycetes > Cantharellales > Ceratobasidiaceae > Ceratobasidium > Ceratobasidium sp. AG-Ba. Next base: position 2,322,384 of record CP059611.1, on the reverse strand, counting down.
CTGCGGGGCCGTCCTGCTCGTTAGCCATCTCCTTGTATATTTTTTCGTCGCTTTCTATCTAGTCTATATCTCTATCGTGTCTTGGCCCATCCACCGCTCTCGGTCGCGAACGAGTTCGCTTCAGTCAGTCGAAATTTATTTGCATCTGCATGTCTCCATTTCGTCCATGGCATCTCTCACTCGATATCCCTTTTTCACGGCCTCTGTTACCTACGCTCTTGATACATGCGCTTTGTGTTTTATTGCATTGTACTGTATGTTTCCCCCGTGTTGTCCAATAGACCTTTCCCGGATTGCGCCTTTTTTCCCATGTGTGTAAAAAAAAAAAAAACGAGCTACGAATACATCGGAATGAACGCAAAATGAAGCTGAACGAGAAAAAAACCGAGTGATGGACGTCCCTGGAGAATTGTGTTCCCACATGTTTGGACTAGGCTGCGGCACTCGCTAGGAGCGGAGCTTAAACTCGGCGGGCGGTCCGACCGTAATGTCCGTGGACACACGTATCCTATGGGACAAGGGACAGCTCACGGCGATGTCACCTTACGATATGTGTATGCGATGTCTAAAACAGCCCGGCGCGATTTTCCGGATTTTCCGCAGGGGCACAACAGCTCCCGTTTAAGCTCCTGTGCGTCTAGCGTTGGAGCGTATGGATAACGTACGCAAGATTGAGTGTGTCCGATGCGTGGCGTCGGTTCCGACATGGCCTCTGAGCTCGAAACGGATTTGCGTGTGCAGGGCGGCAGGGACGGGCTGGCAGCGGCAACTCACAGACCACGCTCGATCCGCTCGCCACCACCAGCCAATAGTCAAATTCCGCGCCGACATCCGCAACTTGACGGAGACAGTTTATGTGGGTACACGAGAAGCACGCGGACAATGCGTTTCTAAGAGACACACGTCCCTAGGTTCCCAGCCTGACTCCACCATGTCGCGTTTCTGGTCTGCCCCCGGCTCCGGGCTGCCGACGGTGCGTGCGCCGGTCCACCGCCGCAAGCCGTCGACCGAGGACCTGTCCCATCGGACTGTCATCTACATCTACTGGCCCTCGTCCCGTCTTGCTCAGGGCGCGATCGTGCTATCTGCTTGTGCATTTGTCTGGCTGCTCGCCCATCTCGCGAGTCCGCATTCGGTCCCCCAAATCGCAAAAGTACCCGAGCCTGCCTGGCTCTCTGATTCGTTTCTTGACGGGCTCGTCCAGTGTGAGAAAGACCTGCTGTTGCCGTCGCCTGACGCGCGGTCGTACATATTCCCGACAGCCGAGTCCAAAGCACATCTCGCGTCGACTTATCGGCCTCTCCGCTTGGGAACACGCCAACTCGTCAAGTCGCTCCCACAGCGTGCTTCGCTTGGTCTGCCGCTGTCATGCTTGGAGGACACGGTCGCGAGGGGCGAGCCATGTGCTGCCCCAGACGCTCGCAAGTCGCCCCCTCTGCTCGATATCGTCTGGACATGGGCAAACGGCTCGGATCCGCTCCATCATCGTGCACGACGCATGGCGGAAATGTCCGAACTCAGGTTTATCGAACTCCCGCGAGGCGCAAAAAAGGTCGGCGCGGAGGAAAAGTTGTTCCGGTGTGTCCTCGTTTTTTTTCTCTCCCTTTGCCTTCTTTGCCTTGTTTTGTGTCTTGGCTTTTTTTTTTACGTCTTCGCCTACGGCCGATATGCGAGGCACGCAGGCTGCAGCCCATCTCTTGCCTTCTCTCTCCCCCCCTGAGTACGACGAGCCGGATTTGAACTTATGCTGTGATGGCTTGTTGGCAGAGAACACGACGAGCTTCGACATTCAATCCGCTCAGTCCAGGACCATTTTGGTCGGTCTTCGAAGCGGTACCATATCCTTGCCTCCGACTTTCCCTTTCCGGCGTGCAACTCGTCGACTGCACAAGGCATGCGGCTCGGACAGGTCCCACAATGGCTCGACTTGGGACAAACGTCGTGGTCGGACAATGGCGTTAGCCTCGGCTTGGTACATCATTCTGACCTTATGAGTGACTACCGCCAAACAACGTTTAGCAGGTCAGTTCGCGATCTCCCGAGCGATGAATTGTTGCTGTGCTCCGAGCAGTTGTTCAATTTGGTTTTTTCTAGTTTGGGGATCGAGTCCCAGTTTGCGAATCTCAACGTCAGCGATGTATTGTAAGCTAGCGTTTGATCTGATTGAATTCAATAACTGAACTCGAGGCCCTTTTCTAGCATATACATGGTATGTTTGACCACTCGTCTTGCGCCCTCTGTCCTCACTACTGTACACCATCAGAACGATGATGTGTTTTTCATGGCACCCTTGACGTCTTGGGACTTCTACACATATGGTTCGTTTTCTGCTGAAATCATACACGCATATGCTGACAGTACCTGGCAGCTTATGGCCCTGTTCTGCGCATGCAATCCGACCTCATGGTCCCTCCTACAAACAGGGAAACCAGAAAAGCCAACGGAGAGTGGCAGACATTACAATACTCGAACAAGCTTCTAGGTGAGTCCAATCTACATCCATCAGCGATAAGTCGTACGACGTCACCGAAACACTTCTGCGCACACCAGGCGACCGTTTCGGGCAGCGCTATCGGCCGTACACAACTCACGAAGCCAAGACCCTTGTCAAATCGATGGTCGACGAGGTGACCATCACCTGGCATTCACAGCTTCACCAAACTGGTCAGCAACCCTTTCGTCTTAACCCCGACGTCGAGGACGCATACTTGCCGTTTTTGGCCACGCATTGGACAGTCGAGCGACACCGCGAGGCGTTGCTTTGGTCTTGGGTCGTCGCACGGATAGGGGGCGATGACGACGAGTGGGGCCCCGCACAGTCGGAGCAGGCGTGGCGTGAACTTGGTGGGGCACCCAAGAGCGATTCGGTGGATGTGCGAAGAGCGGCTAGGACAACTTTGTACGAAGATCGAGTGATGGGCACGCTCGATAGCACTGGCGACGCCACGATAGGAAGAAGCCAGTACGCCTATGTGTCTCGTGACGGGTATCCCTATGTGCGTTTCGCGTTGCCGTTCCATCGACTTCGTAGATTCGCCCGTTCTGACCGTAGGTTATCGACCCCCCCCCCTAGACCTCGCTGGGAAGGTTTGGATGGAAAACTTGGCCCGTTTTTCAGCCTTCGCGAAATCAGGATCAACCTGGGATGTACTCGGATCCCGCCGCTCGTTGCACCATCAGCCGCACGGAATGCCTCGACGTGCACGATTCTCGCATTCGAGGTGCGAGCGGTATCTTCAAGCAGATAGCGTTTGACGTCTCGCGCTGCGGCGACTGCAGTATGTATATTGCTTCCCTGGGTTCTTGGATTCTCTCGTACGTACTGAAGCGGTGCACGTTCTCTAGTCGTTACCGCCTTGGTCGCGGCTAGCGGACCTTTGGGATTTTCAGCTTTCTTACCTGAGCAAGACCGCAAGTGGACGCGATGGAAGGACGCAGTCGGAGCTTCCGAGACAGTTGCCCCACACTTACCACTTGTCGCCGACTATCGTGCGGCCAATTTCACCCTCGAGTCTGTATTGGCCGTGTCAAAAAACGACAAGGGAAGTGTGCGTGACTGGGCGATGGAACTGATTGCGCGGTATCGGTTTACGATTGGTGGGTGGCTCGTTCGCGTGGGGTGGCGTATAATGCTGATGTCTGACTGGTCAGCTATTACGCCCTCGCATTTTGCCATGCTTCGGCAAGTGTCTCTGAATTGGCAAGCGCAGCCACTCGCTGACTTTTTTTAAACAGCAACGCTAACGCCATGAAGACACTATTCAATCGGTTGGAGGAGAAGACTCATGCTGATGACACAATCCAGTCGATTGCGATGCTTTGTTTGAACGATGACATTGTCTTTCAGCCTGCGGTTGCCGACAGGACGATGCGGGAGTGGGAAGCGCGAAAGTTCCCGCGCAAGGCAAGTTGGGAGCTGTGAGTCTATAGACAGGCTGAAATGAATCGGGCGCACACTGTTGAGGTGCGCTTTTGCGGAGTGATTAGAGTTTGCTTCCTGCTTTTTCATATGTATTTCCGTTACTCTGGCTTTGAATTTGATCGGTGGTTATGATGTCATGTAACGACCCCGATCACGCTCTGTCCTGCGTCCGTGCCGTCTGTCACTCCGCCTCTGCCGTGTGCTACTTGCTGACTTGAACGTGTGCATCCACAGGCATCGAGGCTGGTCCCCCTGGTGGCGCGGCTCCTTCATATGCGAGGTCCTGCCGCGGTTCTCTCGCTTGGTGTTCAGCTGCCGAGCAACCCGAGTCTTGAGTCTCTGTACTTTCAACAACCTTTTCCGACAGCTCGTAACGTGCCACAAGTCATTTATGCGAGACCATGCCTGTTGAACACTGACCCTGTCATCCCCGCAACACGAGCGGGCAACTGCTGCACGACCGCACTCGGGATACGTGGGTAGATCCTGGCTAGGTTCCTCGTCCTTCCCCTCGTGGTTTTGCCTGCAACCGCGACCAAGTGCAAGGTGTTTTGGCCTCAGGGTACTCGGTATCGGACAGAGCGGCTCGCCGATTGACATACCACGGCTAGTGCAACCGGAATGGCCCACGCAAGCAAGATTGTACGACGGCTAAGCCAGGCACGAGGCCACGCAGACCTTGTACGTCGTAAATTCCCAGGCTACGGCGCCCCTAGACGACCTTTTCTCCGTCTCGCAGGGGTTCTTCAAAACGTTCTATACCTTCTCGTTCTCGGAGTGAGTGCTTTGGCTGGCGAGGACAGGCCCGAGCCCGGAAACTGAGTATTGGGCTGGCAGATATTACGATGCTGATTATCAGCGGTTTGGCGCGCTACGTGCAATCAACGAAGATCGACTTTCTGCCAGAGATAAGCTGAAGATGCACTCTCATAAGGAAATGGAGATTTTTTCGTTAGTCTTCCCGAATTCTACCAACTATTTTCGACTGATTCATGGGCGTGGGAATCGCACTAGCTACATCTCCTCGGGCCAGTTAACTCAGTATGATCTATGCATATTCTTGGCTAGTCTACGGTTTGAACAGGGTCGCTCTGCAGTGAAGACTCAATGAAAAACGTGGAAACGATCAGAGCGGGAGATATTCAGATGACGTCCGCGGGGACCGGTATCAAGCACAGCGAGTTCAACTCGGACAAAACAAAGGCATGCGCCGGTTGTTTCGAAGGTTAATACTTTGTCAGCTGATAGCCTACACAAGGAATGCCATTTCTTGCAGATCTGGGTAAGCTAGATGACAGGGCTGAGCTGAACGAGCCACTGAGCCTTTTCTCGATTTTCTCCTAGGCACTACCCCATACGCCAGGGCTGACGCCCAAGTACTACACAAGGTATCCCCCGTATATCTATTACTAACGCCTATTGCTCGCCCCTGCTAATTGCGTGGTAACCTCATTCAAGGTCATTTAGTGCTCAAGAGAAGCGCGATAAGCTGAGTTTGGTGAGCCCCATCGAGATACCGCCTTCACTCCGGACCTGGCGGCTCACTATCGCCTCTGGCACACCAAAAAGGTCGTCGCACCGATCGGTATCAAGGGCGTACTTGATGAGCGTGATGGGCAAGGGCCGACGCCGGTGCGTACAAATCCCACCCATCTGAAACTCGCCTCGTCGCCAAATATGGTCTGAAAATGCAGATTCACTCACATCTGGCCCTGTGGGCAACGATCATATCGCGGAACAAGACACTTTCACATCCGTATATGCCAGAGGCTTGGCTCGGTTCATCTGTACGGCGTGCTTACGTGCACGTTGCTCAAACTTCGGGATACAATGCCGGAGAAGCGAGTGGGGCGACGGTTCTGTTGAATGGGCACGCCAAACTCCGGGAAGGTGATGGCGCATTCATTCATGTTTCCAACGGCGATCACTCGTTGGATATTGCGAACATAGGTGATCGTGATGCAGAGGTCCTTGTCTTTGATTTGTAATCTCTCAGTATGCTGGTTGCCAAGTTTAATATAAGAGTGCATAAGGAGATGCAAGTATAGGCATCCACGTGACACATCAGCTGACACATCATCGCTCGGGATTTGTTGACGCCAACGCTTGTTTCATGCCACCACATCCGTAGTTGAACCCAAGATCCCCTAGAGTCTAAACAATGGTCGCCACTAATCTTGAACACCATATGATATCCGTCTCAACGTACCGTCAACTAACGGTCGAGCTAAACCTTTGTCACTCATTTGAGATTGTCGACTCCACTCTCAGCCCACCGAATCCACTGAACCTATCATCAGATTTAATAAAAGATGCTGATTTTGGCAACACATTTGAACTAGAAATCTCGTGTAGCGTTGGCTGTTTTCAAGTCTCCGCCGAGCGGCTTGCTAGCTTCCCCTTCGTATTGTGCATACTGAAACGTCTTCGAGAGGTGAGCGGAACCGACATGCGGCCGAATATATATACATGACATAGCTCTCGAGTTGGGCCATGCAGTGAAAGACATATCCAGGGTCGGACCTGTCAATGACGTCGGCAACACTCTAATTCTTCAACGCAAGTTCGCAGGAGGGTTTGTGATGAGGCGCCAAGCTCGACTAATGTGATGTGCACAGATCATATGATTCTTGACCACGGCCGAAGCCAACCCTATGTTTGTCTACAGAAGACATTCTTAGAGTTTACCATCTCTAGGGCTATACAGGAGCTTGCCCGTGGGATAAACGGTACGGATATTCATCGAGTGGGCGCATATATCGGCTCACCGCAATCTTACAGCACTGGATATGTACAACATGCTAGAAGCTAACCCGCCGCTTCCATTGCAAATGTGCTTCGACGACCTTAATAGCCAATTGTGTTGCCATTTAACCGAGTATGCTTCTCACCTGCACATATTAACAATCTGTCATCTTAGCTTAGGTCCTTAGATCATTTCCAGCACTATTCGGGGCTCACGCCACATCCCTCCAGAAGAATACCAGCTTTCTTTCTTCCGGCCTTGACTCGATGTTTCGCATAATCGGCACAAGCGCCGACGGAAAACGTAGGAGACAAGCAGATCTGGCGCGCCAGGTTTGGTTGTCTTACGCCGATGCATCGAGCATTACTCAAATCAGGCAACGTAGCACATCGAACACCATGCGGGACTCCAGCATGGGATTCACTCGGGCCGAGTGGGAGCTCGTGCCTTGAAAGGAAGCGACACAAACTCGGGTTCAAATATCAAAAGCGCTTTGCCACCGGCCGCACGCTGGGACCGGGACGACCTGGCTCGGCGCGTTGTCCGACGAATGTATTATGCCCATCTGAAAATTTTGCCGCAAGTAATTTACATGGTGCTGCCAGTGATGAGCGAGGTTTATTGATTGTACGTCCCCAAGCAGGAAAAGCGGATTCCGGTAATAGCTCCGGAGACTGAGGAAGTCATCCAAACACCCGGTATCATGGCTGATACTACCGTAGACGGCCATGCATTTATCGATGGGATGGAGTTCCCCCATGGCTTAGATGTCGACGAAGAGTCTCCATATGGGAGCAATGAAGAAATCGTTGTTAGTCAGTCGTGGAACTCGATCGAAAGTGCTCTTGAGACGGAGTCTCCTTTTTCATCGTACGGTAGCCAGGAACCGCTTGACGCAAAAGGAGTTGGATTCTCGAGCACCGAAATTCTCGATTTTGACAACGATAACTGTTCGCTTTATGTTCCCTGGAGCATAGGTATATTGTAGGGTGGTATTTGGGGGCATACATACGGTCTAATACAGATTGTAATAGCCAATAGTCGGTTTATCATGGCAACACGGTTGCAGCTCCAGGACGCGAAAAACAAGAGGACCAATTCCCTCCTGTTCGAGCAAACTTCTGACTTTCCACGAATCCTTTGAGAGAGCAAATACCGGAGTCTGTCCCCAACACTCCACATGAAGGGAAGTCCAAGGGGACGACTGCGTCGTTGACTAGGATGCGAACATAGTCTCCACCTCCCAGAGCAGCTCCCCTGGCTGAGCATGTTAGCTTTTCAACCACGGTAGACCCCCCAAAAGGAACGATTTTGGAAACGTAGAATTGCCGCCCAGGAGGTATAGGCCCGGTTGGGGGGAGATGCGCTCTATCTCTAAGGATTCCCGTTGCTGAGAGGATCATCGCAATGTTGTTATCGCTGGAGAAATCTGCGAACTACAGAGCATGGCGTTGATAGGCAGAAATATATGCGATCAAGTTAGACATACAATTTTAGGTGCGGAAGCTCCTATCGGAAAGGTGGCAATGTCCGCATCTAGGGTGGTGTTGGTTGTAGTATTGTCGCGAACGGGTTTATCTGTCAGGCGTGCCAATAGTTCGTTGACCCAACCAACACCTTCTGACCGAGCATATGCTGAGCCATATGACTTGGAATAGTATTTCTAGTAGCGATATAGATTTAATATTGGCCTATATCGAACAAATAGCTACGACGTACCTCTAGGTCTACCGAGTACTCATAACTCTTGAACTCGTCCTTGGTAAAAACGCTGCACCATGGGCTTGCGGTACCGTTCTTGGCGGCAGTGTCGAACCCGCACAGGCTCATAAGGCTCACGGTGTCATTATTATTCAAATTTGCACCAGGGAGGAGTCCGTTGAGACGCTGCGTGATAGGTGGCGCAAAAACCGAAATCCATTTCTGGCTAGCGATGTCACCTGGCTCGGGGTCGAGGGCCTCGGCAGCATCGCACGTCTCTATAGCTAGAGTGTTATTAATGGTCTTTGCGCAGAAATTAGCAGCGTGTAGTAACGATTGATCATCATATGCTTACTGAGAGGGTAAGATCCGGTAGTGGTAAGTTGGCGATAGAGATATCAAAAACGCCACCTTCAAAACCTTGTCGCCACCATCTGGAAGACTCAAGGATGCGTTCTTTTGAGGCTGCGCGAATAAACTTGGACGTGCCAAGTGCGGCATACTTTTTAGCGATAATCTGGCCAGAAATATAAGACCTTGGAGGATAAGTTTGGTCAACGTTCATATGGGCAAGGCGTATATGCTAACTGATTGCGACCGAACCAAACTAATTGCTCGGCGGTATATGAATAATTGAAGGTAGATGCGAACTTGAGAGCAGGGTCACTGATATTTCGGGCAGCCTTGGTTTTTGCGAGAGCAGTGATAATTTCAGCGCCTGAGCCTTTCGTGGGATATCTGGCTCCGTGGCGTTGCAGCTATGTGAGCGCATACAGAAAGTTCATTTCAGTGGTTGACCTTGAAGATAGTCTATACTTACAATGTTAATCATGGTCACATTGCACCCGCTGGGAACGCTGGTTGATATACGACTCGGAACTACGTAGCGAGCAGAGTATGCCCCTAGCTTTGGTAGAACATATGGTTAAGGTACCCAACCACCTAAGGAGGTTCGGACATACATTATTTGCAATGTCTGGGTCAAGCCTATAACTGGGGAGACTTGGCAGCAGTGCGTCATGGGACCCAAGTGCAACCGGATCATGAGTCGTCCTCGACTCTATAGGATTGGACTGAACGTATGCAGCAGCCGACAAGAAACTAGCCGCAACTAAAGTGACAACAAGCGTCATCTTGTACCTGATTGGATACCCTGCGCTTGAAGGAACAATCAGCTCAGAAAAAAAAAACTGGCGCGGGTGGCCAACGGGAGTCCGCTGGCACAATGTTATATAGCCGTTAGGCAAGCGGAGAGTTACGCACAATCTGTCGCTAGCAGACTTCCATACTCTTCTCCACATGATCCTAATGCTACTTCGCGATAAATTTTGGTCTTCGAAGACAGTTGTGCAGAAGAATCGAGTTCTGTGTGCCTGCCCATGAATAGCTTGTGAGAATACGCTGGGGGAGAGGGGAATGGCCAGGGACGGACTGCGGTGGGGAGAACTTAAAGGCAAGACACGTGCGCCGAGTGTACTGACTGAAACTGATTTAGGAGGCTGGGTGGTCACACCCCGTCGGGGTGCTACGGTTCTGAGACGGAAAAGCCGTGGTTACCAGCGCTTCTGTATAGCCATCCCGGCCACTGCGCAGTCTTTGGAGCGGGAGGCTAGCGTGGGCTTGCTTTATTGCCGATTTGCTGTGGACTCGTTAGGCTTAGCTGGCTCGTCGATGAGCGCATCGTTTCTGAGCAAAAGTCTTGTGGAAGGTGCTCCAAGTTGTAGTAACAGCAGGTCTGGCGTAACAAAGCATAGCCACGAATGCTTCTGCTTGGAACAAACGTGCGGCGCACGTGTGAAACCGCACATATCGGCCAGATAATTTGCAAATTAAAGTTGAGCGGAGCCGTGACAGCCAAATCTCCAGATTTCAGGGGCATCTCCTCCTATCTGACAGCTCATGTCATACACGGTCAAACATAAATTAAAAGCTCTGATTGTGGCAGGCTAGATGTTTGGATTGCCGCACGTCGTGTTCCATTTGGCGTCGCCCCAGCTAATAGCCGTATTGCCAGCATTAGCCTTGACAAACGCATCCAGAGAACATGCGCCAAGCTTCCGGTCAAGACTAGTTTTAGCGCACGCCGGCATCGGGAATGGCGAGTCGTTGAGAACGAGCCTAATCTGGGGATCTTGCGCACTGTGGTCGAGAAATCAGCACAATGAACTCAAATACCAGTGTATGCTTACCTGGACGAGCAAGAAAATTTCTCGAAAAGCATTTGGGTACCAAAGGGAACCTGATAGGTTGTACGCCATAGTCGGTTAGACTTGGGGGTAGATACGTTGGGAGAGAGCGCGGGCTTGTCTCTAGTAAAGTGGGGATGAGTGTTTGGGGATGTAAGTCCTGACAGAAAACCTACTTGGCCAGGCCAAGGGCAGTGAGCGTAAAGTCGGCAGTGGTGTCGTGACCAAAAGAAATGAGCGAATTTGAGGATTTAGTAAAGCTAAATATCCAATTGAGCACTTCCTTTATGTACCAAATGCTTTTTGGATACTTACACCTCAATTATTTTGTTAACAATAGTCGAACCAAGAACAGTACCCATATCATTTGGGAGCCCATAGCCAAATGCACCGACCATCAGCAGATCGAGTTCATATCTTGGGTCAATTAACACTAGCTTTTACTGAGTTGCGGACAGACTTACTCGAAATCCAGAACTTCCGACTGGCTGAATACCCCACACCAGGGTGAATTGTCGATGCCATAAGCAGCAGTATCATATGCACAAGCGTAGAGAGCTCCGTGTGTGTCGGCATCGGTTAAGTTTGCCCCAGGAATTGCCTTGTTCAAGCGCTTAGTGATTGGCGGCAAGTAGTGGGCACCCCACGCAATGGTCAGCTGGTAGGCGATGGTGAGATGCTGCTCGAAGCCAACAAATGGATTCTCATGCGACGTACGTTGTTGCCATAGTTGTATTGCCACTAATCAGAGCTTGAGTTTAGTAATTGATTTTAAAGGCAACGTAAATGTTCTCACATTTGGGCATGTGAACGAGGGTGTGATGAAACTGTCGTACAGGACGGTTAATACAGGTAGAATTGAATATGCGGACACGTGCCTGATGGTCTTGCTGTTCTCGGGAATAACGGTGAAGGTAGAAATATTGGCCCAGTTGCGCCCAAAATAGCCCTCTCGCCACCATTGAGCAGACTCCTCTACTCGGTCTTGGCCGCCGACCAGAAGTTCATTAATGCTGAGCTGGGGATATTTGAGCTTGAAGCTTCCATACGCGTTAGTTGGTTTGTTGTGAGTAAGATTTGTCATACTTACTCGGCCCCGTGGTTAAACAATTGACGCCTTCCTGGTGTAGTCAGGTCATCGTGGCCCAAAGTAGTATTGTAGCCGGACTTCAAAAAGGCGAGCTCGCTGGGCAAGTGGGCCTTTTGGATCGAAGCAGACGCCCCGGCGAGCTTAGTTGAGAGGCCTTGAATGAAGACCAACTCGGAAGCAAGGGGATAACGAGAGCCGTGACGTCCCATCTGAAGATAAACATCAATGACAGGAACTGTACACAAGAGGACATCACAACGTACATAAAAGACCTGGTCGACTTTGCAGTCTGACGGGAGCGCCTCCTGAACACCTGGCGGAACTGGTGCCTTTTGGTAGGGAGACAAATTGCCGAGATGCTGCAAAACCCATGAAGGAGAGACGCTCGCTAGGGTGAGAGATGGTCCCAGGACGAGGGCCGAAGCCAAAAGAGAGTTACGAGACTGGGAACCCAACATTCTGGCCGAGGGCTGAAAGAGTCGAGAAGGGGATGTTGTCTTAGAAGCATCGGTCGTTGGTATTTATCGGTCGGCGGGATCGAACGCAGCAGCCAACAAGTGCCGGTTGGAAGCAGAGCACATGGAAGCAGCATATGGAAGTCGCGTAGCATATGGATAAGAGGGGCAGGGTGGAGATAAAAATGGGCACGCTTGGCGCTTGCCGACCCGGAGGGTGGTGGGTCCACATGGTGTTCGGGGTCTGATCCTTCGTATGATATCTAGTCACTTGTAGAGCACTAGATAATATTGTCGTCATTATCACCAAGTCTGGCAGCGCTTGCGACGAGCGTGCGTTTGGCAACGAGGCTATCATTTTGAGTTTTTAGCTAGTACCACGTGATACCATTGGTCAGCACCTAGATTTCGGCGGCGGCAAGGGCAACTTACCGACGATATCGGGCACAGACTAATTAGTATCGACGCCGACGCTGAGCGGCCAACATGTCGTTCTTTGGGTTCGACACAACATTGGACAAGTTTGAGGCGCGAAATAACAACGGCGAGGAGGTGAATGCCTCTGCTTCATCCCTGCTGGCCACTGCTTGATCAATGAACTGTGATGAACGCAGCCTATTGCAGTCTACGACTGGGGATCCGAGAATTACGATAGGCTGGGGGATGCACTCGACGATTCTCTCGACGAGCTGAACGATGAGACGTTTGGAGGATCTGCAGCAGAGGTTGGTAAGTGGTCTGGGTGTGGCTACCTAATCGTATTATGACTCTCTTGGCGCTAGGCAAGGACTTTGACTTTTCCGGCGGCGGAGGCAGCAAGACGACGCCAACATTGACCGCTCCGTCCAAAGTGTCACCCCAGCCCCCAGTTGCTGCAAACAATAACGTTACCTGCACGTTATTCATTTCATCGTTGTATCATCACACCATCTTACGATCGATCCCTAGCTCAAGCAAACCACACGTCTCTCGACGCAATTTGGAACGACAAGTCAGCTGCTTCCGTCCTAGGGCGAGTAGGCGGCGACAATTGGAACAAATCGCCATGTGCGCTCTTTGCACTGTCGCCCTTTGATGTATCCTAACCATATTTCCAGCCGCCCCCAACGCATTTTCCCCGTTTGGCGCTGTCCCACAATCCCAGCCTCAAGTGACCCAACAATCGTCCCAACCACGCATCCGTACTCTCCAAGAGATCGAAGCTGAACAATTAGCAAGGGTCCGCGGCATTAATTCCCCCGCACTTCACCATGCATCCCCGGCGTCGCAACAACATGCCTCGCCCGCCGTTCACCATGCCACGCCTATCATGCACCAAGGCTCGCCCGCACTGCCCATGCACCAAAATCCGTCTTCCCTCTCGGCAGGCCTGCACCAAGGTCTCCCAGGAATGCACCAGTTCCCTTCTGGGATACATCAAAACTCATCCGCCGTGCATCAGAGCTCGCCCACGATGCATCAAAGCTCCCCTGCGATGCAGCATCCTTCCCCATTTGGGCATAATCGAGGTCCATCTTTTGTACAGCAGCAACAGCAGCACGCGCGGACACAATCGCAGATCGCAGTTCTCGAGGGTCTTGGGCGTGAGATGCAAGCGATGCACCTGAATATGGGGGGCGGAATGGGAATGGGAATGAATCGGGTCGGAGGGATGGGGATGGGCCAAGGTGGTATGGGGATGGTTCAAGGCGGCCTGCAAGGCGGAGCTCTAAACGTGGGCATGAACCACGGCGGGATAATGGGGGGAGGGCCGATGGATCAACACCAACACCAGCATCAGCCGCGTTCACTCAGTATGAACATGAAGCAGCATCAGCAACAACAACTCCTAATGGGAATGCATGGGCTCGATCCCCACCCAGATGTGATGCTACTACCACCAGAGCAACGTGAGGCAGTTATGGGCGAGGCAATGAGGAAGATTATGGAAACTGAGAGGATGGAAGAGAAGCGACGGATCAAAGCGATGAAAATATCTCACATGGTGCGTGTATCGACCATCGTTCATCCGTTGTTTGCTTTAACGGTGTTGCGTCGAACAATAGTCTAAATACAACGATCTGATGAGCCAATCGGACAAGGACTTCATCACGCGTATTCAGGTCTCCCAGCTCGTTACTTTAGATCCGTCGGAAGACTTCTATGCACAGGCGTTTGGGTCGTCTGGCATCCCCGCCGCTGCCGCACACACCCGTGGTCGCAGGAGGGAGAATGCGTTACAGAAGATGGCAGCTCAAGTTGAACGCATTGTGAGCAACGCGAAAGCACGAGAACAAGAAAAAGGGTCTCAAGGTTTGCTATAATTTCGGGCTGGTGCACTCTTTGCTTAATCTTAAATATAGGGGTGAGCCATTTGCAAGGAGCGCTAGGCAAAGTCTCTGGTCGGAGCTACAAGGCGGCTCCGAGACAGCTTCTCCAAGTTGAGCACGACCACATCTCCAAGGAAGATGCCGCGACGGCGAAACAAGCCGCCCAACTTGGGCGAGAAGCGTTGGGTCTCAACCAGGGAGTTGGTGTCGTGAAGCGAGACCCACTCACAAGGCGCGAAACATTGATATCACTTGAGGCTATCTACGATCGTGTGTTGAAAATCGAGCAACTCAAACGGAGCATGCCGGAAGATCCCGCGATCCAATCAACATGGTATGTTTTTGACGATGTCTTGGAACAAAGGGCTTACTTGGATTGGATGGGTTCTCAGGCTTCAGAGCATCGACAGTGAGACGGGGGCACTATGGGCGTCTCTGCATATTCTAACCCCCCTTGAGACAAGGTATAGTCGCGATGATGGCTTTACAATCATTCGGTTTACTGATCCGAACGCTCCTGGCATAGTAATCCTCACCCCTTTGCCTCGCTACTTGCGCCAGCCAAAGGCAAACGCTTGATTCAAAGGCTAACCCGACATCTAAACCCAAATCAGATGCTCACGATGTACACGCTCCTGATCGCCGTTTTCCCTCAGCTAGATGTTGTCCGTGGCGCGGAGCATGATCATGCGCAAACCGAGTTATTTATGACGAGTGTTCTCCCTCCTCTCGTACCAATCTTGGCGAATGCCGGTTTGAGATTTGTACGCGGATTGCTGGGTTTATTGATCGAAAGTGGATCGAATTTGGTGCAGATTGCTGGGACCAGGGTGAGTGTAGCTTTCCTGTTGCTTAGTGACCAAGACTCAAGTCGATCACAGCCTGGTATAGCGGTTCTCACGATTTTATTAAGTCGTGTGGAAATCCTAAAGACCAGTGACGCAGAAGCGCCCGATGCTGCAGAGTTGCAAGCATGGTTAGTTCTATCATCCTTGCTTGATTATCCACTAAGATCGGCGTAGGCAAAACGTATTTGATACCCTTTTCCGTTCGCTTGCGCAACATCTCATCTCGCTCTTTCCCTCAACAAAACTCGCGGCCGCACAAACGTTCGGCGGGACTCTGTACCTGCCAGAAGGCCCTGACGCTGCCGACGAACCAGTGTGGCAATTTTGCGCTGCGCTTGCGGTAAATGCCGACATGCAGCAGCAACAACAGCTTGTAGCAGAGCTGCGCGACAAGGTCCTGGAAAATGTTGCCGGTGCAACCAAAGGATGGGTGTCCGACGAACGAGCGCGCGCGGCGAAGATAGCTAACGTCAACTTGTTCTTGCACGCATTGGGACTGGACAGTTCACAAATTGTTCTTTGAGGCGCTGGTGAATTGATTTGCCGAGTTGATGCTGCGATGATTATTTTGGACCTGTTTGGGGCATTAGTACCCAGTCTGTGTGCGCTGTGGGCGGGTTTAACTGCTAATAGACATGACAATATAAAGGAAATCTAGGATCATTGATGGGACAGGCAAATCTGGGCTCTAGTAATACAAGTACAGAAAATACACAACTGTTCAAAGATAAAAGTCTGGCTTGCGTGCATTGATACCATATTCAGCGAGCGCGGCCGAAAGATCGTCCATTGTGAGAACTGTGCGCGTCTTATCCTGTGAGAAACAACGTTATCTCGTGCCGTTGACGGTAAGCTGCAAACTACGCACACGAGCGAGGGCGCTAGTAGCGGCGGTGGCCCCAGCTTTGTCTGTACGCACACGAGTGGCAGGTTGGGCATTGGTTCGAATACGAGCATGCTGATATGCGTCGGCTGCAATGTCAGAGACGAATTTTTGTGCGGCAAGTGAGAGAAGCCGTTTTCTAAGCAACAAACCGAAAATGTCCGCGTTAGTACAAGGCGCCCGTCACAATATGGTATATCTCAAGAAGAATGGGTGGCACGAGAGATAGGGATGGAGTAATTCAAACAGAAACGTACAGTCGAATATCCTCGCACTCGAATCCTGCGCGTTGAAGGTAATAATCGGTCACCTCGTTGGGAATCTAAAGCCGCCACGATAACAATAAATGATTTATTTTATTGTAAGACAGCTCTACGGATGAATTCCGCTTGAGTGAATCCATACTTACAAGCGGATCATATTCATCCAGCATCAGCATGAATTCTGCCAACGTCCTGTCTTTTCGCGCTAGCTCGTCGGCTCTACGTGTGCTTGTTTGCTCCGTTCCACTAGGCCCTGCGGCTACCGGATATGCTTGATAGGGTTGCGGAGGATATGGAGTCACATATGACGGTGCGCTTGTGTTGGCATTGGCGTCAGGCTGCGAGGGGTAAGACATGATTGCGACAAGGAGTGGTGGAGAACGGAGGGAGGTCACGTGAGCATCGGTGGCGAACTGATATCCCTAGCCGCCAGCAGTCACGATAATTCATAAAGTGAATTTACTGTACATGGCAGCAGCAGAGTAGAACAACACATCCAAAGACACTAGTACAGACACGTTTTCAAACAAAGAGATGTATAATTAATCATTCCGGTATGCCTGGAAGCACACTGAACATTCGAAAGAATTTTGTGGTTCAACCCGAATAATGACACTCGTCTTCCAAGACACGGCGACAAATGCATCATGCAAGCTCAGCTTCCTTGAGTGGACTTGCTCATGTGTGCCAGCTGGGAAGCCAACGTCGTCAAACTGGCTTGTAAAGGCGTCGGTACATGATAGCCGGGATATGGGACACCACCGCCTGGTATCGGAACTGGAACCGGGACATTTGGCATTGAGTGGCCACCTGAAGCCGTAGCTGGACCCGAACCAGTCGCCGGAATAGTTGCGATTGGAGGTGCTGTCCCGGCCGGTGGTATTGGAGGAGGAAGCACATCTGGATTCGGTAGTGAGCCTGTCCCAGCTGATGGCATTGTGAGGTGTGGCATGTGCATGGGCGGCCCTTGCCCTTCCTGTACAACCCCCTGAGTAGCCTGTGCTCGAGAAACAACTCCTGAAGCTGGCTGCTCTCCCGTTTGATTATGATCTTGCAGAGCTTTGATAAAATTCGCGACCTGTTCCTGCGCATCAAAGTCAGGTCCAGCACCCGGGGGTACGCCAGAACCTGGATCGACGGGCGGAACAGTAGATGTCAGCGGAGAAGATTGTGCAGATTGTGAATTGAGTGCCTCATCACGGACGCGGGGGTCAGGGGGGACAGACTGAACGGGCGCAACAGGTGGAGGTGCCCAAGCATAATTGCCGGGGAGCTCAGTCATAGATTGAGGACGGCGGGTCGTACGGTTCGTGGTCTAGATGTTATACTAAGCAAATTATATGATGGTATGTGAACGACATTAGACTGACCGCACCACCATGCCAATTCGGGTTGAGTTTATACTTGGCTCCAACCTTTTCAAGTCGACCACGTTTGTAGGCTTTCTGAAGAGCCTGAGATGCGGAAGGACGGAAATTAGCATTCAGAGGCCATCTCCTTTCAAATTAGGTGGCACGGTGAGCAAAAATCCTATATGTGTATAGACAACTCACGCAGACATCCAGGCGAAAACGTCTTTTGGAGCAATGCCGTCTGGATTTTGGCTTTCCATGATTGCAAGAACAATCATTTCCTCGTAGCTAGGTAATCCTTCATCTGTGTGGTGGCCTAGATGTTATTTTTCTCAATATTTTAGTAATAGGGAACATACTCGAGGGACCGATGGATGTGATTGGATTGTATCCACCCACAACTCCTGTTCTCGTCTTCTTGGCAGGAGTATTACGAATGGGTCCAGTACTACCACTAGCACTGTGATCTGATACTGGGGATTGCCAGATAGGGTTGGGGGGGCCGCTGACAGGCGCTGGGGTGAGCGGAGTCGAAGGGGCTGGAGCGGGTGGGGAGGCTCCAGGCAAATGAACGACAAGCGAGGAGTACAGCTGAGGAGCAGGTGCAAGAGCAGAGGTGCTGGGTTCTGGTGTGGTAACGCTTGGGAAGGATACACCGCCTGGTGCTGGTGACGGACGTGCCGAAGGACTGTCTTTGGAAGTAGCAAGGGATGCTGCATAGGCTCGAGCTGCACCCGCCCGTGTGCGTGGGCCGCTCGAAGGAGGCATTGAAGGCGCTCGAGAGGTCTGAGTAGGGACTGGCTGGGGGTCAGGAGAGCCTTCTCCGTCAGCATCGAGGTCGGCCCCATTGGTTGCCTCATTCGTAGCTTGGAGGCGCTTCACCTCAGCAGCAAGGTCGGCTGGGAATATCGTAGTAGTAGTGCCAGCATCGATAGATAACAGCAGGTCTTGTAGTGTGCTGTGAGGGAGCAACGAGAGATAGAGCCTTTTCAGTGCGACCTCGTCGCCAGTCGATGCGTCCATCAGTCAGGTACTGTACAGAAGAAACTTTTGTTGTAGGTGGCTGTGCGCACGAGAAGGTCGTGCACGTGACTCTGCGAATATGCTCATCACCTTGCTTGCCAAGGTCTTTCCCCCCTCCACAATTGTCGCATCAAAACAATGACGGGTCCAAGGGTTCTTCTTGGTCAGCTGTTCCTGAGGCCCTCAGAATGAAGTCCAAGGCCGGACAGAATCTAGGTCGTGTTGGTTGTCATCTCTCTTGGACAGGCTACCAGGAAAACTAGCATTCAAACGGACTAGAAACAGGTCTATTTGTACACCAATAGAAAGCCGGCATGTCCACATCTCCTTATTCAGAGTGAGACCAGCGGAAGAGCTTAGTTATATGCGCTAGACATGGGATCGGATGTTTTCCGCTCTTTACAGGTTGCTATTCAGCCAAAGTGAAAACGATCGGCTTGTTTGAGTCGCTCCAATAATCAGTTTTAAGGATAGCGCATAACAAAAGAGTGGCTCTACCGTATGAGAAACTTTTGCCTTATGGCTCATTATAAACAAGTCCGTTTTAGGTGTAAACTCGACGCATAAGATACATACCTATCTAAAGATTCCGGACGAGGACAGGCAAGCAAGCAAGGTGCACTGCCCGGCCACGGGCACATCAATAATGGAACTGAGTCTAGGGTGACTGGTAGGCAGTGGAACTATCCTCGATCTTGGGAAACGTCTTGTATCCTAGTAAAGGCCCTAGGCGGCCCAGGCCGAAGTGGCAGTTGAATATGGTTAATACAACACTAATATAGCTGACAACCGATTCTGCATCTTCTTGTGCCCGTTGTGCAAGATATTCAGAAATGACAGTGTAGGACTACTGGGAATGGCTGCGTATACAGCCGAAAAGTGTCGTCAAACTTGCCACCCGCCACACCATGCAGGTCTGGCGCCTAAAATTGCATCCGACGCTAGATTATATAACCCTGTTGGTGGTTGCAGTTTTCCTTCCAGGCGTCCGCATTGCGATCACCGAACCTCCAAGCGCAAGCAATGGTGTCTTTCAGGTCGCAGGAGGCAAGGCGTCCTCGCTAGAGGGCTGCTCGCCAGACTAAACGTCGGTCTATGCGCGTTTCGCTCGTCTGATTCTGCCTGAGTCCGCTTCGGCGTTGATTCGGTGGGAGAGAGCGTCGCACGTGTAGCTCTGATGTTGTTTCATATTCTAGGTCCTTGTGTAGCCACTTTGGCACTGACATTCTTGGACAAACCATGAACCATACATTTCGTCCATTCAGTATCTAATCTACACTTGTTTTAATTCACTTGATTCTTGAATTCTACGCCTAATGCTGCAACTTGTGCACCTCTTCTAAAAAGTCGAGCAAGCAACTGCCACTCCATGCCTGCGTATTGCAAGAGTCCCGACAGTATTCTCCGTTGCGGTTCGTCAACTCGGGTATTCCGGCCCACGGGTCGTTGGCGATGTGTCGACGCGCCGGGAGCAGCGCCTGGTGTAGTTTGTGCAGTGTCTCGCCCTGATCCTGAACCTTTGTTGGCAGATGCACAACCCACAAGAAATTTTAACATTACCTTCTTGCCAGCTCCAACCAGTAGATCAAACTTCAAATATGCGCGCAAAAAGTACCCCAATGGCCAACCCCACTCCGGACCTTGGTGGTAGTTTAGTCCCTTGGCCACACTGGGGTCGTCCGAGTCGTTCGAGTTGTCGTAATACCCACGATACTGGTTGTCCGCATCGTCAAGCGTCTTCATGCCTAACGGCCCTCGTAGTCTCTTGTCCGCAATTTGCAATGCACCAAGGGCGTGTGCTGGATCAAACAGCTCGGGAGCGACCACCATCGCGATCGGGAAATTGCAACGGAGCTGGTAGTCAGACCATTCGCGACCAGCACCCGACCCATACACATCTTTGTAGATTCCCCGTACGTTGATGATGCGCGGATCGACCGCGTAGCTCGAGTCCTCCGATGGGTCTATAGCGACATGAGTTCGCGTAGAATCAGTCTAGGAAGGACATACCTGCTGGGACGTAGTAGTATCGCTCAAACGAGTTCTGGATCAGTGTCGCCCACTCTCGATAGGTCACAAACTTGGATGCTCCATCCACTTTGATTCGCGTAAGCCAATACTCTTCTTTTCAAGTTCTAACTCACCAACGGCATTAACTCCTTTGAACGGGAACTTGCCCTTCACAGACAACCCATCCAGCCACCTCAAAGTGCTAAACAACAATCCAGTGATCTCAACAGGTGCACCATCTCGAGGAGTGCCGGGAGTGCCTTTGGTTCCAGCCTTTGTCGACTCGCCCATCTTATCCATCCATGTTCCACAGTTCTTCCAGTTCCCGCCAAGAGCGAACCCAGTCTCCCAGTCTACCTTGACGTCGATATTGAATCCTTCATCGCTCATCTGCATGTCAAGATTTGGACCGGCGTTGTATTCGCGGAATGAGATCCCTTGTGCGTGACGCTCCACAATCTCCTGGATGATCTCTGCTACTGTGCTTTCGTACGCAAACGCGCGTGGGTCGTCCCATGGGACAAACGTATCGTCCTTGGGGAAGCGACGCTTCACCTTGGTGTCAAGTATCGCAAGGCCCTCGGGTGCCATTCCACAATAGTCTTGGATGTTCTGAAGCATCCACCACGGCGAATCACGCGAGTTATATCGAGGGGTGCGCAGAGCGTCAAGCAAGTTCGGGATGAGGCCATGCTTGAGTGTAGCGCAGAACGCCAGAATATGCGCACGAGCTGCAGTAAAGTTGCCGGTAGTGAGGAACAATCCGCGCAGAGAGATAAAGACGTCTCGGCCCCAAGTTCGTGCCCAGCTGCTGGCAAAGTGGGGCAAACCAGCCGCAAGAGATGGAACTGGCTTTCCGGGATCGATCGACGCTGACTGTACGAGACCGTGCATTTGAATCTGGGTGAGGGCAAGATTTTGGGTGAAATCATGTCCCGAAACGATGAATTCAGAGCACTGCTCGATGGCGACACGACGAGCTGATTTGTAGGCCTCGGATATGACGATGGCGAAATACTTGGGTCGGAGGAAAGACGGTGCTTGGGTGCGGATAAGATCGAAGCGAGATTTGTACCACGCGGCGGGTTTAGCGAGGCGAGGGAAGACACCTACTTGCCTACAAACCAAAACTTAATTATGATTGGAAGGTGAATTTTGACAACGTACTTTTCAAGTCGGCCCTGGATGTAATCGAGAGCCCAGGTACCCTGTCGCAGATTTTCACAGAGAGGGTGGCCCAAGTCGTTGCTCCGCATAATGTACCTCAACGGGTGCATCCAACCTTCGAGACCGCAGTATACGAGGTTACCCATTCCGGAGATGTGATAAGAGCCGATCTCGCCACCTATGCGAGCCGTGAGTACACATCAAGTTATGGTGTATAAACTGACCGGTCGCATCCCGTTCTTCACCATCACATCGATGCAATACAACGTTCAAGTCCACCAAATCAAGATCAGCAAAGGCTTCATCTGCTCCCTTGCGTACTTCCTCCTCTAGAGTTGGGCTAACGCCCACCAATTGTGTCTCGTAGAGCAGGATGCTGCCTGGTGGGAAGACCTCCGGTACTATAATCTCACATCCATCTTCAGTCTCGCGAGGCGGAACAGCGGGCAGTCGGTTGAGCGTGCTCCCTAAGCCAGCAATGGTTGTAGCATTGGCCTTAATCTCATAGGAGGGAACGTCGATTGAAGCGCCCAAAATGAAGCGAGCTTTGGTGGACTTTAGCGAAATCGGGCCAACAGTGCCTCGATCCTTAGAGCCCTTGGTGTACCCAAATGCAGTGTGAGCGATCAGGAAGTAGCCCCTCTGCGTCGTGGGTTGCACACGGTGGATCGCGATGTACTGGTCAAGGGAACGTCAGCTATATGCATACTGAAAGCGAAAGCAACCTTACATCACCCTCCTGATGCACATGTCCCTCTCTATAGTCACCAAGAGCCATTTCAGTGTGAATCTGGTTTAGCACTTTCTTTACACCAGAGATACCACGATCGACCTTTCCACTGTCGCTTGTCTCGTACTTGCGGTTATCTCCCACTAGATCAAGGAGCTTGGGATACAAGTCGTCGAAGCCTTTATTCGAGCCTGTCGCGGACCAACCGAATGTAACAAGAGCGCCAGTAGAGAGTGCGTCCTCCGCAGAACGTTTGTGCAAGGGCGATTCGTTGTCGTGCGTTACATCATACATGAGCGCGTGAGGCATCGAGCCACGGAGAGGAATGATTGCAGCCGGGCGGGTGGCACCCTTGCCAGTAGGCGGAGGAAGTTCCTCGTACGACGTCATGCAAGCGTCGTCCATTGAACCTGAAAATTGGTGTTATATATAGAACCAAATGAAAAAGGTGGATAGGTACCAATAGGATTGCCCAATCCGAATCGGTGCAGCAGACCAGCAAAGCTTTGTGGATCCCCTCCGTTCATGGCCTCTCGAATGAGACTGTTGATTCCCAATCGGCTCACGAAGTGAACGTCCATCTCCTCACTTCCTGTGAAGAGTTCTGCGCACACATACAAGTCCGGGTTTATCGCCCGAGCTGCATCCAGAAGAGTTACACCAACATGCAAAGGCGTCGAGTGACAGTTGTCGATACGGAATCCATCGAACGTGCCCGCGAGAGATTGAACGTACTCGGTCATATGTTTCCAGAGCCATGGGTTGTCCGAAGGGCCATCGCCGTACCGGAGTTTCACACAATCTCCCCAGCAGATGACTTCACGACGGAGGTAGGCCTTTGAGGGAGGGAGCGCAAAGTTGGCAAGTGGATCCGCAGCCCAAATCCAGCCATTGTTGGCGACCGCCAATGCTCGAGGATCATGTTTGGACGTCCTCTCGTTCTTGGGAATGCGAGTAAAGTACGTGTCGACAAGAGGCATACTGTAGAAGACACATCAGAGGGTATATGCGCAGTTCAATTGTAAACACGCACACTTTAGTGATTTCTCCAACCTTGGGACCGTGATCATCCAGCCGAGTGTACTTGACACGGTTGTAGATATTCTCCATCGCGACCTTGGTATCATCTTCCCACTCCTTGTAGTGATTTACGTTCAAGACATCAACAACCCGTACCCAAGCCTCAGCAAGTGCGTCCGGGTCTGAAAGTTCGGTGAACGCGGCTTTGACGATACCTGCCGCAACGGCTGGGTCGACCGTAATAACAAAACGCTTTGAGAATGCGCCAACGTTTTGCAACACTCCAGCACTCCGAACTATATCTGCAATTTCTGGCACAGGTTTGCCTGCAAGTGGGATACCCGTCCAGGGTGTGACCTTACCGCCAGCCAAAGCGGCTGCGACTTCTTTCTTCTCGTGTGCGCCATCAAGGACATAGTACTGCCAGAGGTTGAGGGAAGATATTTTCTCCTTGAGCGCTGCGAGGAGAGTGTCGATGTCGGCTGCCGAAGTAATGAGGTTAGGGAGGCCTCGGCTTTTGAGATCGGTTGAAAACTCGATTATGCAATCGTCAAGCTCCAGAGCAGGCGTAAGATGTGGACAGTTGTAGGGGCTGAAGCCTGTATGGTTTTGTGAAGCGGGGACAAGTGAAAGACAAATTTGTTTACGTACCTGCTTCGGGGTGGTCCTGGAGCCAGTCGCTGTTGTTAGCAGTATGATTGAGAACGACATCAGTAAGGCTCATTAGGCCGTACTGCTCGCGAGCAACCTTGAGCGTCAACTTGACTCGCTCAACCCCGTCTTCCTTGGTGCCCGTGTAGGTTTCCTCGAACAAGTCGCGATCGTACGCCATCTGGTCAGCGATACTATAGGGGCTTCGACTCTCGCCGCGCTGCTGAAGAGGGGTGTAATGAAGCATGTTGTACCCACGAGCACGAGCCTCGGCAAAATGTTGCTCCCATTCAGGCAAGGTGCCCATCCATTTGGATACGACAGTGAGCATAGCGATGCCATCCAGTGGGATATGTACCCGCTCGCGAGGCTCGATAAACTGGGTTTGAGTGGCGACTGCAAGGGTCTTGGAATCTACAACCGGAGTGCGCTTGTAGGTCGAAAGGATGGGATCGACATTGAAGTATCCTTCGCGGCCCTTGATGCGTCCACCATCGGAGCCCTCGTACTCGATCCAGTAAACAAATGCTCCTGCGTGAGAGATAGGCAAGTCGATTTTGATGGGCTTGGAAAAGTCGGTGGGAAGCCTTGAAAAGGAAATCAATACAAATTTACAAATGGGGAAAGGCAACTTGCTTGCGCTCAACAAAGCGGTTACGATCAAACTGACCACCATCCAGTGGGAAGTTGGTCATAAACACACCGTTCAGGGAGGCGGGACTACCTGCATCGATAGTTACACGAAGCACATAGGGTGTATAGGCCGGTGGAAGGCGAATGTACTGGTTGCAGAAGTGAGCTGGGTGCTATAATATATGCGCATAGACTCACCGAGCGTTCTCTGTTTGGGCCACCATCTTCCTCGAGTCTGAGTTCATAGACACGGATATGCTTGGTCCCACGCTCGGTAGACTCGAAAAAGTCGATGGCTTCGTCTGCAGGTGTCTTTGGACCGGGAGTCTTTGGGGCGTCTGCGTACCGCTCGGTCGGGAGGGAGACTGGAGGGGGCTGTTGGATGCAAACGATTTGTTTAGCATCGGATCGACCATCAAAGTGTCTGGTCTTACTATTGATCCCTTTCTTTGCTTCAAGGACGAGACTGCCTCCTGTACGACGAGGTTGGGAATAGAGAAGCGTAAATCAGCGGTGCACTCGCCTTGGGATTGCGCCCATGGGCAACGGCGCTGACAGCGGCCTTGGTCTTTTCGCCGATAGAGTGCATGGCGCGGGGAGTCCCAGGTTAGGGTTCAAGCCTAAGCAGTTACGCGTCTTATAGGTGTGAAAGCCCTTGTCCAAAATAATGACGCGCGAAAACCCCGTGGGAATTAGGGGACCCTCCCCTATGTCACGTGTCGGCCGCACGGTCACAGGGCGACCCCCCTGCCGCAAGGACGCCAGCCGTGGCCGCCGTCAGTATGGTGATCATCGCTGTTGACACCATTCCCGACACCAGCGGCGCTCGTGGGAAATACAGAGCGCCATAATTAGACATATGAGTGTGGCTGTGTCGAGGCTGTGTGTAGGTGATATAATTACTCCAGTCTCGAGGCGCCCACGACAGCCCGACGACGACCACAATGAGTACAGATGCAGAGGAACCAAAGCGGCCACCAAACGTATCGCTCCCGCTGACTTTCCAAAACAGCTTCTGGACGTCTGACTATCGTACTGGCTTGAATGTTCTGTTCTCGAAACTGGAGCAGGTATGCGTCACGCCCCATTACATACAATCTAGAGCTCACGTCGCGCTCCAGGGCATAGTAGAGAATGCCGAGATCGTTTCGTTCATCCGGGTCAGTTGCGCCCGTGTCCCACCTCACACCCTGGTCGCTCACATGCGATTTCCAGGCTCGAGTTGCCGCTGAGCGCACTATTGCTTCTTCCCTAATAAATCCTCCTCCGACGGGTGCGCGAGGCACCGGTTTCGATGCAGACGATGGCGCTGCACTTCTACGCGCCTTTCAAGGTCTACAGGCTGAGTCTGCTGCTCAGGGTGACGCGCATAAGAACCTTGCTCAGGAGCTCGAGAAGATGGTGGCTGATCCGTTCGAGAATTGGGCTGCTGGACATGCCGAGCGCATCCACGACAGCCAGCATGTCTTGCTCGATATCTACATTAAGACATATGAAGACAAGGGATACGATGTACGCCACATCCCCGGCCGTCTTATCGCTAGTGCTTACATCGTGTGTTTAGATTCTCAAATTAAAGCAGACGTACCTTAACAAGACTCGCTTGGCGAATGAAGCAGAGGACGAGTAGGCTAAAGTTGTCTCACGGCTAATAAATTCTCACATATTTTCTCTCCCACAGCGCCAAGTTTGCGCCAAACCAGAACCTCAGTGACGCCTATACCTCTCCTCGTCTCGGCCCCACTACGCCTTCTCGCAACAGCACAATCTCTGACCGTATCCGCAAGAGCCTCGGAGCTTCTCCTTCGCGCGGAAGTAGCGTTGCTTCAGATGCTACTACTGATACAACTGCAACAGAGACCAAGGTCGACAAAGGCAAAGGCCGGGCGACATCACCGCCGCCCGCAGAGGTTGCATCTCCACCACCCATGTCACCGGCTATGCCCCCCAAGCTTGACATTCCCAAACAGGAAACTCCTCAGCCGTTGAGCCCAATCTTACTCGCTGGACTTTCGCTTTCTCCTGCTGCCGTATCTGCGCTGTTGCTCGAGGCGTCCAAGGAACTCAAGACTACAACTCTCAAGCTCCCGTTCATTGGAGATTACAAAGACTGCTTCACTGGCGCAGATTTCGTAGACTTTTTGCGGGTCAAGGTTCCTGGATTCGACGACAACGTCGATCGTGCAGTGGAAGCGGCTCGTGACTTGACAGAACGCGAAAACTTGCTTCGCCGGGTTGGAGAGCTGGGGAACGCCTTTGAGGACTCTCAGGCTGCGCTGTACCAATTCAGACCCAAGGTAAATTCTGTGCATACAACCTATGTTTCGCATACGAAAAGATGATTTCAATCAGGCTTTCAAACTTGAAGAAGAAATGCGTGCTACTCTAGCACCTCCGTCACCTGGCGGTGTTTCACCAGCACCTTCACCT
Source organism: Ceratobasidium sp. AG-Ba (assembly GCA_016906575.1). Lineage (NCBI taxonomy): Eukaryota > Fungi > Basidiomycota > Agaricomycetes > Cantharellales > Ceratobasidiaceae > Ceratobasidium > Ceratobasidium sp. AG-Ba. Next base: position 2,294,965 of record CP059611.1, on the reverse strand, counting down.
TCGCTCCTCTCGCCAGCGTCGAATCTCATGAAACGTTCCAATACGGTGGTTAATTTCATTTCTCGCGCGGTTAAGAGTGCAAACACTCCTGCTGAGCCACCTCATGTCAAAGCGCGGAACGAGGCGGACTTGGCCGAAAAGGCGTATCGCGCAGGAGTCCGTGCCTTGGACAGACAACGCTTGGGCGTCGAAGAAAAAGTCGAGGAGGCTTTGAAGGTTCTCAACAAGTGGGAGGTCGAGCGATTGAGGGCTGTCAAGACCGGTATGTGTTGTAGTACATATCAAGAAGCATCACTGAATAGATCATCGTCCCCTAGTGCTACAACAGTACCAGGCAGCGTTAAGCTCATTCACTCCCGCCCTGGGTGCATCTGTTGCTCGGATTGCCCCACTTCTTGACGCATTTGTGCCCGAGTCCGATGCGACGGCCCTCATTGAGCACTATCGTACTGGACCGTTCAGGCCCGTTGCCCATCTGTTTGAATCTCGTCAGCTTGGGGAGTATGCTGCCGACGGTGCCTTTGGTCTAGATCTGGGCAAGTGGGGGGCAGCCGCCTGGGGAGAGGGTGAGAGTGGTGTCGACGCAATCCCTAGCGTTATTACCTCTCTGCTGGCTGCATTGAATCAGAAATACAAGGAACTCCCAAGCGAAGAGGGTGAGTGTGATCCCAGAAACAGGTTTTGGAGAACTGATCCAACGAAACATAATTAGAGCGAAGGCGTACTTGGATCTACGAAGTGCCACTGGTGGCATCGCATCGCCTTCGTGAGGCCATCAATGAACTACCAAGCGAACAGCCTATCCCTACCGAGTTTTTTGCGCAGTACGACGCACCCGTGGTGGCTGCCACGACGAAGGTCTGTGAAGCGACTGTATGATGAGTGGATATATGCTAAAGCACAGTTTGAATAGCTATGGTTCTTGGAACTCAACCCACCATTGTGCATGTGGGATACCTGGGAAGAAATGCGGAAGGTCTACCCGTCTGGTAAGCCACAACACATTGATTTTAATTTTAAATTATAGAATCTGACGAGGTTACAACTCGAAGTTGGGGCGTCTCAGACTGAAGATAGGCGCGTTGAAGATTTGCAGACGGTTTTGATGAGGCTTCCGAAGGTTAACTTGCTGGTGCTGGATACAATTATCAAGCACCTCAAAGAGTAAATCAAAAATCTCCGCGGTTGCATTCTAGGTGACTGAGATCTTCGCAGACTTGTTGAGGCTACTGCAGGTGCTGAAGAGCCTACTGATGTATATGTTGCCAAACTTGGGTTGTCTCTCGGACGAGGTAAGGGAAGTGGTCCAGAAACTACCCACAGAACTAATCGGTTTATTGGATAGTATTTATGCGCCCAAAAGTGGAGAATGAGCTGTCGATCCAGGACAGGCACCCGAAATGTGAGTTACACCATAGTATTCGGATCCTGTTTAGCGCTGATCATGACCAAATGTAGTGCTTGTTGTTGACCTCATTGAGCGATATGAAGAAATACTGCCTCCCACCGTTATCAAGAAGAAGAAGGAGGTTGCGCGAGCTGTACCGCAACGCAAGCGTACGAAACCATTTGACGAGCGTATCAATCGGCGAAGCTTGCAGCAGCAACAGCAAGATCCGCGCAAGATGCTCGAGGTACAGCATGCTACCCAAGCAGGCCGACCAAGGGCAGGATCCAATGTTGGACAGACAGGCAACCCAGCGGCTTCTGGATTTGTGGAGCCTGGACCTCCGCCTCGTCCGACATTTGTTGACCCAGGCGAGCCACCACGCCCTACATTCGCGGAGCCTGATGGAGGCCGTCCGGCGTTTGTCGAGCCGCAGGATGACACTCCGGGGTTGAGTGTACCAGGAGAAGGAATTGTCGTACAACCTCCTACACCTATTGCTGCAACCCACCCGGAGAATATCGATTCACCATCGAACGAGACTCCTGGGTCTCCACCTCGAGCCACGTCCCCTCCCATGCGTGCTAGGTCCCCACCAGGAGACGGAGCGCTTTCCCGTACGCCGTCCGGCACTACCCGTGGTGCAATTCGTGGACCCCGCGTAGCTGCTCGTGGACCAAGGGCAGCTCCTGGGACGGCAGCCATTTCCACCTCCCCGTCCGCTACTCCACCTCCGCCTCCTGCGACCGGTCGTGCGCCCGGCCGGGACTCGGTATCGAGTATCGACAGACCTCAAGTTCAGGCCAACCCAAGCGACTATGCACCACGCGGCCGCGGTGGACGAACGAACGCAAGCGCATTTGGCGCCCGTCGGGCCCGTGACGAAGACGAGGGCTAGTAGGAGCAATGGAAATTTGAACATTCGAAATCTGCAGATACACTGATTGCTTATTTGTGGGCATTTTGAGAATAAAGAAACTGGATTTCTGGGAGATCTATTTTTGTGTTTGGTTTTTTCGCGTGGCGCCCGTGGCAGTGTGATGTCCACGTGATGCTGTTGACGTCTGAACAGGGGAGTGACCATGTCCTGACCGTGAGGCAGCAGTGAAATAAGCTCAGCACTGCTCCACGACGCTCCTGACGACTCATAAAGCACCCCCGGCGATCCCTAGAGCTCAAATCGAATTCTACCTCCCGATGTCGACTGCAGCTCCGACGATAACACGCCCGCCGATAGCCTCGCCCATGGGCCACCCGGGCGTGCTAGTCCCAACACACGAGCAGGCGAGTAGCGACGCTTTTCGGTGGCATGCTATCCACGTGCTTATGTATCTGCGGCTAGGCTCCTGTGATATATGCTTCGATTGTGTTCATTGGTGAGCTCTGGTCTCGGGGTGCTTGCTGGCCCTATGCTGAGATGAATTCGGCCAGTCGTAATTTCTGCCGTCTGGCACATACCGGGTGCTCGCACGCTCATCAACCCGCTCAAGGTGGGTGGGTAGACTTTTCAATTGGCGCTCGCAATGGCTACTGAATAGGTGCCGGATAGCTCTTCACGATTGGCTTCCATGAACTTTGTCATATGGTCGCGGTGAGCTCTATCGTGCTTGTCGATTTGGCTGATGCTGACCTGGGTTCGCTGAGCCTAGGCCATATTCACGGGCGGTCGGATAACGAGGTATGGCATTTCCCTGTGAGATGGTTGAAGCTTAATTTTGACTTGTACAATGGCATAGTATATCCATTGACCCCAACTCCGGAGGGTGCACACGTGTTGAAGGAGGGCATCCCCCGACAATTCTAACAGCAGGTCCGCCAACCCCATTCGGCGTTCTTCTTTACTTCTAACCTATACTATAACACAGGATATCTTGGCTCGACGCTCATCGGTGCGGGGCTCATAATCGCAGGCTGGGACACCCTCGCCGCGAAAATCGCATCATTCCCTGTGGCAATCGGAATCGCACTCCCCCTCATTCTAGTCCGAGATATATTCACGATCATTTTGATATTCATCTATGAGGGGCTACTTATCGGATTTTGGTTCATCAACCACGCGTGAGTATTGTCCGAGCGAGGCCATTGGTCAATATAGGTTAACCATGTTTTCGGTTAGGGATGCATTGAGATATTATTGCCTGTTCTTGGGGATTATGAGGTATAGTCCGTTCATTCAAGGTCCGAACTAACGCGTTTGACCTTTCTCCGCTAGTATATTCTATGTAGTGTGGGACTTTGTTGACGATCGCTTCTTCAAAAAAGTAAACGACTCAGATGCGACTCAGTTCAGTCTGCTGTACCCCAATGTACCACCCCACTGTGAGTTGGTTGGCACCCATGCGCACGAGGTCAGTTACTGATGGCTCCCAAACAGACTGGGCGACTGGGTGGTTTATTCTCAGTTCTCTGACGTTTATTGCGATGCTGCTCGTCGGAATCGCCGTTTTTAAGGTCTGTCCTCTCAGCTACCAGATGTCTCGAGAAATGTGCTCACTGTTATGCCTCTATAGAAAACACCAGGTACTAATTTAGTTGATTTTTTTGTAAGCTGAATCTAACATCTGACGCCGAAGCTGAAATGCAAGCAGAGGCTGGTAAGTGCACATGTCCTTAGTCAACCGATCAAGTATTAACGGCTCGATATAGGTAATTTTCTTCCAACATGAACAGATTTTTATTTCGGATAGACGGACATTTATGACAACTTGGGTTTGTTGGTTATCCTATCTTGCTTTGGGCCGTTTGGCGACTGTATCTATCATTTCGGATTTGAGGGTTATATTGTGCTTTAAGATTTGCTCAATATATTACTACAACTGACGAGAACAGAAGGTGAGATACAATAGTTGAGCCAAAGGTGAAGGGGGATGTTGGTGTCGACGAGTGAGCATTAGAAGTTTGTCATGCGCCAGGGGGTCCTTGAAACGATTGGACGAGAGGACCTGCAGCTATTGAGCAGGATAGAGATATGATGTGGGCACGTAATTCATTTTCGGGTACGGCGGACCAGACCTGCAAGCAAGAGCGCCCCAAGAACAGCTGCACCCCCTGCAATTCCCATTCCGATGTAGCCATCTACGTAGATCAGAACTTTAGGTGAACATCACGTGGCTGCGGATAGGGAGAAAGGCTATATACCTCGCGCTGTGCTCTTGTCGATTAGTTGTGCGAGACTCTGGGCTTGCAGGTTCGTTGGTTCTTTATTCAACAATAAGGCTAGATCCGACATCGGTCAGTCGCACTAGGCGATCGGCGGCTGGATTTTGTGATCGACATACCGTTAAATTTCCTTGCATCTTCTAGGTTGCCCATCTTGTAATGTCCCAGTGCCAAGTAGTACAAGCACTCCCTTCGTCGTGTGGGTTCCGCTCGATATATCTCTGTTTATCGTTTCACTGGGTTGAGCCACCGCAAGCTTTGACTTGGGCTCACCGAGCAGTAGCTGCACACCCTCCACTTGATGCTCCTGCCTTGGACTCTTCACGAGTCCCCATGCGTAATTGAACTTGGTCTGAACGGACACATATCCCTGACTTGACTCTTTCTCGTACTGGATCCGTAGAACCTGCCATAGCCATAACTATCAACTGACTGCGCACAACCCTAGACCGTCGCTTTTGGACTAACCGCTAGTTCGTCAGGGCTAAGTGATACCTCGGCGTCTGCTGCGTAAGGTAGGTCTGTTGTCATGTTGTTGAAGTCGTGTGTAGATAGTAGTTGTTGGTGCTCCGGTAGATGGCGTCACCTTCAAGCCGACGGCCCAGACAGATTTCCCTTTGCGCCTAATTGTTCCCGTGATATCTAATCGCCGGGCGCTTTCGACTTGATATCCATGGAGTTGTCCTTATATGTTTATTCACAACCACACAGCAGCACAGGTTCACACCAGCGGCGATGATAGGTGAAGCACGGCCGAATGTTGGGCTGTGAACTCAAAGGCCGCTCGGAAACGGGGATGAGTACATGCATATGGAAGCCGTATGCGATAGACAGTCCACGTGACACCGATTTTTGCTCGCCTTATCCGTGCATTGGAGCTCTCTTCATCCCTACCTTCACACTCACCCACCTCCACCTGCTATTCGCCCCCCAGCCATGTCTCAGGAGCACGACGGACATCTACGCGCAACCTACAATGAAATTCATATGGTGTGTACCAAGGTATACGAGCTCGCCAACCGGGTATTCATTCGGGCTGTTGATAGCTCATTGGAGCATCGGCTGCGAGGATTGAGAAAGAGTTTGCCCCCGATCTCTTTGTAGCTATTGGTATGATATCACTGCTGTTTTGTCCTCTGCATTTCACTAATGTTTTCATAGGTGGCGGGTGAGTAACTTAATGATATTTGTTAGCTTATGCTAAACCCCGATCAAGTGGATTCTTCCCTGCACGGGTCTTGGTGAGTCATGATCTTCCTATTGCGGCTACGGCTAATGTTATGCTTTAGCGTACATTCCTAAAGCACCCTCAATCTCAGAAGAACATTAGTATTCAAGCGATCGGGCTGTCGCTCTATGAAGAACTCCCCAGCACCACTGAAGAGCAGATGGCAAACGAAGTCATTCGTACGCAATGGCTGTAAGTTTGACGATCGGTGATTCAAGTTCATAAAGTTCTGACAGCCCGGCCAGCGGCCCTGAGACCAAGACGCTACTTGGACGGAGGGTGCTAATTGTAGTAAGTGCTTGAATTTGGATGTACATAGAGTGTTCCATGCTCACATGTGATATAGGACGAAGTCGACGATTCCCGAACAACACTTCAGTGAGTTGTTCGTGCACGCATGCACTCAGAGGTAGCCTTATGCGGATTGTCTGTCAGATATGCTGTGCGCGAGCTTCAGAAGGATGTCGAAAAAGAGCTTCTGGTGCGCGATGGGCGTCTCTGTCTGTTTGATATCATACTAAAAGCTGCTTAGGCTTTACCCGAGTCAGAGCGGGAGGCAATGCGACCCAAGTTTGCCGTTTTTGTCGGTGAGCGGCTTTCTCTTGTAGGAAAAGCGGACAGAAAAGCTTAAGCCATCCATCTGATAGTGCACAACAAACTAAAGCCCAAGAAGGGTTCCCTACCTCCCGACGTGCCGTACTTCGCTGGGGAGGAGATTGAGGATGTTTGGTGTAAGTAAGCAATCAGAGTTTGCGAAACAGCAAACTAACCATCACACTCTGCTTAGTCGATTATCCCTGGGAAGTCAGGTGCGCGTTTCCAACGGTCTTTTTTGTCCCTTATATCTCACAATTGTTGTAGGGATGTCTACGAGCATGATCGTATGGCTGAGTTAGGGCGTAAACTTCAGGGGTCGAAGCCTTAAAGAATCGGCATCAAGAGATACATTAAAAAGTTGTATCTATACTCACCGAATATATTTTTCAGATGAACTTGTACAATCCGCGTATCCTGTCGTGAGTCAGCACAGCGTCTGATAGAGACCAACGAGCACGTGACTCAGGGGGATCGTGTCAAACCTTAACCCCTATTCACTGCTTGTCCTCTTGCCTTTAACTACAATATCCCCTAGTCATAGACATACCATCGCCCCTAATAATTCCATAATAACAAGATCTATATACTAATAAACATTATGTCGGATAAACTGGGGGCGTCTGGCGTTTCGTCGCTGGAAGAGCGCATTGCAAAGATCTCACACGTTGGGCCTTGGAAGCTGGGAGGGTTGATTGGTAGAGGTGCTGAAGGCTTGTTTGATTTTTTTTTACTCGATAGCCAACTTTTTGACGGGATAGCGTAGGATCCGTTTACGTAGCGAACCACATATCCACCGGCCAGGAAGTTGCTATTAAGGTTATATCCACCGAGAGGATTTGGAGCTCGTGTATGTCGGTCACTTCCGACGCCGAACAAGCCGATAAAGCTGTGCGAAATATGGAGAGGGAGATTGTGATCATGAAGCTCATGGAGCATCCAAACGTCCTTACTCTATTGGATGTATGGGAATCCAAGGGGCTACTGTGAGTCAGCTGCCCGCCCTTGCCACCTGAATTGACCGCTAACATTTAGTAGATTTGTCGTCATGGAATACGTCAATGGCGGCGAATTGTTTAATCATCTTGTGGAACATCAACGCCTCTCCGTCCCAGAAGCATTACACTATTTTCAACAGATCATATATGGTGTCGCATACTGCCATCGATTCCGCATTGCTCATCGTGACCTCAAAATGGAGAACATCCTCTTGGACAAGGAAGGGAACGTCAAGATAGCAGACTTTGGCATGGCCATATTCACCCCGCGCGATTCGCTCCTGTACACTAGCTGCGGTTCGCCTCACTATGCGAGTCCAGAGGTAGTGTCCGGTTCGCCATATAATGGCTACATAGCGGATGTATGGTCATGTGGGGTAATCCTATATGCGATGTTAGCAGGGAAGATCCCGTTTGATGGCGAGAGCCTCGACAGCGTCTTAGGCCAAGTCTTAGCCGCCCAATACACAATCCCTACCGATGTTCCTTGGCCTGCACAAAATCTGATTCGAAGGATGATGGAGAAGGACACCGAAAGGCGTATCACGGTGTGTTATACTTTGATATTTACGAGAAGTACACTGACTTTTTGCACGCCGTGCTAGGTAGCTGACATTTTAACTCACCCGTTTTTTCGATCGGTCCCTCCTCGTTCACCGCCAATCCTTCCCCCAACTTTTGCTGATTTAGCTAGCGCTATTCCTCTTGGTTGTGTAACTGGTCCAATTGATAGTCAGGTACTGAAGAACATGCGCGCGCTGTGGGGAAATAGACAGGACAGCCATATTGTTCGGGCTATACGTAACAAACAGTGAGTGCACTTTTGTTTGCTCAACATCTATTTACCTTCATCCCGAAAGTGATAACTGGGAGAAAATTGCATACCATCTTCTGTTTGAGTTTAGGAAGAAACGGCTTCAATGCATCAGCCCGGACGATGGGCACACATCGGAGCGTCAATCCCCCAGGTCAAACAAGCCCACGCCTTTTACGTCACCACGGAATGCGCTTGCGATGGTACCAAACACTTCTATCATTACGCACTCTCCAATGCAACCACTCGAGCGACCATCTCCACCTACTCCCTCAAGAACACGCTCTCAGAGCGTATCTGCAGACTTCCCTTTGCCTGATGATTTTGTGGCCCCGAGTATAACGGCTCCGCTGACACCCCGAAAAAGGAATACAGTGGCTCCGACTTCTAGCAGTGGTGATCTTCCTCAGATTATAATCCATGCCGCAACTCCAGGGAGGGAGAGCACTCAAGTTTCGATGCATAATCCCCTGGATTATGAGGATACGAACACTAGGCTATTTCGATATTTGGATCCCGGATCTTGTAACAGCGCGCCTAAAGTTACGAAGATGGAACCGTTCGTACCTCTCAGCGGACCGGACATGCAGGAAGATATATTCTTTCAGCAAGTTGCTGAAATGCTTGTTGATATGTCACAAAAGGGCAGCCCCGGAAGGGCGGAGTCTGGCGATTCAAAGCTATATGATACGATAAGCCCTCAACAACTGAGGGCACCTCTATCCGAGGCCCAGTCTCCACCCATGAAGGCCACAACACCAACGTTCCAGGAAGTGGATATCTTTGCGGCTCCTCTCCAGACTGTGGAGCCAACTATTCGTATGGTTCGGCAGGCTGGCGTCCTGAATCCTTCTGAAGTGAACAGATCAGTCCGAGCATTTAATGGAAAAGCCAGCTCCTCTCAACCTCGTTTACTCAAGAACAGAAATACTGCTCCCAAGTCAATTCTTGCGAAGCCGACCCAAAGCAAGGAGAATTTCCCAGGGCCTCCCCGAAGAAGTACACGAGCAATGCCGCTTAACATCAAACACGGCCAGTTCAGCGATGAGGGCAAAATTCCTCTAAAAAAACGCGTGCATATAGTCACTCCCGACCCCAGCGCGTTTGAGCGGACAAGAAAAAGGTCACAGTCACGTACGTTTTAACCTGAATAATCTCCACGAACTAAGCACTGATATTCTCCCGATAGTTAGCAAAGAAGACTCCGGTTCTCAGGAGAAGTGGTTTTCGAATTTGTTCAATTTCAGGTCGATTCGTCAAGAGCTCCATTCTCTTCATGACGTCTTCTCTACCCGCGAGCGTTGCATTTCCACTCTGCGGGCACTCGGCGCTCGAGTCGAAGCGGGGGAACCGTTGCCTCATTTGTATGGTGGGTGCACACTTCGTTGCAAAATGGACGAAATCATGGACCCGTCTGGCACCGTGATGGTCAGCAAGGCACTGCGGTTCCGAGTAGAGATACGGCCGACTACTGGCGCGCAATACGCATCTGGATATCTATCCGAGCTTCTTGTAGTCCAAGAAAAGGGGCATTCGGCAAGTTTCAACGCGCTCTGCGTTCGATTACGTCGCGGCTGGGACTTGGATGTGACTTGTCAGCCTGATGGCTCGATGGATGTTCTGACATTGGTGAACGATTCTCTCTTGCGTTGATAGCAGGGGGGGCAGGCACACCAAAATCTGTTTTCCTAGTCATTTGTAATCCCTTGATGTTCATATAAGTCACTCATTTAAGACATGTAATTTTACGCAAACGTTAACTGTATATTCATATATATATATATGTGAGCGCAGCATAACTCGTGGGGTGGACCATATGCGCCACAATGCTAATGTACTAGCCTCTCAACAATTATAGTAAATACATCCAAACGACACAAATAAAATCTTGAGATAAATAAGATCCTGAGGCCATAACTTTAACCTTCGACGCCCTCTACGTCCATGTCCTCATCATCATTTTCTTCTGATGGTTCCTTGTCCTTGTCCTTGTCCTTATCCTTTTTGCGATGCACAGACATATGTCTTGCTACTTGGTCGGGCCGTGAGAACTTCTTGTCGCATCCTGGCTCTGTACAAGCATAGGGCCTGATACCAGTATGAGTTCGGAGCTAAATGAAAACGGAGGATCAGCCGAGATAGGAATTGGTTTGAAAGTAACTCACATGTTTAGATAGATTAGAAGACTCCGAAAATGCACTGAAACATAATGCTTGAGAAAAGAGCCGCCCAAGGTGAGAGGGGATAACAAAGCGTACCGGTCGCAGTATTTGCATTTGAATGGCTTGTCCCCATTGTGCGTGCGTTTATGGATAGTCAATGCACCTGTGATGGCAAATGCCTTGCCACATCCAGGGAAATCGCATACGTACGGCTCTGCGTTCAGCTAGTTAAGTAACTTTTGCTACCCGCGCAGACATATGAACTTACTCTCTTGCGTATGTCTGCGCATATGCTGTTGCAGCGTTGCCGCCTCTGAAAAATCGAGGCCGCACACCTCGCACTTGAATGGCCGATGACCCGTATGTGACTGGAGATGTCTCAGTACCTTTTGCTTGCTCGAAAACCCGTACTTTGGTCCGTTCCTTACACACCCTGCCCAGTGACAGTCGTATGAAGCTTTACCACGACCAACGTGCACAGCGCTCAGATGTTCGGTGAGAGCTGCACAAGTATCAAACGTTTGCCCACAGCCTATCCAGCCACATGTGTGAGTGTTCGGGGCTGCTAGATTGTCGGGTGCCTTGTCCTTGCCCTTGGCAGAGTCTGGACACACTGGGTTGGTTGTAGCTGCGGTTAAACTTGAGCCCGGAGCCGAAAGAGACGGCGACGCAGGAGTCAGCGGAGAGGCAGGAGACAACCCGGTGGTAGGTGCTGATGCCGTCGTCGACAAGACAGGGGACGGGAGTGAAAGGGGAAGCTCAACCCCCGGAACATTTTGGACAGGCAGCTGGAGGTGATCGTGGAACAAGTGACTTGCGAGAGCGCATAGACTAGCGTTCAAGTCCGTGTTGGAATTGATGGGGGCAGGCACCACCGAACAGTTGGACCAAGGGCAAGCCAGCGTCTCTTGCGAGGTTGTCTGCGGAGCGGCAATTGGCTCGGGTGGGGCGATATGACAGGCGGGGGCACCATGAGCGTGATCGTGTAGTGGATCAGCAGATGGGAGACGGAGGTGGGCTAGGTTCACATGTCCAACGAGCTCGCCCAGAGAGGCGAAACATTGGCCACAGTTGCCCCAGCGGCAAGGGAACGCCGCTGCAGACGACGAGGGCACAGACGTGGACGGGCCGCGTGGGAAGTAGTCCAATGAGGATAGTTCGGGGGTTGGTTGTGTACTCAGACTCTGAGAGCTCAGCGAGTGAGTAGTAGGGGAGACGGGATGAAATGATTTGAAAAGGGCCGCGAATCCGGCAGCGTGTGCGGTCTGCTGATTGACATTGGTGGTGGTACCGTCTGAGCCGTGAAGAGGAATACAACAGTCGTTTTGAGGATAGTACGTGTTTGGGCAGCAATCGAACTGGAAAAAATCGCCGGTCAACTGCTTGCGTGGAGAGATAGCGAGAAGGGCAAATTTACCAATCGCTGCAGGTCGTCGCCGAGCTCGTTGTTCATCGCGAACTGAGGCGGCGGATTACAATGGGCGTGCCACTCGGGAGCAGCCCAGACGATGTGTTCGACGTTGGGGTCGGGGCACGTCTCTCGGTCACAGTCTTTGGCAGGAATAGCACACGAATCCAGGCATGGGACTGCAACGCAATTGGGGGTACACTGTTCGGTGAGGTCCTCACACCCTAGCGTACACGGCTCGTGACAGTCCGGCGGGCAGTCACTGAGGGGCCAGTGGCCAGATATTAAAGGCAAGGAGTGACCGGGCAGGGGAGACGACTGGGACGCTGGGGCAGTATAAAACCCAAGCAATGTGTTGGACAATGCGGCGTAGGGCCCTGGTGTTGCATTGCGCTGGGTGTGGGTTGTGTGCAGGCGGCGGGCAGCGAGGATGTCGGGATCCATCGTGAAATCCGGTGCTGGTGAGGACTCGCCCGGTCGCCCGGGGGATTCTGGCAAGTGACTTGGCCAGGAGCAGCAGGCCGAAGCAAAACCAGAGGACAAACAGGCGCTGTCCCGGCACAGGATAACTGCAGGGGAGCAATGCAGAGGCTCGCACTCGGTCAGGCCAACCATTATCGGTGTGGTACACGGTGACTGCGAGGGTGCGCTTCTGGCCAATCGGATTTGTCCTTTTCCAGAAGCTCTTACCGACCAGTTGTTAGCCCGGTGACTACGTTGCCTGGAGCTATCTAGGGCCGCAATGACGCAAATAATCTGTTGCAAACGGACTGGGGTTGCCTATGGGATTTCCTATCGGACAAACCTGCCGATAAGCCATGTCAGTGGCTTTCGCCCAGCAACAATTCGCCCAAACTTACTCTTTCGACACACGCCACAATCGCCCGCAACGTGCTTGGGGAAAGAGTGTCGTGGCGGATGTGGTTGGGATAAAAGAGCAGTCTGGTTTGTCCTTGTGTCGGCTCGTGGCTGTACCTGCAGCGAATGGCCACCATGCGGAGGCCGGACAAGCGCCGACTTGGAGGGTGGCCGGAATCAATTAGGCTACCACATGCCGTGAATACTCCTGGAATATGCTCGCCAATTACTGGTGTCTCAGTTATATTTAGAGAGGGCTGGCCGATTAAATTTTTGGCTTTTCTACCATAGGCGGATTCGGCTGAACGAGACTATTTGCGGATGTTTGCTTTAGATATGTGGCTATGCAAAACTTTTTGAGCCTGCCCCATCCCATCATGGCTCCTTCAGTGCCGAAATCCTCTGGCAAACTAGCCGACAAAGAAACCAAAAAGGCCAAGAAGGAAAAGGTCTTCCACCCACAGTCTCGCAAGGCCGGGCAACTTGAGCGAGCACAGCTGCGCAAAAACAAACTCGCAGGTGCATCTAGTAAACGAGCTAGGAACCTCAATGCAAAGGGTAAGCCCCGCATCCTAAACAGGCGAGAATCGTCATCTCAACTCGCAAAACAGCCGACAGATACGCATTTTTCTTCCATGCCTTGCCACCAGATGTTTCGTCCATGACTCTACCAGAAATCCACGACATCGTCAAGACAGTATGGTTAGCACGCCATGACGAGTTGCTCGAAGCGGAGCAAGCCCAGCGACGGCCCGGAAAACCTCCGTCCACACGTGAGCTAGCACTACGGGAAATGAAGCTACAGGATGAAGAGTTGTACCGTAGTGGGCTTAGTGAGTTGTTGGCTTTCTCTACTACAATCATGGACTAACGGTTACTCCTCAGCGCTACCAGACTTGACCGATCCCACAACCGTAACATTGTTTCGGGCATGGGAAACAAGATCCCATGACCCGGCATATCTTCATCTACTACGGACAATTAGAATATCCAGCGCGAATCCCGACTCCTTTGTTGTAGAGCACATTGGAGCGCAAGCGGCGGATGAACAGAAACAGCAAAAGGCTCGGGAAGAAAAAGCAAAGGTTGACGCTGCCAACCGAGTCGCATCCCGGCAGGAGGCAGCGCGGGCCGCCAAGGACGTTTCTAAAATGGATGTCGATTAACCTACGCATTGGACACCTTGCGCTCGGAGCATGGAGTATGCTGAGGCTCATTCCTGCAATCGTATGCCCTTTACAATTCTAACCGGTTTTGACTATACTGATTCTTGCTAGTTATTGTATCACAACACTGTATTACCATACCGATAATATAAAAATGCAGAAAAAACGTAGTAGCATGATCTAAGAGGAGCCGATGTACGTTAATCGATTGTAACAGCAGCCAACACTTCCCCACGTGACTGTATGCGAATCTTTTGGCGCACTTTATTTGGCCCCTATCAATTGAGCAGCTCTTGACCTCAACCCCACATTATCTTCGTCCCCCACACAATGACCAACGCTCGTTATAACTCTCAACTAGGACAGACAATTGAGTCTTTAACCTCGGAAACCTACATTCTTTTGCAACTCTTGACGGACTGGTCTCGCGGCGATGCCACAAAGCCACAGGTGTATGATGGATATGTCAACGTCGCCATGGCCTTTGTCGCCTGCAGCTATGCATTTCAAGAACACGGTATTGATATGAGGTACGCAAGGGCCAGGAGACGAAATGTACTGCTAACCATGCGCACATCGTAGTACCACCCGCGTTGCACCTCAGCAGATATTCAACAAACTGGAGCAAATGCTATCCGTGGAAACCATACCTTGCGCCCGCGAAGCCTACTTGCCCTCCATCCAAAGCTCCGTTCAGCTTCTTCTTCAAGACCTCCGAGCCAAACGGCGCGAGTCTTACCAACTTTCGAGGTCACGTAAACGGGATTCACTCGTCTCGGGTACGACCTCGACTGCGAGCACATTTGTGGACATGGAGAGGGCGAAAACGCTACAGTGTTTGAATGGGCAAGGCCTGTACAGAGACTCCAGAGTCCAACGCCCAGAATTGGTCATGTTCCCTAGACGGTCCAATTCGGGAGATTCCGCTACGACCAAGGCCTCTGAAACTAGCTCTTCAACTACGTTGGACGACTTCACCTGTGGAACTGGCGAGAAATATGTCTGTGGGCCCTGTGGAACTGTGTGTATTGAGCCGATACAAGATGCCGTAGACTCTTTGACTTGTACTTCACTCGAGCTAAAGGGGTTGCTTGAGAAGTGGCGCTTGGATCCAGCTCTCGCAGTTAACCTGTATCTCTCTTGCATGCGCGTCTCTCAGGATTACGACGCTGCTGTGGAGGTGTTTGGTAATAAAGGCGCTTTCATAGAGTGCGTTACCTTTCGCTCTACTTTTATTTGATTTATCGCTAACATTTACTTGTTCCGTAGCGACTTGAGGCCAGTTGTGCAGGAACTAAAAACTGCGGTGACCAGAGCTACCCATTTCCCATACCGTTGTGGCCACGACGAACTTCGAAATCAACTACTATTTGAGGCCTGCAACTCTATCGAGCGGCTCAGCCGTGGCCTTAGATCGCGACAACGCAAATATATGCTCAAGGTACTATCCTGAAGCTTTTTCCTACTGTCTATTAATATGTTATGTTGACAGCACGCCCCTGCTGTTCAACCAAGTGTTACCCACCTCCTCTCTTGTCTTAAGAGCCTCGGGGAAATTTTGGCCGGTTGGAGCCACAGGAGACTTCGCCGGGATTCGGTGGAGCGTGCTTGCGGGATGCTGAATGGCGCGTTCAAAGTCGTTGTTTCGGCGTTCTATGCGCACGGGGTAGATGTTTCGTAAGTAGGCAATTCTGTAAACTCGTTAGGGTACTTAATATCGTGGATCCAGTGATCTCGGTCATTGCCCATTGGATGAGTTGAGCTGCGCGCTGCAGGGCATTCTCACAGATGAACCGTCTCCGGAGAACTGGCAGAGGCATCGGTTCACGTTTGGCGCTGCCGTAAAAAATCTTTTGGGAGCTGTGCTGAAAAAGAACCCCGACTATCAACTCGTAGTTGAGATTTGGTGGACTGCAATCTTTCCCGATGCTCAAGGAGAGCTTAACACTGTCTACGGAGGGATGACTGCACGTGGATTCAGCTCAGAAGCGGATTCCCCTCTTTCAACTCTGGGGACACAAACCCAATTGTTCCCCCAGTCTTCATCTTTGGCTCCGACCCAAGGTCACAATGTGAAGCGTTCTGGAGCGTGGATTCTTGTTTCTGGGTCTTTGCCTGGTCACAATATGAGGCGCATAACTTCGTCCTCACTATCCGTCCTCTCGACTGCTTCTCGAGCCGAACCCGCTATAGACCTTCTCGCGGACCCAACCCCTCTTGGTCAATACCATAGCCCACAGGAAGCTAGGGGATCTATCGCTAAAGTTTTTCGGCGCGTAAGCGGGCGTATCGGTTCGATGTTTAATTTACGAGACGTCAAGGGGGTGGCCCGATATAAGCGTTTTACCGCTTGATTCCGGGATTTTATGAAATGAGGCTCATGTTATATTAATGTATTTTTAAGCGATGTATTTTATGCCGCTTGTGGATCTTTATGGCAAGTGCTGGCGACAGACTTGGCTGTCTTACGAGGGGTCTGTTTGAGCATGTTTGGCACAACCTCTCAAATAGGGGCAACTCTAGCCTCCTGTCTCTTTGCAGCCGCCACCACATTCCCTAACCCTCACACAAATCTACTACAAAATGAGAGAGTCTATATCTGTCCCTTCGCCTGAGACTGCTGATCCCTTGGACCCTCCTCTGGGTATCACCCACCTTCGACAACTGCGCGAGCCGCCCCCGTACCAAGAACCGTCTCCGGTTGTTTTGGATTTACCTCTGTACACAGAGTGCGGAGATGTTTATGAACCTAGTATACCGCTGGTGTGGCCGTCTGTTGGCAGGGTATGTTTAGCCTGACTTCTGGCGCTTGGACCCGGGCTGACTCGTTTCACAGCACGAACCGATCGTCAACGTGAATATCACCAGATTTCTCTTTGCAGTTCAAGCACTTTGTGATGCGCTGGACCTTTTGGCTCCTACTGGGGATGGGAGGCAAGAAGTCAGGGACACGTTTGCTAAGATGGTCCACGAGTGGATCCGCGTCCAAGCAAGTTTGGTCGAGTGCTGTGCTCAGGACACTCGGTAGGTCCCATGCGTTATCGCTTCATACAGCTTGTGCTAATACTCGAATGCATAGAGACCTTGAAGAAGGGATGTTGAAGATACATCGAATTGTCTCGCGTGCCATGAGCGTGGATAGATGTTCGAGGTTCACCCAGAGAGAGGCGATCCCCCTGTTCCAGGACACCATGAGGAACGAGGTTGTGAACGTCCTGCGAGCGAAGACGCATCTCGATGATTACTAGAGATGAACTATGGCTGTCCGGACGATCTCATATCGCATTGATCACCATTTTCTGTACCGAGCCACACTTGCCACAATGTATGATTGTATGTATTTGGACTGATTAGTCAACAGGGGCGGTTCGTCTGAGCCCAGGCCATATTGCCTGGTTCCGAACTGAGCGCGTTCTCGTCCGCTGCCTGCGTTTTTGTGTTGCGCTGCCCGAGCGTGAGCCACGCACAAATTGACGATGTCGGTCGTGCCCCAGCCACCTCCCGGCGGTCGCCAGCCGTCGGTGAACTACCCTGCACCCAACGACTATGACCAGGGGAACCCGCCCCCATCCAGAACATCCACCCGCAGCTCCACAAGAGGCTCCGGACGTGAGGGCAGCATACGCTCCGGCTCTGCAGTACGTCTCGCATACCGTTTTGTCTGGTTATCACTCACGGCCCATGTAGCCGGTCCCTGCCGTACAGACTGCCGTCACCCGACTCTTGGTCGCGACAAAGCACCTACTCGAATCGTTGACCCAGTGGAGCAAGGGAGAGGTGTCTGAGAATGGCGTAAGCGATGTATACGTACGAATGGGCAACGACTTCAACTCGGCCGTCGCTGCATTCCAAGCATGCGGGATCGACATGTCGTGCGTGCCTCGCCTTTCTCGCCGATTTGTGTCGGATACGCTAACGGTTGTTCGGCTTGGTCTATTTTTTTTATACAGGGATCTCCTAGACGTTCCAGAACAGTTGAGAAACGTTTTGGAGACCGCACTTGCTGAAGATGCGACGCCGGAGAACTTGGATGTCTACCTGCCAGAGGTCCGGGCGATCATCAAGAACCTTTTGCAAGGCCTGAGGATCAAACAACATGACTACAAAATCTCCGGTTCGCGTCGCTCGGACACGGGCAGCACAAACCAGTCGCACCTCGAACGATTGCATAGCATGGGTCAGTCCGAGCGCCCAGACAGGGCAAACGTCGTCTCTCGCTCGGCCACCCAACCTGCGAGGCCCAGCTCGTCCCGGCCTGATCCAGGCATAGCCATGCCTACCCCTCCTAATTCTGGCAGCGAGCAGTGGGTCGGTGGGTTTGTTCCCCCACAAGGCCCGGGGCCTCAGCCGCAACCCATGGGAGACTATCAATCCGGTCCGGCACAGCCCCCCACCAGGACGACCTCTCGTGCGTCAACTGCCTCGGCACAACCATCGTACGCACGATCGCCACAGAACTTCATACACCAGCCTGTTCACGAAGAAACCGATGACGACACCTCCCGTAAGACGGTTCTCAGGAAACCCTCTGGTCATGGAAGATCTCTCTCCAGGGCGAGCGCCTCGAGTGGTGGAGGACAAACCAACGAAGCACCGCGTGTCCAGCCTGTCGCGCCCCAGCTTCCACCCCTCTCAGCGGACATTAAGCGCTATTCGCTTTCTGACAATCCTATAATGCGCAATTCACCACCGCATCCTCCATCGATGCTTCCAAACGTTACAGAGTCACAACAGCCTGGGCGTAGTCCTGGCGGCTCGACGTCGACCCCACTCCCCCCTCCTCCACCCAATGTGGCTATTAACACTTCTGCTCCAACGCCTTCAAACGAGCCCGCTCCCGCTCCCAGCCAGCCCACAATCAACCGACCTATGTCCCCTTCCCCACCACCTGATACTCCAACGTCAGATGGCGGACAAGCAGAGCTGAATGACAAGGCTCTGAGCGCTCTCAAGTCGCGCGAGGCACTGACCCGCCGAGCGTCGAAGCGATTCTCGACTTACACCTATAACAAGATGACAAGCCCCAGCGCTCCTGCTACGAACACGTCCACTAGTCAAATCAAAAATAGGCGCTCGATGGTAGCTAGCAACTTGCTTTCGGCCGGAGATTTGAACACGCTTTCGGAGGTTGAAGACGCACCTAGTCCCAAGGCACAGCGCTCGCGGACGCTTGATCCCGCAAGGTGGGGTGGGCCAGGCGAAGCTCCGCCTCCAGTTCCTCCTCTTCCTAGCACTGGATCACGCTTTCTACCTAGCACCGCAGAGGAGACAGCAGAGGAGGTTGAAGGAGACGATAAAGCTGTAGAGAGCGCCCAAGAAGTAATAGCGACACCCAAAGTGACGGCTCAACCTTCGCGACCCCCATCCCCTCCTTCAAATAGGCCTTTCACCGTGTTTTTGCAGCTAGAGAGTCAGGTTCGCAAGGCCGAGTTTGAACCTGGGATGACGCTTGCTGCGCTTAGGATCTTATTCGTAGAGAAGTTCCAATACAACCCAGGGTTGGACAATTTCCCGGACATCTATATTCGGGATCCAACCAGTCAGGTTATGTATGAACTAGAGGATATCAATGAGGTGAAGGAGAAGAGCTTGTTGTCTTTGAATATTGAGCGTGAGTTTCATGCCGTTGGTTAGGGCGTTGTACGTCAAACTGATCACCTCTTAGCTCTTGGCCAAATCAAGCAACACATTGATGCCCAAATGAGTAGTTTATCTCAAGACATACGAGAGCTCAAATCAAGCGTATCGAACATGAAACGACTTTCTGTCCAGCCAGCAGTTGCGCCTCCATCCACGAACGGAACCGCACCCGAAGTCACTCGTCCTACCGAACGTGCATTCCAAACCCTCGCACGGCGTCTATCCAAAATCCGCACTGATACTACAACTTCAAACAATACCCAAGGGCTGCAGCCCCCAGCAGCGAACGCGTCTATGCTGCAACCTCAAACAACTGGAGCATCGATGATTTCTCAGAACACTGGCGTTTCCAACTTTACCATGATGTCTGACGCTGCATCCGTGCGAATCGTCTCCGACCTCAAAACCCAGTTCGACGAGATCGTCCTCTTGCGTCGTGACCTGGGTGTCATGCGCCAGATGTACGTCGACTTTGTGAACCAGACCAAGGCGTCCATCTCGAATATGCGCAGTCAAGCACAGGCCGTACGTCAAATGGCTGGAACCAAGGTCTCGGGCGACCGTGCCTATGTCATGGCCGGACGTGAGAAATTGGATTCACGCACGACTACGCTGTTGACAAAGTTGGAGGAGCTTCAGGATAGTGTAGAGAACCTCCGGCACGACGTTGTCAAGCGTCACGTAACGCCTCGTCCTGCGGCCATGAAACTGCTCAAGGAGACGATTGATGGCACTGCGACCGAGCTTCAGGGCATCAAGGACTATATTTCAACGGTGCAACCTATGTGGAAGCAGACCTGGGCCAAGGAACTTGCTGGAATTGTTGAAGAACAGGAATTTTTGCGTCACATCTCAGAGTTTGTAGAGGATCTAGCCGCGGATCACGCCGAGGCTGCCAAGATCTTCGAGGATATCAACAGCGTAGTGAGCATGCGACCAAAAACCCCTGCTGCCCGCTCCGTACGTACGTTCCGCCCACCACCACCTGAGGAAGGTCACCAGGGCCTCTCGAGCGTGTTCTCCCAGATTCGGGGCTCAAACGTGGATCCAGAACAGCGCATGCGAGCGATCGAGGCCAGCCAGCGTCAACGCAAGATGGACCTGGCCGGTCGATCCGACGCATTCACTCAAGAGTTGTCAGGATATGTGCAGGGGAAAAAGTTGAAGATGACGGGTGGGGCAGAAGAAGCTGAGCGTGTTCGTCAAAAGCGAAACGATGTAACGTTAAAGGCGATGTTTGGTATCAACGGGGGTGCTGCGGCAAGCGTTGGTTCTCAGCCCTCACCGTCTCGTTCAAACCCAAGCGAATCTTCTCCAGCCACACAGTCCGGCCAATTGCCTGGCGCGGCAGAGGGTAGCGGGGTGTGAGCGGAGAGTTGGGGAGACATTTTTGGCCTACGCCGGATTCATGGACAATGTATGTTTCGCTTCTTGTGTTTTCGTAGTGTGTGCTTCGTCTAGTTATACCGTAGAAGTATGTTTCCCTACGGATCTTTGGATCAACTATGTAGTCAATCTTTTATTTTCACTAATTGATGCTGTATGTCTGCTCCCTACTGCTCAGACAAAAAGGACCTTTCGCTTTCTATCCAGGATCTTGTTTTTTTTTACTGAATGATATGGTCCGTGGTCCTAAATATAACGCTGATTTGTGTCGTGTGCAGATTAGGACCAAATGCCAACATTATACCAAAACGATGTTTAAAGTATCCATTCACCATAATTTAATACCCATAAAACTAAGCATGAGGAGGTCCGAGGCTATCCCTGCATCAAGTCCAAGCCAGCATCATCATTGATAATAGAAGCAGGCGACTCGTGCAACTGCTCAAATCGAACAGTTTTGTTGGCCGGGCAAAGGAACAGGAGCGAATCTTGGTGGGCCTCATCCTCGTTGCAAACCGACATTTCTTCTCGCCGAGAGCGTCCAGCGGCTTGAAGTTTTTCCATAGAAGAAACGTCGCCCCAAAGATCGAGAACAGGCAAGGTAGACCATTCTGGAAGGTTCGCAAGGGGGAGATCCAACAGCGCGACTCCACGCGTCGTCCCTTGATGACGATGAGCATTGGCAGCGTCCTGCATGAGTGGGAGGAAGTAATATTTTTGCTTCTCTTCAGTAAGGTCTGCCGGAACGTGTTCACCTCTTTCCAGGTGATTGGTAGACAACGACACAAAGTGGCTGTAATTGGGGTAGAGTGAGACGTATCCACGGAGAAACACTGTTATCGACACCGGAAGTGTTAGGGGTCCTGAATGTGAGCGGGAAGGTAGTGAACGCACCCATCTCGTTGAAAAACTTCTTCCAGGATCGAGACCAATTGTTCGATCGTAAATCTGGCACTACTAACTCGTCCACAGGCATCAGATGTCCGGAGAGACGAAGAGAAAGATACCGTTGAAACTCTCGCCAATGTTCTGGAAAGTAGACTGCGCCCCAGCTACACGGGACCTAATAATGTATTAACTCAGTATGGGGAGAACTAGAATTCCCTGACCTGAGATAGGTAAGGTGTATGCGGGTGTTTGAAGCGGAGTTCGGCAAACATGTTTTTGGGGTTGAACGGGCGGCGACCCTCCATACGAAGCTCGGTGACCTTTGGTTGGTATAGGCTCACTCCATAGAGCTGGGAAGAATGATTATTCCCACTGTTGTATCTGAAGTAATTTTTCGCATAAATACGGCAAAGGTTGAAAACGAAGCCCGTCCCTTACCGATATCTGAGCACACAGAATTTGGTCCATGCATAAAACATCGGGGAGAGCTCTACATCGTCTTCAAGGATTACTCCTATTTGAATCGAATGAGCGTTTGGGCCATGGCACATAATAGCGCCTTACCATATGAGTGACTTCCATGAGGATACCACGACTCAACAACGGCTGCCATCAATCCCGCATAAACGATACGATGGCGGACCGAAACACGCCCTCCGTGTAAATTCATCGAAAACGCTTCCGCAATATGCCGAGTCTCCGAGTCTGCTGTTTGCTCGAGGTTGATGACAACGTTAACCGAATCTCCAAAGTAGTGTGCTTGTTTTATCGAATTGAGTAGGCGAGCTAAGGACCATGGTCGATCATGAGTGATGACTGCCAACTCAATTTCGGGGAGATCCCAAGCTACCACAGAGATAAGCGTGAGACACATATTTGGCATCACCACCATCACGGACCTTGCCACTCCTCAAAAGTCAACATAGCCAACCACTCGGAATCTCGAAGATCACTGTAGGGCAAATGGATTATCGCCGTAGTACCTAGGCACAGCCTTTTCGCGATAGGGATTTTCGCTCGTCCCAGCCTACTATCGACCTCGGTAATTATCAGGATCTTTGCTCCAGATATCTCGGAAAGACACCAATTATTTATACCTAAAGTGAGGTCAAACTCGCTTCCATTTTGTGAAGTTTCATCCAAGTAGTAGTGTAAGTGGCATCCAAGATTCGCATACGTCCAATCCTTCGGCAACTTAGAAACTGTCTCGCTTGAATCTCCTCGAACAGAGATGTACATATCATGCCCATTTTGAAGCATTCGACAGATGGTTGGTGCTAGCGAATGCATACTCTCCAAGTCAGGTAGCGTAAATGCAAATCGCAACCTAGTGGGCATCCACGAAAGCAGCTGAAACTCGAGGGACAATATAACCGAATCAGATATCTCTTCCTGGTCCCCTGTTGACTGTGTATACGGCATGTCGCAAAAGCTCTGTGTAGCCGAGCTTGCTGGGAAAAGCATACCCCCCATACCTAAACCAGTTATACTCGCTACCTTGCTACCGAGGGAAGCCCACACATGGGTAGAAGTGCTAGAGACAGTTCCTGATCCTGCTTGAAGAAGCAACGCAGTAGGCATCATGAAGGGAGGGATTAAGAAGGCGACAGGTTCCGGATTGTCACTTTGAGGGACACAGAATAGCTTCGAGTTGTGCAAGCGAATGCCACGAATCCCCAATGGAAACTCTATTCTGGGGAACTGGTCGTACACCAAGGCACTATTGGATTGATCGAGTGTTGCTTCGATGCCGCTATCTAGTAGCCCCATAATCCAAACCCATGGTGTTTGAACAGTGCGTGCATGATGCAAGATGGCCAACGCAGCGCCTTCGGCTTCCAATACCCTTTGAAACACATATATATGAGTCATTGCAGGCAGCACGACCTCCAAGAATTGTCTCATAGTCTCAGCTTGGTCTGGTTCTATGAGAAGATGGATCGGACATCCGATATCCTGAAGCCGAGTTATAAGAGGTACAGCAGTCAAAATATTTCGTTTGAGCAGAACAGCTATGAATGTGGCTTGTGAGGGACAAGATAAGGGTGCCCGTTCGACAGACAGCAATCCAATCATGTGTTTTCCTTGAATCGGCAAAGTTTCGACATTTGGGAAAGGTCCACTGGGTGTTGGTAAAGAGCGACGATCCATGAACATGTTGGCGATTCGGGGGTGCTTCCAGGACAAAAGTAGCAAAATAAGACCAGTAAGCACAACCAACAAGATTCTTTTGCGGAGGTGATATCTAGTCCAGGAAATGATGGTCCAGGCACGCATGGCACTCTTGTTGGGGTCGTCGTAAATGTGAATCGACAAGTTTTCAGAGGGCTTGGCTGGTTTCGAGTTTACTCTTTTACGTGGAGCAAGAACGAGCATGTCGTTGGCTGGCCGGTGTTGTTTGCCCCTAGCTGGGATTTTCAGGGGCGCTTACGGAATGCGAAGATCTTAGCGCTTAATTCTGCATCTGAGCAACTAAACCTCGACAAAGCGTACATACGATAACGGAACACGAGTATTTCAAACCAAAGTTTAAGGGGAATGAAGGTATACAGCGCAATATGTTCTTCTACGAAGATAAAGATGGAGCTGGTTGTAGGAGCACTCCGGACTCTATCGTGCTTCATCTGTACGGATGGCCATTTCTATAAAAAGGTAAGGATCGGATGTCACTCATAGCTGTTTAAATATTAAAACTCACTAAAGAACTCATAGCACAACCAACATAGTGCATTGCTAGGCATGAACGTTACTACTCGCGGAGTTAGACCACGGGCAAAGCCCTGCAGACCGTTTCGCTCATAAATAATCCTAAACGCATCGCGCATGCCTTGGGCATTCCGAATTTGTGGATCGTTAGAGCTTCCCCGTGTTTGTAGCAACGTTTTGGCAACATCTAGAGGCGTAGTTATCGCCGCGGCGATTCCTCCTGCCATTCCGCCAGCAGTCACGTGTGTAATAGGTGAGTACTGGTCAGTGGGGTTAAGTGCCCGTTTAATCGATTCGTACGCCGTGAACTGAACGGCGGTGAATGGTACCGACATCGTGAGCGTCGTGGGGTATGAGATATAGAAAGCCGTAAGACCTTCATTACGGTACACAGTTCGTGCGCAGGTCAGGACTGATCGAAAGGCGGAGTCTTTGATCTGCATTCGCTGCTTGATTACTTCCACGAGCAACGTCAAAATTGGGCGACAGAGAGTCACAAGCTGCGCTTACCGTCAAAGGGGTTCATTAACGCATCGCTCGCAATGGTTGCGCATGCGCCCGCAAACACTAACTATGGCTGAGCAAATTTCGAAGGGATGGGCTGTGCGACTTACGTGTAGCGCCTGGATGATGGCCACCAGTGTTCCCTCCTGCAAGCTCTTTGACAGCCTCATAAGTTCCAAAATGAACTGCATGTGCTGGCCCAGCACCCATAATAACGGATGCCACTCCCCTCCAAAGCGTACGCAGTCCTTCGGTCGAAGCAATTCGCTGAACTGCATTCCCCAAGCTAGAATAAACGGCTACGTTGTTAGCCGTGATGACTTGCATGCGAGTCTATCGGTGCTGTTAGCTGCAGCTTCAGTCAACTAAGAGCGGACACATGTAATACACCTTGATACTATCAAGAGGAAACATGACAGCGTGTTCGGAAATACCAGCCTAGATTTAGATGTGAACAACCCACGCAAATTTCTTCGGCCGGGCGTACCATTGCGCCAGCAAGCATGTTAACACCAAGCCCCGCGTTAGATGGCAATGCCTCGTAGTCAACCTCCTCGGCCATTGTGACTCGGTTGACGGTGACTTGAAGGGTGAAAGAGTTGCGGAGGGATGTAGGGGTAAGGTGTGGTGCTAGATCTATACAAGTGCCAGCCGCGTTCTGGCTCAAAGCCGAGATACGTTGCTGATGATAGCAAGGCGCGACCAGACCAGTTGGGGCAAGTTGACCGAGGATAACAACTGATAGCACCGTTAGTGTTACACAGCACGCATAGAACGGAAGTGCCTTGCCTCGTCCCAAACACGGTGGTGGCTGGGGCTACGATCTTGGTGACGGCGACGTCAATCAAAAAGTCCACTCACGGCCTGCGTTATCTTATCAGTCACGTGTCATCGGACTCGGCCATGATCCAGTCGCGCGATCCAATTATTCCTTAAATGTAAGATAGGGGCTGCATGCAGGCTTCGTTGCGCATGGCCCAAACTAGGCCCTAAATCATTGGTGCGGACCCGCATATAGGAAAAGGCGATTCCGCCGTAGTTCCATTTCTACCGCACATTACCGAGCCAAGTAGCAATAAATACAACACATCCACAACCCCAATTCGATGAGCTATCCAGCGCCAGTACGTAGCACACTAGTGCGCATATAGCCCTTTTTCATAGACCCTCCTGGATATGGCTAGACCCAATCCCGAACCTTCATCGGTCTCACACTTCTTCCAAACATCGTAATCGTACCACACACAGACAGTCTCTGCAGTAGCGACCGGTGTGCGCTGAGCGAGAGAGTACGCAGTCGAAGATAGCGTAAATTGAGCTGGAGACGTGCTATGCGGGCGCTGCATTATGACTAAACTGTCAGGGTAAGTGACTGGTCTCTAGAGCCGTATACTGTTTGTAAGCCTACAGCCATTTTGCTGTTGGAAGTAATCCCACCTTGAACTTTACGTCTATGGACTTGAGAATTATAGATATGCCAAGCCCCTCAAGTATTGCCTTTGCACCTTTCGGACCGTGTGTCTCAAGTGCAATCATATACATCATATGCATCCGTGACTATGATAGTTGTGAGTCAGGTTAGCTGCGCAGTCCCTTGAAAGCCGCTTGCTCCTACCGCGTCAAAGAATTGCACTTGGTAAGCGAAAAGAAATGTTAACATAAAAGCATTGTGTGCCGAGAGTGCTTACCATAGTTCACATTGTCTATAAATTTATCAGGTAAGCACTTTAGCATGTATTAATCGAACGCTCATACTTAAGTGTCTGCACGATTATAATGTCAATTGGGTTGTGTTTAGACAAGCTGAGCTGAGCATACCCACCTGAACGAGTCAAGATGCCCCCATGCGATATTCTCTTCCCACAGCAAAGAAATATCGTGGCCGTTCTCCTCTGCATATCTATGTGCAATTGATCGAGCTTCAACGAACGGATCTGAACGAGTAGCAAAGGCTTCTGTTGCGCTCGTGTGGACTCGCTCTGACAGAGAAGTTTGTGAATAAGTACGAGACTCAGTCTTAAACCTGTGAGTTCCAGCTAAGCTTGGTGGCGTCTCTTGCACAAAATTAGAGAGGGGATATCCACGAGATAATCGGACAGAGTGTTGCATCTAGTAAATATCGTCAGATTGCGGCTAAATGTGACGAGAAATGTCGCATATGTTGACATGACTTACTGACGACTCGAACTGTAATATTCTTCTTAGGAGAACAGATCTAATCATATCGGTACGCTATCTGTTATGTTAAATGATAGACCAAACTTGGGTCAGGGGTAGTTCAGCTACAAGCTGATGGCCAAAAAGTATGTCCTGAGGAGGGGACTGGCGTCAGGACCGAGGCCCTAATAAAGACGTACACGAGGTTGTGGGCTGTTCGCTTGTCAGACGGCCAGCGTCTATATTTTTGTCCGTTCAACTTGAATCGCCGTCCGAATCCCCTGAATATATGCAATAACCGTGCCTGTTTTATGTAGCCAGTTATTGGATTTGACATGGCTGCATTGAATATCGACCGCCTCTAACAGGCACAGCAGGTACAACCAGAAAACAATTGAAGGGAATTCCTTCAGCCAGACGGGCTTTTGAATCTGCAAGCATGTCAACGTCAGCACCTTCATGGACGACAGTGGCTTGCTATCAACACCCTCATGCGCAGGGGTCGAGGCTCTGAGCGCGTGAACAGGTCGAAGCGAGATAAACAGATGTAGGGGCAAAATGTGCCGCCGGGAGTATGTAAGACCGAACCAGGCTGAGGCGGAACGAAGATGCGATGATAACAAGGCGTGACCACAGCAGGAGTGTCCTAAAATTCATGAATCCAACCGATCGATCGAGGCAGGTGAATGGTGTAAACAAGACCGCCCCCTCTGAAGCGAGGCGCAAAACCTTGTGGCTTGTGGTTTCGGCGCTTGCGGACGTGTATACACGCAAAACACACTCTAGGCTTCAACCGCGCCACATTCAAGCAAGAAAAAAAGTCACGGTATTTTAATAAGTTCGAAAAGTCCTGATAAACCACATGCATAGGTCCGGATAGTCCTGGGCGCGTTTGCCAATCGTGTACTTTGGTTGGTCGAGCAAAATGCCCAAGACACCTGCACGCACGAGCCCAACATTAATCCTGGGGTTGGCAAAACTAGTGCTATTGCTACTGCGCGAAGTGAATTCATATTAAACAAGAATTAGTCCTTCAGGACTAAGGGATATGTATACATACATAAACGGCCATATTGAAGACTATATCGCGGTCCCACTTCCCTCAATACTCTGAAACTAAAACTGAGTCGGTGTTGCTTCGCCGTTAAATAATTAACCTGCCAAGTAGTAAATCTATAGAATGCATGAAGTCCTCTACGAAACTAGAACCCAGTCATAGGATGATGCGCAGCTCCTTGTTCAGACATCTGGGTCCTACCTAGGCATTGTGCCCTCGCCTCCAAGCCAGATAATATTGGGCATCCGAATAAATTTGAGCATCATTACTACGACTTCTCAGGCAAATCGCACTTCAGGAACGAACCTAACGCCTGCCCACTTGGTTTTTTGGGCAATAAGATCTCAAAGTTATGATCCAACCCACCTCATGAAGCCAAAGTGCTGAGATTTACGTACTTCTCTAGAACTGAACTATAGTGATCTCTTGTTCTGGCATGCTGACCATATCAGGCAGAAACCATTGGCGATAAATAAAATATATCCGCAAATTTGATTCGGTTCGTCATTTCAAACGTTGATTGGAGAGTATAGTGGTCTATTTCTTCTGCACCCTCTTTGAGATTGCGAGACCTAGCCCCCCGCTTTCATCAATCTCGCATTTCTTCCAAACATCGTAATCGTACCACACGCACACAGCCTCGGCGGTAGCAACTGGTGTACGTTGGGCGAGTGAGTATGCCACCGAGGACAGCGTGAATCGGGACGGGGAAGTGCTATGCGGCCGTTGCATCATAATCAGGCTATCAGGGTAAGTGACTGGCCTCTGATTCAAATGATCTCTATGAGTCTGCGCCTACTTTCCTACCGTATTGAAATGTACCTTGAACTTTACATCGATCGACTTAAGGATGATTGATATACCTTGCCCTTCGAGTATTGCCTTTGCGCCTTTGGGACCATGTGTCTCAAGTGCAATCACATACATCATATGCATCCGAGACTGGGTTGATCGTTGTTTGAGCTTAATGGAATTTCTTCAGAGGACTAGCTACTCTTACCGTCTCAAAGAATCGTACTTGGATAGTAAATTGAATGAGAGGTCAACTCTATACTATAACCCCTAGATCTACCTACCATAATTTACATTGTCTAGGAGTTTATCAAATTAGTGACCATTAGATTTAGATTTAGGGCTCATACTTAGGTGCCTGTGTAGTTGGTATATCAATCGGGCTGCATTTACACAAGCTGGGCCAGAGCATGCCTACCTGAACGAGTCAAGGTGTCCCCATGCAACATTCTCTTCCCATAGTGACGAAATATCGTAGCCGTTCTCCTCTGCGTATTTGTGTGCGATTAACCGGGCCTCGACGAACGGATCTGAATGATTAGCAATAGCCTCTGTTATGCCTGCCTGAGAAGGCTGAGAATAAGCGCGAGCCCTGATATTCAAGCCAGGTAACAGTCCTGGTGAAGAAGCAGAGATGTGGTGTCTACAATGCCACTGATACGGACGTTGTACCTAGTAAATATTGTTGGCCAAGGCTCTTTGGCTCGGATTTATGCGCATATCTGTGTGACTGACTGAGGATTTCGCCCGTAATACCGATGAGAGTACTGATCTAGCCATGTCACTGTATTACTTGTTTCCCTGTGTTGCAGGTATGCGCTAGTACAACTGGCCACTGCTATGTTAAAATCTTGGCGTTGGTGGTTGATGTCGAAACGTGTGTTCTCATGAGAGGAAATCAGTGTTAGAATCGAGCCTCAGTAAACATGTGTAAGCAAAGCGCCTCGTTCTTTGCTTGCCCAACACCTAGCCATGCAGAGTTGTTCGGATCGGCTTAACCTCAACCTCACCAGCATCGCTTCGGAATAAGCAAGTAATACTTCATCAGTATGTCCGGAATTTCGTCTAAATTCCTTGGCCTCAGGCCACCACGGTCGACCTCTCCCTACCTCTCCCTTACTACACCTTTTACGAGGAACACGCTCTCTAGCCTGAAAAAACGCCTAAATACAGTACGCGAAGCCTACCCTCCTGAGCAGGTCTGGCCTGTGCCTGTCAATGCAGCATCAGAAGAGGACAAGCGAGCGCGGGCTGCCGTTCTTCTTCCGATCTGCAACGTAAACAACCAACCTGGGCTGCTGCTGGAGCTGCGAGGCAAACTAAGGAACCACGGGGGCGAAGTAAGGTCTGTCGAGATTGATATACCAATCAGGCGGTTCATTGACGAACGATTCAGTTTTCCCGGAGGAAAAATAGATCAGGTATGCTTCCAGCATAGCTAAATGTTACTTGGAATCGACGATTATACACAGGCGGACGCATCTCATATAGCAGCCGCACTTCGTGAAACAGAAGAGGAGCTTGGGGTCGATCCGTCTCAAATAGAGATTCTCGGGGCGCTTGCCCCTCCTCAAATCAGTTTACGAGGGCTCCGCGTTTACCCTTATGTTGTGAGTATAGTTGATTTCAACATGTTGGGGCGCTAATATCCTATCGGCTAGGGCTTCGTTTGCCCTAAGACGAGAGGGATTACTGATAATGATTCTTTGGACGACCCGCTTCCATCACTTGAGATGTCATCACTCCGACCCTCGCTACCTGAAGTCCCTTTTGCCTTTCACCTTCCGTTTTCGGAGATTATCGAATCACGAAGGCTACGAGCTCACGAGTTTAGAGGTCAGAGGCCATATTGGACGGTTGACGTAACCGACAAAGTGGCTGGCGTACCAAACCTAACTTGGACAAGTGGAACGGGTATTGACGAAATTGGCGGCAGTGACCAACCAGGCAAGCTTCAGGTTTGGGGTTTGACTGGGTGGTATATAAACGTATTAATGCATTGGTTGGAAGTCTATCATTGACAACTGTACCCATGGGTCTATAATACTAAATATTAATATGTTCACACCGATTGTCCGTCCCAACTAAACTGGTGTTCACCGACCGCTCAATCTAGCTTCAGCCGCCCGTGCCCTCCTTTCCCGTTCTATTTTGGCTCTCATCTCGGGAGTTAAACCGGCTAGACCGTTCGCTCCGCCCAATCCACTCGCTCCACCCGCCCCGCCGAGCCGTTGTGGTCCAGTAGACGGGGCCTCCAGTCTTGCCTTTGCAGCAGCTTCTTTCTCTTTGGCGGCAGCCTCCTTTGCGGCAGCGGCTTCGGCTCGTTCCTGCTCCTCTCTAGCCCTTTCCCGCTCCCGCAGCTTGTCTCGAAGCCCTGTTCGTCGAGCCATTTTCTTCTTATCACGCTCGGCCTCCATTTCAGGACTCAGCACACTCGGAACGCCCGCGGCTCCTTTCCAGTCGTACCAGTCTTGATGCGCATATGCAGCTCGTCGAAAGACATTTCGAGTTGCCCGGTTTGCAGCAACATGGTATGCCTTCCGTGCTTGACCAGCTGCACGAGAAGTCTCCCCCTCCGAATCCGATGCCACCGCTTGAAGGTTGAATACAGCACTTGCTCCAGATGGTACGGCAATGGTTGGATCTGCACGCTCTTCTTCTAGCAGCCATTGCGTGACAACTTCTTGACCTGCCGCGCTCGCAACCTGTAGTAGCGTACACAACCCGCGTGTTTCCTGTACTTGCGCCCATTCAGGGATTGGCGTGTTGGAGGCAAGCGGAGAAAGAAAGTCTGAGTTGCGTTCCCAGAAAGACTTGAGTGGGTCTATGCGGCCTTTCGCAACCATATCGATCAGGCGACGCCATTTATCGCGAATAGCTTCTTCCTCTTTGGATAATGCGGCCGGCTTTTCCTTGATTGGTTTGTCGACCGTAGGCACTTGCTTGGGAATAGATGGTTTGGGTTTGGGTAGAGATGCGAGTTGCGCTTCGTCCAGCGAACGAAGGGCATCTTCGGTCAAATGAGAAACTTTGACTCGAGTAAGCTCCACCAAACAGCGCATGAGTTCGGCTTGAGTCTACGGTAAACACCTGTCAGTAAGAGTGCTAGGCAGCAGAGACTCTACATACCGGTCTTCTGGTAGGAAATGGGAAAGTTCGCAATCGATTATCCCCTTTGAGCACTCGTAAGACATTTGCTCCGTGATGGGAGTAGCATATCTACTTACCTTTCTTGATTGGCGAGCCATCCCAATCCCAAAACATTTTTCGGTTGGAGACGCTTGCTCTGAAGAATATTCTCTCACTGGCTTGCACGTCTTCTGCCCACTCGGTAAGGATTCCCTGGATATCTTCTCGCAGAGCCTGCTCTCCGTATCGACGGAGCTGGGCACCAGCGCTCTTCGCAGGGCCTTTGGCGTTATCATTGACTGATTGTGAGCCTCCTTGCTTTCGTCGGGCTGTGTCCTTTGGTTAGGCGGGAGTTCCATTATGTGCCGAGAATGCGGTGTACTCACTTGTATATCTGTGAAATGTTTTATGCTTTATTATCTCCATTTCGACTGTATCCTTCTTTTTGCCACTTTTTAGTTGGTCTTCTGGGGGTATTTGCACTCGCACGACGATTCCTGCAAAATGCCCTCCTGCTGTGGCGAGCATCGTCCATAGCCGACCACCTGGACCAGTATTTTGCATATGTTTTAATTCTTTAGCAAACTCTGCGGGCTCCATTCCAAGGGGAAATAATGAAGTGTAGATGCCGAATTGAGTATCTGGGTAATCGTTTGGCGCATGGAACCATGCAATAGCTGATCGCGGCATGATCGGCAGGTCACCATCGTCTGTTTCGGGCTGGTTTAGTTTTCCTTTCTGTTTTCGCTGCAAGAGGGTAGAAACAGTATCTTCAGGTCCAGAAGAACTAGATCCAGTGGTTGATTCAGAACCGGATAGTGATTCGGCGAGGTCTGAGACGAGGGGCCAAATTAGACGACAGAATACGAGCTTGACAGGATCCGTTGCGACTTACCTTCGACTAGTTTGGCGAATTGTTGTTCGCTAACTGGCTGATATGAGCTATCTTGCAAGCGCATTTTGACATTGTAGCGATGCCAGTCCGATCGGAAATGCGCCCTTTGATCTTTCACATCCGCCAAAATCGCACCTCCGCAGGTAGTGCAAGAAGGAGCGGCGCCAGCGAGTTGTCTGGATTGTACAGGGGTTGCAGGTCGTCCAGAGGCAGTGGCAGCAGCGATAGGGTTGGCTGCCAAGGACGATGCACGAAGCGACAGCACATCTACAACTCCCGAAGGTATGTCGAAGACGTGGATCGGCTCCTTGATAGCCTTGGGTGCTGCTGCTTCAGCCATGCGTATCTGGATTCGATGGGCGAGGTGGGAGGGTTTGGGAGCTTGGGATGGCTAGTCGAGTGGAACTAACGGGAAATTATATGCGCCCGGAGCCGGAGATTCGGTCCTTGTGAGTCAGTGGTGGAGGCTAGGTTGTGGCTAAAGGCAGGTTGGATGAATCATGCGGTGCTAAGTGACTCGCAGGTGAGCAATACGATCACCAATATTATCACGTGACTCTGACTTGACGCGACCCGCCCGATACGCGTCTTTAGCCACAACATATCTACCATGTCGAAGAATTCTCTGGCAGGGTCATCTCGTAAGAGGTGTGTTTCCCGTAAAATTAATAAGTGGTCTCTAACTTGCTGTGAAGGAGTGAAGATGAATCACAAGGAGCCACCAAGAAGCGCAAGGTCGAGAATGGCCTGGTTGCAAAGAAAAGCATATCGGCGTCTCAGCCCCTCGCTGATTCACAAGGCTCCTCGTTTGTAGAAATACTGGAGCAGTTCGAAGAGGGAGACAACTCGGCTGGTAGGTCAGCGTTTTCAACGTTCTTGAATCGCTTTACAATCCCGATTGAACGCAGAGGGTGGACGCAACATGTGGTCTCGACCCGAACCAAAAAACTTTAACCCGGAAACAAGCGATATCAGTATTTACCTCCTCTTTGTTGGTCTAACTCTTCCTCATGTATCTTCCAGTCTTTCAACAGATTGATATTGAAGAGTTCCCTGAGGCCTCCGGTACGGCTCTGCGATTGTTTGGTGTAACACAAGCAAGTTAAAGTTTTCCTTCTGTCTCGCTTGTACTAACTTCAATTGCAGGAAGGCCACAGCGTGTTAGCTCACATCACCGGTTTCCTGCCGTACTTTTATATTGCAACGCCCCGTGGGTTTGATCCCAATGAGACTAAGGCTTTCCTCCAACACATAAATGTAAGCCCAGCCCAATATCCCAAAAAAATTTCTAATAATTGCAACAGGGACAAACGCAACATGGTGCTGTGGTACGGATCGAAATGGTTCAACGACGAAGCTTATGGTCGTATCGACTTAACACACGAGGCGCTGATGAGACAAGCCCGTTCCTCAAAATTACTCTAGCCGACCCTCGCTCCCTTCCTAAAGTTAGAGATAAGTGCTTTTTCTGGCACCTCACAAACCGTAAACTTACCGATTTGCCGTTCTACGTCTTTTTGAGCGAGGCGAATGCAGCTATCAAGACTTATTCTCTGGACCAGTTATCACATATGAGAGTAACATTGCGTACGAGCTTCGATTTATGATAGACACCAAGGTGGGATATTTGTGGGCCGCCCTGCTTTGTGCTGATATTTTGATAGGTTGTCGGAATGAATTGGATAGAAGTCCCAGCTGGAAAGTATACCATGCGGTCCGACGACCAAAAGGCATCCACATGTCAGCTGGAGTTTGATGTTAGGTAAATGAATAGAATTTTCCCCCATGGTTAACCTAATGCACACATTTCAAGATACGACGCATTCATATCTCACGCCCCAGATGGAGATTGGTCAAAAACGGCACCTCTTCGTATCCTCAGCTTTGATATCGAGTGTGCTGGTCGTAAAGGCATATTTCCTGAAGCGTCTATAGATCCAGTAATCCAGATTGCAAACATGGTGACAATTCAGGGTGAGCATGTTTGGAGTTTGGTTTGGCGCAATCATAACCGGTTGTTTTTCAGGCGAATCTGCGCCGTTTGTCAGAAACGTGTTTACACTTGATGATTGCGCGCACATAGTTGGGACAGATGTTATATCCTTCAAAAAAGAAGATGCGATGCTCTTGGCGTGGCGGGAGTTTGTGGAACAAGTTGACCCGGATGTTGTGATCGGCTACAACATTTCCAACTTCGATTTCCCCTATCTTTTGGATCGTGCCAAAGCGCTCAAGAATGCAACTGGGTTCCCATTCTTAGGGCGGTTGAAAAGTGTGTGCTACTTGCTGTATCTTGATTTTCTAAAACTTAATCTCCACTACGTCAGACTTGAAAACAGTCACCAAGGACACACATTTCAGCTCCAAGGCCTTTGGCCAACGCGATTCGAAGGAAACACAACTTAATGGCCGACTGCAGCTCGACATGCTACAGTATATGCAACGCGAGCAAAAACTACGAAGCTATACGCTTAATGCTGTTTGCGCTCATTTTCTCAACGAGCAGAAGGAGGACGTGCATCACTCCGTTATTACGGATTTACAGAACGGAAATGCAGAATCCCGGAGACGATTAGCTGTTTACTGCTTGAAGGCAAGCCATGATCAGTGACCGGATATATCTTCAAAACTTACACACAACAATCAACAGGATGCCTACCTTCCTCAACGCTTAATGGATAAGCTAATGTGCTTTGTCAACTATACGGAAATGGCCAGGGTGACTGGCGTTCCGTTCAACTATTTGCTTCAGAAGGGACAACAGATCAAAGTTATTTCTCAACTATATCGCAAGGCCAATGCAGAAGGATATGTTATCCCCAATATGAAGAGCGAAGGTGATATTCTTTGCTATGTGGAAGGGAGTTGACTATACTAATCGTTCCGTGACAGGGGGTGATGAAGCATACGAAGGTGCCACAGTTATTGAACCCAAGCGCGGCTACTACGATGTCCCAATCGCCACACTCGATTTCAGCTCGCTGTATCCGTCCATTATGATGGCACACAACTTGTGCTATACGACGCTGGTCTACAAGGACACAATTGACCAGCATAAGCTAATCAAGGGGGAGGACTATGTTCAAACGCCCAACAACGGTATGACACTTGACGACTCCCATATTGTGCGTGAAGTAACCCTCAATGCAACAGACTTTTTCGTTACTTCCAAAAGGCGTAAAGGCTTGCTGCCAACAATTCTTGAAGATCTTATTTCGGCTCGTAAACGCGCAAAGGGTGACCTTAAAAAGGAGACAGACCCCTTCAAAAGGGCGGTGCTGGATGGTCGTCAACTTGCGCTCAAAGTAAGCCTATGCCGTATGCCTAGGGCAACGTGCTGATAACCACAGTAGATCAGCGCCAACTCCGTGTACGGTTTCACCGGTGCCACTATCGGTCGTCTACCGTGTCTAGCGATTTCCTCCAGCGTTACCGCATACGGTCGTGAGATGATTGAGCGGACAAAGTCTGAAGTAGAAGCAGAATACTGCATCAAAAAGGGTCGAGAGCACGATGCCGAGGTTATATATGGTGATACAGATTCAGTTATGATTCGGTTTGGAACCAAGGATCTAGAGAGCACAATGGCTCTGGGTGCGCATACACCTACGATGCGACGGGTTTGATACACTAATGCTTCAATCCCGATTAGGTGCCGAGGCAGCGGAATACGTAACAACAAAATTCGTGCAACCGATTAAGCTGGAGTTCGAAAAGGTATACTTCCCCTACCTGCTAATCAACAAAAAACGATATGCGGGACTATATTGGACCAACCCCAAGAAACACGACAAAATGGATACTAAGGGTATTGAGGTGAGCAATACCCACTCCAGGATCCTATAAAGTACTAAATATCTAAAGACTGTCCGCCGAGACAACTGCCGCCTTGTTCAAACGGTCATCGAGACCTGTTTGAGAAAACTGTTGATTGACCGAGATGTGAAGGGGGCAGAAGAGTAGGAATTAATCCTCCCCCGTTAGAAACTAGCTAACTTGGATTTTAGGTATACCAAGCAAATTATATCCGATCTCCTACAGAATCGGATTGATATGTCGCAGCTAGTGATTACTAAAGCCCTCGCCAAAGCAGGTAGGCTGGCAGTTGTCTCAACTGGACTATTTTTGGCTCATAAAGAACTGGGGCTATAGATTACGCCGGCAAACAAGCCCATGTGGAGCTGGCCGAGCGTATGCGACAACGAGATGCAGGTCTGTGATTTGAATGCAGAAATAATCTTACATTATTAATCCCTTGCATCACAAGGTTCGGCTCCAGCACTGGGCGACCGTGTTGCATATGTGATTGTTAAGAGCGCAAAAGGTAAATCCAAGAGTTGCAGAGTGCCCGAGCTGCCTCGTTAACATTCAACAGGCGCTGCCGCGTACGAGAAGTCTGAAGACCCACTCTACGTTCTCGAACACAGTATTCCGATCGACACGAAATACTATCTAGACAATCAACTCTCCAAGCCTTTGATGCGTATCTTCGAACCCATTCTCGGAGAGAAAGCAGCCAGTGCATTGCGTGAGTTGAATTGTATTTGGGCTACTTTCTAAATATTGACACTACGAGCAGTATCTGGTAGCCACACACGCTCCATCCAAATTGCAACTCCGACTATTGGAGGTTTGATGAAGTTTGCAGTTAAGACAGTGACTTGCCTGGGTTGCAAAACGCCTTTGAAGTCAACCAACAGCAACAGTGAGTCTTCTTGTCAATATTATCAATTAAACAACACGTTAACAGCCATCGAACAGTGGGGGCTGTATGTAACAACTGCCGACCGAGGCTAATGGAGCTGTATTACAAGCAGGTTAGTCGTGCTTTGTATTTCCTTCGAATGTACCGCCAGTATTGAACGTTGATCGCATATAGACAAGGCAAACTTCGGATCTGCAAGTGGCTTTCGCCCGCCTATGGACTCAGTGCCAACGTTGTCAGGGATCGTTGCACCAGGTGCGTACCATTCTGTAGAGGACAAGACAATCGGGTTGCTAAATTATTCACAGGAGGTGCTTTGTACAAGCAAAGATTGTCCTATTTTCTATATGCGCAAGAAGGCTCAAAAAGATGTCGGAGAAGCTGTCGCTGTGCTTGACCGATTCACGGACGAATCGTGGTAGCTCACAATGGTTCGCAGGTCCTGAGTTCCACTATTTATTGCCATTGCAGTGCTTGCGTTTATATAAAACACCGTTTGTTGCCCATGTTATCATAATCTTAGCGGAACGAATTAGAATACACGTAATAGTTGTGGCTGCACATAAATAGGAAGACCTCAAACGTTACTCCCCATCGCTACTTTGATCACCAAGGAAATTGAATGAAGGTCGTTTCTACACTCATTCACGATTAGCCATCCAGCGAACGAATGCTCAAAATATTGCGTACCCGGCGCGGCTCTGGCGAACCGTCTTCCTCGTCACTCTTGGCATCTGCCGCCCCACCAGATTCAGCAAGTGAGTGGCGCGGGGCGGCTGCACGGCTGCGTTTCGGAGCGTTTACTGCAGCATCAAATTCTTTTACATCCTCTGTGGGGCAAGAGTCACTTCGGGTAAACTTCCACTCTCGAATTACTTACCAATCTCCTGTGCAAGCTCGCGGCGTATTTTAATCGCCCGTGCTTGTTCCAAACTCGGTCGTGAATTCATGCCAAGGTCGGTTAATATAGTCCTCAAATGGTCAATCTGCTGGCTCGCAGTCGGTTTATCCTTAAATTCCTTGACCCATTGCTTACGAACTCCACACGCCACAACGAACGACTATGGCATAGAGGCAAATTAAGGCAATCAATAATCGGTTATTTTCGCTATACATACCTTGAGCCGCTTGATGGCTTCTTCGTCCTTATCCTACGGCAGCCAAAGTTAGTCTCCATGAGAGTATCGAATCAGAACAAACGCACGAGTTCTTTCCCTCCGCGAGGTTTTTTCGGCTTGGTCTCCTGTATCCAGGAGCGACGTTGTTACTTGGAAAGGCGTCGCACGAATGCTGAGCCCGACGCACCTTGCTCTCGGCCTTGTTTTTTCCACGCCCAGCTTTCTCTTTAACAGGTGAAGACTGCTGATCCAAGAGCACATCAACCTCCGATTCGCTCCGCTATAAATGTATAAGAGTTTGCTAATTTTCCAGGGACTCAAGTTCCATAGCTTACCTGGCCGGAATCGCCCTCGTCCGCCTCCTTGTCCTTATTCTTAGACCTGGATTTACTCTTCTGTCGACCGCAAATAAACACTCTGGCGACGGACAAAAACGGAAGAGAACAGGCGTACCGGCTTGCTCTTTACTGGAGCGGTGGCCGGTTTAACTGGAGCAGGTTTAGACGTGCTGGCAGCTGGTGCACTCAGCCCCTCGTTCTCGTCGTCGGAATCCTCAATAAATTCTCGGGACTGTTTCCCAGAAGTTGAATATTAAAGCTATAGTCCATGGCGAATTGCGCACCTTGATTACTACCGTCGCGCTCTTGCGCTTGCGAGTTCCATTCACCTACATGGGTCTAGTTTAGTCTCACACGTTCAGCGCATCAACATCATCTCACCTTCTTTGCAGTCTTGGGTGGCAAGTCCGATTCTTCTCCCTTGTCTGGATCATCCGCGAGTTCAGAACCAACATCTGAATCGAGATCCATGACATCGTCTGGAGGTGTTGGAGCCTTTTTTGCTTTCTTGGATGAAGCTGGTTTGCCACTTGGCTTTGGAACAGGTTTCTCGTCTTCTTCGGATCCCGACTGTGCGGCCGCTTTGGACTGTATTCCAGAGTTAAGCGTTGATGATGATAAATCTCGGAACATCGACGCGTACCTTGGTCGATGCGCGGGGCTACAAGCAAGTCAGTCTGATACTGGAATTTTGAGTACCAGAGAATCCTACCTTTTTAGCTTTAGGTTTCTCTTCAACAGCCTCAGGTTTGCGCTTTCGGGATGCCTTGGAGGCAGGTGGCGGTGAAGATGCAAGATCTTCATTGACTTTGAGCTACCAGGCACGCAGGCGTTATGTATGATTAGCATGCAATCGGTTATAGCACTCTTACCTTTTTCTTGGTTTCCTTTACCAACGGCGGCACATCACTGTCACTCTCGACCGCAACCTTCTTTCCTTTTTTGCTCTTTGCTGGCGTAGGATCGGCTTCCGAATCACTATCAACGATTTCGTTCTGTTCAAGCGTCTATTAAATTCAACACCACATATTCTGACATCGTATGTGCGTACCTTGGACTTTGGCTTGGCCTACAGATAGCGAGAGTAAAGGACGCTTAGCGTCTAACGCAACAGCGACGAGGCGCCGACATACCTTTGATTTTGATACCGGCTTTTTGCTATCAGCCCCAGACTTGCGCCTCTGCTTTGGGGGTGAAGGTGAAGATGAGTCGTCCTGTTGCCAATCGTTCTTATTGAGTGCCAGATTTGTTTGTTCCCAGAGATCTCGACCCACCCCCATGATTTGTTTGAAACTGTTTTGTGGATCTGTTGTTTACGTGTTTTATAAGTACAGATCGGTGGCGACGTAAACCGTGCCACGGGACTGTTCCACCAACGGATATGTTGGGCGCAACAGGGGGGCAGAGACGCGGATGGGGAAGACGCTCCCATCCACGTGATGTGAACACCAAAAGATCGACAATAGTGTCACGTGGACAAACCAGTCGCGTGTGGCAACTCGGAAGCTTGATTTGGCTTTCGAAGCAACACGCTTACCCTCGGCCGTGTCTCCGATGAAAGAACGCGGCGGAAGAAGATCTTCACCTGTGGGCTGAACCTATTGCCTATGCACCCGGTTTGTAGTACACCCCTCCGTGGCTGAATAGGAGGCGTGCACACCCGATCCTATCTGAATGGTAACTTGTGGCGACGTGAAAGAGCTTGTTCCGCCGGGCCCTCCTGACCACTCTCTGACCCAACGCTAGACTCATCGATCATCAACCACGCGCATGTACTCGGCGTATTCGGGTTTGCAATGTAAAATCAGCAAAGTCGACCCACAGGTAGCATAATGTGGGACGCGGTTGTCCACGCATCGACTCTTCTTTCATATCGCTCCCTCGCAAATGGCACGTAACTCGGAAAATGCGAGGAATCGGACATATGATCTGCGGCTCCGAAGCGAAAATGGGGTACTCAATAGCGTATATGCCAACATTGTGCTAGCATGATGCTAGATAATTACGATTCATTTGATGAGGGGTAGATCGGATCCTGTAAAAGTTGAACTTGTGCATGTAAAGAAAGGTCTGTCATGATATTCGCCCCCTAGAAATGAGCTAC
Organism: Ceratobasidium sp. AG-Ba; assembly: GCA_016906575.1. Taxonomy (NCBI): domain Eukaryota; kingdom Fungi; phylum Basidiomycota; class Agaricomycetes; order Cantharellales; family Ceratobasidiaceae; genus Ceratobasidium; species Ceratobasidium sp. AG-Ba. Next base: position 2,253,772 of record CP059611.1, on the reverse strand, counting down.
GTGATCGAAATAGGATGCTCCCGTCACTACCGACCTCTAGGTCAAAGCCACGACCTGTAGTTATACCCACGCTCGAGCATATTACAGTACTCGGACCATGATGATCGTATCTTGGCTCAGGTTCGACCGAACTTGGACGCACACCGTGTCATGTTACCCCCTGGATTATATTGAACATCAGTCCAGCTGGTTTTTGACAGCCGTCAACTGTTGAGTACCAGCATTCTCACGACAGAGACAACCGGTGTCTCTGAAACCTAGAAATAAAAAGGTTAGCCTAGCCTCCCTACAAATTGCTCCGAACCAAATCGAGGCTATACCGTACAGAACGTCCTGGCCTACTGGAAAGTAAAGACCAAGCTGAAAGAGGGCAGCTGACGGTCTTCCAGCATGCTTTGCGTGTGTGCAGCAGAGTGCTGTTGATATGAAAACACTGGCTCGATGAGAGCAGATAGACGCGCGTCGATCATTGATTAGTTGCCTAACCTGGACCGGAAGCGATGAATGCGTGTGCGATCTGAAATGAGTTTGAAAACTCGGTGCAACGTTTCAAACGATGATGGCACACAAAAAAGGCTTACATGGCCGCACATCTTTACGAGAATACTCGGGATCGTAGGTTGCCGGGCTCGCGATGAGATAATCCGAGGGGGCATGGGAGTGTGCGAGTGATGGAGGAGATAGGACGTGAAAGGTGGGATTGGATTCGGTAGGTGAAAATCGGAACTGACACGCGGATGACGACAGCGGACAACAGAGCATAATTCCCGATGCGGCAAGCGTGGGGAATAGCCGATCCCTGATCACTTGAGCGATCGTGGTCTGCGAGACGGGGCATGGGACTCGAGCGGGGTTAGAGTACTTATCGGATGGGGCCATAGGGGTGCTGGGTGTGCACTGTGCGGGCGCCCAAGTGCATAGGCAGCAGCGAGCGAGACGCGGCCGAAAACGCGCCAGAACCGGGGGATAAGCTCGACCCGAAAGAGCGGGCCGAATTCGGTGCACGGTCGCGTGGCGTTGTTCCTAACCATCACGGACGCACTTGTTGATTGAGAATTTATACCTGCCCCCGACCCCCTTCCTGTTTCTGCTTCCCCCAGCGACGTCGGCCACATTCCAGTGTTGCACACGATGGCTCCGTCGTCGCGCATGAACCTCGCGTCGCTGCTGCAGTCAGACCCACCAGAAGAGCCCCGCCGACCTCCCCCGGCCCCGTCGCTGCCGCCGCTGCCACCGCCGAGCGCGTACCCACCGACAGACTCTGCGCCTGCCCCGGCGTACTCGAGCCAATCCTCGTCGCACGGCCAGCCTCTGCCTCCATCAAGCTATACACCAGCCCCACCCGCGCCATCGAGCTCGAACTACCCGGGTTCATCGAGCCAGTACTCGCACACCTACTCGAGCCACGGCCAGCCTCCGCCGCCTGCGTCGCAACTGCCTCCTGTTCAGTCGGGTGGCCATGCTTACCTCCAGTCCAGCCAAAGCCACAGCTACACCCCGTCCCCAACCCACACAGGGCCACCCGCGCCGCCGCCGCCATCGTCGAGCCAGCCGCATCACCACTCGCACCAGTACCACCAGCACTCGCACCAGCACGCACACCACCACGTCAACTCGCATCCTCACCACCTGTCGAGCCATGTTCACCATCCGCACTCGCACCACCACCATGCCCATGCCCATCCACACGCGCACCACCATCACCCAAGCCACTCGCACGTCCACGTGATCCACAACCACCCGACACCGCCCGCGAGCCAGCCACCCCCGCCATCGTCGTCCTCGGCGGCAGGCTCTCCACCTGGGTTTGCGAGCGCATCCCACGCATTTAGCGCTGGTCCGCCACCCACTGGCCGGGGTCCCCAACCCATCATCCCAGTCAATTCCACTCCGGCTCCCCGGTCACCCGTGCACTATACAGGCGCGTCTCGCTCTCCATCCGCAGCGTACTCGATCTATGGCGCGGGTGCTGCGCTGGCCAGTGGCCGCCGCACCCCCGACTTTTCTGTGAGTATCTGTTTGTCTGGCTTTGGGTGGAGTAACCGCTGATGATCATCAAAAAACGATAGACATCTTCTCAACCACCGATGGGGGCCCCAAGTTCTTCCTCAGGCGCAAGGCGTAACACTCTTACCGGCGGCTCTTCAGGACCCCAAGCGATCGAGCCTGTCACCCTTCGAGATTATCCCCCCTATCCTGGCACAGGACCTCCCAAACACCCAGACGATCCGTATCCTCCGGCATTCAGCGCCCCCGTTTATGGATCACGCCCCCAGTCTCCACAAACACAGTCCGGCAATAAGCTACGTCGGAGCGGCGGCGGTGGAGGGAGCATATCCAGCAGAAGCACAGGCGTAAAAAGGAGCATAGGCGGGGCTAGCGAGCTTAAGCGCTCCGTCAATGAGAGGAGCCGAGAAAGAGACGAACACGAGATGGATAAAGAGCGCGAGGAACTTGTACTCCGCGAACGGGATCGTGAGCGCGACAGGGACCGGGAACGCGAGCGCGACCTGGATCGCAGCCGCGAACATCGCGAATACGACGAACAAGCTCGAGCCATGCGCGACCGAGAACGCGAGCGCGATCGTCTGCCTCCGCACGACATGGACATGCGCGACGGTCGACGCCCGCCGACAAGCAAACGACCGGTTGGTCTCGAGAGTGAATTTGCACGTCGACCGGCGAGTTCGTCTGAATGGGATCGGCCGCGCGAGCGGGACCACCGCGATCGGGATCGACGGGGACCTCGAGACGAACGGGACTGGAGACGCGAGGAGGAGGAAGCGAGACAAGGGGTGCCGCAATTGGTACAGAGCAAGCACTTGCCGCCGATATCTGCCCACGGTGGGTATCCGGAAAAGCAGCCCCACATGCATTCACATAGCCTTTCAATTCCTCCGCTGCAACAAGCTCGCCCGCCTGCCCACTCGCACGCCCACCACTACAGCCATCCTCTTTCACACCCACGTGCTGTCTCGCCTCATCCACACTCTACTCTCCCGCCCCTCCTCTCCCCGGTTTGGCTTGGAACGTTTGTCTACCCGAACTTGCCTTTCCCTGTCCGGCTTCCGCCCAGTCTCTCCCGGAACAACCTAACGTCTGAGGGGTACCGGCCGTATCAATATACTGTCCTGGTCCCGTCGGGTTTCCTCCCGCACCAGCCCCCGTCGCGCTCGCAACGTCCTGACATTCCGCTTTGGGGTAGCCCGCAAACGGGTTACACCGATGATTCGAACCTGTTGCTCGCCGCCTTGCACTCGGGTTCAGTCTCATGGTCGGATATACGACGTGCTCGCCAACTGAAACAGGACGCCAAGATCGTCGTTGGCGTTTGGGTCGGTGGAGCGAACGGCGGGAGGAATGCCGTCCGCCCCAAGGGCGGCATGTGGGAAGGTACAGAAGGTAATGGGCAGCTACGTAGTTGCGGATGGGGGAACACACACGATGGTGGCGGAATGGAAATTGTCGAGATTGTATGGACCGAGGTAGGTATTCGTATTACGTCAATCCACATCTGCTTGACTAGATGCAATGCATATATAGCCCGGCTCTGCTCATGCGCCTCACCGACCGAACCGACGAGATCGAATGGAGCAGTATGCCAAACGTCGTGCAGACCTTGAACTCGTTCCGCCTGTTAAACGAGACCGAATCGACACTTGGTTCCTTGACTCTGACGAAGAAGAGGCTGCGATCCCGACCAAGCGTACTTGGGATGTAGGCGAGACGATTGTGTTTGGTAAAAGTGGATCTGGATTTGTGTACGACCCACATACTCTTCGCTCGGTCGTATTTGAAGAGTCGAATGAGCGCTCAACAAAACGGTTCAAGTCCAAGGAGAAGGATACAAGCAAACCGCCGAAACGAGACATCATCCTTGAGAATGATGATGAACAGTCAGTCACTTCTGTTTTCAAGATTACTCGCGACTAACAACTCGTTACAGTTACATTCTCGCCCTCAAGCCTGCCGATGGACAGGACAAGAATAAAGATTTGAAATACACACTCTCTACGTTCTCACCCAAGTCCAAAAAGACTGAGGTGCTGCGCAACTCCCTGACAGAAGAAGATGTCTCGTTCCTCGACAAGGGGCTATGCGTCTGGCTCAAGGATAGCGTCGAACCGAAGCAGGCTTCGGACCTCGCAAAGGAAAAGATGGATACTGGTTCAGATGAGGGCGCGCAGCCCGAAGAAAACGCAGACGGGGACCGCAAGGGCTGGTTCTGCCATGTTAGTCGTTGGAAGTTTGCCGCAGACGATTTAAAGGACGGGGTCCAGAATTGATGTATACTTTTGTTACGATTTTGCATGACCCGGATGTTTGTATGATTATTTGTTCATTTGTGTTATTTTTCTTTTCTTTTGGGCTAAGTCATCTTTCGATCTCCCTTCAATAAATGCGCTAGCGCTGGTGCTAGAGTGCGGGCAGATGTCACGTTGGTACATGAATAGCATATCGGCATGGCATATAGACAACACAGGAAGAAGAAATGCAATGCAATGAGGGCGAAAAGCTTATTTCTAAAAAGGAAGCATAAGCAGGCTGAATTTGCATTCGTCCAAGGTCAAACCTACCAGGATGATACCGTCGAAGCGCTGCTTGAACCAGGACATCGTATCCTCCTTCTTCACACGATGCGTAAAGCCGATGCGACCCGTCTTCTGTTTCCTTCGGGCAACGCGCGCACCCGGACGCCCCATGACCACGTAAAAGTCCATACCAAAGATACCAATCGCAGGGTCGTATCGCGCACCAAGATCGATATGCTCTTGGATACCGAATCCAAAATTGCCCGTCTCGGAGAAGTTGCGGCGGCGGAGCTCATACTCCTTAACCTTGAGACCGCGCTCAAGGATTTCCTCTGCCTTGGGCCCGCGGATGGTGACATGAACAGCGATCTTTTCGTTGCGACGGATACCAAACGTGCGGACAGTGTACCTCGCCTTGGATGTGACTGGCGTCTGACCGGTGAGCTGTTCGAGCACCTTGGACGCTCGGGTGAGACGATCACCAGACTCGCCGACGGAGATGTCTATAGTATAGGATTAGGTCCATGGAATGCGGTACCTGGCTGGAAGACGTACTGATGACGAGTTTGTCAATCCTCAACTCCTTCATGGGGTTGGTCGGGGCAGACTTGGCTTCGGCCTGTGTTGTGCGTTAGCTCTATGTACCGCTATCGTTATATTATTTCCCCACCATTTTGATGTTTTGTCGAGCGGTCTTGAAGATGTCAAAAGCGTCCTTGGACTGGGTAGCGGAACGGATTCAGATTCAGGGCTCGTGGCTTGGTCCTATACAGTGTTACTCTCTGTAACAGACAATCCATTTGTCTCGAAATGTCTTTGATGGACAGCTTTCGGCAAGCGGCCCCGCTTGATCATATATGCTATTAATAAACAAGCCATTCTGCATCGTACAATACACTGAGCCTCGGAAAAGGCGTTGAGAGCTAGCACCCATGAACGCTCCATACCTCAATCGTGTGATGCTTGAACGGGCAGGCTGGGTGTAACCACCTTCAAGCACCGGGTTTTTGGGTCAATCTGTGTATCGTTTACTAAAAAGGCAGTATGAATGGATGCTTTAAGATCGTACTGCCTTGGGGTATATTTACCTTTGATAACTACTTCGCGCTCATGGTAGCTATCCCCGCCCTCGGTGTGAGATTTTTATGAGCTCCAATGGCAAAGATTCCCATTCCCAAAGTACAGAATTTGTCTGCTGCCTCCAATCAGGTCAGGTGGCAAACTTCCGCCGTACTAAGCCAGAAGCTCTTGTTCATTATGCTTCGGGCCCCATCTACCGTTCAATAGCTATCAGACTAGGATACCGAGGCTGTTAGTAACACACACGATCGCGCATCCCAGCAACTGAACGATATCAACCGGGCACGGGTTAGAAGCGCCGTCTCTTGGATGTCCATGCATGTCTGAAATCACATCCCTTGCAGCCCACTGGGTTTGATCGGCTGGGTTCGGCCTCACGCCTGATGGTATTGAATGGTGTTTCCTAGTTATGGGTGGTGGCCAATTCTGACCGCAAGGATGCACCTGTGGCGGTTCAGAAAGAATTCGTGCAGGCGTTCGTATAGTAATTAATGATAGAATAGTGACGTTTAATGATACAAGTGATGTAGTGTAAACCGGTAAAGTACAAGTCGCCTTCTTAGCGCCAACATCTGTAGCAATGAAGTTAGACATATCTGGCCCAACCGAACAGGGAAAGGCGCCTACAAGACGTAATAATCCGAATCGAAGAAATATTCTTCCCCTTCATAGGTAACATATGCCCCGCCCTGCCCGGGCGGTTAAGCGGAAGATAGGGGAGTTGAGACGCAAAGAGCTTACAAGTGCGGGACTGGTTTTTCCCGGGATGAACGTGTTACCTATACGTGCTATCGCGTGATATAGGTGAGGAGAACTCTGTTCATGTCCACCTGAGCGACAGAAAAAGGTTGGGTTAGCGCAGTGTTCTCACAGGGCGGCGCCCTTGGAGACTTGCCGTGGACTGGATATCGCTGGGGTGGTAGTTCCCCGTGCTCTGCAGGTACCCACTGCATAGAGGAGCTGATTACTAGAACGTCATACCTGCTCCGGGCATAAGCCCGAACTGAAATCATGGTGTCAATTTTGAAATGACTCGCCTGGTCGGCTGTTCTTGGCGAACCCGTCGGGTCTGTGGTCGCTTGCTGGTCACAAGCAACTCGGAGGATATCTGAAAATTAGAGGATGAGCGACAAGGTGGAAAGTTGCTGAGACGGAACGGGAACGGACCTGGCATGGTACGGCGCTATTTTCGAGAATAGCGGTACCCACATAGAGTGGTCGTCCTTCGAGGTCCCTAAAAGGAGCAACTCCGACGGTTGCTTCGTCGGGGAACGCATCTCCAGGATGCACGGTTACCCGTGGACCGAAGGCTGAGGCTTTGTCGATAGTGGGGCTCTTCCTGGTGAATCGGGCCATCTGTGCGGTGCAGTTTGATCGAGATGGTGAGCGAGCGAGCAAGCGAATGAGAGGGGGGCGACTCGAACTGGGGATCTGCAGGGATGGGAGGAGGCACGTTATTACCTTGGGGGAGAAATCTTCGGTGCGGGAGCGAGAGCCAAGAAACTGTCTCCCGAGATATAGCGGCGGCATGCGAAGGCTGATGGCAATTTGTGTTTGTAGGGTTGTTTTAGGCAACTAGGCGAATGACAAGTCCGTGATCAAGAGAGAGAGCAAGGCCGGAGATTTGATAGAATCAACATACAGTCTGTCAAATGCGCAGCCTAGTTTGCGTTGGCCGAGACGAGGTACCGATCCGACGACGGAGTATGACGAGGGGGAGGCTGTGGGATTAGGGAGGCACTGCCGGCCGGACGGGGGGAGAGGGAGGAGGCCAAGGCCCACACAGCTTTTAAGTTGGGAGCGAGAGCATGTCGGTCGAGGACTGCACCAAGCAATATACGGCAAGCGTGCGCTAGAACTATGGTGCGGCGCAACTGTCATATTCAATCAGAATCTGGTGATTGAGCCTCGAAGGCAGGAAGCTACCCGGGTGGCCGAGCTCTGAGATTTGTCTGGTGTTTCGCCAGGGGCGAGTGCTTGTGCGCATTTACACGCACTTCCAAATCGAGGGATCCACGTTTGATCGTCGTGTCAATTGGTTATGGCCCGCGCAGCCAACCGTGTTCATTTCGCATCGAGAACCTGGCGATGCACGTGCTGTGCTAGCGTGAGACGAGATTCCGCTCGGGTGGGCCGTTCGTCATAGGGCATGCCGTAAACGCGATATGACAGCCCAGGGACCACCCCGAGCCCCTAGCCGCCCATGCCACGCCCGTTTTGCCACGGCGCTAGCCCAGGGCCGTCCCCACGTGACCGCAGTGTGTATTTCGAATAAAATTTGCCTGGCGCCGTCTTGGTTCTCACCACCGTCTGCAGAATCGCTGCCGCAGCTCACGCACGGAAAGCCGTGCGCTTTCGCATTCCGCTGTGGGGAAAGTCCCCGGAGATAGCAGGGTCGGCTGCTGACTGCACCGGAGCCAGCCCATCACACTCGCAGGAAAGCGCCCGCCCCGAGGCACGGCTGGGGAGTGTGATCTCCGTGTGCATGGTGGCCGCTTGGGCGCCAAGTCCACTGTGCCTCGCATCAAGCGGACACAGTCGCCGGCGTGCTCTGTGTTGCCCGTGCGCGCTGGCTCTTCCGACGGCCATACCCGGCTTCTCACCGACCTGGAGGTTGCGACCCGCTGGCGAAGATATGAGCCGCGTGCGTGCCTCTAGGTCGTGTCGGTGTGCGGCTGCTCGGGGAGAGGCTGCCGGGCTCATGTTGCTCATAGCCGATAGTTATGCGATTGCTGCCTGGCCGGGCTCGCCCGTCCGGTGGTAACTCAATGGGGCTCACTCGCGGACGGTGGTCTAATTTTTCGATTTCCCCGAGCATTCGCTGCTTCAGTCTAGAACATTTGCTATTTTTATCGGTGAGTTTTCACTCTGGCACGCTTTACATCATCGTTTTGCCATGATGCTTGAATTTCTTCAGGGAGGATCCTTTCGCTTGGCGATTGAGACGAGCTCCAAAATGACACTCCTGATTTAGTCTTCGGCTCTTGAACCTGCCGGTCCGTTTACTGACGTTCTCTTCCAGTGTAATTATCGACTCGTTCCAATCAATGTCGCTTGATCTCCTTCCTGGCAATTAAGACCGCGTGTTCCACCCACTCGCTATGCCTGGGGACTTCGCCACCGCAAGGTTCATCTTGGCTCACGTCCCCATACTTGCGTACAGTGGAAGACCAATGAATCTTCATCCACGCTTGTCTGTTCTTCCAGTGTTCAGCCGAGTACTATATGCGAGATTATATATATGCTTTATTCATTCTCGTGTGCAATTGTTCTTCAGCCTCGCCCGGCAAAGAACCGGACCGCTGCCCCCATATGACCCCCGGCAGTACCTTCGATGTACTGCGCTCGAGAAGTCCGCATAAGAATATCTATCGCACGGCGTAAAAGGGGCAGGGGGATGTCCGTGAAGGCCGAGGGAACGTCTGGATTCTGAATCTCGTAAAGCGTGAGGATCGTATTGAGTTGACCGGTCTGGTTCGCCTAGAAGCAACGTTGTGTGCATGCGTTACTGAAGCACGGAATATTCTTACCCAATCATGCAATGCCTCCGCCCACTCCTCTGGCCTTCTCCAGTAAACAATCACCGACCTCGTCTGATTGGATGGCTCAAACTCAGCCATCTTGTTGGCGACTAGCTTTGCCAGAATTGTCTCGAGATGTTTCTCTGTGAGCCCACCTGTTCTCAGGCTCGCCATTTAGTACAGATCAGCACAGAGACAGATGTCATCTTACGATTGATACGAGGGTTGATCAGGATCTCAGCCCAAAGACCATCTTTTATCCCTGCATCCTCCGCACGGAGGGTAAACAAGTTCCGGAATCGTGCATAACTTGTGATAAGCTGTGACCAGACGGCGAACGAGGAGGCTTCAGTCGTAGGATTGGGCTGATGTCTATTTGTGGCCAGTGAATTACCGAAGCCTGGAGTTTGCGGGACTTACACAAACAAGGCATGGTACGAGTGAATACTAGGGAGCGTAAAGCCTAGCTATCATGTCAATCAAGTTAGCAGCGTCATAGAGCAGCGCTAACCCGAGGCAGTTTTGAATGTGCTCAGAGTCTGCATGATTGGCGTGAAAGACGAGGTATCCCATTGATTAGTCATCGGTGCTTATGTGATGCCCAGGGATGCCGTCGCGTATCTGACCTGAACTCTACCACAACAACACTCGACGTACCCCCACCGTGCGAGCATATCATGCCTGCCCGAATCAAGAACGATAGCGACACAGAGATGGAGGACAACGATGGTTATGAAGCCGCCCCGTCAACGACCAAAGCGAAGAGGAAGGCAAATGCCGCTTCCAACAAGAACAAACGCCGGGTCAGCATGTTGAAGGACATCGAGGCCCAATCACGGAGCGAGGCTTCGGCAGACTCGAACGATCTCACAGCAAACGATGATTTCAGCGAGAAGAGAAGAAGAAGGCAGAGTGCCGCACGAGCAGCTCTCCAACAGACTGTCGAGGATGATGCGGATGGCCCACCCGGGGGTGGCGCACAACGCACGCCGAAGAAAACTGCAGTTGCCAGAGCACACCGACTGGACAGGGTTGACCATACCCCTCTGCCTGCCGTATCGTTCGACGTTATGAGTAGTAACTTTGAAGAATGGATGAAGATGGCTACCGACAATGTGAGCACCGGGTCAAACTACCATACTGCTCTAACACTAAAAATAATGGGATAGAAAATCAACGCTGCCAACTCTTGGAACTTTGCTCTTATCGACTACTTCTATGACATGTCGCTGCTTCGAAATACTCAAGATGGCTCTGTCAACTTTCAAAAGGCATCCTACACACTCGACGGATGCGTTAAAGTCTGGACTTCTCGTGTCGACAGCTGTAAAAACGACACAGGAAAGCTGCTGAGCAACTTGACAAACGACACTGTCGAAGAAGAGGAGGACGAAGGCCATCAGGATGCCGAGGGGGAAGCCGAGGAGGGTGGCCGCACTCAAGCCAAGAAGAAACGAGTATGTTCGGCTGAACCTAAACGTTACTCACGCTGACTATTTCCTAGACGCACAGAACGGAAAACACGCTGGCCAAGTCTGTCGAGCAACTCCAAGTGAAGAAGTTGGAAACCGAGTGCACCCCCGATCCTCTATTCAAGAAAACATCAGCCGACTTCGATGAAGGAGGGGCTGGAGGCATGCTTATGAACCATCTTAGCGTTGATGGACAACTTCAAATTGTCTTCGATGCTAGTGAATCTCGGCTTTTGGACGAAGAAGACGCAGAGACCGAGGATGCGACGGTCTCTCTGGCTGAACTTCGGGGTGCGTTTGTTTTTTGGGGATTAGATTCAGCCACACTAATGACGTGCCACACAGCTAAACTTCCCGATCTCGACGAGCTTGACGAATGCAAAATAATGCCTGGCCTAGATTTTCAGTTCAACTCGGATAGTAAAATTCTGGACCTCGCATTTGCCAACAGCATGCTGGCGAGTCGAAACACCCCTGACGAGCAAATGGATTACGTTGATGGGGATGCGGAGATGGCTGGCGCAGGCGAAGGCCCTGTAGAAGATTTCTTCACCGGTGGGGAAGCGGTCGCAGACTTTGATGACAATTTCCCTGGTGCCGGAGGCGGTGGCTTCGATGAAGATGGAGATGATGATGATGGAGCAGGCGGCGGCATGGAGAACTTTACCGCGAACAATGCCTCAGGGCCGAACCGTACTGGGCCATTGGAACCATTTGATCCTCGGCGTGGGCGTGATGAACGCACGATCATCATGAGTATGACCGAAGACGCGACGGACATGCTCGATTACTTTGATAGCACTGTGATGAAGAATTGGGCCGGACCACAGCACTGGAAAGTGCGCCGTGTGATCCGTAAAGGTGAGTCGATCAGGGGTAGTTGAGCGAACAGAGGTACTGACGGATTGGCGCACGGATCGGCCTAGACGGCGACACAACTGGCAATACAACCACACGTTCCCGTAAGGATAAGACGGCTTTCATGATTGATTTCGAGACCCCATCGGAGAACACTGCCAAGAAGCTGTTCGTGCCTGGAACAAAGTCTGCACTCACACTCCCTGCCCCTAAAGCCCCACAAGGGGCTCGGAAGAAGGGAGCGAAAAACGTGAAACCAGTCAAGAAGAACGATTACTTGTTGCCAAACGATATGCACTTTAGTAGCATGCAGCTATTGCGATTGTTCATGAAGCCCAAGTTTACTGTGAGCGTCAGGTTTAGGCTTATTAATTCCCAGGTTGTTGATGCCATATTAGGTCAAGATGAGGCGAACTAACGTCGACGATCCTCCTCGAGGTACGAGATTCGGTGCCTTGAACGTCTCACGCCACTAATCGAGTTGACAGGAGAGGATGATGAAGTTGATGAAAAGTTCTGGGCTCAGGCTGCGGCGGATAATGCCGCTGGTCCTAATGATGGAATGGGCGGTAAGTGATCTGATTGCCGATTTATCAAAATTCAGCTCTAATGTATGAGGGGGCAGACTTTAACCCTGCTCCGTTTGCCACCCAATTCTTCAACGACGATGACGATGGGGACGATCCTCCTGGGTTCGACGATGGGGGTATGCCTCTTGAGGGCATGGCCTCGAATATGGAGGAAGAAGACTTGATTGCCGCAACGCAGGGTACCCTCAAACGTGTTCGTCCAGAGCATATCAACTACACTAAGCGTGCCAAGCGTGTGGATGTACGAATGCTGAAGGACAATATCTGGAAAGGACTCGGGATTGTTGTCCCTCGCACGGCCGAAGAGAGCGAGGTACGCCATAGTCGTGTGACCTGATGTTTAATCAGCTGATAACATCTTAGGAAATGCCCATGTCTACCGAGCCCGAGCCCGAACCTACTGACCCATCAGAGGCACGAGACTTTACGACGGTCATATCTGGTCTGCGGTCACAGTACCCGGAGGAAAAGCTGGAGGAGATCAGCACTAGTTTCTGCTTTATTTGTCTGCTCCACTTAGCCAACGAGCGTGGACTGAAGATCCAAGTTGGCGAGGCCAACCCTGTTGATCCATGGGCTGGGAAAGGGAATATGGTAGTAGATGATGACGATGCAGGAGCAGAAGACGAGGACTTGAAGCGCATAGGAGATCTAGCGCGGTTACAAGTATTCCGAGACCCCAACGCCCGACCTGCTGCGTGACCAACTTTGTTTCTTTGGGATCAGGCTGTATTTTGTTTGAGCGTTTGTATTAGCACGCATGTTAGGATCTATATGTCTCTCTGGTTCGTTTATTCTGTATTTATTGGCTGGACGACATCGAATTCTTCAATTATTGTAATAAACAGGGTCAGTTGCCCAGCTACCCACACCCAAAGAATAGCGACTCAGTGGGAAATCATGGGGGGAAATGACCCCTGTAACACCAAGGTTAACACCTTCAAATTTCGGAATTGGAGTGCGGCCGTTGTCAATCGCAAAGAGTACAAACATGCGCTTGTGTCGTGCAGGTCGATGAGGATATTCCGCGCAAAATAACTACATGGCTTGTTATTTAAGTTAATGACAGCTAATAATCGGGGTGGTCTGTCGTGCATTCTCTTCAGCTCGAATGGACGACCAAGACGAGAAAAGAGTGTTCGCTTCGATAACAACGATTGTGCAAAATCATGTTGAGCACTAACATCGTGCCTTTTCAGTTTTGAATACCTCAAACTCTCCTAAACTCAGCTCACACATGACCCTGGCTTGCCAAAAATGCTGTACACGGACGAGGCCGCGCTAGAGAATTCCAAGGCAAAGACTGAACACGCATGCATACATCCTCTGAACGGGCGATACCTGATTACAACAAAGTCTTTCATGCATACTCCGTCGCACGAAGGAATTAATACCAACTGTTGAACTCGGTATATCGCACGGGTATGTACAAGGAAAATCACCAAAATATACATACGCATGTCATCCCAAACTAGGCTCAAGCGAACACATCTCCCATCCTCTGGCCAACTTTGACTTTTTCGCCAGGCTTGACAGTAAAAGCAAACCCACGCGGAGCCTCAAAGACCATGACGACTGTGCTCCCAAGCTTAAATCCACCCATCTCTTGACCGCGTGTGAGCGGTTGGCCACGAAGCAGTGCGCTCGCTTGTGTATAGTGCGCTTCGATGAATGCACCAGGCGGAGGGCGTCGACGGAGGTTTGTCCGCAAGTTCTGTGATTATTGCAGTGTTCAAGGATTGAAGAGATTGGGAGATCAAGGGTTTGAATGGTTGGAGGGATAGGGTGAGACGAAGTCGCGGTTTGGGGGTAAAGGGGCAAGTGGAAGTGGGGTTAGGGGGCGGGATGAAGCACGCGTCAGAAGAATGAACACGCGTAGGTCAGACGACCAACGCACCTTATCAAAGTTCACGACAATGGACCCAACATTCGTCGCTCCAACCGGGATCATACTAAAGAATCCGTATTTCCAACGACCGAGGAGCGCGACACGTTCGTTCAGGACAAACAAGTTGGCGATCCGTCGCGCGATCCATGGCGAGACGCTAAATAGTTCACCTGTTCATAGTTGTTAGACCATGATAATCAAGAGGGAGTGCGAGGAGACCAACCAGCAAAATGCCGCCGCCGTTCAACAACCCAGGCAGCTGGGCTATGGAATCGATGGTAATCGCCAGGTGCGAGGTAAACAACCGCAAAGAACAATTCGTTTCCTTCCTTGACTCCACTTGTAGTTCGCTTCAATGGGGACAAAGCACCAACGCCAAGTTCAGCAGCGACTGCGACTGTATCCTTCTTCTCTTCTTGGACAGTCGCGTCATGTGGCTCGCGGGGCTTCATGGCTCGTACTTCCTCGGTCGTAGCATCCTCGTCCGCGCTCTCATCGGCTCGGGGCGTATCTTCCGACCGACCGAGAAGCTGGTCCAGAGTATAGTCAATTCCGTTTACAGAGGCGAATTCGGCGTCAGACGTGTGTGCATGCGCGGGATCTCGAGCTGGGAACGGAACCTGAACGAATTCGTTTGGAGGTGTATGCGGAGGTGTTGGGAGAGCAGCCGGTGTAGGACTCGGCGATCGGGAATTCGAACCGAGCAATGCATCCAACGAGTACGTTAATCCTTTGACTTGTTCAACCCGACCATCGTGCGTGATTGAGCCGAAATGCAGTACCGTTCCATCCGCAGGCGAAACCTATATCACATCAATATAAATTTAGTGACCTGCACAATCACGTGAAACCGAGGAAACAGCGATGACACGTACGAGAGCAGCATTGGCGATAGGTCGCACACCTTCTGCAAGCTCACGATAGAAGAACTCGCCTAGAGAGGCGTATTTTGTGAGGTCTGGTTCACGCAGCTCGTCGAGGTTGCAACCAAAAATCCGTGCATAGAGTTTGAATCCGGCCGGGCGCATCCATACAGGGAGTTCAAGTGTATTGAGTGTCCCCCATAGACGTGATAACGAGCGCAGGGGGAGTGCCGCAAGAACATGGACCTGGAGTCGAGCAAGGGTAAGCAGGTGACAAGGTCGAATGAATCATTGACGTGCCTGCCAAGGCCCTGACACTCGTACGGCATCGCCTGCGCCAGTGTAAACCAGGCCAGGGTCGCCCATGCTCGATTGAACCATGCCAGAATAGTGTTGTCGCCTGTAATGAATGACCGCGAGGAGAACGGCTCCGACACCAACTGGGAGCGGATACCACTTTGTCGGCGTGTTTCGCCATGCGTCACGGAGACGGTCTGAGCGCAGTGAGTAGTGTACAATTGAGCAAGAGAGAGAAACGCAAGTGGCCATGAGAGGGTATGAGTGAGTTTGTGTGGTAGGGTATGGGTACAGACGCACAGCGCGAGCCGAGCGATGTACATCAACATAATCGGCGCCGCGTTGCACAAACACCACATGGGATATAGGAGTGAGAAAACATCACGCGGATAGTCGATCGAGTGGTAAGTTTGCAAAAACGTGAGCGAGTGGTCAACACGAGGTAGGCGAGATAAAGACATACGACGAAGTGGGGCCCGACGCGCTCCTTCCTGTCCCGATGCTGTGTTTGGTCCTTCTTGCTTTCCCGCTGTCGAGTACGCACGGAGTTTGGCCACGTAGCTTGTCGCCGGAAGCCCGATGTTTGGCCCTTCGATGACTTTGAGTGGCGGCCGCCGAGGAGCAGCCAGGAACCGCAGGACGGGGGCAGCACGCCGAGCGACTTTGGCGCGAGTGTTTCGAAATCCGGGAATTCGTAGTTTCATTTTGGCGGCCTCTAGAGGTGGCCGAGAAAAATATACAAAAAGGAAAAAGGAGGGAGAAGGGAGGATGTCGTGAGCTGGTCGTCGGCCGGAGAGCACAAGAGCGCACGTGAGAGTGGATTACGTCACAGGATGCCATAAGCAGAACGTATCCCCCGATCTACCCAAAAATTAACACCCGACAAGTGCTTACAATGACGACGCTGACGGCCGGAGCGAGCACCAAGCCTCTGTCGCACTCACTGCTGCCCGCCAAGTCATGGAAACACTTTGTCGCCGGCGGGTAAGTCACCGCGCTCTATGCTTTCGTTTTCAGCTAGATGACGAGCGGCCTAGTCTCGGTGGGATGTGTGGTGCGATCGTCACTGCTCCGCTCGATGTTGTCAAGACTCGCCTGCAGAGCTCGCTGTATCAGGATGCGCATCGAGGAGCCGTAGGTGCCGGAAGCAAGAGCATCGCTGCTCGAGCTAGAAATTTGTTGTGGCACTTTGTAGAGACAGGGCATATACTTCGGTACATTTTGGTCATCGCTGTCACGAGATAACAGATAGATGATTTTATGATTTTACAGGGATATATACAAGTACGAAGGTGTCCCTGCTCTATTCAAAGGACTCGGGCCTACTCTTGTTGGAGTTATCCCAGCACGCAGTATCAATTTCTATACATACGGCAACGGGAAACAAATCATCGCCAACCACTTCAATGGAGGGCGCGAAGGCACCATGGTCCATCTCACTGCCGCTGCATTTGCAGGCAAGCCCAGTTTCCAGGCTTCTGAGTGGATGCTAATCAGGTCACAGGCATCGTAACTTCGACATGCACAAATCCCATCTGGGTAGTCAAAACTCGTCTGCAACTGGCTGGAGATATCCGAATAGCAGAGCCTGCCATGTCTCTGGCAACAAACACTGGAGCCCAAGTTTCAACACCCCGGTTAGCAGGCGCGTTCCATACTACCTTGGGCATAATCCGACATGAAGGTATCCGAGGATTATACAAGGGTTTGAGTGCGTCCTACCTTGGTGTAACAGAAGGAACCATCCAATGGGTTCTCTACGAGCGATTCAAGAAGATTGCGAAGAGGAGCTCGGATGAAGTCGGACGAGGGGGAGGCGTAGGAGAGTGGTTCGGGATGCTGGCCGCTGCCGGAGGGGCTAAGATGACGGCAAGCTTGATC
The DNA here is from genome assembly GCA_016906575.1 of Ceratobasidium sp. AG-Ba. Classification (NCBI taxonomy): domain Eukaryota; kingdom Fungi; phylum Basidiomycota; class Agaricomycetes; order Cantharellales; family Ceratobasidiaceae; genus Ceratobasidium; species Ceratobasidium sp. AG-Ba. The sequence goes on along the minus strand of CP059611.1, from coordinate 2,236,790 downwards.
ACGTACCCGCACGAGGTAATCAGGACACGGTTAAGGCAGCCCGTCGATCCGGTAACGGGCAAGCAAAAGTACAAGGGGCTGTATCAGACTTTGAGGCTGGTCATTGCTGAGGAGGGTGCGTTTGATTACTCGTGTCTACTTTTACCATGTGAGCTAACATGTTGAATAGGCGCACGAAGATTGTACGGCGGACTTTCGGCGCATCTTATGAGGGTTGTGCCAAACGCCGCGGTGATGTACAGCATTTATGAGGGTATCATGCGATGGGGCGAGAGTTCTCGATGAGCGGATAAGGAGGTTTTGATGGATTGGGTATAAATTATGTTGCTTCGTTGCTGTAGCCCAAGCACTTCCCCCCTGATGTAGATGTATAATTATGATAACCCCACTTCCCCAGCCTCGAGTAGCTCAAGCTGGGGGGGCCGTGTTCCAAATGAATTGTTCCAAACAATCAAATGATTTTGCCAAGCGCCCGATCGAGGTGTAGTCCCAAACATACGTACACAAATTTCGCCATCCAGTGAGAATTGTTCAATTCGGAAATCATATCCGAATTCACCAAATGTATATAGGAGATCATGCGTGCCTCCATCCCATGCATCCTCTCCCCTAATGACCACCCGCATCGCACAAGCTGTCTCCGACACCGTTCTCGACGCCCAGTCTCTTTCTCTCGATGGCGCCGTGGGCGTCTCAGCTGGGTCGGACATCGCAGCCCACATTGTTCAGCACGCAAAACCCGAGTCGTTGCTCTCGGTCTTGATCAAGCCTGATGCATCTACCATTGCCCAACTCGTTGCTGGACTCGTTCGTACTCCTGTGCAGACCGGAGCCGGCGTCGTCGTCCACGTCGCACTCGATAATCACGTCGATGGATCTCCACTCGCGAGTGCTGCACCGTATGTCTTGCGCTCCACGACCTCTGTCCAGGCGCATGATCATGCCATGTTGGCCTCTCGCCTCGCGTGGTCTGCTCAATCTCTCGTCGTTCACCTCTACACACCTGTTGAAGAACTCGACGTCGATCTAGAGCACGTGCGTGCCATGGTACGAACCGAACGTCGAACAGGATCGCCCATCACCGACGACGTTACGGCCGAGTTCAAGGCTTATGCTACAGCTGCGGCCGAGACTCTTGCTGCTGTTCGACGTGCCCAGGTCCCGGTCCATATCGTTGGCCACCACGATGGTCACCCACAGACGGTCGTCGTCACCACTGGCGCCGCGCCTGCTCTCTCTTCCACCCTAGGAGGGAGAGATCATGTCCGACTTGTTGAAGTGTCGCTTTTAAGACCGATTCTTGCTTCCAAACTCGCTGCGGCTATCCCGGAGAGCGCAACTCGGGTGATCGTCCTCGACTCGCCTGGGCCGCGATCGACGAAATGGTCACCTCTCCACCTCGATGTTGCCGAGACCCTTCAGTCGAGAGAGAACATACCTGCTATTCTGAGCGGGACCCTCGCAGAACTGGACGAGTCCTCCGCGCACTCGTTCTTCGATTCGCTCGATTCGTTCCAGGACGGATCCGTCCTAGGTAATCTCTCTCCTCCCGCCCAAATTGCTCCTCCGCATATCCCCAAGCACGAGAGTTCGTATACCAAAGTCCTCGAGTACGTTTTCGGTGACCGGTTTGTCGTTGCCAACGACCCTCAGCTCGTGACTACCAAAGGACCTGCTGCGACTCGCCCCGAGTTTGCGCTGGGAACTGTTCAGGCCCAGTTGGACACTCGTACAAAGCTTGTTGGTGCCGTTCAGAGCCTACTTTCTGCAGGATCCAAGACTGGTATTAGCTCTGATCTTCACTCTGCGCTTGCCGATTGGTCCCTCAAGCGAGAAGACCCCAAGGCCTGTCCCAAGGCGGCCAACAAACTCCTCGAGTTGCTCAAAGCCGAAAATATCCAGCACCCAGCAGCTGACGAGATCCTTTCGCTCGCCGAACATCTCACCCTTCCCTCGCGCTGGATCATTGGCTCGGACGCTTGGTCCTATGATCTCGGTGCCTCGGGCTTGCACCATGCTATCGCATCGGGGTTGAACATCAACTTGCTCTTGCTTGATACTGTGCCCTACTCTCAACGTTCTACCACGGACCCTTCTCAGCGCAAGAAGGATGCTGGGCTGTATGCGATGAGTCACGGAGACGTCTATGTCGCCAGCGTCGCAGTATACTCGTCCTACACTCAAGTCGTTCAAGCTCTTATAGAAGCAGATGCCTACCCCGGCCCAAGTATCGTCCTCGCCTACTTGCCCTACGAGTCGGAATCTACACCCGCCCTTTCTGTTTTGCAGGAGACCAAACGCGCAATCGACTCGGGCTATTGGCCGTTGTACCGCTGGGACCCTTCCAAGCCCTCTGAACCATTTTCACTTGATTCGGCTGCAATCAAGGCCGAACTCCAAGAATTCCTCGATCAGCAGAACCACTTGTCGATTCTCTCGAACGCTACGCCTGACCTTGCCAAGGAACTAGTAGGTAGTCTGGGTGAAGACCTCAAAGCCGCCCGAAAGAAGCAAGCCCAGGCCGCATACGATGCTCTCGTCAATGCAATGGATGGCCCGCCTGTCCTAGTCCTGTACGCATCTGACGGAGGGGCGGCCGAAAAGCTCGCCAAACGTCTGTCCCAACGCGCCCAGGCGCGTGGACTAGCCGCACGAGTTCAATCGCTTGACTCGGTCCCATTGACCAAGCTCGTTGAGGAAGAGGGTGACGAGGCGCGGTTCTTGTTTGTTACTAGCACGGCCGGCCAAGGCGAACCTCCTCAAAATGGACGAGACACGTTCAAGGCGATCAATGCAGCCGTCGCGCGGGGTGATTCGTCCTTGTTCACCAAGCTCAAGTATGCTGTATTCGGTATGGGAGATAGCCATTATTGGCCGCGCCCTGAAGACGCACATTACTACAACAAACCGGGCAAAGATCTCGATGCGCGTTTGACCGAGCTGGGCGGTACACGAATCGCCGCGCTCGGGCTGGGTGACGATCAAGATGCCGATGGACCTCAGACCGGGTACAAAGCCTGGGAGCCACTGGTATGGAAAGCGCTCGGTGTGGAAGGCGTGAGCGTGGCAGAAGCGGAGCCCGAGCCGATCACGAATGAAAACATCAAGATTGCGAGTCGGTACTTGCGCGGAACGATCGCCGAGGGTTTGCGTGATACTTCAACTGGGGCGCTCGCACCGTCTGATGGCCAATTGACCAAGTTCCATGGGATCTACGAGCAAGATGACAGGGATATTCGCGATGAGCGCAAGGACGCTGGTCTAGAGCCTGCTTATGCGTTTATGATTCGCGTGAGGATGCCTGGTGGTGTGTGCTCTCCTCAACAGTGGCTCGCGATGAGCCAGATCGCAGACGAGCATGGGAACGGGACTTTCAAACTTACAACGCGCCAGACGTTCCAGTTTCATGGCGTCATCAAGAAACACCTCAAGCCATCTATTCAGGCAATCAACCGCGCATTGTTGGACACGATAGCTGCATGTGGGGACGTTAACCGGTAAGCTCTAGATTTGATTTCCGCATTAACTGTGGAAACTTAGAGGCTGGCCAGGAATGTACTCTGCTCGTCGTTACCAACCCTAAGTCACTTGCACAGACAGGTGTATCAGTTTGCCAAGGCTCTGAGCGAGCACCTCTTGCCGCGTATGACAGCGTACCATGAAATTTGGCTCGACAAAAAGCTTGTTGCGGGCGATGCAATTAAAGAACAGGAGCCGCTCTATGGCCCATATTATCTTCCTCGCAAGGTCTGTGTATTTTCGTTCCACGATTTTCTGTCCACTGAGGTCTCGTATAGTTCAAGATTGCTGTCGCTGTCCCACCCGACAACGATGTCGATATCTTTGCGAATGACGTTGGATTTATTGCCATTGCCTCACCCGAGGGCAAGCTCGTTGGGTTCAACGTTACTGCTGGTGGAGGTATGGGAGTGACGCACTCAAACAAAAAGACGTATCCACGCGCGGCAGACGTACTTGGGTTCTGTACACCCGAGCAAGCGTTGGATGTTGCGAGGAACATTCTAATCGTACAGAGGGACAATGGAAACCGCAAGGATCGCAAGGTTGGTTTCAACCCTGACTTAAGGGATAGCGTAAACTGACGTATATGCTATCCAGAATGCTCGCTTGAAGTACACGATCGACCGAATGGGCCTTGATGTGTTCAAAGCGGCAGTTGAAGCCGGACTAGGTTGGAAACTCGAGGTCGCTCGTCCTTTCAAGTTTGAGAGCAACATTGACAAGTTCGGCTGGCAAACCGGCCACGACGGCAAGCACCACTTCACAATGTTCATTGAAAACGGCCGTGTGCAAGATGAGCCAGGCAAGGCATTCAAGACGGGTCTCCAGGCTCTGGCCAAGGCGCACAAGGGCACGTTCCGGCTGACGTGCAACCAGCACTTGATCTTGTCCGAGGTTACGGATGAGCGATTGCCTGAGATGAAGGCGATCCTAGCCGAATACGGATTGGACAATTATGCATACTCGGGCCTTCGGTTGAGTAGTTCAGCTTGTGTTGCGTTCCCAACATGTGGACTTGCAATGGCTGAATCCGAGAGGGTAAGCTCCTCGTGTGGTTAGGGTTGGAGCGTAGCGCTGATCAACGTGTTATACAGTACTTACCTGTGCTGATCGACAAGGTCGAGACTATATGCGAAGAGAACGGGCTCCGGAACGACTCGATTGTCATGCGTATGACAGGATGCCCGAACGGATGTGCGAGGCCATACCTAGCTGGCACGTGGATATCGCCCTCCATATGATACTACTGCTAACGACGTTCAACTCGCAGAAGTGGCATTCGTGGGCAAAGCCCCTGGATCGTACGTCATGCTTCTAGGTGGGGGATATTACGGGCAGCGCCTGAACAAGATCTACCGAGGTACGTTACTCTTCTCCGCTAAGCTATATGTGCATGAATCTTATTTATGATCTCAGAAACTGTGTCCGAACCCGAGATTCTCGCTATCCTGCGTCCTATGATCAAGCGATATGCTCTTGAACGACACGAGGGTGAGCGGTTCGGCGACTTTGTTATCCGAGCAGGCTACATCTCTGCGACTACATCTGGGAAAGAGTGGTACGAGGGAATGGGTGGAGAGGGCGAACACCAGGCCACAGCTGCCTAGTTGCAAGTCGCCATCAAAAAATTATGCGTAGATTCGTCATGTTGTAATTGCACTTCTGTATTATCTCGTCATATCGTGTTCAATTGTTATTCTCAGATTTATGAACTGAAATATATGGCGTATATGCGCCGAACAATCACTTTTGAACCTCAGCAAAAGCATTTTTTAGGGCGGTAACAATCTTGTCGATGTCGCCTCGTTCGGGATTGGTAACTGTCACTCCCTAGAAGAACAAATCAGTTGTTACAATATGACTGGCTCTCATAAAATAAACATACCATGTGCCCAATACGGAAGTACTTGTCTACAAGGCATAACTTTTAGCTTGGGCTCAACCATGAGGATCAATATTCACCTTTGACTTCTTTGTGGAGACCGGCAGCAATGACCACATCCTGTTTCAACATCTTTGGGATGATATCAGATGCGGTAACCCCACTCGGGAAGTAGACCTATGAACTAGGTTAGCGTCAATGTCCAGAGGACCATAATGTTTCACCAACCGCTGTCATGCCATTGGCCGCGAATGCAAGATCATTCGGCACCTTTTTTCACCAGTAATTTCAGACTCGTTTAGATAACTTTTTAGGGCACAACTCACGAGTTTGAGTCCCAGATCAGCCACAGCCTTTTTAACTTTCGCACTAGCTTCCTTATGCATCTTGAAGCGTTCTTCCAATGAAGGTGAGCCTTTAGTGATAGAGGTCAAAGAAGCGTGGAAGGCATAGATCAGGTTTACTGGGGGCTATCGATTTGGTGCGTTAAGTCTGGATGGACACACAAAACAGGTAGAGTAAATGCCCGTACAGTAGCGAAATATAATGGGTTTCCCTTCTCGTACGCTTGCATGATAGGCAGCCAGCGATTCCAGTTGGCAAAGTATGAAGACACTGGGGTTTTCCTCGCCTCGAGGACCTAAAGACGAGGGTGACTGTAGCTCCATGAATTATGACAATAAAACTGTAAGCTAACCTTAAGCGCACGCTGGCTTGCGCATACTACGCTGAGGCCCGGGGGTGTTCCAAGGCCCTTTTGAGTGGCAGAAAGGACAACATCGATACCCCAATCGTCCATGCGGATCTCTTCGCTGGCTACTGAACAAACACCGTCCAAGATAACAAGAGTGTCAGGCGACAGGCGTTTGACCGTCTCTCCGATCATCTTGGCGTCAGACAAAACACCTGCAGGTTATGAATCTAGCAGTGCACTATCTATAAATACCCCAGCACTAGCTCACCGGTCCTAATAGGCGAGTCAGAAAAGGTCAGATTTATGCACACACAATGGTGCTCACGATGTGTCAACGTGTGTGAACGTTACAACTTTATACTTCTTCTCCTTCAACGCATTTTCCAGATCTACCTGAGTAACAGCAGCTCCAAGGTCAGCCTTAACTTGCTTCACTTTCGCTCCGTAGGTCTCGAGGCTTTACCCCATCCCTGTCAGTCTACAGTCCTTGATATGATTATTCAATCTTACCAATCAGCGAAGCTATCCCCAAAATAACCGGAATGTAACACCAACGCATCTTCGCCGGATTCCACTAGATTACTTGCCACCTGAGTGATAGGATGTTAGCCGGCCGAAGTAATCCGTTGGGGATTTTCAAACGGTGAAAACAAACGGTCAACATACCATATCCCAACCCAGTGTCCCACTGCCAGCGACAAGAAAAGGTTGTCCGTCTTTAGTATAGAGAACTTGTCTAAGATGGATTTGTCGTATTATGAGTATCCACACTGTGTCTCCATATTAGGAAACGGGATTGTTTTGACATACCGGAGCATGCGAATGCAGTCACCAAGCACAGGGATAAAATCCGCAGAGACATGAGACATCGAGGGGTGCGCATTGGCATACAAAACCTAACCACACGAGCTGTGAGGCGAATGACTCTATAACTATATGCGCTGGAGCGACGTACCTCGTCTGTAATCTCAATGGGTCCTGGGATGCTGTTGATGACATTTAATTGGGCTCTATCTACTTGGTATAAACAACTCACACTAGGAGCCTATGTCAAAACGGGATAAGGGTCATTCTTGTACAAAAGGCTTGGCGGACAATTCTTACTTGTGAGACTCCTGACGTGGCAAACACAAGAATCGTTCAATTAAACAAGTGGTGAAAGTAACTCAAGGCTGGACCAACCTGTTTAAAGTTATGTTGACCGGACATGATGTGGTGTGAAAGTCGTGCAAGTCTCTGGGCAGCTGATATGCTCGCTCGTTGCATCATGCTTTATAAAACGGAACTCGGAAGACGTCGGAGCCAATCTGAGTCTCATCATCCTTACGATGCAATCACATGTCTAAAATTCAAGCGCTACAAACAGCAAACAACAAATTCAGACTTGTACGGGAAGAGCGATAACCTGGTACATAAAATTGAAAAAAAGCTGTAGGACCTCAACGACGGACGTCCATTGAACTTGAGCTCCTCACTTCAGGATCCACCCCCGAGCCGGGTAAACTGACAGATGGACCGCCTCCCAAAAGACTGGAGAGTGTCTTTTGCAGGTCGGTCCATTCTGACTCTCGTGGTACAGCTGCGTCACCGATATCGTAAATATATAGCCGTCCGTCGCTTCCTCCCATCGCGACTCGCTTGCCGTCTTTACGATCCCATTCAAGCTTGTTGAGAGCTCGATCTGGGCAAACTTGAGTAGAAAGTGTAGGGATCTTGTAATGCCAGAATCAGACGGTTGCATTAATTAATTACCTGACCACATACCTCAGTGTCAGCATTAAGGTTCCATATATCAAACTTCCCATTTCCGTCGACACATCCAAAGACCGCAGGATGTGCTGGATGCCACTTGACATCGTATACATAGTTACCTGCCTCCTCGAAGCTGTATACAGGCGATATAGTGTGCGCGCTGGTGCTAGGTTTTGTCGCGTTACGAGCTCGCCAAAGCTTGACAGTCCAGTCCACAGAGCTCGTTAAAAACAGGTCTGAGAAGTCAACGGGGCCCGCAAGCGGATGGAAATCAATACCCGTAACTGGTCCTGCGTGTCCACGATATATATCATGTTGGTTAAGTCCCGCTTTAGCCCCCGCGCGGTCGTACCGGTTGGCCTGATAAATATGTCCCTCTTCTGTACCGACCCAGAACGTTGTAGTTTCACCGTCTGGGAACGACAGAGAGGTCACGGCAACCTCATCTGTCTTGGTGTGTCCTGCGTGTGCCAGCGAGAGAGTTTCTTGGGGTTGTGCGAGCATATCGGTAAGCCAACTACAGACGGTGCCGTCCGTACTGCTTGTGATTAGATTATGAGCATTTTGAGTACCGACGGTCTGCATTGCGTAAACAGGATACGTGTGACCTGCAGCCGAAAGCGGGGTCTTGAGAATAGGAACATGTTTTGCGCGAGTATCCCAAAGTAGAATTTGGCCGGAGTACGTCCCTCCAAAGATTAGGTTATGATGGAATGGCGAAAATGACACGGAGAGAACATCCGACTAGAAAGTCTCTGAGTATAGTTTGGTCATCTTAAACCAACAAACCAACCTGAGCATGAAGAACGAACTCGGGTCGTTCTACCAAATGGGTATTCCAGACACACACAATACCATCCGGCTCGTTTGGTGCCGAGGGGTTCTTGTTATATGCTGCCACGCTCAGCTCTGGAAACTGGCAGGCAATGTCAATAGACCAGTAGCTGGAGCTTTCTGCGTGAACAAACCTTTGGGGACCAATCCACATCCGTTATAGACCGGTTTTTACTCCATCGCTCGTCATAAAATGCGCAGACACGTTTGACTCGCTTGCCTTCAGAGTCATCCCTGTGCTCCAGAGTGGTTGGGCATCCAAGCAGACAAGCCTCTAAATTCGAACTCACGTATCAGCCTCAGCGCCGATGGTATAATCACGGATATAGTCATATCCATCATTTAATGCTCGTTGAACTATCTTTGTCGATTGCTCTACGAAGTTCAAGAATTCAGGAGCGATGTAAATGGACGCTCGTTCTTCCTCGGTTAGTTCTAATGCAGAAAGCATCAGCACACTGCAATTAAACACACAGTCACATACCCCGTATTTCTTCCTCAATTTCTCGGTCAAGTTTCTTTGCTTCCTCCTCTAGTTCTTGGTCACGCGCCGCACGCTGGCGCTCCCATTCTGCCTCTTCTTCTTGTCTTATTCTTGCCCTCAGCTCCTCCTCTGACGGTCCAGTAGGCTCGGTTTCGATTTCTGCTGTCTGGACTTCCTTGTTGTATATAACCCTTTGCTGGTATTAAAAACCATGAGTAAAGAGGGCGTAATATCAGTATATGTGATGGAGCAGACCTTTTGAGGAAGCTCGAAGAGATCTTCCTCGGTATCCAAATACTTCACGGGTATCTTGGCAGCCTGGAGCCTGAATATACGCAAATGATTAATACAGTAATCGAGCGACAAGTGTTACCCTTACGCGTCAGAATAATCATCCCTGACTAGGGTAGTTCCACTTGGCGGCTTGTCACTGACACTTTCGCCATTGCTTGCCCTGCTTGCTCGACCAGAGATGGGTAGCCCGTCAACGCTTAAACCACTCAACCGTGCATGACCGATGACACCTCCAGGTGTTCCTGGCATGGATGATGAAGGCGTTATATCGTCCCGGTCGCCCATCCCCACAAGTTGCCCAATTAGGTTTTCTACCTCCTCATGAACCGCGGCAGATACTGGCTTCTGTAGATATTCTGAGACATCATGATTATTAGCGTTAAACGTTCAGACATACCCTTGTTTCTTGAACCCTGCGCTCTAAATCCCTCTTCTGTCGATCCTCGCGCGCTTTCTTAAGCTCAGCGAGCTTGGCTCGTTTGGCGTCAAGTTCTGCGCGTCGGCGATCCGTCATGGCTATTATTTCGGTAGAATTTCTTATGTGCTAGCTAAGTTGTGAAATCACGCCAGGAAACAGCGTCGTGCTGGTGGGCAGGAGCGCGTCAAGGATTGGTTGCCAATTACTTGAACCCTGTCCAAATCAAGTTCAATTCGGTCAAACAAATCCCGTCAAGTCACAAAACCGATCGTCACCAGCAAGTATCCAGTCCCAGGCAGAGAGCCCCCTGGAGCATTCACCTTAAAGTTCTAGATTTATCTCTTACCTAGTTCTGTTAATCCCAACCTCGGGGTATATATTGCTGTGCGTTTCTAAAATCTTTCGTCGCAATGTCCAATCCAAGAGGCGGGCACTTCAAAGGCAAACGAAATGACCAAAAGAACAAAATCTACGGAAACCCTCTTCCCCTGATTATAGAACCAACACTTAAGCCTCACTCCTGGGCCTCACATGCTCTTGGTATTGTTGGCCTCAAAGCGGCTCGGCTCTCAAATCCACACTGCGAAGGAATATTAGACATTAGTACCCGCTCTGTTTGGGTCGTCAACAAGAGGGATGCTCTGATTCTTTGGCAACGAGGGTTCTTTGGGAAAGGAAATTTGTCCAGAAGTGAGCCTAGTTGGCTCACCCGTAGGATAGCACAGCTGCGCGGACCAGGAAAGGGTGGGTGGGAGATTAATATGATTTCGGTGCAGAAATTGACGACACTATGTAGCTTCTGCATCCGAGCTCATCACTGCGAAACGCCGAGAAGAGCGGAAACAGTTTAAAGCGACTCGCGCAGCGTACTTGGCGCAGGCTACAGCAGAAGCAGAAGCAGCTTTCGCAGCTGATAGCTCAGCCGATGTTGTGATTCCTACGATCGGGTCTGCTAGTCAAGCTGTACGAGCGGCCGCGAAGACCGCCCAGGCTGTAATTGCAGTGCCAGATCCACTCCAGCCGGTTTCCACCATGCCTTTGATCGAGGAGCCGCAGCCTAGCCCGGAGGCTGAACCAGAAGAGGAATTCATCGAACCTGAGGACATGGAACATTTACAGCTAACGCTTCAAGAAGCTTACTTTCTGGCCTGGGGTCTCGATTGTTTGAGGATTCTCGACCCCGAAGACGTGCGCGCCTCTTATTCTTCTCCTCAGACACTGTCTGATTCTTGTCTCAATAGGGACAATATTTATCAGCTGAATCCCTCCTCTCAACATTTATGTCTGTACACACCATACAGCTCCCAGACCTACCACCGGAGGAAGCACGACCAGATAATCCCTTCCTTGTGAATTATGTAGTATACCATCACTATCGCTCGCTGGGTTGGGTGGTCCGCGGTGGTATCAAGTTTTGCGTTGACTATATGCTTTACAAGCGGGGGCCAGTCTTCACACATGCAGAGTGAGTCGTAATACCATGCTGGGGATACAGTACACTAAGTGACTCTGCAGGTTTGCCCTCGTTGTGATTCCAGTATACGATGATCCCGACGACCAAGCTACGAGCCCGTTTCGACTTCAAAACACAGAGAGATTCTCTTGGACTTGGCTCAGTACAATCAACCGAATCAATACCCAAGTGAAAAAGGTGGGAATTTTGCATGCTGTCCTCAAATTGAATCTAATCAAACACCTACAGACTCTAATACTAGTATACGTGACCATCCCGCCCGTAGCGACTATGTCCCAAAAGGTCCTCGCTACACCTGACTGCTTACAACATTATTCAGTCCGCGAAGTTGTTGTTCGTAGATTCGTCCCAGCCAGAATGAGAGACTGAAATTACAATGGATTTAAGGATGAATACATGAGAGATACAGTTGCGAATATGCATACATAGCGATACAAAAATTGGGAAGGCGAATCCAATGCTATCGCCTTGACTTTTAGAGAGAAACAACAACCAAGCGGTACGGCTTTTCGATCGCTGCCTGTTTGCGGCGGCTGCAGCAGCATCCCCCCCGTTGCTTGGGCAGACTTGCAGGAGGCGTGTCCACCCTATCAGGAGCTAGAAACCCGATATCTTTACCCGACTTGCGCTTGTCGCCTCGACACAAGATCACCTCCAAGCCTAAAAATCATTTGTTGGTTCCCTTTACACAACACATAGAAGTTGAACGCACTCACGTCTAGGCTTGAAAAACCTTTCGTTCCAAACATCCAACAATGCTGCAACGTGCGCTGTTTTTTGTCTCTTCATTCCCTGTTCAGCTAGAGCACTTGCAAAAAATCCAGGAGGACCAAGGTGTTTTGTAACAGGCAAGACATTCGATACGGCCCGCTGGCCGGGCGAGAGCCTTGCAGCAGCGCGGACGTCTCCCAAGAGCTCCTCCCAGTCCGACTCTTGTACGTCATGCTCGTACAAGGCGGGTGTTCCGACAGTCGCAAACGAGTCTTCGAGTGTGTACGAGCCAGGTTTGGGATCGATGACGAACGGACGAGGGAGGTGTTGATAGCTTGCGCCAGATTCAGATGCCGGGGGTGCCGGGCGCAGAAAGCATGGCGAAGTGTGTTCGTCTGGAATGCGTGGGCATATGCGTGTTTTCTCCTCGGAACTTTAAAACACACGAGTGAGAATTCAATCAATCGCGGACTATGCGTACAACTTACGTCAAGTCAAGCTCGCCAATTGGCAGATTCAAACTCCCAACAGATGGCCGAGGCTTTCGCAAAAGGCTCCTTACAATCGACAAACGAGGAGGCTGTTCGGCTACTGCTGTTTCGTACGAAGGAGGTGCATGGTCGGGATGCCCGCTCATGGATATGCTGGAACTCCGGCCAGGCATGGCAATAGGAGACTCGGGGTCAGCGAATGGATAGAATGATGTAGGAGAGGAAGGTCCCTCGGTGGAGGTGGGTTGTGGGACGTCGATAGGAGCCTTGTGGTCGATGATCATAGTAGATTAGAGGTAATTGGAAACTTGTTACCGCAGTCAGACGAACAGACGGTCAATATATACCTGTGAGAACACAAGGTTGACCGATGCTGCGCCGGCCAGAGTGGATCACAGCATAGCCCCCGAGCCAGCCTCGGGCACGACTTGGGCAATGATCGTGCTTATCTCCGCAGTTGGGCTTGATCCTACAGCGTCACTAAAGTTAAAACGATCAAAATAACTCCAGGTTGTACAGTGTGATGCGCCCAAAAAAGTCTGAGCTCTCTTCAAATACAAGTTTGAGGCGTGCAAGCTGCTCCACACCGGTTCCTGTCTTGAGCGAGAACAACTGCCTTCGGTTGATGTCTTCTGGGAAGATTTGAGTGACTGTATGCCACGAAACTGTTGATTGTGCCTCGATATCTTCGCCTTGAGCCGGCATTCCGTATATCGTGCATTTAGTGCCCACGAATCCTCCCTGGAATGTTAGGGCAAGCTGAGTAGGGTTCACAGCCTCGTAGAACTGAAGCTCAATGGACTGAGGCAAGCCCTATATAAATGGCAGTTCAAACGTATTCTAAATGCAGGGCGAAGGAACTGTACCGCAGTTGAAGTCCAGCATGTTTCGGGGCTGCCATCGACCAAATGCTTCTTCCCAACAGATTTGTCTAGTGTCGAGCTGACTCTGCCCGTACCATGAGTACCGGTCGAAATATTGTGATTTTTTTATATATATCTGACCTGATTATCGTCGACGAATCAATGAGCGACATTGCGGTGGATGCACGCGCGCACGTGGTTGACTGGACCGGCGTTTGGATACGCAGGAGGCAGTCCAGGGGCACAGCATCTCAGGGACTAACTCTGAAGAAAGCGCCTGCTGAGGATCCTTAAGTCTGCCTCACGACCACCACCCAGGTCCAGCACTACTCCTCTCGAAATGCCCTCTTTCACCCCAGACAGCGCGCTCGAACTTCTCTTCGATCCCAGCCTCATCCCCAACGAGGTCCGCAGCGTCTTGGCCGAGGGGCTCCATGTGAGTGAGCTCCAGCTTCCCGACGCGTTTTCGGGCTAACCGTGCATACAGCTCCGACCGTTGTCGTCCACCGATGACGCTAGAGGCCTTTTCCCGGTCCTCTCCACCCTGTCCCCCTCGCCGACACCCGCTCGGGATGAATATGCTGCCCACTTTCAGCAGCTGAAACGGTTCCCTAACACCTATTTTGTCATTGTCATCATCGACACTTCCAATGACCAAGTAGTTGGCACTGGCACAGTAGTGATGGAGCGTAAACTCATTCGCAACTTGGGTACGTCACACTCCCAAACAACGCGGTCTATTCTTACCCGGGCGCTTTTCTAGGTCTTGTCGGACATATTGAGGATATCGTCGTCTCGCCCAAAATGCAGGGCAAGAAGCTCGGTCTGCGCATCATCAACACCCTGACGCACATCAGCGAGCAGCAGGGCGCGTACAAGACCATCTTGAATTGCAGTAACGATAATATCCGTACGTTTTTGTTTTTGTTTATCAACCCAAGTCTGACGCGTGCATCACAGCCTTTTACCAGAAATGTGGTTTCAAGCAAAAGGAGAATGAGATGGTGAGTGAACACACGTTGCTTGCCGCGTTTCGGCCATTGAACCCTTGTATTTCAGGCCAAGTATGCAGAACCGAGGCAACCTACCCCCAAGCTCTGAACATCGGACTCTACACGGACACTCATTCTCTATTTTGTATACTATGTGCCATCTGCGTTGATTAGCTTGGACCATTTAAGTCAATATTATATCAGATCTAAGAGTACATGATTGTGTGACAAAAAAAAAAAAAACAATCGAAATGATGCAAGACTCTAGTTTGTGGACACCACAACAAGGCGATAGGCTTCCCTGCTCTTGGCCTTTTTCTCAGTCCTGCGCTCGCTTCTCCTTGAGCGACGATCTTCTCTACGTGCCGCTCCACGCCCGCGGCGACCACTCCTACCACTGTAGGAATCCGAATCCGATGAGGACGAGTCATCATCGTGATGTCCATTGACACGGGGAGTCGCGTGAGGGCGATCAGGCGCGGGCAAATCGCGATCGGTGCCGGAGTAGCGATAGTTGCCCTTGCACAAGACAACAGAGAGCCCTAGCTGGATTGTGGGTATTCAACCAGAACAGCCAAACAAGAAAACTCACGTCGAGGACCAAAGAACCTCTCGTTCCAGGTGTTCAACAGATCGACGACGTTTGCAATATTCTGCTTCTTCATTCCGTGTTCAACCGCCATACTCGCCAAACGCCCAACAAACAGCAAGTGTTTTGTCACGGGCAACGCAGCAGCCACGGCTTTCTGCCCGCCATTAAACTTGGCGACCGTCACCACGTCGTCGAGGAACCGCATCCAATCGTCGGTCTCGACATCGTGCTTGTGAAACGCGGGAAGAGGCTCGACCACAAACGCATCGTCCAAGAACGTTTTGCCCGGCTTGCCGTGGATCACAAAGGGGTTGGGCAAGCGCTCATAGGTTGTCGTCTCGGACGGTGGGAGGACGACTCGACTGAAACATGCTGGGAGTGGATCGAGTGGGTTACGTGAGCTCGTGAGGTTGTTTACGGCTTGGCCCCTAGAATAAAAGTAGATGCCGAGCTTGTGAGGACGAGCATGGAATGTAGACCAAACGGATACACGTACGTCAATGCGCCTGGTTGAGCACGAACGACAGCAGTAGAGGTGGATGCGACAGGGTATTCAGGCTCTGAGCGCTCGGCTTTCTTTGTCGAAAGACTCCTCCCCAGGTCAGAAGAGTGAGAGTTGTCGCCCAGAAGGAATTGTTGAGGTTGAGCCGACGAGGATGCAATCGGCGTTGGGCCAGGGCTGAAATTTGCCCCTCCCTTTTCAGGTAGCACGGGCGTGGGCGTTGGAGAAGTCGAGGCGACCGAGTCGTAGGAAGGTGGCGCTTGGTCAGGATAGCCGCTCATCGATGGACCGCTAAATGACGACCGGAACGGATTCGTGTTAGGGCGTTGAGAAGGACCTTCTGCGAGGTCGACGAGCGGCATCTCGGACGGCCGCACGGACACAGGAGATGCTTGACCATTGGCTGCGGGAGCGACGAACCCGCCAAGGTTATCGATAGCAGACATGCGGTAAGAAAAAGTTGTAGAGTAGGAGAGTGATGAATCTCGATGCGATCCGTTGAGATTTATACGTTCTTCACCGAGGTCACTCAGGCGAAGGAATTATTGCTTCAGGCCTTCCAGCACAGCCAGTCACAGACCGACCTCTGCTCCAACCAATCAGTGGAGCCAGACGCCGGATTTCTCGGCGACAAAAATAGCGTCAGTCCGGCTTCGACCATAGCCACAGGCATTGCCATCACATTTCCGTTCTGAGAACCTTAGACTATTCTGCTCAAGCAGTACTTGCATCACACACCCTATATCATAGGAATAAACGATGTGCTTCCAACTAAATTAGCGTACAAACGAGCAAATCGCTTATCTATTTTGGTGGGTTGTAGACTAATAAAACACATGAGTACTTGGGCGCGCATATATGCGCAATACTCACGGAGCTTGCGGTTCTTGACGACGGTCCACTTGAAGCGCTTGGCATACAAGCTGAGCGCAGTAAGAGTCGAAAGGATGATGACCGCCTGGAGACCCATCTTTTTACGCTCGTCGTGCTCTGGCTCGGCAGCCCACGACAGGAAGGTAACGACGTCCTTGGCCAGCTGTGAGGTCGTAGCAGGCGTGCCTAGGAAGGGGTTAGGCCATATCGGGTCGTGCACATCGGAACGCACCATCGTCATACTCGACAAGACCATCGAACAGGACACGAGCCATCGCGATCGCGCCGCCGGGGAAGTACGGGTTGTAGTTCAAGCCCTCGCGAACCTCGACACCGGCTGGGGGGTCAACATAGCCGTTGAGCAGCGAGTAGACATAATCCTGCAGGCCCCGTTAAACCAGGTAGTCCAACACATACAGACACTTACTGCTCCACCATGTCGAGCCTTGATGATCAAGCTGAGGTCAGGGGGAAGGGCACCACCATTGCTGGCACGAGCAGCCTCCTCGTTGGGATAAGGCGGGGGCATGTAGTCTGCCAGCTTGCCCGGGCGCTGGAACATTTCTCCCTGATCATTCGGTCCGTCCTCGTACTCGACTTCCTCTGCCATCGCCTTGACCTCGTCGACGGTATGCGAGACCCCGACCAGGTTACGCCATGCGATGCGGTCGAGCGAGTGGCATGCGGCACAGACCTCGCGATAGACTTGGTATCCGCGACGGATGCTGGAAAGGGTCAGTCGAGTTTGGCGCGAGACGGGCGATCTCACCTGGCATGATCGAATGTATCGAGCCAGCCCTTGTGGCTCCATGGATAGGCAGCAGGGTGCAGGCCGTTTTCTGCGGGCGAGTTTGCGCTCATCTCGCCGACAAACGGCAGCTGGCCATAGAGGTGGGTGTACCAGGCGACGGACCCGACAGAGACTGCGGTTGCACCAGCAACAACAGCCCGAGACGACGAGTTGCGCTAGTGGGGTGTGAGCGCCGAGTCTGCATCCAGCGGAGAGCACGTACCGGGTGGGCAGAGGTCGAGGCGAAGCGTGCCTAGGAGATCAGGAAAACTTAGGGCGGTCGCGAGATGAGCAAGAAACAACGTACGCCAGCTCTCGCGCGCGTGCCCGAGGCGGCGATGCGGCCAGCCTGGAGAGCCTGCCGGGTGAATAGCATGTTCGCGACGGCGGGCACCGAGTACAAAAGTGGTTGAGAATCGAGAGTCTCACACCCACGGCGGACGGGACCCCGGGTGCACCCGGACACACACGGCCCAATCAGAATGCACCCGTCGCACAATCCAGAGCCGCCCACAATCACAAGTCGTAACCAGAAAATAGTTGTCATTGGCGTAATAGAACTTATACACTAGGCCAAGTCACCACGCAGAAAAACCAGACTACAGCCATCGCGGAGAGTTACAGAAAATGCATCCCAGTCATTAGTGTCTATCCCTATCGAGAACTAGAAGAACTAGAAAAGGCAGTCGCAGATGTCTACAGTGGGGCTGGTCAGTCACAGAGCCCCTAAACGCTTCTGCCTGTGCAACTTGCCTTCGGCGCAGCAACACAAGCAGGCACCAGCCAGGCTGTCGGGTCCAATTGTTAGCGAGGCTGCCCTGCTGTGAACTGGGATTATAAACTGACCAGGCCATGCAAGTTCCTCCTCCAGCGCCGCTATCCTTTTGAGGCTGTTGCTGTACATAGACAGTGTTTGGCGGTGGCTGCGGGTTATAGCCCCCCTCTACAGATGAAATCAAGTCATGCGACTTTAGTCGAATAGGCTACGACCAAGGCGCCGAAACTCACGCTGCGGATAACCTCCTGCGGAATAGCATACGGTTTAGTACACGGTACACGTAACCCACCAGGAAACACACCTTGGTACTGGTTGGGAGGCGGGCCATAGTAGCCGCCTTGGCCGCCGGGTGGGGGTCCTAAGCGCAGTGAACCAAATTAGCACGTCACCTATATGAATCCGCAGCCCAAACTAACCAGAGGGAGGGTAATACTAGAAGGAAAAATCAGCTGTTGCGTTCGCTCGAGACAAAAAGGCAACGCCGCTTACCTGTTGTCCGCCTCCGTATTGAGGCCCGCCATATCCTTGGTTTGGTCCTTGGTTGTTGTAGTACTAGATAAATACGCTCCATTAGAAACACCACCCACGGCCACTCGAGGGCATTATCCTGCACTTACGTCCTGGTTCGACATGGTGGCGGGAAAGACGAGGTTGGTGGTGGTGGTAGATGTGAAAGACGCTCGGCCTTAACGTGAGCCTTGGGAATCGAATGATTGGCCTCTCGTAACACCACGTGCCGCATCGCCTCGGCGTTTTACCAACCGCAGATGTGCCTCGGCTGAATGAAAAAAAAATAAATAGATTGTTTTACCCTGGCCACAGCCTTTGTTGTTCAGACACTATTTTTAGTTCTTGTCGATTCGTGTGAAACCAGCACACGGTAGCAGAATACTCAGATAAAATATATTGAGAGTACATTACAACGAATAAACAATCCGAAGAGACAGACACAAATGGCTTACACTAGAATAACTAACGCACCACCAACCATCAAATCCTACCAACAATGTCGACCTTTCTATACTTTTCTTCATACCGATCGACGACCTTCATATGCGCGGCTTTACAGTCGATCCGCTTGTCGTCAATGGAGGCGGCTGGGTCGGTGTATACCGCAATAGAATTTTCGGCAAGGAAACGATGGACATCGGCCGCCGAGTCAAATGCTAGTTCGGTTGCTACAAAGGACAGTGCAAGTTGTAGGTATCTAGCAAATAAAGTCAGAACTTCTAACCGAATCAAGTACCACCTTGACCACTTACGACTTTGTCATGATAATCAAAGCTGACACCCTCTCGCGAGCTAGCATGTGGTCCATGATGTATCCGCCCATGTTCGGGGCCTTGAGGTACAGCTGGAAGAACTTGTGATAGTTGTTGGAGATGGTTGCCGCTTGGACATTGAGAGCATGACGAACAGCGTCGACAGCTTTCGCCTCGGGTGTCAATTGGGCCAGAAGCAGGTTCATTTCTGTCAGAAAAATGAGTGATTTTCGAGACGACTAGTAGGAAACATACCACTCCTATTCTTCGTGTGCACCAGATATAGGATTCGATAGGCCAAAAATTCGTTAGCGTGACCGGTGATACCGGCTTCGTACAACAGTCGCAAATTACTCTGACATTGATTAAACTCAACAAGATCCGACTTTTGAATCGGTTAGATAAATCCTAAAAGCCAAAAGTCGACACATACTGCTTCAAGTGCCATTCGGGCATGGATTTCATATACTTGAACCGTGAATGAATTCTTGATGCGTTGGACCTAGATTGCCACGTGTGGGAAGAGAAGTAGCTCAGACATGTAAACTTTGCTTACAGTTAAATCTTGGCGGAGGCTCTTGAACTGGTCACAGGCCCAACGATAGTCGTTAGTCTTTCTCCACCTCTTTTTGAGCTCTTCTAATGTTCTCTCTAATACTTCTAATGGTCGGATTGTGCTGGGATCAGGGGCCTAGGGCGGGTGAGCGTGTGAGCATGTGACTCAGGGGTAGGTAGAGCTTACCGAGGTCAAGCGGAGATAATTTTTGAATATGTCCTTGGAAGTTCCAACAATGGTAAACCTGTCCCAATCAATGACGTTCTGTGAATAATACTTAGTGGCCATCCAACATCTACAGGCATCAGAAGTCAATTACCGGATCACCATCGCCAACATCCTCACTCGCAGCATTTGCATATTTCCTTTTGCTGATTGCGCCCGCAGAGCGATATGCCATAGGTGTGTAGGTAGGAGTGTTATCCCTGGCAATATCGAATCCTGTGGGGGACTGAGAATGGTGAGTAAACTGCGTGCTAGAAAACATCCCGGAAGCCTTCTGCTTTTCGATCTCGTGCTCTCGCTCGAACCTGCGTTTACGCTTCTCGAGTCGAGTTTCGTTGTCCGCCAACACATCAACGATATGAGTCTTTTTGAGTTTCTTCTGGGTGGCGGTGATATCGGGTCTGCGCAAGGTGTTCAGTACACAGCCATCATGTTCAGTAAAGCTACTCACTGAGACTTGCGCTTAGGTACCGCTTTGGGTTGTAATCTAGAGAATAGACAGCCGTTAGCATATCGCTTGACACCTGCCCCTATCTTACGATTTGAGTTGAACCCCGTTCCAGTCCGTCGTCCATAGTGTCTGGTTCGTATAAGCTTCGGATATCAGCGTTTTCATCTCTGCATTGGCCTCGGCTTTGTTTAGTGAGTTCATCTGCCTTAATTGAGTGGCAACCCAATCCCTACATCCCCTGTTCAGTGGAGCATGGCCCATGGGAGAAAACTTCGACTCACTTCAACGACTGTGGCCAGCTGGCTGCCATCGTACAGATATTCAAATGTTCGGTTATATTCTTGGGTTACGGGTATTTCCTTGTTTGAGAAGGCGGCAGAGAGTTGTGATACCAAGTCCGGACCGATTCGTGGTGGTGTGTTGCAAGGGCAGCCCTAGGAAACGCAAATTCGTGGTCACGTGCATCTCTATGGCATAGCCAACCAGATTTGCGTTCTCCAGCTTGGGTGCCACAGTCATCCGTGACAGCTTTTATCATTGCGAGGTCAATAGTGCTTTACATATATCGAAATTCAACATGTCCACGATGCTCAGACTATCCAAGACCAGATGTGAGTCCTGTCATTTACTAACTACTGTGGTACTATGGCATATAACCCTTAGTTAGACATTGTGGCTCGAAACCTAGCATGCATCCGGGTTGCAAAACCTGGTTTTCAATTTTCCCGAGCTCCGTTAAGCTCACAGGATTCAAACACGAGCCGATCAATCCCCTCTTTTTACCGTGTGTTCACGCCAATACTCGTCTGATTATATCGCACAATAACGTTATTGTAGGATGGGCCTCTTCAGTAACACCGAATTCGTCTACACGTGATCCTGCGGAGATGGAGGCTTTACTCACGTTGGAAGAGGGCACGCGAAAACTCGAAGAGGGTGATGTTGAAGGGGCACGAGTCTTGTACCAGCGTAGCGTTGATGTCAAACGGAACGCCTCAAATCTTTTTAACTTGGGCGTTACAAAGTACCATGCCAGTCAGTCCCTTGCTCATAATCGCTCCCTTCTCCAAATTAATCATGGTCATACGTAGAGGATTTTGATGGCGCCATTGAAAACTGGAAAGAGTCCATCGAACTGCAACCTGACTCGCCAGATGCACATACAAGTAATTACTTTCTTCCGAAGCAAGCAAAGTGCACTCAAGTTTCTGCTGATAGATCTTGCGAGCGCATACATCATGAACCCAGTTCCTAAACCGCAGCTCGCGCTTCAGCACCTCAGGTAAGCCCTAACATGCACTTCATACGAACGGCACTAAACAGGCACCAACGATGGTCCCAGAATTGCAGTCCAACTATCTCCACAAGATCCTGAGATTGCATTCAATTTAGCCGCAGTGCTGGAAGCATGTGTGTCCAGATAATGCCGCCAAATTGTTTAGGCTGATTTCGACGGGGATGTGCAGGTGGTCAGCTAGAAGAATCTCTCAAGTATTACACGCTAAGTAAGGAGAACGGAGTAGAACGGGCGGCGGTCCACATTCGCAATGTGTGTAAATCCTGCAAGTAGTGGGGTACCTACTAACTCAGAAATGACATAGGTTAGTGCAAAGATTTTGGGGGAGCGAGCGAAAACGCAAGCCGCATCCGATGGTACCCACAAGGACAATAACCAGTGAACTGGTAGACCCCTTTCTACAGCTTGGATCGGGTGTATTGTTGATAGCTTGGCCATCAAATCAAACACGTCAACTCTAAATCAATCATTGGCCATAACTTAGGAATACGATACAGGACGGAATTACCAACGAACCAGAAATAACGCACTATTCTTTGGCAACTGGAGGTAATGTGGAGCGCTTGTCAAGCCTCTTTACATACGTCGGGCCGGGATATCCCAATCTCTGCGCCTCGCTTATGGACACTGGAACAGACAAAGCGCCCAATACATTGGCGAGGATGGTCGTGGCCGGAACCCCAGCGGAGTAATTATTTATACGGCCCGCTCGTTCGCTCCTTTCCAACCCGTTGGTCTGCACTGGACCGTCATCCCAATCGTGAACTCGAAAAGACTGGGCTTCCGCTCTCGCTTGAGCATCCAGTTCTGCAAGGCTTGGGGTTGGGTCACCGGGACGTGGCATATAATGCGGGTGATTTTCCCGAAGCCATCGTATCATTCTCCGCGTATCTGCCTCCTCGGTGGCGCGTCGAGCATCCCGCAAATGTTTAGGTCCCACAGTTGGATCAGGTTTAGCTCCTGGCCGGAGATATGGAGGCGTACTCTCTTCTGCCCTGTTGATCAAAGCACTCACGATGCAAGCACGAGGAAAGACATTACGTCCTAGCGCGGGCCATCTATGCTGTTCTCTGAGCCACGTCAGGTCGAACAAACTGCGGTTGGGTTCAGTTTTCGCGATAGGTCTCGGTCTTTGCCGTTCGATTGCGTTTGTAACAGGCGCTCGGCTTGTGGCAGCATCAGGCCCTATTCCGAGTAGGTGTGCCAATGTCTTGAATGCGCGCCCGATCCCGGCAGACCCGTGCCACTCAGATCTCCAAGAGATAAAGGCCCCCATAGCACGCTTCCATACTCGCGAGAAAGTAAGCTTGTTACGGCGTGGAGGCAACGTGTACGCAAGCTCCAGGACATCATTTACGTAGCCTGAATCCCCCGTGCGTAGCGCGTGTCCGGCGAGGCGGACGTATACGCTTTCCACGCGAACGTCGAGTTCATGTCGCGCTTCGGCGAGTACCGTCTCTGGGGGTCGTTGGTATACTCCTCCCCTCGGAGTCTGTATCATTAAGGATGGGGCGTCTTCTGGATCATGGACATCACAAAGTCTCCGGAAAGCACCACACAACGAGGCTAGTGAGTGAAACTGTAAAAGGGCGGCAAGGGAATCACCCTCTACGAGTCGGTCACGAACAAGAAGTGATATTCTTTGCGCTTCAGCCAGTGTTCTAGACACCGGCCAATGACCCGGAGCGGGCCCTGCCGGTAGATCCAGCGCAGGATCTATTTCAGACCCGATCGACCCATGGGAGTTGACATCATGCGGACGTAGGTACGACGACTTTACGAGCCTGTCGAAAACTTTTTGATAGCCCCATGCTTGATCGCCGCCGATGAGAACATCGACGCGTCTTGAAAGTGCTTTTAATGTAGACCTCGACATAGTGGAGCGGGCAACTGCATCGGCGATGTCTTCACGCAGGGAAAGCATGACATCAGCCCAGGCCATCAAGAGAAATAATTTCCCATCGCTTTCGTGTTGCTGAGCGTTCGTAGCACTGGTCGTTTGCGCAAGGATATTGGCAATCATATCTCCTATTGATGTCCAAGTTTCTTGATGGAGTACCAATCGGTCGAGCCGGAACCTAGGGTATGCTTTCTTCAAGAGCGATTTGCTTCGTTCTGATTGAAGATTATTTTCAGGATAGTCGCGGAGTTCTGTTTCGCGCTCTTCTGGCTCTGTTCCTTGAGTCTCGAGCTTCAGGATAGCACCGAGCCCTCGAAATATATCGGCTAGCATCCGAGAGCTCAATGGTATGTTCTCCGCTGCAGTTCGATCGAGGATGGCTTTTAGCTGTGAAAGGAGAGCAGCTACTGGAGGACTGGTCGATGAATGGGGTGTATGAAAGCCTGTCCCAGCATCGGCTCGACGGGGCTGAGAAAAGCGTCGCATATCTGAGTCCGGAATCGGCAACAGTCGCCTAAAGAGAGATTGGATTGCCCTTTTGTAGACAAACGCACTACAAGGCACGCCAGCACGCACGGCAGAAGAGTAGATCAGAAGCGCTGGACCAGGCCCGCTCATTATGAAATGTGCATCCATGAGCTTTTCGTAAACGACAGACAGTCGGAGCGATAGAACAGGATGATGAGGTTGAGACAATGTGCTTGTAGACTGAGTGCGCGAGAGCTCTCGCACCAGTGGCTGAAGCATATTTGCCATTCTCGCCTCTAATGTTATATCCACTAGGATTTCGAGGGCCGTGGGGGATAGGTACAGTGAACTAAGAGGCTTGGAGAGATTGGCAGCTCCCTGTGATATTCGGTCCAACAAGGCAGAAGCGCGAATGCTGTATCCAGCATGTAGAAGATTTAGGGTAATGATGATTAATGGATGATCTGGTAGCAGACAGATACTCAGAGGAGGTCGAGGATACGGGCTGTAGTGGACTACCAAGTCTGCGATGATTCGACGCCAGTGGGAGTGATTCGACAAAAGCGCGGCCTGATCATTAGCAGCGCGTGAATCTAGAGGATGTAGTCTGCCATGGCTGTTTATTGGATTGGGGGCTGGAGGTGCAGGGCTCTATTGAATGTGCCAGGCGATTAGTTAGATGGCTGACCGCTAACGAATACCTACATCTTGTGTCCAGACTGAGCGGTGGATGCCGTTGCTCGTTGGTTGTACCGATGAGATTGTGTATGTATGAAAGAAATCTAGACTGTCTGTAGGCTATGATGCGGTTAATAGTTGGCCGAACCTCAGGTAGGGGTCTGACCACGCACTTTGTCCACCAACTTGCTGGAGAGGAGCGGAAGATGCGCGAGAACAGTGCTATTTATGCGAGAATAGCTTGGTAGATATCCTAGCCGGCGTCGTAAATTTATCATCAAGCTAGTTTACATTCTAAGGAGCTGGTAAAAGAGAGAAACGGAGGTTGTGGTTTGTAACACAGTAGCGCATGTAATCATGTAATGTAATGGCGTGTTTGATATTTGCAATTGAGAATATCCGCGCTTGGCGGCTCGCGTCACGCGTCTCAAAAGTGGTCTCATGGACTAAAACTCATTCAGGGCTCGTAAAACGCTTTAAGACAGCCTCGCCTGACCTTGTTCCAAGCAACCATCCCTCTCGTTCTCACTCGTTCCTGTGCTCCGTATCATTATGTATTCTGAGCTCGACGTACCTCTCGATCCCAAAAAGCCGTTTACCGACTACACGCGTTGGCGGCTGCAATGCACCGAGGGCGGTCGACAAGTATGGCATTATCTAGACGAATCTAAGGTCAAGGAATGGCCTCAGACAACTGCTGACAAGTATTGGCTAGGCCTTCCAACGGTGAGCTATGAACCATTCGCCCCAAAAGACTCTCCATGAGCTTACTTTACCAGGAACTCCCCACTTTACCACCTGCGACAGATGCACGCTCTGCCGCTCGAAGAGGCTTTGAATTCTACAAGCATTTGCAGGATGCTGATGGTCACTGGGCTGGCGAGTACGGCGGACCTATGTTTTTACTACCCGGGCTCGTCATTGGCTCCTATGTCACGGGAATGGAATTCAATGAAGCAGAGCGCTTGGAGATGATCCGCTATCTCATGAATCGCGCATCGCCGGTGGATGGCGGCTGGGGACTGTATGTTGCGTTCTATTTCAGTCACCGGTTCTCCGTTGATGTATTGGAAGGCATATTGAGGGTCATACGACTGTGTTCGGAACGGCATTTAACTATGTTGCCGCTCGTCTCTTAGGTTGTAGTGCGTCACATCCAGTTTTGGTACGAGCTCGTGAAACTTTACACAAGCTTGGTGAGTGCAACTTGATCGCTGTCAGAGCTCAATCTTACGTTTGCGCATAGGGGGAACAACTGGGATCCCATCTTGGGGCAAAACCTGGCTATCAGTTCTTAATGTTTACGACTGGGAGGGAGTCAATCCTATTCCGCCCGAGCTCTGGTGCGTCCTATTAGGCAACATACGGCTCCATGTCAAATTTGAAGCCGTTTCATAGGCTCCTTCCTGAGTGGCTGCCAATACACCCTCACCGATGGTGGATTCACACGCGGAATGTCTACATTCCAATGAGTTGGCTGTATGCCAATCGAGTCAAGGCTCCAGAGGACCCGCTGATTTTAGCCTTGAGAGAGGAGCTCTATGTCGAACCTTACGATCAAATCGACTGGATACAACAGCGAAATAACATTAACCCGGTTGACGTTTTCGCACCACACAGTCGCTTGCTCGATGTTCTCAACGGGGTTCTTGGTGCATACGAGAGCTGTGCGATCCCTCCCGTTCGCCGGAAAGCCCTGGACTTTTGTTACAATCTCATTGTCATGGAAGACGAAAATACGGGGCATACTACTCTTGCACCTGTGTCGAAGATGCTAAATCTGGTTGTTCGGGCTTTCGCCGAGGGCCCTCATTCCCGTGCATACAAGCTCCACGAGAGTACCCGCTGTGACTTTGTATGGCTTGGTGCCGAGGGGATGATGATGAACGGTACCAATGGGAGCCAACTTTGGGACCTAGCTTTTATTTCCCAGGCTATGGTCGAATCCGGGTTTGGGGAGGAAGAAGCTGTTCGACCACATCTTGTTAAAGCTCTAGAATGGCTCGATGGTTGTCAGATTCGGGACAACCCGAGGTTTTACAAGGAGGCCTATCGTCATACAACAAAAGGCGCGTGGCCGTTTAGCACTCGGGTCCAGAGCTATACGGTTAGCGATTGCACGGCTGAAGGACTAAAATCTGTTCTATATCTTCAGGAACAGATGTCGTGAGTCGGATTAAGTTTAAAGGTTGACTTGTCGCTTAGGTCTTCGTTTTAGGTACACGCCAAAGCTGATCTCCAAACAGCGTCTCTGTGACGCCGTCGATGTGCTACTAACTATGCAGAATTCGGATGGCGGATTTGCATCATATGAGCTGGTTCGAGGACCCAAGCTTCTTGAGTACATCAATCCCGCAGAGGTTTTTGGTAAGCTTTATCTGCTACACCAGCTTTCTAGCTTTTCAACAACGTTTTCAGGCGATATTATGATCGAGTTTACCTACCCAGAGTGTACGACTTCCGTGATTACCGGACTTGCGCATTTCAGGCGTGTGTTCCCCGAGTATCGGCGCGATGAGATCGAGTGAGTTACCTTTTTTCAACTTTACCTTCCCCAGCTGTATTCGCGGAACGATTCAGAGTTACGATCCTTAAGGCTATTAAATACTTGCATAAAGCCCAGAAACCAGAAGGTGGATGGTTTGGGTCGTGGGGCATTTGCTTTACCTATGCGACTATGTTTGCCCTCGAAAGTTTGTCTCTCGTGAACGAAACGTACGGTAACAGTAGCCACGCGAAGAGAGCATGCGAGTTCCTACTGTCCAAGCAAAAGGAAGACGGTGGATGGGGAGAGAGCTATCGCGTAAGCCTTCTTCTAGCCGATCATAGTATGCCACACGTATGCTAATCCCGATGCAACAATGCGCTGGATATTCGGCCATCAGTCGTGTGTCGATGGCGTTTGGGTTGAGCATGAAATGTCACAAGTGGTTCAAACAGCGTGGGCCACCCTGGCCTTGATGTATGCCAAGTACCCCCATCGAGAACCCATCGAGCGTGCTGTCAAGCTCGTCATGGACAGACAGCTGCCGGTACGTCCCATCATCCCGAATCCATGTATCAGGCGATCTAATTCATGCTCGTTTAGGATGGATCCTGGGCACAAGAAGCCATTGAAGGGATTTTCAATCGAAATTGCGCAATATCTTACCCTAACTTTAAGTTTTCGTTTACAATATGGATGCTTGGAAGGGCGCATGAATATCTTAAAACGATTGAGAATGTTTAGAGAGTTGATAATGTATCGTAATCTCGCCTAATAACATACCTGTATCAAAATCCGCTTTTTGGCGGTTTCAGCTGCCGCCCCTTAACTTAGAGGACCGCTGACCAATCAAAAATTCTGATACTGTGGCACACCCAAATCACCAAGCCTAGCACCCACCACACTCTACACTCTCGTCCCCGACATGTCTTTTTCTGGAGCAACTGGTAGCAGTTCGGCAAACTCATCCTCAGGCACTCGCGACGATGCTGCGGCCTATCTTCGCAGCGCATCTTTCTCTCGTAATGAAGGCTCAACACCAGGAACTGCTGTGACGGCCTCAGATCTCTTAAACGCGGCCTCGTTTGATCCTTCTAGGCTTCACCCTATGGCAGGACTCGGGGACAAGCTAGACTATCTCGCTTTAGACGACGAAAAGACCAACTCCTTACCGGGTGCTGGGACTGCATTGCCTAGCCGTGGATGGAGCGACGATCTTTGTTACGGAACTGGGACAACTTACCTCTCAGGTGTGTTGGAGTCTCTCGCATGCTCTTCCCGTGGCCATATCATCGGTCATTAACTGCCGAGTGATTTAACTAACGATCTACGTCATTCACGTGGATAGGACTCGCACTCGGTGGGCTTTACGGTATTCGGGAAGGATATAGTCGCCCGTTATCTGTCTCGAGCACGAGGCTACGGATCAATAGTATCTTGAATTCTGTGACCCGTCGAGGCTCGTATTTTGCTAATTCAGCTGGTGTGATCGGTAAGTGTAATCGTATCCGACGGAACGTCTGGCCATCTGACGCGGAAATAAAAGCACTGATGTACAACATTCTCAACTCGAGTATTGATTCCTGGCGAGGAAAACACGATGTCTGGGGCAGCATGGCAGCGGGTGGGCTCAGTGGCGCCATTTATAAATCAACCGGTAAGACATTTCATATACCATCCCCATTATCGTACCGATCTAATTTATGCGCCGCCCAAGCCGGGGTTCGTCCAGCGTTGGCTGCGGCGGGGATCATGACCGGCCTCGCCGGGACCTGGAGTTGGATCAAGCGCACGATTATATAGATGTATTTTATTTTTGTCATTGCTGTCTGCATTATGTATGAGATCACACCATTCAATTCGCCTTTAGAACCGACGGATCAGACCCGATCTTTCAGATTTCGAAGTACTTCGGATTACTATCTTGGCACACAATCCAATTAATTTACGCGCCATGTGTGCAACTACTGATTTATATATCAGCCCAGAAACGCATTTTGTAAAAGCAGCGGCATGGGTACAGCCGGAGCAAACACGATGCTTTAAGGTTCGGACAGAGCCTTTGGTCGCCGAACTTGGGCCTGAGCGGAGTTGATTCTTGTTCACCTCCCAGCATATCATATCTCCTCATGCCACAAATTTGGACAATACCGCGCTCGTCTCAGGAAGCTCATAGGTGGTGACCAGGGGTCATGTGAGTAGTTGATCCCAGAACTTACCATCGCGGGGCCAACGACCGTACTACTGGTGCTCAACAGTGGTATTGGCACCAACGCGTTCCTCCCCCTGTGTGGCGACCTTATCGTTCTTCACTTCCTGCTGGGGAACTATATCGGCATTCCAGCGCTCACCCATCCCCTTGTTCTCGTTCTGCTGTCACCTGGGTCATTCGCAACGTCCAACGGAAACCTACTAGGAAATTACATACTGCTAAGTATTGTTTGATTAGCTTGCATTTTTACCCTAGTGTACTTGCACGATCGATCACCTAACTAAGGAGCACGCCTGGAGGAGCCGGGATAGGCCGTTATAGGAGGGGGCGTTGCACCTATAAATTGTACGAGATATGTTCGCGCTAGCTAGCACTAATAGCTCCTTGCCCCTCTTCTCTCAGTTTTCGCTAGTATGGTGCTATTGACGAGGATGGAGTCGCCCTGCAACTCTATCACAATATTAATCGGCTTGCTCCGAAGACGAGGATCCCGCAAACAACGCCTTGCCTCATTCCGTCGACTGAATTACGGACTAAAATATCAGGTTCTGCGACAGCCTCTTTATATATCCTTAAATCAACAAGGATCAAACTCCTCTCCATCCCCTTCCCCGTCTCCGCCACCTTCAGCCCTCGTTCAGGATGCTTCAGCAGGCACAGTCCCATCCCGTCCATTTCGCTCATCTTCGCGCTCCAGCATGTCTGGCTCCGACTCGCAACGAGTTTCGTCCGCTGGGCCGCAAGCAGAAGACGAGAGAGAAGGTATGGCCACGTCGGAGGACGGTGAAAAGCAAGTTCTTTCGACAGTCTTACAGATTTATGCCTACTAACAACGTGCTTCGAAATACAGGATTTACTATCTTGAAGTTGTGCAGTCACCAGAACGAACAGCCGAGTTCGGGCACGCTGTGTTGTCGAGGCTGCCGTTGGCACCCCCTCTGGTGGTGCAACTAATTGTTCGCGATCGCGACGGAAGTGTCATCCCTATGTAAGATATCACTTGACTAAGACATGCGCAAGAGCTGAAATCTGCGTACTTCAGACCCGGAGAATTGCCGTTTCTCGTCGCTCATCTGGCATTGCTTTCTGAGAACGGGGCACACTATCTCGATGTTCCCCCGGACGACAGCCAACGCCCGATACCGCTAGCCCAGAGGCTTCTCTACGGGACGCTAGCATCGTCACCGCACCCCCTTCAGGACCAACATGGGAACCCAGGCATCTACTTTATTTTTCCGGATGTCAGTGTAAGGCATTGTGGCCGCTATAGGTTACGCGTGTCTCTGCTCAGAATCTCTAGGTGAGCCACACTTGAGAGATTGAGTGCCAGCGCTGAGGCATCTGCATTCGCAGGCCCGATAGCAACCTCGTGATGGAAGCAGGTACAGGCACGGCTATTGTGTCAACGAGAACCCGTATCTTTGAGGTGGTACCCCAAGCTGAATACGTCGCTCCTGGTGAGTGAAACACCGGATTGCGAGTTGCCAATACAATTGCTGAAATGCTCGCGTTCAGCTACCACTAGCTTAACCCAGTCTTTTCACCGCCAAGGGGCTAGGATGTACACACCTCCCTCTAGTACACCGTCCGCCCGTCGCTAACCCTTTTTTGATGTATCAACAGGTTCCAGCCGTTCTCTCGTAATCATCCATCGTAGAATATTATGTGTAGTTTCTTTGTTTTGGCGCTGTGGCATCGCTTGTGCATCAGCCTTAGTTTTCCTATCCCACCGCGGCTGTCTCCTCAAGCCCAAATATACGTTATGTCTTAGCTAGATTACATGGATAGCATCTTCGTAACGATCTACACTAGCCTGAGTGGATTCAAAATCAACTATATGCGTCTAGATCTGAAGCACTCTTTGGACCTACACAATCAATAACAACTCCATGGCACCTCTGTCTTGAAGGGAGGTGTTGTCGATGTAGGTTCCTTTCCACTTGGACTGCTAAAACATCGGGTTAGCGACAAGCATGGTGAGTTCTGGCTCCAGTTATACTTGACATCATATAACTCTGAAGCGCGTGCCAACAATGCGATAGGGGTAGTTTCAATATGCGCAGGTCGAATTGCATACCAACCGATAGAGTGGTTGCGATGATCAACCTGCAGTTTGTTTAGAGAGTGTTCACGACACAATTACCTTGGCCCGGCGACGCGGAAAAGCTGAACCGAGCGGCAAAGAATCGGATGTGCTCAATGATCAGTGCTAGGCGAGAAAACTTCCGTCAAAATGAGATCGCACTCTTGAACGACGTCCAGGAGTGGCTAGTTCGTAACTTTGTGCCGCACGGCTGCTGGGAGGTGGCGTCGTAGTTCTGGGCGTTAGGAGCTGCTGAACAATCGACCTAACTTTGCTCGGACGCAGTTCGCCATCATTGTGAAGTTCGTTCGATCGGGTGACAACATCAATACGAGCAGACACCCCCACTGCAGTGTCGTTCGGGCGCCCTTAGTGTTAGCTTCGGTGGCTAGCCTCTCCCTAGGCCACGCACAATAGTATATATGCGAGTTCTGTATGGCCGAATGTCCTATGTAACGCCAAATAATATTATAAAGAAAAACTGCAATAAATGGTAATACTCTCCTTGTGGCTTTTCCATTGCATGTAGGTAGAAGCAGAGTGCTTGAACAGCGCCACAGCAATAAACCCGCAAGACTTATACGGTATCTGACAAGTGACACGTGCTGTGACAGTAATTGACATGTGCAAAAGGTGGATGAATTGTAAATACTTCTTCATGTGTGGTACAATCACGTACCGCCCTATTTTTTTGGTTATCCAAGATAATATTAATTAATTGGGTTGGCTATTGATGTGTTGCGCCAAAGACGGTTGGGGTGATCGGACATGTCAGACCGTTGATTCCTCCTTGCAGCCAATATGACTTAGTGTGGATTTGAATAACAAACGCTACTCCATGTAGGCTAACCGCATGAGTTCCAGACATCGGTGGGGTAATAGGTAGACGGTTCATAAGTGATTTGGCGATACAACTATGATGAAGCGAACATAGTAGCGATGTATACGATCGAGGTAATGCGAATGCGAGGTACGGGGGCACAGAGAAAAACCTAACTGCGTATAGTAGGATACTCAAACGTAAAAAAGAGAATAAGCAAGCGGAATTATATCGAAAAGGACTATAGATGCGACTACTGCCTGGCGGCGATCTCTTCCAACTGTTTGGCCGTTTCAGCAATCCCTACAGTGGGTTCTAGCTGCGGTATATTATCTCCTATGGCCTCCTCGAAACCTTGTTGGACTGCGTTGGATATTTGCTCGCGCAGCTCCGGTAACGCGTTTCTCAGAGCTATAGATTCTGAGTTCGCGCCGTTGCTAAGAATCGAGGATAACATAGAGCCCTCTGCTGCAGTCTTCGAGAGGTTGCCAAGTATAGGCTGCCTGTGTACAGCCTGGAAAGCCTCCTGACGACTGGTGTTGGCAAGCAGGGTTGCAGATTCTGCTCGGTACGTCAATGAATTATTCGACCAATTCATGTGAAATGACATTAATTACCAGCACCAGCATGGCTTGCAGCAGCCCTGGCCGATGGGGCACACGTAGCGATGCTATGAGATAGTGTTGTACGACTCGCTGACGCCACCGTAGACGCCACCGAGGTTACAGAGGTTGCCGAGACAGCTGCTTCTTCTTTGACCACGTTCATGATAAGAGATGCCATGGGATCCGAGAGTCGTACGATGTCCTCGACGAGTGCTTGTGGCGTGTGGTTTGGCTGTGAAGGACAGGGTGGAACGCGGCTCCACTTATATTGGATATTTGATTGAAGCTCTACGTCATCAGGGTCCAATGATCAAAGTCTGGACCATGCTCGTTTCTTACAACCAACTGTGCCAAGGAGGAAAAGTGAGTCAACTATACCTTTGGCTGCTCCGGAGACACGGGTTTATTCTTTGGCTGTAGAATGGCGAATGCTGGGTCCGAGTCGTCCGCGATTGCAGCGAGTGCTGAATGGACGAGGGAACTCCCTTCTCCGTATGTTCCAACGAGGGAACCCAGTGTGGACCGTCTCGCATTTTTCCATATCATTGAGAGACTGAAAGTAGGCCCAAATTTAACGTGGATATTTAGTATGGATATCTTAGAGTCGCGCTTCCAAATAGACTCAGAAACGGACGGGTTGGATAAAATCACAAGTGAGATTCTTGGTTCTATGCGCCATCCTGACTGAAGGAGTTTTATGTAAGATCCCAGGCCCGGAAAGGCAAGGACTTGGAGCTATCTTTAGATCGCTAATCGTCGCGAACCCACTTTAGCATCGCCGATCATATGCACAGAATGTCCGTGTTAGCCCTCTGCACCAACGACGAAAAACTCGATATTGCGAAGTACGTACAGCAATAGGGCACAGTTGTCAAGGATATTGAGGCCCACAGATGTGTGATGATGTCAGTTGTGCACGATCTTGCGGAAGCGGTTGTTGGCGATATCGCGCCCTGGGAAGGCATATCCAAGGCAGAAAAAACAATAAGGGAGAAGGTGCGCCATCTGCTTTAGAGAGGCCTGCGATTCATAGGAGAAGTGTAGGAGGGAATGAGGGTTATGTTGTCTGATATGCTGCACGACAGCCCGGCTGCGAGGCGCATCGAAGCACTATGGGAGGTACGAAGGGGGTTTTTTTTGGTACATTCGAGTAGGCGTCACGGTGTTAAACAGGAATACGAGGATCAGATTACTCCCGAGGCGCGTTTTGTCAAAGGTATAGCTCTTGGATTCTTATGGCGAGATTGGATAACCTGATCAATATGAATCTATAGATCTGGATAGACTAGAAATGGCTCTGCAAGGTATGTAGTCTTATTCCACTGAAAATTATAGATATTTGTCTAATCGGCACCAGCGTCCGAGTACGAGAAGGCATACTCAAATTCACAAGCAAGACTCCAGACTTTTTTTGACAGTAGCTTGCCAAAAATCCAGCATCCTGAGGTAGCCCAATGGGGAAAAGACCTCGCTGACGAGCGAAATAAATATTGGAATAAATCGAACGAGTCGAAGAATTGATAGGTGTATAATACTTCAGCTGCGTATAAAGTATGATGCATGGCAGCCGTTGTTTGAGTTAGCCGCCGTGGTTGGCATGTGGCGCAATATTTGGTATGAGCTTGGCAATTGGCAACGAGTGAACAAGGCTTCGAAGCTCGCGACCAAACACACTCCCTTGTTGCATAACTTGGACATAGTCCGTCAAAGGATAACACGCTGGAGCTGACAGGTATATTACGCACAAGGCTCGCACCAACATGGCTCTCTGGCTGTCTCTTGGGCCCATCCTCTCCTCTCCCGCCTCTTTGACGACTCGGTTTCTCTTGGTTTCCATTAAGCTCGCCTAATATTAGTTTGACTGGTTTCTTACTCGACGTAACTGGTTTACGTCGCTACCGCTTGTTGTCTCAGAGCCTAACTAGCCTACCCGTTCCTTACTTGATCTTCCAAAATGTTTCGAGGCTTTGAACTTCGTTTTGTGACGATTCGTAAGCCTGCCTTCTGTATCCCGGGGCCTTCAAGTTAACGTCAAGACAGTGTTTGTCCTACTCGCCCAGATTGCCCTGACGCTGCTGAGTATAGCCAACATCGTGATAGGCCGACTGTCAGGGTCTTTTGGTGAGCCCTTGTCCTGATAGATTATGCTAAACAACAACTAACCAAGCGATGGTAGTGATGTTGCCCGCCTTCATTATAGTTACAAATGCGTCAATGAGCATAGCGCTGCTAATATTGTATGGCTCCGGTATCTGGTTTTGCCTGTTTTCTATCTAACACTAAACACAGTATGATCCGGGATTGGCAACGCAAGTCTCCTTTCAGCATCCAAAGCGAAGTCATACTTTGCGCCACAGCCGGTGGCATGGATCTCAGTAAGAGCACATCATGCGCTTGAACAATCGCATCAGTAAACTTATATCACTTGATCCAAGTATCTGGGGTCGCGATATTCTTTTTCAACTCAAGCAACGCTATTTGCGGATCGAACCCTAGCAATAATTTTTGGAACTTGTGCAGTGCACATTTTGCGATTGTGTCTTTGTTGTGGACCTCTACCTTCTTGTGTAGGTACACATTCTTACTCATGTGCGCAGTGGACTGACTTTCATCCAGTGTTGGCGTATGCTGTTGCATTGTTCTGTACCGCCTGGCGATACAGCGTCCTGCATCCTCTGTCGCGAAGATCCGTCTGGAAGCAGACTGTCAAAGGAACTCACTGGTCTCGGGAGACACTTTCTCCTGCCAAACCCCCAGGAAGTCGGCTCCGGTAGGCCCCCGTCATCATCTTTCATTGTCTTTGTTTTGACGTGCACTCAACTAGTAAAAAATATCCATTGGATATCGAGTCTCTTCGAAGAGTAGTTAAAGATGAGGAAAGCCAGATTATCCCTCGTCAAATGGGCTCTTTTTCAGTATCCTCCCCGCTGGCCGCGAACCCCCGGCTTGGGACACATCCTCCTGCGCTTGACTCTCCCGTTGGGTTCGCCGAACGAATGGGTTACTTCCGTCGAGACGCTCACGGCGAATACATCCCTTCAACACCGACCCGATCAAGGGAAACTCTGCCAGCAAATCCCCATCGGACGAGGTCGGAAGAAATAGAAAGGGGCACAGTTTTTACTATGCAAACCCCTCAGCCACGTCGCCCTTCGTATCCCGATTTACCTAGCCCCTTCCCCCCTCGGCCTTTAGTGCGAGATGCTGGTGCTCAGTCTCCGCCAAAACTACCTATGCTTGCGCCATCAAATCGTTCTCGTTCTTCGTCTGAGTCGTCTTCTAGGTCGGGTAAACGGGGCGATCCTAGCTTTGCAGGAGTCGGCGCAGGTTCTGGCACATCGAAGGAAGTTCTTCGCGTTGCTGTTCGTGTCACTCGTGGGTTATCTCTTGGGCAAAATACTGAGCTGCCTGGTGCTGGGTCTGCCAGGACGCCTATTGATAGTGAGCTGGGCCTAAAGAACCAACGTTTGTTCCGTGTTTCGGTCCCTACAACTCCAACTAGTGCTCTGTCTACTCTTCCGCCTCGCCAATCTTTCCAACCTTCACGCCCAGCAATCACACCCGTGTCTCCTCACATCAAACAAGCTGGAGCGCGTCCTGGTTACTATTCTATCCAGGGTCAACCCCGTTCGCACGCCTCTTTGACCGTAACAGTATCTAGTGCGACTGGACTGGAATCGGAGTATGCCTTAGGTCCAACAATCCCCCATCACAACCGACCCAAATCTCAGTATGCAAGTAGTGAATTCACCATGCCACAAGGTCCTTTTTTGCAAGTTCCGCCAGCAACAATGTCGCCTTCAACTCGGCAGCGGATTTCAAATGTGGCATATCCTCTTCCACTGCCTCCCCTTTCGACATACCCCATCAGATCTATAGCAGACCAAGCAGCCCAATCCTCGAAAGCGGGAGTAACATCTGCTCAGAAATCTGATTTGGATGCTGCTTCTGCCCCTATCCCTACCCCTATTCCTGCACCAATGGGAGACCTCAAGGTGAAGGAGCGACCTCTGTCCACGGTTTCTTCCGTATCATGCTACAGTACGTCGAGTGCTTCCCA
This sequence comes from Ceratobasidium sp. AG-Ba, assembly GCA_016906575.1. NCBI lineage: Eukaryota > Fungi > Basidiomycota > Agaricomycetes > Cantharellales > Ceratobasidiaceae > Ceratobasidium > Ceratobasidium sp. AG-Ba. Next base: position 2,199,742 of record CP059611.1, on the reverse strand, counting down.
TGGCCCTGCACCTGCTCGCGAGATTTTTGGCCCTGCTGTATCTGCCATTCCGGTTGAAAGTCGCATGGACACTCGAGAATCGGTCATGGCTCCCAAACGGCGCCTTTCGAGACCCAAAACCCCCCCTACACTTTCTCGCGTGCCGTCCCAGCACGGTATGAACTCTCAAAACCCGTGGGGTGGGACGGGCAATGGAGCTGCACGGCGAAGCTTGGCTTCACAATTCCATCAACCGAGAGCCGGGCCTGGACGAAGGATCGGTTAGGAGTGACGATTCAGTTATTTACAACGAACACGCCAATCATGTAGTTTATGCATTCATCAATATGTATTTCTAGCATTTATCTTGTCCAGAGCTTATTTCATTTTTTATAGAAACCAAACTACCACTAGTGTAGTAAACTGTGGGTTGATAGATGGAACCGCTTCATGTTGTTTTGAGACGCGTCGATTAACGCCCAAGCAAACCATCACAAGCCATCACGTTGCCATACTCCACCTTCCACGTTTGTATCTATCTTTCCCCTGTGGCCAGTCAATCCGCTCGTAACACCCTCTGATTAGTTGGCTACGTAAAGCATGGTTTCGGGAGCACAGATCTTTAAGGATACGGGTCAAATTGGCCCAAGTACGTACTTTTACTCTAGTTTACGGCGATTCATTGAAAGTACTCGGAAAGAGGTTTCGAACGGACAGATGCTAGAGTGGTTGACTTCCGATGGCGATAAGTCTCGTCGTCCACCTGTTAGCTTCAAAAAGGAAGTGGACTCGGAAGGAAATGTCAACTACTACCGAGAAGTGCCTGACACAGAGGAGGCGTCAGTCACTTGGAGGAGGGAAATCGGAACGCACATAGCGAAGAAGTTGGGATACCCCAGTGAGTTCTAAAATATTTGCTGTGCACTAGCTCTAATAAATGTATAGGCGGAAAAGTATACTGGATGAGAGGTTGGCCCTCCGGTTATGGATTTTACGACCACCAGAAAGGCAAACTGCCAAACCCAAGACACGATTTATACCTCTGTGGTACGCCAATCATGCGTTCTTCACACTCTAACTAAATCGATTACCGAATCAAGGCTCTGCTTCGACTTTGCGTTTTCGATCCAAGAACGAATTTTTACCTCACGCATTGTGGCTAATGACCGACCCTGCCAGCAAACAGGTGTGCCAGTGCAAATACTGCTCCAAGACTAAGTCCCAGGTCGAAGTTAATCAGACCTTGGGACTTCCTGGCCTTCGACACGCACCAGAAGGACATGCCAAAGCTCCGACAAAGGTCAAGGTACTTGCCCCAAGTATGACCCACGCTAGTCGTCGTGCTGCTCGAGAAAAAATGGCTCGTGACAAGGCCGAGAAAGACCAGGCTACCAAGCGAACCGACCAGCCAGGACCTGCAGGGGCGTTGCCTGAGCGTATTCGTGATCTTACGGCGTCTGGCCGTGCCTTCCGAGGCTTGGAGCTCGTTTGGGTTGTGCTCAAGAATCCAATCTATCTGAAACCCGACAAATCTGTTGCAATAGATTTTTGGCCTGCAATCGTGCACTCGTTTTCAACCAAGAATACGCCTTCAAGCCATAAACCTGGAGATCCCAACTACACTATTCAGTGCCAGAACATGTTCACTGTCCGACTGCTGGCTGTAAACCACGAAATTCGCGTCTCCGAAGATCGGTTACTTCCCCAGTTAGGATATGGCCCTGGTATGGCACTGCTCGATATGATACGAGAGTGCGGACCATCTCGTCCGCTTAGTCTTAACTTTGAGGAGTACATGGACTTTAATCCATTGTCCGAATATAACAAGGATCTGGGCATATCTCCTAGCCAGTACACATCTCAAGATGCACTCCCCGCTTTTACCCTCGCTCTGCACATCGTTGCCTGCTTGACACCGATGTGGTGTGTGACGCACTCGTACATAAACGACGATGCTAAGTCGAAGGAAGAAGCTTACTACCAAGGGATCTGGTGGGGCTCAGAACGAATATGGCTCGACGATCTTGTACGGCTCCGGCCCTCTCGGGAAGAGGTTGACCCAGGCAACCAACTGGGTCTTCTCCCACCTTCCTCACCCGATGCCCTGAACCGCGCCTTGTTCCTACGTATCACGTATATTGTCGCCGATCCAGGAGATCCAAGCGAGACAGGCATCTGCGTGGGCGGAGACCTGTACGAGCTTGCTCTAGAGTCTGAGCAATCAAAGCCGGCGTCTAAGATTCAGCCGAATGCTGGCTCGAGTTCAATGTTCGGTCCTCCTACCGGATTATTGGGCGGACCTTGGCCTCAGTCTCAGTCCAGCCCAGCTGGTACAGCACGCTCGCAGCTCCCGTTCTTAAACAATGCGGACCCGAGCAGAGACACGTTTGGGCAAGACCAACGAGGCCACGGACAAGGACCAGCTGCATCTAGCTCCAAGTCGGTAGCGTTACCGCCCCCGGTGGTAGAAACCGTGATTCCCCTACCGGACCCTCCTGCAGGCTATGCCTTCCGTCGACTCCTTAAACCCGGGAATGAAATGGTCGTAGATGTCGGAGCGATCGCAGGACGATACTATCCCTCGATTTTGCAGATGGAAACGGTGGACGCGGCACTTCGATCTATCAAGGAACAATCTACGCAAGCGACCAAACGGCGCAGGCTGATGGACAGCGGACAAGGTCAATCGCATCAACTGGGAACTATTGAAGCGTATGCGAGGTCTCGGTTGAACAGAAGAATGAATGATGATGACGAAGAGGTGTATGAAGGCGCCGGACGAGAGTTGACCTCACTCTTAGCGTTGGCCGGTCTGATCCCCGGCGACGGAAACTCTATGCAACCTGAACAGTGGGTCAAAGGCCGGCTAGCCACAATCCAAGGAGCAGAGAGGAACGGGCGAGATGTGTTGTACAATCAGTGGAAGGCAAGGGGCAAAGGAGCCAGTAGTGACATTGAGATGCTTGAGGGTTGAGCAAACACAAACATATGAATAACAGATGTTTTTTTGCTATCGTTTGTAGATAACTTTACAGTCTATACAGAAAGACCGAGATTGTTTGGTATGTATGCAAAAATCAACTAATTATGTACATTGAGAGTCCAAGTTTATTCACATTTCAACTCTACCTACTCTTGTGGAGACGAGGGCCTGGCGGTATCGAGCACTCCCGGCGGAGGTTGATTCGGATGAGGATCTATTTTGGCGATTTCTTTCTTGGCCTCTTCCCATGCACTCAAGTTCTACCAACAGTCCGTTAGAAGCATGTCCAAGCAAAACCAATATATGTCCCACATTCTTGGCCCAATCGCGATGTGCAATAGCCATGGCGATGCACATGTCCCGAATATCGGCAACCTTTTGGCGCTGGAAGCGATCCAAGTCTGCCTGAATCGTTGATGATGCGTACTTGAGATCTTGGGCCGCAACCAATAACGTGTCCTCCAACTACACGCCACCCGGAGTCAATCAAGTACAAGAGGGTACGCTTATAAACTCACCTGGCTGATGCTGTCTCTTGTTTTGCTAATACCATTCCGCCTGGCAGCCTCGGGATCCACATCCATTATTCCCTGGAATGAATAACTCAAGGCATTCAGAATTCCTTTGGCACCCGACGCTCCTCGTCTAGGCGAGGTAGCAGCTGTGCTAGAACCCCCCGCAGTCGTGCTCGGAGCAACTGTCGCGGTACTGGCGCTTGCATCTGCCCCACTTGGCATGCCGCTGCCACTTCCGCTACCGCTTCCTCCCCCTATTGTCGAACTTAAACCCGAGCTGATGCGGTTCGCCCAAGCTTGCGATCGCGCACCTTGGCCCCACACAGAGCCCTGACCTTGACCTTGAGCACCCCAAGGATCGTTGTCCAATTCATCTGGGTCAGGGATAGATACTTGGGTTGGACTTTGGGTCAACGAGTCGGCTGAAGGTACAGGAGAGGCGCTTGGCTGGGGCGATAGACCTGGGTTTTGCAGTTGACCCTCCTGTACGGGTGGTGTACCGGGAAGGGCGACGTTGTGATTGTTGGGTGTAAGGCTGGGCGAAGCGGATGGACGTCGGGGAGCAGTCGCAGCACTGAGGGCGCTCGCAAGCCGCTGGGCCTCTGCCTCGCTCCGTTCGTAATCTTCCAAGGCCTCTCGTTTGCTCTCGAGATTCTCGTGTGTCATTTCATATTGAACGTGCTTCTGATGTCTGTAGGCGAGCAATCGACGAATGATTCCTGCAAACATGGCGTACTCGTGAAGCGGTTCAGTCCAGCCTGCCTCGATGGATTGTACCAGCTTCGTTGAACCGACATACGCGGCGTCAACAGCTTGTCCTGTTCGTTCTACTGCGTCACTTTCGTGAGGAGGTAAAGATAGGGACAAGGCGTTGAGGGCAGCACCCAGTTCGGCAGTGTCGTGGGAGTGTTCAGACCATCGTTTTGCCGTACGGCGGGTGACCTTTTCGAGAGGACCGGTGAGATGTGCCTCGAATTTTTGAGTAAATGACTCGGAGTCGAGGAAACGTTGGTCTGGTCGACGAAGCGGATGAGAAGGAGACGGGACAGGGAGTGCAGCATAGGCCGGTCCAGATTCAGTCGGGTTGTGGGCTGGTGCTTTAAGGATATTCTTTGGGAGATTGACGAGAGGAGGGGAATGGAGGACCTCGGACTGGATAAGAGACAGCTATGAGGTTTTGTCGGGGGACATTAAGTTGTAACACTAACCCAGCTGACATCTCGCTCGAGGAAACGGTGAAAGACATGCTCGTTACTAAGAATAGGGTGACTAGCGACACGATTCAAAAAGACCTGAAGCATGCGTCTGCGACGTGCGATGAGGCTCGCGTCTTCTTTAGCTTTACTCTATCGGGTAAAGTGAATTTCGATCGGGTGGCGAAACGACTACTAAGACATACCTGCTTGATGGCATAGTCACCGAATGATTGTTTGCTTGGAATGGGCGGGATAATAAGCGTGGGATATAGCTTTGCTAGACTGTTTCGCAGCGACTCGAACTCTGAGTACCGGCGACGAGCCTCTGTATTCTGCAAGGGCGTCAGCCAGGAGTTGGATCAAAGTGGGCACGACTAACGGCAGAGCGGATGACGTATGCGATATAAACAGAACCCGAGCCTTCTGTACTCTTTTGCGCGTCTGTAATCTGCAGAGATACTTTAGCATGGGATACTGCAGCAACAGAATGCACTTGCTGTAATCTCCGCGTCGTCGGAATGGAGCCACTCGGCGCGTGCGCAGCAGACCTCGTCGGCGTTGTTCTGCATCCTGATCTATCGATATTTTTGACTGTATGGAATTTATCAGGTACGAACGCCGTTGCAGCAGTCAGCTGACAGGCGCAAGTGGTCAAAGTCAGGAGAGGTCACCAGAGGCAAGCCGGGGCGTCTCACGTGCATATCCACCCTACTGTCACGTGATGAATCGCGCCTCTTGTCTCATGGATATCCCCTTTGCGCGGTTTGTCCAGCTGGTGGATGCCGTCGCCAGCGCAGAGTACTGCCATTGGTGTTCGTGCGCGCAAGGTGCAAGACCAACCTGAGTAAATTTGCCTCAGCTTGCCCCAACATGATGCTCAGTCGCCTATAGGCCAGAGTCTTTTCCTTCAAATTCGACAGCATCTCAGCCGAACGGAGAGCATGATACAGCCAAACCCGAGCCCCAAGCGATTCGGCATCTTGCGCTTGTCTTCTTTGACATATTGTACTTGGATGGGCAATCCCTGCTTGATACGGCGTTTGAACAACGAAGGAAGCTCTTTGAGCAGGTCGTTCATCGCATTCCAGGATGGGTCGGACTCTCAGATGGCGTATGGACCAGTCTATCTGATTCCACCCATGACAACAACACACAATCTTCCTCCTCCACCTCGTCGACAAACCCAGTCCACGAAGCACTTGTTCGACGATTCAGTCAGGTGATAGGAGACTACGAGGAAGGGCTAGTCGTTAAACCGGCCTTGGGACACCGTGCACGATGGGCCAAGATGAAAAAAGACTATATTCCAGAGCTAGGTGATTGCGCAGATTTTATAGCTCTCGGAGCCAGCTGCGACAGAGATCGAGCGAGGGAGCTTAGTCGTAAGCATATTTTTTGTTAGTATAAACCCAAGTAGGCTGAAGGCGTCCCTCCAGTTGATGCTCGCGTCTTGGCGACATTTTACATTGGAGTACGCACAAACAAATACGATGTGTGTAGCGTTCTCGACTAGATGGAATTGACCCCGACTTCGTTTGGGCTAGATTGGTGTGCGACCATCATTCGATATCGTCTTTACTGTCTCTTATGGACTTTCCCGCGACCAACTCGAATCCCTGAATCATAGAACATATAGTACAGATTCGTACGAGCAATATCGGTCAGATGTGAGCAATATACACGGTCTCATGAAATTGACATACACATGTGACTAAGACACCTCCAGGGTCGATATATGCGCATCCCCTACGATGTACGTCTCTCATCTACGCTAATATCTCGGCCTCCAAAAGCGTGGTTTTTAACCCCGACGCTATTCGAGGTGGGCCCGTTTTGCTCTCCAGGGCTCCAGACGTATAGCTGAATTCGGCGCTCTAGTTGATGGGTGCTGGGTTTACCAAGTCTGCGGCAACTGGGGTAACATGTTTCTGTTATCTAATTTGTGAGAATAAGTATTTATACTTTCTTGATTCTCGATTGCAGCATTACGAGCTTCGTTTTCCTCGTATTGTAAAAATCCACTCGCCTACCGATCGACCTTGGACATGCGGACTTGGAGCACGATCCCTCCTAAGACTTGCGAGGGAGTCTATTGGCCTTGAAGAAGGACAGAATGATACAAGTCCTGAAGACTTGATGGATCGAATCTAGGAAGAATCTAGCGACATCCACAATACGCAAGAAAGAAGAAAAGGGAGAGTCGATAAATGGATAAAAGCATTGGGTGGGAAGCATCACCACGACACTAAGTCCCCGCAACTTCAAGCACCGGTTGGGAAGCAGATTCCAGAAATTTCGTCGGATGATTTGGCTTGCCCATCAGAAATGGAGGATATGGCTGGCGACGAACTCGATTAGAGTGATACAGGACCCCGGGAATACGACGAAGGCTTCAAACGAAGCCGCTTGCAAGCACAAGATGGCGACTCGGACCAAAGCGACGATATGGTGACGGCCAGAAAATCATGGAAACGACTACGGTTTGCCACATCCAGTCCAGCATCCGATCCAAAGCCTGACCACTCGTCAGTCCCTGGCATCAACACTTGTGGGCCGGCCTATCTTATACCTGACGACCTCACTGTGGACCCTGATATCCTCACTGATATCCTCGTGACGAGTATGCCCCTTAACGTATCTGTTCCGCGACCTTCACTGCATGGTTCTATTCATTGGCCCGTCGATCAAGCATCCTCGATTCTTCAGACCCATCACCCCACCACGGGTAAGGATTTGTTATCGGTGCTGGCAAATGCGTTCATCTATGTGGCTCATCGGAGTGCACCGCATCCACCTAGCTTGGTCCCTTCGTCGCACCGAATCTTCTCCCAAGATGCGTTGCTGGCTGGGTTGGACTGGAATGGCGTAAGGCGCGAGAAACAAGCATACCAGGCGCATACAACCACTATCGACACCATCCGGGCTCATATCACCCTCAAAGGAATAATAATTGTGGACCCAAATCGCCACGATGTTGATCTGGTTGTCAAATGGGTTGTATCCCAGGGCGTGCTACTGCATCCCTCTATGATTGATAAGAAACCCGACAAACCGATCCTGCTGGTCGCGGCTCTCAAAACAAAAATCCCCAATGATTCTAGTTATTCAGAAGGACTGGATTGTAATATTTTGTGTGTTGTATCATCACCGTTTTGGAGTTGTAGATAATCTAGGCTTATATTTATATTTACAGTCATATAGAATAGCCGCATTCCGTTGAATGGTCCCAACATGTCCTAGCAGTCGTTGGTCAAATCGTTCATTTCATGCTTATCATAATCAGGTGTGCTCGGTTCGTGAGCCTATTGATGCAAGCACTTCATGTCGACAGTACCGTATTCGAAGCTTCAGCCTAGGTATTCCATTGCATAACTATGTAGGTGCAAGTTTCAGTTGATAGAACTCAGCCCATTGTGGATGTTAAATACTTCAAAAGGTGTACACGTCAATTCCACAAGACATTCTTAGTTCATTACGCTATAAGCGGTTAGTGCTATTAGCAGCAAATTGCGTTTATGGATGTGATGCTTACCTTGAGGAATAAGACTAGGGCAAGAGTTAGTGAGCTTAGCACGGTGGGGTGTGGAGAATAGAAGACTCACGATGCTCTTCATCCGTCCAGGTAATGAGGTACTCTTGATAAGCCAAGCCTTTCGTGTCTCTATGCACAAATGTTGACATGGCGTATGGCGCGGTGGTGTAACTAGCGCCGCCCATCCATTCGTCATAGGCGCTAGCAACTGAATTAACAAGATCTTCTTTTGAGTAATATACCCAGCTATCGATCATAGCATTGTGGTCGTGAGGGCCCAATCTGAGCCTTGTATTCTGATGGCTTTCCATGAATGATTTGTCTAAGTCTAAAATGTCCAGGACTAAATCTTCTCTCTGCCAATGATCTTTGATGCCATTTTCGATGATTCGAGGGAGTATCATACGAGTCCCGGAGGTCATGTGTTGACTTGTGGGACCTAAGGATATTGCATAAGCAACTGGCAAACGGTAGACCCAATGTGTCCCCGCCGCCCAGTGCTCCCATGCCACTTGGCAATGCATTCCGGGTTGATCTCCCAAAGTCTCGATGGCACCCTGCACTGATTCAAGCGGCAAAATGAGAAAAGAACTGATATCGGATGAATATTTTTCATAATTAAACCGAAGAAGGATAAGACGCTTAGCATCATCTGGCTCAAAGACTGCAGGAGGTCCTCGAAAAGTAGACCGTCGGCTGTGCGAGGGTTGATAGATTGGACCGGCAGAGCGTTGAAGGTACAGTAAAGCCAATTCTGGTCCATCGGAATGTTGTGGCCTGGTATAGGGGGGAACAATTTTTAGGGTTGCAACGATGTTCATGTCTAGCCGGACCCCAGATGGCGAGGTCAAGGAGTATATGTCTAGGGCTGCGACTGGTGGATTTGTCGATGCAATAGCAGAAACTAATCGTGGCACAACTAGAACGGAGTCTAATAGAAACACTACGTCTTTACTAACGCCAAACCCAGTTTGTCGATCCTATTTCAGTCGTGAGTCTAGATCATTTCACACTAAAACGACATGACAACTGACTAGCTGGAGTTCACCTGTTGTCCAATCCCACCCATGAATGCAGCCTGGGTTTCCAGGAGAATGAACAAATATAAAATGACCAACAAATTGAAGCGAAAGATCTCCCGTTGATGGTACCGTTCTGGCGGTTAGCTGCAGGAGACCACTGTGCGCAGCATCTGGATGCGACTCATTTTTAGATAGCGTTCGCAAGTGAAATTCGAATACTGATTTTGTGTAAGACCGATAACCCCAAACTGGTATATATGCTCTCACCTTCGTGTTTTACAGCAAGCAAAACTAAAAGGTCCTGCCTCTGATCGAACCAATAGTCCGTAACTGGTATCATCGGCTCGATAATATACCATCGTTTCTGTGACAGTCCTGTATTATGTGATTGAAGCTGTACCAAGTCCAGTTTCAATGAGGTTGCGGGTGTGTCGTCGGTCGCATTCCAATGAGCCAGCACACCCCCGTAGAACACCGGCTCTTCGTCATCGCTGGAAATTCCACTATAATCGTATGTACCATATAATTCGAGATTTTGGATTTGAGCTGAAGGAGAATGCGTCATCCAGCGTTCTTGGTTGTTTCTCAGAATCGAGAGTTTTCCGATGGTGCTGATATCGGTCCTTGAATTTCTTGGTTGAACATATCCTGCAAGCTGAAGCTCCAGATGAAACTGTTGCTCATAAAAATTTTCTACGATTGCGTTCAGCCTTCGGGATACCTTTGAATAAGGGAGTTAGCATGGATTCGTAGTAGTCAGTCTTTTGAAGTTATGTTTTACACGGCTGCACACTGCAAGCTCCTTCACCTCGAGATGTGTAACCACGATGACGACGACCTCTGGCGGGAGATCCGATAAGCTGCACATGGTTTCTAGGAAGTAGGAGAGACTGCGAAAAGGTTAGGGAACCTTGCATATGAGCACGTGCTCGGAACACTTACACATGCCCGCTTCCAGCCAGGTTATGGTAGAAATACATTTAAATGAGTAGAAGATTTAATGTCAATGGCCGTGGACAAAATCAGCGTGCAATTTGGTAGATAGCTTCAATGCGCTCGAACAACTTGTGCGATCTTGCTATAGTTATATACACTTGAAAGGTACTGACAGCCAAGGTAAAATATAAACCGGTTACGAAACAGGGCATCACTAACTCGTTTACAATTCAAACATGTTACCAGCGTTGTGGTGACGCATTCTAATGTTATTATAGTTATACGAGGGGTTTTATGGGACTGACGCAAATGCACATAAACCCGTCCTCTTTAGAAAAACCAAGCCATTACTGTGATGGATGCCCTGCCAAAACACGGTCAACCAGCTCTTGCCGTTTGGGGCTATCGGAGAACAAAGCACGAATTAGGTGTGCGAGGTCCTGCTCAGAGAAATCAACAAGGGCACCCATCTCAAATAGGTGTCGAATATCGGCTAGAGATGCCTCCTGTAAACATGAGTTTAGACCAATAATACTCCATTCATTGGAACTGTGCCTACTAGGAGCTCAGAGAGGTAAGAGTATTTGAACCAAGATGGGACGTGTAACGTAACGCTTGAGGTCTAATGCCATTGTAGATTAGCCGGACCAGTAATCGTCCCAGCAATCAACAAACACTTACTGAATCGTCTTCGAGAATAAATAAGCTCTCAAAAATGTGCACAGTTTTGCAGATATCGTGCAGCCTATGAGATTCTGTCTCTGGGATGTCATGCATGGCCATGATCTCATCTATAACTCGGGACAAGACGTCCTCCACCAATGTGCCCAAGGCCAAGTAATATTTTGACAATGGTAGGACGGGCTGTAAGATATAAATCATGTATGTTTAAGGGTAGAATCTTGGGCCAATTTACCTTTGTGTCTCGCGAAAATTTAGTGACCGCCTGCGTACACCTTGTTACTGCACGTTTACATTCTTGATATCGAGCTTGGTCTTGTATGTCTCTAAACCCTTCTGCTGGTTCAAGATATTTTGCTATAGCCAACTTTTCGTTTTCCTAGTCCAGCACCAGTTAGCGAGATCAATAAGACCTTTTCACTTCAACTCACCAGCACGTCCTCGAACCAACTCTCGCCCAGAGCTTTTAGTCTCTCTTGCGCCTCTATGAACTTTGGCTTCGCCCCGTTGCCCACTGTACCCTCTGGTATATCCGAGATCAAGCGGTCCATCTCATCCGAGAGATAAATGCAGTCATTAGAGAAACGCATGGCGATTCCTCCGGAGGCAGCCATGTATGCGCCGTGCGCAACGGGTACTAGGGCTCTGAACAGGTCGAAGAAGGAAGGAATACAGCCTAGTACTAAGGAGCCAGGTGTAGGAGATATATTAGGAGGGAATATGCTATCGAATAATTCAATTAATTCTCATATCTCGATGAATAGGCAGCTTTACTCACTTTGTTGATACCAGCTCTTTGCCTTCTTTCAGAGCATCCTCAGCGAGCCCCAACACTTTCTGTGCCCTCCGTGAGACCATATATGTCTCTGTCGCTGGCTCTTCCCTGGCAGTGGGCAGAACGGTCGCTCTACGTTCAGGGCTTCCAGGTACAGACCGATTACCACCATAAGTTTCAGTGACCCCAAACCTGATGCCTGACCCCGTGCTATCCCGAGGCTCGTGGCCCCTCCCTTTTCTAGGAGGTGATCCCGCAACAGAGCTCGAAGGCGAACCAACGTCTGAGCCTCGGGACCCAGATGCAAGTTTGGCTTGCTGCTGAGCTCGACGCATGGCAGGCGTGATGGGCGGGGCAATAGTTGGTGGTTTGTTCGAGATGATAGACGCGGCCGCCGGCAGAGAAGCCAAAGATTTACTCGGCGATCCATAGATATTTGGGAGAGACGCGTGAGGATTAGGAGGTGAGTGATAAGAGGTTGTTGGGGAACCATAAGTGGCTGATTGGGGGAGAGCGCTCGAAGGGGCCGTCCCAAACATGGACGAAGATACATGGGAGACCGTTGGAGATGCGTTGGAAATGATTGGTGACGAAAATTTGGATGGAGTAGGCGAAGGAGTACCCCGGTTCTTCTGTGCAAACCTCTCCAGCCCACGTGCGACGCGCGGCGAGGGGGCATGTACCGCCGGGGAAGGGGGAGTCTCAACTAGTGCAGGTGTGGGTGGTGTTTCAATCCTTGGTACAAACGTAAGGTTGGGCGGATCCAGAGGTACGAGCTGTTTAGCAGGCGACAGAGTAGGTGCGGGCGATTTAGCGGGCGATGGTGGAACAACTAGCGCTTCTGCTTTAGATTTTTCAGTTTCAGCAGTTTCTTCAGGTTGGTCAGCCCATGGATCATCATCCCAAGGATCGCTCTCTTCGCCTGATTGTGTAGCATTGACGATCTCGGCATCAGAGTGTGGGGCACTCAGCAGCTCAGTGGGATGCGATGTGTCCCCACTTCCACTTCCACTGGCGCTGGTCCCTGTCCCTGCACCTTCGGATTGAGACGTTCCAGCATCTACCTCAACATCAGGTTCATCCTCTGATGTATGGGTTGGTTCGTCGTCGTCGAACCCCCAACCGTCTACCTCGGGGAGTTCCAACGGCGGCGCTGTAGGTGGCGTTACGAGTCTTGGTGGCTGGTCAACTACACGCAGTGTCGCTTCCGAGGCAGGCTGAGCAAGGTTTCGAGGAGTGGGCGCCGCAATCACGGGGACATCCGGAAGAGTAGGCTTTGAGGCAGGCTCCTCGAATGCCCAAGGATCGTCCTCTTCTCCAGTATCCGCGCTCTTTTTGTGTTCGTGTGTAATTGTCCTTTTAACTGCCACTGCGGCGTTGTCTCGCTCGAGCACGACTTCCCTCACATGCTGCACTAGATCCTCCCTACGACGTCGTTCGTAATGCCCCGGTGCCCCTTGTGCCCATTCTCGTACATCGCCGCTCCTCAGCCCGAGTTGGTTAAGTCGCTCTTCGACTTCAGAAGCATGGGTAGCCAAGCGCAAGAAATCAGGAACTCGTTCCAGAGATCCCGTGCGAGGAATTGCGGGACGTAGAACATGCGAAATAATCGCTTGAGCAATCGGGCCTGCCAGTTGGCCAGTGAAGGTGCTCGATGAGGGCAGAGCAGGAAAGAGTGTGAGATGGAGGAAGTTGACTAATTCCGTAGTATGAGATAGTGAGTCATGGGCGTGCTGGAATGATGCAGAAGGGGTCAACTCCGACTCCGAGGTATGCTGGATTGTGAGAGTTTCATTGTGAACGGGTGCGAGTCCCGGGTTGCGACGGGATAGGTTGATTCGTGAGGGCCTTTTGAGTAACGGTTCGACAGCTTTCGCCAAGATATCCTTTCGGAAGCCAGCTAAGTGCTCTTGTAGGGATTGGGGTTTCAGTGATCCAAAAAGCTCGCTCAGGGTTACCACGCCTTTAGAGTCTCGTACTTCCAAAGGCAAAACTCTTAGTATTGTAAGCTAGTTGCGCTGACCGAATTCAACCTACGTGAGACACTTGGCAAGACTACGACTGTGGTACCAGTAGGAAAGGCAGTGACTGAAACGCCTCTGGAATATGCGTCCCCCAATTGTTCCTGGACACGGTCACCTAATACACGTGCCAGGCGCTATCACGGGTGAGCCACGTGCGGTGACGTGTAAGGTAACAGGTAAACTTACGGATAAATCGTGCATGATTGCCGAACGCTCGAGCGGCCTGGGAGCAGATTGAACGAGCGACTGAGCCTCGTCTGCTTTCCGTACAGCAGCAGGCAAATGTCCATCCTCGACGAGAGCAGAAAGTTCCTTGAACTCATCGCGACACCTGGCTATGTAGGACACAGCTACTTCTAATATTTCAGCATCTGAAGCACGCTGAGCCAATGTCGAGTGGGTTGCCAGCGTTGTCAAAAGAGTTGGGAGTAATCCTGACTGGGGTTTATGTGAGCATTAACCCAACGACTCCCGTTAAACTTACTTGAGGGCTTTGAACCTTGCTGGTCAGATCATCCGCAGTGTTTTTTATTTCTTCGAGGCCAGCCTTGATTTGTTCAGCAGAAGCGAGATGTCTTTCAAACGACGGTATATCCTTGTTTATACGTTGTTGCACACGAGTCTAATGTAGTTGCAGGCTCAGTGATCGTTGGGAAAGCTGACAAGCACTACACCATACTTTGGTCTCGTCTATGCTTTTCTGTAGCTCATGTACCCATTTAGAAGCCTCGGTCGAAGTGAGAGACTCGCGTGTCGCATCTGAGAGTTTTCTGAGCACCGGCTCGGCATGTGAAGTGGTTGAGCCGTATCCGGTACTTTGAGCGGAGCGAGGAAGATGCTGCGGAACCACAAATGCCATTTTGCTGCGCGCCGGCAGCAATAACGACCAGGCCTAGAGAATGCAGTGACGCAGTAATGAAGTCGTGGTGTGGATGAGGAATGGCATAGGCGCCGCACCGCCACCAGGTCCCGTTCAGGAAGGACCCTGTGCGGCGATCAGCTGCTGTCTCTACCGAAACTCGAGCACGTCGAGACTGATTTCCGGAAGTCGGCGACACGAAGCGGGTAGCCATCAGCTGACTTTCACGCTAATCCCAGCCTCGTCTAGCACACAACCGTCGCAGGTCTGCTAGTAACATCCGCATCGCGGGTGCCTAATCTTGTGATCAGTCATGCCGACGCTTTGCTATAACATCTGTCGCCACCCCCGCCTCGGCTAGCGGGAGACCTTCCTTTGCTCCTCCTCGGTATCTTTCGTCCGCAAGAGGAACTACCCTGGCCTGGCGCCCTTCTCTCCCGTCAGATTGTCTCCTCTCTCCCTCATCCACGATGTCTGGGCGACCAACTCAGGCCGACATCATCATTGCTCAGACGTTGACAAGAATCGCAGGCGCTATTTACTCGACTTTCTTCCTAGCATGTATATGCGCTAAGTTCTCCCTTCGTGCTGAATCGACGTACTCACGCATAGCAAAGTGGCCTCTTTGGTGGTTATGATGTATGACACAAGTGAGTTCACCTTTTCAAGGGCTGCGACTGTATGTCTGATCCCTTTCCATTAGTAATAACTCTCGATCAAGAGGCATGTCGCGCCTTCATTCTCCCCACCAATCGTTAACCAAGCGCACTCAGATCAAGTTCGTATGGAATCAACGCTGGTCGTTCGGAAAGGGCATATTTTTGTTTATTAGACATTTCTCGACAGTTTTGATGATGTGAGCTACATGTTCCTGGCACATGTTCGAAAGTTAGAAACTAGCTAACCTTCTTTTCCAGAGGTCACGTATCATGTATGTGCTTGGCTTTCGACCCAAGATCAGGTGCTGATGGCTCTCCATTGCGCAGCAATGCTATTATACGATCCTTCAGTTTCGGTGAGTCGCCCAACAAGAACATACAGACCCATATCCTAACAACCCGTCGCAGTCGTATGTCATAGATTTTGGCCCGCCTCGACTTTCTTTTTACTTACCCCGCTGGTTCTGTAGATGTTTTGTCATTGAAACAGTATTCGTCTGGTCCCAAGTTCTTATCGCAATTGCCGGATCATGTGGGCCTTTCACCATCGTAATCGTACATTGCACTATTCACTGACATCGCCTCTGATTATGTATTAGCTGTGCTTATAGTTCGCACGTGGTTATTGTGTGGCGGCGAGTAAGTAAGACCAATGACTTGGTTGAGTAACATCTAAGCCATATGTTCACAGTAATTGGATTTTCGGATGTTTGATACTCGGCCTTGTGGCGGCGACTGTACCGAGTCTCATATTCGTTGCTCATGGTGTGAGGCTATTTTTTTTATTCGTTTCTAATCCGCTTTTTGATAAGATACGATGGACAGGGTATTGTTGTGATTCCCAATCCAGCTCCCTCTGTGCTTCCGGGCTGCCTGGTACAAATATCATCAAATTCCTGGCGCCCATTTATACCCCCACTCATCTACGAAACTATAATCTTATGTGTCACTGTGTTTAAATCCTACGCCACCCGCTCGCGGGCACCACTCGCAATGCGATTATTCCGAGATGGTACATTGCATTATATGGGGATCGTTGCTGTTCTATTGGTGACAACGGCGGGGATAACCAATCAAACGGTACGCACATGTCGTGTCAATTATCGTCCATCGAGCAAAGGCTGACGGTACGCTGTACCTGAAGATGAGACCAATCGTGGCCGGCTCTGGGTACTATATTGCTAGCGTCAGCATTGGCTGCTCAAGACTCATTTTGTCTCTGCACAGCTGGGCCGAATCCCAAAAGGAGCGCGAGAAGACTTCTAATTCAGAAGCTCAACGCAAGCACCTAACCGGTAGTGTTCCCCGCTCGCGCCCACCCAGTTACGAGCTCAAAATGCACAAACTGCCGGATGTAGAGTTGGGCCAATCTCCAGCATGCACGGGAGAGAGTAGCCAGTCCGATGTGCCTCCCCCAGTGCCACCCAAAGACTACAAATTTCATTCAATTCTGCCCGATATCGAACGACCCTCGCTCCCCGAACGGATGTCGTCTACACTTCCCGGTACCCATGTACATTAACATAGCTAAAGGCACTATATCCGTCTGCCTCGAAGTAGCAGCCTACATGCCCTTGGTCCGGCGGGGGATGAGCTGGTCTCAAACGTACGATGGAATTAGTGGTAGATGATTCAGAGCTAGATCGACCGGTCGAATCTAAAAATACGGACAAGTAGGGTCAACTCTAGGTGGTGTCAGACATCGAGATGCTGGACATTGGACTCTCTCTCTCTGTGTGTGTGTGTGTTTATCTTCTTTTTGTTTCACTTCTGGCGTCCCAGTTTGCCAGATGGAAAATGCTGTATTATTATGTAAAACAAGCTACAACACTATAAAATTTATGCAATGTAGATCGTGACAGGACAGTCCGCTGCGCATACATGTAGATTCCACAAGCCAGGCCTAGGTAGAAATCTTTCGTCCCTCGTGTTGACTTTGATTTGAAAAAAAGTTCATATGAATTCGTACAGCCATGCTGTATGTGCGAATCAGACTATCAGGGAGAGTCTGTGTTGTAGACTGTATATACCTTGCTATGGGGTTGACAGATAGTTACTGATCTTTTGAAAATGACGACACGCATTGGCTCTGTCTCACATATTTCTGGAATCTCTCCAAAGCTATATGCTCTTCATTCAATAAACTGCCTGGAAACATTGCAGGGATGCGGCCCCATCTTGTTAGCCATTCGGCTTGCAAGAATTAAAGGGTATACGAGTGCGACGACGAGCTAAGTGGGTACTTGTTACTAGATATGTTTCTTCTGCCGCGAGATCATTCCATTGGTCTGGTCGGAGTACATATCCGGCCGCATCTGCTTCGAGACAAAATCGCATACTATGCTTGGGTGGGGTCGTATGGCTCAAGACGTGGTATAGCGATGTACCATACATTCTCAGGAGTTTGATCTGTACGGTGACTAAAGGTAACGCCTGACATCCTATCGAACAGCGGCACCACGGATGCACTTAGCATATATCTGGCTTTTCAGGAAAAGAGGTGGTTCAATTCCGTATACCACGGACAAGCCACCAACCATCAGCGGGCATCGCAGACAATGAGGTATTTTGGCCGGAATTACTTAGAATGAAGCTTAAAGCAAGTCTAAAGTATATATATGCGAGGAGTGACTGGTGGAGGTGCATTATACGGGCCATCAGGGCTATGTGATAGTAACAGATAGCAAATGCAAGTAAGAGTGGGCATGTCAATAGTGCCCGGTCACTCATAGGAATGACCGCGCGGATCGTCGTGCCAGCTATACAGTGTGTTTGTGTGAGCGTATCGACAGAATTTCTCTTTTTAAACATACCTCGACCACTTTCCATCCACCGGTTAGTTCATTATCTAGTTCATCTTCTATTCGAGTAAGAACAGCTCCGTAGGAGCACTGCTCTACCCGATCCGGTGCGCCCACCGCAACCTCGCCAGTTTTTGCGTTTCGGAAGACTAGAACCTCCTGGGTCGAGAAGCTCACAACAAACACCGGAACATTGTTGTCCAATAATGTCCCTTTTGCGACCTATGTTGTTTGGTGAAATAGGTGCTATCATGAATCTCAGCATCTAGGATACGTACATCTACGTTGGTAATATCCATGACCTTGCTTTCGCTAATAAGTCCCTGTTTGGTGTACTGCTCCATGGTCGCCCATAGCACGTTGAACGTCTAATACGAACCGGTAAGTGTTACATCATTCCCACAGTTATGGGGAACCTACCGCTTCTCCGCACCACTGCTTTAGCCCTTCCCTATCTGCGCTTAAATATGCATCCACAACCTCGGGAATGATGTATTCTCTGAGTTCCCTCAGAAACCCCTCCATGTTGAAGGTTGGATCCATCATCCGCATAACTCTCGTAACCTGTGCTGTTTCTGTCTCGTCGAACCATCCTCCGATGGTGCTTGTCACAGAACGTATTCCGGATACAACCGGGTTTTCCGACTCATCGTATGCAGTTCGCCATTCAGAAAACGTACGTAGAACTGGGTTCGTTTGTTTCAACTCTTCCCATTTCTCGTACTTTCCAGCGTCCTTGTGAAGGACCATTGCTGCACCAGCACTAGTGACGCTCATGGTTAGATCCCAGATAAAAACCATCTAGATAACCGCCCATACGCACTTTGGATCCTCAACTACTCGCTGGGAACGCGCAATCCCTCCTTCTCTACCAGCCTTGGCGAGCCTCTTTTGACGTAGCTTTCGCCGCACCTCCTTCTCCTCATATCCGCCATACCTAGAGGCTCCACTATCATCCAAAGCTTCTGCCACAGCCTCGGATATGGCCTTGTATGCTTCGGTGTTGCGGATAGGCTCGGTGGAGGTGGCGACGGCTGACGATACCGCGGCCGTCGCCCGGGTGATCTACAGCGATGATTAATCCCATAAATTACAAACAAGCGGAGATATGCGTACACCTTGGTAGAATCCGCTAGCCTCTAGAGACCTAACAGCCTCGCTCACCGCATCGCTGATCTTCACCCCACTCTTTCTCAGTTCTTCAGCCGCTGCCTGTAACTTTGGATTCTCTTTAATCGAAGAAGTAAGCTGAGATTTCACCCATCCAAATTGAATTAGTCTAAAGCATCAGACGTGTGTCCAATCGCAACCCACCCGAGCACGCTCGTACATATCCCTGGCCCGCTTCATCGCCTCCGAGTCCTGAAATTTGTCCACATCTCCCTGGAGTTGCTTGACATTTTGTTGTAGCTCCCGGTTCTTCTGGATCTCCTCCTTGAGAACATCCACGAACGTCTGAAACGGCGACTTAATTTCACTCTTGCGGCGAGCAGATGAGTGGAACCCGACAACTGCTGTCGATCGCGAGAGAGTAGCGGGCTGGGTACGCCGGAGATGGAGAGTAGTTGAAATGAATCGAACTCGAATCCTATGCATTATCGGCGAGTTTAGACCGGCTGAAGAGAAAAGAGGGGGCGGTGAAGGAGAGATCGGATTTGGGGAAAAGATTACTGGAACGACACGTGATCAATTAGAATGCGAGAATCAGGCACGTGATTGAAAGATCGGGGTGTGATCGCCGCGGGAGTCTGTGATCCACCGACGTCAACTGGGTCCCACACCATCGCCACCGTCGTGTACCGTTATTTAACTACCGCTCTACTCGTGCTAGCTCTCTCGCTGCTACTCTACGTAGGGGAGAACCCTACCTATTCTATGTTCAAACGCTTATTCGGATACACTCAGACCGCCTCTCGTGCGTACTCATTCCGCCCCATTCGTACGAGTCTGCCTATTGTGAGCGCCGCGATCATCCCAGCACACGTGCACAGAATCTCTAGTACCACATCATTTATGTCCACCAACGCACCTGCTCCCGTTACCAAGACCGAGGAGGAGTGGAGGGCGCAGCTTTCTCCCGAACAGGTGAGTCGCATAAAAAGTAACAACCGAGGAAATGTTGGATGATTTTCGCTAGTTTCGTATTCTGCGCGAAAAGGGGACCGAGCGTGCGGGAACTGGAAAATACGACAAACACTACGAAGAGGGCACTTACACATGTGCTGGATGCGGAACCCCACTCTATACAAGCAAGACCAAATTCAAGAGCGGATGTGGTATGTTGGTGTGCTTTGTAACATTGCACTATTTACCAAGACGAATCGACAGGATGGCCAGCATACTATGACGCCATTCCAGGTGCCGTCACTAGGTATGTGTGTCGGGTACTGATCAACATGCGCTAAGCCGAGTGTGTTCAGACACGAAGATAGATCCTTTGGAATGCTTAGGTGCGCTGTTTATTTATTGCCATCGCCAGCATCCGCCTAACACAATTCAAAGGACTGAAATTACATGCACTGCATGTGGTGGACACTTGGGTCACGTCTTTAAAGGCGAAGGCTATCCCACTCCGAGTAGGTTCACAGTTGTTCAAGTTGATTGGGTCCCTGATTAGTCCGTAGCCGACGAGAGGCATTGTGTCAACAGCGTTTCGCTCTCATTCAGTCCTGGTGACCCTGTCGAGCAAAAGTAGAAGTTGCTCGAAACTGTAAGATGTAACGTTGGATTGCTGCTGCATATAGCCATGAAAGAATATGAATTTCGTAACATCGTAGAAACTTGTAGGGGAGTGGGCGAATGAACAAATAGAAATGTCCGACAAACAAAAGGTTGTAAAGATTAGACATCTTCCATGGACCGGACAAGCTCGTCGAGTTCCGCTTGAGACTTCTTGTATTTCGCTGATGCTTCCTGCGGATGCCCGTATGAAACTCGACCCCAAAAGCGCTAGGAAATAAAGGCATACCTCGCATTTGGCCTCCCAAGCGTCCCGCTCTTGCTCTAGCTTCTGAACTTGGCGCTCAAAGTGTTCGGCTTTCACGTCAACTTGTCGGAGTCTAGGGCACAGTCAGTAACGCAAATAGATGACAGTTGGCGCTTACTTTTCGACAGTCTCCTTGACATTCTTCTCGGCAGCGTCAAGTTCCTCCTCCAACAACTGGACCTTGCGCGCCAAGCTATCTGCAGTTTGACCGCTCGTAGCACTAGCCTCCCCTTCGCGTTTGGCTATCTTGAGACTTTCCTCGGTCTTTTCGAGATCGGCTTCGAGGAGTGAAATTTTGTGCTGCAAAGACGTGTTCTCTTGTTCCTTTGACAAGAGCTCTTGGTTGAGCTTCTTGATCTTGGCCTCGGCGGCCTCAGCCCGCTCGATAGCTGCGTCTGCTTCGGCCCTGACGACATGTTCAAGCAACGAGAGTCGAGGACAAGGCAAGTGTCAGCTTGAAACTTGGACAATAGGGTCAAGGTTTCAACTGACCTGAGGTGGGACATACGCTCCTTGATCTTATCCATAATGAAAAGATGTTCGATGTAAAACTAAAAAGGAAAGCGCGGAAACAAGGCGGGTAAGTGGTGTGGGGAGTGTTGGACAGGATCCTGGGTCAACCAACCGATGGGTCACGTAGGTTTCACGCGTCGAGTGGCGATGGATGAGTTCAAGAACAGAGGGCGGAGGGTGCTGGCCAAACGTGGATAAACCGAGTGGTGATATGATGCGATAGGCGCCGGGCGGCTGTTGTCCTGTGTCAACCATCTCCAGTCTTGGTCTGATTTCTGAAGATCAAACGCTGTTTTGTATCGATAGCAAGTGCTCGCCCAAGCTGGCCCTGTTCCCTCGTCTCTGCCAGCCCCCACCGTGTCGAGCAGCTCTTCTCTCTCTTGCTTCTCCCGCCGACGACCCCGGCTAATCCGACATACTAGCAGCCCTCGTCACTGATCTCGGCGTCTGCCAGCATATCTTGCCCACCCACATTACACATACCGCTCGCCCGCCATGTCTCTGCAGCCCGAAGAGATCACCATTCTCGAAAAGGTTATCAAGTAAGTCCTGAGCCACTTTTGCTGCTCGCTCCCACCCTCTGCTCTTGCTTATCACACTCTCGGCGCCAGTATCCGCAACCGCCTGACTGCACTCAAGCAGAACCGTGGCGAGTATGTCAAGTCCCAGGACGTGCTGAGCATCTACCACGCCGTCGTCAAACAAGGTACGTCACCGGTGGTGCCTAGCTCCATTTGCATTGAACCCTATGCCTATCCACAGTCGACAAGCTCAACGATCTGAGGGACCAAGAACACGGCCCTCATGTACCAAACCGTCTCGACACTCTGCTGGCCGATGTCTTTAGTCTGCTGTCCTTGTTTTCTTGACAATTGGAAAGGGCCGAGAATGTCCCGCCACATATAGCCAGATTGCTAGTATGCGCGTAAGTCTGAAATTTTGCACTACCCTATGCACAAAACATACCGCCGAGCCTTGGCCCACTTGGCTGTTTCCAAATATTCATCTCGCGATTCCGTTGTATTCTCATCCCACCACACTCGTTCTATGCGCTCAGGCTACCCATACTAACTCTTATTCCTTTCAGCAACTGCTCGATCACCTAAATGAATCAGCAGTCTACACCGAAAGCGACCTCAAACCATTCCGAAGCCGACTCGACGAGCTACGAGAGATTGTTCGCAAAGACACCGAGAGCGGCCTGCATCCGCCGGCCATGACCAAACTGCTCGACAGGAAACTCAACGAATGCGGTCCGTGTTCCGTATTGCACGTAAATTGCACGTAACCTGACCAGCCCCGTGTCCAGACGCGATCCTGTCTGATCTACAGGACTCGCTATCTGTTTTGTCCGTCGAGCTCGTCCCGATTCACTCAAAACTAGTTACGCTCCGTCGTCAACTTGTCGCGCTCGCCGCCAAACCCAAGCCGTTCAAGGCAGATCTAAAGCCTATCATGGAGGAGCTCAGGAAAATCGAAAAGTTAGTCTAGCTTATTTTCAGCCCAGACCGTATACTCACCTCAGTTGGTACCTTTCCGGTCACGTCTCCGTCTTTGCTATTCGCCAGCAAACGCGAAAACGGAAAATTCCTAGGGCCTAACGGTGAAGTCCCGGCTTCACAGGCCCTTTGCTCCGGTCTGCTTGAAGAGTGTTTCGAGGTTGCACAAGAAATACGAGCGCGCGAGGACGATGTTTCGAGCTCACTCAAACCAATTCACGACCGGCTCTGGGATATGCGTGCTCAGCTCGAGCAGCTGGTCCTCACCCATCGGTGGACGCTCCGCGAAACAGACTTGTGGAACTATTCGCAAGCATTACAAGAGATTGACAAGATGCGAGTGAATGGCAAGTTTGTTGACGCAGAGGGGAACGTTCCGAGCGGACAGTATGTGAGTGTGGGTGTCGCGGGGGTGGAGATTCGCAACTTGACAAGGTTCGAATAGGTTCTACTGTACTTGCTACGGAGATGCTACGGACTCATCCACCGACTTCTTTCCGCGAGCGAACCCGTATCAGAAGAGCTGATGCCAATAGTACGCTGCGGCTTCCACATCAGAACCCGGATCCGAACAATACTAATTGCATAACCCTAGGCTAACAAACTGACGACCGTCAAGAAGTGTCTGAATGAGGTTCTCAAGTTTGGCGGGCCCTTTAACCCACGGGATTTGTACCCTGCAAGTGGAATGTTGCATATGGTCCGCTACGTCATGGATTGCTCATTCCTTTTTTTTCGTAATTATAGTACCAGCTTGCGTTGTTCCAAGTCGATTCGTTGCGAAAGGATGGCAAGTTTATCGGTACGTTGAGCGCTCCGTCGCCGGACTTCTATCGGATAGGAGCTCATTACAATCACGTTGTCCATATCTCGGTATGTCGACTGTGTGTGCAGGTTCCGATGGGACAATTCCAGAAGGACAAGGAACCGTGATGGCACACCTGAACGAATGCCACGAGCTTCTCGAGATGGTGAGCGCTAATTGTTCTAGAACGCATCCCCCTTGGCTCGCTCGTTACTGCCTGGTCACACCTTGGCTCATACAATCTCACTTGTTTCCCACAGCTTAAGGAAGCCATGGAAGAAGGCGAGGGCGAGGATGATTTCGATGACTACGACTCGGAGTGAACTCAGCCACCCCGCTTCTGTCGGACAGGGCAGCGCTGTAGATTTCGATGGGCGAAGGACAAAAACATTCATTGGATAAAAGTGGATGCGGCGGGTCTAATGGATGAGGGTGTTTGTATTGTGATGGACATTGAATTGCTTGGGCTGGTGTATGGTATATAGATGAGAAGACAACAAGATTTGAGGCGGACGGATTGTATGCACACACCCTATCCCCACCAAAAATGATCAAGAGTGTGCATCTAGGGTGACAGTTGATATATGCGTGCATGTGATTATGCTTTTTGAACGCCAACTTCGGCTAAGGGTTGGCGAGAAGACATGAGGAGTAAAGTTGTGCTTTGTAAAGTTTAGATATGCGAGAACCTCAAGGCACCAACTTGCTCAGCCGAATCAAGCGAAGCTCAACCGCGACTTGACCGCAAGTTTCGCCGCACACGCGCGCACGGAAAAGGACGTTAAATCACAATGACATTGTAAACCGATTCGTACAGAGACGTGGCACTACAACTCCCCACTAAAAAACACACGAGTAGAAAGTCATGGGAAAAAATGAAATATTACGAGCCCGCAGCGAATGAGTTTTATCTACTCGTTGTGCTCCACATCGGCCTTTTCGTTGTGGACCTCGCGGGACTTGCTCGATCGGAGACCATGCAATCCGTGCTCGTGCTCGACCTTGGAGGTGACGCGCGCAATTGCCTCCGGGTCCGCAGCGTGCACGTCCTCTGCGATGAGCTGTCGGCGGTACGCAACAGAGTGGATCGCGTTCGTGTTCTGGTACAGAATGTCGATCTGCTCCAGCGACAGTCCCTTCGTCTCCGGGATCAGGAAGTACGTGAATACCAGGCATCCCACGCAGGTAGAACCCCAGATGAAGAACACCTTCACTCCCAGGTTCGCATTGCCGGCACCGGGGTTGACCAGGTAGGGAGTGGCATAGCCGATACCAAAGTTCCACAGCCAGTTGGATGCGGTCGACAGCGACATGGCCTTGGCACGGATCGCGAGAGGGAAGATCTCGCCGGTGACGACCCATGCAATCGGTCCCCAGGTGGCAGCGAAGAAAGCGATGTAGATGCAGACGAATGCGATGAGCACCTTTTGACCAGCCTTGTTCTCGACAGAGATGGTAACACCGATGATGGCGACGAGGTACTCGCAGATCAGCATACCGGCGGCACCGATGAGCAAGAGGCGACGACGTCCGACCTTGTCGACGGCCCAGATACCAGGAACAGTCATGCCGACGTTCACGACGTTGGTAGCAATGGTGATGAGGAAAGGATCACGGATACCAGAGCGCAGGAAGAAGGTGGTGCCGTAGTAGAAGATAAAGTTGATACCCGTGAGTTGCTGCCAGGCTTGGAGGAAAATGCCGGTCATGACGCGAGTCAAGATCTTGTTCGGGCCTTGCTTGAAGCAGTCTGCATACGACCCAGACCCGAGCTCCTCTTCGGCGCGCAAGTTGGCACGGATGTCGTTGAGCTCAGTCTCGACCTCGGGGTCCTCAGGGTGGAGCGAGAGGAGACGGGCAAGAGCGCGCTGAGCGTCCTGGTCGCGGCCACGCTTGATGAGGTAACGAGGCGACTCGGGGAGCAAGGTCATGCCACCAGCAAGGACGGCGGCCCAGACAAACTGAAGAGCGATGGGAACACGCCATGCAGAGTGGTTCGTGCGGTCCTTGGTGCTGTTGTTGACGATGGCAGCGAGCAAGAGACCGATGGTGATGGCCCACTGGTAGCAAGCGACGACGGCACCACGAATCCACTTGGGCGAGCACTCGGACTGGTACATCGGGACCAGGCAGGAGACCATTCCGACACCGAGACCGGCGAAGACACGACCGACTGCAATACCAAGTCGATCAGATCACTTGGCAGATTCAAAAATAGACGGATGACGTACCGACAAAGACAGGGAAGTTAAGGGTACCGGTTTGGAGAGCGACACCGAGGCAGAAGACCAGGCAGGAAGCGATCAAACCCCACTTGCGGCCGAGCATGTCACCCATGGGGGCAGCGAGGAGGGCGCCAAAGAAAGTACCGGCCGAGAGAATGGAAACGACCAAAGACTCGTTGGAGGTGCTGAGGGCATACTTGCCGTTGCCAACCGGGCTACCGAACACCTGCAGCCAGTCCTGTGAAGAGGGGTCAGACATCGTCGAGCAGAAGACGAGCGAACGCGCGTACGGGCATCTCCTTGATACCGGAAATGGTACCAGTGTCGTAGCCAAAGAGGATACCACCAAAGGCAGCAAACGCAGTCATGAGAATGCCTGCGATCTTGTTCTTGGGGGCTGCATCGGGTGTGAGGACGTGGGCGACGACGCGAACGGGAGATACTGACCACCAGAGCCCCCGACTCCACCTCCAGCAGCGACGGGACCACCAGCCATGTCTTGGGTCTTGGAATACGAGTGCCGAGACGAGCAGAAGTGCTTGGGGCCAAGAAGAGCCCGCCAAGCTTCTACTTATACCGCGGGCTCCAACATGGGCCCTCTGTCCTGGTCCTTCCAGGTGTTCACATGATGCTCGGAACGGTATTCAGTCTGGCGCCCCCCATCATGCGCCCGATGGCCGGACCCTGTCACGCATTTCGACGGGGAACCTTCCATGTTGGGCCCACGCCTCTGACAGCGAGCGTGACTCCGACTGCCGCTTGCGGACTCTGCGCGGACAAATCATCTGCTCGCATTTTCGCCAATCGCCATCGCGCGATCGACGATGTATGCGTGCTCCAGCCTTGCTCCGACGCCCTTGCCGACAGCGCCACAAGCCAGGCCGCTCCCGAGTGCGCTGGACGTCGCCCCGCCCCCACCCCCCATCGACGCCCGCGGGCCCTCCAACGCTTCCCCGCGGCGCCCCCCATCCCCCGGTGCCCCGGCGTGACATGCCCTCACGCGTCTGTCCGATCAGACCATCGGACATTTTCTGTCCTAGCCGATGTTCAGGGCACATCATTCGCAATTCAATTTCCCATACCGGCCCACCCGCCGGAAGTACCCGGAATAGCCGAGATGTACCTCGCGTAGAACGTCGGCAGTCCCAGTGCCGGACCCGTTCAATCGAGGCCCCACCAGTCCAGACGCTGCGCTTAGAATAGCGTCCGCTGGCCCAAACCTTCGTCTTGCCACCCACGGTATCCTCGGCTCCTATAGTAACTTGGCCGCACGACATGTGCGCGCTGTTGACTGAGACCCCCTGCAAGCGAAATGAATCCCTGTGATGAAACAGCACGACGAATATTGCATGTCATCCTTCTGAAAATAGAATTAGTCCTGGAAAGTGTTCATCAGAGCAGGTCTGAAAGTATGGAAACAATCGAACTCGCGTGGTTTCCCCAGAGTGTTCCATCGATGCGGGGAACCCCCCGACCGCACAGCCTACGCTCGTGGTCAAAGGCAAAATCTCAGGTCGCTGTCCCAATCGAGAATCACCAGCACAATCTCGAGCCCCGTTCCTACCTTCGGGTGCCTCGAGCAACGAATCGTGCTGCACGGGACCAAAACGAGACGTTCTTATTAGAAGTTGCCAGCAACGATCGCGACTCATGGAAATCCGACGTGACCCGTGCATCAGAACAATTTCCGGGAGCTAGCCGAAGGCAGATCAGATTATCCTCACGACGTGAGGCCATTGCGTTCGACTTAGCAAATCATGCAAAATTGTAATAACCTACACACACAACTTCTACCGGATTTGGCCAGGCACACTCTTGGGTACCCCTGCCCAGCGCATCGACGCAGGAGACGATCCACTCACATGTGACTGCCAAGGGCATCCGGCAAGCAGGTCGATGAAGAAGGCGAACGAGCGAGGTATGGGGTAGATGCGTATAAGAACGAGCCCGCCGGGGCTCCCGGTTCCTCAAGCTCAGCTTCTTCCCCTTCTTCTCTTCTGCCTTCTTGACGATTCAACATGGCAGGCGGACCAGTTGCAGCAGGCGGTGGCGTAGGCGGCTCCGGCGGTGGGTGCAGCTCGCTTGCAACCAGCTTCGGTGGACTCACTCTTCTCGTACAGCCCCCAAGAACAAGCTCGCGGGGATCCTGATGACGGCCTTTGCGGCCTTCGGTGGTATTCTGTTCGGTTATGATACTGGTGTTATTTCTGGTATCAAGGAGATGGATGTAAGTCTATTCGCAAGTCTCTGCATATTACATTACTCATCTACGACGGCAGGACTGGCTCAGGACTTTTGGTCACCAGAACCCGGATGGCACCTATGGTATTGCGACCAAGGAAGAGTCGCTCATCGTCTCTATCCTCTCGGCTGGTACCTTTTTCGGTGCTCTCCTCGCTGCTCCTATGGGTGACAACCTTGGTCGCAAGTGGGGTTTGATCGCCGCTTGTCTCGTATTCTCCATTGGTGTTGCGCTTCAAACTGGTACCACTGGTGTCGCTGTCTTTGTCGGTACGTTCACCTCGCCCTTTGAAATCTGCGCCTTCTAATGGGTTGTTATAGTCGGTCGTGTATTCGCTGGTCTTGGTGTTGGAATGGTCTCCTGCTTGGTCCCTATGTATCAGTCTGAATGGTAAGCTCGTGACGCACAGGTTTAGGTTTGACGCTTATATGCGTCTTGTCTAGTTCGCCCAAGTGGATCCGTGGTGCCGTCGTCGCTTGTTACCAGTGGGCTATCACCATCGGTCTTTTGCTCGCTGCCATCGTCAACAACGGCACAAAGAACCGCGACGACCACACTTCCTGGCGCATCCCAATCGCCATCCAATTTGTTTGGGCCGGTGTCCTCGCGTTCGGAATGTTCCTGCTTCCCGAGTCGCCTCGTTACCTCATCAAGCGTGGCCGCGACCAGGACGCTCAGCGCGCTCTTGCCCGTCTCCTCTCGCTCCACCCTGAGGACCCCGAGGTCGAGACTGAGCTCAACGACATCCGTGCCAACTTGCGCGCCGAAGAGGAGCTTGGGTCTGGGTCGTATGCAGACTGCTTCAAGCAAGGCCCGAACAAGATCTTGACTCGCGTCATGACCGGCATTTTCCTCCAAGCCTGGCAGCAACTCACTGGCATCAACTTTATCTTCTACTACGGCACCACCTTCTTCCAGCGCTCCGGTATTAGGAATCCCTTCTTGATCACGATCGCCACCAACGTTGTGAACGTCGGCATGACTGTTCCCGGTATCTGGGCTGTCGACAAGGTCGGACGTCGCCGCCTCTTGCTCATCGGTGCCGCCGGTATGCTGATCTGCGAGTACCTCGTCGCCATCATCGGTGTTACCATCTCTGTCGAGAACCAGGCTGGCCAAAAAGTCTTGATTGCGTTCGTCTGCATCTACATCGCGTTCTTCGCTGCCACCTGGGGACCGATCGCATGGGTCGTCACCGGCGAGATCTTCCCTCTTGCGATCCGTGCCAAGGCCATGTCGCTGTCGACCGCATCCAACTGGCTGTGGAACTTTGGTATCGGCTATGCCACTCCCTACCTGGTCAACTCCGGTGCCGGCAACGCGAACCTGGGAGTGAAGGTGTTCTTCATCTGGGGTTCTACCTGCATGGGATGCCTGGTATTCACGTACTTCCTGATCCCGGAGACGAAGGGACTGTCGCTGGAGCAGATCGACATTCTATACCAGAACACGAACGCGATCCACTCTGTTGCGTACCGCCGACAGCTCATCGCAGAGGACGTGCACGCTGCGGACCCGGAGGCGATCGCACGCGTCACCTCCAAGGTCGACCAAGAGCACGGTCTTCACGGCTTGCGCTCGACCAAGTCCCGCGAGGTCCACAACGAAAAGGCCGAAGTTGAGCACAACTAGGCGCGTTGTAACTAGACTGATTGTCACTTATCCATCCTTGTTTTATGTTTGGTGATTTGTGTGTCTGGATGTAATGCTTAGTTATGATTGGAATGCGAAACCAAAAGATTGGCTTTATTGCGTTTTGATTTGCAAAGTTGTCCTCGGGTGTGGTCGGATGTTGGGATGTCCAATCACACGCGATTAGCGCCGTGGCGGACCGTGTTCCGGATCAGGTAATCTGTATCCAACTTTGTCAGGTGACGTACAGGCGACTCTGATGCCTCGCTTGGGTCTCGAGTAAGTTGTATTACTCTAACGATATATCAGGCTAACCGGCAATTGGCCAAGATTAAGGTGTTAAAGCTTGCTCGGGCGAACGACCGGACCCTTTTCCAAGACAGCCGTGTCTTCTGCAACAGACGCCACCTTTTCTCGAGAAGGGCCTCAAAACACTCTCCACACATCTCAACACTTCTTCTCGGCACGCTCTACCACTAAATTGCACCCCATTCCCAGGCATACGTCATACCAACACTCAGATGTCTGCCGATCTGGTGCGCTAGAGCCCGTTTTGTCGTGTAGAGTGCTGTTTTAGTGAAATTACTTCAGCGTGATTAGCGTTAACCATTTTTTACCGAGATGCTTGGTAGGATTCGGCAATCACGCGCATAGTCGGTCATTTCATTTTTATGTTAACCTTTTGCCAACACCCTAGTCTAGCCGGCGGTAGGGTATGACACGAGAGAAAGTATAAATATGAGTCCCCTCGGTGGAGAGGCGAACATCCCCCACCAGCACCCCCACACTAAGGAATCAACACTTCTAAAGCGCTCTTTACAAGGCGGACCCGCTCCTGTTCTCTCCACTTTTCCTCTAATTGTCTATTATGGCGGGAGGTCCCGTAGCGACTGGCGGTGGATTAGGAGGCGATGGAGGTGAGTATTACTGGCTTGCGCACAACGATTTCTTACACGCCCTTGTAGCACCTAAAAACAAGCTCGCTGGCATTCTTATGACAACCTTTGCGGCATTTGGAGGTGTCTTATATGGCTATGATACTGGCGTTATTTCAGGCATAAAGCAAATGGATGTGAGTAGAACATAAAACATTCCAACGTAGTGCTGACTCGGCGCAGAACTGGCTTAAAACATTTGGTAGCGAGACGGCCTCAGGAACCTATACTATCACTACGACTCAAGAGTCACTTGTTGTTTCGATCTTGTCTGCTGGAACATTTTTTGGTGCTCTCTTTGCTGCCCCAATGGGCGACTTTCTTGGCCGCAAGTGGGGAATTGTAGCGGCGACCTTGGTTTTCTGTGTTGGAGTAGCACTGCAAACGGGAACCCTGGAGTTCTCCGTATTCGTCGGTACGTGACAGGGCTTCTGTCCCAGATGTGCTCTTCTAGCTCACTGCCTGTCGAATATAGTTGGTCGTGTATTTGCGGGACTGGGTGTAGGGATGCTGTCAACATTGGTTCCAATGTACCAATCTGAATGGCAAGTGCAATGCTCACCAAAAATGACGCATATAGTAACGACGTGATCTTCCTAGTGCTCCAAAATGGATCCGTGGCGCTGTTGTTTCCTGTTACCAATGGGCTATCACTATTGGGCTCCTAATCGCTTCGATCGTGAACAACTCTACCCAGTATCGTCAAAACTACTCGGCGTGGCGCATTCCAATTGGCATCCAGTTTGCTTGGGCTGCGGTCCTTGCGTTCGGCATGATGCTCCTTCCCGAATCGCCCCGTTATCTTATGAAGCGTGGCCGCGATGAGCCTGCTCGTCGTGCCCTTGGCCGCCTGCTGTCTTTGAGCCCAGAGGATCCTGCTGTTGAAGCAGAACTCGCTGACATCCGAGCTGCTCAGCGGGCAGAAGAAGAAATGGGAAGCGGATCGTACGCCGACTGCTTCAGACAGGGACCCAACAAGATTTTGACTCGCGTCATGACCGGTGTCTTCCTCCAGGCCTGGCAGCAGCTTACCGGTATCAACTTCATTTTCTACTATGGCACTACATTCTTTCAGCACTCTGGCATTCGCGATCCTTTCCTTATCTCCATTGCGACTAATGTCGTGAACGTCGGGATGACCATTCCCGGTATCTGGGCCGTCGACAAGGTCGGACGTCGTCGCCTCCTGCTCATTGGCGCTGCTGGCATGCTCGTCTGCGAGTTCCTGGTTGCAATTATCGGCGTTACGATCTCTACGCAGAACATGGCAGGACAAAAGGTGCTCATCGCATTCGTCTGCATCTACATCGCTTTCTTCGCTGCCACCTGGGGACCGATCGCATGGGTCGTCACTGGCGAGATCTTTCCGCTCAATCTTCGAGCGAAAGCCATGTCTCTCTCGACAGCATCGAACTGGCTCTGGAACTTTGGCATTGGATACGCTACCCCGTATCTTGTCAATCCTGGCCGTGGCAACGCGAACTTAGGAGTGAAAGTATTCTTCATTTGGGGCGGCACATGCGTTGGGTGTTTGTTGTTCACATGCAAGTCCACTCGTTCTTGCTTCAAACACAACCTAAAAAACTAATTGATATTATCACAGACTTCCTCATTCCCGAAACAAAGGGGCTTTCTCTTGAACAAATCGACATTCTTTACCAGAATACTAACGCCATCAACTCGGTTGCCTATCGCAGGCAACTCATTGCCGAAGATGTTCATCCTGCAGACCCTGATGCCATCCAAGCCGAGCCCAAGACCAAGCACACCGAAATTAGTCATAAGGAGCATGCTTGAGCAGGTGTACCTATTGTCGGGATTCAACGTAATTTAATCTTAATGCTGAGCTTCTATAAAGTAGTGATAATTGGTGAACGAGGCTGTGCTACTCATAGCTCCATTGTATGATACAGTTATATTTTGTGAAAGATATGCGTTCCCACATACACCGTATTTAGAAAACGTTTGTAATGGCAAATAGGAGCTCAGTCTATGACCCCTGTAACAATGGCTTGTGATTATTCCGGCATGGTGAATCAAAGTGACGTCGATTTTGTTTAGCCAAACTATCGCTGTGAGACGGTTTCGCTGCGGTTGGGATGGTGGGTCACATCGGTTACACTCATCAATGTTTAGCCGAATGGAATAAGGCCTAGTTTCTTATTCCAGAAGATACGTATTCAGCCGAAATTTGGAAATTTATAAGACTGTAGAACGTCCGATGGTTAGTGTTATCTTACGGGTGCGTGGGAGCTACCGAAATCTTAGCTGGAAGTACGGTACATCGTTATTGCGGGATGTACGGGTCACTTTGGGGTGAGATCCCCCTATTTGTGTGCCCATCGCAATTTGCTCGTGCTATCAATGATGCTCCTTAAAATCCACTCGGTTACCTCAGATTAGGGTCACCCAGATAACTGGTCTTGAGATCTCTTCGTTATGGTACAACTTAACAGACGCGACGCATATAATGTACTGTTGGTGCCCTTGTACCTCGATGTAGGTTCTATCCCTGACTGGTCCAAGTCGGTCACCCCACGGAATCAGATGCGAAAAGGTAAATGAATAAGTGCGGTATGTACATCACTACACGGGTCTAGTTGAATCGCTCATTCATCTAAATGCATGCAGCTAAAATGCCTGAAATCCTCGATAAACTTCATCAAGATGAAACCCAGTCCTCACACCTATAGCTCAGAGTGCTGTTTATCTGCGAGCGTTTTCAAGAATTTGTGTAGAGGGTCGAACTTAAGAACACCTAAAACATTGATTAGCTTTGTCTCTAATAAGATTTTGTCGGCTTACCCTCATACAAGGTAGGTTTCGCGTCGCCAACTCCCCATACCAGAACCTTGGATTTCCCGTCGGCAGGAACGTCAATGCCCAGCTCTTTGATAATCTCGCCCTTTTCATCTTTCGTCGCACCAAAAGAAATCTGTTTGTGGTGCCTCCACCCAAGCACTTTCCATAAAACAGGGAGCTTGGGTGATTTGGTGAGGAGCAAGACGTGGGGTAGTTTTGGCTCCTGTATGAAATCTGAGTTTGCGATTCATAGCTCGTAAAACACGATCGCACCGTTGATTTTGTCCATGTTTGGATGGCGGAAGATCCCCGAAGAGTCTTGACTCGTGCTGGAACTTCGCTGGTGGCGAAATCCACAAGTCCACTGGATGTTCTCTCCCCCTGATAGTCATGTGGAACTCCTTTTTTCCCTCGAGGGAATCCCTTGATGGTAGGGAAACCTTTGACGCCCTGCTGGCCGTAAGTACTAGTCGATAGGCCGGCATTGAATTCCTCACCTGCTCTCCACAAAGCTGTTTGTTCTCGTTTGCGTCACAGTCAATAGCATAGAAAGGCACAATGCCGGCTAGGGATTCAGCGGCTTTGCTAAATTCGGGAGTCAAACGTTGGCAGTGCTAGAGTGTATAGGATTAAGACATATATCAATCCAAGCTCTTAAAATACTTACCCCACACCATGGCGCCACAAATGCAGTGACTGCAGTAATCTAACCGAGTTGAAACATTAGTTCAAGCATCATAATGACCGTAAATTAAGCAGAACTAACCTCCTCGTTCATCGCCTGCTTCCACTCAGCTGCAGTGAGCTGCTTGACGGCGCCACCCTTGGGGTACATGCCAGCCAAGGCGATCTGAGCCAAGGCGAGCAAAGGAAGTGCGTAGGTCGTGAGCATTTTGGAGAGAGAGATGCGGGGAGTCTGGGGAGGTGATGGGTGCAAAGGCAATCTGCCTGATCTAGTCCAGACTTTATACCCAGGGGATAGCCGAGCAGAGGACGTGGCAGTTGCGGACAACAGTGTTCAGCTCGGACACAGCCACAAGATGCCACGTAAGGCGCATCGACTCATTAGCGCCGCGTCCCTAGTATGACATAAGCTGACGTACGCCGCTTTCGCACAAGTGCTGCGAAGCACCCTCAACCACCACAATGTCGTTGGGCGTGAACTTGGCATCGCGCGAGCTCTTGACAGCATATCAGGCTGTCCTCAATGGAGATCCAAACACCGACTGGTGTCTCTTTACATACGAGAAAGGTAGCTCGCGACTTGCCATTATGTCGCGTTTGGAAAGGATGCTAACGCGTCGGGTACAAGGATCAAATGACCTCAAGGTACAAGACACTGGTTCTGGAGGATTGGAAGCTCTGGAGGAGGAGTTTTCCGACGGCCGGTGAGTTTCCTCTAACAATCATTCGCTTTGTTGTACTAAGATTTCGGTAGCATGCAGGTAGGCTAACAACCTCGCTTGAACAACCCGAAATCATACTGAACCGAGCTAGTACGCATTTGTTCGAGTAGTAGACCCTAATGTGAGCATGAGAGACCACTAGCAATAGTTTACTACCGCTAAACAACCAAGTCTAGACGCAATTAAACAAGTTTGTCCAAATCAACGTAAGATGATTCGTTTTCAGTGCCAGGCTACAAAGAGACTATTTACAATCGAAAATCTAGTGGTGTGGAGATGGGGTGCCCGAATCGCGGAAAGGGCTCTTTCGTATGTTTAGGTTTTGCGGATCGTTCGGTATTCTAATTTTGTACTGTTAGACACACACTCCAGCGCTGTCGCTGCGTTTCTGAAAGGAACACATGTCGTTGTGAATGCGCGCAACGAGGCAAGTGAAATCCATACTCAACCTGCATATGAATTTAACATGGTGTAAACGATTCAGGCCGACGTCTCCCCTACGCTTATCATGAAAAAGGTCAACGACGCTTCAGGAGCAAAGTATTCCTTCCACAAAGAAGCTCCGAAACGAGTGGACCCCATCGCTCCTGTTGGTACTTCGTACAAACCGGTTGGTGCACCAGATATTGCTGCCATGCGGAAGACCGCGAAACCAGACGTAATCGGCAAAGTTGTGAGTCTACAACAACTATAACCTATATATATTCTAACCCGCGTCATTTGAAGGGCACATCGTACACTCCTGCACGAGAGGAGCTGACGAATATTCGTGCAACACCACAGCCCAGTATCCCATCTGCCCCTCGGCCAGTACCAACCAAACCTGCTGCGGCTCCATCTTGGGATGCGCCTTCAGCTCCTGCTCCCCCGATTCCTGCAGCCTCTCGACCCACCGGTCCACCAAGTATTCCCTCGACGGCTCGCCCTGTTCCAGCAGTAGGTTTCACGATAGACAACGCCATTATTCGTATCTAAATGTTCCTACAGCCAGCCGCAGCAGCTCCACCCCCGAAACCTGCTGAAGAAGACCGTATCATGCCTGTTGGTACCGCATATACCCCAGTATCTCTACCTAAACCGAAGAGATTGGTCAATCCTTTCGAAGCCCGCCAGGCCGAACAGCAGGCTGCGGCCCCTTCATCGGCCCCTCGGCCAAGCGCTGGCCTCACATGGAGTCAACGACAGGCTCTTAGGAAGCAACAAGAAGAGGAAGAAAACGCACGAAGCAAGGCTGCATTGGGGGTTGGGGTTGGCGCGATCGCTGTTGGCGCTGCCGCAGCGATTGCAACTTCCCAGTTCCAACCAGAACCAGAGCCCACTCCTGAGCCGGAGGTCGTCGAGGAAGAAAGCTACGATGCACGTGCGTACTATCCCACGTAACCCCTATTCATATCACCTATCCATTGTGTTCTAGCCCCACCTCCGCCTCCGCCTCCTCCGCCTCCTGCTCCTCCTCGCCCTGTGGCAGCCCCAGAACCAGACCCAGAACCCGAAGTGGAAGAAGGTGGGAATCTTTGCTATCTTGGTCTTTTATACACGGACTCATGGTTAGCAGCTTCCCCGCCGCCGCCGCCGCCTCCACCGCCTCCACCGCCGCCGGCTCCTGTCGCTGTCGCTCCTCCTAGGGAACCTTCCCCCGTGGAAGAAATAACTCAAAAAGTAATGTATTATATGCATGCGATTGTAAGACCCGTCTAAGACAGCACTACAGGCAGCAGGGATGGGCCTAGCAGAAGGTCAAGGTCAACAAGCGATTGCCGCCTACGAATATGCAGTATGTTGGCTTATTACACTCCCAGATAACTACTTAACGTAGCACCGACTTACTCAGGCTGCCGAAGAAAACGAAATCTCATTTGCAGAGGGAGAGCGTATTACTAACATTGAGATGGTAGATGACGGTACGCAATTGTGCTACATCGAAATACGCCTGGCTAATATTACTCCTTTAGGCTGGTGGCACGGAACCAATGCCAGAGGTGAAGCGGGACTTTTCCCAGGTGAGTCATGTCGCCGCGATGTGAACCCTCGGATTCATATTTTTGTCAGCTACATACGTCGAATTAGTCGAAGCAGAGCCAGAACCGGAGGAAGCTGCCGTATGTGTACAACTTGAAATGTGCCATTGGCCGTAGTTTTTCTGATCCAATCCGCTTACTAACAGCCGCCCCCACCGCCGCCGCCGCCGCCGCCGCCGCCGCCGCCGCCTCCAGCAGCCCCGGCAGCTCCAGCGCCTCCCCCAGCGCCTCCCCGCCCAGCTACTCCCGAGCCAGAACCCGAGGATCACGGTATCGTAGCCGTTGCGCTATACGACTACGCCGCTGGAGAGGAGAATGAAATCTCTTTTAACGAGGGCGACCATATCGTGCAAGTGGATACGACTGTTAGTGACGATTGGTGGAGTGGAACTACGGCAAATGGCGCGACTGGGTTATTCCCGGCCGCATACGTCCAGCTACAAGGGTAATAGACCACTACGGTATTCATCATGGGATCAACCTTCGAGGTCCCATTTTGGCCACAAAGGATGTTGCAAATAGAAAAACATGAGAGAGTTTTCGATCCCCGTGTGTGAAGACCACTAAGCGCTGAACAAGGGAACAAACAATTGATGCTGGGTGTATGCGCTTTGGCCATTATTTGTGACACATTATGCATACCAATTTTGAGCGTAGGCTCTCGTGTGAACGGAAATTCTACCCGCGGGATAATTGGTTTACTGACATCGCCCAGATGAAACAGCTGGGTCCACTTAGGAAGTGGCAATCTGCGGCCGAAGTGTCCATCTGGCCTAACAGTGCGTATAGCAACAGCGAACACACTGGCCACCCAAATAATTGGAGCCAAATAGAAATTCGGCTCTTGGGCCATCTAGTTTTCAGGATAGCATACAGCGATTGGGCCATGCCCTTAGGGGGTATAAGAGCTGAAAAGCAGAGACCCCCGTCTTACTCTCCACACCATCCGTTGCCGATACTCAGTTGTAGCCCCCCTAGCACACTCTATGTACCCGATGTCTACCAGCCAAAATCTCAAGCGCCGAGCTCACGACAGCGACGAAGAAGCACCTTCCGTATGTCCCACCCTGCCCGAATCCTCGTTTAG
The DNA here is from genome assembly GCA_016906575.1 of Ceratobasidium sp. AG-Ba. Lineage (NCBI taxonomy): Eukaryota > Fungi > Basidiomycota > Agaricomycetes > Cantharellales > Ceratobasidiaceae > Ceratobasidium > Ceratobasidium sp. AG-Ba. The sequence goes on along the minus strand of CP059611.1, from coordinate 2,161,630 downwards.
GCACGCGTTAACACTAAAGTACTCCAGGTCAAACAGCCGCGCGTTAGTGTGCGTAACACTCATGCGCGTCGTCTTCCTCCACTGCGTCGCTCGGACACCCAAGTCCTTGATGTCAACGCCTCTCGGCCTGTGATACAACACTTGCCACCTCCTATCGATCCTGTACTTGTCGATCCGTCATACTTGTACCGAGACGGTGACCAAGACATGGCGGGATCTACCGAAGAAGAGTCTCAGGACGAGGCTGGTGCATGGGACCGACGTGCAAAAGCTCATCGTCATGCGGCTCTCTATAAGAGGCCGCGCGAAGCTCCCAAGATTAAACCTCGCGTTGTAGCTCAGACAATCAGTGAAGTTGCGCTACTGGAAAGCAGTGACTCGGAGGGCGATGAGTGCAATGTCAAAATACTTCCAACCAGCGATGCTATCTTGAGGCTTCAGAAGTTGGCAGCCTTGCGCGCGGAGCGCGCTGCAGCGGTAAGTGTCCGCTCAACTTTGTTACTAGAAAGTCGCTGAATCTTATTCATCTGTAGGACAAGATACTCACGGGTTCGAAGTCTCGTGCTGTTTCCAGGACTACAGCGTCCGCTGCACCAGAGGTGAGCTTGCAATCTAATCCACCAGATGTCGTATTAACCATGAGTTGCAGGCACCATCATCTACCGCATCTTCTTCAACTAGCACGACGACGAAGGTCACTGCTCGATCGGTCTCTCGCGCCTCCTCGCGCACCAGCATTGCAACCAGCGTCTCTGTCTCGCAACGCGTACAACAGATCGACGAAATCGCCAGTTCATGTCCTTCGCGCGCCCCCGGTATGCGTAGTTCCAAACTCGCGCCTGTGCGACTGGGCAACCCTATTCCGAAGCCGGCGGTAGCACGACCTCAGAGAAAGAACAGTCGAGCTCACCAAACCGCTATTGATGCCATTGCTAGATCCAACCCGGCCAACCCTTCTACTCTCCAAACTCGGCAGCGTCTCACTACCAAGGCCCCATTAGCCTCGCAGCCCTCCGCAATTCTGAGGAGGTCTAGGCGCCTTCGTGAATTGTACGTTGACCCAGAGTCCCAGTGATTTGACCAAGTAGTGTATACCCCTTTCCTCTAGGTGTTGACTTTGTATTGCCCGGGATTGTATTCCTTGGTCTACTGTTTCTTCCCTGCCTTGTACTTAGCTATGTTTCAGGATAATTGGTGTAGATGGAACATCTTTCGTGGAGCGATACTATTGTAATCAAATTTTTCTCTTATTGTTGGCCCAAACGCCAGAAGAACTCTAAGTATTTGGCCATTGGCTGGTGGGTATATGCGCACTGGATCGAACGTTGTATTCAATCAAATTTGACCAGAAGCTTCTTCCCAAAGCGACCAGCGGAAATTTTCTCTAAACTATTCCGAAGAGCCTTTGTTGCGTCTTCGTCAGAAACATTTTTCTTGATGCTCAGGATTTCGTGCTCCGGTGCTCTCAACTACAACACGAGACATGGTTGGATAATGTAGGGATCGAAAGAAACCTTAAAACATGCCTTGTCTGCTAGCATCAAGTCTGTAATTTCACGCAACATTGTCTGGCGCTCTTCTGGTGAGTGGGTCGCATACCTGTTGCACCAATGAATAGACATGCTTTTATATGAAGCTGGTTGGGTCTCACCAACGTGTTTGCCAGTAGCCATATGAGGTAAGGTTCTAAGTTTATTCGCATCTAAATTAGGCTAATCCTAGCTATGTAGGATATGATATTCAACAACCTCACCTGGAAAATAAAAAGGCTTGTAGGCAGAGAAAGCGGCGACTTGCTCATCGCACCATACGACACGAGGGCCGCGTTTTCGCCAAGATATTTAGCAAGAACAGTGGTCATTTTTCCGCTGACGCAATTGAGACCAAGCTTTATACCCTTGAGCACACATTTATGTTCAGCTCGAAATGACTGATGAGAATTATTTAGTGAACTACCTTTCTCCCTGTCCATTCCTTTATTTTACCCCGGGTGGACTTGTCCGCGAGCTCATCTTCGGTGAGAACGTGTGTTGCACCGAGTGAAATTAGCTGCTGTTTTAAATCCCCGATACCCGGGCTAGGCGCACCGCTAAGATCCATTTAAACGAGGCATACGCAGTAGCTTACCGATCCCGGACTACGTTGATGGTACGCAGTCCTCTGGCCGCTGCTATCTGAATTACTGCTTGTCCCACAGCGCTATTTGCTCCGTTTTGAATCACGAAATCGCCTTCTACCAAGTCCCGAAAGTCTGACAACATTCCCCGAGCCGTAGGGGGATTGACCTGATGATTTCGGATTGACAGTTCGGTTCAAATGAGTGAAGGCTTACCGTTATAGTCGCTGCGCGAACTTCTCCAACCTTCTTATCAACGGGGATGACGTCTTTAGCATCCGCATATGCGTGGGATGCCCAGGTGCCGGATTGGGGTTTCGACAAAATCACCCAGTCTCCGATAGACAAGTTATTGACGCCATTCCCGACACACTCGACCTGGGCCAAACCCTCGTTTCCGCCTATGAATGATGGGAATGGAGTCCCTAAATCGTGCCGAATCTCGGGCTTGGATGGATATACCCCTATACAATCGTTTGCATAATAGCCGATCACGGGGCGTGTTGAGCGAGAGACTGACCTTGGACCACGTTCAAATCTGCGGGGTTGATCGGAGAAAGTAGAAACTTCACTCCTACATTACCGGCTGGCACCTTCTCAGACAACGCTGACACTTTTGAGACAGATAACACCTGGGATGGGTCGCCCGTCTCCGAGTAAATAATGGCTCTCCTGGAAGAGAATAGGCGACACATGCGTGGACTAAGCAGACGACTACGAAGGAGTGTCAAACTTGGCATCTGGACAATCTGTCTGTTTGGATTAGAATGATCTGCGTCACTTTGGAATGTGCGCCTATCATCACGTGGTTTGGGATGGGGATTTGGTGGAAAGAGATCTAATTTTTGAGGATTTCTGATGTAGAGTACATGGTTAACTAGAAAACCCATATAATATATCATTATGTTACGTTGATGTAGGAAGAGCACCTCGGGCCCATAGATAGAGCGAATTTCCTGCAATTTTGAGCCTACAACTCGGCTGACCTAAACCTCTCATGGTCACGTGCTACAGGGGCGCGTCGAACAAACTCAAGACACGCGTCGACAACACTAGGTTAGTGACAATTTAATAAGTATAATTAGTACCTCTGTTGACGTGCAATTGCACTCAGACATGGCGATGCGCCTTGAGACTCCGTCGCGCATATGGGCGCGAATTGAGCAAGCCCAGGACGAAGAGCTCCCCTCGCTCCCCTCTATGCCTGCTTTCGAAGACTCGGCCTTTCCAGAGGAGAGTGAAGCGGTGTCGGTCGAACATTCAGCATACTATCCAACCCCTGCCAAAGCGAAATCACCTTCAACATTCACTCCCACTCCTCGTCCCAGCAAAATCCGTGCGCTCTCAACCCCCAGGTCTGTCGGCGAGGTTACTGCTCGTGCACCCATTCAACCGGATAACCCTCGCTTGGGCTCTCCCATCCACTCTCACGAGCTAAGTATGGACTCATTGCCGGAAGAATACCTGCCTCCTCCGACCCAGGACGATGAGGAACTCTCCATGTCTCTGACGGACGCTTTGGAATCTATCAGTCGTACTGGGTCCCCAGATGAGCTGGAGCACAACGAGAGTCGGGCTCCTGTCCATAAATCGCTCAAAGACATTTACAATGACTCGCATGCTACCGCCCGTGATGTAGTGAGTGACTGGTCGATTTGAGGCACATGTTGTTGGTTTAACTGTTGTTAGGATGTTACTCGTCGCTCAAACGGCTTGTCGGCTCATATCAAGCCTTCGCCTCGTGCACGTATCCCCGCTCAGGCGCCTTCCCCTATTCCTACTCTCACGCACTCTCCTCGTTCTGTTACCTCCGCCTCGTCTCAACACACGCCCACTCTTCAACGCCTCCCGCTCAGTCCTGCTCGGGGTGACGCATCATATGGATCAGTTTCGGATCGTAGCCATCGTTCAGCCCCTGCTTCTCGTTCTGCTTCACGTGTCGCACAGAGTCTTGACAGCGAACGCGACATATCCTATGACTCTCTACCAAAGGAGCCCAGCCAGGATCGTTCGCCGGCGCAACCTTCTCGCTCTGCGTCTGTCTTGGAACGTTCACTCTCCCAAAGCAAGCTCAGCGTTCGGCCCAGCCCAAAGGCACCTCAGAATGAGGCTCCACCAGCCAGCGAGAGTGAAATCACCTATGACTCGGTTTCAGTGCACTCTTTCAGTCGATCTCGCTCGTCTCCCGGGCAACGAGCCGCCAGTGAGACGCCTGCGCCTGCTCCCTCGACTTCTCCGTTTAATCCTACTCGACGAGCTATTACCGCATCACCCGCGCCTTCGCCCGCTCAAGCCCATCGTCTTCCTGTTCCTCAGACTCCTGGGAGTGGTCTTGACGGTGCTCTATCTGACACACCAAAGCCTGCGCCGGGAACCAGCAAACTGAGTCGCTCCTTTATGATGCAAGTTGTCAATTCGGCTGTGCAGCCCACCCTGCGTTCGAAACCCACTCCTTTTGCGCACAGTCGGTTCCAGACTCCGGCGGTCCGCCGTTTATCTGAGGCGGCTGGGGGAGTCGGCAGCTCGAGTTTTGTGTCGACCGCATCTTCGCATGATCTCGCCATCCATCGACGCGCCAACGCATCGTTTGACGCGATTGCACATGCACGAGGTGGCGGAGGGGAGTTCGATCAGCGAAAGTTGAGAACCTATCTGCAGAGTCTGAACAAGCACCTCTCGGAGGAGAACGCGATATACAGGGACGAAAATGTGATGCTGAAAAGGGCTTGTTTGGAGCTTATTGAACGGCTCGCAGCAAGAGGCGTCAAGGTCGATCGAAACGCGCTATTCGAGGGGCTGAGCATTGACTTAGATATGGGCGAGGATGGAGTGGAAAGGGATCCAGAAATCGAGGTCGTAGAGGATTTGAACGAGGAGCTTGTCACGGCCCTCAATCATGCAGAAGCTGCCCGTACCGAAGTCGATGCTATCCGATCCGAACTGGAGGCTGCACAGGCTGATGCCAATGCTGCTCGCGAAGAGGTCGCTCAAGTAACCGAGCAATGTAACGCCCAAATTGCTGAGCTCGAGACCGATGTTCAGCACGTTATCGAAAGGATGCAAGGCAAACTCAAGGAGCGCGAAGCCGAGGCATCTGAACTCCGCGAGCGCCTTATTGACCGAAGTCGGGACGGCCGTGAAGCTCACGAGGAGGCGCTGATGCTGGAACGAGAGCAGTGTGCTAGGTTGGAGCACCAGGTCAAGGAGCTGGAGGAAGAAATTGCGAACCTTGGTGCCGAAGGCAGGTCGTTGAAGGCGGAATTGAGGGATGCAAGGGCTGCCTTACGGAATGAGCAGGTTGGAGCGACCGACGCAGTGGACAAGATCAGGGCTTTGGAGAAGGAGGCCATCGAGTGGGAAACCAAGGTGCAAAGGCTTGAACAGGATCTGGAAGAGATGGACGCACTGGAGAGAGAGCGAGATGAAATCGCCAACGAGAGGGACGATGCGCTCAGGGAACGGGACATGATTGCCAAGGAGCGTGATGCCGCTGTCCGCGAACAAGAGGACATTCTTGCCGAAAGGGATGACTTGCTGCACCAGCGCAATGAGGCCCGCAAACAGGTCGAGGAGCTAGAAACGGCACTTGAAACGGTCGAATCTAGGATTTTGGACGATGCAGAACAGATTAAATCGCTGCGTGGCAAGATTACCTCTCTCGAGCGCGAACGCACCGAACTCATGAACCGTTCCTCCCGGAGTCGTTCCAACACGGAAGACCACATTCCACTCCATGAGCACGAGGCCCTGGTCGCAGACCTTGAGCGGCAGCTCGACGACGCTCACCGCGAGATTGCACGCCTCACAGCCGAGTCACCCGCTGGCTCAGCTCTAGCCAAGGCGAAAGATATGCGGATTGAGCAACTGGAGAAGGAGAAGGAGGTCTTGACTGAGCGCATACAAGTTATGCGTTCCGCTGGGTTCGGCGCGGGGGCAGGTGGAGCCGGAACTCCTAGCAGAGCTTCATTCACCGCAGGCACAGCGAACGGCACACCCTTGGGCCGTCTTGCCATGATGAACCTGAAAACCCCTAAGACTCCAGGAGCAGCCTTGAGAGATGTGAGTTTGGGCCGTTTCAACCGGGCTAGCACAGTGTTAATTCTTTTTGTTTTAGCCGTCGTGGTTGAATCAGAGTACGATGCATGGTCTCACCGACCCAGAAGCTATCCATGCACGCTTGATGGAGGTTGATGCACGTTTGGCGGAGGCGAACGAGAGCATCGACGACAAGCTCGATAAATTAGAAAAAGCTGGAGCTGGAACGGTTTCTCTAACTACAAACTTGCATGTGGCCAAGGAAAAGATCACCAGTCTTGAACGAGAACTAGCCCATCTTGGTCGGAGGGAAGAACGCCTCATCAAGAAGCTCCAACGGTGCCGATGTGCCAAGTGCCATATGCGGTTCGACGCCTCCGCTATCGTACAGTGGGCCGAAACAAGCAGTGCAAGGTAAATAATCTTGTCCCGACTGTCTGTCTCTTGTTGACCGGAATTATAGCCTGTTGGACGATCTCATGACCGAGCCTCCTACACCCGAAACCAAGACATCTCGTAACCTCCAAGTTGCACTTGCCGCCGCGAACGCTCAACTGGAAAGCCTGCGTGCTGAGTGGCAGAAACTCGGTCAAGAGAATGAGGCTCTCAGGGGCACAAGTCGTCAGGAGGCTGAACTTGCGCGTCGAGCTGAGGCCGAGATGAAGCGAGCAATGGAAGATGAACGAAGGCGAGCGGTTGAAGCTGCGAAGAGTATCAAAGATGAAAAGGAGAGGGAAAAGGCATTAGCTGATATGGTGTGTAATCTGGTCTCTGACCCTGAAGCATCCGCTCATCGCACACTGCTAATTAATAGGAGCTGGACCGGGCCAGGAACGCGATTGCAGAGCTTGAGGAAGAACTACGTGTGGAACGATCCAAGCTACGGTCGCTATCTGCTGAGCATTCTCGTGCCACTCGAGATAAAGCAGAGGTTCTTGCTAAGCTAGAGAGAACTAATTTGGTGAGTTGCTCTCCTTTGGTCAAACGTAAGGTTCGTGTAATAAACCCAATGCCAGGACGTCGATTCTGTCAAGTCCCAGTTGGAGCGATACAAGAACAATAACAAGGAGCTTGAGATGGAGTTAAGAAGTAAGCATTTTGCGGATGCCTTTTCGTACTGTATTATTCAGACCTATTTCTCTAGGTAATGCTCTAGCTGAGACCAAAGCCCGCCATCTCGAGGCTAGGCTGCAAGAAAACAACCTACAGATCGAAAATCTGCGAGCCGAGCGAGAGGTCCTTACCCGAGACCATGAGCAACTAAGGAAGCGATTTGAAGAGGTTACTGAAGTAAATATGCCCACTTACTACCATGGACTTTATACTCATGGCGTTATACAGCGCGCCGAATCATTGCGCCAGCGAAATGCGAACTCCCAAGCTGAACATGACAAACGTCAGCACCGTCTAGACATGCAGGTCACGGAGATAGAAGCATTACGCGCTTTGCTTGCAGAGCGCGAGGCTGGAATGAAGGATATGGCAGCCGCGATGCACACCGCACGCGGAGCCCAGTCTGATGCCGAGCGTGTTGTACGAGCGCTCCAGGCCGAGCTGAAACGCGTCAAGACAGAGGCCGACCAACTTGGAACAGATATCGAACATCTGAAATTGGAGCGCGTTGAAGGGAACGATCGTGAGAAAGAGCGACAACATCGCGCACGGACTGATGCTCAAGTTCAAATGCGAGCTTTGAACGAACAACTTCAGTCAGCGAAAGATGCTGCCGCACAATTGCAGATCCGCCTAAAGGACCATGGAGCAGCTTGGTGAGCATCCAATTCAGATTTTCTCCATTCTTTCTCATGGTCCTTTTCGCTATCTAGGAGGCCTGAGCAAATTGAGAGCTTGAAAAAGACACATAACAAGGAATGCAAAGGCCTTATGGTTCAAATCCGATACCTTAAGGATAAATTCTATCGCGAGTCTCTATTGCGCCAGGACGTGTCGTATCAGAAGAGATACTTGATCCAGGTGCTAGATGTATACTCGAAGCCGTAAGTAACACTGCTTGAGAGATACTCGACGGCACACGCTGACTATGGTCTAGGAATGAGAAGATTGAACGTGCCCTTGCGCGGCCTGGCTTCCCTCACGAAAAGCCGCCCGTGAAGTCGCGAAAGTCGCTCAAGACCGTTGCGACCGCCATACTCTTCATGACTCGAGCAAAGTCTGTCATCTTCCATCTTAATTGCTGCCCATTACTGACCTGGGGCAAATCACTAGGCGTTTAAGCGCTGATTGGCGCGAAAAGCGAAAGGTAAAGCCTGCGATCAACGCAGCTCTAGAAGAGGTTCGTCGTCATCGAACCACACCAAGCTCCAAGTAGGCATCCCGGTCGTTTTCCATCCCAGTCGATACTTGTACTATATGCTTTATCTTGTTTGAGTTAACATTATGTGATGTGTATATTATGCGTTGCTTCGTGAAATTGGCATAGCTCATTGTTTAAAAGGGGGCTTGTTGGACGTCAAAATCTTTACGGCATCCTTGGAAAACACATAGCTCAGTCCGCTCCAGACCGTTGTAACCGCAACAGTCAACCTAGGTAAATCATCAGTCCTGTTCGACTGGTGAATTCTGGGCTAGTACGAACTGCAAGGCCATCAGTTGCAATGAAAGATCCATGGGCAATATGGGAGCAACCGTAGTTACGCCCATCAACCCCAATTGTAGTGCGGTATTCAACTAAAGAGATATAGTGAGTGTGCTCGTTTTTATATCTATACAATACGTACTTTGCTAATATCTGTTGGGCGAACTTCGGCAGAGGGGATACTAAAATCCCAGTACCTTGCAAAGGTTTTCTATGTAATCAGGTGAGTCAGGGGGATTGGAGGAACCAAGGGAAATGTATACCGGCGGAGGAAGAGAAATATAGCGGTAGTAGAAAGCCGAAATGCTCAACAAGACATCTCGACCGAGAATAATAACCGCTAGTGAGACTACACCATGGGCATCAGTAAAACCGCCGCCTGCTTACTGGAAGCGTAATACCTGGCAAAAGTCCCTTCATAGCCAACGTCACAGTCAATGTCGTCATCAATGTCTTGTCTGCCGCAGGATCGAGAATAGTCCCCAGCACAGTGCGCATATTCCACTTTCTTGCGATATATCCGTCTACCTGCGCGCACGGCCTTGTTGACTGATCTGGGCCGATAATAGTTCTAAAAAGCTACTCACCCAATCCGTAACGCCAGCATATAAAAGTAAACCAGTGGCAACGCCGTATCTACCTTCTAAAATCGACCATCCGAGTACAGGGCAAGCTAGTATTCGAGACGCTGTAAGTGCGTTGGGGATAGTGTAAATGTTTTCACGAAGAGTTGGCTTATCGGCATTCGAGTTGTTCTTTTTATGCGGCCCATCTGAGGGAGGAGTCTTCGGGTTTTGCAATCGCCATTTTGTAGCAGAGAACGTGCGGATCGTTGGTGTGATTACCCCTCGGGAGGCAGCAAAGGAGCGTGGACCATATAGTTTTTGAACCCTCAGGAGCGGTATATTCCTATAGTGTGGTCTCAGAAGGGAATGTGCTGTACGAAACATTGGACTAAGATCGACCTTGGTGGTTGCTGCAACCCGAGGTGGTGACCGATGTACGTCATTTACCCTGAGAGGGACCCTGTTGGAGAAGCATATTTTTGGCTGTCTGAACCAGCCAACAATCTCTGCAAAACGACTAGTAAATTTTTAATTAATGGAGAAACATTAGTTAGAGGAACCCCCCAGATATACTCGAAAACAGGTATTAACTAAGACTCTTTACGAGAGTCTGTTTCTAATAGGCACAATAGGCGACACACAACAGAGGGAAACCAGCCATCAGGCCAACCCAGAAGAAAACGTTCCCTAGGACTCTATTTCGCTTGATTATTGGGAGTCGGCCTACAAATATGAGTGGTATTTGAGACATCTCATGTAACTGCGAGTTAGTCATGTAGATCACGTATGGAAGCCGATACACATACCTGCAGAATAAACAAGTACATCCTAATCTTCTTTGTCACTACAGCCATGACAAGCTCATGTACTAGTGCAGAAAGAAGGAATGTGATGAACGTCGCGGAAAACCTTGAAACGCGTTTGGAGGACAGGGAGGCTTGGTAAACATGGCGCAAGAGGAATGCATGCACCGGTTTGTTCCACTTGCGTGCGTACTCATCAAACGATGTTGAGTTCCACCTGTAGGATTCAGTAAACAAAGGCACAAGCACCTACATAGCTCGACTCACCAGTCCTGGTAGAACTCTCGATCTCCAAAGCTGGTGCGTGTAAGTAAGACAAAAGTGCCTGGAGACATCCTGTGCAACCTTACCACGATAGTTCAGCAAAACCGTTGCAAATGCACTCTGTCCAAGAAATTGAGTATGGGTACCGGAATATAAGTACGCATATACCCACCGAATATGATGTAGAATAGAATGAGATAAGATAGCTGCATGCAACACCAGCATGTGTCAGTGCCAAGTTTTCGCAGAATGACAAGGCTCCCACCATAAACGGTAGCGCTAAATCAACCATTGACCTCCAGAACGATTGTTCGGAAGTGGGAATGAGTGGCATTATGTAGTGCTCAGTGATGGTGTATAGTAAAGTAAAGGTTCCAAACGTAGCAACCGTCTTTTCGAAAACATACATCGGTCGAATTCTAAACGACGAATACGTTAGCAAACTCAGATAAGAGCGCTGAAGAAGACGTACCGATCGGTGCGTGGATACTCGAGTTCATAGCAGAGCTAATTCAGACGTAAGCTGGACTAATACAGACGAATCTCAGAGCAATACCCACGGTTGGCACAAACTGGAAGTCCAAGAAGTTGGCATACGTGAGATTTGTGGGAAACCGAACTCGGTTTTTTCCAGTCGAAGTAAGTTCTGTGTCCATGGCGTTAAGACTTTGCGCCAATGTCGAAATGCTGGGCGCTGGATGATACGTGAGCGGATGCAGCGGCAGTGGTGGTACATCCAATCCAGGAACATAGGACGATGTCAGAGGCAAAGCGGGAACATTGTCCTCCTTCTTGAGCATGTTTGTTCCGTTTGTTGCGACCAATCGCTTGCGAAGGCTGGTCGACTCCTCCCTCTCAGGAGGTGGTGTTCCAACAGGAGTAACCGATCGAGTGTCTGGGGCACTCTGATTTCCATCGGTTTCTTGTCTCTCGTTTGCTTCGTTTGCTTGTGCCAGCACAACTTCATACCCTCCAGCAACCTTGATGGACTGCTCTAGTTGAGACTGTGTAGCAGCGTATGTCCGTGAAAGGTCTGCGAGATAGCCGTTAGTCGCCACGTATGAATACGTTTTCATGAGCATGACCAAGGTATGCAGAGTAAAGAAACCGGATTGAACCTAGCAGAGCTGTGAGAAACGATGAAAAATAAATGGATTTGCCGACCTACCCAAGGCCATTCACGATTGAACGTCCACTTGATAGCGAGGCCTAGCGTAATGGCCTGGTAGATGTGCAAAATAATTTGCCCAGTCCAATAATACCGGATATATCCTTTCTGGATCGCCTGCACGAACGGCACACAGATAAAGGTGGACCCAAAAAGAACTCCGTCACTAATGGCCAGAGTAAACGCGTCCCTAGTAAAAAGGGTCGCAAACACCATGCTAAGCGGGTAACCATTTTGGTAAAAGTTGTTGACATAGGTTCGGAGGAGTAGCAAGAACATGCTGATCCAAAAGAGCGAATAGAAACCTCTGAATGGATCAGATCCAGAGGCTTCAAACGCAGAGGCGCGAGGTGTAAAACTGATGACCGCTCGTAGTTGTTTCGAGTTCGCCTGGCGGTATGGCTGGACGTGAATAGTGCCATCCTGGGTTTGTATGTCTGAGCCGCCCTTGGAGATAGTGGAAGTAGACGTTGTAGACATTCTTGGGATTTCGGGGTATGAGGACCCAACGTGGACAGTAGTACGGGATGGTCGGGCACTGTTATATGGGAACAGAGGAGGTCAGTGCGTAGCCATTACGTGAGACAGAATGATCACATACGCCATAGTTCCCGAGGGCTGAATTATACTCTAGGTCCTTCGATTGGCTCGGTGCGCGGACAACGATCGAATATCAGCTGGCTCGGAGCGGCGACGTGGTCAAACGGGATGGCTGTCAAGAACAGAATGTCACACAGAGCGCGAGAGTCTTGTCGTCATAGTTATCCACGTGACCCGTTCCCACGACGGCGCCTCGGGCTCCGTTTCCCATGCAAACCACCACTCCAATCGCTTACGGTAGATTGGTATGCTTTACGTGCCCGAGGCCGAGACCGAATCGGTGTTTTGTTCATCTTACGCTTATAATGAATTAGATAGAGAGTTGACAAATCCTTGAGTCATAACTACAACCCGCGCTTTGCAAGTTGCTGAAACACGATAGTTATTGTAAATTGCAATCGCTATTCATGCCACAGCAATGTAACTGGCATTATCGGTCTCTGCTGATTTTGTCGCATGATATTCAGCAGCTGAGCTCGTTACACAAGGGTAGTTCATAGACCGGATACTAGGCTTTCTGCCTCAGATTGAGTACCAACATACACCAACAGTAGTGACTCTTTAGCCGCTTCTAGGCACACCCGCCACCATACAACTGAACCTGTGACCAATTTTGTACATATGTAATCCTTTTAAAAGAGGTTCAATGTAACAACCCGATAAAGTGACATCAATCGTTTGGGTGTCTATGCATGCTGAATGTCTAGGGAGTTGAACGAGCATCAAGCTGCACACGTTATCTTCAATGGCACTCCATGCATAGAATGATAACTCGGCGGACCATCTTTGAAAGGTATCTCGATTTTTCCACCCCATTCCATACTCAGAAAGTGCCATGTAAATTCGTTAAGATGAATCCACTAGAACCATTTGGCATCGGGGATATCTCCCAACTTGAATCACTGCTATCGCGCATCATAAACTCCATCTCAACAGGAGTACCTATTACGTCCAAATGCGCATACACTCTGGGTCTCCTGGCCAGTAATGAACCTTGGCGGAGCTGCCAGCGGCTATCTTCCTGGCCGCCGGATTGTAGCCACACTTCTTAACGATTTTCAGAAGTCAAGAATCACAGTAAAGTTAATCTCGTGGTCGTGGGAATGTCTATACGGGCAACTTTCAAACCAAACGTAGATCCAGAGGCCCAGTCCAGCTGTGCATAGGCGCCAAGCAAACCAGATTGTCAAGTTGATGAAAATGAGTCGAACGAACGCTCCAAAAAACTTCGTAGACCGTGATAAATTCAAGCACTGTGGCCTACTTCTCGCTGCACTGTAAATCACTTACAGGGGCTTCCTGACCCAAAACAGGTAATTACATTCCACCGAACCCAGCATCCCTCGAGGCAAAAGCTCCCAGGTGCCCTTCCAAGGCATATATGCAATTCCCCTGACCTCTGCCTCGGTCCTCGTCGGCGCCCCGACCGGTCCTTCCGGCCTCCCAAATCCAAGCCAACCGGCGATGTCCAGTTCGCCAACCGAGCCACCAAAGGTGCGAGAGATCCAGCCAAGGTCGTCTCGGAAAAAGGCGACGAGCTCCGATGGGTTTATGAATTTGCTGTGCGTGTGGGTACCGCGCTCCACGATTCCTAGCACGTTCTCCGCCATGAGGATAGAAAGGAAGTAGGCTATGGGTGTACGAGCAATAGTCGATAGGAAGAGGTGGCCACCGGGCTGTTGGAGGTTGATTACGATAAGCGGAATTGTCATAAGGGAAAAGCAGGAGCAGAAAGAAGACAACCATGAAAAATAAGCTCGAGTAGCCCACCTTGACCAACTGTCCACAGTTCCTTAGGAATTCAGACGGCCTGTCGACGTGCTCCACAACTTCCATGGCGCACACCGCATCAAACTGGGCGCCTTCCCGCACAAGTTCTTCTGCGGTCGCATGCCTGTAATCAAGCACATTCTTTGCCGACGCTCCATCGGTGCCAAACGATGGATCGGTAGAAGCATGGATCTTGGCAATATTGATGTTCGGTTGGGACGCATCGACCCCCAGTGCGCGAGCCCCAAGTCGCGATAGACTCTGCGCGTATAGTCAAACCTGGTCAAATGCGCGACTTCAAAATTTGTGTAAAACATTACCTCGGACAGCAGGCCACCTCCACAGCCTATATCCAGCACGCTCATCCCCTCCATTGGTCTAATGTTCGCCTCCTCTACGTCCGATGACTGCACACGATCCGATTCACGCCATCCTCTCCACTCGTCCTCTTTGGCATCATCCTTGCGTGCTTCCCGCAGCTTTTCCACCATCCAGCGTACGCGCACGGGGTTCATTCGATGCAGAGGTAGAAACTCGCTATTGTCGCTTTCATCCCACCACTGTGAGGATAGACGGGAAAAGTGGGCAATCTCGTCGGCATTGATGGAAGATTTTGAATGTTGTAGTGCTGGTAGAGACGAGTGCATTTTTCTTGTTGCTACACGAGTGCAAGTGAGGCCCGTACTACGTAGTGCCGCGTGGATCATAATTTGGGAGGAAGTTGGTGATCGACGGGCGCTTAGCACAGTCCTAGTGTGCCCTGGAGACCCTTTGGACAAATAAACCCCGACGTCGACCAAGGAGCGTCGCACGTATAGATATTATGTATAGGTATTGTACCATTTTAACAGCCTAATCGATAGATAGGCCACTATATTTGGGTGTGCCTGAAGTATGTTGAAAGATAAAAAAGCCCAACTACACTCCAGAGAACACTGAGCCGAGCTCAAGAGGTTGGGAAGCAATTGCATGCTACTCTGCGTTTTTATAATGCATAAATAGGCGTGTCTATGCAGGGGCAAAATCAACAAGTCCAAGTGCTTATGTGGTTCGACGTTTGACAAAAAGAAAAGAAATATTTAATCCTCGAGAGGATAGGTTGTTCCGAAAAATTCGCATGCGACATCAACGAGGCAGACCCACGGTCAACTCTAGTAAAAGGCGAGGGTTGAATGCGATATGTGTTCACCTCTGTCGCTGAAATGTTCGACGTGAGAGAAAGGACCACACTCGGCCATTTTATTTGATTCCGGCTTTGTGGGTCGTGTTCGGCTCCCGTATGCCCCAGTCAAGCAATCCTTCCTTCCCCCTATCCGCATCACAAAGCAAGCCATCAACGCCCTTGGGACTCTATCAGAAGAGATGTAAATCCAGTTTGATTTGTTCTACGGTTATTTTTGGTATTTCGGTACGAGCTCAGGCGTCTGCTCTGACATCCTCCAGTCCGCCGGGATAAGATAGCCCGCCTTGCTTTCGCACCTCGTCCAAGACCTCCATAAACAAGATGCTGTCCGCCAAAGAGTATCTCTCCGACTGCAACTTTCCATCTCGAATCTGCCTTGCACATTCGTCCGCCTCCCAAAAGAGCCCTACGTACAAGGAAAAGGTGAATATGTCAATACTAACGTTAGACTGACATCATACTTGCCTTGGCCTGGAATCTTGAACTCGTGGGTCTTTGGTTCTTGGTCGTATAGACTCAGGACAAACGTTTCGGGGCGATATGGCGCCGGTGCTACGTGCAGATACCCCTGTTTGCCCCAAATGTCAAAGCCCACAGAGTTGCCGGATTCGAATTGAACAAACCTTTTCACCTTGAATGGAAACGCAATACGGTTGCATCGTTTTGGAGGTCATTGAGCATGTTAGATGTGCCGTTGCTTGAATTTTGTCAAAGACGAGTGTCGCAGAGGTCGTTTCATCGACTGGAGTGAGTTTACTCTTTAGGATGTTCGCTGTAACATGGGGTTTGGTCTTTTGGTTGTCGGGATGGTCATGCAAGATCATAAACGCCCTAGACATTTTGAGATAAACCGTCGAATTAATTACACAAGAGATCTTCTTACCAGGTGAACGGATAGATTCCCAAATCGAGTAAAGCTCCTCCACCCAATTCGGGTTTATACAACCTGCTTTCGGGGTCTTTACGGAACATCATAGCGAGGTCCGCATACACCCTGCGCAGTTCACCCAACACTTTTTCCTGATGGACCAGCCGCTGAATTTCTCGACTGATAGGGAAGAACCGCGTCCAAACTGCTTCCATGAGGAACAGTTTCTTTTCGGTGGCTACTCTGGCGAGATGAGCGGCTTGGCGGGCGTTGATGGTGACTGCATACACGAGAGGTTAGAGGTAATGACGGTCGAGTAAGCGACATCAGATACATACACGCTTTCTGTATAAAGACAAGGCGAGAATAAAGATTGTCAATTGAGTTGCGATATGACTGAATTGCATCGGAACATGCCTCGCAGAGCACATGCTTTCCCGCTTCGAGCGCGAGGAGTGCGTTCTGGTAGTGATGGCTGCACGCACCTCAGGACCTGGTATTGTATTCTAGTGGATAAGCGACTTGCCTGTGGGGAGTCGCAATATAGATAATATCCACATCCGCGATCTTCACGAGTTCTTCGTACGAGCCGCATGGGATGACCGACGAGTCGGCGCCGACTTTGGTAATAAATTCCTTGGACTTGTCGATCGATGAGGACGAACCGACTGCGATAATCTTGTGAGCGACGTCGTGTGTGTCACGGGCTGCTGGGTCTGCGAGGAGGTCTTTTGCAAACGCTTCTGCGATACCACCCTACATGGAAGATGCCAACCGCGTGTCGATCATCGATTCATTGGGGTTTAAATGACATATCCGAGGCACGTACCGTGGCCAAGATGCCCCAGCGTAGCGTGTATACCATGGCTGTACGATGTGGCGGTGGGTCTGGTTGTTAGGCTAAAGTGCGCGGTCGTCGCGGGCAGGCACTCGGTGGGCGGAGACGATAATCAGGAAGCGAGGCGGAGATACGTCATGGGCGCGTCACTCATCAGTAGGTGACAGTTAGGGGTTACAGTGCGATGCGCGTGCTGCGAGGTGAGGCGGGAAGATCGGAATCTGGTGAGAAACCCAGCCGAACATCGGCACACGAATCGTACGCTTTACGAGACCTCGGGCAGCTGAGCGAGCCCCATATGGGTGTCCCACGTTCTGCCACTTGCCTCTTTGGGATGGCATCGCGGTCACGTGTCCGCGTTGGGTCGTCGGCTTGGACTTTTTCACTCTTGATTGCTTGCTCAATATGACCTGCGTAGGGTGCTGGATAGCTTTTGGACGACCTAGGCACGGCGCGTGGTGTGGCTGTCTGACAGCGGGGGTTGTCGCACACGCTTGTTTTGTCGGTGGCCTCGTGGGTTGTGAAATCGGGGGGCGGGATATTGAGCCCCTGTCTAGGCCATAAACATATGATATTCATTTGGGTGGTCATCTGGCGCTCGGGATCGAGCTCGTGTCGTTGCATCGCTGGGAGTGACGTCTTTCCAACATTTCCTACTGGTCCCGACGGGCGATGGGCGGGGACAGACACACGCGGACATACTCTCGCCCGACCGCCACATCTGCACGTCTATTCGCACTTGGGCATATTGCGACTCGCGCGCAACGTGTGCGAGACGGGTCTTCCTTGCTCCGAACTCTCGAAGCTCACCACACGGCCCGAAGAGATCGACCAGGACTGACGCCCTGCAACGACCAGGCTGTACTTTGCGTCCGCGGCCCTCGCAACCCACCGGGGAGCTGGCTCTTATTGCCCAGTCGTCGAGTACTGTACCATAGGACAGGTATCGTGTGGAGAAACACGTGTTGCCCTATCTGGACCTAGCCCCTCTGCATCGAGCAGGCCAATCATCAAGCTTTGGGAGAAGCCTAGGTGAGCTTCTTGCCGGCCAAGCGCCTGTCGTCCGCCACTTTCCCCTCCTATTCCGTTCTCACCCCCTCCCCCCTTCTCCACCACTCGCCGTGTCTGGCGTCGTCTGCTCGCGCGCCCCCTCTATGCGTCTGGCTTGTGGCTCAGAAGTGTTGTTCTAACTTGGTCAGCCTGATCAGCACATTTCTGCCCGATCTTAGTTTCGGACGCGTCGTCCCATTTGGCCAAACTGGCAAGTGCCTTGTTCGCGACTTGCCTTGCGTTTGCCACGTTCCGCGCGCTCGTTTATCCCCTCTCCAGGCTCACACTCACACTCTACTCTCCCTTAGATGGCGGCCGTCGCCCTTATTAATAGTACGCACAAGATGAACGGCCAGACGCGCCCCCTGCGTGAACAAAATACCCCGCCATCCGCGACTCAGGGCAAGTCGTTTCAAAAGATTCGGAATCTCCAAGAGTCTCTTCGTGCAGGTCTCGCCAAACGCTCGAGCTCCGACTTGACCGCCGAGGGCGACCAGACGCTCAAGGCTAACAAGACCCGTACCCGCCGGGAATCTCAAGGCGAGGGTGCACGCCGGCTCTTGGGCCTTGGTTTACGGCGAACGGACAGCAAGGCTACCCTCGGCCAGAACGGGAATGCGCCCAAGGACAAACCCCGCGGTTGGACACCATTTAGGGCACCGACGTTGCGTATAGCTACTCTCTCGTCGCCCGACCTGAAGAAGCTCGCTGATGACGCTGACGTGACGCCATCCATACACGAGCTCATTTCTGCGCCCAAGACCAGGCGGCCCACGGTCCAAAACGTCCACAGCTCCCCTCCACCGAGTACGCCATCCCGTGCACGCCGTGCGCCTTCGCCTGTGTCGCCCTCGCCTACCCCGCGACGACGGCCAGCCAATCCGTCATCGCCTACACCCGGTGCTTCTCCCGAAACTCGGTCCCGGTCACCTACCGCACCCACACAACGGGTACCTTCCACTTCCGTATCTCGAACCACCAGCCCAACCCGACCTTCCCATCGTCCCCCACCGCTTGCTTCGACCTCTACGACTACCGACGGATTACCGACCAATGCCCGCCAGCGTCCGAATTCGCCTCCGCCGAGTTCACCGCCACCTCTCTCGCGTCGACCATCGTCTCCTCCGGTTACGTCACGAGCCATAACAAAGGGCCATCAGCCAAGCGAGAGCATATCTTCGTTAGCGCCAGCGCCTTTTCGCGATGACATTCGCGCTGCAGCGTCGTTTCTCGTCAAGGAGCTCTCAAGACAGCCTCCGCATATCAAGAGCAAGGATTGGGAAGAGGTAGAACTTAGGATGCGACCCCTGGCCAGGGCCGAACGGGTGTGGGGTCCGAGTGGAGCGCCCGTCTCGGGAAGTCAATTGGGATCGCCAGGGTCGGGCTCAAGAGAGAGGCGCGTATTCGGAGACGCGTTGCGAGACGGCGTAGTTCTTTGCCAGTAAGCGATTGCTCAAGCGTTTGTCTATCGGTTACTAATCTCGAGTACAGGCTTATGAACAAGCTACGGCCTGGAGTTGTTCGGAAGGTTGGGAACAAGGAAGACGGGTCTCGCAATATCCGCAACTTTCGGTATGCTATGGCCATGTACGGCGTGGACCCGGACGAGATGTTCGACGATGATGACCTGCTAGAGTGCTCTCCTGAAGGCCTCGGGTCCGTTGCGCGTACGCTTCTGCACCTGGCGAACCTAATCGAGGACGAACGGCAGAGCTTTGTAGTCATCCACGACAACGGCAAGGCCAAATCGACGCTCTTTGTTAGCGCCTCGCGCATCATAGGCAAGACCGAGCCCGTAAAGTTTGACGAAAAGGCCGAGGGGTTTGGGATGACTCAAAGCGGAAATGCAAACGGGGGACGCAGCCCGTACGGGACGCTCAGCCGGCAGATGGGCGTCATGTCCAATCCAGAGCTCGCTTCAGCGGCCCGACCGACGAGTCCTGTGGAGACGAGGAGCAGAGACAAGGCTCCACCCGTTGCGCTTGGCCATCGGCCGTCGCAACGGGCGCCGTCTCAATCCCCAGTGCCATCCGCTCCTTCAAGTCCAAAGCCGATCGCCACCCGTGCTCCCAGCTATTCGCCCAAGACCAAGATGACTCGTGTCGTGACCCCGGAGTCGAAAGGCGTGCGCACATCCAGCCCGCTTTTGGAGAGACCCCGCCTCGAGCCGCGCCGCTCATCAGTCGATCCGCGTTCATCTATGGGCGGATCGGGCACTTCGTCTCCTGTTTCCCCACCACCCCTGTCCCCTCGGCGGCAGACGACTACGTCGGTCTCAAACCAGCGACAGTCGACGACGTCAATGGTGACGAATTCAAGCCAGATGACCGATTCTACCGCAGCCTTTTCCTCACTCTTGGACTCGCGCTACTCGAACGGATTCGGAACAATGCGCACGAATACGACCGAAGCCACATCGCCCTCGTCCGGGATCCCGTCGTTTTCGCGCTCCGAGGCAAATGAGGCGGCCAAGGCTGTTTTGCTGACCGAATCGCCCAAGGCCACACGAGCCCGGCTTTCCGAAAACGGAAACTCCCAGGCTGATCGATCCCAGTCTCCGGACGAAGCGCAAGCGCTTGCTGTCTCGGGACAGATGGGTGTGCGCGCGAGCACCAGGCGAGACAGGCGGTCATCTGAAGCTGCCGTAGATTTAACGCGAGTGAACGAGGAGCCGGACGAGTCGAGTTCTACTAGTGGAATCGCCCCATCTAGGTTGCTCGTCCGACGTCGCGACCGGGTTTTGGACAACATCGACACCTCGGGCAAACGTGTGGCCAGGAAATGGCCGGATGATTATAACAGTGCTTTGGATGCCGATACAAACCCGATCGACGAGCTTGAAAAGGAACTTTTGGGAGACGACTATACGAACAAAATGGACGTTGGCATTATGCCACCACCCCCACGACCGATCGCGATCCCGAGGAGATCGTCCCCACCGCCGCTGTTGTCGGCAGACGAGATGCAGACGCGGAGTCGACCTATCCTGGTGCCCCGCCGAAGCAAGCGCTACAGTGGCGAGAGTGGGATTCTTCCGTCGCCACGTGAAGGGATCGTGCTTGGTGCTAGCGCACGCGATGGGAGTCCCTCGTCCGGCGCCGAGTCGCCTGGACCCCAACCCATACTCCGCCGACCGAGCAGCCAGAATGCGAGGCGAATCGTGCCCAAGGGATCGACACCCCCTGGGAGCGAGATTATGGACCGACGAGGGTCTCCATCGGCTCTTGGCCCGTCGCCGTTGTCTGGTACCCAGGGCTTGCCAAGTGAATCACCGAGGGTGCCGTTCCCGCGTGCTGTGTCGACCGAGTGGGCTCCTGGGCCACGACTGCCCACGTTGCCCTCATCTTCCGAGACATTACGCGAGGACGCTGCGGAGAAGGAGCAGAAGGATGGCGAGGGACAGAAGAGGGAAAAGGAGAAGAAGCGTGTGTCGGAGCCTCCTCAACCTCGGTCGGCTGCTCAACCTCAACCCCAGCCTCAACCGCAGCGTCCGTCGATACGCGGTCGACACCAGTCCGAGTATGATTCCCAGCGCCGAACCAAACCGCGCCCTGGTTCAATGGACGAGGTCGGCGTGCGAAGGTCGAGGATCGAGAGCATGTTTGAAGGGATGCGAAGCGAGGAGAGGTTGGCGCATAGTCCACCACCACAGCCGCGAGGACAGATTCCGCGTAGGGTCTTGGTTGTAAAAGAAGAAGGGCAGCCTCCTGTTCATTATGTGAGTGTTCAGCGGCATGGTTAGCCTCTGATGTGGGCAGTGCTGACACGGGCATGATTAGTCTTTGGGGGATTGTATCGGCAAAGGGCAGTTTGGCTCGGTGTACCGTGCGTTAAACTTGACTACCGGCCAGGTCGTTGCCGTCAAGCAGCTCGCGCTCGATGGCTTGAAGCCGGAAGAGGTAAAGAACCTCAAGAAAGAGGTCGATCTCTTGAAGAGTTTGTCGCATCCTGGGATCGTCAAATACGAGGGCATGGCGCAAGACGAGGACCATCTCAGCATCGTTCTGGAATACGTCGAGAACGGCTCCCTTGGTCAGACCCTCAAGGCATTTGGAAAACTCAACGAGAAGCTCGTCGCGAGCTATGTGATTCGTATCCTCGAGGGCCTCCATTACCTCCACCAGTCCTCTGTCGTGCACTGCGATCTCAAGGCCGCGAATATCCTTACGACCAAGAACGGAAATGTCAAGCTGTCCGATTTCGGTGTTTCATTAAATCTGACGGCGATGGAAAAGGTGAACGAGGTTGCAGGGACACCAAATTGGAGTGAGTAATACGTTGGTGAATTGTATTGCTGTGTGCTGATGCTGACTGGGCTACAGTGGCCCCCGAGGTCATCGAGCTTAAAGGCGCTTCAACCAAGTCGGATATATGGTCACTCGGATGCGTTATTGTCGAGCTGCTAACGGGACGTCCGCCGTATGGTGACATTCCCAACGGATTGACTGGTACGTCCTGACCCGTGAGGGATGTACCGTACCTAACGGAGCTGCGTAGTTATGTTCCGTATTGTCGAGGACGAGAGCCCCCCAATTCCCGAGGGCTTTTCGCCAATGCTGAGGAATTTCCTTGAGCTGTGCTTCAACAAAGACCCGGACCTTCGCCCCAGTGCCGCTATCTTGTTCGAACATCCTTGGCTCAAGCAAAAGTGGGGTGCATACAAGGTAAGCTGCAATCCGCCCATTTAACACTGTGTGCTCATGTCTTTCTAGGAGCTACGTCCCCAAGACAGTATCCCGTTCCTGCGCAGGGTCAGCGCCGACCTTCAGCGGTCGGACGCCGTGCGTCAATTAGCTATCTCCATGGACCCTAGCATCTACATTGGAAGTGCGCTCGACGACGTCCCGCATTCGCCCCCTACTCGACCATCTATCACCATACCCCATTCCAGTGAGGAGCCACTTTTCATCCACCAGTTCACTGGCAACTCGTTTAGCAAACCTGTTCACTGCAATGTCTGTGACGAACCTGTTCGAAAACACGCCCTGATTTGTGACTTTTGTCGACTCATCGTTCACACACGGTGCGAGCAACTGGGCTTTGATATGCCATGCGAACGACGTATACGGAACGCACGCTATGAATCTGGACCGCAAAGCCCCACAACGGGTGCCATGTCGTCCTCTCCACCAAGTCACCCGGACTCGGTTCTCCATTCGTCGACGTCCGTCTATAACAAGTTTGTTGGCAACTGGAAGAAGCGCGCGTCGCAAACAGCCTCGCCAGAGCCGGTCAATACCAATCTGCCAACCGTACTCGTCTCTGGTCGACCGCCGTCTCTTGCTCACTCTCGCGATAGCGACGATCGGAGAAGGAATAGGTCAAGTACAGGAAGCAGGACACGGACCGGCAGCCTTCGTAGCGCTGTGACTGCCTCGAGTGCCATGGAAGATATACCAGAACCTGCCCCCGTTGTTGCCCCGGTTACCCCCACCCACCGTCTTGAACCCAAGCCTCGTTATCACCGCAGGCAGGTGTCCGATGCGCCTAGCTCACGCCATACTCCAGATCTTCCTGGACCGGCGAGGTCTGAATCTACGGCCGAACGCCGGTCCCGGAAGAGGGACCCTCAGCACTCAAAATCGGACAATTGCGTCGTTCAATAGGCATTTTCCCTTTATCTTCTCATTGGATCCTAATCTTTCTTTTTTATCATTCTCGTCTACCCGAATTCCAGCTATGTGCTATAAAGAACAAGCAGCCAGCTGGAGAATGTTATCTGTTTCCTATCCGGATTTTTGGTATAGGGGCATTCTGTTACCCATTCTCGTACTCTTATACGTGTACCCTATTCGTTTTGTCCTTTCTGTTTCACTACTGTCTCCCTTCGCATCGTCATTGTCTTTCTCTTTTGGACTAGGTCTGACGGAGATCTGCTTTCTATCTCATTCCCGAGGATTCCTCAACTGTATCCGCATTATAACTGTTGTCTACTCGCCTGAATACATGAAGATTTTGGATTGAATAGCGTGAATCCCTGAAAACTTATGTCACACGACAACTAGCTGAAAATGACATTAAATTCATAATATTTTGATTTACTTCACTCGGGGGGCGCCGTTAGTGCAATTGGCCAAGGGTACGTGAGAGGTTGTATGCCTAAACCAATAACGTTAGAAAATACCGTACAGACAAATGACGACATAGCTTACGGCCGAGATTAAAGTGACGTGCTGTAGGACGCCCAAGCACATCAGCACAATTCGACAAATCCAGTTAAGCATTGCATACCGTAAAGCCTTGTACCGCGTTACCGAGACCTTCGCCCGCCGAACTGATCTCTTCGGACCAGAGTCCGCAGTGGTTGCCGTCTGTTCAGGTCCAGGTCAGATCCAGAGCGGCGATCAGAGCCGTGGTCAAACTGCTTACAGCCCAAGAAGTCCTCAAACATGGACACTGCCTTTTGCAAGAGCTTCTTGTCGTATGCCCCGCATCGGGTGAGAGCTTCGACAGCCCAGAGTGTACAAAGAGAGAACGCTATGAGGGATTTTAGGTTAAGAGTATATGCTGCGCTAGACTGGGAGACACACCGCCTTCTTCCCCGCCTACGCCGTCGTCCGTAAGCTTGGTGTCGTATCGGAACACTAGGTTGTTCGCTACCAGACCTCCGCGCTCGGGTGACTTGAGGATCTGCTTCAAGGTGCTCATGAATCGGTTGTCGGTTGCTAACTAACCGTTAGTACACTGACGATGTGAAATACAAAAGAATAGCCTTACCGTTGATGAAGAACACCAGCGGCATGACGAGAACGGCAGAATCTAGAACCTCAAGATCTTCGTAGGATTGCGCAAAGAATTGTTTCTCGGGGTTCCACGAGCGCTCCATGATTTCTTCGTATCTAAACAAACGTTGGACTCTCATAAGCCAAAATCAAGAGGAACCTACAGCCTATCTCGGGTTTCCATCCATTTTTGACGGTTCGGGCACGGCAACGAGCGTTTGTCTAAACATAAAAAGGGCTAATTCTCAACCACGCTTCGTTAATGCTGTATTATGACTTGCCGGCAAGTCGCAACCCGCGGTCCATGGCGACCCAGAGCATGACCTACTCAGCTTGTTTAGCATACACTCGTTATACCGCCTAGTTCACATACCTTGGAATACGTGAAGTTCCTCTCATGGTTCCTTACTTCCCAAATAGATAGATCTTTCCGGTCGACGTTGGCTGCAGCATAGTCCACCAGCTCACGCACAGCCTTCCAAAGTTCCCAGCTCAAAGGCTTGCCATACTTCTGGCCGAGATATATGCAGTCCTATACAAACGCGTTAATTGCGTGACAGGCGAAAAAGAAAATCAACGACGTGCGAGAAGTTCGCCTGTCGAAATATAGTCAGTATGTAGGTTTAATGGGTGTAGAATAACCCATACCATAGATATCCAGTTGTAAATGTGTCCCCGCGCCGTTCCCGATGCGAACTACGCATAAGACGTCAATGCATTATTGGTAGGTGCGTATCTAAATAACCTAACCTGGCTTTGAGCCCTTGTGTCCATCCAAGTGGGTAAGCTCAATCTCCTCAAGATCGGTCGTGCCTGAATCACATGAAATCAGCGACCAGCTCATAAACGGGGCTCATATTAGCTCACCATGAATTGTATACCTGTAAACAATAACAAGAAAAATGAGAGATTAGCGAACGAGTACAACCCCCCGCCATGCATTACCGCGGTGGCAGGATGCCAGGACCAGGAATAACTTGCATGATGTTCAGTGAACCGTCTGGGTTCTGCGAGAAGTCAGTAAAGGTATAACATACATATGGGGATAATAATTACCCTTTGCTGAAGCCTGCGGAAGATGAAATCCATGTATGCTGTAACAGGCCGCGTTCAGCAGTATCATGGAAGAATTGAGGCCGAGAACATACCGTTGGCCTCCTCTGTGAAACCTAATCGAATAAGCGCATATAACGTGAAACTCGAATCGCGAATCCAAGAGAAACGGTAGTCCCAGTTACGAGTCCCGCCAATATACTCTGGGAGAGAAAACGTTGGGCTTGCAACGATTGCACCAGTAGGTTCGAATATAAGAAGCTTGAGGGCAAGCGCTGAGCGGTGTACCGCTTCGCGCCACGAGCCACGGTAAGTCGACTTGCTGATCCACCCCTGCCAGAAGGCAGTTGTGTCCTGAAGCAAACCGTTTACAAGGGCCTAGAGATATCATGCGTCGATAAATAACAAGGCAAATGACAATGGATGAGACAGAGGTTTACCGGGGTCAGGACTGGGTCATCCTTTGGGCGGAGTTTGCTGGCTCCCTGAACAAGCATTTCGAGGGGAATCCCAAGGGCCTCGGCTTGTTCCTTCGTAGGCTTAGTGTGCTCAGACGCCTTTTGTGTCTCGGGCGGTGTCCGCAACAGGAAAGTAACTACTTGACCCTCAACGAGTTCAAATTCGGCGCACACTCCAACACCCTATAAACCATGTTAGTTGTGAATGACAAGCAGTGTGATAATGTACTAGCCTTGTGACCCTTTTCACGAAGATCCAAAGGCACAAGTTTAACTTGCGGTTTTTCCAGGTCAAGATCCGGAGCAGTGTCGGTTACATAACGAAGATCAAGCGTCAAATCGCGAGAGCGGAATATCACTTTCTCGTGCGAGGCACCAGGGGGCTGTGAGTCGTCAGGCAAAAACTAGAAAACAGAGTGAGTTATGATAAGGATGGTGGAACGGCGGTGCAGTACCTGTGTCTCGTGAGCAGCACGGGCATAATCGAATGCTGGACAACACTCCATGCGTATCGGAACTTTTCCTCGAATAACTTCAACTCGACGAACGAGCCAGAAGAGAAGCGGCTTATTTGCAGCAACACCAGTGTTGGTTTGACGTGGAAGGAAATCTTGAGAAGTATGGATAAATAACTGATTTAGTATGTCGCAAAAAATACCTACCCGTTACTTGCGCTACACCTTCATCTGCCAGGAACCTACAAAAGTATAATAAGTACCCACACATACTGCACTAGGAACTCTATTACTTAGTAGCCAGAACCTATGGTTCAATCTTGTTAGCTGATGTCAAAATAAGGAAATAGCCCACGTACATTGGAGCTTGACAGATAGGCTTGCTTGGATGAATGGTCGATGGTTGGCTTGATACCAAAGTGGCCACCCTACATGGAATAGTTAAGTTTTGCACGCATGAACCGGCGAATTTCATACTTTATCTTTGTCAAGAATACGGGCAAAGATCGAGGGGGAGTCAAAGTGCGGCACACAGTATGATTCAACAGAGCCGTCGATCGAAATCTACACGTCGAGTTAAGGTTGGATCGGGGTAGAGATCAAGTGAGATGCACGTACGAGAGCGGCCGTGCGCATGTTCCCGATGCTACAACGCGATTAGACGCTTGACCGTGGGACTAGGGATGCTGGGTACGCACAGAGCATGGTCTTGAATGTCGACATAGCCGCGGTCTTCGCGGTTGTACTTTCCGGCACTGATCATGGTGGGGTGGATGACAAGGAAGCTGACGGGGTGTCGAGGAGAGCTCGCAGCTGGGGGTTGGATGTCAGGGACGAGAGCGCCGTGTGGGGTTTATAAGCCGGAAAGTGTGGGAGAGTTGGAGGCAAGTGAGCTCTCAGCGGTACTGATCGAGAGACCACGGCGCACTGTGGTCTTCTGACTCGTAGAAGCACTTGTCTGTTGCCACTGTATCCATGACGTACAGCATGCTGCTCGAACACGGTTTTCACCATTTTTACTAGCTATATGCGCCTTATCGTCAATGCTCACGGTGATTCGGTGTCCGAGTGCCGAAACAATTGCTAAACGCTAATTCAGATCGACGTGAGGTCATCATGCATCGCTGATGGCACCGCCACCAGCCGAAACTGTCCTCGTGATATATCCACGTGACCGCACTTATCCTAATGTGAACTACCGCGATGGACGGCCAAATCGCTCGGCTGGCTGACCGGTGCACACAATACGAAGCCACGCTGGCCGAGTTAGAGGTACGCATATCCGTCTCCGTGCCTCTCTCATCTCATTTCGTTGCGCAGGAGACCCTTCGCAATGAAATCGAACGCACGGCTTTGCTCTCTGCTGAACTGCGGACAACAAGGGATAAACTAGGGGTGAGCACGCATCGTTGCAGCCCATAAAACTATCTCACACCCCAATAGATCCAAATTGGTCAGATTGAACACATCACAGACAAATCGCTACCAGCTATATCGGATCGTCTAACCCACGCACAAGAGCGTGCACTCAAGGCTCGTTCTCAAATACCCAAGTTCACGAAGGAGACGGAAGCAGCCCACGCGAGTTTTGAGAACGGGCACGAGAAGGTGCGTCGGAACCAGTCGCTGTCATTTGGGTTACTCACTTGACGCTTCTTGGCATTTCCCAGGCTAGGCGCCTCGCCACCGCACTTCGCACTCATACGGCCCATTGGACAACAAAACTCGTTCGTATCCTCCGCCGAGAGGCCCCTCCAGATCGACATACTGTTGCTATGGCGGCTGTACACGCGGCTCTGTTTTTGGCAATGCTTGCTGTTGTTCGCTCGGTCACTACTTGGGTTGGGTGGGACATCCTGAGACGATATGTTGACGCCAAAAGGCCACACATTCACCAGCTTTTAAATATCGAGCCAAGGACTTAGAAACACTCGCTTTCCTTATCTTTTATATTTCGTTGCATCGTTACCGCATTTGCATCTCATGTGTAAAATACTGCATTCACTATGTGCAAAATACATCCATCGCTATTTTCTACCCACTCATCGGCAATCCACACACTTCGCAGTCTGTTACACCTGGCGGGTTGACAAATGTGCAGTGCGGGCATGGCCTTTCGCCAGTTTCCGTGCCGCCCATTACTTCATCTCGCAACTCGGGGGGTATCTCGAAGGGCGAGTCCGGCCGGGGACCACGACCAGTAGTTTGTGCTGAAGCTGGAATGCCGTCAGAGCAAATTCAACTATAAACGAATCGAAAACGGCGTACGAGCGTTCTGTTGGACAATCGTCATCAACGTCTGCCACCCTTCCGAGTTCATTACGCTTTCCATAAGCTTCAAGCGCTGGTCATCCGGCGCTGTTACGGCCTTGACTAAGTTCTTGAACTCGCGCTAATCCAACGCAGGTTACACCAGAGCCATGTGTCATATAGTGAATAGAGGTGCTTACGTCGCCGAGGATTCCTGTGGTGGGTAAGAATAACAATAAATGGAAGTTGCTCAAGTAATCCATGACCTTCAAGACGCTTGTCGCATTTGTCAAATCCGTTGCTCCGAGTTTGTATAAGTCCTGAGCAATGGTAGAAAATTCCTGTGGTTCTAAGAGTGGCCTATTCTCGACTGCGAACTTGTTATTCCTGAACACCGGCGAAGGAGTTATAGGGAAGCCGTGAGTCACCTGTTCACTTGTTATCAGTTCTGCCGTTTAGCACCGAGCACAAACTCACATTGATCAACAGGTATTCGACCGGAAACGCTGGCCGGGCACTCTTCTGCACATCCCGCCCGTATTCGTTCCTGTATCGGTAGAATACCTCGGGGATGTATCGATCTGGCCCTTCCTCCTTAACCCGTACGATACCTGGGTCCACACTCGCCTCGACTATATCTGCTTCAACCATCGCTGTAGCTTGGTCGCTTGCCATATACGCCTCGACTGAGACCGCCCCATCCTTGTCTCCGCTCAACACGGCTGTAACGAATCGACTGCTGAACATTCCAGTTGGGCTTGCCCGCGTTGCAAGTGGATGTCGCTGTTGAACTGCCGCGGCAAAAAGAGTCTCTTGTGCACTCAAGAAGTAGGATCCTGCATGCCGTTTACAGATAGACTTTGTTCGGTCCTTCTCGTCTGCAGTCAGGTCGGTCCAAATCATTCCGACGACTTGCAGTCCCCCGGCACAGAGCGCCGCCAGCTCCTTCACATTCGCATCGACGTCCCAGATATGCCCTTCCTCGATAGTCAGTCCGTCAACGTCACCCTCTTGCGGCGGCTCAAAAATCGCCTCGACGACCGCCTTGATGCCCATAGGCACAAGCTCGTGAGGCACGAACCGACCAATCATCCACCCGAATCGCTGTCGCCCAGTTGCACGCCATGCCCGCAAGAATGCATCAACAATATCCGGGGATGTAAGCTCTAGGTGATCCACGGTTCGGTACGGCTGCTGTTGAAGTGTAATAGCACTCGGCTGGCACGCGCTGCAGATTCCATTGGGCCAGGGAGGGTGCCCTCGTGGACATGGGTTCGCGACTCGGTAGGAGAGTGGGCTGAGTGGTGGAAGATGTGCACTTGATGAGTTGGATGAGGCGGGTGGGGTGAGTTTCCGTAAATAAGCATGGAAAGACAGGTGTTTGATCTTGTTCTCTGCATGGTATTTGGGGTCATATGGCTGCGATGGAGAAACATGTTAGGTGCTGTGGGAGAATAGTATAAAATTAGTTCACCTCGAGAGGCATGCAGTAATCACACATGGCGTTCGAACCATGTCTACAGAAGTTCGAGTCCCTCTGACGCTGAATCTTGCCATCTCGGGAACGCCAGTAGGTGTCTACTGGGTCCTCAACTACAAGCTCCCATGGCTCAGGTTCGCGTTTGGCAGCTGTAGGTTGCGATGGAGCTGGTGCGCTTGCTGGCGTTAGTGTGGGTGCTGTTGCCTGAGCTACCTGAGCCGACTCGTCCTCTAGCGACTTGTAGGTCAAAAACAACAAGTCACCATGACTAGAGTAAAAGGTCAGGGACGTGTAATAAATCATGGTGATATCCAGGCGTACTTGAGTCCCAGTTGCTTCAAGCTTCGTCCTTTGAGCTTGTTGATGGACATCTCTCCGCCCCGTGGTTGGTTAGAGATCTGCAGAGAACTTGGGTCTGCATTCACGGTTGTCCCAATTATCTATTCGGGTGGTGGTTTCAGCGGTGTCAGGGCAAGGGTAACGTACGTAAACCGCACCTTTTCGATCAATTGAGAGCCATTGCCATCGTTTGGAATGTCCAGCCTGAAGTTTCCATCTTTCGACCTTATACGGATGAGCTACACACGCGTTGTTCAGCGGTCAGATGAGCCTGCCCAATAAGCAGCTAATCGACAGTCAAAAATATCTCACCATGGCGATTAGTAGGTCTGGAGTTTCAAAGTCTGTTGTTTCCTAGGTCGTGGTTGTAGCCGCCAGGCGTCCAGGATGGGCGGTGGCTGGTTGCTTGTTATAGTCGTCTGGATGCGTGACGCACGCGCGGCCTCCAAGCGCTAGCCATGAGACCCTAACACACCCTGATCGACAGAACCTTACAAGCGCCCTCTTTGCCCAAAACTTCAACAACCACAACCTCTGCCGACAAAAGATGCAAGTCGTGTTCCCAGAATCTAGTATTATATGATATAATCGTTCTTGCTCCTGAAACGAACCACTAAAAGTACCTTCCAACTGCCGAACATATCTACATCCAGTTCAACACCCCTATGAACTTGATGTTAAACTAGTCGGCAATAGCAACGATTTTTTTGTATTTTCGCTTTCGTCTTGCAGATCGTGGCCTTTCGTGTGCTATACGAGGACGCGTTTTGATAGGCTGGGACAGCTTGTGTGTATATTCGAATGTATCAATGCTACAAACGTATTTCGGAAGCAGCACGCTATATTGCGACAAAATGATTATGTGGACGAGAAGAGTATAACAAGGTCAAAGTGTACCGAGAGTGATTAAAGGAAACATCAGGTTCTTCTCGATCTCCTACATAGTACACCCAGACCCACAAAACCGGAATCAAATAAAACAGTTGAAGAATCCTTGCCCAGCAGCTGATTGTGTTGCAGCGACAGAGGTGAATACAAACCGAATTCAACCCTCGCCTTTTACTAGAGTTGACCGTGCATCTACCTCGAAATGTCGCTTGCAATTTTTCAGAACAAACTATCCTTCGGGGAATCATTATACATATATTTTGCTTCTTTTGCAGGCCACCATATTGCCCTATAGGGTTGAAACGTCTCATGGTACGTTCGTAATCATTGGCCATCCTAATCGCCCCTTAGGTCTCGGGCATTTACACTTCTCTTGACTTTCTTCCAATTATTGCGACTATATTGAGTCCACCACCGTACTTTAGGCCGGGGCGCATAGGTGATCGAGTACAATCATGCCGCTACCACGGCTCTAGTAAAATTCAGGTAGCAACAACCAACGTAATATTCGCTTGTTGCTTTGATCACTAACGCTAGGCGAGCTAAGCGACCTTACATCCTCTATCCATTAACAACATACGAGGAAAGGTAAATGACGTGGTCCGCATGAAGAATGAATGGTTGAGTGGGCGAGTAGTTGATTTGTAGATAAATGCGCGTGACCAAGTGAAAACTGTATGAGATAGCACTCAGAGACACAAACGTACCTGAGGGTCAGAAAACAGGCATCTTGTACGTTAAAAAAGGTCCGAGGAGATGACAAGTTGGCAGGTCGGGTCATGGGTTTTCCGGAACTGTTTCCAGGCACGACTGTCATGATGGTTAAATAAGTGACTATAATCGCAAGCTAACAAGTACACCAGGGTGTCCATACAAATACAACTCCAAAACGGGGCAGTGAGTTGCGAACAACAGCAGGCGCATGCAATAAAAACTGTTAAGGAAACACCTGCCACAGGGGGTGCCTACAACTTGTACAAATATGAATCGCGCCTACTGGCCTGTTTATCAAAAACGAATGGAAGGTAAAATGAGCGGACGATGTCAACGTGTGGTTGCATCGAAGGAAAGCAAGGGATTTAAAGCGAGTACGAATGTAGGCCAACAAAATCTAGGTGTATTCCGAAAACAGGGTGAATGCGAATGAAGTGTAATCCGGGGTAAGTCTATAGTGCACAAGAGACATTTCAAGGACGCCCGCTTAACGTGTGAACTTGTTAAGCATATTAGACTAGGAGGTATAGTCAGTTACACGATTCCAAGCGATCTTGCTAGAATCTACATACCCATTTCCCCTTCATGCTGGTAGTGGAGCGCTCCTTCATAGCGTTGTAGAACTCGTTCTTCTCCTTGGACACACTAAGCTTATGGCCTGACTTGAAGGGCTACAGTGGGAACTTGAGTATTCACGTCGCCAGAACTACACTGCACACGACTCACCAACTTGTCGGACATCATGCCAAGCTTGAACGGCGACGCCGCCAACGCAGCTCGAAATACACTCTCGGTCTTCTCCTAAAAATCCTGTTAGAAGATGGATATAGAGGGTCACAATAAAAACGTACCAATCCTTCCTTGAAGTGATCAACGGCCTCGGCAGCACTTCGCAGCTCTTTCAGTGCGTCACCCAGTTTGCCCAAAGGGGCACCCTTCGAGTGGTCCGTCGAGTCGCTTGGCCCAAGGTCGACATCATCCATGAATCCGCTCATGAACTCGTCGTAGTCTGCGCCACTCCCTGGGGCAGTATGCCTACGCCGGGGAGTATGAACCACTTCAGCACGATGGAGCACGAGTTCATCTTCATCGAAATCGTCGAGCGAGCTAGCCCTTGGAATGATCCGCAGCCCAACGATTTCGGCGGCGTGCGAGGCGTAATCCAATGAAGGAGAGTCACGGTTGGGTACCTGCGGGACATGATGGAAGATACTGCCGGCGCGACAAGAACCGTGGCCACCATGAGCGGGACATTCTCTAGGAACCTCAACAGCCGCCAATCCGCCTTGCTCCATCCAGTAACCGTTCTCACAGTCGAATGTGCACCTGGCAAAAAGGGGCGGAAGGGTACGGCCTTCGGCGGCCGCATAATACGCCGTGTTTAGCACTTTGACGGGTGCCTGAGCTGGAAGTACCTTGAGAAGGCCAATCACGACCTCCGGTTTGCTGGTGGACTGGCTGAGCTTTTGCGTCAAGCGAAGGTAGTTGGCGTCGGGAATGCAGAACGAGAGCCCACAAGCATCGAGCTCCTCGTCTTCCTCGTTGTAAACTGGGCTGGGAGGCAGAGGCTTGTCTACGTTCGATGAAGCTGGTGGGGTTACAACGCTAGGCGCGTCAGAAAACTGCGCTGCTGGAAGAACCAACTGAAACCGAGTCAAACGGGGAACCAACCAGTGACAAAATGGCTTACCTTTGAATGAGTGCTCACCTGGTCTTTGGCTATCGAGACTGTCAACAGCTGGAAGTCTACGTCAAGAGAGTTCTGGGCGCGGTGTGTTTGAGTTGGGAGTTCGCTGGACGCTTCGATTTCAGCGTCAACCTCTTCCTCCTCCTCAACTGCTTCTAAAATGAAAGTAGATGCCGGATAGCAGTGACGGAAATAAACAGATGCAGTGGGTAAGATGATGGCCGGTGCGGGAATCTGGTCAACGAAGACAGGGGGCTTTGGAGTCGCATTCAGCGTGGAGACGGGTCCGGTCTCGCAGGCGGGCACCAATCCTCCGTATGGGCTCTCATCATCGTAGGTATCCAAATCAGCCGACCTAGAAACGTCACCTAAGGCGCGATCAACCACACGACCCTGCTCATCAACGAGGACAATTTGAGGTAAAGTGGGACCCTGAATGCCGATTTCCTTGGCACAGGCAGCGTGGTGCAAAAGTTTCAGGCCAGCCGATGATGCGTCGTTCTCGGTGGGAATGTTCTCGGGAGAAAAGCGCGAATTCTCCGTGCAAGTTGGGGCAGCATCGAGGGCCTTGCTGCCAACATCCTTCTCGAGAAAGGGGGTGTCGGGGCGCGAAGCATATCCCGAGTCAACCGGGCTGGGAGACGAGGATTCTGAGTCCGTTGACGAGCGAGGTGTGATTTCAACATGAAGGACAGGGCGTGATGAGGCCCAGGGTATCTTGGGGGTAGGATGGGAGATGATGGCTTGCGAACCGGCAGATTCGACAGAAGTGTTGGCGGCCGTCTCGTCGTCCGAGTCGCTGTCGTAAAAAAGCATACTCGAGAAGAAGTTGCTGGCAAACCCAGATCCCGAAGAAAAAATACCCGGAGAGGGTGGAGGCGGACAATCGGTCGGAGACTCCATGCAATCCTTTGTGAGGTACGGGAGCTCGGAGGTGCCGCTATTGTGATCACTACGCAAGCGGGTTTGCGATGCTAGTGACCCCAGGTGCGCAACCGCAGGCAAGGACTTCTCCCGTGTAGGGTGGGGGACAAAGGCTCCGTGTCCGAGGTGGGTGCGCCAGAGGGTAGAGGCGATGGTGTCGGCAGGGGAGATCATGTTGTTGCGTGCAGTTAAAGGCTAGTAAAAGAATGGAAGGGGGCAACGGAGCTCGTAAACGAAGGAGCGATAGGCGAAGAATATGCCGCAAAAACGATGAGGTATTGGATTAGCAGACTCCACGTCTGAGTCGGTAGTGTTCTCCTGTTCCACTTCACAAAGTCCGGCTTCAACGTCGCCAAAGGGGGTTGCGCCGAAAACTGCAGTCGTAAGGGTAAAAAAGAGTGTGGTGGTGAGAGACCAGAGGAAGACAGCGAGCTTCTCCACCCTAAACACGCCCAACTGTCATAAAAGGGTTTATGGTCACGTGATGGCGACGTGCCACAACAAAGGCCGCCAAACTCCGGGCCGGGCTTGGGCAGCAGGGAACCAGGAACAAAACAACCTCAGTGGTTTTGTATCACATTACACTGTGCGAGAGTCGCTCGTGTATAAATTTTAATAACACCTTTGCACAGTAAGAGAATGGTCTGAAAGCATCAACAAAAAGTCACTACTAGCGACTCGTGTAAATACATGAAGAGAAGACGCTGATGGAGTGGAACAAGGCACCAGTCACCACGGCTACCGCCTAGCTCACGTTGTCGATCTGCCCTGTACTAGCAAAGGGTCGGACTTTGGCTCACAAGCGCACAGCAGTCGGCAACGGAATGCATCTGCCTGTTGACCTATTGCCGGCCATATAAGGCGGTAACGAGGTACACGTTAGGATGATAAACAGTTGTGGTAAACAGAGGAAAATGTCTTTGGTTTAGGAGCAGCCAAGCAGGTGCAAACTGTCGTTGCCGTAATCATTGCAAATAACCCCACACATGTCGATCGGCGGACTTGCATACGTACACCACCTGCCAGGCTTCTCACTTGGTGTGGTAGTCTACATTTCGACTCGCTCAGGTTAAAGTAAAATAACTAGAACATGGCTTTGGTACTTCCAAAGCACGGAAATGCCCTCACGCTTCTCAAAGCGCAGCGTAAGGATGGAGATCCTCCTCCTAAAAAGACTGCACGCTTAGATCCACCAGCTCCAGGCTCGGCGTCCACATCCACATCGGCATCTCTACTGTCAGGAGCACCTGTCAAGCTGACACTAGTAAACGGACCAGGCAAGCCTCATTCCGCGAGTCGAACCGTCTGTCATCTGATGCATTAATGTTATCATCAGTCTCCACCGAACCTCCATCGGGATACAAGAGAACACTTTTTGGACGTCTGGCCAATACCATTCGAACGATTCTTCCGACAGAGAGATCTGGTGATGAATGCATGTCAATCACTGAAGCATATCATGCCTGTCGCACACTGGTTCGCGCAATGGACATGGGCGAAAACGTGTATCGAACCCTATCTCAACAATTGGAGCAATACATAACCAAGCTATCGTCAAAGATGACTAAAAGCCAGGAGAACCAAGCAGAATGGGTGGACCTTTTGGCCGAGGAGTGGAAATCGTTCGAGAACAGATTGGTGAGTTTTCTCGTGAAAGCAATCTTGGGATATAACTCAACCATATGACGTTATTTTAGAAAACATTACAATGTATGCTTTCGGACATCGATCGCGTTTACGTCCCTAGTCACTCCGATCTTACTTCAATCTAGTAAATAATCATTCTTTTGAAACCTTTTATGATCCAAGTACTTATGGTTGTGCAGTGATCTGGGACTCGCGGCGTTTCGAGATATGATAATGATCCAGTCGATAACCGATAAGATCCAAGAGGGAATAGTTGGCTGGTTGAATCAAGAGCGACTCAACTCGTGCGTTGTTGCTACATGCGCCCTGATTTCAAATTAGTTAACATCAATCCTGCGATAGCCGGCCAGACTATGGCCAACGCCAGTCGATTCTGACACTTCGCAACTGCCTGGTTGCACTCCGCCTTTATGGGCAATACCTGGAAGAACCTTATCTGGTCGCTACTACATCGTATTGGACAGACGAAGGAGCCGTTCAGCGCAATGCCGACGACTTTTCTGCTGCCGCATACATTGAGAATTGCATCAAGAACATCAAGACCGAAGAAGACAGGGCTCGCGTCGTTCTTCTCCCAGGCGGCTGGGAACCCGTCGGCAAAGTCACAGAGCAGGCCTTGCTCGCGGATGTTGCGCCAATGCTGGCTTCGAAAGCACTGGCGACACTACTCCTTGCTCAAAACAAGGAGGCGCTCAAGTCCATGTGCGAGCTGTATCGTCACGCGGGAGTTTTGAAGGATTTCCGAGCGGCGTTCAAGACTATTCTGCTCGATAATGTTCGAGAGATTGTCATGGCCGGCGCAGACCCCACAGTCGGCAAGAAATCTCGGACAAGCAAAGCAAGGAGCCGAGGAAAGACAGAAGATATTCACCCCGACGAGAAGATTGTTCCTGGCCTCATAGCTCTACGAACCTTTGCCAAGGAAGTCATCAAGGACTGCTTCAACGAAACAAAACGTGGGGATTTTGCGGGTGCTTTGGATGATGCCTTCAGTATTGGGGTGGGTGCACGGGACTACGTACCCAGTGCTATGATGGCACAGGCACTAGACCGGGAGATGCGAAGAGGCCAGAGGAACGAAAGCGATGAAGCATGGAAAGCTAAACTTTTCGGTATACTGGAATTATCAAGGTATACACGAGGTACGTACACAACCCGTTAGCTTCATTCCGAGTGCCTAAATGTTTCCTAGACAAGGACGTGTTCCGCGAAATTTACACTCGAGCATTGGCCAAACGGTTGCTTACTCATTCTACAACCGATGATGACATGGAGAAAACTTTGATAGTCAAGCTTAAGTCCGGTATGATTTTTAGCCAACCGTATGCGATTTGAACTAAATTCTATTCTCAAGACTATGATCCTGAATTTTCGGCTGGAGATATCATGTTCAAAGACTTGCAACAGTCCAGTGGAGATATGGAAGATTATCGACGCCGAATTGAGTACTCTGCAGACGAGCTTGATCAGTCCTTGAATGTGGTGGTCCTTACCCACGCTAAATGGCCATCTTTCAAGGAGCACAATATGCTAGCGGCAGATGATGCGTCGTCGACAGTGTCGAGGAAACGCGGTCAGGCTGTACAAACTACCACTACAGTAGCCGAGCTTCCTCCCAAAGTAGGCCGTTTTGCCGACGTAAATAGACGTAAGCTGACATTTATCCAAAGATGGCAGCATCGCTATACCGATTCGAGAAGTACTATAAGTCCAAACACGAACGCCGCCGAATGGCATGGTTCCATTCTTTGGGGACCGTTGTTTTGACCTCCCGTTTCCCCGGCGGCAACAAGGAGATATCTGTTAGCATGTACCAAGCTCTGGTCCTTTTGCTGTTCAACGAACAGGACCAATATACCGCCGCCGAAATCCAGGCGAGGACAAAGCTGAGTGAGTATTGCTGGAAGGCCTTTGATGTTGGAACTGCCACTTACGTGTGAGAATCTAGGCAAGGAAGATCTTGAAGTCACTTTGCAATCGCTCGCGCTAGGCAAGAAGCGGGTCTTAGTGCGGGCTGATTCGAAAACTGCGAAAGAAATTGCCTTGGAGGACGAGTTCAAATGGAATAGTGAATTTACAGACACAAAACGAAACCTGCGCATACAATCCATCCAGCAACAAACAACGGTGTGTGTTGGTCGATTCTAACACACGAGCTTACTGACGATGATCATAGATGGAGGAAACCCAAGAGGCAGAGAAAGACATTGTTGAGGGCCGTTCACATGTGATTGACGCAGCCATTGTTCGGATCATGAAGGCTAAAAAGACTCTGACGTACGAGCAGGTGAGACTATCCTTGGCTTGTATATGGTCGACAAGGTGTTTAATCCGCATATAGCTCAAAACTGAAACCATCGAGGCGCTCAAAAAGCACTTCTTGCCGACGGTGGCAGATATCAAGAAGCGTATCGATGATCTACAGGAGAAAGAGTACATCGAACGCGACCTGAGCGATAAGAACCTGTTCCGTTATGTTGCGTGAAGAGCATGTTTGATCCACGTGATCGTGTCAAGCGTTGGATTTAGACTGTGCGCCCATCATTGTAACTTGGCCTTGCAATAACACCAGATCTAGCATTATTGCTCGTTTGTCTCTGACAGCACAGGACGCGCGAATAACGCCAACAACGGGACAGCCTGAAAGGAATCAGGCGTTTGATGCCCGCCCTGAACAAGGGTCCAGACACACCACCCCAAAGAAAGGCCCTCTCCACGGACTGGATTTCGACAGCACGACCACGTCCCCCGGCGTGTGCTCGGCAGCGTTCACGACTTGACGACCCCCCATCACGACAATATTTACACTAAAAACACTCTATTGACACGACCCGCAACTGACTGTATTATCCTCATTATTCATTCACCGTCTACCCGTTCAGCACCTTTTTTTAACGACTCCACTCACGTACACTCGACATCCACACTATGGCTAACTTCTATGCTGCACTATGTATCATTCAAGCCCTTTTTGGTCTTGGCTCGCGTAGAGATAACTCGCCTAATACCACTGATTGGTTGAAGGTGAGTGGCGCGGAAGTCTCTAATTGCTGTTTGCTGACGCCACCGGCCCCCCTCACAGCTCGCTCTGGTTGTCGCAGCGCAACCGGAAGACGAGGAGTCGAAGCGTCTCATACAGGTTGCGCTGGATTCCAACAACCAAGAGGTCTGTCCTTCCGAGTCTTCTTGTTATGATCAGTACCCTGACGTCACCCTTCATTAACTTTATGGTTCTAGTTCCTTGACTATTTACGTGCGGCCTTGAACACCCGTATAGCTGCGGCCGCTCGCCTTGCGGACATTGAAAGCGATGGCATCGAGTGCCGCGCCTTCCTTCCTGGCTCTCCTGCACTTTGGGGATGGACCACAAACATGGTGGCCGAATCTGCGATCCTCAAGACCGGTATAGAAGCTGCCATGTCCGCGTCTGTATTCGATTCCCCTTCGGCTTCGTGCAGTAGCTCAAGCGAAGATGTATTTGTCGGCCTCAACTCGAGTGAGGTGATGGGTGGCGCCACCCTGCGTGACATATATGCAAAGGCATGGGAGGTTGGTACCACCAATAATTGTCGTGGTTACTCTGCTTAATTTAAGTACACAGTTCCACCGCGAACCGTTGATATGGACCCCTCGAGGACCAGGGGCTGGCGTTGGAGCCTCGACTTGGACTTTAACACCGGCCTCGCTGACATCACAAGGGGCGAAAAAGAGGAACCGCAGTGTCTCTGATGCCTCCGAATCTCGTTACTCGATAATTGGCCAATCGCCATGCTTACAAGGTCAACGGAATCGTACCAGACGTGACAGCTTGCATGACGTTTTTGCCCCGTCGGATATAAAGAATGGCAGCAAGACTAGCCCATGCATAGAGGCTGAAGTTGCTGCCCCGTCCCCGTCTGTAGTTACACCCCCGTTGGCCTCGGCGGACTGTGAAACAACCTTCCGGCGCCCCAGACGTTCGGATAGCAGTGCTAGAAGCCATATTTCCTCGACCACGGCAATCACCGTGTCGGAGTGTTCTACCACCCAAGAGCTCATTGGACTTGAGCTCGGTCGTTCATTAGACCGTTCTGTATGGTCTCGCTCGGATACTCCTACGGACTCTTGCTTCGGTGACTGTGAACCCGGAAATGAGATGGATGCCAAAGGAAAACGAACGTATTCTGTCCAAGGTCGCGGCTTGGCCTCCAGTGCCGTTGCATTCCGTCGTAACAAAGTATCCAGCCATTCTGCCTTTACGAACAACTCTAAACAATACAAAGTTGGTTCTCCTTCTCTTTTTGGCGAGCATCGTATTAATTGCATCTCGTAGCTTTCCCGTCCCAACATTACGCCTTTACAGCGCTCGCAAGCTGCTATACCGAAACATTTAAGCGATTTACAACAATCGTCTGCTGTATCGAGTGCAAAAAATCCACGAGAGAAGGGTGGACGCAGTTCCCGCTTCAACAGTGTCGTTTCTGCTGGGCAAATCCAATCAGCTCGGTCTCAAGAGCAGATTTCATTGCGACGCGTCCGTTCTGTTGCTGTGATGCCTCTTTCGCCCTCGCCTTCTCCCCGTGCACCAAAGGCTGCGTTGCCGAAATCGCCATTAGTTGGCCCTGTGCCGGCTGCCCGGCGTGCTTCAATTAAACAAGACTCCAGGTTGACTGAATCTTCCAAACTAGTACAAAATACATCGTTGGATGTCTCGGATCCTGCCGTTACACCAGTGGCTCCTAGGCTCATGACTAGCAGATCTCGCGTTCCGAGCATGACTCAGTCACAAATCCCGCGCCCCGCCAGCCGCGCAACCTCAGTGTCAGAAGCTGCCCGGGCTGGATCGCCTCTGCCCTCTACACCTCGTGTTGCGAAGCGCGAACTTCAGCAACTTCCAACCCCGACATCGATCGTCCGTGCCGGCTCCCAGGCTTCTCGTCCAGGCTCATCTGCCGCTATGTACCCTCGTTCTCGTGCTGGATCGTCGACCCAAGAACCTCCGGCCCTCGGCAAAGACATTCGACTTTCACGTCCATCGTCCCGCGCACGTCTCGTAGGTGGACCGAGTGATGTGCTTAAGCATCGCACAAAACGCTCGGATAGTATTGCGAGTGTCTCGACCATGGCGGACAGACGGGAGCCAGTAATAGACAAGTGCGCTCTGGTTGCGGCTTGACTCGAATCGTCAAATATGGTCATGTTTAATTCGAGGTTTTGGGAGATTTGGATGTTCACTTGTTTTGCTTGCTGTTCGTTCATGCTACTGTTGGGATGTATCATTAGTTCATTGCTTGGGATTATGCAAGACATCTTCAAACAATCTAGGGTTCATTTTGAGGTTTGATTGTGACTGTTGGAGCTTGTTGACTCTATATCAATCAAGAGTTGATCGCCCCTACTTGACCACCGTTATGGAAACGGCCTGAATAACTTGACCGGTGTTCAACTATAGTTTGCTTTCGCTGCAGGAGGAGAGCCGCTGCTTTGTATTCTCGAGCACTCGTGCAAATTAGGAATTGTGACTCGTTCACCTCGACGCTGTCGGGGTTATGCGTCCTCAACGTCTCTTCGGCACCACCAAGCTTCCACAGGGGGCACGTCGGTTGAACATAATATCAAAACCCTATCGCTGTTGGTATTCTACTGCAGTCAAGGATGTTTGGAATATGTTTGCTTTTCGGCCAGGTTAGTGTAATATTCATATTATCTATCCCAACTGGAGTATCATAAAAAAAATATGGGTGAAATAGACACGACTACGGCTCCCAACCCAGCGACCAGTCAAGGGCCACTGGCCGGAAAATCAGTCGCAGTTAAGGATAACATATGTACGATGGACATGCCAACAACTTGCTCGTCCAATATGCTACAAGGTAGTCAGAATACTACTATCTGAATAATCGCAAGCTTACAGCCCGGTCGGGTAGAGTTTCAACCTCCTTATGATGCAACATGTGTGCGGCTCTTGAGAAAAGCTGGCGCGTCGATTGCGGGAAAGACAAACTGTGACGAGTTTGGAATGGGGTAACGTGCAACAGTCCAAATTTGCCCTCGATCATCTGATACAGCGGTATCAAATAGGTCGCTCAATGTGTATTCTTCACATGGGCCGGTCGTTAATCCTCTTAGTCAAGAGGGCGAACCGCGCTCCGCGGGTGGAAGCTCGGGAGGGAGCGCAGCAGCCGTAGCGGCTCGAGCTTGCTTTGCGTAAGCAATGTGATGTTTGCGTGGTACTTGATACTAAGAACGTGTAAGGTAGTGCACTTGGCACGGATACTGGAGGATCAATACGTCTTCCGGCTGCATACTGTGGAGTAGTTGGACTAAAGCCGTCTTATGGAATGATTAGCCGGTGAGCTGCCTTACCACATCTCATCTGGACTAGTACTGATTGAAAATATGAGATAGATGGGGTGTAGTGTCATATGCGGATAGCTTGGACTGTGTTGGGGTGTTGGCATCTTCAGTTGATGATGTTCAATTGGTCTTTGGTGAGTTTACTCATGTTGATCATTAGGAAACAAGATTCGAATACAACGCATAGATACACTATCTCGACACGACCCCCGAGATCCAACCTCTGTACCCGAAGATCTCAGAGTTTTGGCGCATAATGCCGCACAGGCCCGACTGGACTCGTTCCACAAATCATTCGAATCACTCGAGGGAATCAGAATAGGTATCCCTCAGGTATTTGGCCGCTTGATCATTCAAATCGTCTGCGATTTACATCTACAATAACAGGAATACTTTCCACTAGAGCTAGACCAGACTTCCTTGACGTCTTTCCGTGCACTGGTATCCAACCTTCAGAAGCGCGGTGCAACAGTGGTACCGGTTTCGTTGCCCAGCACGCCGTTTGCTTTGAGCGCGTACTACGTCTTGGCCAGTGCAGAGGCCAGCAGCAATCTTTCGAGATATGATGGAATTCGATATGGTGCGTTTATACGTTTGTATTTTATCGTGGCGAATGGGCTGAAACGCGATGCATACAGGCAAGCGGGTAGATGTCCCCAAAGGAACGGATTTAAAGTACGCCGGAAATGCGTATGCTGCGACTCGGACTGCGGGATTTGGTGATGAAGTCAAGAAGCGTATTTTGCTAGGGACGTATGCGTTGAGTGCAGAGTGAGTGGTCTGACTTGCTTTTCGAAAAAAATAGTCAACTGATCGTCGAACAGCGCATTTGAAAACTACTTTCTCCAGGCCCAACGCGTGCGGGCTTTGGTCCGCGATGATTTCAACAAGGTCTTTTCGTCTCGAGCTCCGAACCTCCTTCAACCTTTATCTGCACCAACGCAAAAGGACCAAGGCATAGACGTTCTACTGCATCCATCGGCAATCCGAACAGCTCCACCGCTCTCAAACGACGCCGACCCAATAGACGCATACGTCCAAGACGTACTCACGGTGCCAGCGTCACTGGCCGGCCTGCCTGCGCTCTCCGTCCCGTGCGGAACTGGTTCAGACGGGTGGCCAGTCGGAGCGAGCATAGTCGGACAGTGGGGGTACGATCCAGTCGTATGTCAAATCGGACGAGCCGTCGAGGCATGTATGGATAAGTGATCCCTAGGGGGGAAAAAAAGTCTATTTCTACATTTTACAGTATAATGTACATGTTGAATAACGAAACACTGCGTAGAGGGTACCGAGGCGGGAATACCAAAAGAAACAGAGCTGGAAAGTGTTATCGGTTGGAGGATGTTCCTGCTGGAGCCATGTTTCGTCGTCGTTTCAGACCTCGGCGAATCTCGTTCTGTTTGGGTATTAGCCTCGACGA
Source organism: Ceratobasidium sp. AG-Ba (assembly GCA_016906575.1). Classification (NCBI taxonomy): domain Eukaryota; kingdom Fungi; phylum Basidiomycota; class Agaricomycetes; order Cantharellales; family Ceratobasidiaceae; genus Ceratobasidium; species Ceratobasidium sp. AG-Ba. The sequence goes on along the minus strand of CP059611.1, from coordinate 2,117,397 downwards.
CGGAAACGGGACAAGACACACGCACCAGATCGCTCTCAATCTCGGCGTCTTTAGCAGGAGCGAGCATGAGCACCGCACGTCCCATGAGCTTGATACAAGCGGCGCCGATATCGGGTCCGCCACCGTTGCTCTGGGTTGTTGTGCCGGTGCCCCAACCGCCGGCCCACCCGGTTCGAGCCGGGGCGAGCGCCTTGCTGACTGCCATGTCGATCGGACCCGCGGTTTTGTTGTCCTTGACGCGTTTGCCTCGGGCGTTGACGGTAAATGCGTTGGGAGGGTTGAGGGATGTGAGCGGGAGCGTAAACGGAGACGGTTGGTCCTCTGCTCGATGGGTTAGCTAGCGTAAAGGGAAAGAGCGCAAGAGACGCACCAGGGACGGGCGGACCGGCAAGCGCCCATGGCCACCTTGCCATTCCAGCAGTAGACATTCCACTCAGACCAGCGCCGATCAAGCCGTTGAGGGTGCCCGCGGTCCCAGCAGGCTCGCTGAGTGTGGGTGTGGATATGCCCTGACCGTGACGCGAGTTGCGGGTGGCGTGCGGACGGCTTTGGGGATCGAGGATGTTCTCTAGCAGACGAAATGATGTCAGCAGAAAAACCATGCGGGCCGGGGTGGGAGACCTACCTCCTGCGCCCTCGCCGTCCTTTTCTTCGCGAGCTTTGCGGCGCCGTTCTTCGATGGCCTCGAGCATGCGCTCTTGGACGCGCGTTCGACGCTGTCTCCATTCCTCTTCGATCTTTTCGAGCTCTTCTTCGTATGCCGCCTCGGCTGGGGGTCGGGTGAGCTTGGAGTGCGGAAAGAGGCAGATATGGGGGGGCTTGCCTCGTGCGATGCCTGCCTGTTCGGCTGCTTCTATCCTGTTGAGGTTTGCGGTGCGTTCGAGTGTGATTGGGTATAGCCTGAGTGAGAATTCGGGGTGGGTGCTGGGTTGGGTGTAGAGCTGGTGGGCGGATGCACGGAGGGTGTTTTGCTGTTCGGCAAACGCTCGCCTGGAAAGATGAGAACGGGTTGTGTGATGAAACGGGGGGCCTACTCGTTGTGCTTGTTCTCGCCAAAGCGAGCGACTCGGTCGGCCAGCTCGCGCCGCTTCTTCTCCTTTTTGGACTCGTCCGAGGTGGGCAGGCCGGGGACCGAGCCAGAGGCCTCGGCTGGGTGGGTCAGCGCAAGTCGTGCGGTTGGACAGAGACACAACATACATGGGCCGGGCTGTGTTCGGTACGTGGGGTGGGCGTACGGGTGGTAGTCTCGTGGATGCGTCTGGGGCGGGTAGCGGGCGTTGAGTGTCTTTTGCCGGTTCGAGTCCGGGGGCAGCGTAGACGGGTGCAGCGGCTCTCTCGGCTGGTGCAGCGGCTGCGAAAAGAGGCCTGGCTGGGGCGGCATGTCTTGCGAGTGGGCGGGTGCCGCACGGTTTGGTTCCGGACAAGTCGGATCGCCCGTGGCTGACCAAGCCCACCTCCCTCTGTTCCCGACCATGACCACCCGGCAGGTGAGTATCGCCACAGCAGCAACAGCCGGTATTAATCTGTGCTGCAGCTCGACTCGTACACCGCGCCCAAGGAGATCCTCGACGAGTTTGCGGCCCTCGCCGACGAAGAAGAGCACGACCCGTTTGCAGAGACCCGGTCCCAGCGACAGATCGCTGCCCGCCAGTCCGACTACCAGAAGCGCCGGTTCGCCATCGACCGAGAGCATGGCGTGAGCAAAGATGCATTCAAGGACGCCGCCGACGGTGTCGAGTCCGAGTCCGGCTCTGGCTACCAAGACGCCATGCGCGCCGCCCTCCTTGAAAAGGAGGAGATTCGGGTCAGGCGCGCCATCGAGGAAAAGGAGAAGCAGGCGCGCGAAGAAGGCAAGATGGATCTCGACGGAGACAAGACCCCGCCCAGGTCCGCCCTCGCCGGCGACCAGACCCCTCCCCGCGGCCTCGGTGGCGACAAGACCCCTCCAGCCACGACCACCAAGCGCAAGCGCCGCTGGGACGTGGGCGACGAGTCCGAGGCCAAGCCCGAGTCCAAACCCGCTGGCGAATGGTCCCAGGAAGCTCTCGACGACGCTGCCGCACCCAAAAAACGTCGCTCCCGCTGGGACGCGACCCCCGCTGACGTGGGAGCAGTCGGTGAGACGCCAAAGCGTTCTAGGTGGGACCAGACTCCTGCTAATGGTCTCCCTGCTCCGATTCCCATCCTTAATCCCATGGCCGCAAAGGTTCCGCTCCCCGGTACCGCCGCCTTTGCCATGGGCGCCGACGCCGACAAGCACAACCGCTATCTCACCGACGAGGAGCTTGATGCCGTCCTCCCCCCCACCGGGTACGTCATTGTCCCTCCACCCCCGGGATATAGCGTCTCGGCCCCACGCAAGCTCTCAGCCGCACCATCTCCCGCCTTTACCGGCTTCCAGATCCACGAAGACTCGGACGCTGCTGCCGTGGCTGCCGCCGCTGGCCTCGCCCCAGAACTCCCGACCGAAATTCCTGGCGTAGGCTCCCTCGCCTTTTTCAAGGCTGAAGATGCCCAGTACTTTGGCAAGATTCTCAAGGAGGAAGACGAGTCTGACCTCTCGGTCGACGAGCTCAAGGAGCGCAAGATCATGCGTCTCTTGCTCAAAATCAAAAACGGCACCCCGTCTGTTCGCAAGACGGCCCTTCGTCAAATCACTGACAAGGCCCGCGAGTTTGGTGCTGGCCCGCTCTTTGACAAGATTCTCCCGCTTCTCATGGAACGCACCCTCGAAGACCAGGAGCGCCACTTGCTCGTCAAAGTCATCGACCGCGTTCTTTACAAACTCGACGACCTCGTTCGTCCCTATGTCCACAAGATTCTAGTCGTCATCGAGCCGCTCCTTATCGATGAGGACTACTATGCCCGTGTCGAAGGTCGCGAAATCATCTCCAACTTGTCCAAGGCCGCTGGTCTGGCACACATGATTTCCACTATGCGTCCAGATATCGACCACGCGGATGAATATGTCCGCAACACTACTGCCCGTGCATTCTCGGTTGTCGCATCCGCCTTGGGTATCCCAGCTCTCTTGCCTTTCCTCAAGGCCGTCTGTCGTTCGAAAAAGTCCTGGCAAGCGCGTCACACCGGTATTCGTATCGTCCAACAGATTGCGATCATGATGGGATGCGCCGTCTTGCCTCACCTACGCAACTTGGTCGACGCTATCGCACACGGTCTCAACGACGAGCAACAAAAAGTCCGAACGATGACCGCGTTGGGTCTGGCCGCGCTCGCCGAGGCCGCTGCTCCATACGGTATTGAATCGTTTGACAACGTACTCAAGCCTCTCTGGATTGGTATCCGTCAACACCGCGGCAAGGGTCTCGCCGCATTCCTCAAGGCCATCGGCTACATTATCCCACTCATGGACCCCGAATTTGCGAGCTACTATACCAAGGAAGTGACGGTCATTCTCATTCGCGAATTCCAAAGCTCGGACGAAGAGATGAAAAAGATTGTGCTCAAGGTCGTGAAGCAGTGCGCAGCGACCGAGGGTGTTACTCCGGGATACATCAAAGAGGACATTCTTCCCGAGTTTTTCAAAGCGTTCTGGGTTCGTCGTATGGCTCTCGACCGAAGAAACTATCGTCAGGTCGTCGAGACCACCGTCGAGTTGGCTCAAAAGGCTGGCGTGGCGGAAATCGTGGGACGTATCGTGAACGATTTGAAGGACGAGGCTGAACCGTACCGCAAGATGGTCATGGAGACGATCACCAAAGTGGTTGCATCGCTCGGCGCGTCGGACATTGACCACGATTTGGAAGTTCGTCTCATCGACGGTATCATCTACTCTTTCCAGGAGCAGACAACCGAGGATCAGGTCATGCTTGACGGGTTCGGAACCGTCGTCAACGCTTTCGGTGAGTTTATTTTTGACGGTTTAGGGTTGAAACTAATCTCTCGAGATAGGCATTCGTGTCAAGCCGTACCTGACCCAAATTGTCTCGACGGTGCTCTGGCGTTTGAACAACAAGAGCGCCAAAGTTCGACAGCAAGCTGCGGATCTGACAACGCGTTTGGCCGTTGTTATTAAGCAGTGTGGGGAGGATCAGTTGCTTAGCAAAGTGTGTTATTTCGCAAAGCCCATAGATCCAGGTGCTGATAACGTTGATTTGTAGCTTGGCGTCGTCTTGTTCGAACAGCTTGGAGAAGAATATCCTGATACACTGGGTAGCATTATCGCCGCCGAGGGTGCCATTGCCAATGTCGTTGGTATGACTCAAATGCAGCCACCGGTCAAGGACCTTCTCCCTCGCATGACACCTATTCTTCGTAATCGTCACGAAAAGGTACAAGAGGCATCGATCAATTTGATTGGTCGCATCGGTACGTCCCCGTCATTCAATTCCTTCCGATCGGTTTATTGACGAACCTTGATGCAGCGGATCGTGGCGCTGAATTTGTTCCAGCCCGTGAATGGATGCGCATCTGCTTCGAACTTCTCGACTTGCTCAAGGCGCACAAAAAGGGCATTCGCCGTGCTGCCGTCAATTCATTCGGTTATATCGCGAAGAGTCTGGGCCCTCAAGACGTCCTTTCGGTGTTGTTGACCAATCTCCGTGTCCAAGAGCGCCAAAGCCGTGTGTGTAGTACGGTGGCGATCGCTATTGTTGCCGAGACTTGCGGACGTAAGTGGTTTATTTATTATCAGCCTACAATTGAATTTAATCCGTTTGATTGACAGCTTTCACTTGTATTCCGGCGATCCTAAACGAGTATCGGACTGCCGAACTCAACGTGCGAACTGGTTGTCTGAAGGCCCTTTCGTTCGTGTTCGAATACGTCGGCCCTCAATCCGCGTTTTACGTCGACTCGGTCGTGACGATGCTTGAAGACGCGCTGACTGATCGTGATCTCGTACATCGCCAGACGGCGAGCACGATCGTCAAACATCTGGCACTTGGCGTGGCTGGCCTTGGGTGCGAAGATTCAATGATGCACTTGATGAACCTCGTATGGCCCAACTGCTTCGAGACTTCTCCGCATGTTATCGGAGCGGTCATGGAAGCGATCGAAGCGATGCGGGTGTCACTCGGTCCCGGTGTGCTTTTGAATTACGTGCTGCAGGGACTGTTCCATCCGGCACGCAAGGTGCGAGAAGTGTACTGGCGGATTTACAATGCGCTGTACCTGGGTGCTGCGGACGCGCTTGTGCCGTACTATCCCGATGTTGGAGACCTGAGCGACGAGAAAAACGTGTATGACCGACATATGCTGCAGGTGTTTATTTGAGGACTGTAATTTTTGTACTGTAGTGTTCGCTGTCTGGATAATATTAGGAAGTCGTCATGGCTTATTCATTAGGCTAAATCAGGGTTAGAGAGTGTGCAGGGTCCGGTTGATGATCGGGGGGGTCTAGTGCTCTAGCGCTTGAGCCAACACGGTCTTTCTTTCCTACTCCGTTCTGCCTGGCTGAACAAGACGACGGCCTGACGATTTCTCCGACGCCTCGCACGATCCCACCGCACAGCACCCACACCTGTTCGCTCTCTTGCACCACACTCGCTCCACCCCACAACCACCATGTCGCTCTTTCGCTCCTCCAGTTTCCGAATCAAGAAACGGGACAAGTCCCACCGGCCCCCACCGCTCGAACAGATGCCCGAATGGCAGGAACGCGAGTCGCTCGAGCATCCGCCGGCGTCGGCCCACTTTCTGCAAGTACCAGACAGTGCACGCTCTGCGTTCTTTACCCTCCCCTCGGCTGGACACTCTCGCTCGTCGCTATTCCGATCGACTTCGGGCGCCAGCTCATCGTCACAACAAGAAGACAAGCCCCGGACGTCCAACGGATTCTTCAAGCTCTCAAACTTGAGCAAGGGGTCCTTTGTCTCCACGCTCAGACGCGACCGGGGAGAACCCGCTCGCGGTCGTAACACGCTTGACATCTTCAAGCCCGGTGCTGGAGGCGACACGGCCGGAGACATGAAAGAGCACGGATACATCCCCTATGTAAGTTGTTCTTCTCTGTCACCCGTCTGAGCCGTTTTGTTCAACGCTGTGGTTACAGTCCAAACGCCAACGCCCAGAGTCAGCCGAGCTATCGATGTCGGGCGTGTTTGCGGGCTTGGACGTCATTGATATTGCGCCTCCTGTGCAGCGCCAGTTGACACCGCATCGCCAACGCTCGCGTACGCTCAGCACTAAAAGCGCACCAGACCCGGATACCCCAGACGGTCGCCGTTCGCTCCAGCTTCAACTACTTACTGACTTTCCTTTGCCTGCTCACACTCCCAGCCGCTCGAGTCTCGACACACCTTCGTTGAGGAGGCATCAGAGCTCGTTTTTGCCCAGACCGAGTCTGGACACGCCCGCGTTGCCTTTGCCCGAGTTGAGGATCCCGCCCGGCCGGGCAGACACGCTTCTGTCTTTGTCCACTAGCTCTTCAGAAGGGACCAAACTGAGCTTGCACAGTCCTTCACCGACGATCATTTCTGCCACTAGTGTATCGACCGCTCGAGATTCACTCATGGGCAGCTACGATGCTGCTTCTTCTGAATCTGACCCCGAGCTATGTTTCTCGGCAGGGGAAAACAAATGCAGGTCTTCGGGGGACAGCTGCGAGCAAACGATAGACGCTACTCCTTCTAAACCCGCGCATTCTCGTCACAGTCGACTGCTCCCACCCTTGCTTTTGCCGAGATCACCCAATAGGCCAGGGCAGGAGCCATTTTCGTTTCCCGGTTCATCAGCCTTATCAGACGCCATTCGGTCGCCGTCTTGCGATCCACCCGGCGCTCATTTCAGCCCTGAGGAGCCGTCTGAATTATCGGATGACCCAATCACCCCGCTCGAGGCTATCGCGCCCAAAATCAAACCTAAACTATCTTCGGGACAATCCACGTCTACACCTGCGCGCAAGCTCACGGTCAGAGCAGGGAACACTCCTCCGGCGCGACGTTTGAAAATCCGTCGACCAAGTAGTAGTATCATTGCTCGGTCGGTTGAATTATCGGAAGATACACCGCCCACGCCTTCAACGCCATCGTTTGTGGTTGGTTTGGCGTGGCCTCGACCACCGTTCAGACAAGTTTATGTGGATACGCGCGACCCGGGATCGTCGTGGCACTCGGTGTCCAATGCAACAGACGACTGTCTGGTCGACGGAGGCGGAAACGTGATCGTTGAGCCTTGCCATATCATCATGCTAGCCCATGCGATCGATTCGTTCACGTTACCTCCAGACATAGGTGTACGAGAGCCGTTATCACCCACTGCAGCATCTGCGCTCGCAATGTTCGCGCTGACTTGCAGTCCGCTTGTGAGCGCATAGACCCTTGATCCCCGTCTTGCTTTGACGACATGTATATGACATCCTCTATACTACGCCTATCAACGTTACTATTCCAACCTTGCATTCTCTTGTGGACTATCCTTTTTTTTCGCTGTCGATTAGCACCCTTGTCTTTCCTTTTATTATTTACGCCGCGAACGGCGTTGTTACATAAGTGTAGCCTAGGACACGGGAGATATCTATCTTGCTGTGTTGTTGTAATGACATTTTCTGAAGCTTCTCAGGCTTACGATAGAAAACATTCTTCTCACATCCGTCCGCTTGGCGATAGCCCGATGGATATGAGAACAAATCTAAGAACGAGGAACACCCGAGCCACGAGCCGCATTCAGTAGCCACATCAAGGGTGGTTCATCTAATCACTGCGCCACCGCCATCTCTTACCCGCAATATGCCCGCCCCGTATACCCTCATCCTACCTCCTGAAACATGGCTGTCTGTGTTTGTCCTACTAGACTGTACGGAACTTCGACGTTGTCTAATGGTACGATACGTTCCGACAGCATACTCACTCTGAGACCATCCCTGACCGTGTGGTAGACTTGTCGTACGATGCATCAGATCATTACGTCAGACTATGAGCTACTCCTCCACCTCGAGTCCGATGCAGCTGGTTACGCTCCATCAAGTAATTCGCGAACCGATATTACCCCTGAAGAAAAACTTGCTATACTCCGCGCGCATGTCGAACGCCGTCAGACACTGACACCCTTCAGCTGTGTGACTATAGATGACTTTAACGGATTTCGATGGCTTTCTCCATGGTACAACACACGCTCATGGTTTCGGGATGGTGTCCTGGTTTTTTGTTTTTGGGTCGAAACTGTGATCAACGAACTGGAACAAATGACGATCCAGATTGGCGTGATTCAGCTACCGTCGCCCAACAAAGGGATCGAGATGAGACAGTGGGTTCATGTAGAAAGTGAAATACAAGTTTTAGGCTGTTGGTTCGAGCCAAAATTCGATCTGTTGATTCTCCTCTCCAGCGGTCCGCCCGCAGATTGTGATAGGGTAGGTTGATTACCTACATGTTGCTTCGACCGATTCATTACCCCCGTACGACAGGAGCGCTTCCATATGAGGACACTGTCGTCAAATAAGCCTCATCCCAAGGCTTCCCAGGATCCGATTGTTCACACCATTCCAGCATCTATGCGCTCTACTGCGAATGTTCGGATCATCGGCAGCTGGTTGATTGTCTCATGCCTTGCTATGTTGCAACGCATGGTGATATGGGATTGGACAACTGGTGAACATCTCTTGGTAAGCATAGGCATAGTTCTGTGTGTGCGAAATCAGAATTCACTTCTCTGGTTCTTGTCATAGGATAAAGAGTTTGAAACACTGAGCCCGTCTTTCGATCTGCCATTTTGCCTAGAAGACAACTTGATTTTCCTTTCAGAAAGATACTTTATGATAGCCTCACTATTCCGAGTTACGATTCCCGATATTTCCGTTGGATTTTTCAGTGTCTACTCACTTGATCCTGGGGAGCATTCTGGCCTGTGCTTGTCTCAAGTCGCGTTTCTCGAGTTGCCAGCTTTTGGGAACGTCAGATTAGATACCTTTGACTACTATGAGGACCCTTCGTTTCAACCGATTACGAGAGGAGATTTTGCTGTAGGACATCCTAGCGTTTTTGAAACCTCGAACACTGGTCGCATGCTAGAATTCATCCTAGGGTTTAGCAAGCTTGGTGAAGATCAACACTTTGATGACAACGGCCAGCAGAATTCATTGTCTTTGTGTATCCCTGTTGAAGCTATCATTCGCGTCGTTTCTTGTCTGAAGAAGAAAACTTCTGGTCCTCCAATAGTGCCATGGGAAGAATGGGGCATAAATGTACGCGAGTTCCATAATCCAGGCCCTACAGGAAGAGTATGCTCTGGGAGTCGCCGTATCTCTTTTGTTCGCACGCCACGGGAGGACCCAGTGGGGACCCCTCTTTCTACAAATGAGCACAAGCCAAATGACTCGTGGACGATACCGAATCATTCAATAATACCTTGTTTTGCTGTCGTTGATTTCAACCCTATGTTGGTCAAACTAATGTTACCGGCTCACCAGGAGAACGAAGTCGAGAGGAGCATAGAGCATAGAGCCACTTGGAAACATTATCCTCGTGAACTCCATGGGACTGCTTCCATACTTGTTCCGCGTATCAAGAGGGCGAGTGCAGTAGAAAATACAGTTGCCCCTTTCGTGCTTGCTCTATTCAGACATACAGAGCTGGACAACATAACCCCTTCGTACACCTTGATGGATGAAGAGCATAGTAAGTTGGTTCCGTGGTTGCATCACTTTTACACAAACTCATCTATAAAAAAAGTGATTGTGGTTCAGGTACGCTTGGCCTTGGGGATTCAGTTATGATTCATTAAAAACTACTTCCTTCAATAGGCTGATGGAGATTTTATTCAACGTATCATGGTAATCACATTATAGAAGCAAAGCAAGGGTTATCCCTCAATCGAGTTGATACATAGAATTTAGTGGTGATATGGATAAATGGCCTCGTATGGTGGTATCAATGATCATCCCTGGAAACCACTCGGACGAATGAAGCGTAGAAGTATACCAACCCGACTACCCATAGCCTTTTATTTCTCATGAAAGCGGGTCTGTAGATGGTACAAGTTGTAATCGTAAAACTTTACTTGCGTTTCTTAACAACTACACCTCTAGGATAGATCGGGGCAAGATTCGTACGGTGTGTAGAGATAGGGTCTATCTCACGCCAAGTATGGAAACACATAGCCTAGTGCTTACTCTTAGATGGCTGCTGGGTTGCTTATTACCGACTAAATTTATGCATATCTATGGGGTAACCAACTTGCGTGAGTCCCGAAAAGGCGCCCATGAATTGAATATCAAGGTACAATCTAGCTAGGCCTATGGATGCTTGTTTGTTCTCCCCCAGGCGACTTTCTCCACCGGCCAACGCTCATTTAAACTCTGGAACTAATTCACGTGATGGCCTGAACACATAAGTTGGCTCAAATTTCGTTCTGGTAATCATCCAAGGCGCTTATGCCTGTCATGCGACAATCTCCTCTACTACATGCCGCATTCACAAGCAAAATATTTGACACGCCTTCTGCCGCCCGGTTCTTAGTATCTAGTCCTACTCCAGAATCGTTACCCCGAGAAAGTCTTAACGAGGCAAGTATTGATCATCCACAAAGTACCATCTATTTACAAGGACCCACAGGTTATATTTACTGGTAAAAGATCAACAATATGCCATTGATCTTCGCCTAAAGCGCGTTTCAGGACGAGCAAATGTCGGGAAGTCTTCATTACTGAACTCGGTGCTAGGGAGAAAAGGTGTAGTAAAGATAAGCTCCCAGGCCGTAAGTTTTTCCTTGGGTTATTTTATAACGCATTGCCAAGCGTTCGTATTCAGGGTCGGACCCGCGCTCTCAACTTCTTCCAAGTTGGCGCAGATACCGGAAGGCTCACACTGGTCGACGCGCCTGGATACGGCGATCGTGGCCGGCCCGAATGGGGAAAGCTATTTGACCACTATATATCAAATCGTCAGAGGTACCACCTGTTTTCTTGCACCTATCTGGTCCAATAACGTCACTATAGCCTTCGCAGGATTTTTCTACTAATCAACGCGAAGCATGGGGTCGCTCCCTCTGACGAGATCATGCTACAGGACTTGGATGTTAGGTTCAAAGAAAAGGCCGGATTATCGTTTTCATATCAAATTATATTCACCAAGATGGATACTGTACCGAACTCCCAGCTAGCGAGAGTTGCACGTGTTTTGGCGGAGCGGGCTCAGAAAATTGCCCCAACCGCTGTGCCAGAAATCATATGGACCTCGGCAGTAAGTCGGGGTGGTGGACTGGGAGTACAACAGGTTCGCGAGTCAATCGTGCAGGCCTGCAGATGAATCGCGTTAAACTACAAAAAATTGAGCAGTTTCGGTGATGTTTCGATGACATGGGTTGATATGAGGGGCCGAGAGTATATTAATGGTGCCACCATCTAAACCCGCACAATCCATTATATATGTGAGTGCTAGTATTTACTCCGCGTCTGACATGATTGCATTATATAATGGAGTACTGTACCACCATGGCGCGTCGCACCTGAACACGAAACCACATTCAGCCACTAGGACAAGACTGAGCGATACGTGTTGTTCCACGCATGGGTACAGTTTCTGGTGATACTTATTATGTAGACGAGATAACCAAACAATTAGTTATTTAGGGAAGTGGGTCTGTTTTTCCTCGAACTGTTCTTCATCTGCTAGGGATTCCACACGAAGTACTGTGACTATGACGAGATAACTCAGAAGCGGGGTCCTGAGTATGAATGCCTAGTCCAAGTCAACCCGCTGGCTCAGTTTCCTACCTTGATCACACCAGAAGGAAACATCATGACTGAATTGGTAGCGATTGTATTGTGTAAGGGCGAGCAATCAGCTAGCTACACGAAGTACTTATGACTCGCGATTGGATGTAGATCTTCAAGCTCGCCATGGTCAAGGGACTCTATGGAGCATCGAAAACTTATCGCCTACACAACTTGCCGCGTTCTATCGATGGTTTATATTTATACCCGCAAACGTTTATCCCGTGTTAACTATGATTGAGTTTCCTCAACGGTTTGTTAATGTACTAGTAGATGGGGGTGTGGACGTAGCAAGTGTACATGACTGGGTGAAGCAGCGCGCGAATCAACGTCGAGAAGAACTATGGTTAATGCTCGATAAGGAAATGACCCACGGTTTGAAGGACCATTAATTTCTGGCTGGAACGGAGAGGCCCGCTCTGTTGGATTTATTTGTTGCCATAATGGGCCATTTTATGCCGCATATAAAGTATGTAGACTCGTTGGAAACTGCTCGAGGCATCTTTTTTCACATAGTTATCCAGATGCGGCACCGAGTGGTTTATCAACAACTGCCCTAGAATATATAGACGAGTCGAGGACACACTGAGCATATCCAATGTAAGTGAGACGTTCAAAGAGAGTGGACTCGACGAGTATATCAAGCTCGAAGAGTAATCCTCCAAGCTGTTATTTGTACAGTGGAGAAAGAAAACAAATTTTTGCCTGCAGTCTTTTTGGCGTATCTAAGTCTGAAGATGGCACACGGTAATCATACGGTGTCAAGAGCTGTCATCGAGGCCCACAGGAATTGGTGGGCCCTATTCGTATATACAAAACTCCAGAAGACTTTGCTTTGCACAGAAGAAAACAAAGTCGCACGTCAAAACAGTATGGGGCTATGAAAAGAGATGCATCAAAGGTATCTGGGACGTCGTGTACTATCGAGAAGGCGAAGAAATAGTGAAGCAGATGCGTGCAGGAGATAAATAGAATGCCAACTAGTTATGAGATGGTCAAGTGTGAGTAGTGTACATAACACCAAGTAAACGAAGGAGAATCAACAAGCGACAGTGTAACCCTGCAAATTAAATCAACCGCAAAATACCTAGGAAAGATAGATGTGATATGGGAAAGAGCTATGATTGTGCTGGAGTAGTAGCTGTTCGTTGAGCTCGCCGCCGTTCGTCAGCCATGACGAGCATTTGTTTGAGACTACGCTCGAGCACTGGTTTGGTCAATACCCTAAGGGAGCATTAGTATTTATGTAAGACGGCATATCTTTCAGCAACGTACTGATCAACGCCGGCCTCATAATACTCTTCTTGGTCCTCTTTTAATGCATTCCCTGTAACGCCAACGACGAAATCTTGTCGTCCGAGCGATCTCAGCTGGCGCATGACTTCCAGACCACTAGACACAAAATAATTCTTAGCATACATCCAGCCAAAATTGCGCGCACAATCATACCTGCAGAGTGGCATCCTAAATGACATAGATCCTCTGGTTAGCTTTATTCGGGGCGCAAGAACCATGAGACGTACTGATTATCCAAAAACACTACGGCATACTTGCTCGTTGTTAGGGCACCAACTACTGGGCTCTCAGATCGTGACGAAGACGGAGGAAGATCACCGCTCGAAGGAGTTCCGGCCATAGGGCCCAGCAGCAGCTCTACGCATCACATCAGCTCGGCCCCAAACGACAAAAAGCCAACTAAAAGCGTACCAAGTGCCAGCAACCCGTTCTCTGCTGTATCACACACGCACCCCAAGCGAGTCAACATCCGCGTCATGAGCTTGCGTGTTAGTGGATCATCATCCACTACAAGCACGTTGAGCACATTCGGTGCAATCGTCGAACCCGACCCTACAGACCCCGTGCTCCCTGGTTTGTCGTTTGATGGATCGGAAGGAGGGAAGTCAAACTTCTTGCGGGATGGCATAGTTACAAATCCAGGTCGTTGTTGTACGGTAGGGGTCCCAGCTGGCGGGGTAGGTTCTGGAACAGTCAAGTCCGGGGCTGGAAGGCCTGAGATGGCAGGAGCAGGTGCAGTCGTCTCGTCGGTAGGGTTATCTGGCTCCTCGGTTGGTGAGGTGATGGGACTGGTTACGGCGTTGGCAATGACAGACGTATCAGCCTTGCCCATTGTGCGAGTGACTACGATCGGAACATCGTTTGCACCAGCGGCACGCGGCCTCCTCGAAGCTAGCTCAACCATTCCTCCGTGTTCCTACAAAATACCTCAGTGATCCCTGATTTTTGATTCCTATGCTATATCCACATACCATAATGGTTTTTAGCGCGGCGTTGCTCTCGATCGGCAATGTTGGAACGAAACCAATATCGGACGGAGTACTCACGATGGTGCTCGGCGTTATGTCGTGGTGACCGCCCACACCCTGAGATGCATCGAGTACGAAACCCGAGCGTTCAATGATCCGCGAGCGAGCAATATTGGTCAGTGCATCGTCTTTGGACTTGTTCCGTGCGAGAGCATTATTAACCCGTCGCCCAACGCCAAGTGAAAGTTCAACCCAAAACATAGAGCCAATGTCACGCTATTTGACCATGTTAGCGCATATACCCGGAGGTATTACTAAAAAGGAACACCAACCTGACTTTTGACACCCAACCGCCCGCCAGACAACTTGACGATATGCCTGACCACTACGTCCCAAACCCATCAGTTTTCCGGCAATCAAACCTTGCCAACCTACTCACATGCCAATCCGAGCCCAGTTCCCTTCCCACCCTGCAGTCGTCCGACCTCAGTCTGGTTAAACGCGCTGAACAACCGGTTATCAACCAAATCTTTCCGTCGAATGCCCACGCCAGTATCCTCCACCTCAATCCTGACCACGATCTGCTCGACCTGCCGTTCCCGCGCATGTCCGTTCTCGTTGTGATGTGACCGGTCCTTCTCTGAGCTGTGATGGCTCTGTCGGCTATGATAACTCGCCATGTCTCGTGATACGGTCGCCTTTTCTTCATCGTGGGCCGTCTCTCCCTTGGACGACGTGGTAGATCCCAGGCCAGCCGATGCGCCGGATATACCCGATGCAGCTGAATTCGAAGGGAGCGGGTTGGGACGTGTCGGTGCAGAGACCAGTTTAGTTCGGATGAAGATCTTGCCGCCTGATTCGGTAAATTTGGCGGCGTTGCTGGCAAGGTTGGTAATAATTTGGCGAAGGCGCATCTGACATGTATCCCCGTTAGCACTACGCATACATTTACCACGCATATACCCACCTCATCACCAATCACGATCGCCTCTTCCTCTTCGTCATCCTCCGTAATCTTTTCATCCTCCGCCTTTGGCTTCTCATCACCCGCAGTACGCCTGGCCTCATCCCACCGGTTCGCTTTCCGAATTGTTTCGTCAATCGCCGGGTCAAACTCGCTCACAAGCTCCAACCCACGCGCGTCAGCAGCTAGGCGGAGCGGGACGAGCATGGAGCGCATGACCGTATGGAACGCGTATGGCTTGGACACGCTCTCAAACCGCCCGCTGTAATATCAAAGAAGCCAAGTTAGTGCTAGGAGACCAGGCCCGAAACGGACGACGTGCCTGTCCATTCGGTTGAAGTCCAATACGTCATTCAGGACCTTACTCATCATGCTCAGTGATCCTTCAAGGGCATTGAACTCGACGTCGTGCTCCCCGCTCAGGGTCATCGCTGCCGCCATGTTTTGTGTAGCGAGCACTGTCCAATAGACCAATCGTATATCAGCGTGCATTGTCCGGTTGTATGCGGGTGAGAATGGGCTTACGGGCGGTGTTCAACGGTACCCTAACCTAAATATCAAAAATAGTCAGCGGCGGAATTCTCTCTCACCTCAGGATCTACAAACCCACCTCGTGAAAAATATAACTCGTGAGACGCCGCTTAGAGTCGGCCGCTTTGCGCTCGCTGACCTGGGCCTTTTGCGTTGCTCGATATTGAGTCTTGAGTTGATCCCTGAGCTTGTGTAACCTACGCTCTGCAGTCTCGTACATAAAGTGGAGGTAAAGCAGGAACGCTTGAAAGACAATAAAATTGATAAGGTTGCGGGTCCACGAAGTCCGCCACGGGATAACCAGAGCGCCCATGAGACTTGCAAAACAGACTGCGCTCACGAAAGCAGGGAATCGATGTTGATGCATCCCGAACAACGCGAGGACAGGGAGACCCGTCGAATAGCTGAGGAGCATCAGACATCAATGTTTGTCACTCGAAAAAAATGATGGCGGTCCGGAACATACTAGAAAAGCCCAAGAAAATCCCGCCTCCCACAGGGCCAGTACGAGTGCTGGCCGTAGAACCCGCATCTGGCGATGCGGTCATATCAGCATGCAGAGTAAGCGCTGGGCTTGGGCAAACCGACTCACAGGTGGATGAAGAGCAGGTTGTAGAAAGCCCACATATAAGTTTGCAAGGTGAGCCAGATCTGGTATGCGACGGGGGCACGACGATAGCCATCGAATATGATCAGGAATGGACCGGGGATGGTCATAGCCGTGGCAATTCCGTAGTAAAACACATAATCAATGGTTTCGAACGGGCGGGGTACGAGTGCACAGGCGAGGACCCAGTTAAGGATAAAAAAGAGCGACGCAAAGAATGCGAGACGTTTCTTTGTGTAGTATCTTTCTTTGAGGTAGTGGGCCTCAGCCTCTGGATCATGAAACGATAGGCTATGAAACCGGGCGGGATTTGTCAAACGACTGGTGTCAGCGGATCGCCAAGACTCACTTGAAAAAGCGCCAGAGAAATGGGAGTATCCGATACCGAATGCAGACGAGGATAGGACTGCGATCCCAGAAGCTGCTGACCGTACCCTCGAAATAACTATCGCTCGCAGGTATGCCGTGAGAGTTGAGACGAGTCTCGGTGTTATGCTGGTGAGAAGGCAGGTCGCCTGAAAGATGTCTGTTATCGCCCGCCTCGGACGGCTGGGTGACCGACTTTTCCCCCGGATGATGAACTGTGGGAGTTTAGTCGGGTCGAATTGCGAACGGCGTGGCGACCTACCTGGTTGTCGACGACTACCTCATCGACCGGCCCATCATCAACGGGAGCGCTACCCGGGGGTGGTTTCCCGTTCTTCTCAACATAGCGCCGATAGGTCGACGAGGCCTCGGTCGACTCCGCAGTGGCATCAAGGACACTCTCGGACAATGCGCTCCCCGTACTCAGGTGGTGTTTGAAACGGGCCCAGTGGACTCGGAGACCTGCTGGGACGAGAGATGAAATAAATGTGAGCGATTGGCAAACGGCTGTATGGGCCAGGCGGGAGCCCGACAAGAATCAAAGTAGTACATACCGGTCTCGAAGCGGGCGGCCTTGCGGGCGGGTTGTGGCGCAGTGGCGGGCTTGGGCAGAGCGGCGTCGTCGACGCTGGCGACGGACGGGGAGGGAGTTCTGTACATCGCTCTGTCGTCGGGCTCCGCAAGAGCACAAGCGCAACGAACCGGGCCAAGCACGCGTCAGAGTTCGCGTGGCCTGGACAGGTCTAGATATGGCGTCTGGATCGCTGGCAACCCAGGCATCTTCCTGCGTTCCGTGCCTCACCCACAGGGTCAAGCCGTTTGTTTCTCCGGCGGCACTTGGTCAGCACAGGTCACGTGCGCCATCTGAACCCCTGCTCGACCATGGCCGACCGAGTAAGTCCAAATTACACCTGGCCCCGCTCGTCTGATCTCACTCGCGATGCTCAGGCGCGAGGACGTGGAGGCAGAGGAGCACCTCGAGGCGGAGGCGGACCATCCGCACGAGGCGGTGCCCCATCCACAGACAAGCCCCGGCGAGAAGCCATCCTCGACCTCAGCAAGTACCAAGACGAGCGCATCCGCGTCAAATTCACTGGCGGGCGGCAAGGCATGTCCGCCTCGTTCCCGCTCGATCTCGTCACCTAACCCCCAATTCACAGTCACCGGCATCCTTAAAGGCTATGACCAGCTCCTCAACCTCGTGCTGGACGACGTTCAGGAGGAGAAACAGGGTACGCGCTCCACCCTGGCCCCTATCTCTGCAACGTTTTCCCACTGAATATCCGGCAGAGCCGCAGCCCCACACGCGGCCTCTCGGACTAGCCGTTTTGCGCGGTCCCACTATCACCATCCTCAGTCCCGTGGACGGTTCCGAGGTCCGTGCTGGTCATTCCTTCCCTTGCACGTTGTCTCACTTATTTTCTTTTCACACTCAGGAGATCGAAAACCCATTCGTACAGCAGGGATGACGACTGCCTATGACGACTTTTGTCTCTTCTATCAGGCAACGAGGCCGAATGCTGTAGCGCCAAAATATATAATACACTCAATATCCAATATTTACGCCCTCGTTCTGAGCTGAAAGCCAAGTCAGGGCGTCCATCAGAATACGGAAATGAGAAATAACAAGAAAATAGCATCAGGTCGGAACACTGCTTGCCATCGGTCCGTCGGGGATAACCAGCAGACTTCTATTTGGCTGCAGGTGATGGCTAATATTTTCACCACAGAACACGCAACGACTACTTCCATTCCGATTGAATTCCCCAACGCACCACCGGCCGCCTACTAGTTCTCCCACAGCTGGTTCCACAAGACTCACAAACAGGATCGCCAAAGGTCTGGGCAACAGTGAATCCACCAGGCCCGTCAGGCCATCAGTTACCGAGAGTTTCTTAAGAATTCCAAAGCTTTTATTGTTTTGTCTTGTTGCTCCCCATGCAACACGCACTCACCCATTTGTAAACAGGACCTGCAGTCACATTGAATCTGAGTTTCCTACTGGAATAAACAGTCATGTAAAGAAAGGCCTTGTGTGAGCAGAATAAGATGTTGAAAGAATAAATCCTGAAACAACGCAGACATCCGCAGACAAGATTACTTCGCCCCGCGAATGGACTACCAATACACTGCTTAGATCTAACTCAATGTGCTTTTCGGTCCCTTCCCCCACCAGAGACCCTCCCTTCAAACGTAATACCAATTTTGGTCGCCTGAGTGGTGTCCATGGAATTCTGGCAATAGGTCAAGTTTAAATCGATAACCTTGACGTCGTCAAGAGTGGGCCGGGTAGAGTAAAATCCATGGGCTTCTTCGTCAAAAGCATCGCGATAGGTATCTCCATAGAGATCGTAACCCCAATGTGGGAGCCAATGCGGATAATACACCACTGGAGCATGTCGGAACACAACCAACTTAAGCAAGCAGTCGCCGCATACTGCGACCAAAGATTCGGATTTTCCGGAGTCGAATCAATAACAGTAACTCTACTAACACTCGGTACGTAACTATTAGACAACCTGAACAACGCGCACAAACTGCAGGTCAACCAGTCTTATCAAGGGGGACGCCTGGGGGATCTCTTGGCCAGCTCGGCAGGATGATGTGGAGTTGCAAAATCGTGCTGCATAGCATTGGCGGCTTTGGCAGCGACTTTACGACAACCGGTTGATTCGTATTCGGCGCCAGAGCGGGAGTGATCGATTGCATTTGACCGAATCGGTCAGTTCACGATAGGTCAAATAGGTCGAGAGCGCCCGTCGGATTTATCAGGCACAGCTCTGGCGTCATACTTTCGCGTGATTTTCGAGCCTTTTTCCAACAGCTCGGCCGAGCCGAGGAATGGGTGTACGTACGCCGATATGATTGAGGCATATTCGGTGCCTTTGGATACATCGATAGGCTCTCCGGTACTGGATCCCGATGGCAAATATCCCTGAAAATGTGGCAGTCCCCATCTCAAGGGCCATGGAAGGAATGCAAACCCCATGAAAATCTCTTGGTAGATTAGTGGATTCATCGCCAGGAGGTAGAACAAGACGATCCGAGGAGTGATAAGTAGAGAGTGGGACGTTTATCGCCTGTTTGGCCAACATTGAGTACATAAATTTTCATGCATAGTCAGAGTCGAATTTGCCTAGCCAAATCGAGCTGCCGTGAGCTAGCGCGGTATTAGCTGGCGTCAGAAACGAAACACCAAGTAAATTTGTATTGTCCACTAGATTCTATTTGTGGTGAGCGGTAAGTCTCGCCTTCACACATCGGCCACAAGCGCGCATATGGACTTCGTCCGATTGAACTGACGCTTGGCCATTATGATTAAAACGGACAGAGGCCACAAACTGACGTAACCAAGCACATTGGTAAGGGAAGACGAGCTAGCTATGGCTGTTCGCGGATAAACAGCATTTACGGCCATCGATGCTTCTGGCCGGCTATTGGTCATGTCCATCAGCCGAGAGTATCCAAGCCATCACGCGGGCATCTTCAATCCCCCGAACAACTTGTAAGTAAGAGATGTATTGTCCTGTACGACACGGAAGTACGCAATGGGTCCCCGTTAGATGGGCTTACACCTCGCCGAATGTTATATACCAAGTTATATGTGATTATACATGTTTCAGCTCTGGTGACAAGGAACTAAAGCTGCTTATTGTTACCGTCAGAATTCCTCATCTGCAATGAGGGTTCTTTTTTCGATCTCAGCTTTCCTAGCTCGCTCGGGGATTTTGACAGCATCCCCGAGAGTAACAAAGGTACCAGCTATACCGCATATAGTCTAACGTTCATCTCTCTCACCGAATCGATTCTGTATAGCTTTCCCATCGGGCCAGCCCACTTGGGGTAATACTTGAGAGTATAAAACAGTCGACACTGGGCTGCATACCACCCAACTACCTGCCTCCAATTTCACCGTACTCTTAAAGCATTCTCATTACACTTCAATCATCTACCATGGTTTTCTCCACCCGCTTTGTGCTCATCGCCGTCATGGTTGTGTTCGGCACTGTGGCCTCCGTGTCTGCCGCCCCGACTCCGATGGCGGCCGTGGAAGACCGTGCCAATAAGCTGGATGCACGTATTTGTTATAAGCTAGGCTGCAAGAAGGTTGCAAGCCGTAAGTCGTTGCAGTATAACCTATAACACCACTGTTGCTAACCGTCCCTCAACAGCTTAAGTTTGCTAGGATCTAACGATATTCTCTCGTTGTAGATTGTTGGCAGTCGGGTCATCCCTCGCAGCAGTAGCGTTCGATGTGTTAATGTTCATGTACTGTAGCCGCGTATCTACGTCGCAGTTTACGAATGATTGCATGAGATCCCCTAAAAAAAACCAACGCCTACTGAAAAGTGCACTCATACGGTATAATGATTAATGTGAGTTTAACCCCATATATTGCAACAAGAACCACTCTGGTTACACTTCCATCCACACAATCTACCTATTGGAAGAAGATGGATCGCGAAGAGGCTTTATGGTCAAGCGTCCTAAGCCGCTAGAGACTAGAGTAATGGTCATAAATTAAAAATTGAAATGATTGTATTATATAGTTGGTTGTATTGAGAGTGTGATGATAGAAAATTAATGATGGGAGCCGTTCGAGTAAAGTGGAGAAAGCTTAAAGGGTATGCAGGTCATCCAACTTGGCAAATTCCTTTCTCAGAATTTGTCGAACGCCTGATGCCCAACTTTCAAAAACCGCCCCCTGCCTTCCGCCATAGTAAGGAGTGGCATTGATTGCCGCTTGAACGCAGTTCCAGCAGGCATCCGCTACTGTGTCTTCAACCTCGCTGATATACGACACTTCGAAGAGATGACTGCAATCATCGAGAGACCCGGTGATGACCTCGCTATAGAGTTGGCGCGACCACCAGTAGATCCAAGAAGGCACATACTCAAACGGCCGGGTTTCGCATAACATAAAGTCGTCCATCTGCGAAGCGCAATTGTCGCACATCATGAGCTGACCACCTTCACTGTCAACAAAATTGCTCGTTTGCCCAGGTTTGGCAGACATCCAGGTCTTGGGTAGAAAACCACGACTAAAGGTGAACAGGATATCGGACACGATTTTGACCCGTAAGGTTTGGGCGCCAACAAGCCCAATCGCGTGAGCTGCAGTGGGATGCTCACGCGCTAGCTTGACGATCTCGGCCGAGTCCAGGAGGTTAATATGACGAGGAGTTATAGAACGAGCGGCAAGTGTTTGACAATCACGGAGCCCGTACGTGGCAGCGAGGCGGAAGAATCGAAGGGGACTGCTACGACGAATTAATCCAGTTGTTGTCTCTGAACGTGACAAATCGCGGTCGATTGTTTGTACAATTTTTTCAATCCCATACTTCCGAGCAATGGTCAAGGACTTGTCCAAAGTTTCGATGTTGTCGATAGTTGGGGCAACGCTGGATGGGTACACAAACGCCAGCATCAACGATATGGATTCCGAGTCGTCGTCGAGCGAAATCTTTTCTTGCGTTAGGTCGCGGCTTTTAAAAATATTAGAAAGCTCCGGAGAAACCAGTCCTAGAATAACTGAATGAACGAGGAACGAAGGACCGTCCGATGATTGCAGTGTCATATCACCTCCCGGAGGAGGTTCGAAAGTAAAGTCTTGCTTTTGCACGTCTGTCGGAAGATCAAGTGTATTCGACATATTAAATAAATCTGTAACATTGGGATTAGTGTATCTATTGCTACTAGAAACGGTTCGACTAACCGTTCGTCGAAAAAGTGGGTGGTTGAAGTTGAAGAAGGAAAAAAACGCCCATGTTGGCATTTGAATAAATACACATAAACATCACAGGTGATTGACATAAATCAAACACAGAACAGACCATTCTAGGCTCAAAATCAATTAAAACATATCTCCCTTGCAAGGGAGGCTTTCATTGAACACCTGGGTTCCGAGCTACCTTCCATGTGTAGTGCCCTCTGAGAAAGTCCACACATCTAACTTATGAGCTACAAAACTTGATATTGTAGACTTCAGAGCCACGGGCAAAAACTAAGATTAATTGGCTTAGTTGCTTTCTATCGAGTATTTAATTCGGTTGTATTGCAGAGTTGCGACGCATACAACTACAAAAAATCGTCCAACCCGTTCTCACGGAAGACATCTTTCACGATGCCAGTTTTCAGTGTAAGCCTGACACCTTTCACTAGCTGAGGACAATTCTCTTCCAACCACGTGAACCTAATATGATGGCCATGAGAGAAGGCTCAGATGTAGCTGAGTAGCTGACCTTGGGTGTGGGGTGTAGTGAGCAACGAGAGCCACCAGGATATCCAAAAGGGTTGGGTGCTCTGTCCCAAGCAAAAACTTTCCGTCTTTTAATTCTCGAGTCATTTCTCGCTCCATCATTCTCCACAGCTCTTCGCGTCGGGCAAATGCGCCTTTGGTTATCCATCCCTCTACAGTTTTTGTGTCGACCACCGCATCTTCAGGGACCCGAACAAAGCGCGCAGGAAATTCTCCTACAGTTAACACAGGATAAATGTTGGCCGGAATGAAGATAAACCATCGATAGAAAGCGGCAAGTTGCGAGGGTAGCAGACTACGAGTGTCCCAAGGAGTATTTTTCGCATGGCGTTCTTGAAGATCTGTCTGGAGATGTTGGCACCCCGCCCATCTCCTTGAATAACATTAGGACGCTCACACAGTACGATAGCAACCATTTCAGTCATCACATATCCTTCAGGTGTAATCAATGTCGGAAATTGTGCCAGGGGATTAGCCTCGACCAAGCGTGCATAGTTTGGACCTTTCTTTTCAGTTGTTTCTTCATAATCGCAGATGACCAACTCGTGTGGAACATTTAGTAAACGCAGAACGGTCTGCGGAAAAACAGATCCACAGGCCTACGGAGATAGCGAAACCCGAATTATAGTATCAGTGTTAGACACAAAATATGACGGACCTGTGCGTGGAATAAAACGTAGGGTTTGCCACTGCTCATAATGTGATTGACGTATCGCCAGCCAGTGGGGTGCACCTATATATGCGAGACGACTCGTGCTAAGATGGCTTGCAACCGGTGAAACCACATGGCACGATGACTTCTAACTGATATACCAATAACTCGCTAGATTCAATTTGGCCAAGGCCAGAACGCTGCCCATTGGTACAGTGATCCAAGCTATCTGAACAATTCTACCAAGCACGCATATGCCCATGTACCTATTCAATTGGCCGTAAAATCCAGATACTGTGTAAAATTGCTTTCGGTAAATGTGCTCTTCACAACATCTACCTCAAGTGTCGCTATGACTGACTTGAAAAGAGTCGGGCATGTTTTCGATAACCATCCGAAATCATCACTGTCACGGGATTCATCAGATTCTTCGATGCATCGGGGATGGTCGTTTCAGCTCACCCAACATGACCCATGAAGTGTGCTATGAGCGCCAAAAATACGTCCAAAAAGGTGGGTTGTTGCGTTCCGAGGACGAATTTCCCATCGCCAAGGTCGTTGGGCACACCTTGCTCCATAACTTTCCACATTTCTGCCCTTCGGGTATGGGCGGCCGTGGTGATCCAACCTTCGATGGCCTGTTGTTCTATCCCCCTACTTGCAGGAACCTGGACGAAACGCGCAGGGAATTCGCCAATGGTGAGCGCCGAGTACAAGTTGGCTGGAATAAAAACGAGCCAGCGGTAATAAGCAGCAAGCTGCGAGGGCGCCAAGTTGCGTATGTCCCATGATGTTCCCTTGGCATGGCGGTCTTGTAGGTCTTAAATCCCGATCAATATCGCTATATAGAGGTTACTACCTTCACTCACAAAGAATGATAGCAGCCATTTCAGTAATGACCGAGCCTTCAGGGGTGATGAGGGTTGGGAACTGTGCTAGCGGATTGGCTTTAGAAAGTCGTTCATAATTCCGGCCTTGTTTTCGTGTCGTTTCTCTAAAGTCACAAACAACTACTTCATGTGGTATGTTCAACGCGCGAAGGGCGACCAAAGGAAGCGCCGAGCCGCACTCCTTTACGACGATTCAGCAAACGACGTCCTCAGTGTTCCAGTTTTACGTACCATAGCGTGAAATAATACGTATTGTGAGTTGGTTTCAGACATGTTGATTGAAACTCCGCTGAGAGAGACTGAAGAGTAAGACAGGCCATTCAACGCTAGCTCAGGCCGCCCTTATACTAGCACAAGCTCGACATTGATAGCAATCATGATTAGGCCGATCATTCCTTGGGGAACAAACAGGACATGGTCCAATGACGTCACTAAACATTAAAAACGAAGTTACATTATGAGAATAATCATGAGTAACATCAATATCTCATTGACATATAGACCAATCGGTACGTCCCCCCGTAGTATGGCTAAGCGCGTATCGGTGAACTCAACCAGCTTTCTTCTTCTTTTCCTTTCTAGCACGTTTCTTTTCCCTCTCTGCCTCTTCTTTGTCCATTGCCAAGAACTGCGAAATGGATGGCATAGCCGAGGACGAAAGACTCTCGAGTCGCATTGGTTTATCTGGTTCTGGCTCATCTATTTCCATGGTAGGCTGTGGAGGCGGAGTGGACTGCTTTGTAGGCAGAGGCGTAGGTTCTGGATCAGGATCGTTGAACCAATTGCGTTTAACTGGAGGGGCAGAAGGGGATTCCTGAGTCTCCTTAGGTGACTTGCCGCCTTCGGCGTCGCTATCATCACCATAATCAGGTTCATAATCGCCCACATCAGCAAATGGATCAACATCTTCAATCTCTTCTGCGGGAGACACAGGTGCCGGCGCGTGAACGGGGGCGAGAGAAGGAGTGGGAGCAGAAGCCGGTGCGTCGGGTGTAAATCGCATCTCAGCAGCCTCAGCTCCACTAGCGGAAAGGGCAGCAGGTTTCACTGAGCTCTCCGGGGACACCTGAGACTGGACCGCGTTGTCTTCGTTGGGCTCCGGTGCCTCCTGCTTATTTTTCGCCTTTTCGTTCTTTACAGACGTCGTTCCCGAATTTGATCCTAGGTCGGTCGTAACCTTCTTCTTTTTCTTCTTTTCTTTTCCACAGGAGCAAACGAGCTCGCCCCAATAGGTTTGAACTTGCCAGCCTGCTTAGCTCGCTCAAGTGCTTGAAGCTCCTCTTCTCTAGTCGGTGGCTTGGGAAGATCTTGGGTGGAATCATTTGTGGATCGAGACCGCTGGAGCTCAGCAAGAAGCTCAGCTCTGGTCCGTTTTTTCGAGCCACTAGGAGGAGCATCATTAGGAGTAGGAGTCGTTTCGGTTGTAGGCTGTTTGAGAAAAGCGGACTCCAAGTCGTCATCTAGGTCGTCACGAGTCTCCTCCCGAGCACGATTCTGCTCCAACAGTGCAAAGTCGAGCCCTGGAAGATAAAGGTGAATGAAGCGCTCTGCAATTCTTGGTTTGCTTACCCTTGACTAAGACTGTATGTGTTGCGTCGCCACCCAGGTATTTCCTCTGCTCTTCCACCTAGTTTGCGCAGGGTTAGTTGTAGACTTGGGAAAGTCCCAGCGAACACTCACAACATCCCTGTCCTCCCCTGCCGTTCGGGTTTCAAATTCTTTAAGTAGTCCTTCGACCTACCGGCTGGTTCGTGAGATACACATAATTTGAGTGAGCATTGCAACACACCTCTGCGTACTCGTTGATGCCTCCTCGTCGCTCTGAAGCTCGGTCTCTGTACTTGGAATCCGTAGGTTTTTTCACTTTCCGAGGTTTAAATGCAGCTTGGGGGGTGTCAGGCTTTCTGAAACATGGATCAATCAGTGAATGAATGCTTGCGCATCTTTAATCACTTACTTTGCCTGGGATGACCCAGACGCAAGCAGTGAGCCACGATTGTAAGCTTTCGATTTGGAGGGATCAGTCGGAGGAGCCGAAGACTTTAACAGCGACCTGAAGCTATCCTAAACGATATGTTAGTCGAATAAAAAAGAACACAAGCTTGATGACACGCCTGGTCCATCGGTGTTTGTGGTTGAGTCCAGGACCAAACCCAATGCCACGTGATCCGGCGACCACCAGATTTTGGTAACCGCCGCACCTCACATACACCGTGCGATGAATCTGCCAGGTCTCTTCAGCCGTTTCTACTCTACAGGCGCGCTTCCCCCAAAGCTGCTAGCTCTGCACTGGTATCATCCACTCCTAGAGCAGTCCGAATTCGACGCAATCGCTTTCCAGAGTTACTCAATGAGGCCAAGGAAGGCTCTGCGCTCTCCGATGTCGAGCAAACAACATACAATCGCCTCAAAGCGCGCGGCGAGCTCACCATAGAGGGACCGGATGGACCTCGTGAATTATCCGAGGACGAATGGCTCGAGAGGACGAATGCCAAACGACGGCGAGTCCGCGGTACCAAACAAATATCTGCCAACCCCGAATCAGAAGGTACATCACTGGAGGATGTCCAGGTCGTTGGGCAACGCATTTACCTACCAAACATCACCTTCCTACTCGTGCGGAATCACACGCCCCCTGGCGAGCCATATAACCCATTCGAGGCGACGTTCCGTGTACCGCAGTCTCTCACAAAACTTGATATTCGCGGATACTTGCTTTCGATGTACGGCGTTCGCACAACATACATTCGCACCGACAATCGAATGGCAGATATCCGAAGAGGGAGGCTTACTGCCAAGAGTGGTCGATTAGATTCAGCCACCGACACCTACAAACGAGCTGTTGTAGGTCTCGAGGAGCCGTTCTACTTTCCACAAACACAGGAAGATATGGACGAGAAGGAACGAGAGGAGCGAAAGCTCTACATGAACAGGAAATTCCAGATCGACGAGACGAAGAAAGCGATGGGCGAATTCAAAATGCGAGCGTTCCGGGAAATCCAATATCGCAACAAGGGTGGGGAGGTGAACTTGAGAGGGAAAATTATTCGAAGAGTCATGGAGCGCAGGATGGCTCGCGAAGGTGCTGTAGCGAACGCAGTAGAGGACATGCTGGCAGATACGAGCGTTTCTGGGCGGCTTCCAACTGTACGCACAACTTGAAATTTTGCATGGTTAACTTTGTGGTATATGTGATCCCGGTTTGGTGATGACTTTCGATCTAGCAAACAGCTAGGCCCCCAATGAAGCAGTTCTTGGAGAATGTGTCTAGATAGGATACGCACAAAACTGATTCATAAATACTATCCTGATTCAGTTTAATATTGGGTGGCATAAACGAAGTCACGCGTTGCGGAACTAGATCACGATCAAAACGGTATTCATGTATATTGTGGGATAGCATACAGCAAGGATGCAGCCTAGTTCGCGAAGTTTACAAACAACCGAAATGCTCATATGATCATAGACATTGCGAGTAGTCTGTGAGATAGTTCGTCAGTATAAATTCCTGTAAGAGAGAAAGCGCCGTACAATCATTCGAGTATGTGCACTTCGAACCCGAGGCACAAGTTGTGCATCCCGTATAGCCTGCATAGATCGTTAGCCACCACTGTTCGTTGCTGCCATATCTTCTGGCTCACCTTGGCCGCCGCATTGGCCATATAAAGCAACCGTACACCCGCTAGGGGTCGTTGTTGTAGGAGGCTTGGATGTGGTCGCGCTTGTAGTTGGAGTTCCAGACCCACCACCACCAACGGGCGTCCCTCCCGAGCCAGAATCGAGTTGGAAGTTAGCGACAGTGACTTTTCCGCCAAGTGCACTGGTAGCATAATTGAAAATACCGAATCGGTATCCCATGAAGAACTCCCAAGCGGTTTTCATCGCAAAGGAGTTGCCAATCGACTTGAAACTGCTCCCGTCCGTGCTATACGAAAAGGTTGCCAACTTTGTTCCCGATGGTCGGATGTCTGCCGTTACACGCAGCCAGATAATGTCTCCGCTAATCGATGCGCTCGCAACCGTGCTACCGGTTGATGCTGTATTCCAGTTCGAGTCCATAGTCAACCCGCTGACCATCGCCACAGTATATGCGCCTCCATCACGACGAACACCGACCCATGCGGAAGAGTCCCGCAGCATCGCGAGACCGGCGCGGTCGCCATCTTTCATGGCTCCGTAACTCAGCTTGATTGTCGCGGTGCTGATTGGTCCTAGTATACGATGGGACAGTGTGTTGCGCGCTTGGTACAGATCGGAAGTGACCGTCGCGGTGTTGAGCACGAGACCCGAGCCAACGGAGAACTTGGATGTGTCTGGGTTGTGGTTCCACTCCCACTGAGGGCCAAGGGACGACCCAGTGAAGTAGTCGACACCGGTAAGCGAACTGACGGGATGCGCAGTAGCCGGATCGCTGTACGAGTCGCCCCACTTGCCATTTACGAGCTGTACGCAGGCCGACCAAAAGAGTTAGAATAAACTGAAACAATAAAACGGACCTAGATTTACCGTGACTGTCGGGAAACCATCGGAACCCCAAGTAACCGGGGCCAGAACTGGGATGCGACCACCGGGATATGCGTCGACAAATGCCATGTAGTACCATTGTCCGTTCGGAGTGTCAACCAAACCACCTTGGTGTGGATTTCCGCCGCCTATTCCTCCAGGAGATGGGAGGCCATTCACAAGATTCTTAATGCTGTAGGACCCGAATGGACTGCTGGCTTTGAGAGTATACTCGGCCGAAGCGGGCTTGGTGACTAAGATGTAGTACACGCCACTGCGTTTGTACATGCGTGATCCTTCGAGGTAGCCTATGGAAAGATCATAAGTATATGTGTATCATAGCAGCCCAAGGGTAACATACCAATGCTAGAGGGGGGAACGTAAATCTGCTGAGACTTGACCTCCGATTTACCGTCCGAAGAGAGCTGAGCAACCCATATGTTGTTGTTGTAAATGTATGACACATACATCGTCCCGTCATCGTCAACAAGCAGACCTGAGTCGTAGTAACACTGATTCAAACGGTTAGTACAATATCCCCGTGGCGTGGTAGTTGACACACCTTGTTCAGAACTGTCAGCTGGGTCCATGGTCCCGCCGCGGCTGGCGACGAGTAAATGTATGTCTTCCCAAACCCAATACATCCTCCCCAGTACCACGTCTTCCTCGGTGAGTTGTATCCAAAGAATGATGCCCAGATGCCTTTCACATATGCTCGTGTGCCAGATGCTAGGTTATATGCGCTGCTGCCAAAGTCGAGACTGGGGACAGAATGACCAATGTACTCCCAGTTGAAAAGATCGTAGGAACGGAGGATCGGTGCACCAGGGGAGTAGTGCATGGTGGAGGCAGAGTAATAGTAGGCATTGTCGACTCGACGAATGTCAAGGTCGGCAAGATCTTGCCATATCACGGGATTGCTGAATGCTACAACCGACAAGGCGGCCGAAATTGTGCCTACAAGGGCAGCGCAGAAACGCACTGTCAAGCCATTGGGATTATTCATGGAACAATTAGGTACAATATGTCGCCTGACTCACTGGCAGAGGACGTTCACAGCGGCGGTCAAACAATTTCACGCGGGTTTGGGGAGGAGAGCTGGCTACAGCAGATGTTTATATACGCTCTCGGAATTTCTGGCCAATTACCCACAGTGAAGTTTCAGAACCCGTCATCATGATTTACTACGGGACAACAGCTACCGATGGTAGCCATTTTGGTGATCAAGTGACTTTTCAATCGTCAGAAAGGAGAACTTGGACATGTGAGTGGTCTGCAGTTCTTGCGCGGCAGCCGGGAAAAGGCCATAATGAAGACGGGAGAAATTATAGCCTGGTCATAGGCAGGATTTAACGGCTGTTTGCATCACGATTCCCACTGTTGTGCACTTGCCGGGCGGCCCGGTAGGTGTTGACTGGCCGTCATTGGTAAGAGGGGGTTTACAGAATGATCCGCCGTCTCTCCGATGTTGGCAAGTTGGTCTAAAACCTTTAAGCGCCGGAGTAATGCCGGCGCTACTTGCCGATTGCAAGCTGCCTTTCTAATGTAAATCTCGGCTGACAATCTTCAATGGCATAGTCTTGGGCGGGTGCGCAAAACGGTATTGAATACGCTCGTGATCCGTACGTATACCGATGATAGCATGTAGCCGCGAGATCATCCAAGCCAAGTGGCTACTTGAGACGAGATATTCATATAAAGCTCACCTCTTTGTTGAGGGCGTGTATTATGCAGAGGTTAGTGATAGCATATTGGTACAGGAACGCGAGCCGTCTATCTTGCTACCTTCCACTGGGATGAGTGCTAACCAACGGCACCCCGGATAGCTCAAAGGCAGTAAATACCTGTAGCTCTATCACTCAAGTCCTATGATGTTGTACAGTATAACACAGTTTGGGGATGCAATAAAAAAGCTCAACAGAGAAAATCCATCCTACAAAGGGCCTTCGTACGGGGGCGGAGCACCGTCTCCGACTAGCACCATGCGGTCTATAACCACACCTGACTCGGTTCGCTTGTACGTCTCGATTTTTTCGCCGTACTCGCTAATCTGGAATATTCTAAACCTCCTATCGAAACCAACTGGTAATAGGAAAACGGTCAGCGTGCGCATGTGTAAGCCCACAGTAGTTTTTACCTTCCCCATAACCGGCGTAGCTACTTCCGCCGTTGAAGCATGACCATACACCTTTGACGCGGCGGCAATTGTCGGCGGTGTGAACATGTCCGTTTGCGATGACCTTGACTTCTGTTCCGCTCCCTTTGGTCGTCTCCGTCGCCGGAATCTCAAAAGCCTTGAGGATCCCTTTATCGAAGAATCCGTCATCTTTGGCCGAGCCGCCATATTTTTGAGATTTGCCCACATCCAGCTTGGTCGAAGTCTTGGTGTTAATATCAGCAGGGTCAACAGATATTTTCCTACGGCAATTGAATGAGACGCTGTAAGTTCGACCAAGGCGAGGATATTGGACCTCACAATGGAATGTGGAAGAACATCAGTGCATTTGGTTTTGCCAGCTTCTTTTCTCCAGACTTGTTCCCCCCAGCTGCAGCCTGGCGAGCTTCCCTGCCCATCCTTCTCTTCCCGGCCTCTTGCCTTTTCCAGATTTTGCCCAAGTCTTTTGCGCCATTGGGCGTGAATGGTCGTTCGATTGGGTCGATGGCGTTCGACTCGCTTAAGAACCATTGGATTTGGGATTCGTGAAGATAGTCATACTCGAGAGGTTTCCACCACATTATCCCACCAGGAAGGTACGCTCCCGAATCCAGAAAATAGAGTGTTAGGAGATGGGTTGCAGAACTGTAGGCTAGATTTAATACGGCATTAAACGGTGCTGAAGTATACTCACGAGTCATAACTCTTAACTTCCAAAACATAGTTCCCAATGCCATGAACAGCCTGTGGGCCTGGTTCCGC
This sequence comes from Ceratobasidium sp. AG-Ba, assembly GCA_016906575.1. Taxonomy (NCBI): domain Eukaryota; kingdom Fungi; phylum Basidiomycota; class Agaricomycetes; order Cantharellales; family Ceratobasidiaceae; genus Ceratobasidium; species Ceratobasidium sp. AG-Ba. Next base: position 2,085,773 of record CP059611.1, on the reverse strand, counting down.
AAGACTATAAGGCAAATGCATAATCTGGTCCATCATTTTCCTTCGGTCCATGTCTAGCATCGAAAGGTCAATAGGTTCATGGACGAAACGCCGACTAATATCTACCTGTAGTGCTATCATGATTGCCAAATACTGCAGCCCACGGAATCTTGCGTTTGATCACCTCGCTCGCGAACTTGGCCAAGACGCTTCGTGAATCCCAGCTCGTACGCTGGCCGTTCAACTGGTCTCCGCTGAAAACAACCAGATCTGGTCTTTCAGCATCCAATGCCTGGCCCAGGAGGGATTGGGAGTTGTTGAACCCATCACAAGGGTCAAGTTTAGTATCCAGACAGTGACCATGAGATGTAGAGTAATGTAGATCCGCCACTTGGAAAATCTTGTACGTTCCGTTGGCGTGGAAATGAGGAGGCTGAGGGCGGGGTGGACCTAAATGGGAGCTTAGTTTGCTGGAAACAAGTCTCGAAGTATCTCGGCTTACTCGTAAAGCCTTTCCTCATGGCTAGAGAAATCGGAAGAGATTTTCCAGGTTTCCCAGGATAAATAAGTCCCTCCACACGCTTGAAGCCCCAGAACGGCTCGTCTTCACCGTAAACAATATCCAGCTCCGTTACGACGTCATCCAACTCTTCTTCAGTTGCATTTGCGTATGGCTTCTGAGTGGTATACCACAGCTTGCGATTCTTCACCCGAGGATATATGCCGTCCGTGAGGATTCCTTCCGCTTGGTGCCAAGTTTGGTTGTTATCTGGGAGAGAGAACTCGTCGCCTTCGTCGATGATACGAATATCAGTTATAGTGGGGACGTCAAGGCGGCGTGAACGTCGGTAATAGATATACTAGGGCATATCGAGTAAGTAAATTAAAGTTGACCATGATAACAACTTACATTCCACCACACGCCAGCCTATATATAGCGTGAGCGTGATGCGCATCAATGCGTGAATATGGCACCTACTTGCTTGTTTATGTCCCTCTCAACGCGAACCCACTTTCCATATTTAGCATCTAATTCTGGAGTTGTCCGAGGGTCGCAATAGTTTGTAAACGAGGGGTCGACAAGGCATGGTTTGACGGTAATCATAGTCACTAAAATGATATGTTGTAGTAGATCGTTCTCGAAGTGCATTTGATAATACTCACACCCAGTTCGATGTGGGAGCAGTGGGGCATATCGGTCTAGCGGTTGGCTCAGGTTGGGATCGTCCACAGGGTCAAGTGCTTTAGTCCACCAAGCAGTAGATACGTCTGGGCCCGAGGGTTCGCTCGTATTGTTGTTTCCGTCGACTGGCCCTGTGTTGCCAGAACTTGGCAGCTGAGCTTTCGCTGGCGACACAATCGTGTCCCATGCTTGCCAACTTTAAACAACGTTAATTAGTCTTGCCCAAGAGGCCAGTCATAGAACTTACGTTATACGTTGCTTGTGTGCAGGTCCAATGGAAGGATGATATAGTATAAACAGAAAACTGAGCAAGAGGACGAATAGTATGAATGTCGTCTATCACACACTGTCCGTTCATCTCTCCCTTGATTACAATTGGCCTGACTCACGCATGGTATCAGAGACCTACAGAAGCGACCTGCCCGGTGCCCAATATTGAGCGCCATATCGACTCTTGTCCCTCAATGCTGACGTGGTGGGGAAGATGGGTGGGATGGGAGTGACCAAGTGGTGAATATATCACGTGAGTTTTCGCGGTCTCAGGGACTAGACTCCATCCTGATCGACGCGCCTCTCAGGACAACATCCATCAGCCTGAGCTGCTCTTTAGCGTTGGCCTTTGCTACGACCGAAACATGCCGCCCAAAAGGAAAAGATCCGACTCTGCAGCCGCAGCTGGTCCGTCCAATCCTCCCGCCCAGCGCACTAGCAACGCATCGGCAAAATCCCGAGCTGGATCGAACACTGGCGTGCTAAAGCGTGAAGCAGACTGGCCTGTGTTCTTTCAAGACGTAAGTCAAAGTGTAACCCAGAATTACAGACACTCTTTTGATAACGCTCTACCCAGCTTTTCAAAGTCTTCAAGGTGAGTATCAATTTTGAAGTGGTCGCTGAAACATGTATTTACGCAGTGCATAGGCCCTAAATACAGTAATCGCGTTTTGCTCGTCGAGAAAGCATCTTGCCTTAACATTCCCGGTTGTCCGGAAGTCGGTCGAAGGGTTATTAAAACGGCGAGCAGTGTTCCGGTGACATTTACTTCAGTCTATTGACACCCAGTGCCCGGCACCCATTAGACCTCTGGAACTCGAACGAGTCGCGCAGATCAAGTTAGAATAACTTTGAATACTACCTGCCTCAATCTGACTCCCATTACTTGCAGGGCCTTGATACCTGAGCTCGTCCGTTTCGCTTACTTCAATGCACACGAGTTGCGAGTCAACGCCGCGAGCGCAAGCGACGAGAAGGATAAATTCGACGTATATGACCCGAGTAATTTTACAGCACCAGCTGACGAAAACGAACAAGTTTTGGTTTTAGACTTCGTCGAGTCCAACAGCGGATCGCGTCCCCCCAGGTAAGCCTATGGGCATCCAGTGTCTATAAGTATTTTCATTCTTCTTGATAGAGGGAGCGCACCCGCAAACGGATATATGTTGCCCGTGGCTCTCACCCCTGCGGCTATCAAGAAACTGATTGAGAAGCGGAATGAGAGGTTTTCGGCTGCAGTAGATGAGTGAGCGCAATATACCAATCTTTGGTGCTTGAGCGCTCAGACACTATATCTTAGACTTGTCTCTGCTTGCAGAGCAACTTCTGAAGATCCTGTGATTTTGATCACGAGTGCTGCCCAAGACCATATACCAGTAGACCCGACCGCCATCCTGGAACAAAGACATGCAAGTACCTCCAAATCCTTACCCGCTCCCAGCCCTAGCGATCGCAAAAGCATCTCGACAATTATCGAAGATTTAAAAACCTGTGAGGAAGAGGGACATCTGTACCGAGATCAAATTGTACATGAGCGCGTGTTCGAGCCGCGGGAAGCACGCTGGGGTAAGAATACATTCACGACTTTGCTGAACCCTAGTTGAGTTTACTCGAGTTCAGGTCAGCTAGACCACGAGTTATCAAGTCCTATACTTGGTGCTCTCAAGGCAGCTAGAAACGTCACCGGTTTTTATGGGCACCAAGCTGCGGCCATTAACGCTATCTGGTCGGGCAAAAACGTTATCGTCTCAACAAGCACGGCGTCAGGCAAAAGTATCATCTACCAAGTATATTGCCTTCTCTGATTAAAGAGCGATATACTAATCTGTTCGCGAAGGTGCCTGTACTTTGTGCGCTGGAAAAAGACAGGAGCGTAACGGCGATATTCATCTACCCAACCAAGGTACTACCTTATCCATCATATGATATAGACCCCTATTTTTCAACCCCCCCCCCCTTAGGCGCTTGCTCAGGACCAGAAGGGGGCTCTCGAGCAGATATTACATGAATACCCGGGGATGGAGGGAATTACGGTGAGTGTATGCGTGACATTTCTGAAGCCAGGCTCTCACGGCCTCTTAGGTTGCAACGTATGATGGTGATACACCACAAGATCAAAGAGCCGTAATCCGCAAAACGGCATCGATTATCTTCACTAATTTCGTAGGTACACCGATGTCCGCCCATTAAACTGAACCCTTATAAATCTTAGGATATGCTCCATGCGTCGATTCTTCCCAATGAGGAGCATTGGCGCAGGCGAGTTAAAACATAGTCATGACATACACGGTTACCTGACAATATTTTAGATTTCTTAAAAATTTGCACCTTATCGTTGTCGATGAGCTGCATTACTACTCTAACGTTTTTGGGAGTCATGTGTCTATGATTATGCGTCGTCTTAGAAGGGTTTGTGCGGCTAACGGGAGTGAGTACTTCATGTCACTAAAGGTTTCTTGGTCTTATTGTAAATGGATAGATCGAGATACTCAATTCGTGACATGCAGTGCGACTATCACCAACCCACGTCGGGCAAGTAATGCTCTTTTCTTGTCTAACTACCGAGACTCATTTTTTTTTCCACAACCCAGCATATGACGGACATATTCGGTGTACAGGTGCCCCGTTCTAGCATTCACATTTACGACATCATTCTAACACTAGAGTCTAGGACATCGAGGTTATCACCGAGGACAGCGCGCCAGCCGGCCAAAAGCATTTCTTGCTTTGGAATCCCCCCTACTTGGATAGCCAAGATCCCAGTCTAGGAAAAGTTAGCTCAATGTCCGAGGCATGCTGGCTCTTTCGAAACCTGCTAAAACAAGGAGTTCGAACAATAATGTTTTGCAAAGTGGGTTTCCCGAATTGTCCCCATGGCCCATGGTGATCATTGATTGATAGATTCGGCGAATTTGCGAGGCCGCAATGAAGGCTGTACGTACAGAATTGACTTCGGAAGGGCGAACCGACATTTTGGCCAAAGTCAAGGCTTATCGAGGTGGTTATTCCCAAAAGGTACTAGTTCTCTGTTTCATGATATCGCGTTACTTATAACTTGATCTACAGGACAGAAGAGCTATCGAGCACGAGGCTTTTTCTGGAAATCTACTTGGCATTATAGCCACTAACGCATTAGAGCTGGGTGTGGATATCGGAACACTAGACGCCGTCATAGTGCTTGGTTTTCCTTTTGGGATAGCCAGTCTGGTGAGTGTTGATGTTGAGCTTTGAGTTTTCTACTAAACTGGGTCCAGCGGCAACAAATGGGGCGCGCGGGTCGTCGTGCGCGTGATGCATTGACTATACTCGTTGCAGACGAGCGACCAATAGATCAACACTACGTAAACAACCCAGAAGAACTATTTTCACAAGTTTGTATTTTGCCTTCGCACAGCCCGCCTCGACTCAAATTATCCTGTTCAGAACGTCGGAGAGCTCCATATTGACCTAGACAATCAGATCATACTTGAGAGTCACTTGCAATGTGCAGCACACGAAATGCCGATCCATGCGGCCCAGGACGAATCCTACTTTGGACCTTCACTGAAAGCGATATGCGAGTCGAGCTTGAAACCTGACAAAGAGGGATGGTTTGTGTTTTATAATCCGTCGCTGCTCGGCTTGCATGTGGTTCACACTTGGTTAGGTTCCATGCTAATCCTAAATTTCTCCCATACCCTTCGAAATTCATCTCAATCCGAGGGATCCAAGAGGAAAAATACGCTCTCGTAGATGTATCGCTCCTGGATCAAGCTATGGGAGAAGCCAGGGTACTGGAAGAACTCGAAATGTCTCGAGCAATGTACGAGGTGAGTCTGCAAGCAGGTGTTGCATACAGCTTGTGAACTTACTGACCTAATGAACCTTAGTTATACGAGGGAGGTGTGGTAAGTGAAATAACTCAAACGTAACACCAATTCACACCAATTGGCGCATATACCTAGTTTATGCACCAAGGACAGACCTTTATAGTATGTATAATAGATCCAACGGTATGCCCAATCTCACTTAAGTTCATCCCTCATAGATCAAGGAGGTTAGCCATGACCAAAAACTTGCTCGCATTATCAAATCAGATGTGAACTGGACAACACGACCACGGTACGTTTGGTCTTGATAGTATTTTTTCGATAACACTGCTTATTTTACCGGTGCGACAGCGACTTCAAGTGAGTGACATGACCCCTTTTGTTACAGCACTAAACGAGATATACAAGAGATATCGATGCTCTTCAAACTTTTCGCATACGGGCTATTAAAAATTCCTCCAAGCAAGCATTTTATGGGTCTGTTCAGGTTTCCGTCCATGTTTTCGGATTCTTCAAGTTAAGGTATGAACTACATATTTGTAGGGTCCTTCTAGTATCTCAGAAAGGACTCTTCGATGATGCACAGGGGTAACACCATCCTCGATATCGTTGATATACAAACCATGCCTTACGAACGTACAACTACGGGTAGGTGGTGTTCAATCTCATTTGTGACAACAGTCCAACCATGCACTGGGTAGGTATATGGATGGATGTCCCAAAAACTATATTGGATTTGATGAAACAAAAGGGTGTCGATGCATCGGCATCTATCCATGCAGCACAACATGCCATCCTCAATCAAACCTACCTTGCTAGCGATATGAAAACAGAATGCAAAGTCCCTCAAAAAGAGTTTGCCAAATACGAGTCGTCTCGTAAACGGCCTGCACGGTCTGTATTCCCCAACCCCCTCACCCCATGATCTAGCTCATGGTGTCTTTCAGGTTAATTTTCTACGATGCCGCTGGTGATGGAAGCGGCATATGTGCGAAAGCATTTGATCACAGTTAGTTCTATTTTACTCCCTACATGCGTTAGGTTCACATTTTCCAAAGTTTCAACCCTAATAAGGGACGCTGCGAGCGCGTTGGAGAGATGTCCCTGTGAAGATGGCTGCCCATCCTGTAAGGAATCGATTGCTACCCCGTTTATCCTAGTACTGATTACGAGCACTTTTATATTTCAGGTATCCAAGGCACAAAATGTACGGAAGGGAATATCGTCAGCTCGAAGATTGGGGCGTCACTGATCCTCAAGAGTCTCCTGGACGTTGAAATAGACGCAGACTCTATACCAAACTTCGGCATAACGGATTTGCCGGATACGATCGTAGAGGCCGAATCGGTCCGTAAAGCTAATGACGTCAAAGTAGAGTCAGATGAATAAGGCCAGAAGGACGTTGTTTGGACGAGTCTAAGCTTTTTTCCCTATATTTCTTGGCACAAGATATACTACCGCGTAGTTTTTTGTTTTTGTTTTGAGGATCGCGTTGGTTATGTACCTATATCATACAGTCTCCGCTGAGGACTAACACAGAACTTCAAACCATTCCGAACGTAAGCGAACAACCCTACGACGAAATACTCTTACGTCGGATAACTCGTCGCTCAACGGTAACTTTCTAGGATTTTTGATAGCTACCTGATGTTATTATTGTTAACTATGCGGCGAGTTGCCAGCTCATCGTCTGTGGACCGTACCTTTGCGAGCGGTTTCATATCCAAGTTGGCTGTCGTCGTTGACGCGTGAGAGCACTCGCTGGCCGCATCAGTGTAGTGACCACACTCATTATGATTCCTCTGGCCTCGCTCAGAAGTACAATCGGAGTCAAAAGGATGAACATGTTGAAGGCGGTTCATAGCAAACTAATGATTCACTCATTTCTCGACACGCGCATACACGTTCCTTTCTGCTTAGCAATATTTCCGACTTGATCATACAACAGGGCGACCATTCTCCTTATATACCTTTCCACCCTTCATCACGAAAACGACACTATCCGGCTCAATTGCCTCATCGAAGTTGCTTCCTTCTTGAAACGATCCACGGCTGGCAATGATGTCTGCTGCAAATCCGCGCATGAGTCTACCAAACGGTATTTCGTTATCGCCCATAGCCACTGGGTTTTTCATCTGCTCTTCCAGCCGTGCCTCGCCCTGTACGCCTTCCCATTCCATGCTCCGGATGCAGCACCACCCGTTCCACGTCGCAGCTTGGAGGACGCGGTTGGCTGGCATCCCAAGTGAACGCATGAGTTTGAGCTCTCGAGCGTTTTCGCCGTGCGTGAATGCACCTATGTCGCTTCCACATGCAATTCGAATGCCTTCGCCTGGATCATGTGAGAATTTGGCGTTTTCCTCTAAAGCGTACTTGAAGATATTTTGAAGTGAGTCCCACTTGTCCCCCTTGCTATAATCCTCAAATACGGATAGGGTCGGGCACCACCATGCTCCTTGTCGACGAAGCTTGGAGAGGACCATACGATTGTACTTGCAGCCATGTTCAAGAGAGTCGGCGCCGATTTCGAGAGCCTCGTATGCAGGCCCCGCGGTGTCCACGTGTATCGCGACTTTAACGCCAAGAGAATGAGCCGTGGTAATCATGGTGTTCAATTCACTCTGTGTCCAGAGCGGGATTGACTTGACTCCTGTTTGAGGGGACGTTTGGCTCACATTAGCCCGATGTCTGTAGTCTGTGGGGACGGCGTGAGTGCAATAGACTCGGGATTTTATATTTTCATAAATTTACCTCCATATATCTGTCCGTTGGTTACATCAATTTCTGCATGTACAGAAAACCGATTTGGTGGGGGCTTACCTTGATCCAATCGACACCAGCCCCAACCTGTTGTCTAACCACGCGCATACATTCATCATTTCCGTCGGCGATCTGCGCCCCAGTGACACCTTGGACACCTTGTTCGCTTGGGTGCAGTTTATTTCTAGGACCTGAAGACGCGTAAGCATCAATAACATGATTGGGTCTCGCTCACCATAGCTCCCTGTTGACACAATGGCACGCGATGCGCAGAAGTAGCGCGGTCCAGGGATCAATGAGACAGGTGATGAGATGCATTTCCGCAAATCAATGTCTGCGTCACCTGCCCCTTCAGTTCCGAGATCGCGAACCGCTGTAAAACCTGCGAGCAGTGTGGTACGAGCGTGGGTAACAGCCCGTATGGTCCGCTCAGCAAGACTCTCCCGGGTTACTTGCTCGTCCCAGCTTGTCTCGTGGTACGAGTGAAGAAAGACTATTTATTTCATGAAACGGTTTAGGTAAAATTTTAAGAAGGCATGACTTGCAGTGTACATGTGTGTCAACGAGTCCGGGAAGTACCGTCAAGCCGCGAAGGTTTATCTCGATCGCCCCGCCAGGAAGTTGCTCTTCCGATGTCTGGATGTCGAGGATGAGCCCTGTTGTGGTGTCTACTACAATGTCGTGGTCGCCTTGGACAAACTCTGCGTGATAGGAGTCAAAGTAGTTGTCTGTGCGGATATACGTAAGAGGTGTCGAGACTGCCATGGGGATCGTCGTTGCGACCTAGAAGTGCAATCAAGTGTGGCCCTGCGCATGTACCCAGCACGTGATGCTGACCTAAGCGATCGCGACGGGGGTTAGAGAGCTCCTCGATGACCTCGTAGATGCCCCTCCGTTTATAGAGCCCATGGACGACGCTGGCGACAAGTACGGCCACTTAAGGGCCTATATCACTGTACTCGAGCGCGAACACGCGAGCAAGAGCCCCACAGACGGTGCTGACCCCCCGCCAGGAGACAATGCTGTGCTCGCCGCCAAGATCGCGGCGCTGCTTGTCGACGACGAAGAGGACGGGGTCAAGAGCCTGCTAGTCGAGAAGCTGGGGGTCTCAGAGTCTTCGGTATGTGCGGCATTTTTTTTATTGGCCTGTCCAATCTACATACAGCGTTAACACGTATACTTGTTTTCAGCCCGATCTCGATGGGTACGTGCTCGAACTCATGCACAAGCACAAGGACGATCTAGAGGGCGCGCCTCTTTCTTCGCTCAATACGCCCACTAAACGCCCCCTTTCACGGGCATCGTCTACTTCGTATCGCCTCCCGCGCCCAGAAACACCGTCCGCTGGCGGATCACCACTCTCTACATCCTTCCGACGCCCTCATACCCCTGCAAGTGTTACTTCTCCTCTGGCCGCAAATCTTCAGGCCTACGCACTTGGAAATTCGCCCTCGGCAAGTCCGACAATGGCTCATGCAAGTGTAGCGTTCCCTGGCGTCATTGGCGGACTTAGCGGCTCCAGGCCCGCGTCGCCCCTGCCATCCCCAAGGCACCTGAACGCAAAGGCAGTCGAATTTCGGCCCGGGATGATATCGCGACAAGCTTCAGCCACCTCTGCCGCATTCCACAGAGATACACCTTCTCCAGACGTGTGGGGCCACGGTTCCCCGCGTGGGTACGTTATCGTTTCAAGAAATTATTTATTTTATTTATTGTGTATTAATTTCACATCATATTTCACAGAGGGGGATCCAGCTTGGCCATTGCTGCACCTCTCGTACGGACGGATAGCAGCTTCTATCCACGCCCTCTCACGCCCGGGTCCTCCATGAGTTCGTCTTTCCCCGGACCAGGTTCTACCCCCAACCCAGTTCCCACCCTTGGCGCCTCGTCCAACCTGAGCCCGCCTTCCGGCCATATCGGTGCCTCGCCACTAAGTAACGAATCGCCCATTCCAGCTGCAGCTGTGCCCGTACCAACCACAACCGCCACGGCTAATCGGCCCCGACACAATTCCTTTGATGACGAGGACGAGTTTTCGCCCTTTGGAACGCGCCCAGCTGGCGCACAACAGTTCTTTTCGTTTGAGACACCAGCGTATGCAGAAACCGAAGAGGAATATTATGCCGACCGGGTCGGAGGGGCAATGGGTATATCTGGGGTAGGGCTGGAGGGATATGATGATCCTCAGTCTCTCGCACCCATTGAAGTCTTAGCAAAAGTATTTGGCACCAGTGTCTCACAGACCGACCTTGAGGACGCGCTTGCCCAGGCAGGGTGGGAGTTTGATGGAGCGATGGCTCTGCTTGTGGAGCGCGCTCGACCAGGTTCTAAGGCAATTCAAGTCAAGGCCCCTCAGGCTCAAGGGCCCGTATCACGTTCTGCGGGGGTAAGCGTTGTGCCCAGGGAGACGTTTGCCCAGACTCGGGCAGTGGCTGGCAAAGGGCAGACATCGACTGGGAAACCGGGTACACCTTCGGTTGGGAGTGGTGCCAACAGGGTATGTAGGTATTATCTAGCTGGGGAATGTCGACGCGCAGACTGTCGTTTCAGGTAAGCTTGCGTTACGAACACCGAAGCGCAATTAAATCACGCTTTTACATGCTATTAGCCACGATGTCGAACGTGCGTTATGCCGTTTTTGGCTACGGGGTCAGTGCATGAAGGGCGACCAGTGCGAGTTCCTGCATACTCTTCCTCAAGAATCCGACGTCAATGGCCTCGTGGACGCTATGGGCCGTACCGAACTCGTAGACTCTGTCCAGCCAGAAGAACCACCGGCCGAGGACTTTCCGTTACTGGGTCGTTCTGGGCCTGCTCCCAAACACGATCCAGGTCGATCTCGGTTCGCCGCTGCAGCGAAGAAGGGCGCTGCAGCGCCATCGCCTGTCCGTGCGGCGTCTGCGACCGCCAGTACGAAGCCAGCTGCACCCCGTGCATCACCTCGGCTGCGGCTCCGCCCACCATCGCTTTTGCCAACACTCCCGACCGGAGAATCGCTGAATGCGATGTATATGTCATATCGCTCTCGAGCACTTCAATTGGGCGCTGCGAGGAACGCCTGCCTATCTCGTGCAGCTGATGCTTGGCGTCGTGGGGATGGTGCTGCGGCGAAGCGATTTTCCAAGGACGCGCACGAGCTGAATCGGAAGATGATCGAAGAGAGTGGTGAAGCTGCTCGCAGGATCGTAAAGGAACGCGTCCGAGCGGCTGTTGAAGCGGTTAAAGGCCGAGATGCTGGCTGGAGTGATGATCAACGGGATCGAACTGAACGGGGCAAGATATGTGGTGGTGAACTTGGTGTCGTGCTGGGCGTTGCCAGCATCAGTGCGGCTGGTGAGGGAGGCAAGGGACTATCCCCCGAGGAGAGGATGGAGTGCTTGTTGGACCTACATGGATTGCATGCGACAGAGGGCGTAGAGGCACTGCAAGAGTTCTTGATCGAGGTGAGCGCGTGATTTCGTATGCTCCTGGATGGCGCTCATAGAGCGTAAATAGTTGGAGCGGGAAAGATATCTTGGATTGGGTGAGTGCCCAAGGCCCTGGCACACATGCACTAGCTAACGACGAGATATAGCATACGTTATTGTTGGGGAAGAGAAGCATACTGGTACACAAGATATTGCACGAGGTTCGTCCAAGGCACGATTGGGTGCAGCCGTCCGCGAGTGGTTGATGGAATGGGCATACCCGTGGAGCGAACGGGGAGGAGTGCTGTGCGTTGACGGACTGACCCACAAATAAGGTTACAAAATGGCAGCTCGAGATGAACTGGCTGTCGGTACGAACAAGAATGAAAATTTGAATTTAGTCCAGATATGAATGCGGAAGAAGGCGGGAGTCGTCGTTCTGTTGCCATTGTAGGTTCTATGTAGTTGTAGCAACGCCAGTTGCCGCAAATGAGTAGACTCCAGTTGTCATGGGCCATGTGGCTGTGCCTACCTCACGTGGCAGGGGCTAGACGTCCGCGCTGTTCAGTCCCCTAAGTAGCTCGCTCACTCTATCACTTCCCACCACATACCTCGCCCATCCTTCAACTCTGAACATCCGACACAAGCTATACCACGCCCGTCCACGATGGCAGCCCCAGCGCCTGAATCGCCTACAACGGCCTCGGAATCATTTATAGTCCCCTCGGAGTCGCTCGAAGCTGTCAAACTCGATGCCTCTTCTCCACAACGTCCCGCCTCTCCTGCAACAGAAAAGCAAGGACTACTCGAAGCACTTGAGCAGGCGCATGCAGCTCTTGCTCGGTCACGCTCTGAAAACGACGATCTCAAAGAGCAACTTGAGGCCTCGAATCGACAAGTCCAGGACCAGGCCGACCAAATTGCGATGCTCCGAGGCAAGGTCGAAGAGGCCAGACGCGGTGTAATGCGCCTCCAGACGGAGAACAGGCGTCAGAGTCAACTCCAACTTGCCAACGCACAGGAGGGCGGTGTGGGTTTGCGATCATCCAAACGCGCCTCGTTCATTTTGCCACCCACACCTGCATCGCCCGGAGGTTCTGTGCCCTCTGCCGGCAAACACATACATCGTCGCATTTCTAGGTAAGTATTTTCCTCTTTTGGGTAATATGTGCAAGGGGTCACCCCTATTCATGCTGATCGTCGTCTTTCCTTGTCTGGTCACGTGCAGTATGAGCGATCCTGGACTTCACGACAAGCATGCACCAACTGCCTCTCCCCCAAGCTTCCTTACTGCCTTTCCCGATAACATCTCTGGACGGATAACACCTCCAACTCCAACAGGGCCCACCCTGGAAGAATTTGCTGCACTTAAGGCAGAATTGGCCGGAGCCCAACTGGCACTTCAGGAGGCTACGGACGCACGCGAGGCGAGCGAAACAGCCGTTCGTGCCCTCAGGGAGTTCATTGCAGAAAACGCGGTGGGCGAATCCAAAACCGCCTCGGGCTCGTCGGACGGAGGATTACAAGGTCTGCGATTGCCGCCCTTGCCGACCGACGCGGATGTAGCCGACGAGGAAGCCTCTGCATCCCGCAAGCCAGAGGAGCCCAAGCGGGGCTGGGGCGGCTGGCTCAAACGCGAGTCGTCAAACACAGTCCCCAAGACTTCTGTTCGTATTTCAACGCCGTCGATCAAGAGTGCAACCGAGGAGGAGGAAGCGCCCGCGTCGACCCCTGCTACGTCTACTCCCCTGACAAGCTTTGTGAGCTCGTGGACAAAGGCCCCGAGCACAACCAACATCCCCGAGGCGTCGCCCGCGTCCCCGGTCGTACCGCCCCAACAACTGAGCGGCTTCCGCAAGTTCTCGCTATTCGGCAGATCCGCACCTGCTGCTGCAGCGACTGTGCCTGCTTCAGAAGCTACCACCCAGCGTGACTGGGAACTCCAGACACATTGTGAACCGGAACCCGAGCACGAGCATGAAGAACCAGCTAAGCACGTTCCCCCTCCGCTGGAACTCAGCCGGGATCGTAATGACGGCTCGGTGAGAGACTCGGTCTCAAGTGCGTCTGTCTCGGATGCCGTGGAACCAGTCAGCCCACCCGCGGAACTTGTCGATGTGGCGCTCGAACCAGGCCATAGAATGAAAGGCCAGGAGGAGTTTGCGGGCGAGAGGACACCAACCGTAGCTAGCGTGACCGGGTTTGCAATGTAAGAAATTTTAGATAGTTGTGTATTGGCTTCATTTTTTTCGGCCTTTGCCTTTCGATGTATTTTTTTCGGTTTTTGAGCTCCGGTCTGCCCCCAGTGATAGAGCAGGAATGATATTTTGTTGAATACCCAGATCTACCTGCGACCCTCGTTGTTTGAGGTGCTTGGGCACTTTGTCCCTCATTTCGTGCCGCCGACTCTGTCGCCCACTCGTGTTTATGTGCAGGAACGGAATTAACTGTTTACTCGCGGCTACTGACTGGTACAGTTGAGACGAATTTTCTCAAAGTCCTGGAAACGAATTCATGACACAGTGTGGATCAAATGCAAAGGGCGTCGGGTATACCGTAAAAAGGTGAGAGAAAAATACGAAAGGGGGTGACCAAGTGAGAGAGACAGATGAGAGTGCAAATAATAAGCTGGATAAACGAGTGGGAAACAAGGTCAGCAGGGTAGGATAACGAATAGAAAGTTCAGCTTTAGAAGGAAAAGGGAAAAGAATCCAACAGGAAATATGAACATCCAAAAAAGACACAAGGTTGTGTATAAATCATTGTGGAGCGTATCGCTCCTGCTGCTGTCCACTGTAGTCCACACTTGGCCGACCCATCACCTGTGATGGTGGTCTGGATACAGGAGTTCCGCTTCCCGGTGTTCTCCACGCCCCATCTCGAGAAGCGGGGGTCATCCGAGGCGAAGGTGGTGTTTGGCCGTAACTCATCGCTGGCGGCTGTGAGAATCCCGAATGGTTGAGCCCTGGATGTTGTGGTGCAGGTGCAGCAGAGACCTCTGAGCGAATGTGCTGGGGCGGGGGTGGCCGTTCTGTTGATTGTGACCGACCACCGCCATTGCCGTTGATTCGTGGTGGAGGTCGCTCGAGCGGGTTTGAGCCCTGCCTGCCCCGCGCCAAGTTGTTTTGATCGGGTGGTCGATTTGGCGCAGTGTGCGAATCTGATCGGGGACCACCGGCTGGAAGGTAACCCGAGTTGGAGACAGACGATGGGCCGCTACCGTTGTTGCTCGATGGAGGACCAGCGGGACGTCGAGACCGCATCAAAACCTGTTCACATCGCCGTTGAACGTCTCGAGTCGGCATCTCTCCAGCTCCATTAAACGCCTCCAGGTTCCCGAGCACCCACAAAAAGTCGTCGGGAACCGAGAAAAACAAGTCTTGATCCTCGAGTAGCCGGGTAATTACCCCGATCGCAGAAAACGATTCTTCTCGGGCAGCATCTCGGCCTTTGGAGTAAAGGATGCTAGGCGTAATGACTGTCGCAAGATTGACGAGATCCATCTTGCTACCCGTCTCTTCGTCCACGTGGGAGAACAGAGAAACCCACTTGAGGAACACAAACAAGACCTCCATCGTGTCTCTATGCGCCTTTGGGAGAAGTATTACAATGTAATGCAGCAGCTTGATCTTTTCTTTTTCGTCTCTGATGCCTACGTCACACCACCAATAGTTAGGGCCACCACTCGTGTTGCAGCACCCAACACTCACTTTGTGCCGCCATTAAAAGCTTGTATAGCCGGTATGTCAACAACGGGTCTGGCATTTCTCGTAAAAACTTTTTGAGGAGCGCAGCAAGCTGTACCGGATTATCTTGCGCGAGGTCGACCGAGGTTGGGTCTCGATCGATCGATTCAATCACCGCGTTCATACGCCTAATGTTTCCGTTTTTGCGGAAAATTCCTTCTACAGACATATCTAACGGTCCTGTCTGATTAGCACAAATCACTTTTAAGATTAGCTAAACACGCACCCATTTGCTTCATTGCCGAAACCAAATCCTCGATAAATGTCGGTATACGCACGGTTGACCTTGAAGCGCCCAATAACGACTCGACACCCTCTCGTTCGACAAGCAATTCAAGCGGCACGCCAAACACCCCCTTCTTCTTGATCGCTTGCTTGTCCTTGCCGCCTTTGAATAGCTTGCCCCAAAACGTATTCTTCTTGAGTTCAAGAAGATCCCAAACTTCGTCCTGATCAACGACTTCGCGCAACGGGCCCCGGGACAGATGATACATCGCTACGTGCTTGACGACCAAGAGCTCGAGCGGGCTCAGCTCTGCGATCAACCGTCGGCCGCCCTGGCGTGGCAGGGATCGTCGCTGCTCGGCTTCGACGAGTTGAGGAATGTCGCCAAGAGTAAGGCCTTCACCTGAACCGTCGTCAAACGCATCTTCGCGTACCGGGCTTGCCAAGCTTTCGTCAACAATTCGGATCTGTGTGTTATTTCGCGCAAATTGTGGGCGAACGACAGACGTTGGAGAGTCCCCACTGGGAGGGTTTGCGCCAGGAGGACGTGGTTGACGGAGGGTAATGGGCGCGTTGACGCTCGTCTGAGATGCCGAATGCATCGAACCGGCCTGGGATGGTGGGTTCGGTTGGCCCATCAAGACTGTCGCCCCAGGATGACTCGGCCCTTGTGTGATGACCCCTCGCGCACTGCCTGTATCCTTCTGAGGCCCGACATCCGTGCGCATTGCGACTTTCCCTGTAGGGCTCTCGACGATCGTCGAGCGTTTCGGCAAACGTGCAGTAGCGCTGAGCTTTCGATCTAGATGCACCGACTTCATACGCATGATGTCGTTCGAATCGCGATGATTTGCGGATGCAGCCGCTGCTGCCAGCTCTGTAGAGAGTCATATACAAATGGGAGGGAAATCGTTCATGAGCAACCATCTAGAGTCGACCTATCACCCCAAACTCACCGTGATCACTTCCCATCGCACCCCTTTTCTTTAATAAGAGGAACAACCGTCTGAGCGCGACGTTTAATAAAAACGCGTACTGCTCCAACCTCGACACTGCTTCGAATCCAGGTTGACAAGGCGGAACCGCACCATGCTCGGTGCAGTATATCGTGCCGGGGATCGGCACACCCCTCATATCCTTCTCTGGCTTGGGCTCGAACACAAACTTGCCAACCTCAGCGGGCGGCCTTCGCGCACTCGACATCTTCTTCGAACCTTCCTCCTCTCCTTCGGGCTTCTTTTCTGCTGCACCGTTTGTTGGGGGCATAGCCGCCAACGCTGTCCGCGCACACTCTTCCCAATGGCACTTGATACACCCCGAATGCCATCGCTGATATGTCCCCAGCCGCACGCAATCCTCCTCGACGGTAAGCCCACAGAGCGCACACAGATCACTTGGTACGCCCATCCCCACACCCGCCGGACTCGCAAATGGCGATTCGCCGGCAACTTCGGGAGCGAGCGACCGGTACCCGTACGCCGCCACGCTCGAATCGCTTTCGTTGGGGAGCAGGGACTTGGAAGAAACGAGCCTTCGCGCGCGTACATCGCCGCCACTCTTGGCCAGAGCTTTCATCCTGTCCAGGAACCGGCTAAGCGCGACTCCGCCGTCACCCAGCTCTCGCTCGAGCTTGAGCGCACCAGTGAGAGCAATACGAATGAGGATCTTGAGATAGTGAGCCAGACCGGTAACGAGCGCGAGCAGTTCCTGAGACATGCCCGAGCCGGAATGTTTAGGGTCGTTCGAGGGTGTATGGGACAGAAGCGTAAAGAGATCGACAGTCTTACGACATAACATCCTCGCCTCGCGAACATGTGACATTCCTGTTGGATCAACTTGTGAATTCGCGGTCGCGTGAGGATGGATTGAATGCATACCCTTGGCACCCATGGCTGCAAACCGTTCCTCAATTTCGTCAATTGCCGCAAAGAGCACTTCGACGTGTAGAATGAATTTCTCGGCCATGCGAATAGCATCGAGAAACACGCCCGCGCTCACGTGGGTGAGCATGTCGCTGATGCACGCCGCGCTTGACTCTTCAAACGCGCTGAGATTTGTCCAAATGGCGTAAACCTGGGCTTCCATCTTGAGCTGGGCTGCCTTGAGGGAGGCGGCCGTCGTCTGTTGTTCTTCTGTTACGTATGTGAGTTGGGTGGGTGTGGGCGATAGATTTGCGTTCTCGGCCGAGGGGGACGGTGGCGGGGGCGATTGGATCGCAAGCACTGGCGGTCTGGGCACGACTTTAACGTTCCAAAACTAGGAGCACCGACACTCAGCTGCTAGATCGCGACACTGCACAGATGGGCCGTACCTTGTGGATGAGATAGCACTCTGGGTGGAATGCACTGTCGCGCTGGTTCCGGTTGATCTCGACAAACTGTTTGAGAATGGCCGAGTTACAGCCGACACACTTGACAGCAAAGCGGGTCGAGTAGTGCCAGTGACAAAATACTGCGCCTTCGTGCTCGTAGTAAGAGTCCTGGGGGCCAAAGAGGGTAGGGCAGACGGAGCACGTAAAATGCTCAACGTGATACTTTTTGTCTGTACAACCGATGAGCAGACGAAGAGCACGGAGAGGAAGTGAACGTACCGCAGGCGGTGATGTAGCTACCGCGCAATGCCATGTCGCACTTTGCACATATGAGATTCAGTCGCTTGAAATAGTCACGTTCGCAAAGGGGCTGTTGCCTGCCATCGGGGCCCTCGATCGGAAAGAACTTGCTGGCGACGACCGAGTTGCAGTCCTGGAGAAAGAGTCAGCTGCAGATAAACGAAACAAAGAAAACGACGAACCCTGCAGCGAAAACAGTCGAGGTGAAAGACGGTCCCGAGTGCACGCACAAACTGTGCGGTCATGGGGAGCCCGCAGGCGGAGCATGCGGCAGGGGCGTTGGCACTGTGCGACGTCGAGCTCGATCCGGGAAGACCACCGCTCATGGCACTCGGGCTGAGCAGCGTATGCGAGTCGTCGGAGCGCGCCGAGCTCGAGACCATACGGCTGCCTGACGGTGTGCTCGGACGCGAATTCGATGTTGGGGCGAGATAGCCTGGGGTGGGACTGCCTCCGCCGTTGGTGTTGGGCTGGAGTGCGCCATTGGTGATGCGGGGGGACCCAGGCGGGGTGCGTGCGGGATAGGACGAGGGCGACTGCTGGAGCTTTGCGGGCGACGCAGGGCGCGACATCGGGCGGTCGTCGAAGCGGGAGCGCGACGACGGGGGGCGGTAGTCGTCGTTGTCGTCGGGCAGCGGCAGGGGCTGCTTGGATGGGCTGCGCATTGGGTTGGGGATGCGGGAGTTTGTCGCCTGCGCTGGAGGGTGGAAGGAGTGGCCGCTCAGAGGTCGCCTGTGCGGGGAGTGTCCAGGGTTCAGCGATCCCGTGGTCCCGGTGTGCATGTCCACCGCAGAAATAAAATAAAATATACCAAACGTCGGCTGTCGACGAGCGCAGGAGAGGACAGCAGTGGCGCGTGCCCATGTCGTCCGCGGACCCGCCCTTGGCGTTCCGAATACCCGCACCCCGGCAAACGCGACTCGTTTCATCTAACACCACCCGGTCTAGAACGCGTTTCCGGCCCATTTGCCATCCCCCTCGTCGCTACCGCCGTCAACTTTGCGAGTCTATTCGCCCTCGCCGCCCCCGCCAACCGCGCCCCCATCGCCACTCATCTTGGTCCAGATAGCCACCTCTATGTTCGTCAACTTGCCGCTTACAACGCGTTCTCATCAACCCCGCATACACGCTTGCACATCCGAAATGTCTATCAAAGAACTGGCAAGCCATGTGTCCCTCCTAGGTACCGAACTACCACAATTGTCCCTTGCAGTTTTTGGCATGATCTCAGAGCCAGCAGCAGCGGGCGTGCTTTACTACCTGGGGGAATCTCATCCTCACATGGGCAGCTGCCCCTGGTGGATTCCGAGCGACTATCTCGGAACAAAACGTGCTAGGATCGCATTCATTAACTATATGTGTCCCAGTACACTTCCGCGACAGTTCCAGCAGTTGGACGCCTGCACATTGTTCGAGTTCAAGCAGATGAATATATGCCCGGTCGATAATGGTCTTGGCGCAGCTGATGTGTCATTATATGCGAATGAAATCGGCCAAGTCTTGACCCAAACAAATCCCGCCCTCCCTCAAACTTTTTTTCGCCCACACTAGAAGCCGAGAAAAACAGGCCATTCGTTCCAAAGCGTATATCATAAGATCAAGAAGTACTTCCGACATAGATCGCACTCCCCCATACGTCACACCCCCCTTCTAATCCACCACCTTTATTCTTATCAAACCGGCACATCCTGTCGTTCTGTCCTTGCCGAAACGTACTCTGGCGCTTTTGGGTCGAGCGTCCCTTGCTCTTCGGGCGTCGAATGCCAAAAGTAGGCAACAAGCCCACTGATGATGACCGCAAAGGCAACAAAGTATAACCAGTACGGACGGTAGTGCTATACGTCATTGTGGTCAGCGTGCGGGATTTGCAAACGGAGATAACACGCACATAGAGCCCAAGACCGAACAACAGCCCGTAGAAATCACTCGAGAGCAATGACAGGTTGTAGTACACCGAGGAAGCAGCACGGTAGATCAACGGGGCGGTCGTGTACAGGATAAACATGGCTGCGGTGTAAGCGAACAGCAGTCCAACTGGAAACGATCATGAGCTTGGCTGTGGACAGAAATAAACAATAGGATACATACTAACTGCCCCGCTCCAGTTCGCCGTCCTCATACCCTCGTGCTCCAATCCGCTTGCTTGAATAGCATTGATAATCATACCGTACATTCCGAGTTGCCCAACGACCTCGTACAGCGGTCGCTTGCGAACAAGGAATTCCTAGTTGCCTGTGAGAATTTGACTCGTATAAACTGCGAGATGACATACCTCGGTTGCGTTTGTAAACCCGTACAGCGTTGCACCAGCCAACATGAACAGATCACCCTTGACCATTGACGCAGCAGGGTATTGGCCAGTTCCAGTCAACCGATCGGACGCTAGATGCATGTCAATACCCTTTCGCAGTCGGCTGACGAGAATCACTGACCAACAAGCATACCCATTCCTCCAACGCAGATGAGAATACCCTAAATGACATGGCGGTATATGTTACAATGGGATACACGCAGTACACCATTGAAAGAAAACGAAGAAGATATGAGCACATAGTGTCGTCTGAGTGGATAAAAGCTGAGAGCTTGGAAGGTTGCTTACAACTAGCTGTGTCCAATGGTACTTGGGACGCATGTACAACCACGCAAAGAATGCACATGCCGGGATCGCCCATCTGCCCAACACAATTAAACTTTTTGATCGACGGTGTACGTTGCGCCATGGTACTTACGCGTCAAGAAGCATACACGAAAGCAGGTTGGTATATTCATACGCTTTTACAACTAAAAAGTTGCCCTCGACGTCACAGGCCGCAAGGATAAAATCTAGATCAAAATCGCTGTTAGGGTAGGCTGGCCGAGCGCGCTAGAGCGTGCTTACATTTCCAACCGTCCTTGAGGATGACGTTGCCCCAGCCCTTGAACCCGTCTAGCAATGCGCCAGTCAAACCTAAAACGAAGAAACGACACATCTGTGACTCACATTGATAGATGGTGTATGGTGTGTAAACAACAAATAGCGAAAAGTACCTAAGTCCGACGTCAGTAAATTCTACCTCAACATCTGAGCTGCAACGAACAGGAAAAATGTCTGCGTGGTCGGCAGAGCCCAGTTCCGGTTGACGAGCTCCGTAGTAGTGACCGAAGTACAGGTGATACAGATGCTAACAAGTTGACCACCCTGCCAAAAATGCTTGAGATTTAGATCCACCCAAGAGTCATCGAGATTAGAGACCCACCAACAACGACAGGATGAACCGTCTTGTCAAAATCGACCTAAAACGGGCAGCCAAACTGCTCCCGAAAGCACCAAGAGAACTATAGTCCAGTGGTGGGCGTGTTTCTTTGGGCGCAGCATCGGCAACCGGGGCATCATCGTTCTTCAGGTTACCGTTATCCCGATCATCAATGTATGCAGACTTGGACACCGAGCCGGCCGAGTCGACACGCTGGATAGGAGGCTGAACGGGTTCGTCGACATGCTTGGAGGACATGACGGGCAAAAGAAGGGGATGGACGTCGCTCCGAATCTGCCGGCCGGTGGAAGCGATTTATGTGGTGCACAATCCATGGCCGGCGCTTCCCGTCGAAGCAAATTTCAGGCACCCACACGCTCCATTCGCTTAAGTCTGTGGCGGAGAACCCAACATCGCGGGCAGATAGGGGACAAGCAGATCCAGGCATATCAAGTAACGACGGCACGAATCGATAAAAAGACACCACGACTAGGATATATACATCCAAAATCCGGGTCACGAGCTAGGCCCCACTCAATCACACCCGGTCGTTGGCAGCGGTCGCGGCCGGGGGTTTGCGAAACGAGCTCTTGTCTTGGAGCGATTCTGATAAATGGCGTTAGCACTGGAACGTGGGACATAGTCTTGGCCGCACCATTGTGGGACTTGTACTCGAATACGGCCGAAGCTGGGAGGTTGAGTATCCGACGGGTCGTCTCTCTGTGAATGCGACCAGTTGAGTATGGGCCTTGAGGCAAATAGACGCCGGAAGCGTACCGTATTCTCTCCAAGATCTGAGGGTTACTCTCCTCCTTGTTCCAGACGCTCAAGATGTCCTCTTGAATGCGCACGCTCAGCACGCACCCACAGACCTCGTCCTCGTCCTCGTATTGATCGCCAATGAGACCGAGGATGAGGTCCTCCCAAAGTCTGTCTGCCACACCCTTGCGCAAGCGAATGCTCCACTTTCCGCCACGTACATTCATGGGATCCTCCCAGACGGGTCGTTGCACTCCAGAGTGAAAGACGAGATAGTCGGTCGTGGGTTGCAGGTTCGAAGGGGGGTTGAGGTGCGTAAAGACGGTCCAGAAAGTTTCCACCTATCAAGCAATCGTTTGTAAATGCTCCGTTTGAGCAGACGATCGAAAAAACCCCACCGAGCTGAAAGACGTGATTCGTTTTATTCCCTCCTCTAATAATGTGATTAAATTTTAACCTAAAACACACCCTGCATTCCTCGCTCACCATAATTCATGATCGTCTGTGGTGTTCTGTTTTGACGCTGGTGGAACCACATCACCCAACTGCCGAGAAAACAGTTAGCTCAGCGGGCAGTAGGGAGCCTGGTCAAGTCATGCGGCACGGGACAATCAAACTCATGGGGTGGCAACCGAGTGGGAAACAACTTACGTCGATTTCAAAGGATGAATCGTCTTTACCGGATTGTCCCCGTTGCTGCCTCGATCTGCGCTAGCTCCTCGCCCCTTTTCCAATCCCACATTCTCGTTTGCATTCACCGAGAGGGAGAAATGCTTCGAGTTGGTCCGAACAGCGCCAGACGTGCTCCGAGATCTCGAGTTGAGCGGGTTGCCGTTGTTACCACCCGAGACGGGTGTGGTAGATGCAGGAGAAGAGCTAGCGTTTGTTCCGGCTGAAGATGCAGTTAAGCGGGTCTGGCTGTGGTTCGAGAAATACCCTGGGTTACCAGCCATATGATGATTTGTGTGGTGTCAAGCGAACAGCAGCGACCTAGGGAGCCGAATATACGTGTATTTAGTGAATAATATGTTAGCTGATATATGGATACACTGTGTGCTCAGATAGATGCGGGGTTGCTAAGTATAACAGACTGGGTCCGAGAGGTGCACGCGGCGGAAAATAAGATTATGCTTCGGTCATCCAGAGTATTTGGTTCTGTTTAGTCGGATGACTCAGCCTATTGAATCGCAGCTGTGATGCAGTTTCTCAAGTGCCTAAACATTCATCCAATATATTCAGTTTAATCGGTATACATTCCCCCCTGACGGGTAGTCAACGAGTCTCCTGCTCGAGTCTCTGCATCCATCCCCTCTTGGAGAGCAGCAGCATGTGCTTTTGCGTCGCTCGCAGTAAATCCGCCCGATTCATTCTTTTGCTCGGGTACTGGACTTGACTTTGGGTAGACCTGTGGATGCCATCTTAACGACTGCGAGGTGTAGATCCGCACACATATACTCACACCAGCAGGGTTCTCGCGAGTTGGCTCAGGTGGAATACCATTGTCGGCAGCAGTAGGGAATTTAGCGTCAGCTATCCGCAAAACGAATCCATGAGGCTGGATGGGTAGAATGCAGGCATTGGATCGCACCTTCACCAAGACTTGCGGAAGGCATTTTGGAGGTTGTTCGAAGGAATCAGATGTGGTGGTTATAACAAAGTTGCCAGCAACAAATGTCGGGCACTCGGAGAACGATCATCTGGTCACTCGCTTGACGTCACGACCTATTCGTGGGGGTAATGGTCGAGCGCTGGGCGGCTACACGCCATTTCGGTTCGGCGATCAGACGGTTACCTTGCCAGCAACGACAACGTGTTAACTCAAGCCGTAGCTGCATTAAAACTGCCTTTGCACTCATAGATTTTATTCGTTATGGTGATACATACATGCTATCTATAGTCTGTTACTTCGCTTGGCTGATGCTTCGATCATGTCCCTGTAGTCTGCGCACCCGGCTCTTACGATGGCTCTTCTGTGTTCCGTAGGAGGAACGATTGGTTTCCTCAAGACCAGGTCTGTGCCTTCCTTGGTAGCAGGTACGTTGTATCGTACTATCCGTGTTCACGCACTGGTCGAACAATACCGTCACAACTCCAGGTGTGGGTGTAGGCTCTTTGTATGGATATGCTGGCTACCAGATCCGTAATGGTGGGCCATACGGATACGAGACTGCACTAGGTAAGTACATTCATCCATGTATATGGCCCGAGCCGATTTATAACTCACGCATTGTCTAGCTGCATCGGTAATCCTCTTCTTGTCGTCTGCTCCGCGCGCTCGCAAGGGCCCGGTTCCCCTCATGCTGACGATCACTGGAGCTGCAGCTGCCGCATACTACGCCAAGGTAGTATATGATTTCCGGTAATAAAAAAGCGCTCTTGCTAGACACACTGGATTTCAGTTCAACCAAAAATGTATATATCCAAACGGTCACATCTCCTCGAAGCCAAATGAAATCCGTTCTTGTGCAGTACATTGAACTCGCCTATAGCTTAAATTTAGCCTCGCACCAGACTTGCGCTGGTTGAGACAAGACAGCGGCGCACTTGAAGCGGGGATGCATGCTTACGTCAGAGGTTTCGTGAGAACCAGCCATGTGCACAGGCCGAGTGAAAGTTCACGATCACGACGGTCGCCGCTCCGTCTCCAGTTGTTGTTCTGTCCAACTAGCAACCTGGCTACCACCAGCACACCAAATCTAATTTGCTTGTGTACTCTCTAGAAAATCGGTTCGATGGCTCGTCTTACTCTCAGGCCTGAATGGCGACCACGAGTGCTGCGCTCTTTCCTTGGGGTAGCGGACATAAAAACAGGCAAGACATACTCGTCAACTTCGTCTCTTGAATGGAATCTCATGAATAGCGATGACCTGCAGGGGTTGTAATGGTTCTGCTATTTGCTGTGAGCACCCCTCTTCACTAAATTACAATTTTGCTTACGGACGTGTTGTATAAAGCTCATTAATAAAGTCGCAGGCGTCTATGGTCTTGTTTCGCTGTTTTTCGGCGGCTCGGCTGCCCAGATCAGCATGTATATTTATTCGACACTTGCTATTGTAGCGTTAGCTTGGGGTTTGAAGGCGGTGACTGATGTAAGTGGCTCATACCCTTTTCTAATGCCCAAATTCTGACTTGCTTGCTTGAAACAGGAAGATGCCAAGAGGACGTTCTATTTTGCTCATATATTTGTGGCGGATCATCTCCTTGGCACTATATGGACGGTGTTTTTCGCGGTATTGTGGTGGGTGTATAACCCCCATGATGGAGAAAAGGTCGTAAACTCGGCGGCGCAAGAGGCAATGGCGGGAGCCCATGGGAATACTACACTATCACACGAAGATCGAGTCAAGGCTGCTCAGATGATATGGAATCAAGAAAAGGGCTTGGCTGCTATGGTTCTCGTTGCCGGATGGCTGTCCAAAGTACGTTGGTCCGCCCAATGCCTCGTGTTTTTAGTAGCTCATCTTTTTATAGCTTTATTTTTCGGCGCTGATCTATTCCTACGCGTTGCACCTCCGCCAGGGGTCCTATCGTGGTCTGCCCATGACTGCAACTTTGGCCTCCAGTTCCGCGGGGGCAAATGGGGACAACGTTCTGATGGAGTCTGATCTGGAGAGTGATGGAGAGGCTGAGGGTTCCTCTGCCCTATACAGGATGCCCGTTCGAACGCCCAGAACAGGCGACAGTTTTGCTGAATTTGCTCCGCCGTCACGCGGCCGCAAGGCAGGCGTCACCAGGTCCAAGCTGGCAGAAAGCTCAGAGGCACATGATGAGGTGCTTTGGGATGAAGAGGAAGAGAGGGCGGGTGCAAGTGCGATGAGCAGCAAGATGGAGACAGAGAGTGACCCATCCAGCCCGAGTGATTTTGAGCCGCATGCCAAGCGTTGAGCGAGTGTTATACCTGTTCTACTTTATTTGACCGCTTTATACAATACATTGCTATATGAGTTTGTTTTTGCTCGCTAAGCGACGGGCTGGATCCGTGAGACTTCGGGCCGGGGCATACTACAAATAGTTTAATCCTAGCATATCGCCATATGTGCCCTGGTCTGCGCCTAACCACCATACGACACCAGCCCTCGAGCGCACCAATCCCGTCCGGCAAGGGTCGTATTCTTTTCCTGTGCCCTACGTCGTCCGCCCACGCGCTTATTGTCATCGGTCGAGGCCGCGGCCTCCTACATTAGGCCACCACTGGCCGTGCTGACGCACCCATCCTAATTTTCACGACCACACGACCACAGCTAACGACAGAGATGCCCACCACCGCCGACAGTGGCAATGGCACCCCCTCCAAGACATCTCCCTCGAGCAAGTCGACCTCTGGTTCGCGTACTACCGTCTCCAGTGGGTCCGGGGGCAGTCGCGGTCGGACATTGACGCGAAACCAAGACCCACTATCAGCTGCGAACCTAGAGAAGAGGTATGTAGCTTGCGATTGGACGTCACCGACGGCTAATCCCAGATTAGGGGCTATCACACTTTTACGACCATGGGCCGCAAATTCCACGTTGAGAAGCGCTGGAAATTTGTTCGTGAGCTTGGGCAAGGAGCTTACGGCTTTGTGGTGTAAGTCCCGGCGCATGATGCCTTCCAGCTCAGCTAACCCTCTCACCTCAGATCCGCCCAGGACCAAATCTCTGGCGAAACCGTGGCTATCAAACTGGTGACGCGCCTGTTCGAGAAGACGCAATTGTCCAAGCGTGCCTTGCGAGAGATTAGCTTATTGCGTCACTTTGCCAATCACGAGAACGTGAGTCTACCCCAGGGTTTGACTTTTGGCTTGGGTTCGCTATACTGAGCCTTGATCACTAGATCACTGGTCTGATCGATATGGACGTCATCACGCCGGATTTTAACGAGATGTAAGTCGGCCGCTTCTGTCTTGGTTTTAGTTTGCTGATTTCCGGCTCTCAGATATTTATTTATGGAGGTGAGCAATCTGATTCAGGCTTTTACGCACGGGTAACCGATCACCCGACCTCGACCGAAATGTAGCCTATGGAAGGTCAGCATAGCATAGCATATTCGCGCTATCATGTGATTGTACTCATCCATCACCCCAGCCGATTTGCACCAAATCGTTCGTTCGGGCCAACCTCTCAGCAATGCACACGTACAGTACTTTGTCTATCAAATCCTGCGGGCGACGAAATACGTTCACTCGGCGGGTGTGATTCATAGAGATCTGAAGCCTGGCATGCACTTTCATGGAGCAGTCTCACAAGCTTCTAACCGGTAGTATTTAGGGAACCTCTTGGTCAACGCAGACTGCGAGCTGAAAATCTGCGATTTCGGTCTTTCTCGAGGATTCGACTCGGACACTAACACCGATGAAGGAGGATTCATGACTGAATACGTTGCTACACGGTGGTATCGTGCCCCCGAGATCATGCTGTCATTCCGGAAGTACTCCACCGCTATCGACATGTGGTCCATTGGGTGCATTCTTGGAGAACTACTGGGAATGAAGCCGATGTTCAAGGGCAAAGAGTAAGTTGCTTCGTTGAATGTTAGCTAGGGGCTCTTCTCACCCGCTTCGCAGCTATGTTGACCAATTAAACATTATCATTGATGTACTTGGCACTCCGGACGAAGAAACGCTGAAGCGGATCGGCAGTGTCAAGGTGAGCAGTCTGATAAATTACCTTTAACAATTCCTAACACCTTGTACTATCAGGCCCAAGCCTACATTCGCAGCCTCCCGGTCAAGGAGCCAAAGCCGTTCAAAACGCTCTTTCCCAATGCAGAAGATCAAGGTAAGATTATGCGGTGGCTGGTGTCTACACTGGTGTTAAACTCAACGTATCTATACCACAGCATTGGATCTCTTATCCAAGCTTGTGACTTTTGATCCCGCGAATCGCCTAACGGTTCTAGAGGCCTTGAAACATCCTTATCTTGATGCTTATCATGACGAGGACGACGAACCCGAATGCGAGACTAAATACCAGGGTTGGAAAGACATCGAGAGGCTTGAAACTGTGGACCAATACCGGACTGCGATATGGAACGAGGTCGAAGAGTTCCGTCGGGAAGTCCGTGAGATGGTTGTCGAGTCGGAGATCCCAGAACCTGCGGCAACCAATGGTAACACAGCGTTGCAGGAGGCCGCGGCGAAAATAGCCGACGCGATGGCTGCTCCAGCAGTGACAGTTGAGAGCCCAGGAGAGCCCAAGCCAGTGATAGATGGCGTAGACATCCACGCCGAGCCTGCTCCAGTACCTGCGCTCGCTGAAGCCGTGGTAGCTGCCGGTCCTGTTCCGTTCCCCTCGAGTGGACACAACTCACCCTCGCCGGCCGCGCACTCGGGCACACTTCCGCGGCAGCGACCTTCCTCTGCTCGAACCAAATCGAGCGTAGACCCTTACGAGATATATGCGCGTCGATCCACAATCCTGCCTCCTTCTCCTCAGACCATTACCGGAGGGGTCACGCCAGGGCACATTGACCCTAAGGATCCAGCACCAGCCGAGAAACAGCTTTCGGCATCGTATGTCGTACCCGCTCGGTCGCGGGCTGCGTCTGCTGCAGATGGTACAGTTGGTCCGGGTGGATACTCTGCAACACTTCCTCGCACGCTCCTGCGCACTTTGTCTACGCTCTCCGTCAATGACTCAGGTGCGGCAGGTGCAGCTCTCGCTGCGTTAGGTCGCATCCAAGACGATAAGAGCGTGATCACTGCGGCCGACGCGCCTCCTAGTTCTATCCCAGTTGAATTCCGCCCGAAGAAACAGGAGGTGTGACTGGGGTGATATCTAGAACGGAGCGATCTGTGGGCAATTTATTTGTTCTTGGCTTATGTGCCTCTTGTTTTACATTATTGTAGCATTACATGCGGTCGTAGTTTGCTTTATAGAACCAATGATTTCTTGAGATAGACCCCGCGTTGAGTAACCCTTGGCTGTTTGTCCAGTTTAAAATAGAGTGCCATTTGATTTTCTGTATTTGGGGCAAACGTTCGTTTCGCGATCAAGGAAATAATGAGGTTAGGCCTAGGTCGTGCAGAAATAAGAGTACCAGGTTAGTCAGACCCAGTTCTTTTAGGATAACGTTTTGGTGGCGTCCGATCCAGCTAAGCCAACCAAAACAAGAACTGGGGTTTATGCAAAGCTAACCACATCGATATACGTTTGATATTATTGGCTTAAGAGGATTGTGGTTCCGTCGAAATAACATGAGGGCAAAGAATATGACTATTATCGTTTATATAGAATCGGAGTACAGTTCACACGTTGGGGAGACCGAGAGCATATTTATCCGAGTCATCTCTACTTTGGAGCCTTCAGTTATGGTAAACAACTCAACCAATAATAACCCACCCCTCCATTTACCCGGAGCGCATCTTATTGAACCCTATAACCTATAGCTCTTCGACCAACGGTTTCTTGTGGACAGAGGGCTCAAGCATCACCAGGTTGTCCCGATTTTTAGTTTCCCATGCTCGTATAGCTTCAATAAGATCCCTTGAGGCTCGAGTTGGAAGATTTGATATCAGAGCAAGATAGAATGTGAGTTTGTGAGTGATATGTGCATACTTCTTTGGGCCTTCGACTAGACCGAGAATATCCGATATGAAGCGCATGCATGAACTGTGTGGATTTTCTGTGCTATCAACCACCGGGTGAGAGCGGAATAGGGTTTGTGCATCGGTGAGTAAGACTCGGACAAATTCTGGCGTTGGAGGCTTGGGTTTCATAAATAAACATCATTCACCAAGGGAGGGAGGATCAGAAAGCCAGCCTCACCTCAGGAAGACGAGAAGTCCAGTCTACCATGACGCCATCCACAGAAGTGAATATTAATGATGATTTGCGGTCGGTAAGGAAGGGGGAAAGCGGAAGAAGCAAATTTCTGAACAAGTCTACCTCGTCTTGAACCTGGATGCCTGAATTAAAGGCTGAGATCCCGAAAGTTCGTATGGTGTATGCATACGAGAGGCTAG
Source organism: Ceratobasidium sp. AG-Ba (assembly GCA_016906575.1). NCBI lineage: Eukaryota > Fungi > Basidiomycota > Agaricomycetes > Cantharellales > Ceratobasidiaceae > Ceratobasidium > Ceratobasidium sp. AG-Ba. The sequence continues at coordinate 2,055,846 of CP059611.1, read as the reverse complement.
CTCGATTGATCAGATTGAGAAGCACTGACAAAGGCCCCTTACCTAACATGAAAAACGTTATATAGTAGCATAGGATTAAACTGGGTTGTCTTAAGGAGTCCTTCCGGTATAGCTCGTGTCGTAGGAGCGGTTCTAGATGTGACATCAGAAATCCACCATGGCGTATCAGCAAGGCTGCCGGCGTCAAGCAATCGTTGAGATTCATCAGAAGCCGGGTCTGCGACGAGTTGGAGAAATCTTTGCTTCTCTTCTTCAGTGAGTATATCCCAGATAGTCTTATAGTCGGTCTCATCTAACGAATAATGAGTGATGCGAGCTGACCGAATGAAGCGTAACATACGATACCTAAATTAATCCCTTCCAGTCGTGATGCAACATCATCAATTTCTTCTCCCTCATCACTATTATTAGTTGACTCCTCAAATCTTTTCAACAGTTCGAGCATCCGTTTCTTTTCTTCATCACTCCGGGCTGGTTCTCCTTGAATCTGTTCAGCAAGTGATGTTTTATAGAATACCTCAGTGCACTGAGAGTGCGCCTAGAATAAATCATAGCGCCATATAAATATCAGGGACTCAAATTAAAAACTTGCCTCTGAGCGATAACACATTAACGAACAGTATTGTAGATTGCAAGTTGGGCAAGTGTACTTCGCGAATTGCCGTCGACATCTGCAGGCAGACTTGGTCTAGTAGCACGAAATTCTTCTGCATTTGTACTTACACCCCACATGGATTACTCGTTCCACTTGGTGTAATATCCTTTTTGGTCTTAATGTCAAATGTTCGTGGCATGGATGGTGGTATCAAAGTGATCGTGGCGTGGACATTGTTCACGTGATCATACTGAGTAGGTCACGCGGCGAGGCTTACTTGCTTCCTATCACTACAACCACCTCCCTTTGTCTAACCTTTGTTCCATCTTGACTTCCACGGGTATTTTGATGGCCGCTGCGCCTTTTGACCCTGCAGGACCACCACATAGCCTCCTCTAAAAGGAACCACCTACATCACACTTTCTCAGGATAACTTACCAAAATGGCTCTACTCGTGCTTGAAAACTTCACCGATGTCTCTAGGTTTCTACATTGTGTTCAACTCACTTTAGGGCCACGTGGAAAATGGATCTCAAATCAACCAGCTTAGGCAAGAACATGATGCTTTGCTTGGTACAGAAGCGGTGATGGAATGATATATGTCTCAATCGATGCATGGCGAACCTTGTAAGCCTTTATTGTCCGAAAATTGTGCGCAAATTTTGGCAAGCTGTGTTCCTTTGACCTAGTGTTCACCAGTAGTCTATGGTGGGCATTTGGCCACTATGATGCCTATGAACGCCCGCCACAATATCACCATTTTGGGACTTCCTGCTGTGTTGGCCGCCTGGAACCCGCCCTATGTTCTCCTTCTTGCGTACCCCAGCACCTTAGCGACCACGTTTTTAATTTGGGACAGCCGTAATTTTAATCACTTCCTGTACGTGTCGAGCTTAGGAACTCTAGAACGATATTTCACTGTGAACCATAATGCCCATTACTATCTGAAGTATGAACTTGCACCAATCGTGCGCAGCCACACACATCCAAACTCGTGGCATGACGTTTGTATGTTTGCCATCCCGCCTCCCACCCCCCCTATTTTGCGCTCGCGCGCCTTCTGGAATGTTGCCCGACCTACACAGCACGCTCTGCAACTAGCGGTTTCGCCAGCATGGCACGAGGCTAGCGGCAATAATTCTGTGCAACGGACATTCAAAAGCACTATGTCGGACGCTGGTGCTCTATCATCCGGCAGCCGCCTCCTGAGCAACAGCACTACCAAGTAGTTAGCAAACCCAAGAACAAGGCTAAGTCTTACTTGTGTATGAGCTCCTCCGTATCCTATTATCCGTGTGAGGTGTGTACTTTTAGATATCTCTGAGCACCTTTCTCTGACTTCAACAGTCCTGCGGCCAACTTTCGTGTAGGACGTGTACGCGGTGTGAAAGCGCTTGGTATTGTTCCTCGGCTCATCAGCAAGCAGTATGTACTCCAGGTTGGCTATGCATATAGCGCTCAATTTACATGTGCTGTAGGATTGGGGTCGTCATAGTCGAGAATGTGTACCCCGAAGCTCCTATACACCTGGTATCCTCCCTTCTCCATCGCGATTGCAACAAATCTCTCATACCGCCTCGGAATGTACGGCTATGGTGTGTATACCTTAACCCATACATTAAAAACCAATCAGACTTACTCTCTCGATCCAGCTCCTGTCTTGGGACTCTATCCGTCCCCGGCTCATTCGTGTACCGTTATCTGGTCGTGTGAATACTGCGGAGAACGTCACAGAGTGGTCGGTCCAACTTAACGAGTTCCTTGGAGCCAACACAGCAATCGCAACTCGCGAAATTACTCGCAATGTTGGAGGAGAACCATTACGATACCCCCTTCGTATGTTTTTCCGTGACCGCTTCCTAACCGATGGCTCTCGTAAGTGACCTGGCCAAATGTATGTGCGTGCTCTTAAACTGATATAACGCAAACATTTTAGCTCTCAACCAAACCATCAATGCCCTCACGCATGGCAAAGCTCAGCACGCATGGTCAGGGAACATCATAGTCATGAAATGGTCAGGTTCTCGTCGACAAGGGTGAGTTCCTACACTTTAATAGGCGATTTAAAGTTACTAATGCCTTCACATATTAGATATGCGAACATGAACCTCAGCGATGTTAACATCATTGCTTCTTGGCTACTGTCCTATCCGCCAGGTTGGCTTTAATATCTTTAGCCTCGAGTTGCTGCGTGTTTCTTGGCTATCTTTCATTTACGTTTGTGGCCTCCTAATACCCGCTTTGATCCCAGCAATTTCTATTGATACCGTTTCTCAAAGGTCTTATTCGCTTTGTACATTTTATTATAATAACATTTGACACCCATTCAAATTGTGTGAACAACCAAGCGTATGCCAATCCAAGCCGTGAAGAGTGGATTGATTGGCCGTGCTTATCTGTGTGGAGCCCCATGTCCTGACTTATTGTGTTTTGCTAGATAATATAACAGAATATATGCTATAATATTTCCTGAAGGCGGCAGCCAAAATTTAGCTCTTCATCCGGTGTTTACACTTCCAGCTTCAAGCAGTGCTTAACAAGAAGTGATCGACTACTACGGCTAGGTTATACACGAAAAGCCAGCCTCCAACTCGTTTTACGTTACGGGGGAGGGGCGGCCGCCCCTCCCCGTCGTACCTGCGCCGTTCCCCAAAGTCCACATAGTCAGCGGCCTGAAGGTCCAAATTCGATGCGAGGTCACTCACCGGCCTGCAAGGACACCCCAGCGTCTTCATGGTGCGCGTCCGCACCGGCTGGGGTTCCCCGATCCGAGACCGCGTCCGGCACAATCAGCAAGCACTATCTACACGAGGAGGGGGGGATAGAGGGGGGGAGATATGCCACGGGTGCACATGAGTAGGGGAAACGGGGTGGTGGTGGTGGATTGGGATTATTACGATAGACGAGAGGAGGGGGGAGGGGAAATGTATGTACATGAGCGGAGCACCCGTGGCATACAGGGGCTGAAAGACCGAGACCGAGGCACAAACAGCACACTTACAATTTGTTTGGTATCGAGTCTCGAAGCGTTCCAGAGTGTGGGAATCCAGACGGAATGTCCAAGGAAGGGGCTCCAGAGCGGGTGTCCAGCGCTCGTGTCCAGGAGAGGGGATCCAAGTGAAGGAGGTCCACCGAGAGGAGATCCAGAGGAGGGTCTAGGCAGTGATTGAGTCAACGGTGTGTGCTGCGCGAATGGAAGAGTGAAAGACTTACGCTATATAAGAAAAGAAAAGAAAGAGAAGTTGGTAGGGGCGTGGGTGTGTGGATGGGTGGGGAGGGAGGGAGGAAGGGAGGAAGGGAGGAAGGGGCGGGGATGGTGGAGGGGAGAAAATGCGAAGCCGGGTGAGAGAGTCCAGCCTAGCCAAGCCCAAGGTCTTATATGGCTCTGGAGCGCACATCGACCTTGTTTGCAGCAGTTTCGCGGTCACGTGCGACAGAGGCGGCCCCTATTTGCTTCGGGGACCGCCATTCCCCGCTTAGGTTTATCTACGGTAAGCCTCTGACTACAAAAAATAATTACTGCTGTAAATATATGCTCAAAAATAATAAGATTATATTCGCAAGTGTCGTATCTGGTGGTAAGCGGGGAACAACAGACCTATATGCGTAGTCGCTGCATTGATGATTATATCGATTGTGCCAGCCACTATGATTCCCGCGAAAGCAGCATCAAATGAAACCCGAATATTTGGATTGGGAATATGTAATACTATCGTAGCCAGCATACACGCAAAGAGTCAACGTCTAGCCCATCCTGTGTTACGGAGGAGGGGCGCCACCCCTCCCCCGTCGTAGCCCGTATAGTTCCTCAAAGTGGTACATAGTCAGTAGTCTGAGGGCCCAACTAGCTCGAAAGACACTCACCGGCTTGCAAGGGCGCCCCGGCGTCTTCATGGTGCGCGTCCGCACCGGCCGGGGCTCCCCGATCCGAGGCCGCGTCCGGCACAATCAGCAAGCACTATCTACACAAGAAAAGGGGAATAAAGAGGGAGGAGTATGCCACGTGTGCACATGAGTAGGGGAAAAGAGGTGGTGGTGGTGGTGGTGGATTGGGATGATTATGATAGACGAGAGGAGGGGGGAGAAATGTATGTACATGAGCGGAGCACCCGTGGCATACAGGGGCTGAAAGACCGAGACCGAGGCACAAACAACACACTTACGATTCATTGGATATCGAGTCTCGAAGCGTTCCAGAGTGTGGGAATCCAGACGGAATGTCCAAGGAAGGGGCTCCAGGGCGGGCGTCCAGCGCTGGTGTCCAGGAGAGGGGATCCAAGGGAAGGAGGTCCACCGAGAGGAGATCCAGAGGAGGGTCTAGGCAGTGATTGAGTCAACGGTGTGTGCTGCGCGAACGGAAGAGTGAAAGACTTACGCTATATAAGAAAAGAAAAGAAAAGAAAAGAAAAGAAAGAGAAGTTGGTAGGGGCGTGGGTGTGTGTGGATGGGTTGGAGGGAGGAAGGGAGGGAGGAAGGGAGGAATGGGCGGGGATGGTGGAGGGGAGAAAATGCGAATCCGGATGAGAGAGTCCAGCCTAGCCAAGCCCAAGGTCTTATATGGCTCTGGATCGCACACCGACCTTGTTTGCAGCAGTTTCGCGGTCACGTGCGACAGAGGCGGCCCCTATTTGCTTCGGAGACCACCGTTCCCCGCTTGAGTGTATCTACGGCAAGCCTCTAGCCATAAAAGAGGTACTAGATCTACTCAAACATGCTCAAATTACATGAAGATATATTCGCAAGCATCGTATATAGTACCAAGCGGGGAATAACGGTCCCCGAAGCAAATAGGGGCCGCCTCTGTCGCACGTGACCGCGAAACTGCTGCAAACAAGGTCGATGTGCACTCCAGAGCCATATAAGACCTTGGGCTTGGCTAGGCTGGACTCTCTCATCCGGATTCGCATTTTCTCCCCTCCACCATCCCCGCCCCTTCCTCCCTTCCTCCCCACCCATCCACACACCCACGCCCCTACCAACTTCTCTTTCTTTTCTTTTCTTTTCTTATATAGCGTAAGTCTTTCACTCTTCCGTTCGCGCAGCACACACCGTTGACTCAATCACTGCTTAGACCCTCCTCTGGATCTCCTCTCGGTGGACCTCCTTCCCTTGGATCCCCTCTCCTGGACACCAGCGCTGGACGCCCGCCCTGGAGCCCCTTCCTTGGACATTCCGTCTGGATTCCCACACTCTGGAACGCTTCGAGACTCGATACCAAACAAATTGTAAGTGTGCTGTTTGTGCCTCGGTCTTGGTCTTTCAGCCCCTGTATGCCACGGGTGCTCCGCTCATGTACATACATTTCCCTCCCCCCTCCTCTCGTCTATCGTAATAATCCCATCCCACCACCACCACCCCGTTTCCCCTACTCATGTGCACACGTGGCATACTCCTCCCTCTTTATTCCCCTTTTCTTGTGTAGATAGTGCTTGCTGATTGTGCCGGACGCGGTCTCGGATCGGGGAACCCCAGCCGGTGCGGACGCGCACCATGAAGACGCTGGGGTGTCCTTGCAGGCCGGTGAGTGACCTCGCATCGAATTTGGACCTTCAGGCCGCTGACTATGTGGACTTTGGGGAACGGCGCAGGTACGACGGGGAGGGGCGGCCGCCCCTCCCCCGTAACGTAAAACGAGTTGGAGGCTGGCTTTTCGTGTATAACCTAGCCGTAGTAATCGATTGCTTTTAATTAATCCAGAAATTTTTTTACATTCATTTTATTTGATACTGACATATTGTTGGGTAATTAGTATAAGGGAATATTGACTCGTGGATACGCATACAATCGTGTTACGGGTCCGACCGAATTATTGTTAAATGTTCTCGTCGGCGCTTAGTCTGTATATCACCTTCACCTGCTGGGATAGTAGTTTCGCCTTATTTAATAGCTCAAGTCTCATGAAGGATACTTGTTGCTCCAGCGGTTCACAAGGGGCTCGTGACTAATTAACCTTAGATAGAACTACCTCGTTGCCCTGCCACGTGAGTACCTATGAGCGAGATAGTTGAGCTCATATGCAGCCAGCTTAACTCACACCGTCTGCGTTTGTACACTGAAAACCAAAATTGATTATTGCAGAGTGAATATACACATTGTACACGTGAAAAGAAATTACAAAACGCTGCAAACTCGAAATCCATTCGCAATCTCTAGACCAGATCATGTAGACCAGCCAGCGACGGATGTCCGTGGTGACGACAGTGAGGGCGAACCTGCTCGAGGGAAGTACGTCGACGCCGAGGGGCTAGAGAGGGGCTCGGGCAAGAATAGCGGCACTGTCGGAACCAGCTCGGAAATGATCTGGTACTGGACCTTAGACTTAGGTTGGCCGGGAACGTCAGGCGTGTTCATGACGCAATGGATTCGGCTTTCTTGAGTGTCGGTCCCATCATCCCAGCCGCCCGGCCCGGGTGTTCGCGCCGGTGCAATTTTAGCGCCTCTTCCGTCCCAGACACAACGCACGTCTTCACCACTAATAATTTGGACGAGGTTGCCCTTTTCGACATGCCGGATTTCGATAAAGCGGGTATCAAAAAGCGCGACGTAGGGTGGGTGAAAGGCCACCTTTTCGGCACGGCCTTCCCACTCAACTACAGTTCCAACGGTGCGGGTCGGGTCGCCGTGTCGATTAACGTAGATCCCAAACTCTGCACACCGAATTCAGTCATAGCTAATATAGGAAAGTGATCGCGCCCTACCATCATAGCATAATAAGAATTCGTTCTCACTTGACCTGAACATGCCTAGCGGGCGGCAAGCGTCGCATCTCCGTGCGATGTTCGCGAACCGGGGATCATCCCGCTGGGGAATTGTCACACTCTTAAAGCTGCGCGGGAGCAATTAGTGAGCGGCCAGGATTATGTCAACAGAGTCCGACTCACTCGGCCAGATCCATAATCTCGAACCCTTTCGTGCATAGAATCGCAACCTTTGCTTTAAGGAACACCAAGTCGAACGCTTCAGAGGGCAGGAAGAAATCCTGCGCAAGGGATAAATCAATGACTAATGTCACCGCAGCCAGATCCTAACTTACCCTGTATATCCTGAACCACTCCGATCGTTGCACTCCGAAGCCAAACCGACTGAACGCGCCACCACCACGCGTAGGTTCGTTAATCTTCCCAATGATGGGCTCCAGGACGCGGAACACACTTTCCATCTACTCTCACAGATCAAATACTGGGTTTGACAAAAGTCGTAAACAGCTCACCCCTTTCTTCTTCATGTACACGACTAGTGTGCGACCGGCTAATTGTCCGACACTAAAGAACTGGACATCCTTGTTCCCACTCAATCTTTGGGGTGTGCGGTTCTGGGCGCTATGCATTTGGGAATTAGGAGACGTGGGGACGAGTGCTTCGATGTGATAGGCGAAGAAAGCCTTTTCGGACATTAGTATAGCAATAGCGGTGCTAGAAACCGCGAAGAAGACCTACCTTGTCGGCGAGTACCAAAAAGATACCGAAATCTTCAAGCATGGCACATTGCGTAACCGATTTGAGGTGGAGAACTCGGCGAATTGCTAACCCGGAATTTAAGTTTACGCGCATGTGAGCCAAGACTAGCGCTCACATTTTGGGTCGTGTCGCAAACCAATCCAGACCCCCTCAGCACACCCAATTGCAACGAGCCCACGCCCGTCAGCCGTTGCTATACGGGCCGCGTGAATATTTGCCCAACCGCAGCTCAAGAAACACACTTACAAAACGGCACGGTACACGTCACCCGACCTCCCATCATCGACGAGTCTTCGTTCCAGTTGGAGCTCGGAACATACCCCTTGGGCTGTGCAAATGTCTCGTTGCTGAGGGTCTCGAGCTCGAACACCTTGTTCGAATCTTGAACAACCTTGCGCATCTCCATCGCTTCCTCCAGTTTCTGTCGCCATTCGGTTCGTGCCGTACTCGAATCAATGAAGAACTGGGAAATTCCGCCCGCACGCCCACCATAGTGGATCCCGAAAGAGTAGATCAGACGCGAGTCTTGGGCCGAGTCCCCTGATCCACCGGCCCCATTGGGAGGAGCATCGTGCTTGGTGCCAATACTAAACAGTCGAGTAGGGCGTTGTTGCGGTGAATCAGAAAACCCAACGAGGTTCATCAAGTCAACGGGGATTGGCTGTGCGTGAAGGTTAAACTCAAATCTGGGCGGTTGTCTGGACCGCTCACCCTTCTGTTGACGTGATACTTGGTGACACCGTCCTTGGACCGAGGCTTCGTGATAACCACTGCGGTATTCTATCAGCGGCTCCGACATTACCGACTTATCACCAAATGGGCTCACAGTAGTTGTCAAATACGAGCACAAATACTTCGCTCCATTTGGAGAAATCCAACCCCCCTTCAGGTTGTCGATACAGTTTCCCGAAGTGGTACAGCTGCCGCGCTTCATTATGGAGATCCAGATCCTACGTCCCCACTGGTCAGCATTTCCGTGCACTATATCGAATTACCTCAAGACTCACGATCATCTCTCCGGGTTTCCAAACCAGATTGCTCGCATAGTTCCAGATTTCCACCTTTTGCTTAGCCGTGCCGATGGCCGCGTTGGTCGATCGAACGAGCTCGCTAATAATCTCGATGATCTGGGGTATCGACTCTCGGTCCTCATGATCCATTGGCGAGGCGGCCATAATATCTCGTAAAAGGAGCTCGTAACGGGGCAAACGCGCTACAGGTCGGTGGATAAACATCTTGAGCTCGTGCTTACGTGCATCGGATACCCTTGTTTGCCTCTGCAAACAGGTGCACTTCAATGAGTTATCCGGCCATACCTACACCACTACAAAAACGCACCTCAACAAACGCTTTGAACTCCTTGTTGTTCGCCTTTTCTTCGTCGACCGTGTACTCTGCGATCGGGTAATGTGGAATGTAAACCATGTACGCGTCTCGCCAGTTCAATGCAGCATCAAAGACCGGCGCAGAAATTGATCTAATGATTGGGTGCTCTTCTCGCTGAATTTCATGCAATCGATCGAGCATACGACGGTGATGGAGGTGTACGTCGGCGAAATTGGAAAAGACTCGCGAGACCCAGTGCTCAACCCGCTCTCGAGGAATGATAGGGGGGTTTTCGTTCAAAAGAGGTTGAATAAAGAGCTATGGCAAGGTGCAACTTGGTATCCTACCCCGCGTCGCAAGCATCTTAAAAGACTCACAGCATCAAGCAACTCAAGGTCCTTAACATATTCCATCTCTCCCTTAATGAGCTCGAAAATGACCCTAAAACACACTGTTAATCGACTACGAAACCCAACAACAAAAAAGAACACGTACGACTGTCGTTTAACCTCCTGCTTAGACATCCCATCCCGAAACTCGGCCGACACGAGATTATGCCACTCGAGTTTGGCGCTGTTTCCTCGGCACATCGCGCTCTGAAAGGTCCGCAATTGAGCGACCGAGTGCAAGTTTCGAATGGACTGCATAGCTTCAGAGAGGTATTCCGCATCCGCATTGTCCTTTTCGGTGTCGTTCAAGATTGTTTCAAGGATCGTAGAATATTTGGTCAGATGTTCTTGAGGACGGTGCATAAAGTATTTGAGGTCAAGGCGACGTGCGCGTGGGTCTCTCGAACAATGCTACCACCGAAATTCAGCTACGATGTTGCTCCATCAAAAGCGACACCCACCTCCAAGAAATTCTTGAACTCGGAATTTGATTCGGTCTCTTCCTTGACCGTTTTTTCTGCAACTGGGAGCTGTCCGATATACAGTGGATATACGACCCGGAACTCCGCCGCGGCGGTCAAAAACACGTCTCCGATCTGCTGAATCACTGGCTGCTGCTCACGTTGGCGCACGCGCAGGACTTCCAACAATCGACGGTTGCACTCGCGGATATCCAAAATATTTCCAAACACCGTGTCGATAAATGCGTGCACGTCCTTTTGGATGATCGGCGGGCGCGCTTCTCGTAGTGGGCGGATAAATATCTGCATAAAAGACTTGGTCACTGACGGTTAAAAGAGACAGACGAGAGACAATTCACCTCCACGATCGCGTCAAGATCTTGAACATACTGCTCCTCCTTTTTGACAACTTGAAAGATGACTTCTTGACGTCTTCGCTCGCTCTCGGGCAAGTTCTTGACAACTTCAGGATCCACCGAATCGACCCACTCGGCAGTACTCTCTTTCGCTGCGGGCTTACTCTCTTGAGCGCTAAGTTGCCTGCCAAGTGCGGCCGAGGCTTGATATCCTCGAGGACACCCATACGCATAGCATTTGCCTGGAAGCCCATCTGCACAGCTGGGGGAGTAACACGAGGTAAGAAGGGTGATGACACCAGTCGGCAGCTCCTCCCGCTCGAGTCGCTGGTCAGAGCCACCCTGATCGTCGAGGAACATGTACACGTCTTCAACGCCATCATTGAGCGCCTGCCCACCCCACTCGACTTCGTAAAAGAATAGTTGGTTCTGAAGCGAACGGGCGACTTGGAGGGCTGTACGCCGATCATTAGTCGAAATGTTAAACGTAATTGCGAGCTGTCGTTGAATTGTGGCTTGAATAGTAGACTGTGCATCGGGATAAGTGATGGGTACACGACCAGAATGAGATAATGAATGAAACGTACGACAATGTCTTTGCCCGTAAATGCCATTGAGTACGGAATGCTCCCCTTAACATGAGTACCGCGCGGAACCTTGTCTCTCAACTTGACTGCCAAATGAGACAATAACGCAAGATTGACAAACATTGCCTCGTCTTCGTCACTGTAATCATATTCTTCATCATCCTCGTGCAGTTCGAGCCGGCCCTTGGCTGTGGCAATGCGTTCTTCGAGATACTGTTGATCTGGTCGGAAGCTCGGTCCAGCAACGGGCGAGGCCGTTGAGGGCAAATCGAGATACCCCACACCGTCGTTATTGGCATTATTGGTCTCATATGAAATCGTCGACGCGGGGTAGTTGTTTCCACTGGGGTGAAGATTCGAGTTGGCAGACCAGTTGGAAGACTTGGAGTTTGCTCTATCAACGGATGCTTGAGGAAAGTATGCTGTATCAGGGCTACTGTTTGCAGGGCCTGCGGCAAGGGAACTTGTACGGGAGATGGGCGCTCCGGTGTAAAGTGATGAAGAGGCTGAGCCAGAGCGACCAAGCGTGGCACCGGAATGTGGAGATAGCGTAGCCATTTGAGAGCTGCCGTAGAGATCGCTGCTCGGCATCCGGGAAGTTGTGCGTGGTGGAGGATGAATACCAGAGGGATATGAATTCGAGGTCGGAGGAACGTATGGTGGGTTGGACCCATAGGGTTCGTATCCAGGCTGAGGAGACGAAGTTCGGTATCCCATCCCAGAGCTTGCGAGATTGGCACTAGTACCAGGAGTGGATGGCATCATTGCGCCAGGCGGAGGGCCTGCGGGAAAACTTGGCTGGTACTCGTCGGGCCCGCCGACTTGAACAGTAGGAATGCTATACGGGGCTGGTGTGGGCGCAGAAAGACGCGGTGACATTGTTTGTGAGTTCACAGGGCTGGGAAGCGAGTCTGAGCCAGCAGTATTGGGGCGCCTGGAATTCTGGCGGCGACCAGGCTCGGGGCCCAACGGCGACTTCTCATCCCACCTAGGGCCAATCCCGGCGGGCATTCCAAACGTCTCGGGCTGGGAGGGCAGCTGGCGGCGCGGATGGGCATTTAGCAGTGCATTGGCAGGACCAGGCGAGATGTAGGCCGACGAATTCAGATACGCGCTCGCTGGCCCAGGCGCACCGGGCGACGGCGGGTGTTGGAACGGTTCAGGCGACGGCATCGAGACCGACGATGGGAGGGGTGGTGGCGGCGCGGGCGCGGTGAACGGCTTGGGCGCGCCCGGGACTTGAGGCAGAGGCCGCAGACGCTCGCCCGTGCGCTGCGCCGGTCGTTGGGAAGAGTATGTGTTTGCAAGAGTAGGGCGCGGAGAGTCGTCGCCGTCGCCTTCGTATGAGCTGATGAGCGAGACGATGCTGTCGTCCGTGCGGTGGCCACGGTGCGCGAGCTCAGCCCGACCGCGCGGGTCGTCGAGTGCAAGATCCGAGTCGCCGAAGCCGCTCATAATCTCGTCGAACATGGTGTTGATGTCGCTCTCCGCCGCGTCGGGGGCCCGCGCTCGGCCGTTGGGGTGTGTGCTCTGCATCACGCGTGCTGCCCATGAACGAGCGGAATGAGGTCAACCGTATGCGATGGGATACACACACGTACCGCACTATATATCTCGCGGCTGCCGCTTGCGTAGTGCGCGTTGCGGTTGGCTCGCTCGTCGTTGCGCTTCTCCGGGCGTTCCGACCATTGCTCAGGGTCATTGATCGGTTCATCCAAATCCCGCCCCGGCGTTTAGCGCGCCGCCCTGCCTCTCATAAAACCGTATGCCCGATGGCCGCCTTTGCGTTGCCTCACCCCATGTCTGCGTACACCTTGCACCATGCTAAAATTACACTGCAAATTCTACTGCATTTATTCTTGTGAAACTCACCTCGCGTTTCGAATCACGCACATCCGGCAGCACCTGGCGGGCGCCTAAACTCCAAGGCACCAGCACCGGGCAGACTGGACCAGGCAACTCTGGATTTGACTGAGCAGGCCCAGTACGCAATCAATTGCTCTTACTAGGACTATTTCCATTTCGACTTGCCAGCCCTGCCTTGTACGCCACCGTTTTTAGTTGATACGCTGCAGTCCAGAACAAAAAATAGACCGCCCACGCTTGAATCCCTATGCGACTCACAGCCGCTCAAGTACTTCGGTCTCTCGGCAAGCACTGGATGACTACTGAGCTGAAGATCCCTCAAATAAATATAACCATCTTAAGCGTTCGACCCAGTCCTGCATAGCCAAATTAACGCATACCAATCGTGGGCACAAATGGGACAAGAATGGGAATTTCACCAAACAGCATCTACTTGAGGCTTCTCCGCTTTATCCCACCCTCCTAAGCGATACGACCCATGGTTGGTGCGGTGCTAGGCTACACTCATCTCAAGTCAAATTCTTATTTCAAGGTACCAGCCGCGTGGTAAGTCACAAGAAGATCGTTTATCTAAATATCCCCAAAGATACGCCTCCCTCGTAATGCTCCTGACATGACTGCAAGTTTGCTCGCGCTGATCGATAGTGTAACGGACTAACTATGCCTAGTTCTTGTGCACAGCGTTCATCATTCTATCTCTCGCGCATTCCGGCTGATACCAGCGAAAGGAATAATGGCGACAAGCCGTGCCAAAGTACGAGGAAATGAAGGATTTAGCCCGTACAGATCCCAATGGATAGAGAAGACTGACGATATTTTATGTGAATTGCATTAATTTATCCTACATCACTTTAGTGCGAGGGAGCAAGTGTCCCAAAGCACCGAAATATGACGGTGAGGACCAATATAGTGATAGACCCGCTAAGGCTTGAAGACACATGTCATATGATCGTACCGCAACCACCACCGTCATCTGTATGAGTGGGCCCTAGTGAGCCGGTCCTTAGTTATTTTATTATTCCGTTAAACACACTACGCGGTAAGTATGTAGCTGAATTTGTTCATATTCAAGTGGCTAGGTTTGAACACATATTGGGCCATTCCTTTAAAACATCTTTTACGAGCATCCCATCCATTCGAGCCTCAGATTATAGCAAATCACTACAGTATAAAACCCGAGTGACTTACAGATCATCACATGGATCATAATAAAGGATCTCAATTCTGCACCTCCCGCGATCCCCTCATCTCTTGATATTCTTTCATGCGATAGCTGTGCTCACGCCTTCTGGCATCACCACTCATTACCAGAGTTCGTCTCGACCTTCTCTGTAGCCCCAGGAACCAGACCCGGTTCAAATCCGTAAACAACGAACCAAGCTGGCTGAGCATCCGATCACATTCTTTCTCGTCCATTAGGACATCCATCTCAATCTTTTGATGTCGATCATATTCGCATTCTGAACCTGTGTGAAGTTTCAAGTAGAAATCCTCCACAGGCTCCCAGTGCTGGTGAACAGAGTTAGCCGTAATTGATGCAATCTCAATTGCGCTTATCAACCATATGTTTTTCGACCCATTCAAACGGCTTAATGTCAAGAAGGACAGCATCCAGGGTTGGAGCTGGAATGTAGAGAGCGTGAACTTGTTTGGATGATTGGATGCATGCTTGCACCTTTGTCATGAACTTTTAGGGTCAAGCACTTGAACCTTGTCACAAGATATTGTGAATATCATAGTTAGCATGCTCACCCCAAACTCGCAAATTTTATCGGGTGTGGGCCGCCCCCTGCAGACGATACCTTGACGATACCAGACGAACCCTCACGCCAAGAGATCAGGATAATGGGCACAGCATTGACATGAGTATATGCGCCACGTGATCGAAACTGAACCAAATGAATTGAAATATGGAGCGTAAAGCAGCAATGTACACAACAAGCGAATATTACCACTCTTGTTTACTTGTCCAAGCCCATCCATTGGATGACCTGGGTAGCCTGAACCGGGATGTTGTGGGTCACACCCGACGCGCTGATAGCTTCGACATTTGGACCATAGTCGGTTTTCGTCCAGCCAGACATGGGCCAGTTCTGGGTAGTGGAGGTTGGAGTCTGGCTGACACCAAAGACATTTGTCCACTGCTTGATCTCCTCGCCAAAGTTGGCATAGTACAACGTGGTGTCGGCCGTGCCATGCCAGAGCTGCATTTTGGGACGAGTGCCGGTGTAGCCAGGATAGCCGGACCGAACGAGGTCACCCCACTGCTGAGGTGTCTTGGAGACTTGGCCATTGGCACAAGCGCTGTTCCACATGCTCGCACCACCAAAGCATCCGTACGGGACACCAGCAAAGGCGGCGCCAGCCCTGATCAAGTCCGGGTAGGCACCAGCAAGTACATTGGTCATCATCGCACCAGAGGACAAGCCTGTAGCGAACACCTTGTCTGTATTCACGCTATAACCGGAGATCAGATAGCGCAAGGCGCTGGCAATACCAAGCGAGTCGCCGCCAGCATTGTGCGTGAATGTAGCGTTGGTATGAACATCCCAGCATCCTCCGCTGTCGGGCGCATTAGGGTACAAGACGATAAAACCGTACTGGTCCGCAAGTTGTTTGTAGCTAGTGCCAGTGTAGAACGCCTGTGCAGTACCCGAACAATAATGGATAGCGGCAAGGAGGCCAGGACTAGACTTGAGATTCTGAGGAACATAGGCAAAGTTACGGACGTTGGTTGGGTTGCTGCCAAAGTTGGTAATCTGAAATATATATAAGACATCTATATTTGAGAATGTAATGTTACGGCACACCTCAGTCAAAGTACCCCTAGGAAGGTTTAATCCTCCGGTTCCGCCAGTAGGTGTTGATCCCGAAGACGTCGTTGTCTTGGAGGTCGTTGGCGCTGTAGTCGGCGCAGATCCAGGCTGACATCTAACCAATTGTTATATATTTCTTCATCTCTAAAGCATGTCCGACTCACTGAGAATAGTAATCGTTAAGTTTAATACAGGTAGTGCCAGAGTCACAAGTGGTTCCACCAGTCCACCCGATGCCCTGTACAGTCACGTTAGTAGGTAGGATGGCATATGTGCGGCTATCTTAACTCACGCCACACTGGCCCCAGACGGCAACACCGAAGGCACCTTGAGCGAGCAAAGCGAGAGAGCCGAGAGCAATTGTAGCTGACCTCATTGCAAGAGTGGGAGCGAGATGTACGAGTTCGTGTTCTGAGTGCTTGCACTAGGCCGAGTTTTTAACTATTCCCTGCGCTATCGACTGAGACACGACTCAAAAATAAACATTTAGTTACGCCGAAGGATTCAGCTCGTGACCCAGGCCGGAGCCTCAGGATGCCGCTCGAAGCCCATCGCCTGATGCGCTACTTCGTGATACTCGAATTTTCCGCTTCAGAGAAGTGGTCGATCGGAGAATGTGCCTTGATCAGCCAAGCGTACGGCACATGACAACCGCCGCGACTCCTCGATGAAGCTACAAAGTGGTGCCAATTAGTGAATCAACCCGACAAAACTGCGACGAGTTAGTCGGGCGTACTTCCAAATTCAGGTCTTGCCCCGCTGGCATATAGTTGTTAACTATCTTTAGAAAGATTTTGAGCCCCGCGTCGAGCAGCTCCAACCGACATACTTGCGGAGGAGTTTTAGGCTCCTTGATAATATATCTGCTGTTCTTCTCGATGCGCGTTCTCGGAACAAGACGGGTGCTGGACTTTAGCCTGGTTGTAGAGGGTGCTGGAAGATGCCGAAACACGGTCACGTGGATCATCCATGTTACGTCCTTGTCCAGACAGTTATGCCAAAGATAGTCCTACTTTATCGCTTATGCTCGTTCCGTGTTCGTTGTATTCTACGACTGATTTCAATGAACTGTGCCTTTGTGTTTTCGCCAGTCTAAAATTATCACGAGAGCCGAGGTTTTTGGCAGCTCGAATTGTTTACAAATCAATTAGCTACGCGATGGACATATATCCTGATCGTGTCTGCACGCACTAAGATGCCTCAGGATATGAGCTGTTGTCTGGTATTAGATTATGTTGGAGATTTTTGTGTTTATAATGAACGCAGAGAGTGCTGAACACTCGTTGACTAAAAGTCCTGAGTCCAAACTTGTTGTTGAATGACTGATTCTCTACCCTTGCATCGAGGTTAATCGGAAAGCTACCCCTTCCGAGCCATATGTAGCTGTGGCGACTGGAGCTCACGACACTTGTATATCTCAGCTATTTCTACTAAATCGTCATATCCAGGCGCTTTCAGCAGGCCACACATATTGACAGTGAAGCTTACATGGTTTGGGGGGCCCATGTGCTGTATAATGTTCGTCGTCAACAGCCCGTTGGAGTTTGAGTTTTCTGTAGTTAGAACACATTCGGCAGACGCTGTATTATAGCTCGGAGCAGTACACTCCTTAGCTTTGGTTTCAGTGTTGATCATAATCGCTCTGTAGAGCTCGAACCATTCCCTCGTTTAGGATGATCGAATACGGTGTGTTACCGGACTAGGGCTCATAGGCATCTCACGTACTATGGGCACCTTATAACTGCCATATATCGCATAAGAGTCGCTTCGTCGTCGTATTGGACAGCTGAAAAGTATCAATGCGCAGGTTTGAAGGGGATATTCACTTCAGACAATGGCTAGGACTTCTTGAACTCCTCTGTCAAATCATATTTATTCGCGTTTCATTGAGAGGTGATACGTCCTCGATCATTCCGTCTCGTCACCACCCATACAGGGTCATCTCACTTGGCCGGTGTAATCCTCAACAAATCCCACGAGAGGGTGTACATTCTAATATGTCGAGTCATAGTCTACCGATATACTTCAACAGGACTTGAAGCTCGGAGCTAAAAATACCACAACCGGATTCTGTTTGTATGGGTTTAGCTCTGGCGTTTCTACAATCGATGCCAATGATATATCCACAGCTCATGATAGACATACTCGTTGTAATAGCGAAACCACAGATTCTACGAACCAAAAAATCCCATAGAATTACTACCGTTGGTCAACCGAACTCAGGTCGAATTATATGCTGCATGTTTTTTAGTAGCAACCCTACCTTGTATCGCGCTTTACTCAACACAGCCTCTCTGGTACGAATACATCAATCAAGAGTATTCTCGGGTAGAGTCAGCCCTCACAGCCAGCGGCACAGCGAGAATCGTGAACTGTAGGCGCAAGAATGGGACGTTGGTCACAGAACCCGAACCCCCCAAAATGAATTTTCGACAATATCAAACTTTAAGGAAATGTAGCTTGATTTTTGGACCGAGGGTAGTAAGCTACGATACCAATTGCTATTCTCAGTTCCAAACTGAAAGACGGAAATCCAGGGCTGAGGCGCGAGTTTCTTTGCCTTGCTTGAGGGTGTCCGAAGTCTTGTGACGATGTTCCACTCTTGCGCGTATAGTATTGTTGACAGGGATAAAATATACATAGCCACAGTGATCGCCCTCTGAACCTAGCGGCACGTGACTACTAGCTGAGCTTCCACCTTGGATTTGGACCTTCCTCGATTGTTCAGCGCTCGTAGGCAGTCATAACATGTCTTCGTCGTTAGGACCCAAAATACCAAAAACAAACTCGTAAATTAGCTTCTTGAGTGTATGATTCGAAGCTCTGAGGGTCATCTACAGTTCTGTCCACGACATTAACGAAGATGCTCCTCCCTTTGGTTCAAGGTGAGGAGAACGAAACTCCTATCATCCACAAAGCATGTTTCTCAAAATTTCTCAGATTTCTGACAGAAGGTTGGTTCCAGGAGTGGTGCGCCATATGTTATTATTAAATGAGCGCGCAGATCAGGATGTATGGAGTAAGAACGCCTGGTATGGAACTTTTTCGGGCAGAAATGCCCCTTGTCTTCTAGGTTTCTCGGTTGTGGTGTTTTTCTCAATAGCAGTATCGATGCAGGGACCACGTACCTCCACCACCCGATCAGACTGCGCGCATCGAGAATGCGTTGGGGCGACAGAGAGCCTCGCCGGTTCCGAAGGGCACGCAAGGCGAGCATTGATTCTCGACCCAACAACGCTGTCTCACGCTTTGGATGACTACTACTAGGAAAATACAACGAGAACCCATCATCATTCTGGGATAGATTTTACAAATGGAACGAAGGGAATTTTTTCCGAGATAGGAAATGGTTGCATCAGGAGTTTCCAGAACTTACAGCACTCACGGCAAGTGATGTACGTGTGTGTTTTTCATCTTTATTTTAAGTTACGTGCTTGGCGAACCGATCGCCCGAGTCAAAACGGCCGCAGCGTTCTCCTGAACGGTTCGTTCCCACACCCTTCAGATCTCCCTGGATGCTATTTTGACCTCCGCGTAAACTGACAAGCACGTACTTTGGGGATGGTGACTGTAGGCAGGTCCAGCGACCGTAGTCGAGGTCGGGTGTGGTGTGTTGCTATCCTCTAGAGCCCTTTTGGCTTGTGCTAATCCAATAATTTCGCAATATAGGTGCTGGGAACACGGTCTTTCCAGTAAGTCTTGGCATGCATCTGTCCCAGTCAGGGGTTTTCTTTTCTCTCTTTTTTTCTTCTTCTGCTCGCTCCTGCTCAATTCGGCCGCTTTGACTATAAAATGCAACACGGCTTATCCCACATTTGGGGGTAACGACTGTGTTTCATTCATCCAGCTGATTTTGGTGGCGTCTTACCCCACCCCTGGGCCTAGACTTTATTCCCTTAGTCCGTCCAAGCGCTGACCAATGCTCATATTTAAACCCATATCTAGCTCCTGGAATCAAACCGAAATCCGGAATTAAAGATAGTAGGATGCGATTATTCATCGAAAGCAATCGAGGTTGTCAAGGTTAGTCTTGCCTCATGTCTCCTTCTCCTCGCAGCGCTCTCGTCCCACATTAGTCGCCGGCTGACTATTGGAGTATCTACGGCCTATCCTTATCCGTACGTTACTTGGTAGGCACACCCCCTGTATTTGTCCCCGCAAATTGGTTCCGTTTCTGCCTGTGTATGGGACCTCTCGGGATCAGACCTCCCTTCCAATGTCGACTCTGGTACGGTTGACATTGTTGTGATGGTTTTTGTCTTGAGTGCATTGCACCCGAATGAGTGGGCGAATGCAATTAAAAATGTGTACAATGTGAGTAGTAGTTCAATTTGAATATTCGGCCTTGTCTCCGCATTTGCGGTCCCAATGTGCTGTTCCTCCCCGACTAGTGGATTTCGTTCACGCCATTCCGGCATTTGGCTGTGTACTCACGGGCGACACCGTTTGAGCCGATGATCTCACTTCCCTCCTCTTAGACCGGCGGCTGATTTGGGCGCGGCTTCTGTCATACGTGCTCTCCCATGCATCGTGACAGTCTTTCCCTGATTTCACCGGTCCTTGTCTTCAGTCGATTTCCCACCTCTCTTCCTCTTCTCCAAGGTTCCTATTATGTTTAGGTCTAACCCGCGAGCCAACTATCCTGACCAGGATTGATGTGCCCTGGACCTAAGTGGACCTCGCCACTCATGTGCACCGTGCCTTCGTACCTTCGTGTTCTGATTCCATACTGGGATCGAGCCTGATGTCGCCCCTCTTGGCATTCTACCTAACAACTGTCGCTAACTGCACCGCCGGTATTTGTTTGATAGATGTTAAAACCTGGCGGCCTGGTAGTCCTACGCGACTATGGCCGATACGATCTCACTCAGCTTCGATTCAAAGAGGGCCGACTCTTGGATGATAATTTTTATGTGCGGGGAGATGGAACGCGAGTCTATTTCTTTGACTTGGGTGAGTTCTCAAGACATGCCACGAAAAAACCTATGAGCTTGCCCAGCGCAGTAATGGGTTCTGTTCTCTCCTCTCCGGAACTTGCCTTGCTGCACCCAACCACATGAGTCTTGCGTCAATTGGCGGAACTAATCGTTGCTTCTATTCATATATCACTCATGGCTGACTACTGTGGTTCGTCTGCTTCAGACGAGCTGGCGTTGCTGTTCACGGGCGCTAAAGCCCCAACCAAAGACAGCCCAGACAGCGTGGCTGTGACTTCATTGGTGGAGGCTGATATTCCCCCCCTCGGCTCGGAAGGCACAAACGTAAATACCTCGACTTCAGTCGAGCCAAAGCGTGCTGTTCAAATAACAAACGCAAGCAAGATCGCCGCCCTGGACCGCGGCTTGAGCGGCCACACTACCGCTCCATCCGACGAATCGGCTGTCAACGTCCGAGAGGCAACTGGGGTAGATATAGCGCTCGGTCAGCTGTCGACAGCTGAACCACATGTTCCGTCCCCAACGCTAGGGGAAGTCGATGCACCGGCTGAAACGCGAGCTCCACTAGACGCGCAAGCTTCATCACTATCATCAAACGATGAGCCTCCCAAAGAAGGAACCCTACCGTCGATCATAGGTCTAGCTCGCGCACAGGCAAGCGCAGTTGAAACAAGCAATGCACTCGGTGTTCGCCACCCCCTGTTCGCGATCTCTGCGATGGGCGTAGATCGACGGCTACTCGTTAACCGGAAGCGACAGCTACAAATGTATCGCGTGTACGTTTATTTTGCTGACTCGGCACAAACCCCCTATCTGACAGGGACCATTAGGTGGATGCAGGCAAAGTTCAAGAAGAATTGATCCTCGGAAATGAGCCGTGTAAAACTATTATTACCTAGCACGCAATAGAGATATGAAAATGAAGGTTTCTTTGGGGTGGAGATTTCCGGTCGGTCGACTTGGTTTATCGCCGCAGCCGCGTCCGCGTCCGCCCCAATCCTGAAGCGATCAGCAGACACAGCAAGACACCGCAGCTTGCTCGAGCAGTGCTAGCTATGGAGACAATAGCTGTGGCTCGGTTCTGGACCAAACTCGCTAAACGAGGGGAGTGGAAGCAAATTCTCCAAAGCTGTGCCGAGCCCCAAGACAAGACGGCCTCGTCGACATGGATAGCAATGGGTTTGAGCGCTACGACATGGATATGGTGGTATTGTGGCACTATGGATAGCCGCGCCGGGGTGAAACCCCCTTGCGAACAGGGGGCTTCGTGATTTTAACACCCCAGACAGGACGAGATAATTAGGATAAGTTACTGTATTTGGAGAAGTACGTCATCGGGCCCCGGCGATTCTCAGGGTCCGGAGTGCTCGCAAATTAGGAATCGCCGACCGGGGTTAGATTCCTTCCGTCTGTCGTGATCAAATACATCGGCGCCTTGACTTGTGCGCATGACACGAAAGATGGGGTGGGAGCCACCGGGATCGAGCCTATATGAACTCGCGCGAGTGGTCCGACCTCCTCGCAATCTTTCTTCTTCTATGTCCCGGGACGGGGACGGGACAACAAGTCTCCTATGTCATATCCGACGGTGGACATTCCGCAGCGGCGTCGGGGCGTAGGTCCCCTATCTTGCCGAGAATGCAGAAGGTGCTTTATGTGTTTGTGCTGCCTTTGCCGTGCCAACTAACGTCCTCTGTTGATTTTTAGGCTCAAGGTAGCGTTGTTTCCGAACACAGCGTTCGGGCAGTATCTAACGTCCTGTTTCAACCCACAAGCTCAAGTGCAATCGTCAGTTTCCGTGTACCAGTTGTGAACGTCGTGGCTGCGCCTCCGTCTGTCCCAATGGCATTGTTGAAGCCGGCCGGGGCTCTAGGCAAGTACTCTGGGTTCCCGCTCGTGTTCGGTGCCGCTTACGTCTAATCTAGACGCCACATCCTTGCAACCACGTCGCAACTACAGGAGACCGTGCGATGCCTCGAAGTTCGAGTCTCCGAGCTTGAGACTGCCCTAGCGGAATCCCATGCAATGCACTCTTCTTCCCCACACCCACTCCTTCAAGACCACACGACGACCCCGTCACATACTACCGACACTCCCTCATGTTATGTTCCTTCAGCTTACGGGCAACTGGTACCATCCCCGCCCGCTGTCACTATCGCTTCCACATCACCTCCGGCACACTCGCCGCCCTACGCTGTTTCCAACACCTCACCAGACGCATCACAGATGCAACAACGATTCACCATTGTAAGTTCGATCTCTCGGGACTTGACCGCACACTAAACGTTCAAACCCTCTAGCCTTACGAACTCGATATCCCCCAGCGACCTCTCTCAAGTGGGGAGAACGGCTCTTCATCTTCTTCGTCTGATTTCGCCTCATATGTACCATCATCATATACCACTAGCGATGTACGTTCGAATCCTCTGTCCGGGCGACAGCAGGGACGTATGGCCGTACACCCGCATCCTGATCCCTCTTTGGCTCCTATTTATGACATGTATCCTCCGTATTATCAGTCTCAATGGTAGTGTTGTTTTTGTATCTTCAACAACAGTCAATCGCATGTAGCCAACGATTGAAACTTAGACTCGCAGAACACGTTCCTCTGTTTGATGTTCATTACTTGAGTCGAGGCCATAGCAACATGGTCACTTCACGCGGATCGTGGATCACGCAGCAGGCTGGTCGTCCTATTTGCATTGAAACTGCTCAACTTCTCGACAGGCGCCATGTTGACACCATCGTTCCATACATGGCCAGTTTGATTAGTACTGTGAGATTTTCGTGTTCTATCCACAAGGTCTAGAAACTCGACAAGGGGCCAGAACGTTTGGGAGCACGAGCTCTATTGTAGCTCTACTATTGAACAATCATACGAAGAGACTATTGATGCGCTGGGCAAGCTGCAACAAAGGGCCCTGGGTTGTCTCGATCAACCCATTGCTATATGAGTTTGGGCCTGTTTGGATAATCAACACCAAGCCGGCGGCAAAGAAAGGATCTTCATCCTCACCGAGCCTAGCCCAGGAAAGGTACCCCCTTTGCTGTACAATATAATAAGCGCAATCCGGCACACTTAATCTCAAAAGAAACACCTGGAGGAGCCCCGATCATCGAAGGCGAATATTATTTGAATAGTACGGAGATAAGTCGCTGTACCAAAAGATCCCCAAGCCCTGTGAGATACAGATACAACGGCCTTGGTCAGCATGCAACTATCTCGTACCTGGACCCCGCAATCTTTTTTACGTTTCCTTTCTGGTGGCCCACATATTTGTATGTAAGTGTCAGGGTATGGTGGAGCCACGCGGGAGGTGTCAAGTCCACGCCCGAGCTACAAAACGCCACCCCAGTTGGCTATACGGAGACTCGGTTGTTAAAGCGAACACCAGACACTTTTGCGTGGGATTTTGTACCCCCTCATCTCCGACTATATCAACTTGCCACTGCGGCTATCGTTGTCGTGGGTGGTGGGAATCTTAGGGGAATGATGATGGGACGATAGAGTCATGAAGTGCCACAAGAAGCTGATCATCCATGGGCGACAGGAAGAGGCAAGCTTCCTTGTCGATTTCAACCGGGATCAGTGCGTACATCTCTGATATTTTGAGTAAGGGAAACCATATACCTGTTAGGAAAGGGCAGAAAGGACCTAGAAGTTCTAGCATGAATAGATTACAGGTCACAGAAGTTGGTGGAATCCATCGAGCAAGGGACCACCCGAGTATGAACCATCTGCGATCTGGGGTCGTGACTTCATATTTGATTAAACTTTAACCCTGGGCATGGAGACCTGTCATGTTGAACGGCAAAACCCTTTCTGACAGCGTCGATGGGTCGCTCATGGTCATGATATGTGATACATGTGCACGGGTGCTGCCGGTTCGGGAAATGTTACAGATAGTGGGAATCATCCAGATGGTAACCAGCGGGAATACTGGCGATCTGCCGAGTGTATTCGTACCCCTCAACCACGAATATCGTATCACATTCCGTCAATGCCAGCAGGAAACTTCTGGCATGTAAAGATATGGTCGTACGTTCGCATGTTAGTCCTTGGCTGCATGGGGTGCCCTAGCATCGGGAAGGCATTCCTCACTGGCTAGTATAGTCTCGCATGTTGATCCCCCTTGGTTCAGATTGGCGGAGAATATCAGCACAACCTGCACTACCGATCGATACTCCTGCTTTACCTAACAGGTTTTTATTCACTGGGCATGCTTGCCCTAGTTATCCAACTTCTCATCATCGGGAAAAGCAAGAAATGACGCCTTTAGCACACCTAGGGGTCGACTTAGTTTGGCCTAGACTTTTCAACTCGTAAGCGGGGACGTAAGCTGACCACCCAAGGGCAAGTGTCGCCAAGTTATGAGCTACCGGCGATCAATCATGCGTGTGCCTATGGGATCGATGGTTTGAATCCAGTCAGGCCAGTCCCCGCAAAAGGCCTCATTGTACGAGCAAAGCTGTCCGGCATTTCCAAAGTTGGACGCGCGGGTTGATGTGCTCTCCGATAGCCCGCAGCACCAGCTGGTTCAATCTTCATGATAGCTGTAAAGCCTCGCTACTCAAGTTCAATCGAGACGAAACCTTGAACAGGTCCCAAAAGTTCACACCACAATGAGTACTAAGCCTAAGAGAACCTTGTAGTTCAGATTGAAGGATAAACCCCTGATCGAAGTCCACGGCCACGCGTCGGATGGTCTTAAATGCCCAAGTACGGAGTCTGGTAAATTGAGGATGACGAAGCGCGACGCTTGTGTGGGTGCCAATTAGACTAGACGAAAGGGCCAACGAGCTCCAGTGCCCTCCCGAAGGTAGGTTTATCGTGGACGAGACACCATTTCCCGACGTGGGACGAACAGCAAAGGCCTGAAGAAGAAAAAACAATCTCGGCGAACTCGGGTTTGGTTTGACCCTAAACATGTAAGTTCGGGAACGCTCGGTCGCAATGGAAATGTTAGAAAAAAACCGGATGACAGGGATCCCTCCATATGGGAGACGGTATTGAATAAGCTCACACATGGAGGTGGTTGGGTGACCGTTAATGGTACTTGGCGGGCATCGGAGCGTAGCACCCGGGTTGGGAACTATACAGCACCAATCAATAGGTTGCGCATTCGCAGATTTGTCCCGCTAGCCTCTTGGCGGGCGCTTTTGCTGTGTTCAAGACATGACCGTGAATAGGATGGAGGCGTGGAACAAGTCGATAAACGGCAGCTGTGGAAGCCTACGGGAGCACCGAGAGACCCGGATGGGTCGAAAGTGAGATATCCAGCGTACCGACACTTACCAGAAGATAAAATCCACGTGTGTAAACGCGCGTAGCGCGTTATGATTTTCGGCAAAGCAGATCCGGCAGCTTTTCTCACGTGCGGAACTTGGGTGTTGGTATTATTGTTGCATTGATGCAGGTGCGGTAAAAGTGCATCCTTGATCTGGCATCGCGATCCACTGTTTTGGGACCACTGTCAGCTCCGAAGGCGTAAGGGAGAGCTAGCGCTTTCTTGTATGTATGTTGTCCGCAGTGGTTGCGAGTACATATATCCTCTGGATCCGATCTGCCTCAGCTCCCACCTGCGGTTTTTGCTCTCATAAGTCGACTGGCGAACATGCTTGCCGAACCGGCTACTTCCATGGACACTGAGAGTTCTTCCTCAAACGTACAAGAGAGCAACGTCGGTTCGTCCGGTAGCAGGCGTCGTAGAGGGGCTTTGTCGTGTGCGGAATGTAGAAGGTGCGATCAACCCGGCCCTCTTATAAACTCATACCTTAATCTCAATACGTGTCGTCTAATCTCCGTTCTGGTCGGGGTGGCTTACAGGCTGAAGTTACGATGTGACAGACAGGTGCCTTGCCACTCTTGCGTCAAACGAGGGTGCTCTTCGATATGTCCAGACGGCTCTCTGACCACGGGCAAGGGAAATAGGTGAGTGGATTTCTGTTTTCAGCTCAAATGAAACGTCTCAAGGTTCGGTGGGAGGTAGATTTGTGCTAGCGAACACAGAGGAGCTCCACGAAAAGATCATCCAGCTGCAAGATCGCATCTCGAGTCTGGAGAACGCTCTTGGGACTCTTCAGGCTGCCCACTCCTCTCAGCCTCACCCTCTGTTGAGGGAAGATCTACTTGAACTGAAAGCGCCGCTTGGTACTGAGCTTGCACCGAGCCACCTAAAGCGCCGGCGCACTGACGACAATGACGGGGCTGAGCCTGAACACGAGCCGGAGGTTCTAGACGCACTTGGTACGCTTACGATCGAAAGCGAGGGGCGCTCTGTTTTCTATGGGGGTACTGCAGGGGCCGAATTCTTACTGAAGGTGAGCGAAAAAAAAAACTCTCCAATTTTACCAATGCTAACTTTAACTAGCCCGACGATTGCCTCGATGTCAAACCATCCATAAGCTCATCAATAACTGCTCGTCAAAGCTTTACCATCAACGTTGAACTACAGCACCTGTCGCAGTCTTTCCCTTTCAATCCAACGAGAGGAGACGAGAAAGAGATTAAGAAACAGCTGAGGGCATTGTTACCAACAGCAGACAAGGCGTGGACTCTTTGTGAGTTCTATTTTATGAACGCAACCTGGTTGTGAGTGTTGGTCCTTTTTATGGTTAAATGGCCCCTACACGACTGTTCCGTTAATCACACTCGCTAAGGTACAACCCCATACCGAGGAGTCAATTCATCGAAACCGTGGGTTTAACATGAGACATCACGATTCGACCGATGTGTTTACTAGGTTATATCTAGATCTTCAACCGCATGTACAGAACCCCCACGAATGTCGACGCTTGCAGCGCGCATCAATATGCAGTAATGTTTGGTAAGCGCCCATCCCTATATAGGTTTAACTTCCCTCGGTCTGTCAAGCTTACCTTCCTATCTTGTCCAGGCATCCTCGCGGTTGGTAAGCTATTCTTCGATTCCTGGTGCCTGTGACGATGCAAAATCTCATTACCCAAAACATATCAGGCGTCCAACTCAACACCGATCTTCCTCCATACTACCAGGATGCGGAACAATACCACATGCTTGCTCGAGCAGCGTTAGCACTGGATTGTTGTTCAGAGAACACGACAATATCTTCGATACAGGCTATTGTAAGTTTGTATCAAGATAATTCGCTGTACCGAATCACTTCCCCCCGCATATACTGACGAATACGCTCAGCTACTCATGTGCTACTTTTGCCAATTGACGGATAATAAGAATTCCCCGATGCATCATTGGTCCTTAATCGGCTTAGGAATGAAACTTGCCGTGGGGGTATGTTCATTAAGGTGATGTATGACCAGCTGGTACTGAAAATCTGCCCAGATAGGACTTCATCGCGATGGTAAACGATGGGACCTTGATCCAGCAGAAGCAGAACTTCGCCGGGCTCTATGGTGGGAGGTGAGTTCGCTATCGGTCTCACTCAAATGCAATAACCATACATATGTATCTCAGTTGAGGACGTTTGATGCCTGGGTTGCTATTGGGCTCGGGAGACCGCCTAGCATTGCCGCGTAAGTCTCGGGACCGCCGGCTGAGCATGATCCGGCTGCTGAAGTTTGAGCCTAGCATACATACAGACACCGAGTGGCCAAAAGACCCAGAAGCTAAAATGAATGAAGATGGCTTGATCGAACCAAGTTGTAAGCGTTTTATGCTCCACCAATAGCGTAGTCAGCTCATTTACGATCATAATCTAGACCAACGTGTCAAGTTTGTGTTTGCCAGACTACTTCTTGAGGTGATCGATGAGGTATGCCCATTTACCTTGCAATCAATGGCGATAATAATAACGCAACGGTCTACAGGCTTTCAGTGCTACGGCTCCATCGTACGAGAAGATTTTACGACTACACAGAAGGCTCCGAGAGTTCGAGGGTCCTCCTCACCTGCATGTACCAGGATTCCTTGGAAACAATTACAAGGAAAAGGCCATCTACGTTGACAACTCGCTGCAGCTTGAACGTCACCTCACATTCTGTGTCCCAGAAACCATTCTCATCCACCTACATAGAAGCTTCTTTGCACGAGCACTCAGCGAGTCTCCAGAGGATCCGTTAAAGAGCCGATATGCCGACTCGGTGGTAGCTATTCATGCATCAGTGTGTAAGTATTATATTGAGTGCCTAATAGACCAGAATTAAACTTATCATTCCAAATAGTGCGACATCTTGAGGCAGTTAAAAGCCTGTTTTCTCTCCTCCCTAACCTTGCCATGCGGTTCTGGCTGTTTTGGAGCCACGCGTTTTCTGGAGCAGTAAGCCTGACAAGCTCTTGAGGCTCGCCTATCGCTTAACAGCATTCCAACTAGACAATTCTCGCTGCTCTCATAATACGCTGCCCCGGTTCATCCCTTTCTGCGTCAGCCCTGCAAGGGTTGGATGATGTGTCTGAGCTATTTAGTAAAGCGCAGGACGCATGCAGAGCGCGCCGCGCATTGGTGAGCGATTTTGACACCTTTTGACTGCATATAAAAGTGACACGCACAATCATGCAGCCAACAATACTGAAACTACGACAAAGAGCCCACTATGCTTACAAAGAATTCCACTCGGGCCACCCAACAATCATATCGCTGGATAGCCGGGATTCTTCTACCTCCTCAGACGATGGAAGAAGCGATAGCGCTCTGATTGGTGGACGTACACGAGTTATAACGTTTCATGGTCAACCCAGCGGACATAGGAGCGGGTCTTCGAGCTCAGCCATATCTCCATACCCAGACGATTCTAGTGGCATTGTTTCAGGCATGACTATGCCAGATCCCTTGAGCGGACCACACGGGATGCATTCGTACCTTAGTGCTTACGGAGATGGGATGGGCTCAACATCTGGGTCCCATCCAGCCGTCCCACATCCGGTCAACACAGCTCACCAAAGTTTCGACAATTGTTGCAATACCCCATTATCTGCTCTTCACCCAGGGATGTTAGGTCCTCAGTCTCCTTCTTCTTACTACAGTTATCCGCCTACAGGCCCTTACTTATACTCGGGCCACCAGTCTCATTCTTACACACCTGATAGACATACATCTGACCAACAGCCAGCGCCCAACAATGTTGATTATACTTGGCAGGCGCTGATGGCTAGTATAGGGATACAGGGTAGACCAAATTAACTTATTGCGCGGGCTTTCATGTGTAGGCAGATGACTTAATATTGTGTATTTATGGGGGCGGTCCAACTATATGTATTTTATAGGCAAACATAGACATACCACACGTGACACGGATCAAACTTGACCATGACTCTAAGACCAACTGTCGCCCTGCATGGTTCTCTGCCTGCTTTACAGCCCGAGTTCTATTATTCGGACGTATTTCTAGCACCTTTACGCTTGGACGTTGACAAACTGCTTACCGACTTTGTACAACGCTTGCTCAATAAGCCCGATCAGGACGGGCTGCCTGCCTCGAGTAGTCCCACCGACCTGACCGGGGCGTCAGCTGAGCAAAACAGCTTTGAAATCTTTAAAACATGCTGGGTATCTAATCATTGGAGATTTATGCACTTGCGTTGCCTCGATGCGATCGGACGAGGGGCATTCTTACACGTGTTGCATCGTCTGTTCCTTGGTGAGTGCACTTCATCTCCAACTCGCGCCCAAATCATAGCGGTTAGGCAGAACGTTCTTACCGGTTCATTTATACCAGAAACAGCATTGTCATATCAGAAAAACTATATGAAACTCGGGGCCCTTTACGGATTGTACACGTTCTACGTGACGCAGCCTGCCCAACTATATAGGCTCAAGCAAATACCTATTCCGCTCGGTGCGTTGATAATCTTCTACCCACTCTTCTGGTCACATCTTACTGATCAATTCACGTTCTTCCCTAATAATGCTCGGCCTATGGCGACGTTCGGCGGTGGAGAGTAGATCATATTCAGCAGCTTTTTCAGTTACCCCTAAACTTTGAATACCCCCATAACCTCGTTGCCACGCACCTCATCGCAACCCTAATCTCGAACAAAGCATTTAGAGTATTACCCATTTCCGATTTGCACCCTCTGAACCCCACGGTACTTCCACAGACGTTTGTGGAAATCAGCACCACAGACCAGGATACTCGCCCCCGCGGGCCTGGACGCGTGACCCTCACCCAACGTCTCCGAACGGCAAAGCGCGCGGTGGATGACCTCCGTGCTTTACTCGATAGGGATGATCCACACATGGCCTCACGGGATATTGCACCACCTCCATCTTCCGTCAATTACACGCATCTTCGGGCTCTCATGCTAAAAGCTGCTGGTCCTGAAAATGTTGCAGACGCGATTCGGGAAACCAGCCAAACCCTCGAAAACGCGGAGGTTGTGCTTGCGCAAGAAGGCGTTGCCGTGGAAGTAGACTCAGAAATTCGTGCAGGACGATTACTCGATCTCGTACACGAAATTCGGGAATGATGCTTGACGAACTCTGGCGCTGGCAACGTTGAGCGGGTATCCATGCTTGCTCTAGGCGTGGTATTTGAACGCCGGCGTAGCTCCTATCGCGGGCTCTGGCAGCGCGCTCTTCATCTCAAATTCCAGCCCCCTCCCCAGTTCGTCACTATGGAGGGCAGTGATCCAACTCCATGAAATTGAATCATATTAGTTGCTCTACCTTCCAGTATGTCCTCTAGATGGCCCAATGCGATTTCTGACGAGCAAGCCAGCTTCGTCACATTGCCTCCGCCCAATCGGTTTATTACTCCCCTGACCATAAGCCTGTTATCGATACACACACTCCCTCGGGCTATCGTCAGATAGTTTCGAGCGTTATCTTCTCTTCCATCATAACTCTGCCCATCAGTCATTTTTCGTTTTGCCGATTACGTTTCTTCGGGACGGGGCAACACCCTCCCTCAATCTCACGTCTCACTCGTGCTCAGCCTGAGAACTGTCGGTCCACCCACCCCCTAACGCGCCTGTCCATCTGCCCCATGTCTTGCCCCCTTCCTTGCCTGTTTATCCAAATACGTTGACCCAATTGCTTTCCCTATCGATTCGTCGACCTTGCCAGTTACAATAATGTATCAACGTACTAACGCCTACTATTTAAATGTGCTTTCCATAATACTTATGAAGAAATCTATATGCTAATAAAATTAATTGCTCTGCTTGAAACTACATAAGCTTAGCCACTAACTCTATCCATTGTCCAGGGCGTTTGATTCGCCCTGAACACAGTGACTATTTTGTCAGAGGCCGACTCCCTCCCTCGATTAGATGAAAACTAGAGGTTTCAGGAGCCATTTCAAACGTGGTCTTTTGTAAGGCTCGAAGTTGCTAATACGAAAGACGCTGCTGGAACATACTTATTCTCTTCCTCACCATGCGACAACCCCTAAGCGATTGACTACCGTTCGTTAGCCCTTTAACCACGGAGAAGAATATAGCACGGTGGCATAATGTCAACGAGTAAAAGGAAGGGTTTTACTGCCTGGTAGGCGGCGACTCAGATGCATATTAGAGACCTTGTGTCACGCGACCCAAACTAGGAATCAGCGCATATCCTTTCTTGCGTGACCCGACCTAAAACCTAAAATACCTACTGCACGCCTTGGAGAGTATTGCAATGAGTGTCAGTCTTTTCATAATGCCTGATAGGATGTTTTAACATGTAAAATGTTCTCTCAAAGTCTCATCTCGGCCCAAAAAGTCCCTTGACTGCAGGCCTAAACCATCACATGAAACGCTCACCACAGCGAGGAAATATCAATGCAGACGGCTTGATTACCTAGTCTTACGTTCTTAGAGTTTTTCTGCACTCATACATGTTCGTCTGCTAGGTGCTTGTTCATATATATACTCTAGCTGTCACTTTGGGTTTTAGGTATGCAAGCGTAATTTAGGTTTAGGTCGCGTGACGCAAGGTCTCTATTCACTCCACCGCCGCGTAACTTAATATCCAGAGCTACCCTTAGCCTAGTACTGTACGCGCAGTAAATGTACCCACATGTCACGTCACGGTTTTGGGCCGGTGGTTAAGCCCAGAACAGATTGTCACGGCGACAAAATTCAAACAAAATCACGACTAAATGCTCTATAATACATGAACCTACTATGTACACTTAATGTTATATTCAATGTATGCGTCAATTTAAGCAGAGAATACGAGTTGCGAGATTGTAGGTATCGATCGGAGGCTTGGGAAGAGACAGAATGGGACTAAGAGCAACGCTGAGGGGAAAGGCACGTACCTGCAGTCTTAGAGCATGACATTAGATTTGAGAGCAGGAAACCACGTAAAATTTGTATAATTATGGTCTAAATATCGGTTCCCCGTCACCTTTGGTGGGTGGGTAGCCTTTCTGTCACGTCACGCAACCTAGCCCGTGGTTAAGCAAAATCCTGTTTTTTGTCACGCAGCGCAGGTGCCGTGTGGGTATAATTAGTACGCGTACAGTACCGTTACTCCATTTACTACGATTTAGTTAACTACCCGAGTTTTCCATCTGCTGTGATCCAAGTTTTACCAGTGCGACTGATTGGATGCGTGTTCTAGCTCCATCAGACCATAACTTAATTTGAGTGGATGAGAAACTATACATGCGGTGATCTGTACGTTGACCATACTGATTCATCGGTACTGGGTCACGTCCTTTTGCAGGCAGGGCAATGAGGCATATAGATGAATGCTTCGCGCTCTTAGCTATAACTAAAGAAACAACAAATGTAAACACATAAAACTGAAAAGACAGAACATGAATGAGTGGGATGGGGGATAGAAAAGAGGCAACAACTCAAGCCAGGAACAAACACGATATCCAGACTTAGACAAGCTAGAGTTTGGTCAGATTTGACAGAACACCGAGCTACTCTTATCAACTCACATCCCAATCCATGTTGAAAACTCCGTTACCAAGAGGGCCACCAATTGCTTTGAAGACAGCAGGCGACACATCTATAAGAATAATGAGCGTTGTAGCAGTATGGCGCGCGAGATCGACTCACCCAACGCCTGGGAGTCACAACCTGGACAGCTGTCGACAACAGTAGCGGTGCATGACTTGCCGTTCTTCTTGTTGGTAATCCTGATTTTCTAGCAACACATTCGGATTCTGTGAGCTATTCGTGCAGCGTAACAGCAGCGGAAAGCATACTTTGTTACAGTACTTTCCTTTGCTGTAAACTTTTGTAGGGAGTGCAACAATCATGTCTTTCTCCGAATTATAGCCACCGCAGTTCCCCAGTCCCGGTTGATACCTGCAGCCCATTAGAAGCCATACTCGCGCCCTTGTGCAAATCACCTTACCAAGTAGCCTAGAAAGAACGAGTAAGGATCTAGCTAAGTGCGCGGGTTATGAAACGTACCACTCCACCCCTGCCTTTGGGAATACCGCGCGCGTGGAGTTCATCTGTATTGTGCCTCGGACGAGGGACATGCTCTGCCATGACCAGAGCTAACAGGGCCGAGGCAGCGAAAAACGACAGCATGAGACGAGAGAACATTTTGTGTTGGACCTGAAGCAAAAGAGTGTGGCTAACAAAAGACGAGCACTTTCCAGTAGTGTAATGATCTAAGTGAGGTCCAAAGGCCGCGATTGCACAGCGGAGAGGAGGTGCGCAAGAGAAAAAAAGCCTGACGTGTTGGTAGAACTGGGCGCCCGAGGTCGAGACCTTTATATTTTTGGACGGCGCGCCAAGCCGCGTGAATATGTCATTGCCCCCTGAGTGCCCAGCCCGGACTAACCCACACATATAGCAGGATTCCAATGAATCAAAAACCAGACAACCTAGTAACGTGCTCAGTGATAGGAATAGTTTTCCTGTATTTTTCTAGTACTGCAGTCGTACTATGAGAGCGCATATACACATATCCTGCGAGCCAGCCCGTGTTGAACTCCCAGGAACCATTCAATTATCCTGGCTGTGAATGCACCTCACAAGGCCAAACTGGGGCAACCGAACAATTGCAGAAATAGCAACCCAGTGCTGTTATTGTCATCTATGTAATGATACATGGCGCATGTTCAGTCTATGGGATCGTCGAGGGAGAGGGGCACTGCTGGCTGGGGAGTTGTCAGTCGTAGCCTCGATCGGCGCAGCCAACATGGTGAAAGTAGAAGCTACGACCGTGACCCAGCAGCAACACCATTCAATGAAGGCTCAGGTCCAGGGCTCGTATTTCCACTAGTCGGGCTTGGCGTCGCATCTTCATCAGCTCGAACATCCTGCGCAACAGTTCCGTCGTCAGGATCATCAGAAAATGTTGAGGGGTCCGCTTCAGAGTCATCCGAAGAGGCGTCTGTTTGCGGTTGTTCGTCAGTTTGGGAGCTACTCGCGTCGTCGCAGTTGTTTGACCAAGTCGCTGAACTTGGATTCGCTTCGGGGGCCGAAGGGACTGTCATATTGAACGCCGACGAGGAGACCTTGAAGATCATCGCAAGCTTTCCCGTGGATCCAGAATTCTCCACGCGAAACGGCCCTGGCACTGGCCCGCCAACCACATATCCATGCACTGAACCCGCAGCATCCACCGCGTCTGTGGAGTCAGACATAGAATCGCTGCTCGATCCTCGTTGCCAAAGTGGCCATATTTCGCCTGTATCAATATTCCAGGAAAACAGCTGCGAAAGGTGCGTCGATGTGCTGTTTATGTCGAGTCCTGCATCGGCGTTGTAACCACATGGTTGGGACGAGAGCTGAGAGGCGCCGGTTGAGTTTGGATCGTAACTAGCACAGTAGGTCTACGAGTGATGTCAGTATGTAATATATTGGGGAGAAGCCCAGCAATCTTATACCTTGATGCTCTGATCGGTCGAGTTGAGCATCGGCATCGTAATGAGAACGACCTGCTCCGATGGCCCGATTTTCGCGGTCGCATTTTGAGCCACCAAGTACATCGTGGTAGACGAAGAGTTGCTAGCGTTGATTCCATAGCTGGGTATTTCACCGCCTACGGACTGGACGCTCATGGAGCCTGGCATTGGCGATATAATCTATCCAAATATGAGACAGGATCGGTTCACAGAAGTAAAAGCACGCACCAGATTGGCAAGAGGATCGCTGAGAACCGCATGCGACAGCATGTTCACTAACCCGATCACTCCAGCCACGCCAGGAAGACTACCCGCGAGCGGGATTAGTGGATCAAGCAAGCCACGCTCATCAAGGTCCCGCTTGTACGCCGTCAACTCCAATGCCTTGGTGTGGTGGTGATGGTGATGATGGTGGTGGTGATTCTTTCGAGTACTCAGAGAGACAAGCTGCGGACCTAGGCCGGGGTCCAAAGGCAAACCAGAGCGCTTGTGCGAATGCGCATGAACGTGGTTGTTGTCTCCAGAAACAATCAGAGGGTCGTCAGCATACACCTTGGTAGTTCCATGATGTCCGTGATGTCCATGGTGCCCGTGATGGTGGTGGCGCTTGTGCGAGTGCGCGTGGACGTGGTTCCCATCACCAGAGACGATGACCGGATCGTCAGCGTAGACCTTAGTCTCGTGGCCCCCATGATGATGATGGTGGTGGTGATGATGATGACGGTGATCACGAAGTTCAATATCCACGTCGGGAAAGTTGTGTCGGGAAATAATGGCAGGAAGAGGAAAATGATTGCCAAGTATCGGCCCTTCGATGCCGTCTTCCTAGAAATAGACTTTGCGTTATCGTTCTTGGTCCAAGTATAAAGGGGAAGCACTCACGGCAGGATGATACGGAAGAGCGTCTACGCCCATGAGCACCGAGCTGGAAATGACAAAGGCAAGGAGAGAGGCAAACTTGGGAGTAAGAATGACCATTGCGGTAATGAGAATCTAGGGTGAGCGGAAGGGGTGGTGGTGGTGAGGGGGACGATTCACAACGGACCGGATCCAACACGCCCTAGATTATATACTAACCTCCTAGACCGTGATCCAAGCTGTGACCGACAGCCCCTATCCACAACCTCAGGAGGGCCAAATTTCCAAAACGAGTGTGACACAAACAAGTCGGGCTGACTAATCGGTATTGATTCATTTTGATGTTACATGCGCGAGGAAAAAGAAATGGCTATCGAAAGCTTGCGTTAGTTAGATCGGTTGGTGGAAGGAGCGGCCGAGATCATCGAGTCCCTCGAGCGCGTGCAAGAGCTTGCGGTCCTCGGCAGAGAGCGTGGTGATCGACTTGGTGTCGTTCCCAGGGAACAGGTATCCCGGTCTGTTCAAAAGAGTGTTTTGAGTTGAAGGAGCATGATTGGCGACAAAAGCAAGGAGGAGAAGCACAGAGGGACTCACTCGGGTTTACAGTGAGTTCCAGGGGCGGGAACTTTCCCCTTGACGAAATAATCCTTCAGGATTTTAGCGGTACAAAGCGAGGGATGCGCCAGTCTAGGGGCATGATCAACACACCCTGGTGGGCAAGACGAAGACCCAGAAGACTTACGTGCAATGCCCAAACCTACTCACCCAGCACAAACTCAGTATCCCAAACCATCCTGAAAACGAACCAAACGCACCCTTCTTGGGTCAACAAGACCGCACTCTCGTTCCCAAACGCTTTGCTCATCTTGATCGCAGCCGACAAAGGCGTGACCGGGTCCGCATCCAAACTAGCATACAAGATCGGGAATCGAGTCTTTTTAAGACCGGCCTGGGTGCTCCACGGGCCGTCGTAGCGTTCGATTGGGCGGATCTTCCATTGCCTGCAGAATCCCATCCAGAGCGCCCAGTTTTCGCCGATCGGCCCTATGGAAGCAAGTTCGTGGAAACTGGAGACGAGCACGTTAGACTTTAACCTGAGCCCGAAATAGGAGCAACAGACTATTCGACAAGATCGTCAAACGATTTCCAGTTGGCTGGTTCAGAGTCGCCGCACATGATAGCAGCAGTCGAGGTCGTGAGTCCGGCCGTTTCCATGTATCGATTGAATACGTTCTGACATTCGATTAGCCTCTACAGGGTGGGGGTGATCGGTGGGATAGATACCTTGTTGCCAGGCTCTGCGTGCAAAGTTGCAAACTCGCCGTATACCCTTTCGTACATCCCTTGAGGCTTTCCGTTCTCCGCGTCCGCCAAAACTGACAAGGACCGTCAGTGATCTGAACCCTCAGGTTCGCCGTCACCGTCACTTACCTTGCGCCAACATGGGCCAGCTTTTTGGCGCATAGAGTCCTCTAAATATGACTTGTTTGGCGTCTGATGCAGTTAGGATCCCCGAACCGATGGACGAGTGCGGCACAAGCATCGGTCGCTCCCGCAGCCGCTCGTACAAAGCCCCGAGACGAGACTGAAGCTCCCCAGACGAACTTGACGCGGTTTTATTTGGATGCCTCGCAAATGCACAACGCTCAGGGCCAGCCTCGGCGCAATAGTCAAAGAAACCAGAGAGGGTCTATAAATACGCCTAGTGAGGTTCGAGATCGAGGTAAAGGATGAGTGACACACCTTGTGGGTGTCGACGAGTCCGTCCCTGCCCCATTGGTAGATATCGTTGTGGTAGGATTCGGCGTCGGACACACCATCGAGGACCATACGCTTGACGAGATGCGGACGCATAGCTGCAAATGTCGAGCCAAGGATCGTGCCGTATGAAAAGCTGGCCGCCATGAACATGAGTGCTGGCGACTCCAAGCCATCTAGGTTGAGCTCACCCCCAAAAGTTCAGTCCGTCCTGTGCTAGTGCTTCGACAATCCGTTCGATGTCCTGCACGACCAGTGTCGTCGATACAGATTGAAGCATCTTGGTGTTTCCGTGAGTTTCGCATGCGGCGTTGGTAGCTTCGTCCATCGCGACCATCTTTTTAGTGAATGCTTGTTCACCTGCCGCACGAGCGCCGGCAGGGAGATATTTGGGTCCACGGGCATCGTACGGTATGCCAAGTCTGGGAAGTAGCGAAATGAGAGCGAGCCGATGTATGAATGGAAAAAAAGACGGACTGGGTCTGCCGGTACATTGCGTGCCGGCCTTGTGCTTCAGAGCCAAAGCAGTTGAGTTCTGGAATCGTCATGTTGACGCCTCTGCATACCATCGTGGGTTGAGAATGAGGCGCATATAGGGAGGCACGAACCGAGGATCGAATCCGATAATGTCATAGCGTCCGTCGACCATGTCTCTGAGTTGGAAACCATACCCCGCAGCCATGGCGCTGCCCGAGCCGCCCGGGCCCTGTGCATGCGTGTAAGAATCCAATCAGGCGACAGCATGCGCAAACTCACACCAGGATTGATGAGAATGCTGCCGAGATAGTCGTTTGGGCCGACGGTGGCAGGCACCTTGCGCAGAAACAGCGAGACCGTGTCATTCGCGTGTGGATCTGAATACTGCAGGGACGGCCTTCAGACCGTAGTATGCACAATTCGGTATGGGGCTCACATCGCGGGGCACGGTGAGGTACGCGCACTCTGTGGTCGTCACGTCGGGACACGCCCACCACGTGATGCCGCGGGCGACAGTTGACTCGGCAAAGGCCTTGTTGGCTGCAAATGGACTGCGGTTGTATGCATGATAGGCCAACTGTAAAGAAGCAAGATGAGAAGTGCGACGGGACGCATGGTTGTGCTGCGACTTGCGAGTGCGGCAGCAGCCCAGACGAGCGTGCGGCGTGCGGGCCGCTTGGACGGCGAGCTGGGCGGGTGGGCCGTGGTGGGGAGGCCTTTTTCCGAGGTCATTGCGGGGGACGTCTTTATATGGGCCGGTGGGCGGCAACGCATGGGGTGCCCGTTGGCAGTAATGGAAGAAGCGACTGATCAGGGTTCGGCTGCGCTGCTTCCAAGCCTGCGCACGCCGACGACCGCCTGCATCCACCATGTCCGCCTCGCCCGCCCGCGTGCCGATCCGCCACCCGCACACGTACACGGGGGCGACGCCGCAGCGCCGGTCGCTTGACCAGGACACGCTCGACTACTATGGCATCAGCGCGGCCGACACCGCGGACATGCCCCCACCCACCAACCCGGGGCGTGCCCGCAACTCTCTCCACAAACCACGCCCCCCTCCCAAGTCCCCAGCCACCCAGGGCCCCCCGCCGCCCCGCCCCTCGCGAGCAAACACCGCGACCCTGAACGACATCCCCGCCGACGACGCCGACACCGACCCCTACTACGACGAGCCCGACGCCATGCTCAGCCCCAAGGACATCCCCCCGCCCCCGCCCCCGTCCTACGCCCCGTCCTACGCGACCCGCTCCCGCAGCAGCACGACCACAAAGAGCAAGAAGAGCATGTTCAGCTTCATGGACGGTCCGTCGCGCGCTCTCCTGCTTTTTCAACGCTGACTTTCCATCATTTCGCCAGGCTTCCTCACCGCGCAGAAAAAGCCCGAGATCTCGACGCCGTACGACCCCGTCCACCTCACGCACGTCGGCTTCAACACATCGACTGGCGAGTTTACCGGCCTGCCCAAGGAATGGCAGCAGCTCCTCTCCGACAGCGGCATCTCCCGCGTCGACCAGGAGCGCAACCCCGAGACCGTCATGGAGGTCATGAAGTTCTACCAAGAGACCCAGGGCGCGGCCGTCATCGGCGATGTCTGGGACAAGATGAACCCCTCGACCAGCCAGAACAACTCGCCGCCAGACCGCCGTCCGGACCTCCCATCCAAGGTCGGAAACGGCTTCCAGAACCCCCGGCCGCCACCACAGCCGCCCGCGAAGCACAAGCTCACGCCCAAGGAGCAGCCACCGACCCCGGTCTCGCCAGCTCCCTCCTCGTTCCGGCCTGCCCCGTCTGCGCCCTCGCCTGCAGCCCCCTCTCTCTCGCTCGATCGATCCAAGTCCCAGCGCGCGCCACCGTCGCCATCGCCCCAGCCCGAGGTCGCACGCTCGAAATCACAACGCGAGGCTCCGCGCGCACCGTCGGCCACGCGCTCCCCACCTCCGCCTGGCGGCACCGGCCAAAAGATCGCTCAGGGCCACCACGTGCGCGAACGGGTCGACAAGGCGGCCGCACCGCCCAGCCCGGCCGTCGCGAGTTTGGCCAAGCACGCTGGCGACAAGGGCGGTAGCAGCGGCGTCGCCCCACCTGGCTCTTCAGGCGCGCCCCGACGACGAGAAAAGAAGGAGAAAAATGACCAGGATATCGTCAAGCGTCTCCAGGCTATTTGCACCGACGCCGACCCGACCCGATTGTACCGCAATCTCGTCAAGATCGGCCAGGGGTAAGTCGAATACAACCACCCATGTCGATTCGGTGCTCAATTCACATTCGATAGCGCGTCGGGTGGTGTGTACACTGCCTACCAGGTTGGCACCAACCTCTCCGTGGCCATCAAACAGATGGATCTCGACAAGCAGCCCAAAAAGGATCTTATCATCAACGAGATCCTGGTCATGCGTTCGTCTCGTCACCCTAATATCGTCAACTATATCGACTCGTTTTTGCACAAAAACGACCTCTGGGTCGTCATGGAGTACATGGAGGGCGGCAGCTTGACCGACGTTGTCACCGCCAACCTGATGACCGAAGGCCAAATCGCGGCCGTTTCGCGCGAGACTGCCCAAGGGTTGGAGCATCTCCACCGTCATGGCGTCATCCACCGCGACATCAAGAGCGACAACGTTCTCCTCAGTCTTCAGGGTGATATCAAACTTAGTACGTGCTCCATCCGCTTTGGTTGACGCCAATATGCTGACGTGATGGCGCCCGCAGCCGACTTTGGCTTCTGTGCACAGATCTCGGATCCAGCCAACTCGAAGCGAACGACCATGGTGGGGACCCCATACTGGATGGCGCCCGAAGTCGTTACGCGTAAAGAATACGGACCCAAGGTCGACATTTGGAGTTTGGGCATCATGGCCATTGGTGCGTCCGAGCTTGCATCGCATTTGATCCCCACTCACAGCCGGAACCCAACAGAAATGGTCGAGGGCGAACCGCCGTATCTGAACCAAAACCCGCTCAAGGCGTTGTATCTGATCGCGACCAACGGCACACCGCAAATCGCCAACCCGGAAGCGCTCTCGCCTGTATTCAAGGACTACTTGGCCAAGACGCTCGAGGTGGATGCCGAGAAGCGGCCAGATGCCGCGCAGCTCCTCCAGGTACGTTTCATATTGATCTGGTCGTCTTCTGATGGATATTGACGACCATCTATCACCAGCATCCTTTCTTCCAAAAGGCCGAGTCGCTACGAACACTATCGCCACTGATCAAGGCCGCGCGCGAAGCGAGCAAGAACAAATAGACGCTTTGTTACTCTCTCTCCCTTTGCCTCTTCTCCGTTTTGATCTAAACCCATCGTTGTTGTATCCCCCTCGGTCCATGTTCCGTTTATCTCCTTTTATTCTCTCTGCGCGTGTCATTCCCTCGTTTATCATCCCTACTAGTGTAACAACTTCTCCCTTGAAATACTTTTGGTATGTTTTTTGTGTCGTGGAGGTTGTGGACTTATTTAAGACTTTTTTTCTGGTGATGGAGCGAGTTATGTAAGGTGGCGTTTGTGGCTGGGATTGGGTCAAGGTGATAGATGTGAATGGGTGGGTGCTCTGGGTGTGTGTCAAACGTGAATTCGTGGGCGAAGATCTAGGCGTTGGTGTGTTGGTTGATTCTAAACCACTGCTGGTTAATTCGCTATAAGCGCGGGGGGGGGGGGTACACTTGCCCCTTTTCGGGTTACTATGAGCATAGACTAGCACGAACTTGGTGGCTCGCGTCCGGTTGAGATCATTTCGATGCCCTAAGCGCAATGCAAGGGCCAACATGCAAGCTCTTCCGGAAGAACCTCTCCGACCAGACAGACGTAAATCGGTTGACAAGGTTAGAGCGTCTGGCTCGCTTACTTCGCCGGTCCCCTCCCGTGTTTTAGTAAGAGTTTAAATACGTGATAAATCCAAAAACGATACGGACTTCATATACACGAGACCAAATGTGGTTGTTGCAGACCAAAGATGATAAAAACAAAAGTGCATCGGATTTGTTCCTTATGGAGCTCCGCACGTATGACACTTGCCAACTTTATGGCTTGAGGGCTTTGAGTGCATCTCATGGTTTCGTGTATATTGCTGGATGGATGTGACTAAACTCAGCGCAAGTTTGCATGTGGAAATCATATAAAATGATATCCACAAGCCAGCTCTATGCGTGTTGGCCGGGGATGATCTAAATACGCTGCTGACCAAGTTCAATATAGGGAAACAAACTTGTGATATGTTCGGTTGAATGAGCTTATTGTGAAACCGAATTGATATTAACTGAGCTTAATGAGAAATAGGATTTGGTTGTTACCTGTTGCTGTTGCTGTTGCTGTTGCTGTTGCTTGTGCAATTGCGTGCTTCTCCTGAATCTGAGCACGCTCTAGTGGTCTGATTGAAGCAATCGTATTTACGAACGGGTGATTTCGTGACCAAGAGCGATATCGAATTACAAAAACTTTGCTAATTGCACCGCCATTGCTGTTCAAGAAGACTCAGACTTGCCAGACTGGTATAACGTGTGGGTACATTGGCAAACACCAAGTAGATGAAAATCCATAAACACCGTTTGGGGAAGCGAGTTGCTCCTAATATTAATAGCTCTGGTTGTACGACGAAGATATCAAGAACTCATTCGATGCGCCGTACAGCGCAGCATATATCATACGTAGAGCCGTTCATTGTGTTTGCCTGACGTATTACTATTAAAGACTTTCACATGTTGCGATATTGAATTCCATTCCCATTATAGTTATATACACTGTAGCAAATATACGATAAAGTCTCCTTTCGTTTGGGGAGAGGGGTGCCCCCCCCCCCGTCGTAGCCCGTATAATTCCTCAAAGTGGTACATAGTCAGTAGTCTGAGGGCCCAACTAACTCGAAAGACACTAACCGGCTTGCAAGGGCGCCCCGGCGTCTTCATGGTGCGCGTCCGCACCGGCCGGGGCTCCCCGATCCGAGGCCGCGTCCGGCACAATCAGCAAGCACTATCTACACGAGGAGGGGGGGATAGAGGGGGGGAGATATGCCGCGGGTGCACATGAGTAGGGGAAAAGAGGTGGTGGTAGTGGTGGTGGTGGATTGGGATGATTATGATAGACGAGAGGAGGGGGGAGAAATGTATGTACATGAGCGGAGCACCCGTGGCATACAGGGGCTGAAAGACCGAGACCGAGGCACAAACAACACACTTACAATTCGTTGGATATCGAGTCTCGAAGCGTTCCAGAGTGTGGGAATCCAGACGGAATGTCCAAGGAAGGGGCTCCAGGGCGGGTGTCCAGCGCTCGTGTCCAGGAGAGGGGATCCAAGGGGAGGTCCACCGAGAGGAGATCCAGAGGAGGGTCTAGGCAGTGATTGAGTCAACGGTGTGTGCTGCGCGAATGGAAGAGTGAAAGACTTACGCTATATAAGAAAAGAAAAGAAAGAGAAGTTGGTAGGGGCGTGGGTGTGTGGATGGGTGGGGAGGGAGGGAGGAAGGGAGGAAGGGAGGAAGGGGCGGGGATGGTGGAGGGGAGAAAATGCGAAGCCGGGTGAGAGAGTCCAGCCTAGCCAAGCCCAAGGTCTTATATGGCTCTGGATCGCACACCGACCTTGTTTGCAGCAGTTTCGCGGTCACGTGCGACAGAGGCGGCCCCTATTTGCTTCGGAGACCACCGTTCCCCGCTTGAGTGTATCTACGGCAAACCTCTAGCCATAAAAGAGGTACTGGATCTACTCAAACATGCTCAAATTACATGAAGATATATTCGCAAGCATCGTATATAGTACCAAGCGGGGAATGGCGGTCCCCGAAGCAAATAGGGGCCGCCTCTGTCGCACGTGACCGCGAAACTGCTGCAAACAAGGTCGGTGTGCGCTCCAGAGCCATATAAGACCTTGGGCTTGGCTAGGCTGGACTCTCTCACCCGGCTTCGCATTTTCTCCCCTCCACCATCCCCGCCCCTTCCTCCCTTCCTCCCTTCCTCCCTCCCTCCCCACCCATCCACACACCCACGCCCCTACCAACTTCTCTTTCTTTTCTTTTCTTATATAGCGTAAGTCTTTCACTCTTCCATTCGCGCAGCACACACCGTTGACTCAATCACTGCCTAGACCCTCCTCTGGATCTCCTCTCGGTGGACCTCCCCTTGGATCCCCTCTCCTGGACACGAGCGCTGGACACCCGCCCTGGAGCCCCTTCCTTGGACATTCCGTCTGGATTCCCACACTCTGGAACGCTTCGAGACTCGATATCCAACGAATTGTAAG
Organism: Ceratobasidium sp. AG-Ba; assembly: GCA_016906575.1. Lineage (NCBI taxonomy): Eukaryota > Fungi > Basidiomycota > Agaricomycetes > Cantharellales > Ceratobasidiaceae > Ceratobasidium > Ceratobasidium sp. AG-Ba. The sequence continues at coordinate 2,010,997 of CP059611.1, read as the reverse complement.
TGTGTTGTTTGTGCCTCGGTCTCGGTCTTTCAGCCCCTGTATGCCACGGGTGCTCCGCTCATGTACATACATTTCTCCCCCCTCCTCTCGTCTATCATAATCATCCCAATCCACCACCTCCACCACCACCACCTCTTTTCCCCTACTCATGTGCACCCGTGGCATACTCCTCCCTCTTTATTCCCCTTTTCTTGTGTAGATAGTGCTTGCTGATTGTGCCGGACGCGGTCTCGGATCGGGGAGCCCCGGCCGGTGCGGACGCGCACCATGAAGACGCCGGGGCGCCCTTGCAAGCCGGTGAGTGTCTTTCGAGTTAGTTGGGCCCTCAGACTACTGACTATGTACCACTTTGAGGAACTATACGGGCTACGACGGGGGAGGGGTGGCGCCCCTCCTCCGTAACACAGGATGGGCTAGACGTTGACTCTTTGCGTGTATGCTGGCTACGATAGTATTACATATTCCCAATCCAAATATTCGGGTTTCATTTGATGCTGCTTTCGCGGGAATCATAGTGGCTGGCACAATCGATATAATCATCAATGCAGCGACTACGCATATAGGTCTGTTGTGCTCCAGGCTACTTCGCATCACCACTCGATGTCATCGCCGGTATTTTGCCTATCTTATACCCTGCATACCTTGGAGCCACTGCGCAACCCCATTTGAGAGGGCTGTTATCCGAACCGTCCTTTCCAGGTGGGCAGCAACAGTATTATCTGCGGTTCAAGCACAACCGTTTCTTTCTCTCATGCGAGTCATAAAGCCGAACAGTCATCTTTCATTCGCGCCCACAGGGCATCAGAACACGTGTATATACAACCCGGTCGTACAGTCATGAGATCGTGATTCAAAAAGAAAAGGGAAATTTGCGTCGTTTATTCGCAACGGGCTCGCTGGGCAACTAGACGGCGTCTCCAACGCGCTTCTCGTCCGTCTTCTCAGAGCCAGTGGCAACTTTGCTGTAGACACCACTGTCCTGCCAGGCAGGCGGAGCCGACAGCCACTTGGCTCCCCACCCGCGACGGCGAACCAGCATCTTCCAGAGCTCAACGGCGCCGATGAAAACAATAGTCATCCCAACTATAAAAAGGCATGTTCAGCGTTATACTTGTAAAAGTTGAAATCAGCACTCACTGGCAATGCCCCATTCCCATCCCAAGGGAGCATGGCGGAAGACCACGGTGTTGAAGTGCGGGATGTACAAGCAAATCGGGATGGTAGCCATACCAAAGATAACGGACCAGAACAACATTTGGTTGTTCCATAGATCCTTGAACACGTTCGAGTTCGGATACCTACGGACAAGACATCAGTCAAAGCACCGACACAAACAAACGTTGCGAAGACGTACAGTTTGAACAACGAACGGTCGAGGCTCTTCAACTCCCAAGCAATCAGCAAGTTTTGCAATGTCAACACCACGAAGACAACCGAACGGGCACGGACTAGGAGACACTGAGTTCAGCCTCTCAAGCTATGGCTAGAAATAAATCAGACTTACAAATAACCTCACAGCCATCGTAGACTTTGTTGCAGTGTTCGCCCAGATCCCCGTGGCCAGCGCCATAGATGACAATGACGAAGCTCAAGAGACAAGTGACACCCATGACGAATCCGTACCAGAGCATGTCGACGATAACGTTGCGCGAGAATATCCCTGCCTTCAGACTTGCTGGAGGCCTGTTCATAATGTTCGCAGCAGGTGCCTCGACGCCAAGACCGACAGCAGGGAGGGACGCAGTGACCCTGATAAATGTCTTAAGTTAGCGATGCGATTGGCATGGGCGGAGGTTTGCTTACATGTTAACCCAGAGGATCTGAAGCGGTGACAAGGGGAAGACGCTTTCTCCGTTGCGGTCGAGGAAGGCCAAACCGATCAAAAGCAGGATGACTTCTCCAACGTTGGCCACAAGTAGGGCAATCAGGAATCGTTGGATGTTGTCGAAAATGATACGGCCCTCGGCGATAGCCCAGCGGATCGAATCAAAATTGTCGTCGGTCAAAACCAAGTCCGATGCGTCCTTGGCTACATCGGTTCCGGCGAGACCCATGCCAATACCAACGGGAGCTTGTTTGAGCGAAGGGGCGTCGTTGACGCCATCACCTGTAGGGACGTGTTGGTTGCTTGCTTACACAGATCCATTTTCAAACTGACCGGTCATCGCGAAGAAACGTCCGCGCCTCTTTCCAGCGGCAATCATCCGAACCTTAGTCTCGGGGGCACACCGGGCAACCACAAGTGGCAAGTCTGGCAGTGCGTCAATCTCGTCGTCGGTGAGCGCGTCGAATTGCGTGGCAGTCATGACGGCAGCAGCGGGAGTATCCTTGCTCAGAATGTCAACTTCAAGAGCAATTGCACGAGCCGTTGCAGGATGGTCTCCAGTCACTATATTCACAATGAATCAGTTTACCGCCTGACGGGAGGTTCAACGCACTCACACATGTGAACCACAATACCGGCATCACGGCAGGCCCTGACCGCACCACGAGTTTCGGGACGAGGCGGGTCGTAAATGCCAGCAAGACCAAGGAATACAAATCCACTTTCGACCTCTTGGCGCTTTTCCAGGTCAACATTCGCGCTAATCTCGCGGCGGACGGCGAATCCGAGAACGCGAAGACCTTGGGCAGCCAGAGCTTCCATGTGCGTCAAGATACGGGTGCGGGAGTCGTCAGTGAGCGGGCTCGGGTTGACAGACTCCGAATCAGAAACCGCGACGCAGGCAGAGAGAACGCGCTCGACGGCACCCTTCATAAAGGCGATGCGTTCACCGGCGTTGAGACCAGTGTGCTGCATGTAGACGCTTGTCATGCGTTTGACGCTAGAATCGAAAGCGTGCTCTGCCAGGTGGGTGTATGATCCTTGTTCAACCGTGGTGTCAACCGGGCTGCCGCCAACCACACGAGATACAGCAGTTGGGAGGCTATCAGTCGAGCCCGTCGAGATGCTAGCGTTTTCTTTGTCGTGAGAGCTGAAAACGGATTTTCTGACAAGCGAATTGCGGCCAAGGTCGAGTTTCTGAGCGTAAACCTGAAGAGCAATCTAGAACAACAATGTCAACAATTGAACTATCGATGTAAGACTTTTAAAGCATACCTCTGTTGGGTCACCCTCTCCCTTCCAGACACCATCGCTGGCCTGGTGGATCGAAGCATTGTTACAAAGACTTGCAGCGTGAGTGAACGTGGTCAATGCAGGCGATGCGCCAGCGTCTTTCTCGTCCTTCTCGTTTGTTGCGGCATCGCCTTCGATCATCACGCGGCCAACAGGTTCGAGAGCAGCGCCGTTACTTTCGACGACGTAGGTAGGACCAGTAGCAAGCCACAAACGCTTGACGACCCTGTAAGAGTGTCAATAAACTACTCGAGACCGAGTGACCAGGTACGTACATGCGACCCATCGTGAGTGTGCCAGTCTTGTCAGAGCACACATCGGTGACACCACCAAGAGCCTCGAGTGCATCCAAGCGGCGAACAACGACGTTGCGTTCTGCCATACGTTTGGCACCAATGGACATCGTTACGGTCAACACCGCGATGAGAGATTCGGGACTATCAAAGCAGTCAGACCAATGGACAGTGACAGAAAAGATAAAACGCACATGACACCGATACCGAGAGCAATAGCGTAGAGGACAACCTGGTCATTGATCCTGAACTTGGCAGCAGCAAAGACAATGATAACGCAGAGAGCCGCGAGAAGCAAGAGGACGTATGCGAACTATAGAAAAAAGATTCAGACGTTGCCCATTCACCAAGTGAATGATGACTAACCTTGTTGAGTTTAATTTGGAGCGGGGTACCTTTGCGTAAGCCGAGCCAAACCATCATCTTCTCCGTGGCGCGTTTCATGAAGCTTTGCTCGCTCGCGGGCTTAGCCTTCTGATCGCCAAGAGCCTCGGCAATACGTCCAATCTGAGTGCGCATTCCGGTGGAGACAACAATGCCACGTGCACGGCCTTTGGCAATAGTAGTCGACGAGAAAGCCATGTTTGTGCGGTCACCGAGAGGCAAAGAAGGATCACCTGATGAAATAGACATAAGATCAAAGTCTAATCGCATTAACGTCACATGTGAAACTCACCGAGAGCCTCGACCTTCTTCGAAACAGGCAAGCTTTCACCAGTAAGGAGGGCTTCGTCGATCTCCACGTTCTGGGCAAGGGTGAGGAGCAAGTCCGCGGGAACAACATCACCGGTGCGGACAACGACAATGTCGCCGGGGACGAGTTCCGCACTAGGGACAGTTTCGGCGCCACCTCCGTTGCGAATGACGTTTGCGGTAGGCGAGGAAAGTGATTTGAGAGAATCCATTGTTTTTTCAGCTTTATATTCTTGCCAGAACCCGACAGTGATATTCACTTTGGACACGTAAGCGCACGCCTGGGGCAAACCAAAAAGCCGCTTACATATGATAACCGCGGTGATCACACCGCCTTCAACATAATCGCTGACTCCGAAGGATAGCGCCATTGCGCCAACAAGCACGAGTGTAAGTGCATTTGCTACACGATCATAGAAGCCTGATCAACCACGGCGAAAAGGACTCGATACGTGACGCGACTTACCGACTTGAGCGAGGAGGATCTTGACGATGCTCACGCCCTGCGGCTCCTTGAGCTGGTTCTTGCCGTATTGGGCGAGGCGTTCTGTTACTGTCGCGGTGGAGAGACCGAGCTCGATGTCGGTACCAAGGTGGCGGGCCGTGGCACCGGGGCTGAGCACGTGCCAGACGGGATCGACGAGCGTGTTGCTGGCGTCGACAGTAAGAGTGGTGACTGTGTCGAGGGTGCTGAACGGGGCACCCGGCGACTTGATGCTAGGAGGTTCAAGACGGCGTTCATCGTGAGATGAACGCCGCCTCGGTATCGGCGGTTCCTCTACGTCGTCCGCCCCGGCAGCGGGGAGGACATGGGAAAGAGGCGCGTTGGATCCAGGCCCAGGATTGCTGGAGAAGGCGACATCGGAGGTGTTGTTCATTCACGTAGGGGGGATTGCTGGGAGCAAAAGTCAAGTCCACCTTCGCCCGGCCCGTGTTTATATACAGTTCTGGGCCCTTGCACAGCCGCGCCAAGTCCTCGGCCACCCGCCACCATAGGGGCCGCGACGGCCTAAATGCTCCACCCTCCCCTTGCCGCTGCAATCGCCGGTGTACCCCCGGTGCTCACCAGCGTCTCTTCGTCGCCGGCGGTGTCCCCAAGCGCCTCAGGTGCAATGCGGGGACTGCTCCCCTATCGCCTGACTAAGCCATCGGATGATATCAATGGCCCCGTGACCCGTTGGAAGACCCATCGTTACGGCATCCTACCACGAGGCGCATATACCTACCCCTAATCCAGCCGCTTTGATCATCTTGGCCACGCATACAAGCACATGATCCCTATCTGACAAAAAGTTATTCCATGAGATAACGCTGACAACTCCAGCATCCAGACTCGAGCCCGCGCTACTATCGCAGATGGCATCATTACCGGGTGCTTAGTCGTATGCAATCAAGGCTTTCTCGAATCTTATAGAAAGGTCTTGCGAGTGACGAAGCAGCCGCCTCACGCGGTGTTGTCTCTAAACGCATGAGGATGCGACACGTATAACACGTTCGAGGGAGTGGAGCTGGGTACCGGCGCCCCTCGGTTCTCACCAGTCACCGTTTTCGTAGGATTAGGCGCAGTTTGATATATTGTCATAATACCTGAAAAGGGGAAACCCGCGGTTCTGTCGAATCGCTCGTGGTTTCTCCAGCGATAACGCTGGTGCGCCATGCAATAAACCATTCGCTGCCTCGATGACTCCAGTTCTGTTGGTCATTTATGGGACTCAAAGATGATAGCCCGCTTTAACCAGAAAACGATGAGTCTGTACACTCCGATTAAGCCAAGCACGCGCCGAAACGGAGCGGTAGCCAGTCAATACGAGACCAAAGGAGAATAGGCTCAAAAACTTGCTGAAACATGAGTTTCACGCCTTTCCTGGACCAAACGACGATAAATCCCGCCGATGTTGGCCCAGTGAGCTCACTTGCCGTTACGCACAAAGCAAATAGAAAAACGCAAAATGATCGTTCGTTCGGGCGCTGAACGCATGAATAGAGTAGCCACATGGTTTGTAACCAATCTACACTTCTCCTATCCAACGCTCCAGATCCAGCTTTTTAGCAAAGCGTTCCCTGATCAGGAGTTCCTAGCGTAATTCCACCAGGGTATGGTCCTACGTGGTCTTCAAGTTCAAATCCCTGAGCCAAAACTTGCCCAGTTGAGCAGTTCACGCTCGGGTTGTCATGTCCTGCAAACCACGAGGTCTTAGCTCCACAAATGCAAATATCAGACGAAATAGACCACGTACCAGAGCATGCCTCGTACACGTTGTCCTGATTCAAGTGTATCTCTCCTTTCGAGTGTGCGTAGAGTGTGGTGACTATTGGTTTTGTTTAGTAAACGTCATGCCGAAAGCCAAGAAGGCTCCACTCACGCGGTGGCAATGTAGGAACGAGGTCTCGCTTGATCGTGACGCGTGCCAAGTCAGGGAGCTACCAAACATACTCATTAGTTGCGTCACATATGAAACTGATTGGATATTACAGTTGCATCTATGAAATCAGCGAGGGCCGCGTTTCCAATCTAATGTGCGGAGACGTTAGGCTGTGTCCACCTCAAACAGAAATGTACTCGCCCTAGGTTGTCCAAATGTTCGAGTAACAACATTAATGTTCGCTGGTAAATTCAGTCGCATGTATAAGCCCTCCAGTATGGCGAGTGCACCGCCCAATGAATGTCCGACGCAGATAACATTTGTCGCATTTCTTTCGGCAATAATCTGATTGACGGTACTTAAAATAGTAGACGCGGTTCGTGCATGCGCCAACTTGAAGCCAGTGTGAACCAAGGCTGTCATAGGAGCTCCAGGGAACATAGTCGTATTGACCGGAAGTGGGATGAAATTGAGGTCGGTCAGAACTGCCTTGCTGCATCGGAAAGCATGCCCTCAGCTCTCGATGTGGGAGAGGTTTATAGAAGAGCACATACGTATTATTTAGCTCGGTGCCTTGGTGAGCGACCACGATTGACTGTCCGGACGGCCACCATCCGACATACCCTGTGCCAAGGCGCCAATAAGAAATTGGCCATATTCGGAAATAGAGTTACCCTTTTCGGAATCCCGGTCACTTACAAAACTGAACCTCTCCGCCATCTCCCCCGTTATTGTAGACCACGAAATCCTTTACCGGATCGGCCTGACAGGACTCTTTGGAAGGTTTTTTTTTAGTAACCAATACTTGACTTGGAGCAGAATAGCACGTACTACAGCTCCAACTCGCCTGACTTGGTTGAGGACAGTACGCTGCAGCAGCAAACCAGCAATATGGTATAAAGCTGTTCATGCTGGCTGTACTCAATGGTGTGACAGAATCAGATGCCCTTGCATGGTTAGCCGGAGCGGATGATACTCCAGCCACGAGCATAAGCGCATGCGCAACCAGAGACAGGGAGAACATGTTCGTGACAATAGTGGTGAATATCGGTGAGCTTTGAAGTCTGGACTTTTAAGAGGGACCATAAGATGAAAATGTCAAATGTACGTTTCAAACAAACGGAATTAGCCAAACAGACGAGAGCGGGCCGAGCCTTCGAACCTTGTTCGGTTTGACTGATAGGCGTACGATGGAATGAACTCGACCATGAAATTTCAATATATTCTTTTGTCTTTCGAACCCACGGGGATTTTCTTAAGCATATCTCGGCACCACAAAAGGCCTATCATGGGAGGCAAGGAATTGTTGGGCCGAGAGGGATTATATTACTCGGTAAAAGACAGGTTTGATCTATATGAATGATTGCATTCGAAGCAACGTGGCGAAACATGCGAATCCTGTAACTCTCGTACTGGGGCCAGCCGGCTGATGTATACGTCCTATACTGTGGCTCGCTGCGTCATGCAAGATGACCGGAATATTGATGAATTGTTGGGTGGGTTTATGAAATCACTGAAAAAAGAATGCCGACCCTATATAACTCGACAAAGCTCTCGAACCGATAAATAGCATATCATTAGGAACCTAACGAAAATTCCCGCTCGGCCACCCATCAGTTATGACAGAGTCCACTGTTACTCAAACGTGGACTCGTCTATGGAAGCGTAAACGTGGGATCCCCTCGCATGTTATATTCCAATGGGATTTGCGTCTTTCAGCCTGCGTCTAAGTGTTTCGACCGATGCGATGTGTCTACCAAGGCTACCAGGCACATGTGGCCGAGCGAGCCCTCAAACTGGCTCATCCTACGCGTCAAAGCAGGACTAATGAAGTGTTGATATCCCATGCTCGTTTTGCCCGGGGAAAATCGTGTAATGATTTGATTGAATTAGGGTATCGGCCCAAATCTACAGCCATCGCTCACCTCTCGAAGTACACCAATACGAACGCTTCTCCAAAGTGGATGTATGGAATATGATATGTGGCGACAGCCCACACCGTATCTCATAGCTAATGCACGTTTTGCGGCTGCAAAATAGAGCATGTACTTTCTCATTAAAGTAAATAATTGCCTACAGCTATATGATAGTAAAGTACGATGCTTTTTGAACAGTGTACACGTCGATGTCTATTTATGTGCTAGTAGATCTGTAAGCACATCGAGGCATGGAATGATGCGACTAATCCAATTTATCTGAACTAAGCGCGGACTAGAGCAAAGGGTTCATTAAATGCCGTACACCCAGTCACAGTTTATATCTCCAGAGATTGGCATGGAGGTGTGTCGAATAACATCCACCCATATATCGACTTCGTACCACAGCCGGGAATCCAGAAGATCAATGGAAAAGCAAAAGTTTGAGGGATTCGGGGCGAATGCGGCTCCCGGGCGTGGGTTTGCCATGTGACAATGGCTACTGTAGCCAGGAGCCTCATGGATCGTGTATGCGCATGGAGGGTGACCAGCCTAGAAACCAATAGGACACAAAATCACAGCTAACAAACTAGCTATTAACAACCTGTGAATTGTTGAGTTAAAACTTCCTAACAATCGCAGGAAATCTCATTTGAAGGGTTTATTTCCGTGTGTGCCCAGTTGCCTTAATGAAGTTGGCAGCCCGGAGGGGCCGACTTATGTCAACAGACGGTACGAACCACTCCAAGGAGCTCGAAGCCAAGCCCGACCACAGTGTCCGGTGCTTGCAAGCCGGGCTCCCTTGAGATGGCAAGGCACGCCCGAAATGGGGTATCGTCGTTGTGGAGCCGGCGAGCCTGTGGACAGTCTTAGAATTTAGAGTTCGGTCTACGCCAATACAGCTTGTCGCGGGCAACGAGGTCGGTTCGTGGCCCTGAAATGGACATCAACAAGCAATTCGTAGAGCGAGAGAAGTATGGCAGAAGCCGCAGTGTTGTATGCGCGCTGAAAAGTGACGCGCGACGTTGGGTGCCATCCTGATCCCAGGGAGACACTTCTTTTGCGCCTATGCCGGCTATGCCCTGAGATCCGTACTGTTCCAGTTGTGACCGTGTCTCCTCGAACTTTCATATAAAGGATAAGTAGGATAGTTTCTCTACCGCACAGTCGCATCATCAGTTAGTAAAAACGCTCCCGTCTCTCAGTCGTGCCAAAAACCTTCACTCTGAGCTAGGGAAACCATACAAGATACACGCCAGGGTCGTCAGAAACTCTACAATCATTGGCTAGCATAAAGAAGAGGGCGTCAACCCGGCCGGGCCCATGTTCACTCCGCCTGGATAAGGCCCGAGATGATCAGTCAGGTTTATACTTCCAGCCAAAATTTGACCGGTAGAACAATTGACATCTAGGTTATCACGACCTAATCAGGTTGATTAAGTCCACCGAGCGCACTGGTGGCTGGTTATATTAACGTACCAGAGCAATCGTTATATTTACCATTCTGGTTCTCATGGATTTCACCACTGCTATGTCGGTACGAGGCGATGACTAAAGTGCCATTTAGAAAAGACTCCGTCCAGTATTTTACCACTCACGGGGTGGTGAGGCTGGAACGATATCCCCTTTTAGAGTGATGCGAACCTTATCTGGCACCTAAAAGTAAACTGTCAGTTGAAATAACTCGACCAGCCCTTCCAGATCATGGTACCTTCAAATCTATAAACTGAGCAAAGATATCATTTCCTACCTAGTGATGTGAAAGTCAGAAAATCCGACTTGTGTGACATTTGTTAACACATACCCTAGGTTGACCGAAGGTCCGTGTGACGACCTGAACATGGGCGGACAGGTTCAACCTCAAGAAAAGAGCGTCTAATAATGCGAGTGCGCCACCCAACGAATGGCCCACGGTCGTTACTTTGTTGGCACCACGCTCGGCAATAATCTGCCTAACCGCTTGAAGGACGTTATTTGCCGTTAGCGCATGTTCATCATGAAACCCTTTATGGACCTGAGTCAACGGCGGAACACCAGGGAAACGAACTGGGTCGATGGGAACCGGAAGAAAGCTTGCATCTTTCAGAACAGGAACGCTAAAGGTCCCATCGGCCGTTATGAAAGATCAGTGTAGTCAGTGCAAATTGAATTAACGAACTATCAAAGTGCTACTCACATATCGAGGGACGTTCCCTGGTGTGTAACAATGACGGTGTTTCCTGACGGCCACCATCCCACATACCCTGCATGGCTGTTTAAACTAGGTCAAATGAGTGAGAGGTATAGTCTTACAGTTTTGGATAAATTTGCTGTCTCCGCCGCTAGCATATACGACCAGGTCTTTGACAGGGGCGGCCTCACACGAGCCTTCATGATCAACTCAGCTGAAAACTACCACTCAAAAACATGGAGATATTCTTACCACACGACCACGTAGCCTGACTTTCTTGGGGGCAGTACGCCGCAGCAGCGAACCAACCGTACGGAACATAGCTGCTGATCTGGGCTTCATCAAGTGGTGTGACTGGTTCTGTCGTTTCGTTCCTCTTTGCAGGGGCTGAGAGAATCCCTGGAGCAAAGACAAGGAGAGAAAGAACGCAAAAACGAATGAGCATGGTGATATAATAACAACGGCTTCCAAGGTCAGATGGGTGTGAGCAATACGGAAGTGGTGAAGAAGGAAGTGAGATATAAAAAGTAGACTGGTATAAGCGTTTTATAGTACATCCCCCGCTGGTCAACAAGGGTTCGCCCGCTCGTGACGGGTCGGATATTCAGTTGGGCAATAGCGTATGCCCATAGGCGAGCATTCCACTGAAGCCGGGATCTTCTGAGTGGTTTGAAGACAGCTTTCAGCCCACTATTGCCTTATTGGGTTGTGCGATCATCCTCCGTGGAGCACTAGTTAGGGCGTTTTGGCTCCGCGGTGACAACATCCCAACAAGCAGGTAATATGATTCCATTGAGGCGCATGTCAAGGTCGGGAGAAGCCAGGATGTTATCAACGAATCGCAAAATTTAGATCAATATCAATCCCGAACTACGAGCTCCGCGACTTGGAAACAGTGGGCGTGCTACTACCTTAGCCGGCCGTTGGAAGTCGAGAAGCTGCGAATGCTAAGCACCGTTCGGTAGCGAGTGATCTTTTGACATGCCGTTAAATTAATTTCACGGAGGACGATGTAAGCGAGAGAGAATGACATAGATAAACTTTCACTATGATTCATGAGAAATTTTATTGTCACACAGCAATGAGTCGCGGTGAGAAGTCAGTAGTTAGAGTACCGGCTTCACTCATCACTTACATTATTTGATCCTTGTTGAAAAAACTTGACCTGTTCATGTACTCGGGGCTTGTTTGTGCGAGGCGCCATATCAGTCTTCGCATATATATTATATGCGGCATAAATTGTGGTGTGTGGATTGGTTAGTGCGAGTCAAGCGACGCACAGGCTCGCCCAAGTCACGACAAAGTGTGATCACAACGGCTGGACGTATCACCGTAAAAAACGCATCAGGCCTCTATCGAATAGAACTTCAACGACCCGAGAAATTGCTCGTGCACTACTAGCCGATCAAACCGATAATACCATTCCTCTATACGATAGCTAAAGTCATTAGCGTTGACCCAGATTGCATAGGTCCCGCTAATTATTTGCCAATGCTACCCAGGTGTTACTAGATGCCATCTTTCCAAGTTTTCTCGCTAGCAAGAGCAACAGAATACATCTTTCAGCGTAAAGTCCAATATACACGCTATCCCGGTTAAGGGCAATAAATAGATTGTTTTCGGACAGCCCAAGTGCATAGATAAACTCGCATTTTGGCTCCCAGCTCCCAATGCCTTGAATCTGACCGTATATATCATAGACCCCACCCTCGGGTTATTTAGGTTAATAGCCCTAGTTTTGGTCCGACATAAGCCGATTATTACCATAGATTTGTTGTCGTTTCAAGCACGTCTACGTCAACTACTCCTAATGGAAGGAGCTCAGGCGACAGTATTGACGATGAGCCCAGACCAGCTTAGATATAAGTAACGTTTAAGGGCGTAACCTGGATGAGTCGTCCAACCCACTTCCTAGATCTCACCACAGAGGCAATACTCTAATAATGTAAAAGTTTTAGAGCGTTGGAATAGCTTATGAGACTCTCTGGCGCCAGTATGAGATCCGCCAGATCTACCGTGGTAGCGAAAAACGCAGATTAAGGAAAAAATAGAACTTTCCATTGGGTACCGCTACGGCCATACAATTGGTACCAATTGATTGGCAATGCCCGCCGGATTAAATCAAGCTCCATACAATGATGACTGGGTCCGAAACGCTTGAGATGCAATTAGTTTTCTGAAACTGTCCAACTTCCAAAATGACATGTTTTTCGGCGCTTGTGGCGAGTACTTTCGCAATCCGGTATAAGTTCGTGGGCATGGCCAAGTCGGACTCGAGAGAAGCCAGCATGGCTTCCGGGAGTTAACTTTAAATGATTCTGATGACACTTGAATTGCGGAGGAATACCTAGATCAACGGCTAGAGCTTTAGTGGGTTAGTCATAGCTACTAAACAGCAAGTGCTGTTCGAGCATGCTTGGTTCGTGTTTGACAAAACTTACGAGTAATCTAGCGGAAAACTGCGGCGGACGAGGCGATAGACGAGGTTTAAATCGCTACCGGCATCATATGCAAGACCCTTGTGGCAAGGCATAGCTGGTCATGTTGCTAGAACTAGATCAATAGTCTTCTTGAAGTCTAAACGGCCAAATGGAGCGGACTGATCCATATCTTTACTTATATTTATAACTTTGACTTATAAACTTGCAGTTGTTTTCGAGTCAATCCAAGCTGAATTGACGGTGGTCTCGTGATCGAGGACCGAGAATTATCATATTCGGGTGTGTGCAACTTTGTAACGCAAAGAAGCATTAGAGCCGTCTTTCAGCATTCGGCCTGAGGCTAAAGTCATTCAGTTCACTAAATGAACAGGTCAGAGGAGCGAGGTGAACTTACACTGTATGTTTCGATTCTGAATTCCATTACTTGGTGGGTAAACATTATACTTGGCTCGTTCCCATCCTAGCGCTGGTTTGCCTATACAAACCAAACAGAGCTAAAATGACCTCTTGAGACATCACTGCCTTGATCGCATACAGTCAAACAGCTCTGAATATAGGCTTAATGATAGTCTAAACGAGGAATTAAGACTCAGGCGGAAGTTCATTCTTACTTGTTTTAGCCAGGAGACATCTGAGCGGTGGTGTAGCTTCGCGGGCCGATGGTACACAGATTCAAGAAGACGCTCAGTACTTACGAAAAAAGGTGTTGATCCGACACCAGCTTGAGGTACTCGCAAAGCGGCTCCTTAGCGGCGAAACATGGTCATAGCCGTCGAAGGATTCCGGGGTTAATGATATAACAGGGCATACCATTGACTAAGTAATTCAAGTCACCCAGAATGAAATGCTGTGGCGGCTGAGCTGATCAAATGAATGGGTACTGCTATTAGAGACGATTGTGATCCACAAAGTGTTGACTAGCGTCATTACTACAAGGCAGAAACCAAAGAAAAGGAATGATAACGCGGGATTGATGTTGGTAACTGAGCTGGCCGGGGGTATGCCATTTTTATGTGGCTGGATGAAAAGAGCGTATAAATGGTGCTACAGTCTCGGATATGATACATCTGGCCAATCGCCTAGCGCTGGGCCAAAACTTGGCTAGAGATGACAACGCCGTCCACGGCCGCATGCCTAGAAAGAGTATGTTGGACACGGGCCGAGTTGAGAAGAGAATACGGGCTCACCATCTCTGGGGAACACGAGCCCCAACTGGTCTAACATCTGAAACGGAGGCGGAGCGCGGGCGAGGCTGTTGGGCGCTTGGGACTGAGACGTGGGCAAGCGGGGTACGCTGAACCTCAGGGCCAATGCGAACGATGTTCGAGACAAGTCTTGAGTTACCAGGGACTCGGCGGGCCGTGGCTGCTGGCCATGGTCGATACTCCATGCGAGGGGCGACGCGAGAGCTATGGTGCGGCCGGGCGTGTTCTGCAGATGCTACATCATGCGAGTGGTAGTAAGCGAATAAGCGCTCTGCGTCGCCACTTTGGAGAGTGATCTCGGGTGTGTCAGAGGCCGGCTGGTCGGGCAAGTCGTCCAGGGTAATCGACTGTCGGAGTGGAGAGCTTGGCCGATGGGCGCCAAGTGAATTAGCTACTGTGTTAACAGCGAGAGAATCGGATGGCGGTGCCTCAACTCGAACGAAATCGTCAAATTCGTTTGTAGTGACCTCCAGGCTCCGAGTCGACAGTGCAGGAGAAGAGGGAGAGGGACGTTGGCGCGCTGGCCCGCGCACAGCTGCGTCTTCCTCATGGTCGTCAGCAGCAACCGAAGATGCGGTTTCGGAGCTGAGCTCTGAAGAATCGCTGTCATCGGGGACGGGAGGATGGCCAGTTCCGTCCAAAAAGGCCTCGTAGACGATAGCGTGGCCGCTAAGTACGTCAGACTCGGGATCAAACTCCTGATCTGTGCGGCGGTGAGCCTCTAGCAGGATGGAGACACATCTTGATGTGCCCGGGTGGACATACCAGCCCATCGCGCGAAAACCTGATCCTCGGAGACCGGCTCTGGGTGCACGATGTATTTCGGAGCAGAGGAGAAATGTAGGCGGCCCATGGCTCGACTTTTTTGGGAGTTTTTGGGATGTGATCTGGGGAAATCGTTCAGCGCCTGCAATGCACAGCGAGTGCATCCGCTTACGGGTGTTGTTACACTATGAGGAAACTACGAAGTACAATGCAGACAGCCACAAGAAAGATGTGGGTAGTGGCGAATTACAAGGGTCGGGAGGACGAGGCTCGGCCTGGATGCGTGTTGTTGATCCCAGTTTTTTCACATCAGGGCAGGTCACGTCCAGCTTCTCCCGAGCCGCAGCTAATATCGCCTCTCCTCCCCAAACGGGCATCCCTCCGGATCTTGCAAAGATCAACACAGCTTTAACGAATCTCGCGTGCTGCGTCTGACATTAAATGCTGTGACCAGCTGGGCTTTGAGGTTGGTGCGTCGACTGAGAATTGCGTATCGAAAGTGTCGTCCTACAACGGCTCCCCCGATGACGAAGCCAGGAAGGGTATGAATCGAAATGCCCAGGCTGTCGATGCAAGTGTGAATGAAGGACTCAAAGAACGACTGACTATATCGCCAATCCAGAAGTTCTTGTCTCGTCCGTAGACCAGAGTGTTATATATATGAACTCAATTTATCTTTCAAAATATATAGATCTAATCATATGCGTTTGGTAGTTCGTTTCCGTGCAGCTAGGCTAATCGTGAGCAAAATTTATGGCCTTCGCCCGCGGCATCGTGCATATATTCAGCCTGTATATAAACGTGATAAGGGCTGCGCTACACTCTGGACAACCAAGCCAGATGAGAGCCGACATCTATGTATGGCAAAGATTGCCAATAGGGACAGCCATATGACGGGTGGGGCAAGCGCTTATTTGCGTTGGATCGAAGAACAATGTATTCCACATGTCAAAGGATACGGAGCAAACCACCACTGGCGTGATTTTGCTCTATCCACCGACGGTAGCCTCGAGCATAGCATCCCAGTAGCCTCAATTGGTCCCGCTATTGTTATAAATTTACCAGCCGGCGTCGTTCCTTGTAAGCCAGTTTGCGCCCGGTTTTTCACATCATTCTAAACAGCCTCGAAGTCTAAGCCAACCCATTAATGGCAACTCACGACATAACCATCGATGATGGAAGCCCACTCATCACATACACTGGAGAGTGGAACGATTCGACAAACGAAGATATTGTTAGCCAGTACTGGCTCAACACCTATCACTCCACCTCGCAAGTAGGAGCGGCCGCCACTTTCAGCTTTACAGGAACGGCGGTATACATATACGGGTAAACTATCTTGCTTTTCTGTCACTCAATCAGTACTGAAAATCCTGTGTCAGATCGAAGCGTCCCAGTCATGTTGGTACTAGCGCGCTGGCTGAGCTCTGCATCCTCTGAACGCCATTTGCCTCAACAGGGTACCTTTGATGTTGATGTTGACGGGGCATCTATCGGACAGTTTGATGGAGCAAGTACTGCCATAGAGAACATGCAGCTGCTTGCTGAGGCCAAGGGCCTCAAATGGGGAGAGCACATTGTAAGCACAAGTTTGGGGTTCAAACTATCTACTCAACCAGTACACGACAGGTCACCATTACAAACTCAGATCCCCTGGGAAACTTTCTCGATATTGATATGATTAAATGGACTACCGGGAAAGCCGGGTTGTGAGTTTTGTTTGGTCGTCTTTTTGAACATCAATGGAGTATTCTTTTGTAGATCCTCGATCACAAACTCGACTCAGATAGACGACGCCGACACTTCTGGAGCCGTAAAATACTCTCCATCTGGCTCTTGGGCGAACACCGATGCAACGGTCGCAGAGGGCGCCTATCTCGGAGGCACTGTTCAGTGAGTTGGCCAGCAGGTTGCGTGGTTAATTTAGTAACCAAAAGCACAGCTCATCCTCTACGCTCGGCTCGTCGGTCGCAGTTCGCTTCAAAGGTAACAGCTCACATTTCCAACTCAGCGGACAATGAACCTTTGGTTTAGGAAACGCCGTATATGTTTTCGGCTCGACCGACAGCTCCTCGGGTAGATTCGACGCACAGGTAGACCAACAGACCGCGGTATCATTGGTTGGGACGACGTCTACCTTCCGGCAACCAGCTTTATTGGTGAGTTCCACGAGCAAGCTCATTCAATTTCCGCTAATCGTATGATAGTACTATGGAGATGGCTTTACGGATGGTGAACACACCTTGACCTTGACTAACCAAGAGGAAGGGACATTCTTGCGCTTTGATTACCTTGTGGCTTCGACCTGGGCCGCAGGGTGAGTTTTGATCATGTTTGCCTTGGCTGATGCTTACCCTGCAATAGCGCATCATCATCCAACAGTGCTGATTCCTCAGCCGGTACTGTAGCAGCCACCACCAACCAGGAGCTCCACAAATCCAACAACGCGGCGGTCATAGGAGGAGCAATTGGTGGAGTTGTAGGGCTCCTCCTACTGGTGCTATTCGCGCTTTGCTGCCTTCGACTTAGGCGAGCAGCAACCATGGATGAGAGCCGATCCGACACAAAAATAGTTAGCGAGGACGGGATAACCGAGGGACAAGCGAGGCCACGCCCGCTTTCGCATTTCTCATGGCGCCCGAGAAGTCAGGTTCGACCGATATCCACAATATCTGGTGTCTCTGGGGCGTCTGGGCCAGGGATGGCCGGGATAGGCGCTCATAGGTAAGTGCAGAACAGCAGATGTAGCTTGTACCCTGCTCACGTTCGTTACAGAGTCACTGGCGCGGTAACTGGAGCGATTACTGGTTGGGCCTACAAGAGGCGGTCAGCACAACAAGCTGATCTAACTGAAAAAGCGTACCCTTCAAATACGCTACAAGTTCCCCAACGCTAATGTTTAGGGGAAACACTTGCTCATTCGATAAACACGAGACTACAAAAGTTTAATCAGGACACTACTCGTTTACTGTTAATATGCTCTTTCATGAATATTGTTGTTGGGGGTTGTAGGTATAGACTCATGTTTAGTATTGTTTTGATATGCTGTCTTCTGGTGTAACTTGCTTTCGGCCTGTGACTGATAAACTCGAACAATATTCATCAACAGTTTCCATAAAGTCTAGCTAGAACATAAGCAATGTCATACGAAGCGAGGGATCCTTAGTGGGCATATTTCATTTTTGTTGCTATAAATGCCTAGGAAACCTCAGCTCTTACGAATGGAGCCGATTAGCTAGCTAGCAACCCACGATTTCATGCAATTGGAAGTGTGAACTAAAGTTGAACGCTTGTCGGAGTGCTAACGTGGGTTAAATTACCGGACAAATCCAAGGTGGTGTAGAAGATAGTGGGTCGGCCTAACTCGGGCCAGAACAGTACCTATACAGTTCATTCCTCCGGCGAGATCTAACTCAGACCAAGGCACTAGTCGGACCCAGAAGGAACGAACGACCCACCATCGGTTCCGAAAACCGAACAGCAAAATAATTGAGCCAATTCTACAAGGCTGGCTCCAAGGTGCCCACTTTCCACTCGATTTTATGGACAGGAACGTTACTTACGTACGCATATACCCACCACTCTGAAACTCTTCTCAAATCCTTCGCCGTCCCACACATGATCAAACATTCGATTACCCGGATCAATTTAATCTATGGGTGTTTGGATAAGCTCCTAAATAGTGGAAGGACATGCACCGGAGAGGCTTCCATGGAATAGAAGGGGGCTCTGCAGCGTGCAGACTGCGCAATCGGTTGTTCATTGAGAGTCGGAATTTGAGCCTATGGGAAAATGTGACAGGCGCGAAATGAACTGTGCCACGCCTCCTTGATTGCGTTGCCAGCAGCCTAGAACGTCTGAAGGTAGGGTAATGCATATTAGTCAAGCTCTCCACATTCTAAAGAGTGTGGGCTTCGCGATTTATGGTGGGTGTAGGGGAAAAGGCTAAATCCACCAGCATTGAGGATTTATGGATTCAAGGCATTCATTATGTGCGGCGTTACTACGAATATTATGATCACATCTAGATCTACCTCGTGAGTGTTTGAAATTTAATAAACTTCTTCAGCTGAGCCTGTAAAATCACTCACAAAACTTGTCTCCTCAACTTTCAGCCACACTCATCTCCAGAAGTTTATCAATACTCAGCCCCAAGTCTCCATTGTTGGCTTCCAACACCATATCCGTCACCTCACGATCCATCGTCGGGAATATTTGCTGTAGGGTGTGCCGGGCGGCATCAGCAGCCGCGGCATGCGCTCGGTCAATCTCGGCCTGCATGGCTGAAAAGTCTAACGGGCTACCAGGCCGCGGAGGGGTTCGTCCCGAGTCGGGAGTGGTCGGGAACGAGGTGCTGAGGCCGAGATTAGGAAACTGCAGGGGCGGCAGCAAGCCTGGCTGTTCGCGAGGCGTGCCGGGCTGGCTCTGTCGAACGCGATAAGGTACCTGACCGGAAGTTCCAGGGTATCCCCGGCCTGGACTCGAAGGCTCGTCGTCTAGCACTTCGCTAAAGATACGGCCGATCGCATTCAGAGGCTTTGATAGCGACTCGCCTGTCCGCTCAAGGAATTTCCGCGTATCCTCGGCGATAGCTGCAACCTGAGGCAACTGCAAGGTTCGTGCGGATTCCTCGCCAACTGATGACGAACTCGAGGCTGATGCAAACTGTGATAGGTCAGAGCCCGTTGAGCGGGAAGAGACAAATGGAGCCGTCGCGGGCGGAGAGGTCGGGTCAGGGGACGGAGGTAAAGCAAGGATTGCCTGTTCAACGTTCCTAGTCACCATGAATGGTAAGAATAAGCCTTGAACCAACGTCCGGGTACGCACGCCTCGAATTCTTGTTGTGTGATGTTTGATAGTGAACTGTGATCCATAGTTTCGATGAAGGATACAGCGCCCATCTACAACCTGTCAATCACAAGGACGCATCCACTGACATGCACGAGTGACTTACCAAGCTTGAAAGATAGTAACCTGATTCACTCTGCAATTTGCTTGCTCTTCGGAATCTGTTGATGTACCTGCGAGCAGCTGACTTGAGTCCCTATCATAAATGCTATCGGAAAATGAACCCACTCAATGTTGGACAACAGATGCTCAGGATTGGCTCGTATCAGAACAAAGATGAGCAAGGGAATAAAGCTATCTGCTCCCCCATCTCCCTGTAGATGTCGAATAAGACCTGGTGGATCATGAACACCAAAAGAAATACGAAAGAGTTGTATGACATACCAAATATAACCTTACAGGAATTAAGGATACATATCAACTTGTCCCTTGGGGCCTTGTAGTGATCAATCTTGTTCATTTCTGGTACGTCCAGAAGTCAAAACGGGCAAAATCTGGATGAAACAGCACAATCTACCTTGTTGTGCGAACATTAGAAATCCCATACTAATCTCGCTGTCCGCCGCCCTTTCGGCGCTCGCAGGTGACATCTTCTCTTCCGCCGGCTCACCGCTTTCCGGCAACTTCATAGGAATATCAAGGTGCTCTGGCCTGATCCATCCAAACAAGGAAATCCTCTGCTTGAGCACTCGGTCCCGTTCCAGGTCGTCTGTAGTTACCGGTTTACCGCTTCGTGCTATTTGGGGAGAAAACGTACTGCAACCTGGTCAACGGAGAGTGTATCATTTGTATTGAGTTCCCACTTACAATTCGTAGAGCCTATTCATCACCAGCTTCTCCATCCCCTCTACCGCATTGTCAAACTCTACCTCTGTATTCTTTTTCCAAATATCGCACTCCCGCATGCGTGCGGAGATGAACTGCCAGGCTAAACGTCAGAGACCGCGCTCGTGGTTCCTGAGCGGACGTACCGTAAGAAAGTCATGGACCAGCTTGATCTGATCGTTGACCGTAAACGTCTTTTTTGCAAAGTTGTGCAGGAAACTAGCATATTTGGTTTGAATGGATCTTAAACTAGTTGAAACGAATCGTATTTACCTTCGTAGGTACTTGGCCACAGGGTCCGCCGGTCTCGACTTGAGCTGTTCCAAAAACCTTGGAAAATCAAACTGTTCTGGGTCAGGCGGCGGGTTCGGACTGGCAGGGGCAGGGATAGGAGCCGCAGCAGACGCAGATGAAGTGGAAAGTCCCGAAGCGTGCGTGGGTTTTGTCCGTGTGGCAGGAGACTGTGGCGGCAGTGCACTAGAAGCTCGTTTAGGTGAAGGCAAGTCTGGTCGGGTGGCCGAAGCAGGTGAAGATGGTCTCGAGATGAACGACCGAGCAAGGCTTGTGATGGAAGGGAATGTCGCAACAGTTGCTGGTGCAGAAGTGGGCGGTAGTTCTTGCGTGGTGCTCTTTGGGGTTGGTATGGGTTTGGGTGCGACCACAGGTGACTTTTTGGTGCTTGAAGTCACAAGCGGGTCGAATTCGTCGAGCACGTCAGTATTGAATCGAGGCTTTGCCGAAGACGTCGCAGGGGGTGATGTTGGGAAATTAAAATTCTGTGGTATTTGGATGTCGGTCACTACCGCCAGGCGGGGTGGCTCCCCATTAGCCGCGGAACCCCTCGTAGACTCGAGTTTGCTATCGGTTACAGCCGAGGTTTGTTCAGACCCTTCGACGACAGATTCGCGTTTGGGCACGTCGGCTTGTGGAACGACCGTGCTGGTACTCGCCGCTGCCGCAGCGGGGATGTTCGACTTGTCCCCAGGACCAGGCTGATCATCCATCTACAGCGCGAAGATAGTCGGAAGTGTCTAGTTTTGAACAAGGAGCTCGGGTATTCTTTTAGGTCGTCTGGATATATGTCTGGTCTGAGTAGAAGGTCTCCGGGGCGTTTGTGTTGGGTGCATCGCCCCTGCCCCTGATCATAAACCCCGATTAGGTTATCAGCTCGCCTCCACCCCAGCTAGGGCTCCTCGACTGTATACGTCCCAAGTTTCAACCCCGCATACCAAAAAATTTCGGTGTCACCCCAAGACGCAAGACGACCCCGAGACCAGAGCTCACTCCTGTACAAGATGCATGGATATTCGGCCCAAGTATAGTACAGCCCTGAATACACAAGTAGATTGCAGAAATGAAATATCAAGTAAAAATGAAGTCAAGATATGTAAAAGGTGCGATAACACAGAACAGTAACCAACGCCTCGGTCCAAGACCACCGAAAAGAAGCAAAACCGGTATCTAAAAATGACCAAGGCGGGAGCCCCAATATACACACAGTGATAGCAACAAATCGGAGATAAAAGGTATATACCGAGTCAAAACGACTGGAGGCAGCGACATCCGGGCGGGGATACAGGATGGGAGAGAGACCAGGGCAAGAGGAAAAAGCGAGAGAAACAAACAACGAATCGATCCAGTCATACCTTAATCCCGATATAGTCAACAACATCTACATATCCAATCCTAGTCCCATCGTCAAACTGTACTCGTCCTTGACTCCTGCATTTTGGCCCGGTTGGCCCATAAATCCCCCCATACTCGACCCGCTACGTGGTCGACCCGACTGCGGAACCATCCCGGTTAAATATTGACCCAGGCCAAGTCCATGAGGCGCCGAGTCGCTTCGTGCTCGCAACAACCGACGGGAGCTTTCGCCTTGCGCCGATTGCTGCGTCACGGGGAGAGTGGGGTGTGTCTGGGAGTGCTGCGGATGTGGATGTGGCTGGTTCAGCCCATGGTGTTGATCGAGGTCGAGCCCGACTGTCGAAAAACTCGGATCATCGACACGCATGCGCTTCATGTTTCCGCGCCCATCTTGGGGTTGGGGAAAGTTGGGCGAGGTGGGCGATGGTGTAGGTGAATAGAAATTACCATTTGGTAACTGGAACGGCGGTGGCAATGGGGATTCGGGCGGTGAAGTGATATAAATCGGTGGGTTGTCGCTGGGTTCAAGCAAGTCGTTTGGGAACTGCCCTGGCACTGTAGTATTCCGTCAGCATTGGAGCAGACAAGCAGCGAAAAAGCAAAAGACTGACTTTGGCCCGGATGCGAAGCCGCGACAAAGTCGTAGAGCATCTTGACCACATCCGTCAATCCCTCGACCTTCGCTCGCTCCTCTGCCAGCGCACGTTTTAAGCTTTGGTGCTCCGACACCATTCGCCGGAGTTGTGCCGCGACTTCGGCAGGCAGCTCGACTCGCGAAGTACGACCAGGAGGCTCGTTATCCAGGGCTTTGCGTTTGATCTGGTCGAGCAAGTCCACCCTGCCTTTCAGGAACTTGGGGTGAGAAAATTCCCAAGTCTGGTTGTCCTGAGAGGTGCGCTGGGAGCGCGGTGTCTGACCCGATCATGAGCATACAAGTCTAGTTGGAAATGAAACTACGTACTTTGTTGACTTTATGGAAACCATACATGTTCAGTTGCCGAACAAAGCTCGAAAACTAGATAGGCACCGGAGGATGAGAGCCCCGGAGATGGGGGCGATGAGATCGACGTACATTACTATGCTTAAAGTGGGAACCTAAAATACTCCGACTAAATTCACCAACACTCTGTACAATAAAGCTAAACTAGGGTATTAGCATACCGCAAGAGCAAGGTTGTGACAACTGACCTTGTGCCGTGCTCGTTCCATGCAATAAAGTTAGCAGACTTGGAATCGTTGATCATCCTGCAAGGCACGTTATTAGCTTGACTGCATGCGACCCTAGCGACACGACGTACTGGAAGAGCTTCGTAACGAAATTGTTGTTACTGGGCTTCGCGTTGGATGCGCTTGGATCCGGTCCACCAAATACGCTGTTGCCCATCTCGATGTCCTTGAGATCGCTGTCCATGTCGGCGTCTGGTTCGGGGTCAGAGTTGCTGGTTGGACTACCGCTACCCGTCGCTCCGGGGCTGACACCGTTCGAGGCAGGCATGTTATAAGAGCCATCGAGGAACCCAAATAAATCATACTGGTCTGTAGCGGTCCCTGTCAGGGGCCGAGTGGGGCTATCGTTCCGCGGCTCCCCGGATAAGCTTCGTTTCCTGCTGTGACCCGAAGATGAGGCCTGGCCAACTGACGCGACGTCGAACGAGAACAAGCCAGAAGATTGGACCGGGCTCTGGGCTTGGCTCTGGCTCTGTGGCGGGGCGTTGAGGTAATTGGGATGAAGCATGGAGTTGTTGTTGACTCCGCCGTTGAAGACAAGGGTCGCAGCGCTCATGAGAGGAGAAGCCTGTGCTGAACTCACGCTGGCCGAGTTTGGGCCACTGGCAACGTTAAGGTTGGTAATATCGAGGGAGAGATTCGAAACGCGGCCGCGAAGCTGAGGACCAGGGCTGGGTGGTGACAGCGGACTGAGTGGCGAGAGCGCAGAGTTGGGTGGTGTGTCTGTAGGGATTTGAAGGCCGAGAGAGGGCCCAGGGGAACGAGGCGCGAATATATTGAGAGTAGGTGGGGTGAGTGGGTTCGACGATCCGGACTGGGGTGGTCGAAGATGAGTGTGGTTGTGGGGAAAGGAACGCGAGTGCTGATGGTGGGGCATTCGCGACATGACTCGGGCCGATATTTAACACGAGATATAGGATATGAGGCAGGAGCGTTGCGCAGATCGAGTCGGCTATGAGTAGGTAGCAGGCAGGCTGCCTTGAGTTGCCCGAGCGAGGGGTAGCGCCGACACGTTGTATGGCCGAGCGGGTGCAGGATTCGAGCGTGAATAGCGACGGATGGCAAGGGGCGACTGTCAATCGCGAACTGGGATTAAATGGCCAGAGACACATACCGCAAGTGGAGACCCGGAAATTGGCAGTGTGGAATGGCGGCTAGGCTGTAGCAAGCGGCCGGATTGACGGGCCAGACGAGCGAGCGGATACCCGAGTGTGCTCCTGGACTTGCTCTCAGAGTGCTGTCTTCGTCGTCGTCGATGTCGTGCCAGAGACGAGCGCTGTCTGGATCATGCGCAGCTACTTTTAAACCGATGTTAGCTAAGCGCCCCGTGGGGTGACAATGCAGAGGGGGGCCCACCAGAGAGGCAGCCGATGGGCAGAGCGGTGTGGAGGAGCGCTGGGCGGGCAGTGGTGGCGACACGGAAGACGGGGTGCACACTGCCGAGGGATGTGTGGACGCTGCCTGGGCTGGTGGGTTGTGTGGTGTGGCTCGCCGAGCGAAGTTATTTGTACGCGCCGTCGACGCTCACTTCTCGCTCACTTTGCCTCTAGCGCGGGCTCCCTTGTGGTGCGCCCTAGCGAAATCCCGAATGTTTCCGGAAATCACTCGGGATTGGCCCGGGATTCCGGTGTACCTGGCCTCGATGCACCGCCTTGCGCCGGTCAATCGCGTTTCGTAAGCAGCCGGGGCGCTAAATTCGGAGCGCCCTCCACCCCCACAAATCCCGCCCGATTCGACGACTGTCCGACGCCTGGCCAGCCCGCTTGCTGGCTCGTCGTACCCCGCCCCCAGCTGAGGACTGGTATTGGGCGACGTTGGCGTATTCACATGCCCCCCGCGTGTCTTGGTCATGCGCTTCTGCAAATTAACTATTGCCCAATCGGCCTCCTGAGCCCAATATTCGCAGCTAATATCGTGTCGACATCGTGCCGATCCAAACACTTTCTGATCGCTGTCTCATGGCAACCCCCACCGTTCTCGAAGCCGACACACACCCGCCCGCCTTGCCCATATCGCTCCTTTTCGCGCACTGATCGCGCACTGATCTGCAGTCCATGTCCAAATCCGGATCTGGCCACGCTTGTTCGCACGTCATCTTTTTCTACGTCGAACGAAAACAAAAAATTCGCCCTGGCTGCTCGCGCTCGTGTCGCAGCACGCGACCGCATCCGTCACATCTGTTTCGCGCTTGTGTATAGTGCTGTGCTGGACCCACACCAGTCCAGACGCCACACCCCACCACTGCCGACTTGTTCCGTGACCCATTGGGGACCACAACGCATAAACTTGCTCAAGTCGTTCATCTCAGGGCAAGTCGCTCGATCTGGTCGCGTCTAAACACTCCGCAGGAACGATCCGTTGGGCTAGAGCATCGATCGCGGCGCTCCGATCGAGTACATGCACCGACACCCGGCACTCGCCTCCGAGCTTCCAGCCAACGCCGAACCTCCACCGGCCAACTCGACGTCAATCCATGCCTGTGGAGACTTTTCTAGATTTCTCCCCCCGCGTCGTCTCCCCCAACAACAACCACGTTTGATCGTCGCCCCGCAGAGGCTTGTTGTATGCTATCAATCGTGCCAATGGATCAAGCGCACCAACCCATGATCGGTCACCGCGGCGTTGTGCGGCGCTTTCTGATCCCCAGAACGTGTTGAGCTCGGACGCTTGGTTGCTCAGGAAAAAGACATGAAATGAAATGCGGCTACTTGCTAGCGGAAGTATATCTTCCGCGCTATTCAATTCGGGATCTATCTCGACGAAAAGGAGGCGCATATAGTCACCATCTGAATATCACACACCCACCAGTACGAAATCGCCACCTCGTTCGCTCGACCCCCGCGGGGAACACTCCAAAACCCACCCCAATTATACAATTTGTTTCAGTACTATCTACAACCTATCACCGAGGCTCTATGCTATCCCCGTGCTCCCAGCCTTGACCACTTCGTACGCCTCTTTGAATCCCTCCTTCAGACTTTCCGTTACGGGTTTCTGGGTCGGACCTGCTTTGCCGGGCTCGGGTACCTCCTCTCCTCCACTGTCTTCATTGTACCCCTCCACCTTCATGTCGTTCAGTCCGAGCTCCTCGTTTTGCTCCCATGACCGTTCGTACGTCTCAACCGTCATGGCCGGATCCGGATCGGGTGCAAACAGGTTCTGCAGGTACGAGTTTGCGAGTGGGTCGTCCAGGATAACCGTAAACGGCCGCTTGGCCTGCATAACCTATCACATCCCAACCCCCCAAACTCAGTCCGCCGTTTTTCCTTTGACAGCGCACGTAATGGCTCACCTCCTTGAGGTTCGACAAAAACGTTTCAAACGCCGACCGGTCCTCGTTTGTCGCGCCCGCATCGCCATGTACAAATACCTTTTCACCCAACTCCTCGTAAACCTGCGTCAACAGACCCTCGAGCGTCGTGAAACGTCCGCCAAGTGTACCGGGCTGAAGGTGCAACTCGATCTCTGGAATCTCAAGACCGCAGGTTTCAGATTTGAGAATGTCGCGTGAGAGGTCCTCGGCGTCTTCAACTTTCAGCGTGATGCGTTTGCCTTTTTCGCTAATGGCAGCACCAGATTTGATTTCGTTGTCGCGGTACCCGCATTCCGCGCAATTAGTTGACATGATGAATATATCCTTACGGTGACGACGTGTGTGAGCTGCACATGTGGACACACAAAAGTTGAATATACGCGTACCTTGAAATACGGAATTGTGACGCGCTTCATCATAGTATCAAGCGGCGCGCTGCAGCTCGAACACGACCCCGGGAACACGTAGATTTCCTCATTGGGCATACCGTCGTCCTCGGCATTTTTACCATCAATTACTGCCTTTGGGTCCGTGATATGCTTGACTTCGACGGGTTTGGCGTCTCCACCAATCCCGAGTGATGCGTTTTGCTCGGGCGTACGCTCGTACAGTCGCATACTCCACTTGGGATCGTCCATCGAGCCTATAAACTCTATCCAAGAGTTGCCAGCCGGGTCGTCGAGCTGGACCGTGAACGCGGCCATGGGCTTGTCCGCCTTGGTTGCGCTCTTGGGCTCTACTAGTCCTGTAGCATTGTCGTCCTCATCTTCGTCGTCTCCAATGATTTCCTTCATCTTTCCCAGCAATACCTCAATCTTCTCATACGCATCTGGTTGCTGTATCCTCCGCAACGGCTGATCGAGTTCAAGATCTCGAACTGTATCTCTCAAGATCCCTTCCACTGTGGTCAGCTGCCCACGCGAGGCCGGAATAGTCAATTCGAGCTCGGGGATGACGAGTGTGCAAGAGGCAGATTTAACCAGCTGACGGTCGAGATCGGATCGAGCGAGGATACGGGCCGTGTAGAGTGTGCCTTGCTCTGCGTAGGGTTAGGGAGATCAGAGTTGGATGATGTGATTCGAGAGAGGCTAGGCTTACCTCGAATAGCTCCAGCCGACTGAATCTCATTATTCTGATTCCCGCAATGTTCGCATCTGAACGACATCACAATGACCTCTTTAAAGTAGGGTATCTGGGTTAGCATCATGCGTGTTGTGCCCTAGAACAAATGAATCGAGCTAGTCAGTTCTTGTCAATTAGATGAAGAAGGAGCTGAGAACGAACCTGTTCACCACATGACATGCATAGACTCTCGATTTCCTGCAAAGGTCGCTCTTCCTCTTCTTCTGCTTTCTGTGGCTCATCGGGTAAATCGTCTGCCTTTTGCGCAAGTGCGCCGATTGGCTGGAAGAACGGATCCGAAGACATTTGCCTAAATATCAACGCATTAGCCGCGCCTAATATTACCGCAACTGAATTGACTGACGTTGGGGATGTGATGGGCAGGTTTGGCTTGGGCGTAATTTATCAGGCTTCAGTGATCGGCGGGAAAGTTTAAGATCAAATTGGATAAGATAAGATAAGTCTGATCCCGTTTGGGGGGCTCAGTTTTTCATCTTGTGTCGCGCGTCAATCATATTTATGATTGCATTCATCAGGCTACGTTCAACGTGGTAGCTCGTATCCCAGGCATAACTGAAACTAGTACCTTTATTGCCAAGCCACAAGGGAACACAAGAGGGCACGACATACGGTACGTCCAATACATCATCGGGCGATCACAGTGGCCTCTCTTCTTCCGCAATCAGCTAAAATTTATAAAACAATTGGCTATGGCGAGATGATAACATACTCTAGGACCGTGGGTGAGGTCATCTGTTTCCCGCCACGGCGCCTAGCCACCCGCCTAGCTTACGTGATACGCGTCTCGCGCCTTCCTTCGTGCGCGGTACGCGTATACATA
Source organism: Ceratobasidium sp. AG-Ba (assembly GCA_016906575.1). Lineage (NCBI taxonomy): Eukaryota > Fungi > Basidiomycota > Agaricomycetes > Cantharellales > Ceratobasidiaceae > Ceratobasidium > Ceratobasidium sp. AG-Ba. The sequence goes on along the minus strand of CP059611.1, from coordinate 1,982,210 downwards.
AAAGGCAGCTCCGTTTACTGACAATACACACACAAAAAAGGTCGTCTCGTTCCATCCGATGTCGACGCCTACTGAGCGCACTCCGCTCAAGCAACAGCCGAGCTCTGAGGGGCAGAAGACTGATGCTCGGCTTGATGTGCATGAGCAGTGAGTGTACACCAGTCCCCGGTCATTTTCTTACTTATAGGTTCGGTCGTAGCTATGAGTTTGGAGGCCCGGCTGGGGTCACTTCCATGATCCTCATCTTTCCCATTTTGATGTACTACTTTTGGATTTGCTTGCGTTTTTACAATGGCTCGCTGGTTCACCCAAACTCTTTCAGCGACATTGGACCTTTCTTCGGTCGGATGTGGATCCACGTTCGCGAGGTTCGTACTGAATCTACACTAAAATCAGCCGTAACTCACTTCGTGCTTTGATTTTAGCACGCATATCCCTCGCTCACAGCGTGGTGCATATACACGGGTTTGATGGCCTTTGAGCTCGCGTTAGCATTCGTCATGCCGGGTTACAAACAGGAAGGCCTCCCCGTGCCTTCCCTTGGATACAAGACTTTGACATACCACTGCAATGCCCTTGCATCTTTCTATACGACCATCGCGGTTAGCGCCGTTCTACATGTAACACATGTCTTCCGCCTTACCGAGATCATCAATCACTTTGGAGAGCTCATGACGGTGGCTATAATTTATGGTTTCCTCATCTCGCTTGCTACGTACTTTATTACTGTGTTGATGGGCAAGCAAATACGCATGTCGGGTAGCTTTGCATATGATTTTTGGATGTAGGTCCACGTTCTTGCTTCACGTGGCAAATCAGCTAATTATCTACCAATAGGGGTGCCTGTCTTAATCCACGTATCGGGAGCGTCGATTTGAAGATGTGGGCTGAAGTTCGGATCCCTTGGGTTTTGCTTTTCATGATTGCCGTCTCTGGTGGATGCCAGCAATACGAAACTTATGGATACGTGACCCCTGTGAGTATAATTCCGATGAATATCCTTTCTAGTTCTCACAGGGCTTCCAATAGAACATGGCCTTTATGATACTCGCAACAGGGTTGTACATCAATGCGTGTGCAAAAGGAGAAGAATGCATTCCTCAGACCTGGGACATGTTCTATGAGAAGTAAGAAGGGTCACAATACTCCCGTTATCTGAGCGATGCTGATCAGAAGCTAGGTGGGGATTTATGGTTATCTTCTGGAACTTTGCAGGTAGGAATCAAGATTAAAGTTTTTGTGGTACGATTAGCTGATCCTGCGTTAACCAGGTGTACCATTTGTAAGTTTTCCTGCATCTCGTGCCGATACTCCCTAACGAAATATTTCAGACCTATTGTTATCCTGTAGTCTACATGGCGTCTCAAGATCCGGAAACATACCGATTTTCAACGCCTGCTTATGTGTTGCTCTATGCGACTTTGCTTACAGCCTACTATTTGTAAGTGTATTGTTGACAAGTTTCTCCTGGCCGTGCCTCAACTACGACCGTATGTAGCTTTGATACCTCAATGTCTCAAAAGTCGCGGTTCAAGATGCAAATGCAAGGCACATATACGCCTCGTTGGACTTTCCCACAGCTCCCTTATGGCACTATTTCAAACCCGAAATACATTGAGACTGCGCATGGAAATAAGCTTTTGATTTCCGGGTGGTGGGCGTATGCGCGCAAGCCGGTACGATTCGCCTCGCATTTCAGTCTCGTATTAATCTCAGACTAATGGGCCAATAATAGAACTATATGGCTGACTGGATTCAAGCCTTCACGTGGAGCTTGAGTTCTGGCTTTGGTTCGGCCATTCCCTATTTCTACCCTGTGTTTTTCTTTGTTGTGCTCGTGCACCGCTGTGGCCGTGATTTTGAGCGCTGCGCACGAAAGTACGGGAGAGACTGGGAGACCTACTGTGAAACTGTTCGCTGGAAGTTCATGCCCGGAGTGTATTAGGGTGCTATTTGACCAGTTGCACAAGCTTACCTCTGTAGTTAGTTACTCGCCGTGCTTAACAACCATAACTTAGTCATCTATATCATCACCCGGGCTCACGTGCGGGCGCCCCACCAGGATGACGTACTACGATCTCGTCACTGGATCAGCCAAATCCTACGTTAGGCTGTGTATTCTAACTGCAAGGTCTAAACAGCCCAGTGCCGTAAACTCTGCATCGCTGAGGCACATACATACGCTGCGGTGACAAACGCCCAGTACAATAACAGACCACCGGGCCAGCCTGGCCTACTCCCAACCCCATCCTTCCTACCATGACAGCTCCATTCCCAGCCGCACTTACTCCATCCCAGGCTCATGCCTTGTTCAACTTTCTCACCCACGCACAGACGCTGGGAGAAATGCAATCTCTCAAGGTCCCGGGACGAGTATCCAATTCTGGACCGCCTTTTGACCCGGCGCTCGGTCCCAAGGTAGAAGGGGTACCCCCTCTGCCTATCTTAAACTACCTGCTCCGTAGGCTCGCTCTCACTCTTCCCGGATTCCAAGACGTGCCCCTAAACGTCTGGTCTCAGCATGCCCAGATAATCCTTGAAGGTCTCGCAGCCCAGGATTTAAGCGATAGCTTTGACAAGGGATCTATTAGCAAGCGGAAAATCTTGGGGTTCGCAGTGGTCATTATCGCAGAATACGCAATACGGGGTGCCTTGGGTGGCGTTCCTGGTCGTGATCGTCATAAACCAGCGCAAAAAGCCGAGTGGGATCCCAACAACCCTCAGGATGTGCTAGCTGCATGGGATGAACTCATCTACGGCTTTGCATATGGAACGCAGATGGAGGAGCTCGTCGACTGGGTGGTGAAGACCGACGATTTAACCGAGTTACCACCGTCATTACAGGCCGCCCATCAGTTTGCCACCATGACGTGAGTGGTTCCATCATTTTGTAGTGTATGCGTAATAATCCGACGTAGTTGCGCCTCGTTCATGCACTATCTTTTCGCTGTGAACCCAGCCGGGCCTACCCTCGTAACTCTGATCAAACGAGTTCATGGGCTACTCCCTTATGGGCTCATCCGACAAACCTTGCGCGTAAGTAATGCTGCGACGTTGCTTAGTGCCGTCCTCCGGATATTTTTGCAACATGCACCAAGCGTCCGAGGGTGGTTTAGTGGCAGACGAGGACAAAATCTTCTCCAAACGTAGGTATCGACTTTGAACCAGCAGGGGTTAATGCCTAACGGACCTTTCTAGAATCATTTCCTCGATTCTCGGTGGGGATGAGACCAGAATCCTGAAACGGATTCAGGAAATGGATGCGAGTGACACTTCTGGAACTCCTGAACAGATTGCTGCAATTGAAAACTATGTCAAGAATGCTACACGCGAAGAAAAGCTTGCTATACGTGAACATAGCGGTATGGTTCTTTTTCTATATAAAATCTCAAACTAACGAATACTCCATGTTAGCCGTACAAGCTCGGTCCATCGTTGTCGTTATATTATCACTCGCCAATGTCCCGTTGCCTACTTCTGAAGCGGTTCATACTAACTTGCTAGATCGACTGTCCCTTTCTCTAGCTGCACGCGATCGACAACGTCTGGTCTCTGTTCTCTGTGATACCGATTCTTCAAACGACGACCATTTGGCAACTCTCGTCCGCGCTGTGGGCAGTGCTTTCGATCCTATTCTCCGAGGTGTACATCGCGCAACCGACTTTGCAGGCGCCGTGTCTGATATCCAGATATTCCTCGACGCAGTACTCGCTGTTGCCGAGGATCCTACCGCTGGCCCAGACAAGTATATTGCACTATGTCAAGAGCATCAGAAGAACCTGCACAAGTTTTTACACGCACTGGCAGCGAATGCACCTGAAATCAAGGAGGCATATCTTGGCTGGTACAAAGAGTGTATGCGGGTCTATGCTCGACCAGAAGGTGCATATACACCTCCGGCGGCCGATACCGGGCTGAACGAAGTCGATAGCGCGGGTGCACTGACGCCCGAAATCTTGAAACTTGTCGAAGCGCTGTCTGAAACCGACCGGGCTGCAGTCATTGCTGAGGTCGACGAATATGTGGCATGGCTGGGTGTTCTGGTTGCCAAGTCGAGCGAACGCACTTCACAATTACTTGACCCTACCGCGAAGAATAAACCCTCTGTCGGCCCAGGCGTATATTTGGCAATATGGGAAGATATGATAGCATCAACAGGCGTTACACCCGCAGAGATGGAAGGTTCGGTCCGCTATGGGACGACTGCGAGCGTACAAGACGCAAGTAGCAAGGATGACGGCGAGCAAGGGGAAGATGAGAGACCTAGGCTGTTTATTGGAACCGGAGAGAGTGGGCCAAAGATGGCAAAGACGAGAGAGTTGTTGAAGGGCCCGTTTGAGAACTTGCTAATTAAATTATGTATGAATTAGTTTATACTTTGCGGTGTATTATAGATCTTATAGCTAGCGCAATGTACTAATCCATCACGTGTATTTATGAATGAAGTTGAGCCCGCCGTTTGCTGACAGCCCCTCCAGCTCGAGCACTCAGCCGTCTCTATCGCAAGTTCAATAGTTAGATTTGGTCAGAGCACCCATGCCTATGATTTATTGTCCTGTTCGCGTCCTTATAAAGTTCACCAGCCTTTACGGTGGTATCCAACTTATCCTTTGGTCTTTACTAGCAGGGTTCGGGACGCCATGCTCTCGACCTCAGGAATATACGTGTACCGTAAAAGCAGGAAGATCGACGCGTGAATAAATGTCGGGCCGGCACACGAAAGTTTAGGCGCATAGAACCTACCTATTGCGATCTTTCACCACAATCTACTTGTCGCATTTCTGCTTCACGAGGCTAGGGTTGCACGTCAGGACATCACTGTCTAGGCATATGCTCCAAGCTGACAGTGGCGCATATCCAGCTAAATATGCTCGAGACCAGCAGAGCTTGCACTTGACGTGCGTCAAACAATGATAGGAACATCCGTGTTATTAAACATATGAATACTGGTCGTCAAAAAGTGTGCGGAACAAGTGCCTCAAAAACCAGAAAACGAAAAAAAAACTGTCCTTGAAAACAAGACGGGGTAACTTGACAAAACCGTTTATGACAGATACACATGGATCACCGAAACCATCTCTATTTTCTCTCAGAGCAATGCAACCAGGCCTCCGATAATCGCACCCATCATGACTAGACTGCTGAGCCCCATGTTCATAGACGACGCGCCGCTGGTAGAGGATCCGCTGGCGGCACCAGAGGTTGCGGTGCTAGATGCAGAGCCGGTACGTGTGGCGGTACCCGAGTTAGAGCCAGAGGTGGAGCCAGCTGCAGGAGCGGAGCCAGTTGCAGGGGCAGGAGCGCCACCACCACCAATGACGGGAGCGCTCGACGAAGTCTCGATGTACATGTCGGCCAGGCTCTTCTTCAGGCACTGGTTAACAGATTGGAGCTACGAATAGGCAAATGTTAGTTCAAGGCTTTTGAAGGAAACCGACAACACATACAGTAAAGGGCGGGTTGTGGCTGGTACCAGCGGGCAGGAAGTATCCGACGGCCATGTTGACGGTCTGTGCGTACAAATCGTGGTTCAAGCTGATGAATCCTGTGTTCAACGAAGAAGCACGATCCAACAGAGCAGTGAAATTGCCCAAGAGTTCGGGACCGGTAGCACTTCCATCGTTGACCCTCCAGTCGTTGGAGTCATATTGAAGCTCGCCCTCGGTAGTCCAGAACGAGGGAGTGAGACCCATCGCCTTGCAGATGGCCCGAACACGATCGTCCATATCGCCATAAGGAGGACGCATCGTCTTGGGTGAGACGCCAAGCACGTCTTTGATAGCCTTGCGGTTCCAGCCCAGCTCGGCGATGATCTCTTCGTTGGAGAGAGTGGTGAGGGCGCGGTGAGACCAGGTATGAAGCGCAATCTCGTGACCCGCAATGTATGTCGCTTGAAGAATTGCGGGCTTGTCGATCACGTTTGAGCCGATGACATAGAACGTCGCCTTGAGCTTCTTGTCCTCGAGGTAGTTCAGGACCTTGGGAGTGTAAGGTGAAGGACCGTCATCGAAAGTCAATCCCCAAGTCATCTTGTCCGGGCAAGTGGAGATGTCGGTGTCACGGGTGCAGCTACCGCAAGACCACCAGCATGTTCCAGCTGCGCTAGCCTTGGCAGCAGCCTCGGGGTTAACCTGGCAGAGAGACTGGCCACTTCCCGCAGGGGCAGCGACGTTGCGCGGGATGTCAGGGATCTGGACACCGGAGGCGGCGACTTCAGCAATCCACTGCTTGACCTCGGGAGAGTTGACGTCCGGAGCCGTCATAAAGGCCGGGAACGACGCAACATTGACAGCGGCTGTTGCAAGCAAAATCAACGTGAATAAGTGGTAATACCTACAGAAAGATCCGCTTACCAGTCGGCAGAGGAGGAGCACCGTCGACAGGTGCCTTGGAACCAGCTGTTGGAGTTGCTCGCAGAGGCACAGGGGGCTCAGAGGGGAGCGCGGGCCCAATGCTCTCGAGGGGCGGGATGTCGTTTTGGCGCTTGACAACGCGAGTTGGAGGAAAATTGGACGAATGCAAGGACCGCAAAAAGTTTTCGTGGTCGCTATGGCTGACCGAGTGGGCAGCGACATAGCCGGCGAGAAGGGCAAATGAGACAGTAGTGCGCATGGTGATTAGTGGAGAGTGTGTGTAGTGAGAGGAACGAGAGTGGAGACCAAGTCGACGACGACCGGAGGATAAAAAGGGGACGAATGGGGAACCATGTCCTCTGCACGGCTTTTCTGTGCCTCATGCTTTGTCTGGGCGCGTCTTGGCCAAGTCCAACCGGCGGTCCATCAGTCTTGGCGACAGGGCAGTTCGCATTCAAGCGCTAGTCCCGCCAGCAACAGCCCGGCGCTCAGTCCCGCGAGTCGTAGCATGGTATCCAGAGATTGCAAGCAAGATCTGGTGCATGTCGAGTGCCAAGCATAGGTCTCATTGCTGCTGCAGCTGCTCTTGCAGACAACGCCGAGCAAAGTCGTTTCCATAGTCCCTGTGAATTGGCAATTGGCCAAGACATGTCCACGAACGCGTCACGTGCGCTCCCCATGGGTGGTAAGCGCCATGACGACCCACCGCGAAACGTACTTTTTGGTCAGCGCACTCGCCGCCCTAGCCGCCCTGTTTCCGCTCTTCTTCTCGTATGCACGCACAAATGCACCGCCAGTCAATCCACTCGCCCAGTCCCCCAACCCAGACCCCAACATGTCGGCACCGCTCACACCGGCCAAACCCATTCCCGTACGCGCGCTAGTACCATACCTTCTCGCAGTGCCCCGCGCCATTATTGCAATCCCAGCCAAGCCAATAGGATTTGCTACCTACTATATCATTCTGATTGCCGCGCCTGCTCTGGTTGTCCTAGATGCCGTGCTCGCGCTGGTTTACTTTCCTTTGCGTGTGCTGGCAGCCATGCTTCGCGCACTCTATCCCATCTATGTCCTCGGTGGCGCGGCAATTCTCACTGGGGTGGTACTGGGCGGTCTGATCGTTGGATTTGTCAAGTTTGGTTTGATTTTGCAGCAAGTCAGACGCGACCGGGCAGAAATGACTGAACACGAGGAGTGGAAGAGGGAGAGGCGGTATGCCTATTCGAGGGATGGATACCGTCAGTGATGTAGGTCTCTGTCTGCCCAACACGAATGGATAAAGTAGTAATAAGCGGTGGTCTCATAGATGGTTTCCCGTTTTAACTCTTGGACAAACGCATTTGTGTGCTATCGATGTATCTTGACACCTGTTTTACCTCCTGTAGTTGATGTATTTATTAGTCTATTCAATCTGTCTATGATATTGAACCAAGAATGCTCCTTCTTTGCTGGAAGCTTGATGCTGTATAGCACCATCTCGGCTAAACACGTCATACAAGGAGGTTCCCATTCAAATACACCCTCTCAACACCCAACAACAAGATGACCTCGCTTCGTGAGTGCAGACCTTTTCTGCAGTCGATTCAATCCAGTAAATCAACATCTAGATAAGCATATCGTTTCATCGCCCGGCACCCTCGTTCTTGAAGCCCTTCACGGAGTGGCGAGCGCCAACCCCAACGCCTCGGTCGACGATCAGCATAAAGGTGTGATCAAACGTAGCCTCGCATATGTCTGGCGAATTAATATGGTCGCTTCCGATAGTGATCTACATCGCTCAACCGGATAGGTCCAAAGTCGCGTTGATCAGCGGGGGTGGTGCAGGACACGAGCCTGCTCACTCCGGGTTTGTTGGTAATCCGGTTTATCTTGAATAACATCTCATTGTTCTTATCAACCACCCTAACTTGAACAGGGGAGGGTATGCTAACAGGTGCGCCAAATGAATGATATATCGGACCACATATATTGAAACAACTCGTGCATACACCCAGCCGCGGTTTGTGGTGATGTATTTGCTTCGCCGAATGCAAACCAGGTGAAGCGAGCACTCCAGTTGGTAGAAAACGATAAGGGGTATGTTTCTATTGCCCACATCTAATAATACAAACACACTGAATGGTTATCGTGATGCCAGCATACTTATGGTCGTAAAGTAAGACGGACGTTCTGTCAACTTGGCCCTCAGGGTATCGACACATATCACAGATCTTATACTGGCGACATCCTAAACTTTGGTCTAGCTCGCGAACAGTACTGCGCGTCAAACCCATCCAAAGCAAAATCACTCAAATTCGTCATTGTCGGCGACGACGTTAGCGTTGGTAAAACTCAAGGCGAGATCGTTGGACGGAGGTGCGCCAACGCATACAATACATCCCATCAGTTCTAATTTTAGCTGCATGAAAGAGGTCTGGCTGGCACGGTTTTGGTATACAAGATAGCAGGCGCACTCGCAAACAAGGGTGCAAGCCTCGACCAAGTACATGCCGTTGCCCAATTTGTGGCTGATCGGACGGGCACGATCGCCGTCGGGCTCGAACATTGTCACGTATGTCCTGAACGCCAAGTCCCCGCGCCGAGCAAAAACTGACGTGTAACTTTGGGGTATTTTGTCCAGGTACCAGGATCAGGGCACGCCGAGAGTCACCTCAAAAACGACGAAATCGAGGTTGGAATGGGTCAGTCGGTGTATAATTAATTTGTTTTTTTTAGGCCTCATGGGTAGATTAGGCATCCACAATGAGCCTGGTCATAGTCGTCTCCGACCCATCCCTAGTCTTTCTTCTCTCGTCGACAAGCTGCTCGGGTATCTCTTTGCAACGCCCGAGTCTGATCCGGATCGCGCCTTTCTCCCGTGGCCAAACGATAAATCGACAGCAAAATGCGTGTTGCTAGTCAACAATCTCGGAGGCTTGAGTTCGTTGGAGCTTGGAAGTGTGGCAAACTGTGTATTGGAGAAGGTCAGGGAAGCTGGAGTCGGGGTGGAGCGCATCTTGGTTGGGACGTATATGGTACGTATATACTTGCTCGGGTATACTGGCACGTTTGACAGCAGAACTCGCAAAGACGTCGCTCAACATGCCAGGGTTTTCAATAACTTTGCTTCTTCTCCCATACGATGATCAAGGTCCGGCCACGACAGATGTATTGCTCAGCTCGCTCGATGCTCCTGCCAAAACTCCCGCCTGGGCCTGGACGAGCAGTACTCCGCCAGGAAATACCAAACATCCTTCGGCCCCGGCCAAATCTGAGCCTGCTGGTACCAACGAGGGGGGTGGCAACGTCCCAGCCGAATTCGTAAGCGCGATCCGACGTGCGTGCGAGGCGTTGATTCGCGCGGAGCCGGATATCACACAGATGGATCAGGTACTAGACTCGTTCGCTTGATATATCCTTGCCTGGACTCACAACCTCAATTAGATCGCAGGAGATGGGGACTGTGGGACAACGCTCAAGTCGGGAGCTGAAGGTGCGTGTTTGAGCTTCACGCCTCCAGCGTCTAGACTTAGGTATATGCGGACCACAAAGCTGTGCTAGGCGCACTAGAAAGCCAGAGTTTCACATTGTCGGGAGTCGCAGGCTCTATCAGTCAAATCAGTGCCGTGGTGGGGGACGCGATGGGAGGGACATCTGGCGCGTTGTATAGGCAAGCATGTTTACGCGAATACGTTGCTCGCTGAAACTCGATCCACACGCAGTATCTACCTGTCCGCCCTAGCACAAGGCCTTCAGAGTGTTTCTGCCGAACCAACTCGTGCCGAGTACGCCTCGGCAGCTGTGTTTGCTCTTGATAGGTTGTACACGTACACTCGAGCTCGGCCTCCCAGCCGGACTCTTGTCGACCCCCTGGAAGCATTTATCAAGTCACTTAATGACGAAAACCTCGACCTCGGTCAAGCGTTCGATGCAGCCCACCACGCGGCAGAAAATACAAAGCAGTTGACGGCACGCGCGGGTCGTGCTGCATACGTCGAGGCAGAGACCGTCAAGGGCGTTTGTGACCCAGGAGCATGGGGAGTGCGTTGTCTCCTTCGGGGTCTGCTCAATAGGGCAAACTAGTGACTAACCGAAACGATTTGTTAAACCCCAACTTCGTTGAAATATAAAATTGAATGATTTTTCCAACCAACATGGGTATATGCGTCTTCCAAACGTGTTCGAGAAGTCAAGTCTGGTAAAAGACCCTTTCCTTCGGCGTGATGAGAGATGTCATGTATCGCATCTGAGATGCCCTATGAAGTACAAATGACGTTTGAAAAGCACGCTCGAGATGGTGCCGATCACCCCAAAACGGCACATCTCGTGCAGATATTTTTCAGCGGCAACCTAGTTGGCAGAGATATAAGACGGAAGGGAGGGGTATCTCCTGAGTAAACCCACCACCCCGCACCGCTTGCACCCCTTACATTAGCCAACCTAAATTCATTATGCATACGGTCGCTCGTGCATCCTCTCCATCTCCGATGCAACATACCTATCATTCATACCACCATCACGCGTCGCCAGCTGCCTATACAGCGACACAATCGCTCTCTACTCCTGGAGAACCCCTCTCGCAGTCTTATCCTTTCTCGCAGCCGCCGATGTCGTCTAGCTCAAACCCATCCACCCCTGGGTATAACTCCCCTCGCGTCGAGCCTGCGCCGAGCACTCCCGCACGGGGCTGCCTCAAGGCTCCCACCAAGGAATTCACCGTCACCCCCGATGCGTATCGTGATCCGACTCCTACCCCACCCCCCTCAAAAAACGGCGCGAGTGCTTCGCGACGCCGGCCGAATATGAAATTAGAGCGTCTTCCGAGCAGTGCGATCGCTCGAATCCAGTTGGCCGAAGGGGTGGAGCACCCGGCCACCGGATCTGCTGGCTCGACGCCAAGTGGGAAATGCAAGACTCGTGTGCCGACGCCGTACGTCAAGTCGGACAAGGGCGCCTGGTTATCGGAGAATGATGAGTAGAGCTCACACCGGAACACGAGGCTGTGGAGCCACGTTTGAATAATGGGCTTCGGTTTGGTTTCAGGCAGCTGTTCGATGTATCTCTAGTGATTAGATCTTGCTCTCCCTATGTATCTTACTGGTTCTTTCCTGATTTCCGTCTTGCTTTGATTGTTATTAAAATATCAAAAAGTCTTTAAATTCAAAACTACTGTGTGCGAAAGCGCCTGAGTAATGTAAAGGAGTTCAAAATGGCCCCACGCCACGCGCAAACGCCACTCACGAGAAAATCAGTCGAAAAGACTCAAAGATCAACATCATACCCCTCCCCGGCCCGGCCCAACGTCGTTCAAACACGAACACCAAGGCTGGTCCCTGCTTCCTTCGACCTGTATGGCAAGTTCGTCGAGTCCGTGTATGCGGCTCCGCAGCAATTGTTCGACTCGATCTACGACTCGCTCTGCGTTCACGTACGTGACGTGTTGTGCCCTGTGAGCCCCCGCTGGGTCATATGATGAAGCAGAGGGCGCAAGTTGAATGTGGATGGAGCCAGCCATGGACTCCCCGTCCTTTGGCCAAAAACGTGGTGCCGTATATGACGCTAGCCCTTCTACACTTGACAACTACAGTCCCGAGAATTCTCAGCTTGGACCGGTGTGGCAAAACAGGAGAGGAGCTCACCTCGATGAGCGCCTGGCGAATCGTCGTCTCGCGGTCGCCCACGTCAAGGCTCAAAACCTTGGCACAGTCTATTACCAATGGAATGACGCTTGCAGCAATGAGCACTGCAATAAACAGTGACGCAATCGGATCAAATCCCGTCCATCCGTACCACTGGATGAGAAGCGTCGATATGATAACTCCAACCGAGCCAAGCGTATCCTAAAAGCCGAACAGAGAAGGTAATTAGTTCTACACCCAAGCTAAACTCAATCCTATTACTCACAGCCATGACGTGTAAAAACACGCCGCGCATGTTATGACTCTGCCCATGCTCATGCGCATGCGCATGACTAGCACTGTTCCCTCCGCCATGGTGGTGGGCGTCATGAGGATCATTGTAGTATGGGTAGGCTGGGGTAATCGGGGATGTCGCTGCATCGTTCGAGCTCTGGATCTGGATCGGACTTGAACGCATCCCAGCTGGAATATACGGAAGGGTTGGAGACAGTAGCCCCTCGGGCGCTACTGGAGTGTCGCGCGAAATGTGAACTCGGAGGTGGGCATGTGAGTGGTTGTGGCTATGATTATGATCGTGATCACCATGAGAATGGCCATGATCCTCGTCATGCGAATGTCCATGATCTCCGCTGTGCGAATGTCCGTGATCGTTGTCGTGTGAGTGCCCGTGATCGCCAGAATGAGAATGACCGTGGTCATCGTCGTGTGAGTGACCATGGTCTCCGTGTTCAGAATGATCGTGCGAATGACCAGCATGCGAGCCATGTCCATTCAAACCGCCAATTCCATTGACACGGACTGTAGGCTGAGGCGCACTGTCTCTTCTGCCATGAGAATGACCATGATCGTCGTGACCGTGATTTTGCGAATGCGAATGGGAGCTTGAAGCATGCGAATGTCCATGCCCGCCGCCATGAGAGTGTCCGCCGTGGCTATGCTAAATCACGACCAAACCTGGCGTTAGTACCTACGCCCTACTGGTATGTCCACGTAAGAAATACATACCCCATGGTGATGACCGCCCATCGCAAACATTCCAAACAAATTTACTCCCAACCCTAACCCGCTAACCAGCAAAAGCTGGTTTGTGTTCATTTCAGGCGGATCCAAACTATAAAAAAGGAACCAAGTTCAGTCAAGTATCGGCTTGAATGGTCTAAAGGACACTTGCATTCGCTGAATTGCCTCGAATACGATGAAAATAGATATGAGAATGAGAAAAATCCCATTTGCGAATCCAGAAAGTGTTTCAACTCGGCCGTACCTGACAAGATATTAGGATTGGTTGCGTCAACCACACATAGAGGCAACACTCACCCATATGTAAACCGTTCATTAGGAGACCAAGTCGCCATAACCGATGCAAAAAGGCCCATCCCAATTGCCATGCAATCAAACGCCATATGAATAGCTAGAAAAATGGCTTAACATTTGCTCGCCTTCGATACCCCAAACTGTGCTCACCATCCGAAATCAGCCCCAAGCTATTCGTCCAGACTCCATACAGCATTTGTACCAGCATATAGCACAGATTCAGCATCAAAAAGTAGAAAATCTTGCGTGACTCGGGATTTTCGAGGATCGTTTTCAGGTAGGAGCGCAACAGCCTAGACTTTGGCTGTGGTTTCTCGCCGTCTGGACCTATGGCTGCGCGAGTGTGCGATGCACCTGTATGGTAGAAACATAATATTATTACAATCGTAGGCTAGGTGAAATATGGGGGAGAACGCACTGTACGTCATTAGGCCCGCAACGCCAAAATCAGCCCAGGATGGAGCCGAACGAAACAAGACTAGGCCCATGACGAATGAGACTATCAGTGGCAGAGCCGCCGGACGGGACTCTGTGACACTGAGTGAAGAATGCAGAAACAAAGCTGTTGCCAGAATGACGATTGCTAATAGGGAGGCTGCCGGAAGAGCTGGCGTAGGATGGACTGCGCCCTGTAGACACGGCATACCTGTTAGCGTTCAGCCTCTCCAGTAGTTTGCAAAACGCACCATTCCCACTGCGATAAAATGAGCTGGCACAGCACATACCAAGGCGCCTACCAGACTCAACCCGCCAGCCCCTGGGCCACTGGGTGCGAGTGCATGCGTAGTATGTTCATGTGCCCAAGAAGCGAGGGCATATAGAATGAGAAATCCATAAGCTGGGGCTGGGGTATGTAGTTGGTGGGTTGACCACCGGGCGTCTGACAAGGCGGAGAGAGCGATTGCAAGCACTGCTGATATCGAGGCGCGTGTCTAGACTTGGTTGTTGGTTTAGGTATTTGAGAGCACATGGCGACGTACCGAGTGGGGCGCTAGGAGTGATCGTATCCATGTGGGTGTGAATAACACGAATATGATTAATCTACATTGTCCACATAGGTAATTAGTTCGGAGTGCGATCGGGTACGGACTAACCGGAGAGCGCCTATGCGAGGCAACGCTGCGCAAAACGATGCTATTCGAACAAAATTGAGGAACGCAGAGAGTCCTAAAAGAGGCCACTAGGCATAGTTTAGTGGTTTGTTCCGAGCTAGCAAGCCGAGCGAATTGCAGGCAGATTGAACCACTCAGCCCACTAGTCGGATAATACACACCTCTATCCTTCGCATGTTCACACCTCCGCCCAGTACCATCTTGACTGCCACTCCAATGCCTGCACAGAACATGACGCGCTCGGCCAGCCAGACCGACCCAACTCCGCGCTCAAACAACCAATTCTTGGCGGCAAAAGATCCACATGCGAGTACGACACTCGACAAGACGCGCGCAGCGTGGTCGGATGTACGAGCTCTGTTGCTGTATATTCACGTTATATTTAGCCCAAGGTCAGGATAAGAGATAAGATTTGGCGTACCCAAACCCATCACTCCTTGGGTTCAGAGATGTTTTTGAGCGCATGCGCAAGTCGACCATGTTGGTCTAAATAAGGTGAGGGCCTTTTCTAAGTCAAACACAAGTCTAAGTCCGAGGAAAGAGTAGAGATGTCGAGCGAGCGAGTTGCCTTGCTGGCGTCGCGGTCGCCAATGGAGAACCTGAACGACCCGCGTGGTTGGATACAGGACCCTGGGATGGCTTGATCAGCGAAATTTAATTTTCTGTGTATCCTCCAGTCACAACCCACCGCAACGTGAGTGCCTAGCATCCTATTCGCTATCTACTGGGATGAGATTATTAGATGACGAGTCTGAGCCCGAGGCCAGAGGCTTCCTCTGTGTCTTGTCGTTGACGACTCCAACTAAAAATACCATTCATGCTTTCCTGATTCTCCTCTACCCTAATCCGTCCAGTCGTACCTCGTTGTACTAACCCAAACGTCCCATATAGATGTCAGACGAATCCGACTGGTCAGACTCTGAAGGCAGCGTTGACCAGCAGCAGACAAGTGTCTTGCTCGGCATACCAGACGGAGAGATCAAAGACCCCAAGGATCTACGCGATCCTAATGTCTCGCGCCTCGGCGGGAAGCCTGTGCGTGCTGTGTTTGCCCATTTCTAGGGGGTATGTACTTACTGTTTCTTTTTTCGATTGTATCATTTGCCTTGTTTGTATACATGCGAATACGATTAGTGCTTTATCCCTGGAGTGAAGCGTCCGCCGGCAGAATCCGCGATGTGCAAGGTGTGCAACAAACCCTGCGAGGTACTATTACACATTTGGTGCCCGTTTGAGAATAGTCCGATGGATCGAGTGCTATATGTGTTTGGGTGTGCGACTGCCGGGTGTCAGAGGAGACCGGGAAGGTGAGTAGAAGTATGTTTTAGGGTTATGATATAGCTCATATTCTTGAAGCGTTCGTGCGTTTCGCCAGTTGAGATTCAACGACAAATATGCTGCGAAATTAGAGAAGAGGAAGCAGAAAGCTAAAGAGAAGGAGGAAAAGGAAAGGGCAAAGCTTGGTTTGGGGCAAGATCCCAAGGCTAACCCGTTTTCTGTACGTTCATTTTGCCATCCCTATTGTTGATGCTTCACATATATTAATAGATTATTACAGATGGCCAATGCGAATATTGGGGGGACGAGCAACGTATTCGGTGGTGGATTCGGCGAATTATCGACTAAAGAAGACAATGACGAATTGGCGAGCGGTGGGAGCGAAGATGACTATGATTATGAGGAAGACGAAACCGAACCGAACGCTAAAGAGGCAGACAAAAAAGCTAGCGCAGAAGTCGATGCCCTGGCCACAGCCCTGACGAACGCGACGATTGCCCCAACCTCGGGCTCTGATTGGAGCGCTACGCCTGCGTACCCCGCGATGTACTTGAACACCGTGTACGAGTACATCTCTCCGCCCAAGCGCGAGTTGGAGAAGAAGGCTAAAAAGGAAGGCGGAGGAGGGTCAGGAGGGGACATGTGGGACTTGGAACAGTACGAGCGAGCAAAGGATGTGGACGAGGTGTTTCAGCGTTTTGCGACTAGAGTTGCCGAGGAGGGCATGCAGTGCATCAGGCAAGTCCTCCTTTTGCGATGGGTTATATGCGAGTTTCACTGCTGGTCTACGTAGATATGAGCTCGGGGGCACACCCTTGGCTTTCCACACGGACGATGTCTACAAAAAGCTGTTTCCGACCGGGCCAATCACACCAGGGACAGCTATCGCGGTCACCAACGCGTCCCACGCAGTGTCATCACCTGCTGCCCCTCGACCGACATATGACCCTTCGATCGTCCCGTCATGCGGACATTGCGGCGGTCGCCGAGTATTCGAGTGTCAGTTGATGCCAAACATGATCAATTTGCTCAAGCGCCAACCAGACGGGATAGGGTCGGACGATTCAGAGGAGGGTCGCAAGAAGCTTGTTGCCGCGGCTCTGGGCGGGCAGGGGGGTGTTGGGATGGAGTGGGGGACATGTATGGTGTTTGCATGCGAGGCCGACTGCTGCGACGGGCGTGAATGCTGGCGGGAAGAAGAGGTGTTTGTGCAGTGGGAGCGATAGGTGCATGTACAACTGAAAGTTTTAAAAGATGAATGCCGGTATATGCGAATCATGCGGAAAAGAAAAGGTGTTGTGGTGTGTTTGTAGTGATTGAATTGAGCACGTGCTGGATCGTCTCGCGCTTGGGAGCGGTGGTGTACGAGCGAGAGGGTTGCGCCGCGCAACGACAGCCGCCCGTATTGCATCTAGCACGCGTTGGGGGAGTAACCGCTCTTTTAGCCACCGACGCCCCTCGATATTTATTTTGTGCGAGGGGACCGGTCACGCGAGCGTGCCTTCCTCGTTGGGGTCTGAAGCGGGAGCAGAACCCATCACACTGCGACTTCTCCCTGCTGTCGTTCCGCCAACTTTGCGCCCTGCAACGACCGGACCTGACGCGCTCCCGCACGCGTGGATACAGTTTGTCCTCAGCAATATCATCCCCAAGGTCCGTCCTCGCTCGCATTCTCTTCCCTCTCCCCCTCTTTTGGCCTGACACACCCCGCTCTTTTCGTTTGATCTCTGCGCGTTTTATCCTGTCTTTTCTGCTATTTATACCCGGTCGTGCTGACCCATGCCCTCTGCAGTGCTGCTCGCACCACCTCCTCTGCCTGGGCCCACGATGGCGACGACCAAGGCCGAGCGACGGCGGACCGTGATGAACACCACCAACTTTGACCCCTCCCTCATCGCCGACGCCTCATCCTCCACCCTTGTCCCGGCCCCACCCCCTCCCTCGGCATTAGCAAATACCACGCCAAGCAAAACCCCCTCGTCCCGGTCCGTTGCCCCCCGCCAGTCGGCCCAGTCCGTGTCCTCCGTGTCGTCGAATCCGTCGGCGAACCCGTCGTCTCAAAAAACGCTCGACCAGATCCTTGCAGGAGCATCCCCGCCCGGGGATCTGCAGAGCGCGCTCGTGAACCTCCTCGAAGAACGCAACAACGTCGTGCAGCAAAACGCACAACTATGGAGAGTTATCGAGAAGCACAAGCTGAGCTTGGCTACCGCTTCCAAGGATTTGGAACGAATTCGCGGCGAGCGAGAGCGCTACCGCCGGCTGTTGGAGGAGACGGCGGCGAGTGGGAGCGGCTCCGAGCGCGAACGCCGGCCGCGCGCTCATCCCGGCATGCGGGCAGTCTCCCAGAGCCGGGTGCCCATGTCCAGGCACCAGAGCGACGACGTGGGTGAGTTTGGCTGCAATTATTCTCACACATGCCGCATATGGCTTACTTTTTGCGCTCTGCCCTTTCTCGTCTTGCTCAGTCCATCGAGGGCCCGGGCGCGACGAGCCGTCTCAGCCGAATGGCCATGCGGGAGAGTTGACAGAGGTTCCACCGTCTGTCCCTGTCGATCCTGGTGCACTTGAGCCGTCCGTCTCGTCTTCGTCGGTCAATCGTGAGCAAGCGAATCGGCCGCCGGCTAGGTCAGGATCCCTACCCGCCAGCACAAACGGCCATGCGGCGGATGGCTCGTTGAGGAATCTTCTGTCTGCTGATTCCACACCTGCTATTGCTGAGAATTCGGTTGCGCCTAACTTGCAGCTTCCGCCAGAGAATGAGCCATTAGCCGCCGCTCCGCCTTCACTTCAGCCTCCACCTCCAACAGACCAAGCGGCTCTCAGCGTAAACGCACAGAAAAGGCGCAATCGCGAGTCGCGAATCGACATGCCTGACGAAGCACAGCGGTATATTACGAACATGACCGAATCGACAGCGCACACGCCTCCAGTCCCCGAACCCACTGCCAGCTTTGCTCCACCCGCGCTCGCGCCCCAGCAATCGCACCCACCCCCTCAGCCATCCCTTGCGACCTTGCCGAATGTTGCCACAGTGTCTCCCATGAATTTTGATGGGACATTTGCTCAACGCATGGGCCCTCCGCCTCCCCCACCTCAACAAATCCAAGCGGCAGCGGATCAAGTTCCGCATTATCCCAAGACTCCGACGCAGACCAGCGTTTCTGGGTTCCAAGCCCCTCCTCCGCCCCCGCCGCTGCCAAGTACTCATTCGAGGACGCCAGCTGATGTATTTATCGATACCGACGATGATTTCAGTGCTGATGGGCACAGTTCGACCGTATATTCCCCCGCTGAATCATCAAGACAAGGTGTACCCATGATCATCCGAAACGCGCCTTCCATTCCGTCTATGAACACACTCGTCAACGCGAGTTCAGTCCAAACAGCCTCTCTCCGTTCGTCGACTCAAGACGACGCTGCATCGTTTGATTCGAGTCCGGCCGCGACCTCTCCCACGTCCCCCACCTCGACGCCTCCGCCACATCAGTTGCATGGCGCCACCCACCCGTCACAGGCACAGCCACCTAAGATGGCCCGAACCCAGTCTTCGCAAACGACGACGACAACCATGTCTGCGCCGCATCTGACACCGTTTGACATTGGTAGTGCAGCCATCACTGTACCCATTTCTCATATCCGAGCCAACGACCGCGGCAAAGAGGTATTGAGTTTTGTGATCGAGATCGTGTTGGATCCGAGTGTTGAACGCGAGGGGTGGAAAATCGAAAAACTATATTCGGACGTGTTGGCGTTGGACGTTAGGGTTCGACAGTCGCTTGGACGAAGTGCGTTGAAAAGGATTGCGCCTTTACCGGACGCGAAACTGTTCAAGGACAATGCACCATCCAAGGTTGATCAGCGCAAGGTACGTCGGTGACGTTGATGGTTTGTCTGATGATTGTGATCTGATCTTGACGGAATGTCTTGAATAGGCAATGTTACAAGCATATTTGCAGACTGTTCTGCAAGCGCCGTGGAGGAACCCGAACGACATTATTGGCTTTTTCACGTCGGACGTCATCTCGCATGCGCGTGCACCAGTCTCCCATCCTGGGTACAAAGAAGGGTATCTGACCAAGCGGGGCAAGAACTTTGGGGGATGGAAGACCAGGTATTTCGTTCTGCAGAGTCCTATTTTGGAGTACTATGAAAGCGTGAGGGTTTTGGGCATTATTATGTCGAACGTAGACTGATTGGTAATGGGTTACAGCGCGGCGGGGCTCACCTTGGTTCGATTTCGCTCGTTGGGTCCCAGATTGGGCGGCAACAGAGACAGGGATCACGCGACCAGGACGATGAAAACGCGTACCGACACGCATTCCTCATTATTGAAGGCAAACGTGGTCCGTCGGGCGCGCTCAATAGGCATGTGCTCTGTGCGGAGAGTGACGAGGAGCGGGATAGTTGGGTCGAGGTCCTCGTTCGATATGTCGTTGGGGAATACGATAGGCCGTCCGAGACACAGTCCCAGGTTTCGACCTCGCAGTCGCGCGCGTCAACGAGCTCCTTCCAAGAACAGCCAAGGCGAAATCGGGCGATGTCCAAAGACGAGATTCTCAAGGGCAACGCGCTACCCATCTCGCAGCTTGCTCAGGACGCGTCGAATGCCAAACTGTTCCAATCTGCTCCCCCACCTCCCGAACCTTCGCAGCCGATTCCGATCGACAATGCGGCGAAGCACGCGATAAATCAAGGGCAACCAGGTCAAGAGGTCCCTCTCTCGAGTTCGCTGCCGTCGCACTTGGATGTAGCAATGACTGCCAATGCGTCTGGAGGGTCTGGCGTACCCGGACAACGATCCAACTCGGAATTGGGGCATTATCCGGATATGCCTGCGCCTCGTAAAACGAACCGTGCATCGTTCCATCCGTCAGCTAGTGGTGCGACGCAACAACAACCGCACCCGCAACGAGCGCCGTCACCAGACAAGGTCAAGATTTCTGGTCCCATGAATGGCGTGCCGATCCCTGCTGGGTATCGATTTGGAGGCAAGGATCCGGACACGAATCTACCTGCGCCTGCTGGCAACGACCGTGAACGGAAAGCCAAGTCGGGCAGGTTTTGGGGATTCGGGAAGGCGGGTGGTGAGTTTTGGTCTCATTGTTTAAAATTTGTGGATAAAATTAACAGTGTCGTGTGTAGGTGACAAACCCCCCGCGAGTGCTCATCCTTCCCCACCAGTTACCCGGGCTGTTTTTGGTATTCCGTTGCAAGAGTCTTTGGCGATTGCACAAATTGCAAACTTGCCTGCGATTGTGTTCAGGTGTATTGAATACTTGGAAGCCAAAAAGGCTGATCAGGAGGAGGGAATTTACAGGTTGAGCGGCAGTTCAGCGGTGATCAAGAGTTTGAAAGACAGGTTCAATACTGGTGAGTCTCGCTGGGTGTTTCCATCAATCAGTTTTTGACGTTGTGTATCATCAGAGGGCGACGTGAATCTGCTCGAGAGCGAGGACTATTGGGATCCACATGCTGTTGCTGGTTTGCTCAAGTCGTACCTACGAGAGTTGCCATCAAGCATCTTGACAAGAGATTTGCATTTACTATTCTTGGCAGTCATTGGTATGTTACTTGATGGTGGGCGTGCTTCGCTTTGAGCTAATTTTATCGCTGTAGACTTGGCTGATCCGCAAGAGCGAGTATCGGAGCTAGCATCCCTCATCTCCCAGCTACCTTTGGCCAACTACAGTCTTCTACGAGCGTTGACCGCACATCTCATCCTCATCGTACAGAACTCAAACGTCAACAAGATGACGATGCGTAACGTCGGGATCGTTTTTAGCCCTACGTTGGGGATCCCGGCGGGAGTATTCAGCTTGATGCTCAACGAGTTCAACCGCGTGTTTAGCGTCGAGGCGGAAGCTGCCCAGACAGACGTAGCAGCGCCCATAGAATCAGATACAGCACTGGCCGCACCATCGACTGACGCTACTGGTGTAAGCCCGCGGCCAAAGCGTACCCTGTCCGACCCCAGCCGGAGGAACAGTCGAAGCTACAACGATGCTCATGCGGACAAACTGCTGGGCCTTGGCGGTAGAACTCTGAAAGGTGCGTGCCGAAAATGTCAAGACTGGCTGCCCACCTGACCTACTTTGCATTTTAGTTGACGAAGAATCTGACGAAGAGGACAACGTGATTGAAGAGCATAGCGACTCGGAGGACGAGACGGACAATAATTCTATTCCGCTCAGTCAATCCCCACCAGAAACTCCCGGCATGACGGCCTCTTTCCAGCAACGACTTGATCCTGCGACCGAGCCTTTGCATAGAGGTCATTCAGCTACGGTAGCTGCCGCCCGTGGTCTTCAAGTCTCCACATCTGGCCAGCATCAACGATCATTCTCTGGACTGGGACCAGGATCTGGCGGGCCGGGTCTGCCCCAATCTCCACGTCCAGCCGGTAGACTGCCTGGTTCGCCAGCCACAGGCAGCGCATCACCTGCCACTCCGCGAGTATGACCTCCCCCCCTCCTTTCCATCTTACATGTGATCGCTCTCTGGGTTTGGTTTTTTTCTTGTGTACAACGTGTTTGGCTTCGGTCTCTGGCTGGTTGCCCCCATACCCCTTTGAGCGGAGCTCTTTTTGTTTTGAGTATTTGTCCCTCTCCCAGTGCGCGTTGGTTTGATCGAGTCCCGTATAATACACACATAGGATGGTAGTCTTGAGCTGTTATGTAGTATCTTTCGTCTTCGCCTTGGCAAAACCCACGCACGAACTATGCATGTAACAATCATATTTGGGATCCTGTGAATTTCACCCAAGGTGATTGGCGCCCGTGGCGGTGTCTCGTGTGACCTGGTGCCTCTATTCTTGTTCAACGACAGGTATTGACACTAAGATGGGGTTCAGACACGCCGCAGTACTCAGTTCAGTCTCCTTCTTCCTTGGTACGTTATTTTTACCCACTAGTACGTGATCCCTCGCTCATACCCAGCCTCCAGGCATTCTTTTCATCTGCTTCAACGTGGACCACAAGATCCTCTATGCCGCACCGCTCACGGACAAGATTGTCGATGATGGGTTCGAATTCTATACTACATTCTTCAATGCACCGGGCGCTGTCAAGGTGAGCTATCCACAGCATAACACTGGATCCCATAGCTGACTGCAATCTAGGCACTCCTACATGCAATGATGGCTCTAGGCATTGTCAGCCTTATCGCCAAGCTCCACGTATGGGACGAAAGTGCACTCTTCTTCGATGGAAGTAGCTTGGGTGAGCACATCTGCCACACATACGCCTTAGCATCATGGCTGACTATGTGAACTAGCCGCATTCGTCTTTGGTGTCATTCTCTATGCGTCGGTTGTTATTCCGGCACTGAAGATTATCGTAACGCCCCTTTCGACCGACAGCCGCAACGAGCAAATTGAATCCCTCAGAATCCTGGCGGCAGGAAACACCCTAATTATTATTTGCCTTGTTGCGGTACTATTCCTCCAGGTAAATAGTTTGACACCCAAGGGGCTCAGCTCATCAGTCTAACTCTCTTATAGGGTGGACAAGAATATGCTAGGCGCTACGAAGCACGTGAGCTTGCCAGGATCCAGGAGCAAGAGCGCAAAGAGGCTGCTACCGTTGCAGGCGTTCCTCCTCCCACTTCTCCAGAAGAGAAGAAAAACCAGTAGATGATTGCCACGTGTTTAGCTGTGATTTTTACTAGATCTGAACTGATGTTCTCGGCAGTCTACATGTTTTGTGGTGGATTTGGAATACCTTGCTCGATTGTGTCATCACCATTGCCTTGTATTTCTGTACGTATGGTCAAATTAATGCATGTGCCTGTTAGAATCTCGTAACTGTGCAACCGTGTATGCAGGGGCGGGCAGGTCATTCCTACTGTTCTTCGTCGCCCAGCTTCTAGGCTGTGTAACATGACTGATGGAGAAGTTCTCTGAGTGGTACAGCATGGTGTGCTACGTTATATTTCAAACTTTCCTTGGCTTGGGCAATTTCAAACGGGGGCCACTCGCCGGTCGTCATACATGCATCAAGAATCGAGTTGCTCAGACGTTCAGAACAAGGAACAGTGATCAAAATAGGACGGCGATGTCAACCCGAGCGGCTCAAACTCACTGGCACTGGAACGAACCTGAGAATGTATAAATGCTGGCTCGAGCTGCTCATATTAATCTCAGAAATTTCCACTACTCCTTCTCATCCCAGATCACATTCATATATAATGCTTTACTCGTACTTGAGCTCCACACTCCTGCTGGTTTCAGGATTGACTTTGGCTCTCCCTGTTGAGAGAAACCCCAAGATTGCGGGAGCGGCGTACCGTAAGTTTGGCAGACATGGCTATCTTATCATTGGCTAACAACATCCAGTCATGACGAACGAGGCTTCTGGCAATAATATCCTCGTCAATGCCATTGACAGCTCCGGCCGACTCTCCTTCTCTCACGCAGTCTACACGGGCGGAAAGGGAGGCCATGCGGACAATAACAATACCTCAGATGGGCTAGTTAGCCAAGACTCAGTCAAAGTTGGCAAGAATGTGAGCCAGTCGTTTCTAATCTGTTGATTTTAAACACGTATGCTAATCGAGGGATTATGCAAATAGATGCTATTCGCTGTCAACGCTGGCTCCAACACTGTCACCATGTTCAAGATTAACCATTGGAATCCCAGCCAAATCCGTATGGTTGGCAAGGTGAGTGCACGCATACATGGCGTGTAACGTCTCTTAATCGACATTCTTCGCTAGCCTGTTTATTCAGGCGGAGATTTCCCTGTTTCAGTCGCGTTCTCTGACAAGACCGGGGAGGTTTGCGTCCTAAATGGAGGTCGTGTCAATGGAGTCCAGTAAGTTGGCAACACATTTTCCCTTCTATTTTCAAGCTTACACTATCTCAAGGTGCTACCAGACGGACATGACCAAAGGCCTTGTCCCTATCCCAAACACCATCCGTCACCTTGGAGTTAATCAGACTACCCCTCCATCCGGGCCTCCTGGAACTGTGTCCGACCTCCTTTTCAGTTCAAACGGAGAAGAATTATACGTGAGCGTCAAAGGGACCCCACCTACACCAGGTATGGATGATGTATCTTCACGAGGTTCTTTGAGCTTAAACGCATATAACCAGGGTTCATTGCCACCTACAAAGTTAATAAATCGGATGGCTCACTATCAGATGAACCTGTCAAGACCACGCCCGCAACTGGTGGCGGCTTGGTACGTGCTCTTTTGCTTGCATTTGTCCAAAACCTAATTTATCCTTTAGCCATTTTCGATGACACTCCTTCCTCACACCAACGCAGTCTTAGCCACCGACCCTGCTGCCGGCTTTGCGATCTTCGACTTTGCCCGTGGCTCTCCAGCTAACTCGACCATCCATCCTATAAAAAACCAGGGAGCAACCTGCTGGAGTTCCTTGAGCCGCAAGACTGGCAATTTGTATCTCACGGATGCTGGCACATCAATCGTGACGGAAGTATACGTGAGCCCCAGTCTGAACGCGAGCATCATCAAACAATACCCTCTTGGCCCCGAGTCCGTGACCATTGATAGTGCTGTTGGATCAATCAAAGGAAACGAGTGAGTGCTTTTGACAGGCTACCATTTCAAATCGTTGAGCATTCGCATCACTAGTTTCTTATACGTGTTGTCGGCAAACGCGACCTCGATAGACGTTTTGGCCCTGAAAGGGCCGGGAAAGGCGTCTCATATGCAGAGGCTGAATATTCAGTCGGCCATCGCTTCCAGCGGCTCACATGTCACTACCTCCCCACTCAACCTTCAAGGTATGGCAACCTATGTAATGACCAAGTAAATCGTTTCTCGGGCTTCTTTATGTGGACCGCTTCGAATGTAATAGCCATTTGATGGGTGCATTAAATCGAAGCATTTCTACAGCATATGCGTATATCTGCCGTTTTTGATGTCTTTCTTGTATTACTCACGGCCTTGCGGCCAATAGACAGTCTCTTCCACACTGCGTTTATACCAGAAGGAACGATCTGACCAAAGCTAAAGTTATATTGGTTGTCTGTTGTATAAATTATGGGAGAGGTAAATACACAGTACAGTCGTACTCCTTGACATGCATAACCCGCACATGCATAGTCTGACAGTTTACTGAATGTTTTAGCACCAAATCTGGTGCTCGGTCGTCGTTCCGCATTCATTTTTAGTTCAGGGAACGTCACCTGTCATTATTATGCATGTCGAGGAGTACAACTGTATCACCTTCGTCATCGCACTTCAAACGGAGGAACACATTCAGGAATAGAACCCAATTCAAACTTGTCTGCTTTAAAGGCGTTCATGATGCCCTCAGACAATGCCTCAGCGTAATTTGGTGGTAGTAATGCAGCGTAAGGATCTCGGTCTTTTGCGCTTTTTGGTCCAAACGGATTTGAAAGAGCAGGTGCTGGCTTGCCGAACGCAGAGGCAACACCAGAAGTCCCGAAAGCAGAAGATCCCCCGAATGCGGATGGCTTGGATGTTGTGCCGAAGGACGACGCAGTGGCTGGTGCACCAAATGCAGAAGGCTTGCTCGGTGCACCAAACGCGGAGGTTGTAGCCGTCGACGCACCAAAAGCACTCGTTACAGGGGTGGATGTACCGAACACCGAGGGTTTAGATGCGCCAAATGCCGAACTGGCTGTCCCAGGTGCGGAGCCTTGACCAAACGCGGATGGTGTATTAGTCTGGGTCTGGCCAAATGCGGATGTAGGTGTAGCGGGTTGAGTTTGCCCAAATGCAGAGGTGGTTGCAGGCTGCGATTGTCCAAAAACCGAGGGTGGGGCAGAAGTGGTAGGCGTGTCTGCTTCCATTCCTGTATCTGATGCTGTAGTTGCCGTGCCAAGGGCGGGCTGCCCGAATCCACCACTTGCAGCCGTAGTAGACCCAAATGCAGAACCGGAGCTGGGTTGTCCACCGAATGAAGTGGATTTATTCGCGAATGTCCCAAACCCGCCACCTGTTCCGCCGCTCTTGCCAAATGCAGACGTCCCGCTTGTTGTGCTCCCAAACGCCGAAGATCCAGCGGCGGGTGCGCCAAACGCGGGAGTAGCACTAGTGCTAGTGCCTCCAAAAGAGGCTGACTTGTTAGAAAACGCCCCAAATCCGGCACTGGTGGCGTTTGTACCAAACGCCGAGGTTGTTGGTTTAGCCCCGAAACTACTTTGACCGAATGCCGATGTGGCGCCCGTAGAAGACCCGAAAGCTGGTTGACCGAAAGCAGGAGTAGAGGCCCCAAAAGCAGGAGTAGCAGGAGTAGAGGCGTTTCCAAAACCTGGCTGCCCGAAAGCCGGTTTGGAACCAAACGCGGGTTGCCCGAAAGCCGCCGGAGCTGAAGCATTGGTCCCAAAGGCGCCGGTTTGTGTGTTTCCAAACGCACTCGGCTGAGAGGTGGTCCCAAAAGCGCTGCTTCCGAACGTGCTAGTGGTGCCGCCAAAGGCTCCTGTCCCTGCATTCGAGCCAAAAGCCCCCGTGCCAGGTTTAACAAACCCCGTACTGCCAAACGCCGACGACTGTGGGGGCTGCGCTGATCCAAACGCAGAGCCAGTCCCAAAAGCTGAGGCATTCGGAGCGGTGCCAAATGCAGGCTTGGATGATGAAGGTTGCAAGCGCTCTCGAAGGCGAGATTTAGCTTCGGTTGTTCCATTCGCCTAGAGAATTAACTTTGAGAGAATAGGAATTGCTCTAACACACTAACACCTACCGGCGGGATGCCATGCTCGTCCACAGCATTCCACACTCGCTTCGCCTCATCAAGTGTAATTGGACCGGTTGCTAGTGCTGAGTTTAACATTGCTTGAGCTGCGTCAATTAGTTGTTTTTCGTGCGCTTTCTGATGAAAGATTGTTCATAAAATGTTCTGCGGACGTTTAAGTAACTCACATAAGCGTCAAGACCAGTGTTATCTCGTACAGCTGTCCAAGCTGCAACACGTAGTTCTTCTGGACTTTGATCAAGACCATCGATCACACATGGGACGAATTTTCCTGGGCCATAGGATGACAACGGATATAATGGTCTATCTTGTCCCTGAGTTAGGTCTTTGAGAATGGATTCAGCACTAAACAAGTTAGTATTCATAGTGGCAGGAGCGGAGAGCAGGGCTTACTCAAACCCAGCCGACTTGGGCTCTTTATTTGCTGTCCATGATTGATCTGTGCCACGAGGACGCTCTGAGTACAAACTCATGGCAAACGCGTGTAGGAAGCTCACTTCTGAATGCGGAAGGCCCCGAGTTTGTACTGGGTCCTTGTCCAGCGGGGTGCGCGAATCGGCAGTTTGCACCAAACCTACATTGACCTTGTAGGTAGTACTTGCACACCGTGTCTTTTGATTGCCCGAAGCTCTACCTCGGTCCGTGAGTAGGAGGTTAGTTGATTCACATGCACGAGGCACGTACCATCGCTGTTGCGTATTATTAGAAGTTGTAGACTTATTACGTTGGTGTATAGACGGATAAAGATATAGTGAACTGAGTCGTGAACAAGTCAACCACGTGATATTGTTTGCACCGACGACGGAACGACTCTGTCCGATACGTAACGCCGCTGAGTATATAAAAGGCCAAATAAAATAACACACATGATTTCTAATAGTAGTAATTTATCACACTTTCGTGTGCCCCTCCAAATTAGAAGGCTATATCAACAAAAACGAACGTAATGCGGCGCAAGCCGGACGAACAGTAGGGTTATCTATTCCTTTTGGCTGGCAATGATATTGTTCATCTCGTTGCAAAGTCTCATTAAATGCAGTTTTTTGTTAGAGACTGCGCAATATACACCTGGCCATATTGCATAAAGCTGTCTAAACTACTCTGAGCTGATCGTACTGGACGAATATAGAGATAGTCTAACCTGGCTACTTGGTGCATATTATATGTGTATCTCGTGAAATCCAAGTCCTCGAAGATAATGCTCTGCGCATTTGGTCTATGTGGCTCTGGTTTCACCTGGTAGTTAACATCAAAATCGATTTTGATTGATATCAACGCCAGCTTTGGTAGGCTCGCGGCATAGCAAGGTAGATCGGAAGATTCAAGCTTCAGAGGCGAAAGCCGAAGAACGCGCACGCTGGGGAGAGCTTTAAGCAAATCTGAATGGCTGATGCCTTGACCTAACAACACGTGTTGTAGATGTAGATCGTACAAGGGTAATTCTCTCAGTGACCGCAATTCAGGAAGCGCAAGTTTGAGAGGAGAGCAGACATGGTTATCTATTATAATCTTCAAGACACCGATGTTCGAAGAATGCAGTGGGAGGTTACGGATGAAGTCAGAAGTCCAGGTTGATATATCGCACGTATGCCCAGAGACACTTCTTGAAAACGTGAGACCCAGCTCGGCCAACCTCCGAGTAAGAGCATTGACTTTCCAAATGTATGATATACTCTCGGGATGCAAATCATCAAGACTTAAGGAAACTAATTTGGAAAAAGAATTTGAAGGGAGGGTCTCGTGTCCTTTGGCGATGCTCTCCTGCATGTTTGAGTAAATGCCAAGACGCTCGAGGTTCGGCAATGCCCCCAATATCCTCACGTTGCTCGGTTCCAAAAGTGTACAATGTCCGTTGATTCGTCTTAGGTTAGACAATGAGGTTAGGGGGCTGTATATGCTAGGCTTGTCACTCTCGAAAGGGCCAGAGAAGTTATGAGCAGCTAAAATGTGCAGTTCGTGAAGGTTAGGACATTGACGTGAGAGATTGCGCAACAGGCTGGCGCACTGAGCGGCTGCAAGTTCCTTACGGCGCATGAAATGGCCCTCCTTCATCGTTGGCGTAGCAAACAAACTGCGCAATGACGAACAAAGAAACAGCTCGATCCATGATAACAAGGCACCAGAATCATGAACCTCCCCGTACTGGCACGTCAGGTTAGAAAGATTGGGCAGGAGTCCACCTAGGCATGTTCCTCGGTACGCTTGCAGTTTTTCCATCCCACCAAGTTGATAGCAATCGGGAATGTCTAAAGTTCGAACAAAGGGTGCATATTTTTCAAAACGTTCGGTTTTTAACGACTTTGGAAGTTTGATTTTCTGCGACGGCAGCTAAGAGTTAGACGCCTTGATAACGGTAGAGAAACTTACGATCACATATGACCACGCCGTCGTCGTGACCTGGCACCGGTTATACTTTACTCGAGTGCTACGGATAAGAGAGAGCAATTTTACGACGCCATTCAAATCCTTCCAAACTAAGGCCCCAGCACAGGCGAAGAAAAAACGGCACACACGCATTAGTTTTGCAAGATCGGATTTTGTCAAGTGGAAAAACACTGAATCTAAAAGTTCAGGGAGTCTGAACACCATATCGAATGACACGACAGAGTTCGAGACGCGCATATCCAGCAATAGTACGAGTGGACGAGACAGGAGTCATGGAGCCGAATGGCCAGTGATTCTCGCTAGCGCTTGCGAATCTCACACAAGCAGATGCAAACATGTAGTATGCATAACTCTATCTATATGGTACAATGGGTGATGGTACAATGTAATATATGCTGTAATGTAGTGGCTCAAAGAGCGACAGGATTGGTCCCAGAAACGACTCCGGTAGCTTCAGCCAGGAACGTTGTTGTAGACGTCTCCGAAGTAGGCTGGGGCTCAGAATTTTCCGGGGTGGCTGCGTTTGGGTCGTAAAGAGGGTCGACCGCACGAAAGACCATTGAAACAGAACCAGCAGATCCCTGGCCATTGCTTGCAGCCGTTGACTGTCCAACCACGAAGCCGTCTCCTACGCCGACCGGGGCCGATCCACCCCCAGGAGCGCTGGTAGTGTCCACAAGCGGCCGAGCAGAATCCTTGTTCCACAAAGGGGAGATTTCACCGCTGTGTGTATTCCAAGAGAAGAGTTGGGATATGCCCGCTGACGCTTCACCAGTGCCAGGTGCTGTGACACCGTCTACGCATGGACCTGAAGACATCTGAACGGCTGTTGAAGGATTTGAGTCATAGCCTGCGCAGTACATCTATTCGACATTAGATGAGAAAACTAGAGTCAATAACAAACGGGGCTGACTTGCCTTGAGCCCCTTTTCCTTTTCGTCGAACATTGGCATGGTGATAAAGACAGGTTTCTCCGGAGGAGCCAGCGAAGTCGAAAGGTTTTGAGGAAGCAAGTACATAATAGAAGACGAGCTGTTGCTAGCACTTATAATAAAGCCAGAGTTGCTGCTCGCTGCTGCAGTAGATTGTGCACTGGAACCGTCGGATCGAGAAGAAATAATCTACCAACGTGTTAAGAACACACCGTGAGTACGAGTCGAAGCCAAACATACCAAAGAGGCCAGTTTCTCGTTCAAAACTGCATGCGAAACCACATTTACCAAATCAATGACACCGGGAATGCCGGGAACGGAGTTTAGCAACGGAATCAATGGGTCGACAATATCACGCTTATGTGAATGCGAATGGACATGGTTGTTGTTTCCGGAGACAACAAGAGGATCCTTGGCATATACTTTGGTTTTGTGTTGACCGTGGTGGTCTCCATGATGGTGGTGTTCGTGGCCGCGTTTGTCCAGATGGGCGTGCACATGATTACCATTTCCTGATATGACGAGCGGGTCGTCTGCGTAAACTTTGGTGCTACCAGATTTATGGCCATGATGATGATGGTGCCCGTGGTGGTGATGGTGGCCATGGCCAGTCATCTTGGGAGGGTCGAGTAAGCATCCAAGTTTGCAAGATATTTGATATACTTTTACCACAACATGATGATCCTGGGGAAGCGCATTGACTTGGTTTACGACCATGGAGCTCGAGACTATGAAGGTCAAGAGGGAAGAGAAATGAAGAGTAAGAGATACCATCTCTAACAGAATGTAGTCGAAATAATGGGTCTGTCGGTGGGCCGTAGAGGAAAAGGAGCAGGGGGGTGAGGATAGGGAGGGGAGAGGCAGAGGCTCGCAAAGACCTCCCATCAGCCCTCCTTATATTTGCGGCCTTGTTTATTTACGACTTGTAAACACGGCCCCCCTATTTCAGTGAGTCTCGTGACGCAGATTTTGTCGCGGTAGGGAGTGAAGTAGCTGTCAATCGTCTTGTTCAAACCATTTGGCAGGAATAAGTTACAGTTGAATTGGAACAAAGACAAGATGGCTGCATCCTTGTTGAACGAGTAAATTTAATCTCGGACCACCTGTATTCGACAAAACATGGGTCAAAACGATTCACAGACTGGGTACACACAAGTACTTGCCTCCATGGTTTCTTCTGAACCCTCCCACCAGGAAAATGGACCCAGCCCGAGTTGTTGGATGGACGCCTGAGACGAATAGAGTACATCAATATAACAGGAGCATATAAAGGTGTTGCTTAAACGACCTACAATAATTGTATATGGCGCTTTTCTATCCACGTCATCCTCAGCCCGCTCCTCCAGAATCGATTCTCCCTTTCTTGGACCAGGCTCGTTGTCGTAAAACTCGTCTCGCTCAACTCGGAGTCGAATAATGTCGCCACGGTCGAGGTACCTTCGGTTACTGACATCAGTGTCGAGTAGTTGTGAGGGGGTAGGTATTGGGCTTTCGGCTAGAGGGCGATAATTTAAGAAAAAATAGCTTGCCAAAGATGTCGTTCTCACCGTCCACGGGAATCCAGAAAAATGCTTGCTCATTGAGATCGCTATTTGGAGAGTTAGAAGAGCATATGATAGATAACAATTGGACTCACAAAACAGACGCAATAGGCAGGTACTCTTGTGGGATGTAAATGTCGTCAAAGAACCCAAGAGTCACTAGACACGCCAACGAGTTTAATCAAATCTGGCGAGCAACCTGGCGGAGCAACTCGCCTCGAATGCTTTCTTCGGTGGAAGATTTGATTTTCCCAAAAATGACCTGGGAGCGAGATGGACGAAAGACAACCATTCGGAAAGTCACTAGGAACCTCGGAGCACCGTCACAAGATAAATTTATGAATATGCTAACTTGTGCATACCTTTGTACCAATAGCACCCATCTCCATATTTCACAAGCCCCTCTCCCACCCAGATCAAATCAAATACACATATGCACAGTCCAACGTCTAGCAAGACTCGGTTGGCGTATTTTTTGTTGAGTTCATTGGTAATGGCTTCCTGGGCTGGCGCGGAAAACTGTGAAGGAGTAACCGCAACATTATCCTGAGAGATTTCCATTGAGTACTTGACGTTGCTGGGTTTCAAACTACCTACCTACTTTTAGAGTAGCCGTCACAAACATCGAAGAAAGAGCAAGATCTTGGTGGCGGGAGGTCACGTGGTCGGCCGAGCACAAGTTTTGGTGGTTCCAAATAGGCGGGAGCTATATGCGCTTGTTGGCTGAGCTTTGAACATTCCTCAGTATGACTCAATTTTCTGAATGTGTATGATTGATAATGCAAGTGACTAGAACTACAAATGAAGCAAGTGTATCTACGAATACAGTCTGAAATAAATATATAAATAGGCAAATAAGCCAATAAGTCGATAAATCACCACAGGCGAAATATAAATAGAGATAGATAACACACGCCTCTGGCGCCTCAGTGCTTGCCGTTGAGATAAGTTAGGTAATAAACAAGGGGAGGAAGATCGGACATGGTGATGTTGGTGTAACTCGACAAGCGAGAACTGGAAGAGAAAAAAGTCAGGAGCGGATCGATGACGAGAGTGTTGAATGAACATACCCCGAGTACTTTAGGGCAATGACAGGCCCGCGCCACTCGTGCCGTGACTTGCCGTAAGTCAAGGCGCTGATAGATTGGTTGGTTTGGGAGCCGTCGGTAAGAAAGTTGGCCCGGAAGAAGACTTGGAGAGGGAAGCGGAGAGCCTCGCCGCCGACACCAGTCGAAACGGGGAGGCTCGCAACGTCGGTGTCAGCACCGAGGATCTGAGAGAGGACAGGCTGCCAATCAATGACGCCTGATTGATGGACGACGCCCAGGATGTTGATCTGGATCAATCGTGGGCGGTCCGAGTCGACGGGGAAGAGCATGCCGTGCAAGGTGGCCCGAGTCGTCTGGACTGGCTTGGAAGGAGTGTGGAGTTCGAGCGGCGCTACGCACGATGGCATGGGAGGCGAGGGTGTGGTGGTGGTGCTCGACGAGGAGCGGGACCGGCTGTGTTTCGAGACGCACTGGAGACGATGCTGGGGCCAGGCGAGTCTCATGTGCTCTTCGCTGCAGAACCACTCGTTCTCGCACCTGTGGGAGGTTAGTATTGTGGGGTGCAAGTTGGAGAAGAGAGACTCGCCTGGTGCACCACAGGTCGCAGAGGGCTCCACACCAGCAAAAGTGATAGATGGACGCGGTAGGCATAGTTGGTTCGTAAGGTGGTTGGTGTGTAAATACGTGTGCTGTCTTGTGCTGTCTAGTGCCGTCTAGTGCTGTCTGAATAATAAATGAACCGAGACCGAGAGAAATGAGAACCGAAACCCGAAGAGAAGGAGAAGATGATGGAGGACATGGTGGTCGTCGCTTGTATTTATACGACCCCGGGCTATGTTGTTCAGCTTGAGACACGCGAAACGGTCCCTAGAGGTGCGACAGTGCAATCGGACATCACGATCACGCACCAGCCAATGAGACGTCGGCGCTTAGATGCCCGAGCACCCTGCCCCGCACCGCCCCCGCTGGCTGTGCCCGCCCAGGCGATCGCAGTGCCCACGAGAGCAATAAACAATCAGCGAAAGTCACTCGCGCCGTCCACCGCAAGTGTCCGCGGCGGCCTGGGAATTCCACAGAATGCGACGCGCACCTGCTCACGTTCCACACGCTGCTCGACTCGTACGCCCCCCTCACTTGCTCTGCTCCTACCGAGCCCCGCACAAAGCATACTCCGAACCGTTCGCCGAACGCTCCTGTCGTCAGCGTCGCTCCGGTGCATCTCTTAGGCGCGCGACTTGCCCGCCGGATGCCAATTCGGGCAATCGCTTAGGAGCCCGGTGATCCCCCAAGGCGTCTTGTTTCGGGCTAGTCCCGCCATCAAAGTCGCTCGCCACTCTACCAGTTCAAATAACCCAAGTAGACGGATAAATTCTCGTTTGTTACAATACATTATGTTATGTGCGACGCGCGTCTACGTTATTCATCACGGTCCACCTCTTTCATCACCGGCGCAGGCGATGACCGAGCTTGCTGATCAACACATCTCGTACTATTTTGTCGGGATTGGACAGCAGCGACCGCCTCGGCGAGTGCAATCTGTCCTTCATGGGGTGTTGCACCGGCTTCTAAATCTCCCGACGCACTTCGCGCTGCAGCCGCTTCCGCTTCGCGACGTCGGCGTCGCTTGGCAATCGGGTTCAGAATGAGCGCTGCGATAACAACCACACCGTCGAGAACCTGACACGAGGGTGAGACAAGCTCAAGAGCGATTCGTAAACACTCACCACGACGAGAATGTACGACACAGCGACCACAGCGTCAAACTGCGCCTGAAAGATCAGCGAGAGCACACTGAATACACCTCCCAACATGTCGGTTGTCATGAACAGCATCGATATTCCTGCCAACGATTTGAGCATGTACCTTTTCATTAAACCAAGTTACCAACCAACAACCTCTTTGCGTCTCCATATTTCCCAGTATTGTGGTCTAAGATTTGGTCAGCGGTGATCAGCGGGCAGCGATCAAGCTCCACACGTACAGCAAGCCCAAAGCGATGAGCAGAGCACTCATGATGCCAAACACCCGAGTCGGCCACTCATCGCCAGCTCTATCGGTTCGCTAGTTAGTAGGAAAGCGGGTGAATCTAGGATCGCGCGTTCAGCGCCGGGGAAAATGACACTTGCCCGGACAACTAGCGAGAGGCCTGCCTCGAACCCGCCCACGGCCGACATGAAAGTCACATAGAGTATCGCACAATACGTCCTGGATTTCCCACAGCCATAATACAAACACTGCAAGGCAATGTCAAATCAGTTTCAGGGCCGTGGCGCCTCGGGCTCACTTGTATCCATGAGAGAGCTGCCAGTGCGCCGAAGAGCTGAGGCTGCAGTATGATGGGAATACTGATGTTCTGCACAATAGCGTAAACTCCGAGGAACGGCGCGGAGAGCGCCCAGATGAACCTGTCCAAAAGGAGCCGAATTAGTGCGTCATGCCCAAGTGCAGTGCCACCCGAGCTCACATTAACCATGGCGAAAGGCCCTCGGTCGACTTTTCGCGAAAGCTCTTCACGACCTGCGGCACTGCATTCGATACCGATCAAAACGAGGACCGCATTTGAGTCACAGATGATGATCACTTGCCTAGTTGTGCCGTCCACAGAACGGTGCCTGCAAACCAAGCCGTGTCAGCCGCCGCGCTCGTCGGGAAAAAAATTGCACTCGCCTATGGTGGCGAGGATATTTTCTGCAACCTCGTTTACAGGCATGATGGAGGGTGAAACAGACGGGTGTTTGCAGACCCAAGCGATCGCGAGCACATTTGTACGAATTCCGACGCCAGGTGAAGCCGTAATGGGTTTACGTGAGGAGCGATCTTAAATTGGCTTCATCCCGTAAACTGGGGTTCGATCCGCCACTATCCCGGAGGGGTTGTCAGAAAAGCTATATATAATCATGATTTCCACCTACGGTTCCCACCTGAACTCTCCCAGATGAGGCAGCCTAAAGGGACAGAACACGATCGGCCTAACGTGATTGAGGGGGTCTTGGGCCTTGGCCTGTTCACCTTCACGTCACGGGTGCCGACAGCAGCCCGAACTGGTGGGGCCCAGCTTACTCGGCGACGGCATTTCGCTACCATGGAACGTCCGGTAGAAACAAGTCAATTTCAAGTCGCGACCCGAGCCGTAAACAGCTCTAGCACCATTTCGTCAGCTTCCCCGCCTAGACTCGTCACGTGCGCTTCAGACCCATCTCTCTTGTCCAGCTCGACGCTGTGATTGGATCCGTCGCCTCGTCTTGCAGTATATAGATGGATATCATCCCAAAAGACAACAAAGTCTATCAAACAAAGCAATACTGGTTAGTCCGTCCGAGTCGCCTCCTGCCTTGCAAACTTACGCCCAGGTTCATCATACAGGGATCAGAGGTATAAAAGCGACGAGGGCCGAGAGCCATTCGATTGGTTCAAGTCCTATGCAGACGTTAAGGATGTCCTTGGAGCATATATCCCGAGTCGAAGCGTTCGAATCTTGATGTTGGGATGTGGCAACTCAACTCTATCAGAGGACGTATGCGCAGTCTTTTGGTGCTTTTCTATGCTTGACAGGCTGGACCCGGTAGATGTATCAAGATGGATATCGCGAGATGGTCAATATTGATGTGAGCCCCCGCCGGCAGTCTGGCGAAAATACCGCTAAAATTTGCCGTTCGTAGTTCTCCTCGGTCGTGATTGAGCACATGCGTGCCGTACACCCACATATGCAATGTACGTACACTCGCTCGGGCTAACGTACGCACACTGATGCGAGAAGGGATCGAGATGGATATTCGAGACCTTAAGTTTGAAGACGGCTCGTTTGATGTCCTCATTGATAAAGGTCAAAAAGCCGGTGCCACTTTTCCTTAAGTATACTAACGCGTTTTGTAGGCACAATGGACGCAATGCTCACCGGTATCTCGGACGTTTGGGTGGGTTATCTCCGAACACCCAGGTGATGAACGCGATCTTGAACTTGGCCATTCAGAACCCTGCCCCAGAGATTGTGGAAAATTGCGAGAAAGAGATATCCGAGGCTATTCGGTAGGCTGGATATCATGCTTTCGCCCTCGATTCTCCATCTAAGGCTGCACGTTTGTGTATATAGGGTACTACGGCCAGGGGGCAAATTCATTTACCTAACCTTTGGGCAGCCCCATTTTCGACGCCGATATCTTACTCGTCCCGGATGCTCACTAGAAATCCAAGAACTGGGAGAAGCATTTCACTATTATCTCTATGTGATGACAAAGGATCAATGAGCACGTTGTTTGTCGTTAGCTGTATGCGCATTCATGCCTTAACCGTTGAATTGATACCTGGCACAACGCCAAATTGAGGAATATGTTGAAATTATAAATTTAGAATAAACGTACCATATGGCGCTGTCAAGTTGCAGGTTGAGTAAGGGAAAAGGCGACCAAAATCGGAGTACATACCGACAGTCTACTGCCTCTTTACGAACGGCTCTCTTGCGGTCATCTAGGGCTACACCAAGCTGCCGGAGAACTTGAGCTTTATAGGGGTGAAGTAGATCATAGCGCATCGTGCTGGGCAACGCAGCAAGCAACTGGAGCGCACAAATCTGGACTCGCTAAGGGGGATATCTCAGTATCTAGGCGGTCAGAAGACCGAGAGACCATGCCGCACTGGATTTCCCGTCTCGAGGAACTGGATGTTGGCCAGGGAAGCCTTGACAAGCGAGCCGGCGTGCTCGACCAAAGGACCGGAGCCGCTGCTCCCCACAACATCTGCAGAGTCCTTGGCGACCTGAAGCAGGGTTTCCAAAACGTTAATCCTCAGGTCGGCGTCTGACAAGCCTAATCCAAGAAGGAGAATAGGTACGAGCTACGCAGGGGTATATTAGTGGGTAGCTATAGATGACATGACGTCG
This sequence comes from Ceratobasidium sp. AG-Ba, assembly GCA_016906575.1. Taxonomy (NCBI): domain Eukaryota; kingdom Fungi; phylum Basidiomycota; class Agaricomycetes; order Cantharellales; family Ceratobasidiaceae; genus Ceratobasidium; species Ceratobasidium sp. AG-Ba. Next base: position 1,944,063 of record CP059611.1, on the reverse strand, counting down.
AAGTCTACCGTCGGCAGAAGATGCGTGTAGCTTGCTTTGGGCACAGCTCGGATCAGCGCAGCCAGCGCCACGAGGTATGATTCTCGAAGGTATGCATCTAAGAGCTTTCAGCAGTCGGCCAAAAGGACAACAGAAGTCCAATTTACCGTTTGATTCTTTATACCCATTAATGACTCGGGGTAACACTTGAGAACAAAACCTTTGGAGCGCAAAGAGCTGAAACCGTATTTTTAGTATCGGTGCCAGCAAGGCGCTTAAATCAAACCTACCCGAACCGCACAGTAGTTCTGTTTCGTGAGAACATCATCGTTGTTCGAAGCAATACTACCAATGGCCTTGCCTGCCTCTTTCCCAATCTGATAGTCTTCTAGTAACTTAAATATATCCTCAGTGTACTCTTCGCCCTTGGGGTGATTACGGACGACAAGAGCTCGAGCAACCTATCAGAGGAATAGTAAGAAATCTTAAGGCCATTCTATGCATAAGCTTACCGCAGCCCAAACTTTTAGCGCCCGAATCCGGAGCTTGTTTACTTGGCGAGGATTATACGCGGTCTCTTGCCACAAGTTCGGTAGATAGTCCTCAAATAGCGTATGAGCATCTGCCATTCGCTTAGCATACACCCGGTCAAACCTTAACCTTAACTTACCTTTCGCGTGCTTGTTTATCAATGATGAGAGTAGCTGTATGCCATATGTCGACTGTAAATCGGTCGTTGAGTCGCTAATGCACCACTCTATCAAGCTGCTCAGCGTCCGATTCAAGTCGTCAAAGGGGAGCTTTGCCTATTGAATAGGTCAGGCCTGAAGTACTTTGACCGATGAAAAGTCCTACCTCCAAGTGCAAAGGCAGCAGTGACGCTGTGAATAGGCTAACCAAGTTGCGCTGTGGCGGGGAAGCATTCTCCTACATACTGTCAGTAAAACGCTTTTCACATACGTTTTCTCATCGTACATTAAAGGGCTGAAATTGTTGCCCAAGAGCAATTCGGGGGCCAGGTAGATCATTGACCTGCCCGCGATAGAATAGATTTGACACTGCCATCGCAAACTCTGCTTGCTTACTGACAGCAGGTTTCATATAAAAAAAAAGCCAGCCGTTCGGTGGATTTTGACTCACGTTGCTGGTGAAGATCTTACTACCAGTATGACTATTGTCGAAATGGTAGGTATTAAGCGAGGATGGGTTGCTACTTCACCTCCAGGGTCGGTGGCCGTCGCTGCCTTGATTGCCAAGCGAAACAATGCCGGAAGAAGTCGGTCGATGTACTTTGGGACATCGGCATGACCTGCCTCGACCTTCCTCGACAGCACGTTTGAGATGGTGTTGAGCAGTGCGAGTGCGTATGCGGCTTCACTTTCCCTATCTGTGGGCGGCGTAGCACATATAATATCAAGTTTGGTTGATAGCCGAATCACAAGAACCTCAAAGAGCGTGGAAGGCATTGAAAGGGCTGAAAGGGATCCCAGGATAGCCCAATATTTTGCACGTTCCTCATCCGCATCTCGCGCGGGTGCATGGTCCGGGAGAGCCGCAAAAAGCATAGGTAGTGTTGTTTCTTCGATCAGTTTAGGGATGACAAGAGCGATGGCGTTCAAGACCTCCAGTGCAATCGGTCTAGAACATGTTGAGTTCCAGTTGCATATATGCGCCGCAATTGGCTCACCTCAGGTCTCCTAATTCGTCCTCTCCAGCACCAAGTAACTCATTGATATTATGTACTATGAAAGACATCTCTTCCGGAGATAAAATGCCCTGCACAGATGAAATTTGTAGGAGTCCACTGAGAGCAGATCCCCTAGACACTTTGGCTCTGAGACCAGCAGTAAGGGCACCAAGAGTAGCGTCTTTGTTCGCTTCTAGGAACGAAGCTGCCGAACTTCTGCAGGGGCCATCTGGCAGCTCGTTTATCGCATGCAAAATGTCACGGAGGGCAGCGAGGATAGGATCTCGGTGCGAAGCCTCGTCTGGATTATTGAATTGACTAATCAAGAAGGGAATCGTGCGCTTGAGCGTGTAAGAGCATATGTTTGCTATAACTAAAATTAGACACTGTGGTAAATGAACGGGTGCAAAACTCACGAGTCGTAGCGAGACAAGCATTGACAATCTTAATAGCATGTTGAGCTTGATTTTTTTCGGGCTCCCTCAGGAGCCGTATACACTCCGTTATCACTTCCTCAGCCAAACCCTCAAACAAATCTGCTTCAGGCTTCCCTGCTTGATCTTTGTCTTGGTATAAGATACGAAGAAGAGTCGTGAGTGCATTGACGGCCTTGGTTGCAGTATCCGAGTCAAGTGGCTGAAAAATCTTAGGGAACAGTGAGGAGAGTTAAGTATAAACGACGATATAATGTTACCTCTAGCTTGAAAGCTGACCACATTTGAGATGCAAAGGTTCTAGCCACGGTGGGTCCGTATACAGGTAAACAGAAACTCAGAGTTTTGAGAGTGTCACGCTAATGATTTATCAGTACGAGAAGATGGTCAAAATTGGTCGCTTGACCTTGGTTTGAGGCGAGGTTGCAGAAAGCTTTTCCAGGAAGAGGGGAAGTGCCAAGGGTCCAAATCGAGGAGTAGCGGACAGACACGAACTTCATTGAGAACTTAGTCTCATTGCATTATTGATAAGGGAGGCGTTGCGCTCACCGCAAAGCTGACTTCAAGTCCTCGCTTGTGATTCCATACGGATCATTTGGTGGAGGTTTAAATGTAATAGGAAAATAGCAGAAAGTAATATCAAATAAATCCTGGTATGTAGTCCGGTTACCTAATGTGAAGCCATAGCAATGGAATTAGACCTACGTCAATATGTGGGCTAATGTCAAATTCGAGAATTATGACTTTGGCTATATTGAAGGCAACGAGCAAGTTTCGAGGATCTTTTTCTCCTTCAGCAAGCTTTATGTATCCAGGCAGGAAACTCGGAGTCTCTTTCAAGGCTGTACGCAAAGGAGTCGATTTTATCGCCTCAATGAATAAGAAGTTGGGCGCCACATACCTTCTAGATGATTCGCCAGCAGCATATCGATAATCCTGAAGACAACATAACGGGTAGACTGAATGTGCACCTTCATAGTAACGTGTTGAATAATGCTGAGAAAAGGATCAGAACCATGATTAAACTCGAAGCGAGTCACCAAGAAGGGACTCACGAGAGTGCTGTGTCGCTAGCCTCACTTGGACCGAACGTAGGTAACGAAGACAACGTAAGAAGGCCTTCGAGTGCAGGAACGGTGACCTCAGAGTCTTGGAGCTTTTCACGATAAAATATCACCAGGACTCTGGCTGTGGTAGAAGTAGTCAGTGCTATTAGGGAATTCGGGTAAAGCAAGCTAGATGCTATGCTTACTCGACTGCTTGTTTACCCGTTCTGGCTGACACCGAGCAAGTATGTTCGACAAGAGCTTTACCCCTATTGAACGACATCTTCTGGATCAATCGTTCGGCTTTAACGGCCGCAAGAGACCAGTTGTGACAGACGTACCCTTTTCTCTGATTTTCCCATCATCACTTGTTAGGTATTCTCCAAGTGACTTGACAACATGGAGAAGAGTGATGGTTTGGAAGTTGACATCTAATTCAATAATTAGCTCGCTGAGGAGCTGGTGTGCGATTGTTGGGGCGTACTATCCACCAGTTCTATAAAAGCATCCTCTGTCTCAGCAGCGATATATGTCCGCACAAGCTCTTGACATTTGTCCATATTAATGGATTTTCCTGTTCAATAGCGAGCCTTATCAGCGATCAGATTCAACTCAGTCACTGGCCTAATGACCACGGATCACAATGACGAAGATTTGCGGCTGAGGTCAGGAGTGACTTGATCCAGACAAACGCCTGGCGCTAATTGGAGTGATCCCGATATCTTGTTAGACCACGTGATGGGTATCCCTCATTCTCCACTACAACAAATGACTCGATCTCGTATCTCCCGGCACTATTAGCCCCTGAAAGTCGATGAGGGATTGCTGAGCCGGCACTTTGTTTTCTACACGGAGCTACGATTGGAGATCCAACATGGTCGCCAAAGATAGGGGCTAGGGGGATCTAGGTGCTGAGCAGCAACTGGTCAGGAGTACGAAGCCCGCGCACGGCCATTAATGGAACATAGATATCCATATTCATGGGGAAATGTGTGTAGGCTTGGATCTATGGCTCTAGAGCTCGTCATGTACTGAATAAAAAAGCAATACTTTCAACGGGCAGTCTGGAACATTTGGTGAGAACTATGATGCCACGAGCTCCAACAGTGCAATACCCCATCGGCCGTTACTAATGGGCACGAGGCCAGGCATGTGAGTTCTTCTCAGGGAGATCGAACCCTTTCGACCTGGGGTTGAAAGCCACCGCGTCTGAAAGTCTGCCAGTGTATTCGTTGTTTCCGACGTACCACTTGACCGTATGTTGGCGCGTGGTGCTGTCTGTCGAGCGGCTAGCAGGCCCGAATTCAAACTCTATGCGGCTGGATAGGAGGCATGGGTCATTAGACCTCGCTGCAGCAGACTATCAAGTAGATCTCCATCGATGATCCACAGAAGACACTCAGGTAAGCTTCCCGTCTCAAAGGTGGAGAGTTGCTATGTATACTCAGTGCCGGCATAGTGCGGCCCATTATCTTCGCAAACCTTCGATTATCGAGAAGGCAATCCTGTCGTTCGAACTCAAGAGAGGGAATGCTACGGTGTGAGAAGGCTACTTTGAGCTACGGCCGACGCTACGCTACTTGCATTTTGCCCCCAATAAATGTCGCGTGAGGTCGTGTGCTGCCAAGCGAACTCAAATGCTGTCGCACGACCCGATCCGCCGATCAATGCATCAAGGTCCGTAATTGGCGGCTCTTGATCACGTGCCCAAATTTTGTCTCATTCGTTGCGTAGTCGATTGACGTGAGAGCAGCGGCCAGGGGGAGTCGGCATGTCTACATAGCGACAACCGACACCAGACCATGCGGGTTCAGCTTTAGAAGCCCGCCTGACCGAGGTGAGCCGCCCCACTTGCCATTTGGCCACAAGGGAGAAGGGATATCCCGCTCCAATATTGATTGGTGGTGCACATGAGCCATGGCTGTCGGTGTTACCCCTCCCCCTCAAAACGAGGGTGATGGGTGTAGGGTGACTCGCTTGTGTTACGATAAGAGTTGCGCTGGCCGAGTCGATGGGCGCCTGATGGCTGGCGAGTCAGTTGCCCCCCAAGCTGGCCGTCTGACATTCGGTACCAAACGTTGCAACTTTCGGAGTCGAGTGCTGTGTCAAATAGAAAATTTACCATTTTGCGTGTGATTTTACGACAAATAATCGAGATTCGTTAAATAAGCTTTACCCAGCGATGATCATTGCTGAATTTGCATTTCGAGGCAAGCCCGATTTGAAGTGAGTCCAGAGAGCTGGCTGGGCCACTTGCGAAAGCGAGGCCGGCGCGTGGGTGATCGCGATAGAGCGACCCGAAGAGGTCAGTTGGTCATAGGCTAGACATGCGTCTGTACGCAAGGTCGGCCTGTCGGCGCAACAGAGCTGGCAATGCACGAAGCAAATGCGTCATTCAGCCTGAAGGAGAGGGTTTGATATCTGAAGGAGTCTATATGCTTCCCAAACCAAGCCAAAGCGTAGCGAAATCAGCACATGACAGTGTGCATCTACGGCCGGGTGCACCGATCCTAGGCACGGTTGGGGGAAAGGAGAAAGCAACCAAGGAGTCTCCTAGCGATGCGTGTGAAGCGTATTCGTACCGGGTCCTCAGGGAGCGGTAGCTGTATGCGAGACGACGAGATGCGCGCGGTGGAGCATGTGTATATGGTGCGACAGCTAGTCGGATTCGGATGCGGATCGCAGGTGGTCCGACAAGCGAGCTCAGTCACATCTGCGGTCCCGAGAGCGGGGCGGGCTCTATGCGCTGAGACCCGCGGCACCGCATTCAGCCTAAAATAGGGATTAAATGCAGAATTTATGTTCACCAGTTGCAGCACATGTAGGCTGCCCATCCATGCTGCGATGCGCATGAGAATCCCAGACGACAGGGGCCAAACAGGGGGGGACGAAATGAAGAGGATCGCCGTGACCCCCGCACACCGCGGGCTATTTGTAAATTGGACTGGAGAAATGCGATCGCTTTTGAACCTGCCATCCACAGCTGCCCAAGCGGCTGCCCCTCGACCTGCTCGCGAACACATATGTACTGCCCGCACAGATGGGAAAGTCAAAAAAGATACAGAGTGAGTTGAGTGTGCTGGGCGGGGCGGACATCACTTGTGCCAGTGCGTGCAGCAACTGAGCCTCGTGTGCATCCGTCGCGGCGCAGCTCTCTGCAGCCGCATCGTGCATCCACAGCGCCGTGCTGACGAGTCTTGTGTCTGTTTTGTTTCTGTCTCTGCGCGCACCGGCCGCCGCTCGCGTTGTTGTTGCGTGCGTCTCTAGACCGCCCGAAGACGTCTCAGCCAATGCCGCCTGCTCGTACCCATACCGTAGCCGCAACGCGCGCACATACCATGTATGACGCCGCCGAAGATGAAGAGGACATCTGTCCCGTATGCGAGGTCGAATGCACGTGCAACAACGTCGTCGAGTCCGTTACCGCCAGCAATTTTGCCGAATTTAGTAGAAAAGTACAACAAAAATCGAACACGTCCAAGCCCCCATCCCATACCAGCACGAACAGCAACACTAATGCGAGTACGAGCACAAATGCGCCAACGGCCTCAAATCCGTCAAAATTTATCTCGGCGCTTCCCGCGGGGTTCAGACCCTCATCGACCAAGGGCCTGCCTCGCCCTCCCTCGTCATACGCCACTGCCGCCGCCTCTTCGTCACCATCACCCTCGAATATTGCACCTCGCCTTCAGTCGCTCAAACTTCGTCTGAACGCCCCTGCCAAAATATCGGATGGCACAATCTCTGATTCGTCTACTTCTACTATCGACGCGCCGCATAACCAACCATCTGCTCCACAGCTCGCACGCTTTCCTTTACCGAAACATGCTCCTAGTCCCAGCTCGGGTACGGCTACTCCCAGAAACGCGCTCGATGACCGAATACCGCCCACTCACCCGCCCAAGACCGTCCCACCCAAAGTCATAGCCAAGACAAAAGGGAAAGGCAAACTCCCTGTCGACCGTAAATCGGCGCCGGCTATCAAAAAAGCAGCTCAAGGAAATCCCAAAAAACCTGTCTTAGCCGCCACGAAAAAGCGCAAACTCGGCCGCCCACACAAGAAGCGCGTACGAGAAACTACGAGCGAGTCAAGCCTGAGCGATTTCGATGACTTTGACGAGGACGACTTTTTGCCTTACCCCGGCTCCGCTCGTAACCCCAAATCACAGACTATCAAGCGGAAGCAGAGCGTCGAGCCCGACACTGGGTTCCCTACTTTTGTGAGCGCAAGCGCATTTGAGGGGTCCGGGACCGAGTCTGGTTCAGAGTCACAGACGAGTGGCCTTGACTTGAGTGGGGATAGCGAGATCGAAGCCGAGGAGGAGCGGTTGATTCTCGCCGAAGCCGAAGAAGAGCGACGCCAACGCAAACTACGAGAGCTGCTCATGGGCTCCACTCGTCAAAATCACAACGGAGGCGGAGGTGGAGGACAGCAGTGGCACATCAAACCTCGCCACAAGAGTGTTGATGGCCAAGAATCCGACGGGGACGAGACGAGCTCCGATTCGGGCGCTGGAGAGGAGGAGGAGGAGGAAGACGACGACGATCCCGACGAAGACGAGGCAGATGGAGACGAACCAACCGCGTCGTGGTCGACAGACGATGAGGACGACTTGTTCTTTGCTAACCTCTCCGATTCGACCATGTCTCTTTCAGCAGATCAAGACGACGAGGACGACGATGATAGCGAAACCGTATCCTCAACTGCAGATCTCGCTGAGGCGGCCAATGCAGGTTTTTTGTCGGGAATGAGTGGAATGGGAATGCCCATGGTTGTAATGGAGGATTTCGGCGCGAACCTTGGTCTCGGAATGGGCCTGGGCAACGTGCTGGACGTGACCGATCTCGACCTCGAGTTCGAGCAGCGCGCACGGGCACAGCTCGCCGAGGAGAAACGCAGCCCAGAGCCTTCCGCTACCGATATCTTTAGCGCAGAATACGACTACACCAAAGAGGCCATGGATGCAATCAATGAGCTAGAAATGGAAATCGATGAGGCAGATACGGACGCCACCGAATACGAAGACTCCGATATGGATGGTGATAGCACTGCTGACGAAATGGAGCGCGGACGCACTCCCTCGCGGTTTCGTTTCCCAACCCCTCCGACGATCAATCCCCTCGCGACGTTTACGCCTAGTCCAGCTACGAGCCCTGTTGGATGGCGTGATTTCACGCCAACGCATTTCCGGCCTTCCCCTTCCATTCGCCGCGCCCCGCATACACGCGCAGCCTCTTTCGACGGCTTTGTCGCGCTGGGCATGATTCGCGGACGGACGATTAGTGCTGGAGCTGCAAACGGCACACCCGGTCCCAATTTGAATGGATCTGACGGGTCCATATCCGAGGTTAGCAATCGCCCCCCTGTGATGGGGTCGTTTGGCCGAGCAGGCGATCGCAGGCGTGCAGCCATCATCGATGGCAGCGGTACCGTTCCAAGTCCATTTGCAGCTCGCAGGAGGCGCTCGGATAGCTGGAAGAGCGGAAGGAAGCACTTTGGGAGCAAGGCGAGTATATGCGATTAGGCCATTTTGATATCCAAAATTGATCGATCGAATAGAGTGATATTTTCCCGATGCTTGCGCGCCGAGCGAGGCAAAACTCGATTACCACCCAGGGCTCGGGCCGTTCGTCGTTCCATTTCCCTACCGAGCCAGAGATGGACATGGACATGGATATGGATATGGAGTCGTTGACAGAGCCGTTTGAGTTGGACGATGTCCTCGACTTTTCGAATGTCTCGGACGAGCATTCCCATCACAACTCGCACGGCCAGGGACAAGGAATAGATCTCCAGAATGAGGAGCATCTCCGTAGTCTAGACCGCTGGGATCGTGTGCCTATGGGGACCTTCCGACGTACCCGAGAGGCACACGACACAGGCGTCGTCCCTGGTGCAAGTACCTCGGACGGGTTCTCATACGGCGCCGTCTCGAGGAACACGTGGGAAGGCGGCGTGCTCTGGGGAGGCGGGCTGAGCACGTTGGGCGAGGAGAAGGCGTTGCTCGGTTCTGTCGCGGCCGGGAACGAGGACAGTCTAGGCAACGTCGGCACCACTGGAGGATTTGAAAAAGCCGTGTCGCGCAAGGAGCGGCGGAGACGTAAGAAACAAGCTGCGGCCATGCCGACCAAGTCGTTTATTACGCCACCGCCGTCGCGAAAAGTCTAATTATTGTTTTATTTTTTTTTGCTAAAATTTTTGTTGTAGTCCCAAGCATTTCATTTTTCGCATGGATTGGTTCGCCCATCTTGTCCTTTGCACCTGAACTTATTCTGTTCGCTTTGTATGACAATCAATGTGTTGCTGCCCTCTTTGTTTTACATATGCCTGTATGCTTTGAGGTCCTTATTAAAATTTTTTGGATATGCCAGTTGCGTCTGGAGTGACCGAGAGCGGATGAATTTGTCTGGAATGATTTCTGGTAATTCCTAATCGATACGATAAGAGACCGGTTTACTCAGTGACGGGAGACGGGATAAAGGAAGTATCAAGGCGAAGACAACGAGGAATTGGATGGAATCTTGCCCATGGTCTCAGCTTGAACCATCTCGATCGCTATGAACGACCGCAGGCCCGATTATTGTAGCTATATATGCGCTGGATTCTGCTTTGTGTGGAGCTATTGCTTTTCGGCTTGACGACAGCTAGCGTACAAATCATGATCACAAGTACGAGGACTCTGAATTAGAACATAGTCCGGCTGGGCGCCTTACGTTGAAGAAGCAAAGAGGTTGCGCCTGGGAGCGATGCAGCGATCCGAGCTGATACATGCGCTAGGACGATGAAGCACCGAATGACGATGTGCGATGGGGTGGGAGGCGCACAAGACCTGATATGGAGCTGTAAAGTTCTTAGTCATGCTTAGTCATGTATCTGGCTGACAAGGGGCGGGGTTGGCTGTAGGAGACGCTCGCCGACCACGATATCTGCTCACGGCCTGAGCACGATGCGCAAGTGAGCGGGAGAATGACGAACGAGAAACCGCGCACCCGCAGCCAGCACGACACTCAGCCCGACTCCGAGAGCATCGACGAGCCTGGTCCACGCACCCGCGCCCGCGCCGCCGCAACGGCCTCCGCTGTCCAGACAGCGCCGCCACCCGCTGCGCCTGCCCCGAGCACCAGCACCCCCACCCGCCGCAAAGACAAGGGAAAGCACAAGCAGACCGACGCTGACACCCGACCTGCCAAGCGGTACGTCTTAGCTCAGCGGCCCGTGTTCGCGCGTTAATGCCGCCCCAGCCCGAGACGCAGCGCTCCAGCCGCGACCACCACCACCTCTCTTGCCATCAACGAGCCCAAGCGCGACCCCAAGGGCAAGAAGCGTGCCGCCCCCGATCCTGACTCGGACGACGCAGCCACCTCCTCAAAGAAACACAAGTCTCCCTATTCTCTCCGCACCCGCGCGTCTCTCCCCAATATCTCCAAGACGTCCACCATCATGCCGCGCAAGAACAAGTGCGTACGCTTGCTCAGTACCCTCTGATTGGTGCTGATTTGTCGTAGGACTACCACACGCAAGTCTTCTTTATCCAAATCTCAATCCCGTGCCGGTAGGATTGCCCTGAATAGGTTTCTGCTGACCGTGCTCACACCTCTCTCAGATGACGATATGATCGATTTTGGTACCGACACCCGACCCGAAGGCGACGCTAATCTCGCCGAGGGCTCCCGAAAAGACAAGGCTCCGGAACGCCACGAGAGCGACGAAGAGGATGACGAGGAAGATAGTGATGATGAGGACGAAGATCAGGAACAGGAGCCTCCGTCTTCCGGCTTGCCTCCGTCCGGATTAGACGAATCTGCAGTATCTGCGCTCTTTGGCGCCGACTTCCGTGCGCTGGGGTCCTACATGCTCTCTCTCTCGTCTCGTCTCAAGACGATCCTCAACAATATCAAACCCGCAGCTAACCCAACCACTCGTCTCATGGCCCTCCAAGAGCTCAGCGAGATCCTTAGCATGAGCACAGAGGACACCCTGGCTGGATATTTCCAAGTCGACTCGTTTGTGGCCGAGTTAGTTCGTATCATGGGAGGCAAGGGCTCCGGCGATGACGATGACGAAGCAAACGAGGATGACGAAGATGCTTCGCTAGCTGCAGCTCTCGCTCTCAGCGCCGGTGGCTTCCCGGGCGATGAGAACCTCGAGGCACAGGTGCTTGCCTGTCGCTGTCTCGCAAACCTTATGGAGGCACTTCCCGGCTGTGCCCACACTGTTGTTTATCATGGAGCCGTCCCCGTTCTGTGCAGCAAGCTAATCGATATTCAATACATCGATCTCGCCGAACAGACCCTCAGTGTGAGTGGCGCTTGTTTATATACTTTACTTCTACTTAGCCTTCCTCTAGACTCTTGAAAAAATATCCCAAGACGACTCTGGTGCAATTGTCCGTGAAGGCGGGCTTGCGGCGCTTCTCAACTTCCTCGATTTCTTTTCGACGAACGTCCAGCGAACTGCGCTCCAGGCTGCTGCCAACTGCTGCCGCAACATTAGCGTGGACAATTACGCCATGGTTAAAGATGTTTTCCCTATCATCCGAACGGTTCTTGGTTATGCTGATCCGCGATTGGTCGAGCACGCGTCTCTGTGTGTCATTCGCACTATCGAAAGTTTCCGTGGGCACCCTGAGCTCCTCGAAGGATTAGTTGATACCGCTCTGCTCCGTGCATTGGCTTCAGCTTCAGTCAGTCCTGGGACATTCACTCTCATTCTGCGTGCCTTGTCTAGCGCTACCAAGGCGAGCCCCAAAATTACTGTGGCTTTGCTAGAGGCAGATGTGGCGGGTACACTGTATCAAATTCTTACAGGAGTACTGCCGCCGACTGACGGGGGAGTTGGGTGTGCGGGAGGCGAAAATGTCGTCACTGGTGCAGCCGGCGCAGGAGGGTTGACTGATATGGCCGTGATGCAAAATCTGGCTCATCGTCCGAAAGATCAAGTGGACGAAGCGCTTAGTCTAGTATCAGAACTGATGCCACCTCTGCCTCGAGGTGTGTCTCAATTATCTTACCATGCAATCATGTGGCTAACCGTTTTTTGTAGACGGCGTATTCGATCACCGAGCGTATTCAGAAAAGGCCCTGGCTCGCATGGTCAAAGCCAAGATCAAGGCTCTCAAGAGCGCGCGCAACAAGAGTCCTGGCGCAAGCGCTGGACCCAGTAATTCTGCAGATACTTCAATGTCCATTGATACTGGAGCAGAGGACCCTAATGTAGCAACGCCTATTGCAGGCCCCGGCTCAGCCACGCCCGTTGCTCGACCCAGCTCCCCAGCTATCAATACGGGCACTACTAGCCACCCTGGCTCTCCTCTTCGTCCCGGATCTCCGGTTGCTGCTGTTGCTCCAACGCTGTCTCGCACGGATTTGCTGCGTTCAAGGCCTGACCTCGTGGGCCGATATCTGCGTTTGATGGTACCCGTACTTGTCGATGTGTACGCCGCTAGTGTGTCGACTCAAACAAGGAGCAAGTCATTGGCCGGTATCTTGAAGGCCGTGAGTTTTGCTGAAGGCGAGGAACTCAACTCCGTATTAAAGGTGCGCTTGTTTCTGGTTGACTGAAAACGGCAACCTGACCAAACCTATTTAGAGTGTTCCTGTTGCAACTTTCGTTGGATCCATTCTTTCGTCGCGAGACTATCCTGCACTCACTATCTGTGCGCTCCAACTCGTAGAGCTCTTGTTGACCAAGGACCCAACTATTTATCGGCCAGCTTTACGACGCGAAGGAGTCCTGCACGAAATTGAGGTTTTGACTGAGAGACCTCTGGCTTCCAAGGTCAAAGATGCGAAACCAGAAGAAGGGCCGTCACGCGGGAAAGTTGAGGAGGTTCGCGCGAAACAGGAAGAAGGTACTCAAGCGCGTAACAAGGTGGAGGATACATCCAAGACCGGAACAAGCTCGTCTCCTGCCCCAGAGGCTACACCCGAGCGCGACGAATCTCCACAGGCCGATCGAGAGAGGGAGGAACGAGAAAAAGAAAAAGAGCGTTCGGTTATTCCGATCCCTGTGAAGCGGTCTTCCAGTGCGGTGCTCGATCCTCAAGATGCAATTACACTTCGTGCAAAAGTTGTGCGATTCAAGCATATGTCAAGCGGCGAGGACAGCGCGGCTGATCCAGTGCTTGAACGTTTGCGAGGTCTCCTGGGAACTCTACGCGATTCATCAGCTGGAGAAGCCGAGCTGAAGGATGCTGTGAAGGGGATCGCAAGCCTGTTTACAGGCGGAACTGGAGCAAGTGTATCTAGCTACGAGCTGTTAAAGAGCGGACTAGTCGACGGGCTTTTGCAGTTCACGACTGATCCATCACTCTCTTGTGAGTCTAATGTTCTTGGCCATGATACCAAAGTCAGGACTAATCTATGATTAGTGGACATTACAGCACGGCAACTCATGGTCTTGCAAGCCTTCGCTGTGCGCTCCGGAAAAGGATCCGACTCGCCATCGTCGATGTCTCCGTTTGCGGTCCTGGTGAAGAAGTTGCAAGATAGCTTAACAAGGATTGAAAATTTCGAGGTTGTGACAGTCTCACCCGGCGCAGAAGGTACAAGCATATGTTGTCTTCATGCTAGACCAGCCACTGAGTTTGATAATATTTTTCAGCGTCTCGACGAAACTCTGCTTCGATGCTCGCCCGTCAACTTCGTCTGCGCATTGTTGCGGAGGAAGGCACGGATGCTCCGCGTTCCTGCACTAATATCGTTGTCTCCATCCACGCCATTGCGACATTCCAAGCGCTAAACGACTATCTTCGGCCTCGCGTAGCGGGTGCTTCGGCGGGCATGGGTCTTGGAGGGTCGAGACTTTCCGGCGTTTTGGCGGCATTTGCTGCTGCGGCAGGACTTCCAGCTGGCGCACTCGGAAGAGTTGCATCTGGTGCCAGTGCCAGCGCTTCGGCTAGTGGCCCTGGCGCCAGTTCTGGTGCCACCGGCGGCTCTTCCGCTCCAACCATCGGACGAAGGAGAAGCCAGCGACTAAAAGCAAAGGACAACACTACTTCTGCCGACGGGGAGGAAAGCACTTCCCCAACTACAGAGGTGCCTGCAACTTCATCCAGCACACCAGCTACTTCAGGCGCCCCTCCAGCCCCGCCTGCAACCAGCACGCCAGACCTGGGCCTTCCGCCACCTTCGGCGATGCTAGCTGCTCTGGCCGCTGGCGGTGATCCTGGGATTCCAATGATGTCGAGCGAAGATTATGATATGGAGCATGCTGAGGATATGTTAAATGAAGACTTTGAGGCCGAGGTGGGTTTATCTTGAACATCGCAGGTGTACGCCTGCTTATCTCCTGGATCAGTTTTACGAAGAGGATATGGAGCCCCAACATGCGACGCCTGATAAGACAGTATCGGTGGCGTTAACTGATGGTGAGTTGGTCTAACTGCCTTGATTTTTCTCAAGCTTATCTCCTGATTAGATGGCACTAAAGTTGAAGCACAAACGCCGGACGGCACTCGCGTCGCTACTCCTAACCCAGTCCAAGCACTCGAGCGCCAACCCGCAGGTACCCCATCATCTTCGGGATCCAAGTTCTCGTATGCTACAGCTCTCAAGTCAAAGCCGACCGATTGGCACTTGGAATTTTCGATGGACGACCGCGTTCTGCCCCTCGATATGACGATTTATGGCGCTGTGCACCATCACGAATCTCGACGTGCCGCTGCATCAGGCTCAACCTCTGGCCCAAGTGCCGGAATAGCTGCCCTCGGCGCGCCATCACTTTGGCAAGGAGTTTATACTGTCAAGTACAAAAAAGTCCCTGGACCGCCCCCTGCGCAAAGCGGAAGTAAGTACTATTGGCGGGCAGAGCTTTTCGCCGGGACTTATAATCACTTCAGGCCGCGTCGAATCTGTGCCAACATCGGAGAGTGCTTTGAGCAGTGATTCTGCCCATATACAAATCCTTCGCTTGTTGAGGGTCTTGCACAAGATGAACTTGATGGCCAAGGACAGAGTCTCAGTTGATTCATCTGGAGTGGTTTTACCTGAGAGCGCGTTTGTCAACAACAAGCTGACAGCCAAGTTAACAAGGCAGCTCGAGGAACCGATGATCGTGGCAAGGTAAGCGTACATTGAGGTGCTCATCAGCCTATGGTTTGACACTTTATGCTATAGTCAATGTCTGCCTGATTGGGCGATGGAACTGCCGCAGCAATACTACTTCCTATTCCCGTTCTCTACACGATTCTCTTTCCTTCAGTCTACTTCATTTGGCTATGCCCGCCTTATCACTAAATGGCAATCTCAGCAGCAACGCTCTTCTGATTCGTCTCGCCGAGATGACGCCTTCGGGTATCTCGGTCGTCTCCAACGTCAAAAAGTTCGCATCTCGCGACATCACATTCTCGAATCAGCTGCCAAGGTTCTCGAACTGTACGGATCCAGCTCGAGCGTCCTTGAAGTGGAATACTTTGAAGAAGTTGGCACCGGTCTTGGTCCAACCCTAGAGTTCTATTCGCTTGTATCCAAAGAGTTTGCGAGGCGCGATCTGAAGATGTGGAGGGACGCAGACGCAAGTGTAGAGGGTCCTTATGTCCAGCGGCCTCTAGGACTATTCCCTGCGCCTGAAGCAAAGGAGGGTGCCAAGTATGTATACCTTCAGAAACTCACGGTGAGGAAGCTAACATCGTATACACACAGGTCGCGAACAAGATTATTCACGATGCTAGGCCAATTTGTTGGCAAGGCTTTACTTGACTCGAGAATCATTGATATTTCGTTCAATCCTCTTTTCCTCAAGTATATCCTGAACGAAGAAGTCCCACTGACTTTAGGTAGCCTGAAGGCAAGTTATTAGGGTTAAGCTAGTTCGGCCTGTTATGCTAAACACTCTGGTATCAGATGGTCGATCCAGCTCTTGCCAACTCGCTCTCCAAACTTCAAGCATATGGAGTAGCGCGACGAGAGATTCAAGCCAGCCCGAGCATGTCACAGGCCGAAAAGAATGCCGCGTATGCCGACCTCACCATTCACGGCGCTCACCTAGAGGATCTTGCACTTGACTTCACAGTCCCCGGGTACGACATGGAGCTTATAGTACGTGCAGCCCTGATCTAAAATGGTAATCGGATTCCTAACGGAACTATAATTAGCCTGGAGGAAAGGACGTTGCTGTCAACGACGACAACGTTGAGGAATACGTCCGAGAGGTTATCGACGTGGTCATTGGACGTGGCATTCAGACGCAGGCTCAGGCGTTCCGCACGGGATTCTCCAAAGTCTTCCCAGTTACCGACCTCCAGAGTTTCTCGTCAGACGAGTTGGATCTGTTGTTCGGCAATGCTGAGGAAGATTGGTCGACTGACAGTGAGTCATTTCTGCGATTGACACTCGGGTGACGACTAACTAGCATGCTTTAGCCTTGACCGAAGCGCTCAAAGCTGATCACGGTTTCAATATCGACAGTCTCGCGATCCGGGACTTGATCTCCATCATGTCCTCTTATGACGACTCAGCCCGGCGAGCGTTTTTGCAATTTATTACAGGAAGTCCAAAACTACCCATTGGAGGTGAGTTTTGAACCCAGAAGTAATATTATAAGTGTATTCACCATATTTGCAGGTTTCCGTGGGCTAAGCCCACAACTGACGGTTGTGCGCAAGCCTCATGAAGCGCCTCTCAAAGCAGACGACTACTTGCCAAGTGTCATGACTTGTGTAAATTACCTCAAGTTGCCCGAATACAGTGCCAAGGGCGTGATGGAAGCCCGGTTGAAGACGGCAATGATGGAGGGGGTTGGAAGTTTCCACTTATCATAGACAAGAGGCCCTCCGACTGGTTATGTTTCAATATTGCTATCTTTTGAAGTGTAAACATCGTTCTGTGTGTTTAATATATTCAGCAATTTTCTCTGCGCTCTGCTCCTCACTTGAGAAGCAATCTGAAATAGGGCAACCTGGCGCGGACCCTGAGAGGGCACGTCTCGCATGGCAGGACCCCTGCTTTTCGCGTACGATCTCGACCTCCTCACCTCTGCTCGCTCTGAACTTGACAATGGGTACAAAGGAAAAGGTGTGGACGAGGGAGGAAGTTTGTGCGCGTATTCTCGCTGGTGAAACTCTCTTTATATATCATGGCAAGCTTATCCGTGTCCCCCCCTCCTGGCTCGCAAAGCATCCTGGTGGTCGACTCGCCATCCTCCATTTTGTCGGCCGCGATGCCACAGACGAAGTTGACGCGTTTCACCCGGGTGACGTTCTCAAGAAATTGCTCCGGTATTCGATTGGGCGTGTCGAGGTCTCGCAAAATGGATGGCAGCCACTCGTGCCCCCTGTCATGACTGGTTGGGTACGAAAAAAAGACGAGGCTGGAAACGAAGGTTGGGTACACGAGGCGGAATCTTGGCATGTCGACCCTACAGGCAAAGATGGACTAGCTCCGACCTCTGAAATTCTGCTCGTCGAAAAGGGTGCTCTGGACGCTGGCTCGAAACCAACATTAGGCAGCATTACCCCTCCACCAACCTCACTATCGGCAAAAGTTCAGCAACAGCACATCAAAGCATACCGCGCACTTCATGCAGAAATTACCAAGGCCGGTTTGTACAAAACACCCTACCTGACCGGATACGGCCCTGAGGTTGCTCGCTATACTCTATTGGCTATTGCGTCAATTCTGGCATACCGACACAAGTGGTTCTTGACGAGTGCACTATTCCTAGGCTGCTTGTTTCATCAGCTGGTTTTCACTGTGCATGACTTGGCGCACAATGGTGTGACACACGTTCGAATTATAGATAGAACGCTTTCTATCCTAATTTCAGATTTCATTGGCGGACTAAGCACCGGGTGGTGGGTTGATGTGAGCCAATGCATTCATAAATTTACTTGCCATCGCTAAATTTCAGCCTCGATAGAATCACAATGTACACCACCGTAAGTATTTCTGGGTAACCGTTCGAAACCCACCCTGATCCAACTGACTTCCACAGTTGTAACGAACCATCCTTCTCACGATCCCGACATCCAGCATATCCCGTTCTTTGCCATCTCTCCTAGGTTTCTTAGTTCTCTATGGTCGTCATACTATAAGCGCGTTATGACTCATGACGCCTTCTCTCGGGTTTTTCTGTCAGTCCAACACAAACTGTTTTATTTGGTCATGTCCCTTGCACGCTTCAACCTTTACGCCAACTCGTATATATTTTTGGCCAAGAGCGGGTTAGAAGGACGACTTGGGGGATTTTGGTGGATGGAAATCATTGGGATAGCCTTTTACTGGACGTGGTACACGGCTGTTTTGCGCGGGTGTGGTAGCTGGAAAACCGGCCTTGCATATTTGCTCATTAGTCATGTCGTGCCAAGCCCTCTTCATGTCCAGGTAAGCCCTTGCATTGGTCTGCTTGAATCAGGCAACTGACATGACACTAGATCGTCCTTTCGCATTTCAGCCGATCAACTGAAGATCTAGGGCCTACAGAATCGTTTGTTGCACGACAACTTCGGACTACAACGGATGTTATTTGCCCGCCGCATTTGGCTTTCTTACATGGCGGTCTACACTTGCAGGTCACACATCACTTGTTTCCTCGCGTAAGTCTTTGTGACTGCCGGATATCACGAGTGAAAGGCTTTAACACTAACACTATTTATTTCTCGTCCTTTTCAGCTGCCGCGCCATAACCTTGCTGCCGCCTCGCTGCTCGTAAAGCGATTTGCCGCGGCCCAAGGACTCGAATATGCAGAATTTGGCTTTACAGCAGGTAATTGCGAGGTGCTAGGGGTTCTAGCCGATGTTGCTTCTCAGGTTAAAGTAGTGAGTATGGTTGCACAGAGCGAGGTTGAAAAGGCTGTCAAAGGAGAGCATTGATTCGAGACCGAAGCTGCGCCGATCCTTACGCTGATCCTTAAAATGTTTGTACGCGGGTCTGCCTTTTCCCTGCCCCTACTTTGATGAGATGTCTGCTGTTGGATAGATTTATAGAGCTTTTCCTACGTTACATTTTGGATGGGTACAACGTTATATATGTTGCTCTCTCACAATTAGTTTTACCGTATTAACCACTGAGTTGTTGATGGACCCGTAGTGATTTGGAAGTCAACGTCAACCGGGTGATTTCAAGGAGCTATGAATGGTGTTGCATTTGTCCGGTCTAGTTCAAAAAATCCTCCATACGTATATTTACCGTATACTTGATCGGCGTCCTAGGACTAAATGAAGACGCATCAATCCTCCAATCTTTTGATCTCATAACCGCAACTACAAGCTGTGACTTACACAGCGGAACCGCTGTGGGACGAAGTTAGATATGCTTGAATATTGTCATGGGTTTGGTCTCGGTTCGTTGAAATCGGACTTGGCAATCTGTCAACGAAACGAATATTATGTGTGCCAGATTATCTCTTTAGGCCCAAATAGAACACTTGCGCTACGAATGCACCAACTGGAAGTGTTAAATGCATATACCACCAGGAAGAATGGTCGGCGGATATTTGTACTGAATATATGCTTGTGTTGGATCTCGTTCTGCTGAGAACAGGCGCCGGACTTGCCGATGTCGCCGAGCAAATCGGCTTCGATCTCAACTTCGGAGGTACCCCAGCTCACCTTCACCACCATCAGACAGAATGAATCCCCCTGGTACGAAGACAGAGTTGACAATCCCCGCCCATCCTGCGCCAGCCAAAGGTGTAGCTCAAGGGCATCCTTTAGACCCACTGAGCGCTACTGAGGTGTGCTTTGTGATGTTGATAGGAGAGCCGGATACTGGCTTATATGCTATTTCAGATCTCCGAAATATCGACCACTATTCGCTATTTCCTTGCGACTGAAACTCCGGTTCAAGCTTTCAAGTTTTTGGGCGCGGAATTGGTATTACCTCCTAAACGGGACGTTCTTGCGCAACTTGGGATTCGTAGCGCGCCAGATGCACACCCTGGGCCTCCTATGCATATTACAAGGAAGGCGCACGTTGACATAATCGATGTGGTCTCAGGGTAAGTCATATGCAAACGAATTAGACTTAAGAGTGCTGTAACCAAGCGCTTCGGTTCACGAAGATTCTGTTGGCTTGCGCATTTGTCATTATTGGAGGGCAAATGGAACATTGACAACGCAGAAAAGCTACCTGAAGGTCGACAACCGCAGATCAGTATCAACGAACTCGTTCAAGCCGCGGACGTGGTTCGTGCAGATGAGCGGGTTCAGAAGCTAGCTGCTGACGTGGGTATGTCCCTCTTTCCACTACGAATATAGCATACACGAGTTCGCTGACTTACGTCGCAACTAGGAGTTACCCCAGACCAAATATTTGCAGACGGGTGGTCACTGGGCTATGATGAACGCTTTCCTCAGAAGCTCCGCCTTCAGCAATGCATCTTGTTTGCACGATTCGAGAAGGACGAAAACCTCTATGCACATCCCCTCGACTTTGTCCCCATCATTGATGCAAATGCCCAGAAAGTCATACACATCGATTTCCCTTCACATCCAACCTCAAACGTGCATAATTCCTCGCTTCCTTACTCCACTAAGCCCCCTCCTTTAACGGACGATCCAGCTCTCCAACGCAAGCGCATCCCGCCGCCAATGATGAAGCACGAATACCTGCCGGATCGCATTGAAGAATCAAAAGTTCCACGCGAATCACTCAAGCCCTTACATGTCGTCCAACCTGAAGGTGTCAGCTTTCGAATGACTGGGCGAGTACTCGAATGGCAACAATGGAAGATGCACATTGGTGGGTCTGCCGACGTCAGAGTTGGTGAAACTGATGGTTAGCTATAATGAATTTGAAGGTTTTAGCCCACGTGAAGGAATCGTAATTTCTACCGTTACTTATAATGACGGGGGAGACATCCGGCCCATATTTTATCGTATGTCATGTGCAGAAATGTTGGTCCCATACGGATCACCCGATCACCCGCATCCGCGAAAATTCGCCTTCGACGTGTAAGCTTGGTGATGTTAACACCTTGGATGTCACTGTTGATATCTCTCCTGCGATAGTGGTGAATACGGGATCGGGCTGCAGGCAAATGAGCTTTCACTCGGGTGCGATTGTCTCGGATGTATACATTACTTGGTGGGTAGGCTGCATACAACCCTGAGTGCACGCTAACGCTCCGTTCAGTCGGGAAGTTTCATAGGACACGACGGAAACCCCTTGACCATAAAAAATGCCATATGCATTCACGAAGAAGACGCTGGTATGTTGCGATGAACGTTTATCTAATAGTATGTCTCAGTTGCAGCCAGGGTTACTATGGAAGCACACCGATTTTCGCCCAGGCGGACGTTCGCACTCGGTAAGGTCCCGTAAACTAGTTGTATCCATGGTTTGCACTGTTGGAAACTATGAATACGGTAGGCCTGCACACTCTCGAACCGACTGGCAGCTAATGTAATGTGGAGTGTTTTATTGGAATTTTTACCTCGATGGCACCGTTGAGATGGAAATTCGCCTTACAGGTATCCTTAGTGTGTAAGTGACTTCCCTTCCCATTGAAAACAGGTCGGCTTAAGAGATTCAGGTATATGCTCGCTGAGGACGAGAATGCGACGTTTGGAACGCAAGTCGCGCCGCGTATAAACGCGCATAATCATCAGCATTTATTCTCGATCAGGTGGGCTCTAAATCCCTCCATTGTTAGTTTGGCTCACCCCGTTCGCAGGATCGATCCAATGGTGGACGGCATTAACAACACCGTGATTGAGTCTGACATTGTTCCCTATCCGCACGCCGCTGGTTCACCTGAAAACTATGCAGGAAATGGCTTTGTTTCACTAGATAAACCCATACTCAAAGCAAGTGGACGTGACTACAATCACGAAACAGATCGACGCTGGCGCATAATCAACGCTTCCAAATTGCATTACTCTTCCGGCTTGCCTGTAGCGTATTCTGTGGGCGTAGGTAGTGTTGCGCGGACAGCGCTTGCAGCTGAAGGAAGTTGGATCCGCCAACGTGCTGTGTTTTGTGACAAGGCTCTTTGGATTGTGCCCGAAGACGAATCGACGTTAGGTGGGAGGCGATGGCCTGCTGGTAGGCATGTTCCTCAATCGTAAGTTTAAGTTGGCGAACCGAAACCAGCGTTAACCGTGCCGTAGGCGTGGTTACCCAAGCGATTCGGTAGCGGAGTGGACAAAACTTCAAGAAAAGGTTGAAGACACGGACATTTTGTTGTTCTTGACAATAGGCAAGTGCCATCGGTAATCATTCTTACTTTCGACTGCAGTGCTGAATTTTTCGCTTAGGAACGAACCACATACCCCGACCTGAAGACTGACCAGTGTGAGTCCAGCAAACATCAGCTAATACTTACACTTAACGACTCCTAGAATGCCAGCTGAACATCTCCGTGTTGTTCTCAAGCCGGTTGGATTCTTCCGAAACAATCCGTCGCTAGATGTCAAAGCTCCAAGTGACAAGTGCAGCAGGAGCGCCTTTCCGGTGGGAGACTTAGGAACAGGTGCTGTCGTTGATCATTGAGTTGGTAAAGATACCCAATAGTTGTAGATTAGCCATCTTGAGAAAAAAGTGATCGAATACTGGATGTCTCTGGTATCGAGCCAATATATCGCATTCGGCCTCAAAACGTACTCTACCCGAAGCCACGCGACGGAACTTAACATGGATCCTATTATTAAGCATCACCACGTCCTCTAACCACTAACTCTGCTACATGTTTCGATTTTGATACACGCCACATCCACCTACCTGCAGTGTCGATCATATACAAAGATAATCGGGAGCGTAGCGATGACATTGAACATACTAGAGTTGCCCGATGAGGTTATCGTCTCAATCCTAGCGCATTTGACAGGGCCTGACATTAGGAGATGCCGATCGGTGATTACTTGCTCAAATCTGCGTTTTACATACTTTCATTAACTCTAATCCGTCTGCAGACATGTCAGCGCTTTGCCGATGCTGTGAAATCATCCCTACTACTTTTATTTCTTATCGAACTTGACGATGCTGGCTACACCGAAGCGTCCAATCCTCGCACCGACGTGTCTATAGAGGAAAAGTACTCGATTCTGAAAGAGCACAATTACCGGCGGCGAAACCACAAGTACCGTGTAACTTACAAGCTTAAGCTAGGGCCAATGAGCGATGGGTTTTCGCTTGAAACCGAAGCTCTTACCGCTCCCTGGAAACAGTTGTTTAAGGACGGAGTCCTTGCCCAATGGTCGTCCGTCTTGCCGGATTCCTATATGCCCCTACAACTTGATCTTGTCTTGCTGCCTTCATGCAACACTGGGAGAGAATTTAAACAATGGCGCCTTGTAGAACCTACCATACGTGTTCGCGAATTTGACATTGAGCCGGCTTATGATTTGCTTGTCCTGCTCGAATATGACTTGGGTGACACTGTGGGCCCAGCAAATCGATGCCGGCTTCATTTTCGCACACTATCTACAAATGACGAACATCCTGATGCAGTTATAGGTCATATAGACTGCGATATCTCTACAGCATTTGACTTGGGATTGAGAGTTGAGTGCTTCGGCGATACAGTGGTTTTTTACATTCCGAATGGGTCCAATAGCGGACTCACCTTTGGTCAAGAGGACACAACAGGTCTGCTGCTCTACAATTGGACTACTGGAGCCCTACTGGTAGGTACATTGCTCAGTTCAGATATCGATAATCATTGCTTTGTATGATATCCAGGATTTGAGTACTATGCAACTTCCAAGGTTCATTACTGTCGTATCAAAAGAGCTTTTAATTGCACCAAGGAGCACCTTCACTTATGGTCTCCGGAACAGCCCAATAGGGCAACTCGATATCTACGAAGTTGATTGGTCAAATAATCCTTCGATAAACTTCGTTGCTGCTCTTCAACTCCCGATTATTGACACAATACCAGTACCTCCACCAGGCCTCCACGGACTTTCATCTAGCCATACGGCACTTGTTCTTTTTCTAAAATCCGGTAATAGTTCTAGTTTGTCTAACTCGGGAGTTCACGCTCGAGGGCCTGCTCAAATATTTGAGTGGAATAGATCAAGTCAAATCCTTATTCTGCATATTGGTTTGCCTCACTTGGCAAGATCTCCTGGAGTATCATACCAAAAAATATCGTCATACATATATATCCCGGCTGCGATTATCTATGATATCCTAGGATCATACCGAAAGTCTTTTGCTGCATATCAATCAAACATAATCTCGTGGGAGCAATGGGGCCTTAGAACGCGGTGGATCCATGGTCACTTGGCTGAGGTTCTGAACTTCCAAGCTCTTCCTTTGGGGTCGAAGTGTATCCAAGTAAAGGGAATTAGCCAAACCTCTAATACGAGAGTTCGCATCCTTGATTTTAATCCCCGTCTTTTGGAGCAACTCGAACATTGGCACAGTCAACAAGCTTCAGATGCGGCGGGGCCCGCTCGTAGTTATTCAGGATGGGTGTATCAACCAGCAGAACCCAACGACGAGACCCCTACAGATTCCTGTGTACCACCACACACCTGGCTTAAAGGTTCCGGGGCAAATCAAGCTGTCGCGCCATATGCGTGGTCATTAGTGGAAAACGAGGACTTGCATCGTGT
This sequence comes from Ceratobasidium sp. AG-Ba, assembly GCA_016906575.1. Lineage (NCBI taxonomy): Eukaryota > Fungi > Basidiomycota > Agaricomycetes > Cantharellales > Ceratobasidiaceae > Ceratobasidium > Ceratobasidium sp. AG-Ba. The sequence goes on along the minus strand of CP059611.1, from coordinate 1,919,416 downwards.
CATGAAACGAGCGGACCGTAGTATGCGCTTGGTATGGGATGCTGAACATAGTAAGCTTGAAAATTGCCGGTGGTTGGTTTAAGGTTCTGAACCCGGCCTTCTATTTAGTTGTGATGTTACAGGTAAATACATCCATTTCACAGTATCGGGTGGTGTAGATTAACATTGATTACCACAGGGTAATACGAACGAGGAAACAGTCGTGTTATCTATATGATCGCTGATCCATGGAAAGGTGGATATATGTTTAGCGGTTAGGCTAGAAAAACTAGGTACTGATAATCCTTTTTTTCTTGAAAACAAAGCTCTACGGTCATTAGAATGTACGACAAAAATGTATGTATCTCAAACTGACTCGGAAAACTTCTTTGGGCACGCATCTTGTGGTTTGCGACAAGCCATGTGCTCGATGGCCGTCGCAGCTGATAGTTCAACTGGTTACTCACTCAAACATTTACATATGGGAAATATAGCCACGAAGGGGAAGAGAAGACGTTTGTTTGAGGTGTCTTCGGTGCCTGTATGCACTCTTTTAGCGAATCGTCGGTTTGGGATATACCAGCCGCTCCCGGATCGCTATTTCAGTACAACTTCGTGTTTAGTCTTGAGGACGTCTGATCCAAGAGCCAATATCCATACTGATGTAGGGTCGTCGCTCTGAGTGAGGCGCGATAGGTGTATGTATTAGTACGGTGGTAGATACGACCCATAGTTGGCGGCCTACGCTGAACTACCTTCCCGTGAGGGTGGGGACGCCCGCGCGCCGCAGGCGCACACTCTATGCGAACTGGACATGTCGAAATTTGACACAGTCATGTTGAAATTCACCATTTCTGACTTTTGGCCTTCCCCTTTTGACATGTTTCTGATCTTTTTTAACAACAAGTTAACTTTTGGGAGTTCCACTTTTGACATAATTCATGTCGATCCCGTTTTTGGCATGTTTCAAGACTTGCATATATTGTCATATAGACCCATGTTTGCGGGCAAATCCGAAGGCATTTTAGGGTATTGAAACTTAAGACATAATGTAGCGAATTTTAACATGTCCTGCCTGTGCAGAGACACGGGTGTGACTGGACACCAGACCACGAGAACGACTCGCTGGGCTGGGCTGGCGGACAAACCAACAAAAATATGTTCGCTTATAGGTGAATAGGGGATGGCGGGTGGGACTCAAAAACGTGAGGCTCGACGCACGATAGTGCTGGGCGTGGTCGAACACAAGGAGGCCGCGCCTTGGTAGCCTCACATCATATGGGCAAGCGCCAATTCTTTCCTGCCTCGGCACTTGCCGTGCAGCCCCACCAGCCCCGCATCACGATCTCACATGTTACACCCTTACAAAAGATCATCCCTCCCTCCGATTGGTCGTAACTGATACGGCAGAGTTTAAAAGGCAGTTGGCCCGACTTATCTTTGGTTTGAATGTGTTCGTACGCATAGCTTTGCCCCTTCCTGCCATGTGATGCGAGTTACCCGCGTTACATTACTGCCAACTTGGCGAGTATATTACTATGCGTGGAACTTGCTGGGAGTGTGCCCATCTGAGCTCCAAACTTACGCTGCCGTGAAGTGACACAGTGCTTTAATTTTTCAGGTCTCGAGCGCAGACATGTCTCTGGGGCTGGACAATCTCTCGGACGAAGTTATTCTTCTCATCTTTCAGTACCTCGTAGGAAGTGACATAAGAGCATGTCAGCTGGTGCGTTGTTTGTTGAAGCGGTGTAAACACTATCTAAAACAATTGCCCTAAAGGTTTGCCGACGCTTCCACGGGATCGTCCAGTCGTCTTCTGATCTGCAGTTTTTTATACACGGTTTCGTCGAATTTCCCCAACCACGGAAGGATCTCACTCTGAAAGAGAAATGCAACATCTTACGGCTTCATAGGGAGAGGCGCAAGAACCGTACTATTAGCAACATCAACACATTCAAGATAGGTGTTGCAAACGGTGGCTTTAACTCAAGGTGGTTACCTTCGATAACACCATTGAAGGACGGGGTTCTTGCAGAATGGTCGCTAGTGCACGAAGACTCATTTATGAATCTCCAACTGGACGTTGTTCAACTTCCGTCGCTGAATACTGGGACTGGCTTCAAACAATGGCGACTCGAGCAAAAGGACTTGAACATTAGAGCATCTGCCTTTGAACCAGCCGCTAATTTGTTGGTTCTGCTAGAGTATACCGGCCCCTACATCGATCCGTTTGCGTGCGGTCTCGGTCTCAACCGTGTTGACTTTAACAACATTGATCCTTCTGGATTAGGTCACGGCCAGCCTCAGCCATTCTTGTTTCACTTCCGAACCTTGTCAACAAATGAGCCCCATCCCAACGCTTACCAGTCGACTCTTGATTGTGGATTACGGACCAGGGATGCCTGGGGGTTTCCCTGGACTGCCTGGGAGACTTGATTATTGCTCGTCCCCAAAAAGGCCATCACAAAGAGTGGGAGTGCGGGCTGATTATATACAATTGGGTTACAGGAACCATATTAGTGAGTGAACTGTACCTGATACTTGAAGATCCGTCTCAATTGTGCACGCAGGATCAAAGAGATGAGGTATATCGACGTGATTTTGTAGTCTTGACAAAGGAAGTCATGGTCTTTCCACGCTCTATTTTTACATATGAGTCACAGGATAAGCCCATGGGGAGGCTGGACTTGTATCGGATCAATTGGTCTGACCCTTCGGGCCCGAGCTTGACCTTTGTTGCGATACTTGAGCTTCCTGTCGTTCATTCCGTGCCTCAGCCCCCCGCGCCTCCAGCTGGAACCACCCACGTCACTCTAGGTGCACAAGGCTTTATAGAGACACCCGTTCCTCAGCCCGACCTTTCTAAATTGGCCATTACCTGTAGTTGTGCGTTCTACTCCAGTTCTCATTCTGGATATCGGAGCGCATATACCCATGGCCGACCTCAAGTTTTCACTTCACCAAAACACAGCCAGTGGCTGCGAATCCACATCACTTTGCCAGCGCCCGAATTCGAGTTTCCAATATTTGGTCGCGACAAGGCCCAGCCCCGCAGCACTTCGCTATACGTGCCACTACATGTCATATTTGATGCTATCCAATCCGTGCATGATGGTTCTTCCGTCAAACGCGTGCAGTGGGACGACTGGGGTCCGCAGACGCGATGGATTCATCTTCCAACTGGATTTTGGGAAGGACATAGTCCCCGCGGGCCTGCGAGTGCGCGAGCTATACTGACTTGGCACGATGCACCCAAGCAGTACGATGCCGTCGGCTACATTTTTAACCCAGACGTAAAACACGACCTCGACGTGTGGCTGCTGGATTTCGATCCGGAATTCACAAAGGAGGTGGCGCGCCAGGCGAACGGAGGCCGATCTGAGAACGAAAACGTGGTGGGAGACGAACTTGGAGGATGGGTGTACCAGGCCGCGACAAACAATCACATGTCACCTGTCGCCCCTTATGTGGACGAAAGGCAGAGCTGGCTGAGGGAGTGTGGAGCAGACAAGGCAGTCGCTCCTTACGCCTGGTGCAAGTTTAAGCACGAGTATTTCGACAACGTGTTGGCGCAGATTCAGCACTGGAAGGTATATATGGATGATGAGCATAGTAAGTCGTTGATCACTCGGTTTACTCTGCATACTAAACGGGGAATGACCCTCGAAATTTAGTCGTTGTATTCGAGGTATGTTGAGTCTTTTTAGCCTCCGTATGTGTATATGCTTATATCAAACCCCCATAGGAGGCGCCCAGAACTTGTCAGACGGTCAAAATCGTGTCATTTACCTTTTAGAATCAATGTTCTGAAAACTTGCTGTGGATCGATTGTAGATGATCGGGGATCTGGTTTCAATAAGAATTCATCACGATGGAGCGGAGCGGGGTTTATTGGTTCGGTTGCACTAAAGATGGCTCCTAGTGTGGCCTAGCCTGCTTAGAATTGAGGTCATACCGAGCTGAAAACCGCGGCCGCGTCGCATGTGCATCAAGAGGTCTCGTGTGGAATTAGCTTTAGCGTTAGAACTGTTCGACTACACGTTCAATCTCCAGGAGTGAACTCGCGTATGGCGATTTGGTGGGGACCACATAGATCGTAGGTATCATGGCCTAGCGCCGAGGGCAGGATTTATTTGCTATTATTCATCACGTTACTGGCATTCTCTGTATCTCAGCCTGTATTGTAAAACTGGCAGAAATGGGGGAAATAAAATGCCCTGGAGCCAGAAAATTTCCGTGCACTTCTTGCACGGGTGGCTTCTGAAGGTTCTTTGGAGAGGGGACGCGAGGCCCGATACGCTCGAGAGATAGATGTGCCGATAGACAAGGGGAGTTGCACGATTGGATGGGGAAACAGTTATCTCGTGTGATCTACAAAAGCCTATCGCAGAGTGCTTGGCCACGTAACGAGCGGCCAAGCGGACGGTATGGGTTGTTGGGTGGATTTATCGCCCGGCGGCTACGGTGTAATTCCGGAAATGTTCGCAGTGTCCCGGATTGGACTTTGATCAGAGGACAATCACAGGCAGCAGCCCTGGGCAAGTATAAAGCTGCAAAGCTGGCCGCGGCCCGAGACCTCTAAACTTCCGTGCTCAACGTCGTCGACTGTGCTATCTGGGCTTCTCTTTGTCGGCGATGGCGCCCGCGCTCGAACACCAGCCGCCTCTGGATGTCATGGCGCACATCACATCCCTCCCTCCAGGGAGCTTGGGCGAGTATTCGATCGTGAAGGATATCGGCGAGGGCACGTTTGGAAAAGTCAAGCGTACGTTGTGTCTGCTTCGGTTGCCGCCCTGCTTATCTGTCTCTCCAGTCGCCGTCCACACGCTCACACAGACAAAAGTTGCCCTCAAGTTCATCTCGAGAGAAAGAATCCATGCCCTCAACATGCGCACTCGTGTTGGTCGCGAGGTCTCGTACCTTCGCCTGCTGCGCCATTCCCATATCATAAAGCTGTGAGCCCCGGCCGGTTTCACGTGCCCAACAGGGCGAGTTCTGACCACTGGCTCCCCAGCTATGAGATAATAACAACTCCAACAGATATTGTTATGGTCATCGAGTACGCCGAGGGAGAGCTTTTCAATTATATCGTCGACAACGGCCGTATGAACGAGTCTGCTGCTCGCCGATTCTTCCAGCAGATGATGTGTGCGATCGACTATTCGCATCGATTGAAGGTTGTGCATCGGTACGTCCTATAATCAGGTACACCCAACGCACACCTGCCCCACTTCTAAGTTGCTCTGCCGCGAGTCCTCATGTCTCGCTCAGTTGCTTTATTCCCTCCCTGTTGTCTTTCCTAGGCAACTGCATCGCATGATCAGCCACAGGTTCCCTCGATCTCCCGGCAATATGCAATCCAGTCCCCCGTATTTCACAACTTTATTCCCCACGATCGTCTTGCCTTCGCGATTCCTCGTGACTGATGTTCCCATTATCTTAGCGACCTCAAACCAGAGAATGTTCTACTCGATGCCCAAAACAACGTCAAAATTGCCGATTTTGGCCTTTCCAATGTCATGACCGATGGAGACTTTCTACGAACCAGCTGTGGGAGCCCGAACTATGCAGCCCCAGAGGTTATAGGAGGAAAGTGAGTACCAGAGCCACGTTCACGTCATCCATAGCGATCATCTCCACACTACTCGTCCACGTTTTCCCCACAGCTGACATGCAACTTAGATTGTATGCAGGCCCCGAGATCGATGTCTGGTCTTGCGGGGTTATCTTGTATGTGATGCTCTGTGGTCGACTTCCATTCGAGGATGAACATGTACCGGCATTGTTCCGAAAAATTACGGGTGGGTGATATTCGTTATCCCGTCGAGTATGCATTCTGAATGTTATCTACCCCGCCATCGTGTTCCTTACCTTGTTGCGCGCCTGTTATGGAAAAACCCCCAACCTTGTCTCCGCAACAGAGGGCATCTATCACATCCCTTCTTACCTTTCTCGCGAAGCGCAAGATTTGATTCGAGGGATGCTCGCGGTCGATCCCGTCAAGCGGCTGACTGTTCCCGAGATACTTGCTGTACCATGGGTAGCTGCCGATATGCCGCGCTATCTGCAACCCAAGCGCCCAGTCACGCCTGGCATGGGCACGCTCCACCCTGCGTACCCTCATCACCCTCCTGTTATTGGCAAGGGCACGAGTGTTGCTGGAACCACAAATGGCACCCCGCTTCCCTCAAATGGAAATACTCCTGCTGTATCGAGCTCTGGAAGCGAGCCCTCGACTCGGAATGGACATGCAAACGGTGGAGCTACACCTGTCACGCCCGCGTCTGAGGTGACATCCCCTACGATTGATACCTCAACGCACATGCTTGGAACGTTATCTTCGCTCGTGAATAGCAACAACTCAGCAAATGAGAACGGGAGCGAGCAAGGAACTCCCATCGCTGCTATCAGTGCATTGAGGTATATCAAAGGCCTAGGTAAAATCGACGAAGGGATTGTGGGAGAGCTCGCAGAGCGATGTGGGGTCTCAGCAGACGAAATCAAGCTGGCTCTTCTACGGGATGAGGACAATGCAGTCAAAGTCGCCTATATGCTTGCGAGGGACCGTAGTCGGAACGGGTGTAAGATTGTCGTTTTTGCTTTCTATACCCGTGAAATTGATTCGCCGATTAAAGTAGCCCTGGACGAAGATTCTGACGATTCGCCTAGAGGGCATCCAACAGATGAGAATCAAATCTTCTGGAGTCCAAACTACAACGTAGGCGCATCTCTTTAATATGAGCCACTTTAGTCACATCACTGCTATTAGTCGCAGATCGCAACCCCGGCGACTCCAGCGACTCCCGCGACCCCACTTACCCCTCAAATGCCTTCTCTTTCCCAGCCGCTTTCCCCACAACAGGCAGGGATGCGACCGATTGCCGATTACGACTATGACGACGATGAAGCTTACGAATTTGACACGGATGATGATGAATTTGATGAGACCGAGTGGGAAAACCAGAACGCCAGCCACTTCACTGTCCTGGACTCGAGTCTACCAACTCCAATTGACAGTATGTATCTCATTTGACTTGCGGAACATCCCTAACATCAGGTGGGCTTCATAGCGCGTCCACCTAGTAATGGTCGACATAATCATCGTCGAGATGATGGACATGGACATCGGCACCACCACCGTTCGCATACCAACGGCCAAAAGTCAAAGTCTCCCCGATGGCACTTTGGCATCCGATCCCGCTCGCCACCGATGGAGGTAATGCTTGAGATCTATCAAACGCTCAAGACTCTTGGTATGGAATGGCGTGAGAAGCCTGGGCTGAACATTCTTGGGCGCCCCGAAGATGAGGGTACAGGAAAAGATGGAAAGGACATCTATTATGTAGAGACTCGATGCCGAATCCGAGATGTTGTGGTGGGTTTGCTCCACAGTGATGAGTTGTCTGTAGACCTAATGCTTTTACTATTTTAGGTGCGCATGGATCTGCAGTTGTATCAGGTAGACCCCCTGAATTATCTGGTCGATTTTAGGTATTTCGTTTCGGTGCTGGCTTGACTGCTTCGGCTGAGCCTTGGATTTTTTGGTTTAGGAACTTGGGCTGCCACCATGCGTCGACGGACCCAAATGCTCCTTCCAAATTTACTGACGCATCCTGGTCCGCCAACGGCTCCGTTTCGTCTGCGCCTCGATCACCAACCCTCACTGAGGGTGCGGTTTTGCGGGCAGACGTCTGCAGCCCTTTCTTGTTTCTTGAATGCGCGTGTCGCTTGATTGTTGAACTCGCTGCGGGTTGATTTAGTTTTTTTTGGATGCGATTATATATAGGTGGGGTCGAGAGCTCCGTTTCCTTGGATAACGAGCACATCGTATTGTTGGCGCTGTCTTTTCTCTTGTATCATAGATGTCGCTGCTCTCCGCTGTTCTCGTATTTTCACTTTTTCCTACTCTGACTCCCACGTCGTTGCATAAGTATATGTTTGTTGTACAATTGTCACTCTAGGATCTGGTGCATGTAGTGTGTTATTTAGTGCTGGCCATTGCTTGTGATACCAAGAAATATTATTTATGTTTGATCCAAGAAAGAAAACATGTTGTTTGGAATCCATCTATACCCTATCACCGTCGCACGACTCGCAACCCCTAAGCACACCATTCTACCTACCCTTTGCTAGCTAGTGCCCTATGTCCAACTTCTGACCTTGGAGAACCAAAATGGGCGTTCATTGCGGATGGGCAAGGCCGAAGGTGTACCCTCTGAGTCAAGGGATGTGTAAGAGTCGAGGGTTAGTCTGTTCCATCTGGAAGGCAAGCGGAAATCAGTATGGAAAAAGGGCAGGTGACACGGGCAGAAATTGAATATGGGAGAACGAGGGGATCATGAATACGGAAAGACTGAGATGGGGTTGGAAGGGACGAGATGGGGCCGGAGGCGGGGCTGGAATGAATTAAGTGGAGGCTATAGTACATGTCGGGTGGGTGGTCCGACTGCGTGTGAAGTTTAACTCGGCCTAGAACATGCGTGTCGGTAGTCTGCTAACACGTGTGATTCCTAAAGTGGTCGCGACAGATCGGTTCGATGTATGCGCTTAAACCCATCTCCGTTCGAACCCATGCCCTCGACTCACTCGGAACCGAGTGTCCCGGATGCTAGTGTCTAGTATATATCCACTAGACTGGAGCGATTGGAGCCCAGAGGAAAGGAAAACTCACCGCCCGAGCGGCCGGCTGCCCAACGTGAGGTCCATCCTGAACGAATGCCCAAACTTGCCGGTTGGGTCTGAGAGATTATTGAGGGTTACGTGCGGGTGGTCAGTTTCTGTATTGAGCGTCCATGTGCCGATGAAGAAGCCCTGGTGCATAGATTTATTAGCCATTTAGAATAACATGATGAGACGGAAACGGAAAAAAAGCTAAAACAGAAGCAGGCGTAATAGAAAAGGCAGGATGATCTGCACCACAGAGGACAGAGACCTACTTTGATTCGGAGCCCTGGTTCAAGTCTGTTGACTGCCTCTTGTGGTTCGAGGTTTTGATCAAGTAATGAGAGGACGCGACCATCTGGGAGGAAGCGAAGATATCGGTGGTACGTGACTAAATGGTCCACCTGGTTATTGATGGAGTTAGGTGTGCGAATGTAGGAGGACAAGGACGTAACCGACGTTTACCCAAGCGTTTTCGCTTTGACCCGCGCGGCTATTGAGGAATGAGCATATTGAAGTAATCGAAAGACTTAATTTAACAAACGCACACATCTGCAAATTCCGGGTCAAGTACTGGTTCTCAAGGCTAGAAAGGCAACGTACAATGGCACACGGCGATATAAACGCCGTCAATACGGACGCGAGGAAGTTCGATATAGAGCCTGCGCAGATCGCCTCCAAAACGCGTTATAGCGTCTCCCAAGAGCGCATCTTCAGGAATTTGAGGAGTAATGTAAGTGTTTGTTACAAAATCTCTAATCGCACGTTAGTAGTGTTCCTAGTTAGAGTCACTAGCGAAATGTTTACCGCCATAAATCAGGATCAAGCGTCAGCACTCGGGCTCGTCGACAAACTAGCGCGAATCGCTCAATGGTCGGAACGTCCGACAGCTTGAGGACGTGTAGTAGCAGTTCGTCAGGGATGCGTGTAAGGTGAACCGGCTCGTGTTCGATTTCGGGAGCGAACAGGAGCTCGGAAGTCGGCGGGAAGTTGGTGATAAGTGTGCGAATGGAGTGAGATGAGGTTTGAGGGATGTTTATGTGGAGTTGGACGGGGTGCTTAATGGTTGTAGTGGATTCGACGGGTGCCAATGTAAGAGAATGAAGTGCTTTTGTTGTGTTCTGGAGCTCCCAGGCTTTGTCGACATTGGCATCTAACCTGAACGCGCGACCTGCTCTAACTGTGAGTTGGGCTCATTCATAACAACGATATGGCTCACGATAGAGTGTCAACGCTTCGTCGAGTTGCCCCCTTTGCTCCTTCTCAACTAGAGGAGAGGTCAGGTATGAATAGAGTCAGCTGCAGACATGACTCACCTGCCTCGGCATAGATCTCCACTGGGGAACGACGATGTGACGGCTGCGATGTCGACGAGCCACCCTCCGACGCCGATGCGACGGGTTCGCCAGTAGTTCTGGCCCTGACCTCCTCCTTCCATTGCTCTCTGAATCGTGCAAGCTCATCTTCGGCCATAAGTGGGGTGTGTGGTGGGTATTAACAAGGCAGGATGACACATCCGGATCCTAAACTCAAACTTGCTCCCTACGACGATGGCTAAGGTGGTACACGTCAAGGACATCCGCGAACAGGCCAGAACTTCGTCCCTGCAAGCCGTGCATGGCGCATCGGCTTTCTCTATCCTCTCATCTGCACGCACCCTCGCCGACGCCGGATATGCGCTCGAGGATGCTGCGGATCTGAGCGGCGCGCTGTTCAAGTATTCCCAGGCTGCGAGGTACGTCATCCCCCACATACACCTAGCTGTGCTCATACTGCAGTAGTCTGCTTGACCATGTTCTTGGGATGCCTGAATACAAGCGTGAGCAACCCAAAGGCCAGCGTGGGGCGTTGTACCACCAGGCATCCAAACTTAGCGAGGTTCGCTTTCTGTCTGCCCACCCTGTTGCTGGATGTACTCTCAACTCTGGTCCCCTTTCACAGCACATCACTCTTCAGATGCTCCCGCGTGCGAAGAAGATCGAAGAGAGACTGCGAGAGATCGAGGCTGCTGCTACACAGTCCACGCCATCTCCTGCGTCTCCTGATCCATCCGAGACAGACGCACGTCCAATGGGCTCTATTGCAGACCGTATGCGGATGCTCGGCCAGGCTGGGTTGAATGTCGGCAATACAAAATCAGCCCAACCTACTCGAGCGAAACCACCAGCACCAATTCCTGCTCCATCTCTCGAAGGTCTTAACCCAATGCCTCTCAACCCAACGGGTGGGAGTGGGGGCGGGGCGAGCAACATCCAGCACGATCTAGGTTATTTGGCGAATATTGCATCCAACGGATCCAATGGTACGACCTCACCACAACTAGGCTCAACCTTTTCTCCTCCGCCTCCACCTTCAATCCCGACCTTCTCTCCATCTCCAATCCCTAATAGAGCATTTTCACCCCCGCCTCCACCTGGGGCTGGCATGTTTGGTTCTGCGCTCAGTTCTGCGCCATCGACAGGGGCTGGAATGTTTGGATTATCACCTGCCCCACCTTCAGCGACGCACACATCCCCGCCTCCATTGGTCGCGTCTTCTGGCTCAGGATCTAGTTCAAAACCCGCACGGTCGCACAGCCAGTCCCAGCCTCCGCCCCCGCCGAGCACGATTATCACAACCACTCAACAGCCACCTCCCCCACCGATTATAACACAACAACCTCTGACACCCTCTGCACCGCCTATCTCACAATCCCGCAGCCCCCGTAGTATGTCTTTGAGCTTTCCTTCCCCTAGCTCGATCAGTGGAAATAATCCTATGTCACCCACGAGATCGCCTCGACCGCCCATCCCGCCCAGACTCACGCCATCGAATACAGGTGGGGGCGATCGTACACCTCCTTCGTCTCGCACAGGAATGAATACCCCACCACTTTCCCGGAGTGCACTTTGGACGAGCCCTCAGACTACGGGGATAGGATTGGGAGATTCGTTGGTGAACGGAGCCGGTCCCAGCGCGAACACAAATGGGATTGTACCAACTACCACGGGTGGGACGAGTTCAGGTAGTCGAACCCACCCGGTTTCACCCCTTGCGACTGGTGGTGGAGCATGGTCTCCTCGCTACGGCATGTCACCTAACGGCACTGGTACGGGATCTGGCCTTGGAGACGATGCATCATCAGGACTTGGCCTCGGGCTTGGTCTCAACGGCCCATCGATTTCGTTCTCAGGACTCGGGCTCACTCACTCGCCGGGGCCGAGCGATCTTTCTCTGAATCAAGTGTCCGAATCTGACGAATTATTTGAACCAGCGCACCCACGATCAGACACGGCCGATGAGTTCTCTGCCGCGTTCCCTTCGCTTGACGAGCTCGAAGCCAAGTTTCCGTCATTGGATGATGTGGAAAGCAAACTGCTGAGTGCGAATGTACCTACCTCTATGCCAGGGACCAAAGTGAACGGTAAAGCTGGGACCCCGCCTGCTCCTCCTGATTTTAGCCGAGGAAACGGGTTTGTACACGGGATTGAAGGAGAAAACGTATCACCTATCCCGCGTTCGTTTCCCAATATCCGACCTGATTTGGACTCGCCCCGCCCAGCCTCAACGCCGGCAACTAATGTCGACATCAATGGTAACGGCAATGGAAAGCCCAGCCAACAAAAACCTGCACCTCCACCGCCATCGGCGTCCAAACATGATCGTAAATCGAGCAAGGACCTCAAGATGCCTAAACCAGATCTGCCAATCACGAACGTAGTCAGTCCACGCACACTCAAAGCGTACCTTGCTACCGCTTTGACAATTCTGGTGCTCGATGTGCGTCCGCGAGAACATTTCGATGCGCGGCGGATCCCAGTTGAGGATTCAGTGTGTATAGAACCCATTGTCTTAAATCGCAAGGGGTAAGTCCTAGCTCGGTTTTTATTTAGCCAACTAATAAAGTGAATTGTAGGATGTCGACCAAGGAGTTACAAGAGGCGCTCGTTCTCTCGTCCAGAACAGAGCGCACACTCTTCGAACGGCGAAACACCTTTGACCTTGTGGTTCTAACTGACGCCCATAGTGACCAATTTAACGACCATAGCACACCCATTCGAATGCTCTTCACAATGATCTACGAGAACGAGTTTCTCAAACCACTCAGGCGTTCCCCTGTATTCCTGCAGGGAGGAATTAAAGCTTGGGCGAACGACGTTGGAGAACTGGTTGGTACACAGGCAAAGGAGGATATCGTTGTTGCACCCACGCCCGAGTCGTCCAAGCGCTTGTCACGCAAACCAGCAGTCTCGTCTCGTCCGCCGCTAGGGGGCGTGTCCCAGCCACAACCACAACCACAACCACAATCCCAATCGCATCATACGAGAATGCCCCAGGATGCGGTAAGCAGTGATATACTATGGCCTACATGCGAGGGGCTAAAGGTGTCTACAGGGCTTGTCTGGGTCATCTTTCGGAACATACGCAACTGTACCACGCGCGCCAATCACATATCCAGAGAGGGCTGTCTCCCCCCCTGCATTAACCGGCACGCCGAACCATTCCCACCGGTCGATTGAGGACATTATGTCTCCCCCTCCGCCGGCTGCAGGATACTTTGAACCCCCACACCATGCCTACTCAGGTTCGGTCTCGTTGAGCAGCACTCGCGGACCTTCGATCGACTACCCTAGCCTCCTTCGTCCCCCGCCAGCTGCAGCGACTCCCGCTATGGAACGAGTCGATAGCCGACCCCGCATACCCCAGCCGCCCAAACCGCCCAAGTTTAGTCCAACATACGAGGTCGTCTATTGGCGAGATGAGCAACTTGGAATGTCCGGGCTGCGGAATCTGGGGAATACGTGTTATATGAACTCAGTGTTGCAGTGTTTAAGCGGAACGGTACCGTTCGCAAGATTTTTTACTGACGGGCGGTGGCATCGCGAGGTAAATATGCTGAACGCACTCGGGACAAAAGGCGAGCTTGCTGGAGCGTTTTACCATCTATTGAGAGATATGTGGCAAGCGGAACTGCCATACCTTACGCCTATTCCCTTCCGAGTAAGTTACACTCCAAGGAAATCGAACTCAATTTCACAACCGGCCATCTAGAAATCCATCTGCCAGCATGCTCGTCAATTTGCTGGAACGGAGCAACATGACTCACAAGAGTTTCTGATATTTTTCCTGGATGGCCTACATGAGGACCTCAATCGAATATTCGTCAAACCCACTTTCGAGGAACTTACACCCGAACGCGAGGCTGAATTAGAACGCATGCCAAAGCAACTCGCAGGTGCATACGAATGGGCAAGATATCGAAGGCGAAACGATAGTATCGTTGTGGACTATTTCCAGGGCCAGTTTTGCAATCAGATGCAGTGTCTGACGTGTAATGAGGTGAGTTCACCTGATATTAATATGATAGAACGAAGATATAATTTGGGCTGCAGACTTCAACGACATATAATGCGTTTTTGAACCTTTCAGTGCCCATCCCGGCCGGCAAAGGCGTATCCAAGGTTTCATTGAATCAGTGTATTGACGCGCTGGTGAACCGAGAGGTTATGGACAATGCCGACGCCTGGTATGCACCTTGCACTATCTTGAATACTTGGTACTCAGAATTTCACTCTCAGGCACTGCCCGCGTTGTAAGAAAGCTCGCAAGGCCGCAAAGCAGCTGACTTTATCTCGCATGCCACCCGTCCTTATTATTCACCTCAAACGATTCTCGTTCAAGGGCCCCTTTACCGACAAACTTGAGACACTTGTCGAGTTTCCACTACAGAACCTTGACTTCACGAACTACATGCCCTCGCCCCTTCCTCCCGGTCGGGACAGGGAGGAGCTTAAGACGCTTGAGTCGTATTCACCGCAAACAGACCCAAGGTGTCAGATGCCACAGTATAAATACGAGCTTTATGGGGTCACCAACCATTTTGGAAGTCTGAGCAGTGGGCACTGTGAGTCCAAGAAATGTTGGTGTAACGCTTCGTTGACCAAGTGAACATAGACACTGCGTTCGTCAAATCTCGAGGCAAGTGGATGTACTGCGATGACAGCCGGATTACCACAGCCGACCCAAAAGACGTAGTAGTAGGTTCTACACATTTACGCTCCATCCTAGCTCTCACACATTACACAGGGAAAGCCGGCCTACATTCTGTTCTACAAAAGAATCCCGCCTGGTCAGTAAAGTACCTCCGATTTCCCCAAACACTTGATACCTCTCATGCATCTGCATCTCACCCATAAGCCTTCTCTCCTGTTTCCCAACCCATGTTTTCGCTTGGATGTATGTGGACCCAACCAAATGATTGAACCATAGTATGTAATAACATGATATTTACCAAATTCGGCTCGCATAGCAAGCACTCTTGGTCCAAATAATACCCACCCGATTTCTAACGTGTATCAAACAACTATTTGTTCTATACGCGGTTCATTTCAGAAGGAACAGCGAAGATATTTTGGAGAAAAGTATGTAACACTGGAGCGCATCCAACACACGCACATATGGGCTGGCTTCTTGAACATTGCTCTCCAATCAGTTTATTTTCTGCCAACCAGACGCACATCCGTCAGTCCGAATTTATGCGTTGAAAGCAGCAACGTGCTCCTCAACGACACGCTTGATCTCTTTCTCCGTCTCGGGGGTAACGGTACCCTTGGAGATCTCGGCGAGCAAAGCCTGCTGAGAGCTGGCGAGGTGTTGACGGAACTCGCCTTCCCAGCGAACAATTTGGTCAACTGGGATAGGATCAAGCTACGAGAAATATTAGTAATCTAGCTGCTGATGTCTCAATGCTTGCGCTCACCAAACCGTTGACACCAGCGTAGATGATCGGGACCTGGACCTCAGTGGGGAGAGGCTGGTACTGGCCTTGCTTGAGGAGCTCGGTAAGACGTGCACCACGGCTGAGCAAGAACCGAGTGGACGCGTCGAGATCGGAACCGAATTGAGCGAAAGCAGCGACTTCACGATACTGCGCAAGATAAAGCTTGAGCGAACCGGCGAACTTCTTCATGATCTTGCTGTTAAACCATGATGACGTCAGTTGAACCCTGGGCCGTAAATTAAACAAATGCACTCACGTCTGGGCGGCGGAACCGACGCGAGAAACGGAGAGACCGACGTTAATAGCAGGGCGAACGCCACGGAAGAACAGCTCAGCCTCCAAGAAGATCTGGCCATCGGTGATAGAAATGACGTTGGTGGGGATGTATGCAGACACATCACCGCCCTGGGTCTCAATGATAGGGAGGGCAGTCAAGGATCCACCGCCGAACTTGTCGCTCATCTTGGCAGCGCGCTCGAGTAGACGCGAGTGTAGGTAGAAAACGTCACCGGGGTAAGCCTCACGACCAGGCGGACGGCGGAGGAGCAGAGACATTTGACGATAAGCGACGGCTTGCTTGGAAAGATCGTCGTAGATGATCAAGGCGTGCTTGCCTGGAATGATTAACTAATTAGTGGTGGTTCAAAAAATTGCAAATCAAAACATGCCATTGTCACGGAACCACTCGCCCATGGCACACCCAGAAAAGGGGGCAAGGTATTGGAGAGGGGCGGCCTCAGAAGCGGTGGCAGCGACGATGATAGTGTACTTCATCGCATCATTCTCCTCAAGGGTCTGCACGAGCTGAGCGACGGTAGAACGCTTCTGACCAACGGCGACGTAGACACAGTAGAGTTTCTTGTCCTCTTCCTGGCCGTCGTTCCAACGCTTCTGGTTGAGGATAGTGTCGATGGCAACAGCAGTCTTTCCGGTTTGACGATCACCAATAATCAGCTCACGTTGGCCACGTCCGATGGGCACCATGGCGTCGATGGGCTTCAGACCAGTTTGCATAGGCTGGTTGACGGAGCGACGGGGCAGAATGCCAGGAGCTTTGAGCGAAGCACGACGACGTTCAGCAGCCTCGATGGGGCCCTTCCCATCAATAGGGTTACCGAGGGCATCAACGACACGGCCGAGCAGCTTGGGGCCGACAGGAACGTCGACAATCTGGCCAGTACGCTTGACGGTATCGCCTTCCTTGATCTGACGATCGTTACCAAAGATGGAGACACCGACGTTGTCGGCCTCCAAGTTAAGACACATGCCGCGAATACCAGACGAGAATTCCACCATCTCCTCGGCTGTAAAGCTCTGTGAGAAATTAAACTCGATAGAATAGGGTTGAATCGCTCACCTTGGACGTTCCTCTGGATAACGTTGTAATTATGCGTCAGTGTGCTGCAGATCATTCGCAAATAATCATCATACCAAGCCATAGACACGGGCGATACCATCACCTGCAAAGTTGGATTAGGGGATTTTGGTGCGCATAAATGCTCGCCAAGCTTACCAATAGTCAAGACACGGCCGGTCTCCTGAACATCACCGCCAAACGAGCTGCCTGCAATGCGCGACTCGAGAATGGAGCTGACCTCGGAAGCAGCTGTAAAGTGAAGATCATTTGGGCAGATGCAGCGCGATTAATGAGCGAGTGTTGTCTATATGCTCAAAACTCCGTTGCTCACCGGCCTTGGGGGTCGCATACGTGCGGGTGAACGCGGGCGCAGCGAGCTGCTCACGGAGCTGCATACACAGAATGATGTGCCAAAAAATCAGAAAAAGTCGGAGATTGCGTAGTTAATACGTAAATACGCATACCAGCGGGCGGGCGTTGCGCGAGGCGATCGCTGCGGCGCGCTTCGCAGAGTTACGGAGGGCGATGGAGTGCATCACTGCGATTGTGTTGGGAGAGCGGGCGAAAGAAACGGTGGGAACGATTTCAAGGAAGCGGCTCGGAAGTAAACATCCGACCCGATCCGCCCCGGACTACTCCGACGACATTCCTCCACTCATGCTGGTCAAGCGTATGTTGAGTCTTGGAGTGCGACGTGCAGCGTCTGAAGATTAATCCTGTATAATTCTGCAGGCCTATTGACGCTGTTGCGGGCAGAGGGTTCGGGTAAGTCTCGAGCATACTTGATCCAGCCAAGATCTCAATTTGCATTTAGCTGCAGCCAGACATCTTTCCGTCTCGAACTTGGGAGCACCCCCGGCAGCAGACCTCAAGAGCGCACTTGGATTGATCCAGTCTCAGCCTTCGCACTATGCAGTGGCCACAGTCGCCGGTCGCAAGTACCTGCTCGCCCCACGCGACCTCTTAACCGTCCCGCGTTTACGCGATGTCCGGGTTGGCGACTCGCTCCATCTCGATGCTGTCCACGAGTTTGGTTCACGGGAGTACGCACTGCGGGGTACTCTGCCAGTTCGCGTCAACGCGACCGTCCTGGAGCATACAAAAGGCCCTATGCTCGAGATATTCAAAAAGAAAAGAAGGAAAGGTTACGAGAAAACGATCAAGCACAAACAGACCTACACCCGTCTTCGTATCGGAGAGATCGAGGTTACGGTCTAAACCTTAGTAGAACTCTGCTTTGAAGTCTATTTATCGCCTTTTCATGTATTTCCGCTGCGACTTTCTTTCGCAAACTCAATCACAATTGCGCATAGACTCCGACTTGTGATGACCCTGCCGATTGACCGCTGTACCTCAATCTGACGTACAAACGTCTCTTGCACTCGACGCAATCAGAATAGCACGTATCCAATATTCACATGAATTCTTAAACTTTACTACATCGCTTCTGAGCAATATCTTCTCATCTTTATGTATGCAATACACGACTAGGGATTTCCGGCATGTGACGCGGCCAGCGAAGCGTAACAAGACAGATGATGGGTAGGGTGATGCAAGTGTGGAGGAAGGAGGAAAGGTCAGAGGGTTAAAGGGTGATAATGTCCAGGGGTCGGGGGGGGGGGGGTACGGTTGAAGTGCTTACGCGGCACTGTACAAGAACAAATTGTTGGTTGCAGCAATCTGACGGGGGACCAATAAGCACCCTGATCAGGGTCGATTCAATCCAACTTACCGCAATCGTGTTCTCTCGCGGGTGCCAGCTTCCGTGAAGGATCTTCTTGTTAAAATCGATCGTGTCTACGTTCATGCCCTGGCGTCCTGGTGCACCTCGTACAGGCGTGCGTGCTCCTCCCATCCGGTTTGCCCTGAACGCTGACTTGTCCGCTTGCAATAATACATCGTTGTTTCCTTCAACGTCGTATATCCGGAAGTAGTTATGATATGACCCCGTCATCACTTGCCTGAATACGTAAATTAGTAGCTATTATGCGCAGCTGAACCAAGCGAGCTTACGAGCCATCCCCACTGAACGAGCATTCGAACTTGTCAAAGATACAGTCATTCTCGTACAGGTCGCAGAGCTTCCCGCGCAGATGATCGTGAATGTTGATCGTCTTGACCGGTCGACGATCCATGTTCATGTCCCAAACCTTGAGACTCAAATAATCGCGAGAGAGGATATACCTTCCGTCTCGACTAAACTTAACATCTGAGATGGAGGATATGATCTCAGAAAAGAACGATCGGTTCGAGGGGTCTTCTTCTTCCTCGAATTCTAAGGAGCGGAGCGGATAGTAAGTTACGCGTATGCAAAAGAAAGGGAAAACAATATCACGCACGCTTTGCGTGTCGGTCACACAATGCCTGGTCTCGCATATCGGCGAGTTTGATCGTTCCCTTGGAGCTCGAGTACATAAAAGTATTGCAGTCGATGGGGTGGAACTCCGCCGCGGTGATAACCTCAGTCAGCTCTTCCATATTGACGGGTTTGATGTCAACGATGTCTGCACACTGCGTTCAGAGGGGGTTCAGAAAAGCTAAGTTTCTGCTAAACTCACTGAAGCTCTGATCATGAATACCAAGATTCCAGAGGTTAACGCGCAAATCATCTGCACTAATATACGTCTCGCCGTCAGAATTGATCGAAATCGAGTTGATGTGGTACGCGTGCGCGTTGGCGTAGATCTTTCGCGGAATTGCTGCGACAACGGCGTCGCCCGCTGTCATTTTCGGCAGTTTCAGTCCCGCCGCGCTGGTTGGTGGAGGAGTTGCTCGTTGGCCATTGTGCAGGTTAGATTCGGAGACCTGTTTGATCGTCTTTTCGTGTACCTTCCACAACTTGATCGTCTTGTCTAAACCGATCGCACGATGTGTAAGCGGGTGGCTGGTCGCTGACCAGATAAGAAGGGGTATCCATACCATTGGTAGAAAGCAAGAAATGAGCGGCATTTTGCCGTTTACACCACTTTATCCTGTTGATCTTTTCCTCGATCTCAAGAGACTTGAGGTAGTCAAACTCGGGTTCGTGAGACTGGAACTCGGTGTAGAACTTGTATTCGCATCCTCGTTTCTGAGGAAAGCAAACGAGGAACGAGTTAGCGCTTTTTCTCAGGCTTCAGGCGAAGGACCACAGCTTCTAGGAGACGCGTGTATAGCAGAGAAAATATATATAGCCGTGAATACGGGGATCGTGACTAACCTGGGTGTTTCGCTCAAACAAGACTACTCGACCGCCCTTGTCACCCGTGGCAAGATAATCACCAGTGTGGTCAAACTCGACAGTGGAGATGATGTCCGCTAGAGCGGGGGAAATGATGGTCAGACGTCACTTGCGCGTTAACGATATGATATATACCTTCGGTAATGTCCTCGACTTCACCCTTGTCGCCGAAGCATTGGGCGAATCGCCACGGGCCCGAGCCAGAAGCGTTGTCGGCGCCGTCCATGGTGGTGTTGTGGTCGTAGGGAAGTGCAGGTCTAGGTCCAGTCGAGCGAGCGTGTCGGCTTAGGGCTTGTTCTTATGTAATACACCACTCTCGACCGGCGGCTTCCGGATCCGCTCATCTCGACGACCACCGCTGCACCCACACCGCCATGGCCATTGCTCCCATCACCGGAAAGCTGCGCAAGCGTCTTATTCTTGACCTCTCGGCCGCCCTTGGCCTCGGCGCCGCTGCTGGCTACGGCTACTGGTGAGTTTGTTGCATGATCTGCGTGGTTTCTTCTCACCGCCCTCGGCAGGTATGGCGTCCACCTCCCGTCAGGTACGGTCTATGCGCTAGTATAGGATGTAAAAGCAAACTGCATGCTAACGGTTGTCATACAACCAGTCCGTCACCGCGAGCAGTTCTATGTCAAGCTCGCTCAGCAAGCCAAAGAAGAAGCATAGGCCATTGCTGGAAACGGGTGAATAGGACCCATGTACCCTGCTTTAAAATCCCAATCGTATCATTGTGTTATCGCATATCATCGTCACCCGTGAATGTCCGGTCAAATTTATGGCCAAATCGACAAGTAATACATACAAAAGATCCATGATGGCGAAATACTAATGATGTGATAGGCAAATGAAAAAAAAAACACCGATAAAACTCTAATTCCGAATGCTTTTGTCCCTCAGTCGTAACAGCTGGAGCTGTTCGCAGTTAGGCAATGGCTGCTTTCGTATCTCGCGAATCTTTTCCCAGTCTGCACCAAATCCTAAAAAGCCGTGCTGTTGTCGAACTTGGTCGTCCTGATGCTCCATGTCCATCCGACAGAGGTTGTATAAATGCTCCTCATACTGTCGTTCGACCACCCGCTCGAAATTGCGCAATTGAGCCGTGTCTTTTTGACTCTTATCGTTGCCCCCAGTTTGAACACGCTCGGCTGCTTTGCCCACTGGGTGTTGCGTCCAATCGGCCGAGACGAAGTATGGAACATCCAAGCGTGATGTGGTCCGCTTGACGTTGAAGTTACCGACATTGTCCCATCGGAAGGCAGGGGTGCTAGGTCCGCTATCCGTAACAATCGAAACAAGGCTTGAAAACAAAGAGATTGCAAGCAGCGCGATTAATGGCAGCAGCTGAACAAAGAGTGATTTCCCGTCGGCCAGTTCCGGGCCGCGCCTAGTCTCCTGAGGTTGTGGTCGCTGGGGGAAGCGTCGCATACGGATGCCTGGGCCTCCGAATGAAGCTGTGAACACTATACCACGTATAAGCACACGCATAGGCACGAGGACGAACACGTACTTGGACCTCCACCAAATCCATTCCCGAATCCAGCTTGGAAACCCGGGCCAAACCCACCACCAAAGAACATGTTAAACACGTCTGACCAACGACTTGAGTCACCTTTTCAAAACTTTTGAAAGCGGACATACCTTCGGGGTTGATTTCCTCCTCGAAGAACATATGGTTGTATCCTGGCCGCATGTTCATTCCACTCATGCCGCTTGTGGGTGAACGACCTCCTCCTCCCCTTTGCTCTGGGTCTCCTCCAACCTGATCGTACACGCTTCGTTTTTGTGGATCAGATAGGATTGTGAAGGCCTTGGAAACGACTAGACCCAAACTTTTAGTCTATGAACCTGTAATGGATCCTACGACATACGTTTAAATGCCTCGTCAGCGCCAGGAGCGTTGTTTTTATCGGGGTGTAGTTGCAAAGCAAGCTAATCCAAGCCACATCAGCGGAAATTCTAAAGTTTAATGGATATGCACACTCGCCTTTCGATAAGCCTTCTTGACCTCTCCATCGTCTGCTTCCTTGGATACTGCAAGAATCTCATAATACGCCGTCGTACCACACGACCTGACCCGCTTCACAATCGCAGCCTGCTCTGTTGTCCATTTCTTTTCCCCACTCGCAGTGTCCGGACCGGTGTCTGCCTTTTCCTTTCCCTTTCGGTGGTGTGTACCAGCGGCAGACGGATGGGTCTCTGCGCCGGAGGTGCTTGCACTTGGTCCGCTGGAGGTACCTTCTGGTAGAGATTCAAGAAATGCTTTGGCCTCAGGTGTCGGATGGATTCGAAGGGACTTGTCGGCCAAGCGACGAGCTTCTGAGATGTTTCCGCCCTCCAGGTGTTTTTGCGCAAGCCTCAGACTCTTGAGTGCGCCTTCCTTCTCAGCATCCTGTGATGAGCTGTCAGTAACCATAGATATGATTTCATCTCGACTGTGGCTTTACCATTCTGTTACTGGTTTGATGCAAAGGACGTGGAACGGTTGATGGGATGGACACGTATGTGTACGGAGCGGCTGAGTCGAGTAGATGATGCACTAGGCACAGTCAACCGCCAAGCGCTAATCGCCTTTTTGCACATACTTCACGCGCACTCCATTCGCGTGGCGACCTTGTGATTCCTACCATGTCTACTGTAACACTCTTCGTCTCGTCTCCAGACACCTATTCGGAGCGCAAATATGACCTACATATGACTATCGGACAGCTCAAGGTGTGTTACTTGAACCACCTTGCCTAAGCTCTCAAACAATAGAAATCTCGTTAGGGCAAGCTCGAGTCTGTCACCGGAATAGCGCCAGACTCGCAACGTCTGACGGTTCACCGTTCTGGAGACGCGTCAGACTCAGCACCGCTTCACGTTCTTGATGACGATAGTCGTCCTCTCGGTTTCTACAGTCTATCTGACATGATGCTGCTGAAGGTACGTAATCAATCCATCTTCACCAGTTCATACCTATGCATATATCAAGAGAATTTCTTCTAGGTCGCGGATACCAACATCCACTCTCTTACTGGCCAATTTACAGACGTGTCCGGAGTAGAGAAGTTTGAGCTGACTGATGAGGAGTACCAAAAGCGAAAAGGCATGCCTGCTGTGCCAGCTTCTAACTTTGCTAGCTGGACCAATGCAAGTATTCCTACTAACTTCCTGCTTCTCAATAGACACTGTCCTCGCGTACAAACAAACACATAAAATTGGTCGTTTTGCAGACGCTGCCCAAACGCCTGCATCGCAAGTTTACAAGGCTCCGCCCGAGGTTCAACCCGGTGCACGTTGCAAGGTTGAATCCGAACCAGGCGATAAAGACGCTAAGAGAGGTACCGTCAGGTTTGTTGGGCCAACTCAGTTTGGGAAAGCAGGTACGTATGTGGCGGCTACACATTGTAGTAGAGCTCACGTATTGTATAGGAACCGGAGATTGGGTTGGTGTAGAATATGATGAACCTTTAGGCAAAAATGATGGGTCGTAAGTCTTGTCTCCGCTATTCCAGTGTCATTCTGTCTCAGGGATTCCGGGTCGTAGGGTACAAGGTGAACGCTATTTCACATGCAAAGACAAACACGGCGTGTTTGTGCGACCAGATCGTGTTGTAGTTGGAGACTTTCCAGCAGTTGATCCATTTGCCGACGAGGAGTTTGAGATGTAAAATAAGTTTATGTAAACACAATGTTAGTGATAGGCAATCTTGGCTTAAACCAACTGTTCCCTAGTGCGCATGTAATTTAGCCAGGTTGTAACAGCCGGGTTTGATTGGTTTGCTCGCATATACGTAAATTATAATATGTGTTTCGCAGATTTAAGAAAAGCACAAAACCGTAAAGCAGTTTAAAGAAACTTATTATACGTCATGCTACTCGGCCTTTACATGAATAACAGGCACTCCGCTTGCCGCTTCTTTGGCAAGTGGCGAGCTCCCTATCCCCGATCGAAACTCCAGCAGCTCCGCTCTCCGTGGCATCAACTGAACAGACTTGGCGCCCTTCCATTTGATCTTTTTTAGCTCTTTGACATTCTGCTGTGCCTTTTGCGCATCGATCTTCTGCTGACGCACTTTTATCTCCTGTCCTGACATCCAGCGTATGCCGCAAGGTTTGTTGGTGCTCCAATTCCATGGGTGCTTCTGGTGACTCAGGATTGGTCCACTTTTGGTCCCTTTCTCCGCTCGAATCGGTTCCAGTAATGTACGTCTTTCAAGCGATTTCTCTGCCTGTTCGAGCGAAACTAGATGCTTCTGCCTCACAGGGATAAGTCCAATGTCCTCACAATCTGGGGTTCCAATGACGCTCAAATACGCCTCGAGGCGATCCAGCGCGCTCACTACCGAGTCCTCTATGCTCGCAGTTGTCCTAGTCGAATTGGATGAGACTGAGTCTGGAGAAAAGGCGGATGCAGTGGTTGAGCCGATTGACACTGAAACAGAAAGCAACGATTGCACCCCGAGAGGAGACAGTGGTGCACTCGGAATGGAACCAGGTGATACACTGGCTCGTGGAATGACCATAGATTTAGTAACCGAGAGCGCTCCTGTAGGAGGTGAGATTGACTGCGATTTGGGGGGTTGAGGGCTTGATCGACCCCAGAGACTCGCCCAGCTCCAGTTTATCTTGACTGGCTTATATCGAGAACTTGGTGTGTTCCAGGCCTGTAGGGAAGGGGGTGAGTGTCCTGGCACGACCGGACGGTATGATTGTTTGAATAATTCTAACCCGTCCTGATGGCTACTGTCAGGGGCTTCGACGAACGCATAGACAGGGCAAACTCCTACCTTTTGCGATCGTATCATGCCAAAATAATGGTTTACTATTGCTCCAAAACTGAGCAACGTTCGAGCATTGCGCAACTTATCGTGGTCTGTTTTCTGTTTCCCGAAAGAGGGTAAGAGTTAGGCCAGGTAGGCCACAGAGCCATCTCAACGCATTGTCCTTGCCTGTTGTGTTTCGACCATCTCTTTCAGGTTTATACCCAGATTCGCAGAGTCCTTCCAGACTTGGTGCGGCCAGTACTGCGGTCCGATTGGTAAGTAGAGGATTGTATGGTGCATCGCGAACGTACTTTGGTTTGACCTTGGTTGAGTTTAATCTCAACGCCATAGTACCAAGCCAGATATAGATACTCTACGGAAAGGGAGGTAACCACTGCACGATCTTCTCGTTCCAGGAGTAGTCCATGTTGTTCCGACTATATATTGTAGTTAGCAGCCGGTCCAATAAAGCGATGAAAGAACCGAAAGAACCACACACGTATAACAAGAGGCTATTGAGAACTACCATAGCGGCATAGTGTTGCCCACTCCCGCTAGGCAATTCACCCTGAATCCTAGCTGCCAAAGCGACCGCATCTGCAGGGACTCGATCTGTCATTTTCCTACACAGGCGAGCCTCGTCTGTTAACGAAATAGGATTCGATCCACGTTAAATGCAGTATATGAGTGGCCACTGAAACGGAGGAGGTTTTGGAGATGCAATGCGCCAAACAAGGGCCGATGGCCCTGTGATGGAGAGATAGGGGCCGACCCCCTGTCACGCGCCGAGGGAGACGACAAATCACGAGGCACGTAAAGTTGCTTCTGTATAACACCACAGGGTATACAGGGAAGCGCCGAGGTATCCAACAAAGATAAGTTTGGCTAGAAATTCGTATTTGCGGAACAGGCATGAGAGCTGGACAGCAAGATTGAAGGCAAGGAACTGTGTAGGAGTTTAGGCTACGCCAGTGCCGGGAAACCGATTGTACCGGAGCTGATAGTTGATGTCACGGGTCGAAGAAAGGACCGTGTGTTCGGATAAAGGATCGCAACGAGGCCTCCAGAAGTCGATATTTTATATCATAGCTCGAAGTCACGTAGACAGCAAACGAGATTGCAAAGATGCCTAGTTACTGTGATGGGTGCGGATTTCAACATTTTAACAAGGGTGGAGAGCTTGTGTAGCACTTGAACTGCTTGATCGAGGAGTCTTGTCCCTTTTAGGAAGGACAGCATTGAAAGGCTCAGCAAGGAATATGTTGTTTAAGATGATCAACGAAATTATTATAGAGTACATCGAGCGAAAGACTGTAGTACAAATCAAAGGCATAAAAATAGAACGAAGATAATGATACAGAAATAATCTATTGTCTCAGCCTGGACGAGCGTGTAGTGCCTCTGGATGGATTTGTAGGAACACGGGAGGACACGAGGGTACTAGACGTACTCGTGACGTTCGGCGTCCTCTCAGCGTCCGAGTCTAGCGGTCTCTTCCGACTATTCTTCATCTCCTTGATCCTATCCGCCATGACCACTCGTGCTTTCCAGTCAGGAGGTACCCAGCCTTCCTTGACACCTTGCTGTCGTGCAGTTCTGAGTCGCTTCGAGAACCGGTTGTCGAGTGCTCCCTCGCGTGCTGCCTGTTCCTCTGGCCGGAGAGGCGGGGGAATGCTCGCTGTGGAGGTGGTAGTAGAATCGGAGGCGTCGGATAGTTTTCGCTTTTTGAAGGAAGGGACGCGAAGTAGTGATTGGGAAGGGGGTGGGCCGTAGATCACAGTCTGGGAACCGTCGTCATCGCTGTCCGCATTGTGAGGTGGCGTAGATGTTTGGGCTTGCGAGGTTGAAGTGTGCTTGGAGGAATCGGGATAGACAACGGTCGGAACGGAGAACGCCCTGGAGACTTCGGCCTCATCGGCAGTGCTAGTAGCGGAAAATATCTCCAGAGACTCGTCGGACTGGGCGCAGCAGCAGGAGGGACGCTTATTGCTAGACGAGGATTGCCTGTTGGCATAATACTAATGATGATTTCAGATGAAGCACAGACAAGTCCAACTAAATTTCACACCTTTTTTTTGTACTTGAGCTTTCGCTGTGTTTGCTCTTGCACTTCTTTTTGCAAGACTGATATTTGAGACCGCAAAATGCTAACTGCACCTTCTGCACGGATCGACTCGGTGTAACGGCGCTCCTCGAGTGCGTTGGCTTGCTGCTCCCATTGGGCAGCCCTAGCTTCAGCTCGTTTGGCATGTTTCTCCCAGCGGGTGGCTTCTCGTTGGGCCTCGGCCACTTCTAACTCGGTCTGCCGGAGCCGAGCTTCATAGCCTGCCAATTCATTGCGATACATATCGACTTCCATACGGGTTTCACGCTGCAATTCTTTCGCGCTGTCGAGACGGACAGCGTAGACAAGTTTACGACGAAGGTCGGTAATCGCTGTCAATAATACGTCCAGCGCCTCCTGAGATTTTTTTTAGTAATGGTTGCGACGCGACATATGCAGAGTACTCACACTCGATTGTACCGACCGTTGATCAATACCAACAAACCATTGCTCCGCAGAAGTCACAACCTTCTTGAGTTCCGCCTCGCTGCTCTCTACGCCCAGGACAGAGGCGGCCTGGGCGATAGCCTGTGCTTGGTTGAGCTGAGCGTCTGACAGGGATACACCGGAGCTCCCGCTCGCAACACTGGCTGAAGATGAGCTCGAGGCCTGAGAGCGAGCTGGCATAGGAAGGTAGACCCGGTAGACATCTTGGGGAGCGCACTCGGTGCGGCAAATCCCACAGACATGATTGGATTGGCCACGTTTGATGGTTCTAGGGAGGCAAACACTACACATGATATGGCCTGGAAAAGATTGTTAGACCGGGGATGCCGAGAGAGCGGGTGTTTTATAGAGTGAAGTGCACCGGAACTCACCACACTTGAGCGCAACCGGGGCGTGTTTTGGCTTGTCCATCGTCTCGTAACATGTCGGGCACTGGTAGTCTGCCATGACGGGCGGATGTGGTGGGAGGGTCTATGATGGCCGGGCGACGCTGCGTGAGGGGGAATATAATAGACAGCCACAAAGGTCCAAGCGCGGTGTCCAGCACGCTCGAAGCCACCACCCACCAGACACTTCGCTTCATTTGGCCCGATCCGCAGATGATGCACGAAGTCTGTTTGGCCAGTCACGTGGCCCTGCCCCTCTTCACGCTCAGCCACCACCATGGCGCCACCACGCCCAACCATCACGCCCAACGTCGGCGTTCCAAAGGTCGGTCTGTTCGCTGAAACCCGGGGCGTCTAACCCGTGCATAGGTCTCATTTCGAACGATCATACCTCCCAAGAAAGAATATGATGGTGTGGATGACAAGATTGCCCAACACTACGGATGTACGTCCCATAGCTGATACAGCCAATAAAACAATAAAAAACGGATGCATTTTGCTAGACAATGAGGTCTCAGAGGTGACGTTTGAGCGTCCGGATCACTATATACGATACGTTGGTAAGTCCGGTTGCGGACGACCCGACACCTGAGTCTCAACCGTAGCCACAGAACCGGTAGAAGCCGACCTGTCGACACAAGTTGAATATGACATGGACGAGCAAGGTATCTATATCGCACCTTGCACTTTCCACACGGTGCTCACCATCTCCAAGATGACGAATGGCTGAACGCGATGAACCTCGAGCGAACCAAGGACCAGGATGAGCGTGTCTCCTCGGAGACTTTTGAAATAATAGTCGATCGCCTTGAGAAAGAGTGGTATGATCTAGTTAGTATAATGTCCCTTCCTGCACCCGCACCAATAAACGGTCTTTACTTAGATGAAACGAGTTCCAAAACCGGATCAGGCGCTTCCTTCAGAGGACTCAACTTGTGCCGTGTGCGATGATGGCGAAGGCGAAAATGCAAACGCGATTGTTTTTTGCGATGGATGCAATCTAGCGGTACACCAAGACTGCTATGGCGTTCCTTACATCCCCGAGGGTCAATGGCTATGTCGAAAATGCACCGTGGCCCCAGAAAGTCGCGTAGAATGTATATTGTGCCCCAACGAGGGTGGAGCGTTCAAACAAACTTCAAACGGCAAGTGGGCGCATTTGTTGTGTGCGATATGGGTACCGGAGTGTATCCTTGGGAACCCTACATTCATGGAGCCCATTGAAAACTCCGACAAGATTCCAAAGCAACGGTGGAAGCTGGTTGGTTGTTTTTATTATTACTACCGTTTCGTTCCTGCTAACCTATTCTCTGATGCCAGGTTTGCTCCATCTGTAAAGTCAAGCAAGGGGCGTGCATCCAATGCAACAAGAACACCTGTGTCACAGCTTTCCATGTTTCGTGTGCTCGGCGACAAAAGCTGCTTTCGCCCATGAAAAGTCATGGCGAAGGCGAACTTCAGGCCTTCTGCGAAAAACACCTACCGGTAAGTATTGGATGAAACATCGGTCACTGATATTTGACGACCTTTATAAAGGCCGATATGCGCGTGAACAGAGTCGTCCCTTCTTCTCCTCTGGTCTCAACTACCCCTGCCAGCCCAGTTCGATCACCCAAAAAGGCCCCTCGTGTTCAGGTTCAGTCTACAGGCCCCCCGCTGGTTCCAGCAATCATTGTTGAAAACATCATGCAATATACAGCGCGCATCAAGTTCCGAAAGAAGTACCAGTTCCTGTTAGCGGTTTGTAAGTATTGGAGCCTGAAGAGAGAGGCGAGGAGAGGCGCACCACTGTTGAAGCGTCTACATCTCGAGGTAGTTTAACCAACGTCGCGACAGATTCAATCGTGCTGACCTCTGCGCCTGCTAACAGCCCTGGGCGACCTCTACAGCCGGTAAGCTGCAGGCCGATGAGGAGAAACTCAAATACCTCCATGTAAGTTGTTCCCAGATCATCCACATCGTGTAAGAAACTTGTGTCTTATGCATGCAACCAGAATCTCCATCGCCTACGCGCTGACTTGGAAAGAGTTCGGATAGCCGTAGATCTCATTCGGCGACGCGAGGAGCAAAAACAAATTCAAGCCCAAACGACTGAATCCCTTTTGGTGGAACATTTCCTGCCTTTTGATGCTGAGCTCAGAAAAACATGGGATACCGTTGTTGCGTGAGTTTGACTATCGTCTCCCTACTGCTTGTTCTGACTCCAGGTAGACTGGATCGCAACAAAGCTTTCATGAACCCTGTGCCTCGTACCGAAACGGATTACTACACAGTTATAACAAAGCCGATGGATTGGCTGGAAATATTTGCCAAAATCGAGCAGCACGAATATCTCGACACTCAAACTTTTGTGGTAAGACTCGTCACTGATTTATTTGCACCCCATGATCATTCAATTGTTCAAACAGGACGATATCAACCTGGTTTTAGATAACGCAATCACCTGGATCAAAAAAGGAGAAACCAATTACAAGGCAGCCGTCCGCATCAAAAATAATATCCAGCCCATACTAGCTCAGTTCCAGAATAATGTGAGGGAAAAGATCGCCTTGTGGAAAGCCTATGACCATTGGGAGGAAGAAGGGACGGCAGTCGAACCTTGTTCGTCGGAGCATCCGCCAATAAACGGCGTAGAAACTGGGGTGTCGAATATTCACCCTATCGATACCAGCGTCTCGAATCCCATGTCACAGCAGTCTATGGAGGACACTATGCTAATTACCCCCGGACCACCTTGCGATCCAGCCAATCCTCCACTCGAGGAAGACGTTGTTCCCGAGACACCAGATCAAGAGGTGGCCAAACCAGAGTTACCCGCTGATAAACTGGAGTCAACCACTGATTTACAATTAGAGGCCCCGGTGGCCTCAGAATCGCTGGCTAATCCGACAGGCCCTCTAGCATCTTTGATCGGAGACATGGAACCTTTCCCGCCGGTATTGCGTATGCTTCAAGACCAGTCAGCTGTTGCTGAAGAGATACCTTATATCCTGAACGACGATCCACTTGGCGCGTTCTTTACTTTTGATCGACCGATCCTCAAACCTCCTCCTCCGGCTCCCCGGCCACCTCCAAAATCATCACGCAAATCCAAGAAAAGGGCATCAGCGCCTCGCGGGGATCCGGCATCAGCCCGAGCAACGAGGACTACCGCACGAACCGACCCGGTATCTCCGCAACATATGCACCCCCAACGTGTCGTGCTCTTGGTTCGCGACCCGTTACAGGCTCAGTTCATTGAGGGAGAAGTGCAGGTGCCGCCTTCAGCAGACGCAGAGCTAGAACTAGAGCCTGGCTCGGCCTCAACCCCTACGGGTAGAGGTGGCGTCAAGCGGAAACGACAAGATTCTGAGCCGGCCTGGGGTCAAGTTGTGGAGAACGTGGACGCACATGACTCGTTCAAAGCAAGTCCTGAATGTGAACTCACTTACCATGTCTTGACCCTTTACTTAGATGTTCGACTCCGGCTGGATGTTCCCACCGGGTACTACCAGGTTACGGCGTTCGACCCTTCCATCGGTACAAAGTAACACTCGCAAGTCTTCGAAAGGTGAGCACTCTTGGTATGGAATCAAGAGCACACTGATTAAACTTGACTGCAGAGCCGAAACGGGTTCGCACAACGACCCCTGGCAATGCGTCAAGGCAGCCGTCACAAATACCGTTTGCTGAGACAACCACGTCAATGGAACCTAACGGCAATATACCTATTCCATCAGCTGAAGATTCCAACCCGTCTCTCCCCACTGCACAACCGGCTCCATCAGGCCCGCCACGTCTAAAGCTTAGGCTACCAGGTGAAAGAGTCAAGAAATCTCGATCTAAACCTAAAGGAAACGGTGATTCGTCGAGCGAACTCAGCGAGCTCTCGGAGGCAGAAGCAGAATTGGGAGAAGAGGAAGCGGTAGAAAAGACGAGCGCAGAGGTAGACGCTGAAGTCGATGCCGACGCTGACGCTGACCCCGATGCCGATGCCGATGCCGATGTCGATGTCGATGCCGATGCCGATGCCGATGCCGATGCCGATGTTGATGCTGATGTCGACGCCGATGCCGAGGTAGACGAGGCGAAAGTCGATGAGTTAGTCACAGCGGATTTACCGCTTGAACCTAGCGGGGTTCATCGGGACCTCGAGGGAGAGCCGATCCACTACGAATCAGGAACTCTCGTTTGGGCAAAACACCGTAAGTTTTGATTCTGATCCTGTTGTTTGAACATAAGTCTGACATATTGGCATAGTTGGATTCCCCTGGTATCCCGCAGTTATCGTAGATCCTTCAGAGGACACCGTTCCTCCAGCAGTATCCAAGCTCTTCGAGAAGGCATTAGAGAAATCAAAAGTGCCTGGGCCAATGTACCTAGCCCAGTTTTACGATGATAAACGAACATGGCAAGTGTTTGAAGCCCGAGTTGGCGAAACGCGAAATGCGAAATCTGACACTCATATTACGTGCAGGACTTGGGCAGGCTTAGACAAACTTACCATGCTTGGGGAAATTCCTGGTGCATAATTGAAATCCCTCTGGAGTGCGCAATTTGCTTATTCTATCCGTCATCTTATACAGATATTGACCAGAAGTATCTACATCAAGTTGGCAAGAATGTTAAAAAGGGAGAGATTCAGCGCGCATACGAGTACGTCTTTACCAGCTTTAACTGAACACCCCCCTAATCTATCTTCAGCCTGGCCTTGAACGATATGGAAACTCCGGAAGAGGCGGAAAAAGCAAAATTGTCGACACCTACAGTGCAAGCCGAGGAACCCGAGGGACTGGATGGCAACGGCCCCGCCCAGTCCAGTTAGGCGTTCTGACTTCACGAGCTATGCCTTCGATATATTATTATACATCTCTCACTTTATTTATCGAGAACGTCATGTATTCGGGCGGTGGAGAACTGTAATCCCCAGCATTCATGCGGACTCGAAATTACATATCTCATGCAGATTCCTCAGTCCTGAGGACGGTGGGCTAAAGTCTGAAGAGTAGCGCCTGTATACATGTTCCTCGCGTACAAATCTCTTCGATATTTTTTCAATGTGTTCCATTGATATCCACATGGGAATGACAGCAACACGGATAATGGAACCGGACACAAAGAACGGAACAGGGTGTAGGAAAACCACGTGCGGTTCCTCGCTCTCACGACCGAAATTACATTTCGTCTTATATACCGCCTGAGATCACCAGCCGCAAATTTGCTTCGCCGCATTCTTACAGTATCCCATGCTTGACAAGGAGAGACTACATCGTATTTTGGATTGTTTACAGTCACCTACGTATGGTGCACCATCGTCAGAGCTGTGAGCTTGTAGACTAATTGCAGACCTCGAATAGACTACTCATACCAGTCGTATTTAGACAGCTGGCGGCCCTACAAACTTCTAAATCGCCAACCGATGCTTTTCATGTCTCTTTTGATAATCTCAGGCCAGCTCATGTGAAGTCCCTTCAAACTACAATCCAACAACTCGACGAGGATGCCACCATGATACTAGCCCTCCATGCCAGACTTCAAGACCGCATACAACAAGCCAAAGGCTATTATCAAAAAGCTGTCGCAGCTCTTGCGCCAATTAATAGATTTCCTACCGAAGTACTCGCTCGAATATTCATAGCTGGCAAACATCTTGAAATTAACTTCTGTGTTCGTATGTCTTGGGTCGCTAAACGCTGGCGAGATGTAGCATTGTCGACACCAGAACTTTGGAACCGCATACCTTTGACGGGTCTCGCCCGAGTATCAACCTATCTTGACCGGAGTGGAATAACCCCAATAGATATTGAAGTTGATGCGCGAACTTATAAAGTAAGCATCTTCACGATTCGTCAGTCAATCGGGTTGTTGGAACAGCACATGCACCGCTGGCGAGACGTCAAGGTTTTGCTCGAAGAACATGAGCAAGCCCAGCTTATTATTGGACCTCTTGAAGGCCTGTGCAAACGCATTTGCGAGAAGCCACATTACGGTCAGCTCAAAACTATCCGATTTGGGGTGCCATATACTCCAGGTCTTATATCCAACGTTTATCACTCCTTTTTTGCAATACCTCCGATTGGATCTTTGCAGGCTATCGAGTTACTAGATGTCAACCTTGTCTGTACACCAGGGGTTTGCCCTTCTGTGTTCCACCAAATGCGTACTCTTTCATTGAGTAGCGTCGAAAACATGCATCTGGACACTCACCTTTTTGGCGCGCTATCCAGTATGCCCAATCTAGCAAGTTTGATATTAGATCAATGCACATTCATAGCCCCGCAACCTGCAGCGAGGTCAGACTTAGACGTTATTCTTGTAGAGCTAGAGACACTTGAGATGTCCTATATACCGGACGAAACCGCCAACCTCATATTTTTGGGAATACATGCCCCTAATCTCAAGAAGTTTGGTTGGTACTCTCGTGCCTTAGAAACGCCATCGCCGATCCTGGACTGGGGAACGGTGCGAATTCGCTACCTAACCCTATCTACACTCAAGTTGCGTAACGTCACATCCTACGCTACAAGATATCTACTTCGTTGGCTAGAGGATCTATCTAGCTTAACTTCGTTAACGATCATCTTCTCTGAACTATTGTCACCGAAGCGCGTAGCAAGAAGTGCGACCGACTTGTTGCAACTATTATCGAAAACCAAAAAACCATGTTGCCCAGAATTGTCCCACCTCGTAGTTGGTGACTTGGACGAAGGAGGCCTACTTCAGCTTCAAGCCACAATTCAAGCTAAAGCTAGTCTGCAATCAGGCAGGGTATCCGCGGTGCTGCAACCCATTGCACAACCATCGATGGTACAGAAAAAGTTCACGGAGTGGGTCGACACAAACCGGTTGAACGTTAGATTGTACGAATGCAATCGGGAAGGGGGAGATTCAGAGAATGGAGATATTGACGAAGACAGTGACGATAACTAATAGTGTACCAGCGTAAATACTTTTGTATTATGTCTCGTTTTTCTGCTCGTAGCCGGCCCTCAAACCAATATTTAGCACAAGCGAGTATACACGCAATTATACGACGAGACAGCATGGGAGTAAGCCTTACAGCCAGCTCAAGGACCCCTGTTGCAGTTTTTTTCATAATCTGGGCGCTTATCCCATGATGAGAGCACATAGCCTACTCAAAGCTTGTGGTCCTCGAAAAAGTGCTGTACGCAACAGATTAGATTGACGCACCCGAAATAGAATATCGCATACCTTTAAATGACGTAGCTGCCACGCGCACGTTGCCAATAAAACACCAATTTGGGCAATAATGTACCAGACGGCACGAGCATTAGTCGCTTCACTGAGGTCTCTGAAATCTGCCTCACGCTCCCGTTGATATTGCTGCTCTCGCCGAATCTCTGCTAGTTTGTGGTTTAGCTCCCGTATCTTGTCGGCCATTTCTGTGACGTGGTCCCGGTCGTGTTCGACATTAGCTTTCGCTGCGCCGACATTAATGTCCAGATACATTCGGATGTGTGTGTTGGAGAACCACCCGGATGTGTAGTTGGTGGAGAGGCAAATGGAATGATCGCCCGATTCATGAGAAGTAAACGTGAACCGACCCTCGGATGGGCCTCTGGTGCGCGTAACACGATGACCAGTTTGCACCTCCTTCGGTGGGAGTTAGCTAAGTATCAATCATAGTGGGACGCCCTTACCTCGATATCAACCTGAATACCTAGCGAGTCATGCGCCGCATAGTTGTTCACTTTGTCATCCCACTCAAGAGCCCGGTAGTGCCCTTCAGTCAAGTTTGATTCGGTAGTACAAAATGATCCAGGTACTACAACTTACCCTCTACAATCGTATCAGTCGGAAGCTCTTCAATGAAACATCTCCTTTCGTTCGAATCAAGATAGAAATGCAAGGCGCTGACAGATGTGAACAAAGTGAAACAGAGGAGGAGGATGGGCGCTCGTCTCATGGTCGTTAAGTTGGTGTACGTGTTGATTGGCAATTGCTGCTTAGGCATAACAGACAAATATATTTTTAATTAAAAATCAATCAAATCCAGAGAACGCTCCCAAACATGCTACATGAAAAACGTCCGTCTTGTCGTCTCAAGCTCCGGCTGAGATGTTATATATTAGACATGGATTGATTACAGATTCCGGTATACATACCTTCCACACCCACTCAAAATCGCCAACGTCTGCAGGCTTATATGCCTTGTCGAAATTATTGGATTCATCTGATCCGCCAATGGAGTTCAAAGACCGTAGGCTATTCGAGTCACCTTCTTCAGCAAATTCCAGAGGTGGAGGAGGAGTTGAACTCTGCTCCACGACTGGAACGCCTTTCTTGAGAGACCGGAGCTTTAGGGTAAAGCGAGGGCCGATTTCTTGAAGTGCGGCCTTTTCGGTAGACCTGAATGCATACCTAAGGATTTTAATTTTATTGTCATTATTTTCGCGAAACTCGGTCGGATCGTACATACCTGTGCCTGCGGAAAAACAGAAAATCTCGTTGATTATGAAGGGTAACAACCTGCCGTCCCTCAAACTCGGGCGTTACTGGAAACAACGTCTGGAAGAGCCGCCCAACCGTGAGCCCAAGGCGGGTCACAAACCCATTGAGCACGAGTTCAGGATAATATGGATCTGGCCGCGCATGGCCAGATATCTCCGCACTCGTTTGTATAGATGTAAGTTTGAAATAAGCGGTTGGGCCGCTTGGCAATCTAATGATTGTCATAGCATCTGCTCTTTGGCGTTGAGTCAAGTACTTCAGGTAAATGCACGTATACTCACTTGGTTTCTTCGAATCTTCATTTATCACCACCATGGCACCATAACCGCGCTTCCCAGCCCAGCTAGCGATGCGTCCCATTTCGAAACCATGCCCCCGCTTCCTACGTACAAACTCAGCCCCTGGGAAAACACTAACCAGCTCTTCGCAAAACTGGAAGCTCGACCTGGTTGCCTTTTGCGAGGTTGTTATCAAAATTTTAGGTACGTCGGTTTGATCATGTTCGACGTTGTTGGGTTTATCGAAAGGTTTTGTAAAAGTGTCATTCGCAATGTCCAGAGTGGTCTCCAAATCCTCTTGGTCGACGATCAGGTCAGTTGATTCATCCCCAGTTTTATGGAGGGGAGCAACAACCGGAATTATTGAAGCGTTGAATTCCCGAGTGTTGTCAAGAGTGCGCGGGACGTTCTCCGAAATCCTTTTCTTGAGTATTCGAATCAGTGCCAGATAACTACCGTACTTCATTCTACAGACTCACTTGTTTCAGGGAAGGATTCTTCCGTTCGGCCTCAGCAAGAGCCAATCTTCGTCTGAGCTTTTCTTGGCCTTTGGCTTTCTTCCTAGATTGATGTATCTCTTCTCTCTTCTCTCTGTTTTTTATCAGAGAGGGCGCAAAACGAGTTGGTGGCATATTGGCGGCTAGCAGCCAGCAAATCTTTTAATTTCCAATTAGTGTGCTCGATGATAAGCGCTAGAACTGCGACTAGCCGCGCTTTCAGCCGCGATCTACGTCCTTGCATCTCGATTATGGTGCGCTAACACTGATATGGCTCTGAAATTCCGGTTCTATCAGTATTCTTACAGCCACCACGGACTAGTCAACCCCTAGATCTAACCTTCATAGCTACGTCAGTTGCTGCCGCATGTACTTGGTAATCCGACCATTCTGAACAATTGGAGTGATATACATCTTAACACGGTTGCGGTAGTCCCACTGTGACCCCGAACAGTTTGATTCTAAGAGATCCAACAGAGACATAATGATTATTTCTTATCGTGTCCCCACAATAGCTTGTGCGACACACCATATCTTGGTTCTCTAATTATTTGTCTTGACTAACTCGGTGACCTAAACGAGGACCTCACGCACCTGGGCAAGTTCCCCTCAGTGATCTGCGCCGATGCATCACACAAACCAAACCGTCCGTCTGGATCGTTAACCCTGGTGCCTTGCGGTGACTGCCTCGCGTCCGATCGCGCCACGGTAATGGCCGATTCGGTATTTTACATACCATTGGCATAATAGATGTGGCTTAAGTCAACCACGCACTTAGCTCTAGTGATGCAATACATTCCAAGACTCCAGAATCTCGCACAGTAAGCATGAACTTTTGCTCGACATCGTGCGAGATCTCAACACCCTGGTTGTCATATTTATGCTTCTGGGATCCTTTGCAAGAGATCCGTACATGCGTTACTTACTTATGACGGACGGGATATCATCTGCACCCAAATAACTCAAATTCCCCGTTTGAATCACCTACCCACTTACAGACCGCTTCGTGACTCCTAAGAGCCAGCCACACTGCACTTCTACAAGTATACGTTACGACATTCGGCTTCACAAAGGGCTTGTTGTCTGAGTCTAGAAGCTATCTGAGTTTAACTACATTAATTCCACGTGATGTTGTACAGCAATCTTATAGTAATCAATGGATCGTGGATTCGTATCTCAGCCATGTGTCCATCAGCTCACGTTTACAAAGCTACGTACACTAAATGATTACACGAGGACCTCGTTTCGTTGTAAATTCACTCTCCGTGATTCCTTGTATCAAAAACGAAATAGCTAAATGCTTGATCGTAACCGGCGTACAGAAATGTTGGCTTGTTTCATGAGTTTCTTGAACGCACCTATTCAACAGCGTTTGTGAACCAATCCCGCATAACCTGATAGGGTACCAATTCGATACCAAGCCGGGTCATACGGGGACTGGATGGTTACATGCAGTGTCTAACTCCAAGTTATATGAGAGGTCCACAGGTCAGTTTATTTCTTAACAGCCCTTCTACCGCTGCCATTGCTGGAACACCAGAGTTATGTCAGGGTTGCCAATGCAGGATGTATTTTTTTGTTTCGAGCAACGACCTTGGGATTACAGCGTTGTCTCTACCGGGAGCATTCTACCGCTGGCCATGTATTGTCTTCAGGCGTTTGAACATTCATCTTCTACCACTGACTGCGAACCAATGTGGTTTGCATGACGCTTGGTGGTTTGGTATCCGTTTGAGGCAAGGCAAATTATGACCTTTAAGGTTAAGTCCGAAACCGATTGGGTGGGCATGAGCGGGTTTGATCACTCAAAGAAACCCCTAGCTCTGCGCCGCTTTGGTAATGCTCTTTCACAGCTGTCAAGCTAAAATCTGAGTTACGGTGAGCCCCAGGGTTGGAGAGCGTTCCATGCCCTGTACGTACAATTGTGACACAACCCTGTCCTTTTGTTGCCGTGTTGTGTGCCCGAAGGGCCGGTTTACATGAGGCTCCTGGGCGCTCGGTTTGTGGTGCTGATTGGTGGTGGAGAGCTGAATAAACATCAAGCAGTCGCGGTGCCATCAGAAAAGCGCCAAACAATTAAACACATTTGACCAGTGCTGTATGACTTTACCTAGACAGTCTGACGGGACGGAAAATATCCAGGCAGTCCTTGAGGTCATTTTGAATAGAGCTATACTATGAATATTTGCAAAAGGAAGGATAGTGGTTCTACTTGCTCATACGTTTCTTCTCACATGCCCCCCCCCGCTGCTGGTCAGTCTACGAGTTTCCCATATAATGCGTGCCTCATACGTTTGATTTCTGATTAAAAATGTTTCTCCAACCACTAACGTATTACACTTTTGACGAGACGCACCCTGCATCGCAGTGTAGCTGAGATCAACAAAAACTATACGAACGGTTAGATAATAGTTGGCCGCTCTAGGCATTAGCCACCACAGCGGTCCTCAATTTCTCGCTCCTCTTGTTCCAGCCTTGCCATTGCAGCTGCTAAAATTCGCTGTCGACGTTCTTCCCGGTTATCCGACAGTTGATCTTGTCCGGCGTTAGCGGAGCCGCCCAGAGTAAATGTTTGAAGGGCAGCTTCCCTTTGGACATTGACACCGTAATCGTCGCGGGCATCAGAACCAGATAGCGTATGCGACCCGGCCTTGGCTGCCTGTTCAAACTATAAACAGGAGGTTAGCATATATATATGCTCAAGGTATTAAAGCAACCCCAACCTCCGCCACCTCGCGGTTCAACCTCGAGTTCAACGTTTTGAACTATAGCGCATTTAGTAAGTTTTATTCCCGGATTTGCTCGAATAGACATACATCATCCCCGTGTCCGCCGTAAACGTTGTGAGTCAGCTCGTGGCATAAAACGCGACGAACTTCCCCGTAACTCCGAAATCCATCGTATGAATCTGTCCGAATACGCAAGAGAACTGACTGGCCACCGTTCACGTTAAGGCCGAGTAAATTCGGGTGTTCGTGAGGTGCAAGCTCGGTCAGGAGGCCAACTGTGAATTTGTGTAGGCGCATGATATGCAATATTGCCGGATCGTTTGCGAGTTTGTTCAATATATTCTGGGCTTGAATTGGATTGGGTAGGTATGATAGGGGCTCAGTCCGGTGAAATAGAATTTGCGTGTTACTCGTGCTCGATCCAGAGGTATCTCGAACCTAAGAAATGGAAAATTTCTGAGGAAATCGACAATGTACCGGAAACTAAGTGCACTAACTTTAGTAGGACCACGGGCCTCTCTTTTTTGCATGATCTCTAAACGCCGCGATGCCTCCGCTTCTGCATGATGCATTGCTTCAATAGCGCTCTGTGGTGTTCCTACCATTGTTATTTTCGATCCGTTCTGGAGGCCTGACCCTTGAAGTGCTACTGCCCCGCGTTTCATCCCTTTCCACAAGAGCTTTTGCTTGCTAGCAGGAACAGACGTCAGTTCATAGAGGCGTCGTTTCAGGTCGTCGATGCTGCTGTTTGATGGCATTACTACCTCAAGCATGGTGGGTCCATGATTTACGCGCAAGAGGATATCGATAGCGGGCGTGTCTTGTGGCAGAGCCAAGGTGTTATGAGCTTCTTCATCTGTCGGGTGTTCAGCCATCAGGATATTATAGGAGCCCAGAAAGAGGGGGTGAAATGATATGCGGTCTTGAGGGTGTAGTCGAATGGTATATATAACCTCTTCGGGGTGGCGTGCCAATGAATCATCCAATGCTGGTTACCGAGCCTTACTAATTGGCTGACGCCAGCCAATCCAAAAGCAGGCACCGCGTGGAAGCAAGTAGAACAGACCAGAAACTGCAAGCCGGAAGCCACGGATGTGCATCTGACCAGGAGCAGTGCGCATAAAATACCATTTCAACCCGCGGCTGCAGCAATTGGCGCTGGTGAGTCCGCGGTGGGGCGCTTATCAGTTATCACTCTGGGTCAGGGAAAGGCGTGCGGTCCTCTTTGATACAAACACATCGACACTTCGGCCGTGAGGTCCCACGTACCGAGCAAGTCACATTTATAGTCAAGAGACGTAGGCAATAGCTATTGAAACTGCCGGCTGGTCCGCTAACTGTGAGCATAGCTGTTGGGTGTTCATGTAGCGTGGTTGGAAACATCAACCATGTCCGGCTTCTCTACCTCGTCTCTCTCCACTTCAGACGCCTCCTTCGCTCGGAGAGTTAAACCCCTACCGAAACGAAGACGAAATTCAGGTGCTGATTCTGACGGCGATGGCTATGAGGTTTCTTACGTGCCGTCAGTGTACTATCACCCGATCCACAGCAGCAGAGTCAACGCGCTCAAACGGGAATCCAATGCCACCCCCCAATCCAGTTTGACTCCGAGGACACTTTCGTTTCCAGCAAGGCCTCGTACTGCAGATGATGGTGATGTCGAAGGCGATCATTCTGATCACTTACAACAACCTAATAATACCAAAAAGAGAAAGGTTCCGGTGACGACCATAATCGGTATCACGCGTCGCGGATCTTCGACTCTTGCTGATTCGGATAGGTCGGGCAATGATAAATTTGGCCATGCGCGCGTGAACCTGTCTGGCTCTATCATGGGCACGAGTTGGGGCGCAACATCGGATACGCAGCAATCACGTATTTCTCCAGTCCTCTCACCTCATCAAAAGAAAGGTTCTCCTATAACATCAGCTACACTTCGACTCAAGGATCAACTAGCCGCGCATCGAAAAATGATGTCTAGTACTATAGAAGAATCCATCGACCCTCTGGCCCTGGAACTCGCGTTATCGTCTGCGTTTGTACGCTCGCTTTCGGATCAGCCGTCTCGCTCATGGTCTCATGGTCCAAGGTACCGCCACCGCTCTAGGAAACAGGTAACTTTATCGTCTCAGGCGGACTGGCTATCCAGCCAATTTTCCTTTTCCTTTTCCTGTCTTTGCCCTGGTGAGTGTTTACTCCTGTACTGGCACTCTCACCTAACTCCCGACGGCCACTCCAGCTAGTGCGAAATATGCTCTCGTCAAGAAGGCGGTTGCCGATCTCCGGCTGCGTTTTCAAGCCGAGCTTAGGCATCAAAATGCAGCCTCTGCCAATCCTCTCCCAAAAAAATTGCTGCAGTCCTCGACCGGGCCTAATGTGGGGCAACGGTCAACTGTAGAACCAAGCACCACTCAGATCATTCCAGCCACCGTTCCCCAACCCGAGGGAGCCCGACCACCTACGAAACCAGCCAAACCGAAGAAGAAGAAGCGGTCCACTCTTGCAAACGCTTCCAATCCTCACCATCTTCGAAACTATGTTCCGTCGCGCGTACCACAACCAAACGGATGTCCAGCATCGGCCCCAGCGTATGGACAATCC
The DNA here is from genome assembly GCA_016906575.1 of Ceratobasidium sp. AG-Ba. Lineage (NCBI taxonomy): Eukaryota > Fungi > Basidiomycota > Agaricomycetes > Cantharellales > Ceratobasidiaceae > Ceratobasidium > Ceratobasidium sp. AG-Ba. The sequence goes on along the minus strand of CP059611.1, from coordinate 1,877,198 downwards.
TCGAACGCGGGACTCGGCCCCCTGGCATTGAAATTCTTATCTGCCACTCTTCCGCCTCGCAGAAAAGGGCGCCCGATCGGGAGCGAGACTACCGGCTCAAGTCTAATCCTTCCCGAAAGCGAATGGATTTGTCCTTTCTGCGAATACAACCTATTCTATGGAGATGAGGCAGCCATGCAGCGTGCTGTAAAGAACAGGAGGAAAATCTTGAGGAGGAGGCGCAAAGTCAAGGCACGAGCAGCTGCTGCTGCAAATGGAGCAGCTTTATCTGCCAGTCAACCCGTTTCCGAAAGTGAGAGTGAACAGGACGAAGATTTGCTTGACTACGCTGGAGACGTCATCCCCACACCCATTCCTCTCCAAAAGGTTAGGTCTGTTGTACGCCGGAATTACCCAGGACCGCATCCTGGAGGTTAGCTTTGGTTCACGCGATAGTGCATCCCTCGCCTTTCGTGATTTGTTTACTGTTGCACTCATGCATACAGCCTTGTTTCGGATTCCCTGCATTTCATTTAACACCCTGTCAAATCACCGCGGCTATTCGGACTTCTCTCATTTGTATTTACACATATCACGTTTCGCACAAGCAATACTACTAGAAGTGACCGTAGTCGGCTACTGACCTTGCAGCGGTCAAATGGGATATCAACTTTCTGCCTGAATGCCCCTCATTGTACAATGTGAACAGGGTGTCGTGGGTGGGCCTTTGTCGCTCGGCTCCGCCTCGCTCCAGACACTATGAGAGGAGATAGGCGAGAGTAGGGCGGTTGGCGATTGGATGCTCAAGTGACACACGTGATGAGACAAGTTCTGTACCACACATTTTCCGCCCTCAAAATGCTGACTAATTAACGGGGGTGGCATGACCTTGCGGTAGCAAGGTGACGCGTTCTTGGTGAGTACTGGACTCATGATTCGCACAATAACAAGATTATCTCATAACTAGTAGGCTCGTAAATCCAGTGTAATTTGAGGATCAGTAGAAGGACCTTAGTTTGAAATCCGCTGTCTAAATCATAATATTGTTCCTGACTGGATAACACGATATATCAGCAGGCGCCATGCCGCTCGCTTCTGGCAGATAGTCCACTCGACAATCCGATATTGTGCATGGTCGCAACCGGAAACCAATCTTGCCCAACAGACCGAGGTCACCTCCAATGCGACGATCCTATATCAAATTATATCAGCCATGTGGCTTGCTGAGAAACGACTGTGTGCATATGCATCTCTACCGATCAGAAATAGGAGCTTTTGAGTTTTATTGGCCTCGCGGTAGTCTAGAACATAGTGATGACGCATATACTCCATGCGTTGCTGTGATCAAGGGCTCGTAGCCGATTACTGTCTAGGTATGGTTGTATTTCAGCACACTTGATTTGTACATAAACAGAGCATCCAATTGATTTGGGCGAAAGCCGAAGCCCCTATGTCTTCGGGTGTACAAAGTGTCATGCGATCATTCGATTCGCTCTTTCGCTTGAGTTACGCATACAGTTAGCCAAGAATGGTGCTTTAGAACCTACCGCAACTCTGTCGGCGTTTTATCGCTACAGGACTTTACGTATTTAGTTAGGCAAATTAACCGCCAAGGGTATGGGAGTTTCGTCAATCAAGCAGTAAACGTATTTATAGCGCTACTGTACAAGATATCTTAGCGGCTGTTCTACGCGTTGCGCACGTTATTGACCTTTCACCCCGAAACACGTTGCTGGACAAATCGTACCCTGGGTGTAGGTAGAACCCGATGGATCGCAGTAAATTCAGGGAAGACCCAGGTTTTTGGCCATGAGCTGCACTCTACCCCTTTTGGCACAAGGCTCCAGATGAATCCGGCAGGGGCACACTCATTTGCCAGGTGGATGAAGGGGTTTGGCTTCATCATCCCTAACGTGGTTGTTCGCGGCGTATGGGCACACGCCTAATCTTTGGGTCTCTCCTGGTCCCGCTTTCGTGTCGTTCGACCTCCAGTCACCCGGTATGCCTACTTACCAATGTTTTGTTTTCTCATGCTAATTACCTGTAACCCATCGCGGTGAGCTTGGGGGCTCATTTCTGGTTGACGTCAATCACAAGCCAACCTAGTTCCAGCGTTTAGACTGGATAGGTTTGGTGTGTTGCTCTCTGGCCCCTAAACAAACGCCACTTTCTTGAATACACCACGCTGTCTTTCCAATGTTTGACTGGAGCATCATCTCTTGATGAGAACTATCGATCAAAGACAGGCGAACATGCACCTAGTCTTGACCGTGTTTCATTCGTGCCTCGATGCAATATAATGACGAGTTTTACACCATTTTTTCGGCCATAATAGACTAGCTCTGAACTGGTATACGACCCTCACCCCCAACAGTCATCTCGATGTCGCCGTCCTCCAGTCATCTACCAGGTCAGTTGCACCGATTAAATGTCTCTTCTGTCTGAAAGCTGAACCCCGTAAAAGATCCTAATCATCCTAATGAAGAGAGAGACTTTTCCGGCAACTATCAAACGCCGCCTACACACCCTAGTTCTTCTCAGTCCGACTATTCCGTATCTATGACATATGGTACTCCATCGTCGTACTATCCCGGTACACCTTCTTCCTACCCGCAATCAATGCCTTCACGCGTTCTGGCTCCAGCTCCAAGTTACTCCTTCAACTACTCTTCTACAATGCCTGGTCCATCCGCTCCTCCGCCACTTGAAGGCTCTCATTCGTCACCGCAATATGTCGGAGCTTTTGGGGGACCAGGTATACATCGCGGCGACGGCTACTATTACCCGCAGCCTCCGATGTCCGAAACGTCCTACGCCCACCAGTACATGCCCTTCCGGCAGACTCAACTGGGTCTTTCGTACACGGAAGTTGGACAGCCCCCTTCTCCTCATACATCTACAGGCTCTTCGACATCCCAACGGCCGAGTTCGCCCGATCAGAGAGGTAACGATCACCAGTCTCGCAGAGTTGACGAAGCAAGATATGGTTCTGTGGGTACTCTATTTAGTAGTTTAATAGTCCGCTCATCGCTTGCACATTAATCACAGATAGCAAACAACTACCGACACATTATCACTACTGTATCGCAGGCTTCTCCTTCCCCCTCAACTGATTCCTCGAGTCATTCTTTTGAACGCCCCGTTGTCGATGATATGTTGCATCGGGCCGTGGAAGGGCTACGACACCTCGATCCGTCGAGAGCAGAGCGATACTCATATTCTTACGACCCAACATCCGAATTACCGTCCGGAGTTGTCACCGAGGCACCTGCAGAGACTGTGTTTGTTCAGTACTACGAAGATGGAAGGTCTGATGTTAATCCAACAAAAAAAAGGTTCGCTGGATCTCAGATTTGCGTGTTTATAAATCCCGTGCACCAGAAACCCATTGACGTTAGGAAGTTGTAGAAGCGCGAGCGAAAAGGCACTACCCAATGCGCTAGTTGCCACGCAACATCCACTCCAGAGTGGAGGCGTGGTCCTCTTGGTGAGTGAGGTATTCCAGCCCCGTTTGGGCCGATTGACTAAACGCCGCTCGATGGTTGTTGCCTTATTAGGCCCACGCACCCTTTGTAATGCTTGTGGGTTAGTATATGCGAAGCTTGTGAGCGTTATGACAATTGCCCATGCGAATAACCCCTCATTTAACTCCATCAGATGAAAAAACGTGCCAAAGACGAAGATAGGCTATCGGTTGATCCACCGCGTAGAGCTCGTTCTGGAGGACGCTCTCGTCAGGCAACAGAGGAGAGCGAGGGGGACCATGGAGCAGAACAGGGCAGTGACGAGGCCATGCCGCCCACAGCTGGCACATCCAAGGGCGCAGAGCCTGGCTATCCTCCATAGTGGTTGTGCTTCCAATTCGTTTCGGATGTTTCTCTTTTGGTTCTACTCGCTCCTATATGAGAGCGTGAATAACTTTAGTTATAATCGCTCTGTAGTCAGCGAAATGATTAGACCAGTTGGATAACATTAACAGGATTGTTAATTGGACTATTTATTTACTTCTGCAGTATTTATTGCGCTTGTTGAACTGCATTCTTCTCGTTTCTTTGAAAATTTTCTTCGGTTCGCGAATTGGACATGCATAGATCGAGCTCCGAGTCCTAACTAAAACGGCCAGTGTAATTCCGGTCAGAGGGACATGCTTTTATGACATAATCCGGAGCTTGCCGGTGCACCGCGGCAAAGGCTAATTCTACCCTTGACGATCACCACGAGCATGAACAAAGTCAACGCAGAGGGAACAATCTTATTTGAACAGCCTTTTCTTAGGGTAATGTAGACACTCTGTATGTAGGAGTCTCAACCCCTAATCCGTAATCTGAAGGTGCCCTACGAAACCCTCCGCAAGCATTTCAGGAATTCACAGAAACATATCGAGCGCGAGTTTGGTTCCATTCAGACTGTATCTGCTGAGCTCGCGAGGCCTAGACCGGATGGCCGAAACGCTGTCGAAACGGCGAAAGCTCTTGACGGTATGATCAGCCGTGTTGAAGGCCTCAAGAAGAAAGTAGGTAACAAACATGTATATAACTCTACACGTGTGATACATACTTAGTACCATATTTTGCACTGATCACTGGTATTTTGGCTGCTAGCTTCAAGATCTCCAAACCAGCTCCGTGGCACCTACTCAGAATTCTTTCAGGCAGCGACTGGATCACATTGCGATTCTTGAAGCTGCTACAACAACGGACCAACCCGATTATATCCAATGGACCAACACCCGGACTGATAGATGGCTGGTCGACTGGGCTCTTCGGAACTCCAGGGAGGAAACAGCACTCACTCTTGCTCAAGAGAAAGGTCTCGAGGTATGTGGATTTATTGTTACTCTCTACAACGACAAACCGCTAAACCTCTCAGGCACTTGTGGACACAGAACTGTTCGCCGAGATACGTCGAGTAGAAGATGCGCTGAGAGACCAAAAATGTGCGGTGGCCCTGGCCTGGTGTAGCGAAAATAAAGCGGCACTTAAGAAAATGAAGGTGCGCATGGGTCTGGATCGTTTACCACGTAATACCTAATTAAATTGTTCTAGAACTCGTTAGAGTTCGAACTCCGTTTACAAGAATATATTGAAATCATTCAGCAGGGAAAAACGGCGGAGGCAATGGTGTACTTGAAAAAATACCTGATTACATGGTACGAGAGCCATCCGCGGCAATGCAAACAGGCTGCAGCCCTGCTCGTTTGCCCTCCGTCGATGGGTATGTCAACATACAAGGTCGGTTAAGTCGCTGCCCCATTTCTAACCCCACAAGTCCAACCCTGGCTCTTCATTCATCGCAGGAGCTTTATGATCCCCACCGGTGGCATTTTTTGATTCGCACATTTCGCCACGCTGTTTACGCATTGCACAATATCCCCACCACTTCCCTCCTAGCGCTGGGCCTATCAGCGGGTTTGGCATCACTAAAACTTCCAGCTTGCTATGACCCGGACCAGCGCAATGTTGATTGTCCCGTGTGCGATACGGACGGGCTGGGTATTCTAGCCAAGGAAGTTCCGTGGAGCCATCATGTGAACTCGGTTATCGTCTGCCGGATTACTGGGAAAATTATGGACGAGGACAACCCCCCTCTGTGTTTGCCTAACGGCCAAGTTTATTCTCAAAAGGTATACTTACTCCAATTTGCGTCATAATGGCTGAACATTGTTCAAGGCATTGAAGGAGCAAGCAGCACAAAACAATGGTCAAGTGACATGTCCGAAAACAGGAGAGACTTTCGTCTTCACTCAGGCAAGAAAGATGTACATTTCGTGATGGATCTTTCTGGAAGATTATTGCGTGAATAGCTTCCCATGTTTTTGCTTTGACTATGGCCTAAAAATTGAACGCAAACACAATTGGATTACAGATTTCTAGCACTCTACACGTCCTAAACGCTTTGGTGGTGAATTAAGAAACAAGTAGACATAGTACTCGCAAATAGAAAGTCCGGAATGAACCACAACAATTGCAACATGAATGGTTGAGGTACAAATGTGTGGCAGATGGTGACAATGTGTGCAGATGAGGATGGGTTCTACGATGCACGATGAAACGAAACAGAAGCGTAGAAAGGAATGCGCCCTTTCGTCTAGGAAGCGACGAATCGATAAGCAAAGACGAATAATGATAAATCGCAGGCGCACAAAAATAAAACACACGGTATCACCAGGGAGAATTTCCACAATTACAACGCGCTGAAAAAAATTAGGTTAAGCGCGTTAAGCGAGCGTCATGTCATGTCGTCATAGTCGTTGTCCAAAGCACGTCGAACCAGAGAGTGCGTGTTGTCGAGACGGAATAAAGCATGGGGAAAAGGATTGCATAGATGATTCCAAAGTTCGGGTCCGAGGCCCTGGTGCTCACCACCAGCCTCCCCCTCCGCCACTTCCTCCATTGGACCATGCGCCTCCGCCACTTCCGCCATATCCCCCTCCGGAATAACTGGGACCGTTGGAGTAACCGCCACGTCCCCCGCCTCTGCCGCCACCAGAACTGAATCCTCCTCCAGCAGAGCGGAAGTCACGATTTCCACCGCCGCCGCGTCCACCACGCCCTCCACTACGGCCGCCGCGACCACCTCCGCCAAACGAAGATTCGGCAGCCACTGTATCGAGCCAGCCGGGCACTTCCTGGTTAGCCTCGCGCAAAAGCCCAATCAGCTCGCGCACGATGTTCTTGTTGCCGCGATTGAAGAAGGCAGTAGAAGTACCCGTGTTGCCTGCACGGCCAGTACGGCCGATGCGGTGAACATAATCGTCGATATCGGATGGCAAATCATAATTAATAACGTGGGTCACGTTCGGGATGTCAAGACCACGAGCGGCGACCGCAGTAGCGACCATGATGGGTGTGCGTCCGGAACGGAAGGTAGTCAAGGCGAGTTCTCGTTCGCGTTGGGTACGATCTCCATGAATAGAAGTAGCGGGAAAACGGCTGGTTCGCTTGTCAGTGAAATGTATTCGGTCAAGTTGCGCCTGGACTCACTTGTTCATTAGGTACTCGGACAGCATGTCAGCCATACGCTTGGTCTCAACAAACACGAGGGTGAGGCCACCTTGCGGCTCCGAGTGGAGGATGTCAAGAAGAACCGACCTCTTGTCGTTGTCCTCGACGTACTCGATCTTTTGAGTAATGTTTTCAGAAGTGGAACCAACTCGGCCTACAGAGAGAAAGATGTACTCTTTCAGGAAGTCTTTGGCAAGGAGCTGAATGTCGCGCGGGAAGGTAGCACTGAACATCAGGGTCTGTCGTTGCATCACATCGGGCATATCTTCCCCTTGAACGATCCGGCGAATCTGCGGCTCAAAACCCATGTCCAACATGCGATCGGCTTCATCAAGAACAAGATATTGGATATTAGCCAGACTAATGCGACCACGCTCGATTAGGTCAACCAAGCGCCCGGGAGTAGCACTGAGCAAATCGCAACCACGCTCGATTTGGCGCAGCTGCTGATTGATATCGGCTCCACCGTACACGACAGCCGGACGAACCCAGGAGCGATACGCGAATTTGCGAGCTTCATCGTGAATCTGGCTGACGAGCTCGCGAGTGGGAGCGAGGATCAAGGCAGTGGGGTAGGCACGGCGACGACCGTAGTTCGAGTTGGGATCGGCTGGGGGAGGGCGCGGACCAGCGGCGAAAGATGCAGACAAGATAGGGAATAGGAATCCGCCGGTCTTGCCGGAACCAGTTTGAGCGCAAGCCATGAGATCGCGACCGGCGGCGACAATAGGAATAGAGTACTTTTGCACCGGAGTGGGCGTGGTGTAACGAGCGTACTGGATGTTTTCTAATAGGACAGGGTCAAGCGGCGGGTTTGTGAACTGGGTAACTGGCTCCGGAACCCCAGCACCGGTGGCTTCAACTGGAATGTCTTCGTACTTGTCAAAGTTGATGCCAGTATGCTGCTTGAGCGGGTCCTCAGCATCGCCATAGAGCTCACGCTCCGTTGTGGGATTACGAGGGGCGGTGATATGCTTCCCGTCCTTCCAATAGCCGTATCCATCGCCGCCACGGCGCGTGCCGGTACCACCGTCACGCGAGGGAGGATTAGCCCAGCTGGAGCTTGCAGAGCGACCTCCACCAAAGCCTCCGCCAGAGCCGCCGCGGGGTGCCCATGAGCTTCCGCTGCTGGTGCGCATGCTTCCACCAAACGAGTCTGGACGGCGAGGTGGGGCTGCGTCGGGGGAGTCGGACCAGCCGTTATTTCTGGAAAAGAAACGCGAAATGAGCACGGTCGCGGCGTGAGAGACGATAGCACGTACTGATCCCCAGTCTGGGCCGCGCGGGCACGGAGATGAGGGGGGACATAAGCTGCACGATCCAGTGCCATCGAGGCTAAACAAAAAAAAACCCCCGAGATGAGCTGTGGTGCACTAAAAATGTTGGTCTCGTGGCGTACCAAGCTGGCCCTCGAGAGAGCCATTTACAGGTCCATTCGGGTTGATAGGCATACGTATAGTAATGCAAGTCTAGAGACAAGTTTCTTCTATGAAAGAGCAAATAGGGGCGCGGTGAGGTGTCCAGAGGACGTCGTGGTGGGGAGAGAAAAATCCGGTCAATCAATATCCATATGAAAAAATTGGGTTGTGTGTACGTGTTTGGATGTTGCCACCCGAGATCACATGACTGATATGTGGCTGTGCGTAGCCACTGGGGCGAAGCGCCAGGTTAGAAGCGCCCAAAAGGGCTCGGGTCATAATAGGGGGCTTCTGGGTGCCTTGGTAGAATTGAATTGCGATCGATCGCGGAGCATACCAAGCCTCGGGCCCCTTTATATTAGGCTGAGGATGTTTGGGCTATGCGGAATTCACGCACCATATGCCATGCACGAGCGGGTATGTCCCAAGGCCGACATCTAACACCAGCGAGCTCCTATCAGACGAACCGAATTTGCTCTAGAGGCAGCATTGGAGCAGCAAAGCAGACCGACCACAACTCATGAGAGATAGGGCCGTTTAAAGCCAAGTCACGAGTCGCATTACCCGGCAAGTACGACAAAAAAAAAAGATTCTCGTGAGAAGCTAAAACCTGATGGGAATAGCGTGTCTGCTTGGCCACAGGGTCGCGCATAACTGCCGAACAAAGGCAATGGACGCGTTCGCCAGGGGGCGAATGTGATAATATAGTCACCAGGTAAGCGACGTGCCGAGCCAAACTCGCAGCTGCGATCGTTACGCGCACAAAAGTGTCAAAAACACCAACACTGTAATTTCCAGTCAAAGTAGGGTATCACATCAAAAGAGCGGCATAAGGCTGTTCTGCAAACGTCAACAGTAGGGATTACACAGGATTCAGACCACAAAACGCGAAAACGCAAACGCTAGCAGAAAAGTGAATCGGCCATGATAGTACTAGAGTCCAAAAAGCCAAGAATCATCAATACCCAGGGGTCCCATAAATACTCTCACTACCCTGCTCAAGAACCTGATCCGAACCGTAACGATCCCTACGAGCATGCCGCATCAAAAGACTATCCTAAAGCTAAAAGAAAATACAATGACTCACTTCTTTTTCGCAAGGCTTGAAGGGCATTCCACACATTTCCCATCCACGACTTTGGCATTGACCCCAGTCCAGTGTCTGCGCAACGCGTCCAAGCGCGAAAACACCTTGCCACACACACATGTTGGCCGAAGGACGTCCCCATCCCCCGGTTTCCAGTCGTTGGGAAGCAGGGTCGCTTGAGACCGGCTGAGCTGACCCATCGTTACCGCCAGTGCCTCGGCGGGCACATGGACGGCGCGAACATGCCGCCGCAGTTCTACCGGCCTGTTGAAGGGCTCGTCGCATTGTACTTGGGTTATGGGGTCTTTGTAACCACAAGCGACGGGTTGTCTGTCTCCAGAGGGCCGGTAACGCGATTGTTTAGTCGTAGACGAGGAGATGCTGTCTCGGAAGCAACAACAGTAAGCGATAGGCATATACTCGACAGGTTTGGACATACACAAGAGGCACATCATCATGGGGGAACAGACCTCGTGACTTGCGTCGCTGAGATGTCGCATGAAGTTTGCGAGGCGGTTTGGCATTGGGAGCCGGTGCAGGGAGACGCGAACTGCTCGCAAATGAGCCAGGCTGGAAAGATGCTGGGTTGCTGCTCGGAACACCGGTACCGGTAAGCGCATCTCGCTCGAAATCGTCTGGTACTGCAAACGCATCCAAATTTACGTCCCTGGGATTGACCGATTAGCTTGAGAATATAGATAACGAATGACGTAACATACTTGGAGACCGTTATGCCAAGACTCAAGTCGCCTATGGATGTATGCGTAGCGGACCCGAGTGCAGAGCTACCGGTAAAAGGGGTAGGAGGAAGTTTTCCTGCGAACACTGGCATCGAAGGGGCCCGTGTGTACACCGGTTCAGAAAGAGGTTCATGGGAACCGCCGATAGCCGGGCTAGGCAAAGCAGGAGGCTGGGAAGCTTCCAAAGGACTGGGCTCGAGTAGGTTGTCCAGACGGAACGCGGGAGACTGCAATGACATCATCTTTCGCTTTCCCTTGATGTCAAGGTACGGGGATGGCTGAACCGAATCCGTGCACGGCGGAGAACGACGGTCCTGGGGGCTCTCCACCTCTGCAACGGCCCGCTTGTTGGATCGACGATCATGTTCCCACGGATACCGGCCTCTAGGGAGCTTCGGCCGGAGCTGATAGAGTTGAGGGATGAGTTGAATAGCAGGGGTGACTATATTAGCGCATACCTCTGGTGCAGCTATGCCAGCTTGGTGCTGAGGCGTGGATATGGGAGGAAGTCGAAGCGCCTCGAGCTCTTCAGCAGTAAAGGGGCGTCGAGCATAAGCCGTGCGGGCTGGTTCTGCAGAGATGTTAGTGGTGACCGAGGCCAGGCGGAACGGACATGCCTGGCGCAGCCAAATGGTCGCGAGCCTGGCGGCGGGATGAACTTCGGACAATTAGAGTGCGGTCCTGCTTTCAAATTGACGGATGTGGCACGATTGGAAAAGAGACAGGAAGATAGGTAAGTCATTTGCAACGCCAAAACACATGGAGCCCGCGACGGGCAGGGGCACGCACCTCGCCCTCGTAGACGCGCGAGGGAAGCCAGAGGCCGGTGGGGATGCAGTCGCCGTCGTGGGGGACGCTGCATGTCTGACAGGCCAGGGAGGGTTTGCGATCTTCATCATCGGAAGCATACTGGGGGCGTGGCGAGTCTGCAGCCGGGCGAGCGTGGGCCGGCGAGTTTGAGGGACGCGAGCATGCCGAGTCGCGGACGCTGGGAACACGATGAGTGGGGGGCAGAACGAGCCAACGAGCTGCACACTCACGGGTCGTACATGGCCCGGCGGGCAGGAACGGACCCGGCTGGGGGCGGAGCCGGAGGGTGTCGCAGCGCAGGCAGCGAGACGCGGTCCAGCCTGGCACTTGCAGCGGCGGCGGCAGAGGGGCGAGAGGGGCGGGAGGTGCGGACTGGCGAGATGAATGGTTGAGTTTGGGAAACGCGCCACAAATATGTTGGGAGTGACGCCGCGGGGGGCTGTTGCGTACCTGTGAATACGTCTTCGTGAAGGGGTATACGTGTGCTGGCAGGCTCGTGGTAGGCAGCAAACGATTCGTGGAAGGACCAGCCGCGGGGAGATGCATCGTCGAGCATGGCGGAGGTACGAGTTGATCCGGGCTGTTATACTTGTGTTTGTCCTGATGAGGGATGAGTGAGTTCAGAACGCGGCAGACGACGGGCTCGGCACGGGGGATGCTGGCGGAGGTGCGGGCAGGGGTGGTGCAGACGCTGCCGCGGCATGCAGAGGCCAGCGTCGGTGGTGGGCGAGAGAGAGAGGTGCCACAGACGTCGCGAGATGCACCGGGGCCAGAACAACGGACCCGCTAATTGATCCACACCCACCGCATTCCATCCGTTGCCAACGCCTCGCCCGCCCCGCCCGCCACCCCGCCGCTATCCCCGCCGCCGCTGCCTGCCCTGCTGCCCAGCTGTCCGGCACGTCGTCGCGGGGGCCTCTGGCGCGGTGCCCGTACATCCCGCCGCTTTTCCCGCGATTTTTGCGCTGGTCCTGAAACACGGGGCCAATCAGTGGCGCTCTCGGCATACCCCATGTGCTTGGGCCGTGCGCCGCAAGTGACGATCCCCGGCAATCTGGCGCTTGTGAATTTGCAACCGCCATCGATCCCCTCACGGCGACGACCGGCCCAGCCGAGACCGTCGAGACCGTCGGAACGCAGGTGCATGACGTTGCCCCGGTCCCCGCAGCCTGCCACTGCTCGCTTCGTGCGTGTTTCGTTTGCCCGTGTCTGCAGCAATGACGCGATCCGTGCCTAGCCAGCCGCAACTAATTCCCGCCCGCTTTAATAAATATTCTACACTACAGTTTCGAATACATAATCGCCAGCCAGAACAGTGACGATCGGGTGCCTAGCCTGCCGTGCGCGGACCCGTCTTTTAGACTTTTTTTTCAGACGCCTTCACTCGCCGCTCATCTGCCGCACCACACGACACACAAACTATGCGGGAAGATCCTGCGCTTCCATTATGAGTTATCCCAGGTGAGCGATCTTCTTCCTGTCCCATAGCGCGTTAGTTGTGGACCGTTCCTTAGTCCGAGCTCTGCACAAACCAGCCGGTCGGGCTGCATTCGCCCAACTCGCCGCCAGCATTTAGATTCACTCTGCGACTCGAGTTCAGGCATGTCTCAGTCCTGATCATCACTGAAATCATCCCTAATCCCGTTCGTTTTCTCTGCACAGAGGACAAACGGTCAGTATACTCCATTTCATACTTGCACGCGCGTTCTCAAACGCATTTTTCGCAGCTCGGTCCCACCAAAAAGATGTCTCCAACACGTTTCCTGTGACAGAATCACCTTGCACACCGCATCTCTCGCTCTATCGGTCCCACTTGCAAACACGGTAATCATCGACCCTTCGACGCCATGGCTCGTCATGCCTCAGTCATTGGCCAATTCACTTTGTGAGCGGACAGAGTGTCGACAAACCGATACTAATCTTATCGTACAAAGACACTCTTGCCCCAAACACCGTTCCCCTACGCGCCGTCCTCGGTCCTAGAGGCACTTCAACACCTTATGCGTTCCCATGTTCATACTTGCTTGCCATATCCCTCCAACTCAACGGCATGAACTGCACAATTTCTCCCCAAGACCTTGTCCCCAAGCACAGGAATAGCGCCCAGTCAGGGGCGTGTATCAGTAATTTGCATACATGGCTCAATCCGAATGAGAGTTCGCTCGTCCTCGGTTCTCTGTTCACGCATACTACACACGTGTGCGTAGTTTTCAACCCTCCACGCATGGGAGATCGTATTCTAACCCCGCCTCACTTTCGGTACCAGTAACTCTCATGATTGTTTCGCCGCAACCGAATTCGACAAGCGCCACTCTAGGTTGTACGATGATAGTGACAGTCGCTGGAAGAAGGCAGTTATCGGTGGCACTATTGGTGGGGTAGTGGGAGCCGCCTTCCTGGCTGTGGGCGCGTTCCTCCTGTTTCGTCTATGTCGAGGTGGAGGCGTCAGGCAACGTGGAGACATCCCCTCGCGAAGCATCGAGTCTATTCAGCCCCCAGAGCACCAGTCGCGACAGCCAATTGACAAATCTATAGGACCACGTCCGTCAAATCCTCCTTCAATTCATGCTTCTTCGTCCCGTTCTCCCGACATGTCGATCCCTCTCCAACCTGTTGCTTCTCCCAACGTCAGATCTACGTACTCAACCGCCGGCTCTCTGCCACAGCCGCCCGCACCTCTCCGCTTACAACGGATCGACCGCGGCAGCGAAGTTCGCACGAGCAGCGGCTCCCAATTTACTGAACATTTTGGAGACATCCCGTCCGAATATGTTAGAACACGTTCGCCACTTGGAGATAAACCGTTGCCGCACATCCCGTTCCACCCACCTCCCCCGGCAAGCCCCGGTCGACCGGAATTAAGCGCACATCCGGAACCGAGCTTGACATTTGTCCCCTTTGACGCCCATTCCCAGAGGGCCGGTGCCGGAACTGCGTCATCCTCGTCTCATCACCGGAAGGGTAGCACGTCACCAAACAATAGCCTGCCTCCTGGGGCAGCATCCCCTGTCGAGTCCGTAGGCAGCTACAAACCAGCACAACAATCACACTCACGAGACGTTTCGATCTAATACGGACATAGATAATGAACCTGAGCTCTAACGCGCGAGCTCTAAATACGTTTACGACTAGACTTTGTTTCTCTCGGCTTTGCGAACTTTTTGAATTGAACAGGACTCTTTAGTCTTCAAATCATAGATAGATGGACTCTGTTACCTAAACCAAGTTGACTGGACTAGGACTCAACCTTGTGACTATTTTTTTTCCGTTCTGTACCTTGTGTACGCTCTAGACACGTTGGGGTTTCTTTATGGACCAATGCCTGTGTTTTACGAACATGTATACAATCTGGGTTGTACGTGGGTCAAGCGAAAGATGAGGGCTGCTTCCGCTCGTGGCTTTGAAAAAATAATGCGCAATATTTTTACACTCTAATCTGAGTACATGCACTTTGAGCAATCTCGGCACTGACTATTGTGATTTACTCCCAGTCTCTTACGACAGGCAGTATTTATCGAATCTCTCAATTCATACTAATTCAAGCTGTATATTAAATCAGTCGGAAGGCCTACTCAGTAGGTTGCTTCGATTCTACCGGTTCCGCTTGGCCGTCTTCTTGCTTCTTCGAAACCGAGGCCATTCTCAACCTGAAAGGGAGCGAGTATTAGGTTCCATATTGGTACGCAAAACGGGAGGTGGCCTACTGATTCCGCTTTGAGAGAACTCGGATAGTGTTCGTTTGTTCGGCAGGTGTGAGTTCCTGCCAGTTGGATATCCTAGAGAGCGTCTGAAACGGTGCATGTTAATTGGTGCAGGCTGATAATAGGATTACACCGAGCTTACTCCGTCAGAATTGACAATCTACAAGCATTTGGTCGATCAATGTGCAAGAAGGCAAATGGGATGAGCTGACGTACCATCGGACCCAGTTTATCGAAGCTAATGGATTTCCCTCCCACTTCAAGGGTTGTAATATGGGAATCGCCGGAAGTCCCTTCGCCTGGCGCAGGCAGGAGTAAAGGCGTGTGTTTTTCTTCGTAAGACATTATGCTCATGAGGGGACATGACCGAGATAGGACGGCTTTATAGACGTACGAGGTTTGTTCGTGTTTATACTGGTACGTTCTGGAAGAGTCTTCAGGGTGTGCCAAGTGCAGTAAACCTGGTTTGGACTCGCGGGCTTGAAAAAGGGATAAATAGCATGAGAAGTGATATTATTGATACAGTCGTATGAACTAAGAGTGAAATCGGGGCAGTCCTCTCTTCCCATTTAAGCGTTGTCATTGTTCATTTTCTGTCTTGCTTCCGTGATAGCTTTTTTACCGTCCCTCTCTTCATCAAAGCGATAGATCGGAAGGTCTAAAAGAAACACAGTTTTAACTAGCTGAGGCAGCCTAGGAAACCATGGCGTCACTAATTGAAATGTCCAATGGAAACCAAATGCTTACTTTTCGTAAATCTGAGGAGGGATTGGGATCAATACGCTAGTACGAGACAGGTATCGCTGGTAATTGGGCCAGGCATTCGCGTGCGTCGCCTTGTGTCCATGAGAAAGGAGGAAGAACTTTTGGGCTGTAGGCTTCTGCGCGGTGGGACTATGGGCATATCGGGTTACGCGGACATCGAGTGGACACAGGATGCATTGCACTCACATTCCGCTGCCAAAGATCAGTAGAATCATCGTGAACAGAGGGCTGGTTAGGGCGCCGAGCTGAGCTTGACGCGGGCCGGTTCGTCCATCGGAAGCCGACAGTGCAATGAGCCAAATACCCCACCAGCACAAAATTCTATCGTTTGAGGGAATGAATAGGGAGATACACAAACCTAAAGGAAAACAGGGCTTACTCTCCAAAGTAGGGTGGGTGCCTGCTATATTTCCAGACACCATAAGTAGTGGGCTGATCTTTGGGAGGATGGCTTGATTTGTAACGAAACTGGGAAGGGGCACATGAGGATCTCAACATCCGGGTAGGTTAAATGCCGTTTACCTTTTGGAGATCCGCAACACTCTCAATAAGCCAGCCAATAACCCAGATGACAATGCCTGCAATGTCTGTACCAGTTCCAAAACCTGGTTGGGCTCCATGGGATGGCGTTACTGCCGGGGAATTCAGGATGGTAACTGGCAACGAGACAGTCCAAACCCAGAGAATCTGCCCGACCCAAAAGCCAAGGAATTTGAAGAAATGGGAGCGGATATCATCGAATCGGGCATCAGAGCCGGTCTTGAGTACGCGGAATAACAAGAAGCCTAAAAAGTGTTGATAGAAGTAAGATGAAACAACGGATATTCGTACCT
This sequence comes from Ceratobasidium sp. AG-Ba, assembly GCA_016906575.1. Taxonomy (NCBI): domain Eukaryota; kingdom Fungi; phylum Basidiomycota; class Agaricomycetes; order Cantharellales; family Ceratobasidiaceae; genus Ceratobasidium; species Ceratobasidium sp. AG-Ba. The sequence goes on along the minus strand of CP059611.1, from coordinate 1,860,861 downwards.
GCGAGGCGCGTGGCCCAGACCATAACAAAGATAGAAGCTACGAGGTTGCGAGCATGGTAGATCCCATTCATGCACAGAGTTATTATCGCAAGGATGAAAAAGTTCGATCCTAGAATCTGGTGTGAATCATAACAGAAAGACAGGGCGGGGAGTCCTACCTCCCGTGAAATCAGTGATTTTGTCGAATTGGAAGCTGTGGATGAGAGTAAGTTGGGTTATGTCGAAAATGAAACATATAGTCGAATACTTACGTCCATGCGATAAAGAAGCCCAGCAACTGGTAGGCGGTGGTGACCAGCAGCGTTATGGCAAGATAGTACTTGTCGAGGACGTCAACAGGCATGTTGCAGAGTTGAGAGAAGGTCATGGAATCGGGAAGGATTTATATAGAGCGAGTGGCGGATGGTGTCATAGAGGGCGGCCATCGTGCAGGACCCATCGAGGGATCGCGCTAATCACATGACGTCAGCTGACCAGTGATTAGTCACTATACCGGCGCTAGTTGGCCTCGCATACATGTCTCAGCCTCGACCACGGCCATCATGATTATCGATGTTTCGGACCCGGCGATACTGGGCACGTACCTCCAAATTAAGCAGGGCACTAAGCATTGGCTCATACTTGCTTATACCAAGGTATTTGACACGCTTTCTGTTTTCATTTTGGCTCAACAGCTCCCTCTCTAGGCACGCGATGCCCTGCGCCTCGTCGGCAGCGGCGATGGAGGTCCTGACACACTGCGCAACCATTTGATACCATACTCAAAGGACGTGTCGTTCGCGCTGGTCCGAGATCAAAGTACAGCTGGGTTGGTGCTCGTATGTTTGATACCCTCTGCGATAGGGGGCGTCAAGCGAGGCGAGTGTTATTGTTGTCACGCCCAAATCCTAGCAACTAACGCGCTATCTTGTGATAGCGCGAGCCATTGTTCATGAGAGGGCCCTTGAGGATGTTTTTCCTGTAGGCGTAGTTAACCCCCCCCATTCTTCACTGACATACCATCTGGCAAAGGACCGCCGTGCTGTACTCAACGTTGCAAGCGAAGCAGAGATCACGGCCGATGCCCTTGAGCGCATCTTGCATTCGTCGGCTCTTCCAGCACGTCAGCCAGGTCTCCCTTCACATCCTCAGATACACATCAACCGACCGATGTCTCCTCCAAGAAGCTCGGAAGAAGGCTACTCCATCCGCGCATCGCCCCGACCTGCACCACCCTTTCAGCGTCAAGAGCGTGGTCTTCCTCTCAACCTTCCTGAGCCGTTGGATCCTGAGCGGCAGCACGAGATAGACAGAGCGCAAGAAGAGGAGCTAGCAAAGGAAAAACGAGCTAGGACGCCCCACATGCCAAACCCAGGTACTGGAGGGAATCCTACCACAAAAACGCTCAGCCCTCGAGCGGGGAAGCCTCAACTTAGTGTTGCAGTGCCTCCTCGTGGAGAACGAGGATTGCAACCCATGAAATACGACGGGGATCAGGATGAAGAAGAAGAAGATGAGAATGAAGACGACGATGACAGCCCCGATCAAGAGAATCTCATTCTTCGAACCCGTAAGCTTAGTTTTCTTCGATGCGCATTAATTTAATCGACGTGTGTTTCTTCAGATTCTCGACCATCTTCACGGGGGCCTACTCCACCGCCTGGCCCATCGATTCTTCGACATCCGTCACCCATTCCTCCGAGACCGGATCCTGGCGCTCCGGTACCTAGCTCATCTCACATTCGTTTTACTGGGCCGCCAAAAGATCATCCCCATCCCGATCATCATCCCCTCAAGTCTACTGACCAGATCCTATCTTCCGCTCCACCAAGTAGGCCTTCGACCCAAACAACACAACCATCACATGCATCTGCGAGTGCTCTTGTAGCCGCGCAGGCGCCACTGCATGGCCTCCCCGCCCCTGTTATGTCTGCGTATCAACGCATAACAAGTACTTCCTCTATACCTGAAGAGGTTGCTGTTCCGCCTGTCTCTAGTTCACCTTCGCCTCCTGTTGTGGCGTCCTCTTCGTTGAATTCTTCAATCACGTGGCAATCTGCCTCACAACCGGGTCAACCGGTACCTAATGCCAATGTGAACCTTCATAACAGTCCACAATCTCTGCCCAGTTTTCAGTCCACTCCAGATATGGTCCCCCCGGCGATCTCAACAAATGGACTTTCCAACCGCCCGTTACCTCCCCAGCCGCCGAGTACGTTTTCACTTCGTCCTGCCGTCTCCAACACACCAGGTCTTGTCGTACATTCCCGGAATGCGAGTGCATCAACCACGCCCGGGCAAACGCACGTCCCAAGCGGTACTTTGTGTGCGTTTGGACGACGGACATCAGTGTCCAGCGTTCAACAGAACGGAAGCACAAGCCCGAACCCGAACCCGAGCTCGGCTTTACTCGCGCAGATGAATCTTGCCAGCCCAACTAGCCTGCTGGAGCGTTCAAGCACAACTACGAGCGGAGTAATCTCGTCCTCTACCTCTACGACTGCATATCGTCCAATGCAGGCACAAACGCAAGGTATGACCGAAGCTCAGCTGCAAGCCGCGCGGTCCCGGGCCAAGTGGGCTGCGGAGGAACAAGGCATAACTATACCCCCACAACCTATTTCTAACGGTCCGCTTCCGCGAAGCCCGCCCTTGACACCACCAACGAGTCCTCCGAGATCGTTGAGTGTGGAAGAAGCTGGGCGGGTGCGAAGAGATGGTGCTGAGAAGATGCGCCGAGAGGCAGAACGAAGACGAGAAGAGGAAGAAAAGAAGAAAAATGCTGAGGAAAGACGAAGGATTGAGGTAGAACAACAGTTGAAGTTGGATAGAGAGAAAGAGGCACAAGAGGAGAAGGAGAAGTCTGAACGGGAAGAGAAGCGGAAAGAGGCGGAGATCAAGAGGCGGGTTATGGAGGAGGAACAGGATAAACGACGCGCCGGAGAAAAAGCACAGATCCGGGAAAAGTTTCAGCAGGTACGAGGGACGGACGAAGTGTTCTTGAATGGACATGTGAACATCCAACCTGAGAACGCGATGGTGAGTGTTCCCGCTTTTTCGTTTAATCAGATACTGAGTCGAGACCCGAGACCTGGAAATGGCGGTTTTATGAGCTCACAGCGAGTGGCCGGTTGTCTCTGTACAAGTCGTCCGACGCCTCAGACCGGGTCAAGCCCTTGGACATTGTCAACGTCAAGGATGCAGTTAGAATCAATCGCTCAGCCGACGAGCTTGAGCTGATTTCATTTGCGTTCAGATTGGAGTTTGGTGAAGACAGAGAAAGCTGGTCTTTCTATTCGGATTCGCAACATGACATGGACGTTTTAACGGAAGGGATAACATGGACCATGGGATTGTAGTGCCGTTTTGTATCACATGTTTACTTTGTTCATATCGTTCTCGTTGTACGATATTATCCCTGACCTTGTGGCTAATGAAACTCCTCATATGGCTAAGACCCTGCTGAGTCAGGGCGCTCTCGACTCGGCGTTGGCTTGTGAGTGTTCAACGTCCGACCACGAACTTGCGCCGCTCGATGCACGCCACCGTTTTCTGATCTCAATCAATAACAAGTCCGCTCGTTCGATTTAATTTTTCTATTCGGTCAATGGCCTCGGCTGTTCGCTCGTCGTCTCGCTCGTCCTACCGGGCTCCAAGCCCGTCGGGCAGTGTGGACTCTGTAGGCAAGTCCGTCTTCCCAGTGGCCTACGAGGACCATGCTCATTCGTGTGCAGTCGAGCGTTCTCGGGCAAGCGCGTTGGAGAAGCTTTCGCGTGGCGCAACTCCCCAACAGCGAACCTTTTCGCCAGGAATCGCCTCCCCTTCGGCCATTCCCATTCCTATCCCTTCATCGACCCCGACCACGCCCATTGCCAACAAAACACGTAGGACCTCGTCTTTTGACAAGCTTTCCGCCATTACTGCTGCTGGCGCAACGGAATCTCTGATCCCACTGCCCGTTAGAGTCACTCCTGCACGACGGGCGAGCTCGCCGACGCATGGAGGAGCCGCAAACGGATATTACAATGGGGTCAATGGATCCTCGGGAATCCCAGAGGGCGTGCCGATTGAATTTGGAGTGGCTAGTCCGTCGCTCGGTGCGTCCCGTTCCATCTCGCCGACACGCACTTTGTCGCGTAAGTTGGCGCGATGCGGGCATTTCAGCATTCCCCTGACATAATTTTTTGATTTGTAGGAATCCCCGTGTCATCTGTCGGGCATGCGCGGACGTTGGCCGACGAGGGCCAGCGTCAACGCGCCTCATCGCCCACAACTCCCGGCGGAGACACCAGCTTGTTAGGAGATGCATCATTTCGCTCGTCTATGACTTCAACTTCGATGCTCGGACTCTCCCCGAACGGAAACTCGTCCGCCAATACGACGATGCCTGTGAGTCCTACTCCAGGATACAGGCGCTCGCTCGTGGGAGGTGGTACAACCAAAGTACTGGCCGACTTGCAGGCCCATACGCTTCAAGTTAAGAGTGTGCTCGAGAACACCAAATCTCAACTTCGGTCATCTCAGAGGACCATCGCACAGGTACGATCTCCCCTTGGTTCTGATCTACAATATCGCATTTATATTACACTGAGTAGTTGACTCGTCAAACCGAAGACCTGAAGGACGGCCGAGAGCGATTGAGGCTGGAGAACGAGAGCTTGAACAACGTTGTTTCGCGCAAGGAAAGATTGCTACAAGAGGTGCGTGCTAGTCTGCTTTAGACCGGGTTCAAAACTTAGCCTCAGTCAGTTGCTTGAGCGGGCCCGCAAGGCCGAAAACGAGTGTCAGCTACTTAAACATCAACTCAAGTCGGAGACTAGCAACTCGAAAAAGAACCTTCGAGAAATGGAAATCACCTTGGCTGAAGCGAAGGCTGTCGCTCAGCGAAGCGAGCGGGAGTACGTTCAATTGCGCGATGCCATGACACATTTGCGCGAGGGCTGGCGTACCGAGGTCGAAAGCCTTCGGGAACAAATGAAAGCTTCCAGAACAGAAGCCCAAGAGGCTGCAGACAGGCAAAAGGCGTTGCTGAGACTACTCGACGAGCAGAAGTGAGTGCCTAACCACACAAGTATCTTGCATATACCGAAATGATGTCAGGACGGAGCGACAAAACATGGACAAACTACAGGCCGAACAACGAACAATTCAAGAAGAGTTTGCAAAGGAGTTCCAGGCGCAATTGACAAAGGCTTTGGAGAGAGTTGAGCTATCTTCGAGGGAATGCGATGCTGCAGGTCAGACCGCCAAGTAAGTAGAGGTCTTGACTACATTTGGACAAACATTAAAGCGTGATCAGGGATGTTGCGGATGACCTGGCGCGGCTAAAGCGCCTTATCCATGCTGGCCCAGGCGCAAAGGAAGAGTAACTCGCATGCTTTACACTAGACCGCCTTCGTTGCCTGATCGTTTACTAATAATTCGTGTATAGTATATGCTTTCTCGCCTACACGTTACGCTGTCGTCAGTCTATCTCTGGGCTTCTCCCTCCGTGTAGATACTTAGTGTTCTTAATCGCTTGCCTATGGCTGGTCCTACGATCATCTATAGATTAGATTAGATTAGACCGCGGGTCCCCGTACACTCCTGGGCTTCCTCTGAGGATACGCGTTTGATGGAGCCGGCATATTTTCAAATTCCCGTGCATGCGATGTCGAACAAACTCGGTCTAACTCGTCAAGATCTATCCTCACAGAACCTAATATGCGCCGAACAGCAAGCTCGAAAGCTAACGGCATCGTTCTCAGAGACTAATCTTATTGAGATATAACTACAATCGAAGTTTATCAGACGCCGAAGAGCAGGCGTGGCAGCTATTTCCTAAATAGTAGACAATTAACCGCGATTCCAATAACCCATGCAGCACGGCCATCTCGTTTGACGGAGAGGACTTGAAAACACGGAGACGGCCGGCGCTTTATGTGACAGGAGTTGTACATCATAGCCACGCGTGCTAGACACTATGGTTATCGATCGCACGGTTCTTACAACGTGCCTTTTCACTATATAACCAGCTTATCTCGCTCTTCATTCTTTGTTACTCGCTTCCCCGCAATGCCTCTGGCCTCACTCGAACAAAATCGCACCGTCTGGTCTTTGTCACCAGAGGAACTCGGTTTAAGCCCCGGCGAATTGGACGTTGAGCAAAAGTGGATCCAAAGGTTCAACGACGTGGCGGATGAATTGAATTGGAGCAAATGGCAGGAGTATTGGGCGGATGGTGTGTACTATTTCAACTGAAAGCAAACGCCTAAAATTATGTGATTTTAGACGCCTTTCTTGTTTTCGGCCATAAAGTTCGAATTGAAGGGAGGGAGGCGTTAACTCGACATTTTGACACTTACCTCAAATTGTTCAAATCTAGCAGGCATGAGTAAGTTTCACCGCTACATTGGTCTGCCAGTGGTGAAAGTTTATAATCCAGGTTAACACGGCACTCTTTCGACCTCACCCAAGGATTGATTTACCAGACCGCCAAGGTCACCAGCATTATCAACGGGGATCCAACAGCCAAACCGATTGCTACACCTATCATTACTATCATTCACAAAAGAGTCGGAGAGTCCAAATTACGTGGACTAGAAATGTACGGAGATTTGTCCGAGGTTGAGGATGCAATCAAACAAGTCATGATGAGCCCCAGTTGAATGTTGACATCTCCCGACTCTTCCATATGTCCGTTAAAGTTGCTGAATCGACCTGTAATATTCCCCTAATTTTTGATACGTTTGCTAAGGTCCTGAAGCGAGATTGAAGCGTATCGTGGCATATATTGTAGAGCTCGTAGGTGCTAGAATAGGTGATCAAGGTATCAGCGCTCTCGGGAAGAGGGGCCCGTGTAGATCCTTGAGGGGGAATTGCCGCCATCGATTGTATGCTGTCTTCGTGCATCTCCTTGTGACCTATAAAGTACTCTGCCATTCACTTCTTTCTAGCCTCTGCGATCTGATTAGGCCTCACTCGAGGGAGAAGATACCGTCTAGACGCTAGCGCCTGAAGAGGTGGGGTCAGACGTCGACCAGCTGCGAAACGAACAGTAGGGCTAGAAGTGATTATATGAATACTGGACAGCAGGTGCGTGAGATATGGTCGATTCCAAATACGACCGCATGTATTGATGAAACCACAGTCGTATTTTTCGTTTTCGGCCACAGGCGCGATCCACCTTTCAACAATGCTACAAAATTCCTTTGGCATGGCTGCAAGGTTGGTCCAGGTCTCAGTGTATTGTCATTTAATTACAATTTGATGGTCATTGACTATGACCTATTTCCAGCTGAGGACAGCATTAAGCAAATAGGTCTTGCTGAAGTGCTCGGTCCCGCGAACCTGGTGATTAGGATTGTATCTGGACGCACATGGCCGGTCTGCGCGGGGCCGGTCTGCACCCGTACACTAACATCTATTTTCTCGGCTATGTAAGGCGTGTTTGGTGAGAAAAGGAGAGACTCGTCGGCTGTATGATGACCTGATGATGTCTAAGCGGGCCAGTGGCACAATATGATTTGTGATGAGCTGGCCGGGCCCAGACAAGATGGATCTCATTGGAGAGTGCCTTTTGTTGTCGCGGGAAGCCCAAACCTCGGCGGGACGCAAGATGATAAGCATTTAGACTATTGGACGAGCGGAGTATGAGCCTAGTACAGACAATGCGATGTGGGCATCAGAGCGCGCTCGAGAGGAACGCGGCCGCTGAAACCGTGCATTGTACTACTGTCGGGGTGAGAGGAGTGTTGGTAGTGGAGGGCCGGATGCGGATAGGAGGGTAAATGCGTTTGGGAAGGATCAGGAAGCGGGGTGTCATGGGTCCACCGATCGTACGAGTCGCGTGTTGTCCCATTTCGTGTTTTTTACGTTCCCCACCCGCATATAAATTGCTCCAGCACGCGTCGGTCTCTCCATCTCCTCCACCACCCACCACCACCCGCTCCTACACCACCATGACCGTCGACTTCACCACCGAGACACCCCGCCCCAAGCACGTCGGCATCCTTGCCATGGAGATGTACTTCCCCAAGCGTGTGCGTGTTGCCCCACGTCTTTGCAGTTGCATGAGCTCACCCGTTTACAGTGCATCTCCGAGGTTGACCTCGAGGTCTTTGATGGCGTTGCCTCGGGCAAATACACCATCGGCCTTGGCCAGGAGTACATGGCGTGCACAGACGACCGAGAGGACATCAATTCCTTTGCTCTGAGCGGTGAGCCTGCTTGTCCATCTGCTCTCGGCTCGTCTCTGATCCATGTCTATAACAGCTGTGTCCTCGCTCCTTGAAAAATACAACATCGACCCCAAGTCGATAGGGCGTCTCGACGTCGGCACCGAGACCATCATCGACAAGTCCAAGTCGGTTAAAACCACTCTGATGGACCTCTTTGCCGCCTCGGGTAACTTTGATATCGAGGGTATCGATTCGAAGAACGCATGTTATGGTTCCACAGCTGCCCTGTTCAATGCTATCAACTGGATCGAGTCGCGCTCCTGGGATGGCCGTAATGCCATCGTCTTTGCGGGAGACATTGCCATCTATGCTGAGGGAGGTGCACGCCCAGTTGGTGGAGCCGGCGCTTGCGCAATGCTCATTGGGCCTGATGCTCCCGTCGTTTTTGAGCGTATGTTTTTTTTTTCTTTCTTGCGCGTTATCGCAGCCTAGTCTGATAAATCTTCCAGCGATCCATGGCACTCACATGGCTAACACGTATGACTTCTACAAGCCGAATCTGTCCTCGGAGTACCCAGAGGTTGACGGACCCAAGTCAATTACCACTTACCTAACCGCTTTGGACAACAGCTACTCTCGCTTCCGCGAAAAGTCGGCTCGTTCTCTCAAAGCGCCCGCGGACGACACCAAGTCTGCGGTCTCGCTTGAGGACTTCGATTACTCCGTATTCCATTCTCCGTACGGCAAACTTGTTCAGAAGGGTCACGCGCGCTTGGTACGCCGCTTCTCCATATATGAATATATGACCTCAATTTTAATTTCGCTTATAGCTCTTCAATGACTTCTTGTCTAACCCGTCCAAGCCTGTTTTTGCCAACGTACCTGATGCCGAGACGATTAGCTCTATCCCCTATGAGAAATCTTTAACCGACAAGGCCGTCGAAAAGACATTTGTTGGGCTCGCCAAGTCCATCTATGCCACATCTGTGGCTCCAACCATGGCGTGCGCTAAGCGCTGCGGCAATATGTATACTGGCTCGCTCTATGGTGGTCTGGCCAGCTTACTGAGCTCGGTCCCGGCTGAGCAGCTCGTAGATAAACGTGTGTCGATGTTTGCGTATGGGTCTGGTTGTGCTGCCTCTTTCTACGCTCTACGTATCCGCGCGTCACCAAAAGAGATTGCTGAGAAGATGGACCTCCTTGCCCGCCTAAAAGCGATGAAGGTTGTACCGGTGACTGAATACGTTTCCGCGATGCAGGTTAGCTTATTTATCGTTTGCATTTTGCATTGATGTTCATTGTTGACGTATTCCTCTAGCTCCGGGAGAAAAATCACAACGCGGTGAACTACACTCCGGAGGGGTCTCTTGACAATCTCTGGCCAGGCAGCTATTACCTTGAGCGGATAGACGACAAGTACCGTCGTTCTTATGCTCGTGTCCCCCTTGCATAAACATGCACACTACTTTATACGTTTGTAGTATTCTTACTTAATTGTTGTCGGATGTCTCCGCCAGTTGGCGATGCTTGTTTGTTATTTGTGCTTCTACACCAATTCATAGAATTACATCTAGACTGGTAGAACCATCACACGTCTGTACTGTCAATAACCCAAACAAGGTCCATTCGAAGAATGCAACAGACATTTGTGACAGACCCTGCAGTCATGTGATTTCGAGGTTTCAGTTACACACTTCCAACTTGGGCTTTTTTGTTGACCCGATATCAACATTGGTGGCTCTTGTCGTTCATCTATCCTTGCCACGCTTCTTTGATTTATTTCGGTGTTGTAATTTGGTTTAGTAATGCCTAAATTGGCTTGTTCTTCTTGCTTGGTGCGAGGAACGAGGCACGAAAACAACCGCGTGAATTTCATGGTGCCCTGTTGTAAGTGCAGTCGGGCCTGGCACGGTGCGTTTATCACTTAGTTTCTATCGGGTTTCACTAAAGCGAGGCCAGTAGGTCTCACATGTCTGTACCAACCCCTCGAGGGTAGGGAGATATTCTCAAGGAACAACAACGAAATTGCCACAGTTCATAAAGATAGCTGGAGAGATTGGCTATGTCGGCAATGCCGCGGAGAGGGACCCGAAGGAATGGAGTATCGATATAGACCCAGCCAGTCTCGAGAACAACATCAAACAAGTAGAGGTAAGCTTAGAAAACGTGCTTTTGGCTACCAGCAGTTTGTTCAACCACCAACACGGCACGGCCAGCTGTCCCCGTCGAGATTGACCTTACGCTAGATTCTGATTCAGACGACGATGTGATGATCGTAGACGGTCCGGCCGGTTGCTCAAACGCATCGACCCCTCAGCACGAAATTATTTTCATTTCCTCTTCTCCCGACCATGCGCCCCCTCTAGGACGTCCGAATTTATGTACATCCCCACACAAATCGACAGGAAAGCAACTACTTCCGAGGTTTCCCGAGATAAGTATATCAGGCGTAGGCACTTTTGCGGATCCTCTGGTCATCGACCCGCATACACCTCCTGTCCGACATGTCCCCGACTCAAGCTTTGCACCGTCTTCACGAGTTCAAGAGTGGCCTCCATTTCCATTTCCAGAACCTACACATAAGCAACAGCAATCTATCTCAAACCTGTCCATTCACGCCCGAATGCAGCCTTTACCTCCGGCTTTGCGCCCAAGTCAGGTTTCTGTTCTTGGGCAATATTTGTTGGAAGCCCATATTGAGAGTTCGGTTGTCAAAACAATCACTTTACACGAGTTCAAAAATGCTGGATGGAAGTTTGAGGGCCAAAAAGACGAATTTGGTAGGCGAAGTTATTTTACCTCCCTGTATGCGGCTCATCTTCAATGTCCGACGATAGCACGAGCCTCAGTATTGGCTAAAAACCATGATACACACGATTATATTGAGCATGCGCAAGATTGGCGGCCCCCATTGGACAAGGAAGAGGCGACGAAACGCAATGTCAGCTTGATACCTACTCTGCTTCCACCGCATTTAAAGATCTATGAACTTACCCGAAACTCGTCCGAGTATCCTCCTCGTCAATCCCGCAAACGTCTGGCTCAACCAAGGGATCCCGCCGTGAAGATAGAAGAGCGAGAGTGGGCTCTCAAGCAGTAATACTTTTGATGATAGATAAAACACCTTTTTAGTCATTAATGGCTTATTGTATATCGGCATCTAATCATTTTGCAAGGCGCTAGTCTGTATTTGAGTGTAAACGTTTTTTTTTTTTTTGAAAGACTACTAAAACTCGCCCTAACTCGCTTGCGCCACCTAAGCAGATTCAGAACCCTGGCTGGTGGGCCATCGTGCCCTCTGCTTGAGCCCTCATCCCACTCGATAGAGAGGAATATTTTGCATCACACACCCATTTTTTATCTGCTACTTGATGTCCTGATACGAGTACGAGTGCCTGGATTTCCCGTAAAAGGAGTTCAATTTCTCCCCCTGATTGGGTCAATACAACCACCAGCGGTCACTAGCTATCCGTGTGCCGGCCCTAGTAACTTATGAGCAGTGGCGAGATAAATAATGACATCATATAATAAGAGATTAAACAGCAAGTCTGCTTTAAATGACTCTGTCGCCGCCAGGTAGCTTTCTCGATCAGGCGGTTTCCAGAGCCAAACATTATGGTTTCAAGGTACTTGCTTAGCCTTACCAGTGAGCATTCTTGCGGTTGTTGATAAAGCTCTAGTAGATCATTATCCTAGACCCAAAACACTAGCTATTTGACACATTATGGGTACGCATATATACATAACAACGTCCGTCGTAGTTGGCTGGTGTCGCTTGGAGATGACATCATTGTCGTGGCGAACGCATTCCACTTAGAACTCAATCTCCAATAAAAACTGTTATCAAACACCTTGCAAGTGTATGGGTATGACGAATTAATGTCAAAAACCATCTTGTGTCTGTATTTTAGGTTAGGAGCCCGGAATTAGGCAATTATCTTGGGGTCAAGATGACCCCCCTGGATTTGATTGTGCAGAAATACTACTCCAATGTGTAGTATACAAATGAATAACGTTTTATAAGTTTGAGTAGAGACAATAGAATAAGAAAATAGGACTCGGATGCTAGTAAGGAGCCAAAGTCACATTCTAGCTCTAAAACTGTCGAGTCATAATGCCATTCGGCTGCGCATAAAGTGCGCATATAGCGAACTGGCTGCATCGCCAGCTCAATTGTTGGCTCGGCCAACTTTGTCTGCTCAAGAAATCTCTACTAGATACATGAGCTTCAAAACACTGGCATTTTTGCATTTGACGGTTTCCATAAAGTTCACTTAGAGAATAGCTGTTCGTTGCCCACGTGCAGGTTGAGCCTGGGGGTATATTCTGCTGAATGGAGGAAAATATATTGTTGCTGCTCATTCGTGGTATGCGCATAGTGATGGCATTTCTTCTCTAGTCCCCGCATTGAAGTTATTGTTGGCGGTTCGAAAGGCGATGGCAACGCCGGCACAGATTGCCTCATAGGCGCGGCCGACTCTATTGGAAGGCTATTCTGCAGCGAACGTATTTAGAACTAAGCCAGCTACGCAATAAATCAACGATAAAATAGGACAAACGCATAAAATTACCTAGTAACAATAAGTAACTGGGCACAAGAATTTAGCTAACCCTTCGACGCCCATCCTCTAACAGACACCATTTTCGATGGCAATACGAGCGACCTAGGTTTGCACGAAGTTATCTAGGCCAGAGCGGACGGTTTTCACCTTATTTCTGGGCCACTCCTGATCCTTACCAATCCCACCGTGAGCTTAGACCTAAGTTTATATAGTGTTTGAAATATGCCACGAGTCCACTAGTAGAGTAGAAACAGGCAAACGTTCTAAATGTGCGAAATGATGCACGAAGAAAGAAATGATCCCACATCTCAAAATAGCCCTAGATTGGAGAACAGGGGTGGTAGCTAGATGGCTCGTGATGAACTATCCTTTTACTCACATTCCAACTGCTACCAGTATCGACACAACTGCCGGTGGCTATACAGCGAGTTATCCACGGGAAAGGGTTTTTTTTTATGGAAGAATGTGCATTGCGTATCAAACATACACTTAGGGATAAAAGAATGGAGCCACCCCATGTTTCCATTCTATACTACATATATGCAGCTCTCAGAACACCTCTTGTGTACGTACATCATACAGCGTATATATAGTATAGAATGGAAACATGGGGTGGCTCAATTCTTTTGTCCGTAAGTGTAAGTCCTAATTAAGAAGAGCTTTATCGCGCTGACAGTTGTGTTCACGACACAAGTAGGGTACGATAGAAGACTGGTATTAGCATGAGCGACGAGTGTAGTCCTTGACTTGGCCCGGCACGCAAGGCGCGTCGCCCGGTCACGGACATTTCAACTCAAAACGAGCTCGGCGATGAATCGCCCACTAAATCACTTTCTTTGGGGGTTTGTAGTGTATTTCTAGGCGCCTCTTCTTTAGACGAGTATTTCGCCGTGTCTGCTTGATCAGCAGGACCCTTTGGAGTATCACCTGTACTTGCATCATACAACTGCAACATTCAACCCTTCTTCCTGCTACACACGGCCAGCTGTCCCGATGAACCCTCCTGGATTACCAAACCGTTCCATCAAACTCTACACAAATATAAACCCACTTGAGTTGCCGCTACCAATTGCATTCAATCAAAGGGTAAGTCTGTAAAATTGCTCGACCAGTCCGACTTCTTCCGGCGCGTTTATGAGACACTTTCAATCGGTTATTGATCGCTTGTGAGCAGCTCGATGTGATCGTAGCGGAGGATGCGGGAGGAGAACGACTCGGCGCCCAGGTCGCAAAGTATGCTCTGGTATCGGGCGTTCGGCTTGGAGATCTGTTTGAGGACGAGTTCGGCCTAAAGTAAGGCGTGAGACGATGCGAGATTTCAAGGTTTGATTGCCCCTGTCTGCTGACAGCCCGGACATGCAAGTCATGACTTTGCGGGACGAGCGGGAGGGCGCTTGGTTCATCGATGGTCGACGAGGTGAGATGAGATCACGTCGTGCTTGGTATCGTCGCGCAGCTGCGATCGGGAGCTACGGACGGCTCGGACCGTCGGGAGCGAGCGAGCGAGCCTGGACTCTTTTTCTGCCAACTCGGTTTGATCGGGCGATTGGCGGTAGAGGGCGATCGCCGCAGGTCACAAGCCGATCTGACAGGTAGCCTACAGGTAAATTGACACTGCATGTGCCAAAGGAGCGATACAAAACGATTGGAATAGTTGGAGAGCAAGAGGGGGGCATGTATGGTGGGTTCTGATCGTGCTGAGACGTGAGCGCGCCCAGGTTGCACACTGAATTCGATGCTAGTTATCGATGTAGATTTGCGAGCAAAGACATCTAGCGGATTTGCACGAGCGAAAAGCGTGTTGGGCAAGTGGGACAAGGCTTGGGATGTTTGGGTCTTGGGAGCCGAGGATGGTATGCATAGATTGTGATGCTCGTGACCGGGGGCTAAGAGTGTTTTCGGACTAGCTTTCAAGGGTAGAACTAGGTTACCGAAGCAGGCGACTGCCGAAGCTCTCGTGTTGGAAGACGTGTTGGTTCCAACCACCTTACCTGGGGGGCGAGCAGAGGACGAAGCATGGGTCGAACTCTTCGAATGGGTGGGTTTGTGTAGCCTTGGTGTGCGAGGATCGCCTCGGTGGGTCTATATCGGCAAAAGTCGTAGCGTTGCTCTGACTAAACCTCTGGCTAGAATTCGATGTCAGGACCAAGCTAGTTCGTATGTCGCGTGCTATTCTCCACCCGAGGGCTGTCGGGTCGGGTCAGTCTTGCGTTTCCGGTGGAATGGGTTCATCTCGGAGGGATTTGTACAGGAATGCTTGCGCATTGCACAGTGCGTTGTTTTGCTGGGTGGCTTGGTGCAACAGCTGACGCCGACCGATGCGCGCCTAGAAACGAGGCTAAACATGGACTGGTGGCCTTTTCGGTCCGGCCGTTTGCTCATGTGACCGCACCCGGCTCGACAACACGGTGCGAGACGCGTGCAGGGGTGGGTGCTTCAGGGGCGTGGGCCATGGCTGAAATGATGTGCCCGATGTGCTGAAGGCTGCAGCGACCGATGATGACGTGAGATCGCCGGGATGTGCAGGGATAGGGCCCGAAATCGAGCATTTTGTTCACATGACAAGCGTCGGTCGCCATCAGCAGTGACAGCCGCCGCAGGGCACACATGTCGGCGATCGTGCGTTTCGGTGCATCGGCTCGTGTCACGCAGGCGCCCGGGCAGGCGTTGGAGTGGGTCAGGTGGGCTGCACGCTCCACCCGGCGCTTGTGACACCGGCAGCAACAGAGTGTGATCAGCGCTGCCTCGGCGGGGACAATGCGAGAAAATGGCAGAAATTAGAGGGTGATGGCAGAAACACAGGCCGGCAGCAGGTGATAGCTCCGGCCGTGGTTGGCTCGGCTGAATCAGGAAGCGGCCTGGTCACACCCTGGGAGGCGGCTGTGTGTGTTTGGCGCGCTGACCACATCCCTCTGCTTGTCTGTGCCCGAGCCAACTCCACCGCCTGCTCCCCCTCACCACCGCAACCACCTCGCGCGCCGACGCCGGCAGCATCCCCGGCCCCACGTACGTCCCCCAGCCCACCGCCCGCCCCCGCCGCCGCAGCATCGGCAGCCCACTCTGGCCTGCGGTCCCTGCGGCGTGTCCGAGCAGCCGCATCTGCCGTACATCCCCTGGGTGCATCACTCGCTGCGCTGTCGCGTGGTTTGCTGCAGGTACGGCTTCCCCACATGATCACCGCCCATCCACCGCACCGCAACCGCCCCCGGTCCCACCCACTCATGCGCCTTGCCCATCTAGCACGACCGCGTCCCGAACACAGCCGTACTCTCCCCCTCCTCTCCCTTGCACTCCTCCATGGCCCAGTACATCCCCGGCAGCTCCGTCACCATCTCGGCCTCCCTCTCCGCCCTCGCCCATCAGCCCGTGGCCGACGATGCGCACGTGGTCAGCAACCTCCCCCAAATATGCGTCGATTATCTCAGCCACAATTGGCAGGAGGAGGATGTCTGGAAGAGCTGGCGCAGCATGACCAGGCACAAACACGAGATTGCCAATGGAGTCCGGCTCGAGAACGCGAGCTGGCGAACCTGGTGGAAACAGCGCAACAAGCTCCGCACCATCAGCCCCGAGACACTCAACTGGTCAGTGCTCTTTCCGGTTTCGCCCTTCCTTTTTGTTTCCGTGCTGCCTGGGCTCTGTCTTCGATCGTGCCTGCCGTTCGATGTGTCTGTCGTTACAATCCGGTTTGTTACCGGCCTTATCTTTGCCCTCCCACCGTTTGATCCTCCCGCTTCCACTTATTAACGCGTCACCGTTTACAGGCTCAAAGACAGTGATGTCACCTGGCTCTACGGACCTCTCCACACGGCAGAACCAGTCCCCCCTCACAAGGAACCGACGCTCTCTGACAAGCTCGATCTTATCAAGGCTGCCGGCAAAAAGCCGATCCTCAAGCACCGTACCATTACCGAGATGCTCTCGCTCCCCCGCCCATCCTCACCCATCCTCGAGACAACCGAGTTTACGGAGGAGCAGGGCATGGAATCGGATGACAGCAGCGCCCGGCCTCGCTTGCTCCACACAAAGTCGGATACTAACATCATCAGACGCCCAACCAACCGCAGAATCTCCCCGCCCCGTGTCGTGGTGGGTGCGGGTACTGTAGCTTGCAGCGAGCCTCCCTTTGTGCCAGATATCCAAGTAAACACGCTCCAACCCACCCATTCGCGAGGCAGCGACTCTTCGAATTCACCACGAGGTGGCTCCTCCGATTTGGAAAGCAACAGCGGAAGCAGTCACAGAAGGCATATTCATTTCAATAGTTTTGTCGAGCAATGCATTTCAATCGACAAGCCTCGGGGATCGCCAAGTGTCGGCGATGAATCAGAGATGGACGAAGAAGAGGACGACGTGTTGGAGATCCGCTCGCTCGGTGGCTCAAGTACAACCTCGGTATCCCAGTATAGTCGACCTTCATTCGCTCGCCGTGACTCTGGAGAAAAGGATTTGGTTAGCATTGCTCCTATTGCTCCGACAATCTTGAAGTCTTCAGAGTCCCACCCGGCCCCGAGTCCCGCGGTGGTGTTTGTGCCGCCCACCGGTTCACTATACGAAGGCGAAGACCATTTGCTTCAATATCATGCTGCACAAAATCAAAAGGCGCCGGAAGACACTGCGCCGGCTCCCGCCAGCATACTTGATTACGCATCTCCCTCTTCGGCCTCGTCGTCTTCCTCGTCACAGTCACACTGGGAAGAAGAGGAGGATTATGGTGTCGGTTTTGATTATTTCAGCGGCCCCGATCTTGGCGTTGGCCAGGAATACGAGACCCGTGATCGTTCTCGGACCGGCTCATACTTGCCTCGCAGTGTGCAGCGGCCTCGCCATCCTGCTGCCTCTGGGCCAAACGACGTCTCCAGCACACCTACCCAATCCAATCCGCAATTAAACGGCACCGCGGCTGTGTTGGCCAGTCGCCAGGAAGGAGACTGTGAAGGGGCCTCGGTCACGAGCTCTTCAAACTCGTCCAACCAATCTGATTCCACCGTCCAACCCGCCCAACAAGGCACGGCTACCGGACCCCGTTCCCCTGTCTCTCCCAGTGGCCGGCCTCGGGTTTCGCTACCGGCCGCTCCTTCCCAGTCCCCTCCGGCGCGATCGCCCCCGCGCCCTGGCCGCAGTATTCTTAAAAACGCGGACGCAGCCGTCGGCACCCCCATCGCATATCGCGCCTCTTGCGACTCGAGTCAAGATCCTGCTTATCTCTCGCCGTCTGACCTTCGTGGGAGATCCCTGTCACCAGGCGGGGAAGAGCGCGGGCGGTCCAATGTGCGGACCCCGCCTGCGATCGAGGAGCGAGAACGGAGCTCGAGTCGCGGGACTAGCAGTCCGATTGGCTCTGTCTCGCCCAACTCTTCCAGGCCAGGTTCGGCTCTTGGGAGGAGGCGCGCAGAGCGGGGTGGGGCCGTGTCTGGCGAGGAGACTCGAACGGTGCCTATCGGAGTGGTGGCAAATGCGATCGTGAGTTCGTCTAGGGCTTGTGTCAACGGCCGGAAACCAAAATTTGCTCAGGGAACGGCGAGACCGAGTCTGGTCATTGACCACTCGCCTGTGACCGCTAAAGATCGTCCCGAGGGCACCAGCGAGAGCACCGAGGGTATCAGTGGCGCCGAACTAGAACGTAGGCGAGATGACTTTTGGGCCGATTCCACCGAATTTGTGCCTCCTCTACCGAGTACTCAGCCCCTCAAGGAGAAGCCACGCAAGGCCGCTGATGACAAGGCACATGCCGAGGACGAGATTGACGGGGATGGGATGCAGTACAGTTACGAAAAGGGGGCAAACGCTCCTGTGAACAAGACGCCAAACGCTCCTGTGAACAAGACGCCAAACGCTCCTGTGAACAAGACGCCAAACAACTCTCCGGTTACCCTCCGTTCGAGGCCGTTGCCGTCCGAGGGTGACATGGCGAGTCGTCTGCCACACATATCGACGCCTCTTCCCCCAAATCCGCCCCATATGCCGGCAAGTATTTCGCTCGGTGGGCAAGGGCGAGAAAAGGAGAAGCTTGGAGAAGATGATGGGACGCTGGTTGGACGTGCGGTCGACATTGTTCGTTCTGCGGGAGGTATTCTGGGGGCGGTGTGGAGCGGGCGGGGCCCGGTGCCTAGCGAGTGAATAGAAAGGGATGTTTTTATTCGATGTGAGTGCTTGCATCCTGGCGCGTTGATCGGTAGTCTGACGATTTGCAGATGGTTGACTATGCGCCTGATTTTACTACCTATGCGCTCTGCTCTACTACTTTGTTTTACTCTGCCGACGGCTACTGTTTTACAAGCACAACACCATTCAATGTCCCTTGTTTTGATTTTCGTCATGTTCTGCCTGTCTATCGTTTTTTTTCTTCTTCTTTCACTGCGTTGCTATGTATGACATACAGATTGGGGCTGCGGCGTCGAGACCTTGATAGATTTTTCTGTTGTTTTTTTGTGCATTTCTTCTTTCTCTAAGTGGTGTAGCTGTATGGACATGTCCATGAAACGTACAAATCTTGACCATTTACCGAGCTGTGAGAGTATGGCGCTTGGCGCAAAGATAACCGCACAAAGTTAATCTTGTGTCAAGATCGGTAAAGATCCACCTGTTGATGCCACCGACGTCGTAATCTACCATCTGGAACATTGCAACACGCGGTGGGCCCCAGGGTTATGGGTTAACGAGACGTATTGGGTCTGGCGTAGATCAATGTTGGTCCTTTCGGGTTCACCCCTCGCTTCGGTGAGAGGATTCGGGGTGGCACCAATGGAGATAAAGGCAAATATTGATTCGCCCAGCGCTTTCGTACAGGGGGCGGACTTCGACTCGGCTATAAGCCGCAGCAATGCAATTGGGGAGTGCAATGACCATTTACATTGGATATCAGGTGGATCGTGCACCGACTGTGACACGATTTTCATTATGCATAACCGAAGCGTGTGTTGTCATGCGACCCACGACGTCAGAGGGGTTCCGGTACGCAGAAAAATATAGACAGAAAAGGAAGGCATGCTGAAAGCACGCTTATGGGGATTGACACGACGTTGGTTGTTCGTTTGAGGGAATCATGACAATAGTGGGCCGAGCTGGGGGGTGCGGGATGCGTGGGACGGGTGGAGCTGCACTCATGAGAATGGAAAGTACGTCTGGCCGGTCACTCGCGTCCGAGTCTTCAGAATCGGAGTCGGAATCCGAAGATGACGATGACGTTGAGGAATCCGTGTCGGACGGGTCGGACGAATGCGGCGAGCTTTGTCGGTTTGCTCGCGATTCGTAGACGCCAAGGCCCAGGTTCTGCAGATGATGAGTGATTTTCTGGCAGGGCCGGGTGGGAGTACTGACCATTTCGATATATTCGTGTGTGGACGGGGCCAGATGCTCGATATCGAGACCGGAAGGGTCTGTGCGTGCTCGGTGCTGGAGTTCCTGGGTCGATTGCTCCATGGCTGGAAGAAAGGACTGGAGTCTTTGCATCACTATATTCAAAACGGCGATAAGTGGCACGCATGTATACCCGGACAGATGGGCACTTGCGATCCGGGTTGGCCGGGAGCGGCAAGTTGCGCAACTCGTCGAGACTTCGGGGTGGCAGCGCCACCCTGGAGGGCGGGGGAAGAGGTGTCGAATCGAGCAACTCTTCGACCTGGTTGACTGGATGTCAGGACGTGATTGAGGGTTGGCGTGGAATGAATGCGTGAGACTGACACACCCGGCTGGTGCGAGTCACTGGCTCTGCTGGGAACTCGAGAAACTGGGCGGGCGATGGGGTGTCGTCGGCCATGGATCAGACGCCTGGCCGGGTGGGGTGAACGTGGGCGGGTGAAGGAGTCACCCGAAAATGAGTCCAGGTGGGTCACGTGATCGCGTACGAATTAAAACGCGTCTAGTTGGACAACAAACCAGACCGAGAGAGACAGCCTGGGACGGACGCGGGTGTGGGCGAATGTAGGCTGGGTATATGCGCCTCTGGGTGGGCATCAATCGAATGCCCTGACCATGGGCGACTTCCTGCACGTGTCCAGCCAGGGTGCGGTCATGGCCGACTGGCGCGAGCGAGCGACTGGGTTGGGTGCGCATGTAGCCCGGCCAGGGGGCAGAGTGAGGATGGATTGGCGAGGCCCAAGCCGCGTCATGCGGGGGTGTTTGGCGGTCCAAGGGGCGGCCTATGTCCAAATGCGGCCGAGTGCAAACCATGTTCCAACACCCGGCCACCTCGACTGGCCAGTTGCGTGTGCGCGTGTGCTCGCCATAGCTACCGCTGCTGCTCCGTATCTGCTCCCGCATCCTCCCACCGCACACCCGCGACAAACACCGCTCGGGCGGGGTGTTTTTCTGCCGCGCCAAAATGTCCCTCGGCTCTCCGACGACGACCACCTCCCTACACGACGAGCACCACCCCCCGCTCTCGCCGCCCTGCTCGTCCGAGGACTCGAGCGGCCTGGCCTTGTGCGAGCAGTATAAAACTCCGCATCAAATCCACCAACACTCTTCTCTCACCGAACCTGGTGACCAACCACCTGGGCCCGCCGCCGCTCCCCCATCTGTCGACCACCATCCGCAACCCGAACCGGCACTTGCTCTCCCGTCCACCCCAAAGCCGGTCCGGGTCAAGTCAGAAATTGGCTCGCCTCCCATCTCACTCCGACCTTGTCCATCCCCAGCCGATAGTGTTGCACAAACCCTCGGGCGCCCCCTGACCCCGACCCGCGACTCACCCCCGAGCACAGACGAGCAGCCCGCCGGCGGCCACGTTGGCTCATCCCCCACCACGCGCGCTCTCCGCAGCCTCGGTCTCACTCGTGCCGATCTCGCCCAACACGCACAGCGCATGAAGTCGTTTCTCGTCGCCGGCGGCCGTCGCGGCTTCCCTTCTGCGGCTGACCTCGCCAGTGCAGACGTAAAGTCCGAGGCGGCAGACACTGATCTCCTACTCACCCAATCATCAACATCGGTCAGTATCTCACGCGGCATCGTGTTTCGTCAAGCTGAAACCAGTTTCCTCATTAGAGCTTAAGGAGGCAGGCCTCGGTCGTGTCCTACACCTCCTCGGTCTGCACTACCGGCACAACCACTGCAACATCGCGTGCGAGCTCGGCCTATCCCACCGGTCCATCTACCAACACGTCCGGAGATGCATCCTCCCAGGATCGCCGCGCCCCCCGTACCCGGGCTGCCCTCCCACCGCTTCCACCCTCGTCCCCCCCAGAAATGTTCAGCCCGGACGGGGGCTCGAACGAGTCCAACCACAACGACCTCAACTCGTCACCGGTTCGTAGTCCTCTGGCCTCCCCGGCCCGCGCAGGTCCAAGCCGCACATATGCGACCACCGAGTATCCGACCAACAACGATGTGCCGTACATCCTCCCTCCGGGTCCCCGCACCACGGAAAAACCGTCGGCCTCGTATGCGGCGCTCATTGGCCAGGCGATCATGAGTGCCGTTCCCGATTCCAACGGCAGAAAGAAGCTCACGCTTGCCCACATCTACGCATGGATCTCAGCTGCCTGGCCCTACTACAAACCTGGCGAAGCAGGTGCGTCTCTTCGCATATATCATCAATTCATGTCTTGACCTTGTCTCACGCGTTCTCGACTCTAGGATGGATGAATTCGATTCGTCATAATCTCAGTCTCAACGACTGTTTTGTGAAAATTAAACGAGATGGGCGCGAAAAGGGTAAAGGAAGTTTTTGGAGGCATGTCACATTTTTCGGGTCTCAGATGCGTGGCAATAATGTCGTCTTGTTTGGCAGCATCCGCGAGGGAGACGAAGACATGTTCGCAAACGGAGGGTTCGTTCGCCGCAATTCTGCTGCCAAGAAGCGAAAAAAAGACACGACCCCGACTCGTGAAGAACCACCGGCTCGGCCAGCAGACCCTCCAAAGAGGTTCAAGAGCAACCCGGCACCTGCAAACTATGTGTATGAACCACCGCAATATCCACCGTTGCCGGGTACCTCGCGCGCCGCGCAACCACAAGCCCCGGCCGTTCAACCTGCGCCCAAGCGCAGTCGCACTGCTGCTCCTGCACCAGTCAACCCCAAGTCGTATCGTTCTCCGGTTGGAGGCCAGATTCCGTCATCTTCTCCCTCTCGACTCCATAGCGGAAAACGTGGATACGGTCATGACTATGAGGGCCTTCCTCCTGAATTGACGCCGAACATGAGCTCGAGTCCTGACATGCCGGGATCATCGCCTATTTCTTCTAGCCCACCTCCTGCGTCGCACTCGGCTGCCCATGAGGCGCCAGCAGATTATCCAAAGAAGTCTGGGCTCATGGACATGGTTATCAACAACTCATCCTCGAAACGACGAGTCTCAGGAGGGACTGCAGGACATGCTCGCGTTAGCACTTTGGACAATGGTTCACCTGTCATGAAGCGGCGACCAAACGCAGAAGCGGTATGTGTTGAAACTAGTCTTGTTTTGCTCGCTTGCTGATCTTTCAACAGGAGCAACCGCAGACGATTTACCCCGCCTCGATGTTGACCCGTCCTGGTTCCCCGACTCGACACATCAATCCACGTGCGATCGTCAAAACTAGAGCAGACCAGGAACCACCCGAGAACAGAGCTTCATGCTCGACCCGGACTGAACATTCTGGAACCAGCTCGAGCAGACAGTCGGAGCCAATCACACCTCCACATGGCTCGGATCCGTCTACCCAGGCCTCCAGTTTGGAACGATCTGGCCCGCTTGTCGTCAAGCCTTCAGATATCATTCCGAGCACTCCGCCGCGCACTTTAGCTCCTCTGACCATGGCTACGTCTGCAGAGCGCACTCCGCTGTCTCATGCAGCTCTCCACATGTCACCATCACGTCCCTCTGATCTTTCACACTTCAAAAATTCGGTGCACCCACCTTCGACAACCTACCGCGATTCGCCCAGTCATCTTATGGAATTCTGTACGCCTCTTGGGCGGCAGGCCAGTCGCGTCTCTTCATTGAGTGGCTCCATACGCGGCACGTCTGGCGAATCACCCATGCTGCGTACACCACTTGGATATGGTGGCATTCGTGACATCAACGACCTTAATTCCGGATGTGCAGAGGAGCTCATGGCGAGCCCGACCGCCCGTGCGCTTATTGCAACTACTAGTACAGACGATCAAAGCCCATCGTTCCTATTCGGAAGAATGTACAGGAGTCCCGAAGGAACGTGGGGACCTCGCGCCGACTGGTGATATGCTATCTCGGGACTTGTCCCTGCTTCGTGTACGATCTTCATGTACTTATTTCATTGTTTTCTAGTTGGTTTCTTTTTTCTCAGCCTCATCTTATGACTTTTTGTAACGAATCCTTTGTTTGTAAAGCCTGCGCTCAGCCGGATTGACCCTAGGCCATAGGAGCGATTGCAAATTACTTTGTTTCTGATATTCGACCACTCTACGCCTGCACACCTATGCTCTCTTTTTGCTCTTGTTATCATTACCAGACTTGACTCACGATCTACATTTACTTGAATTGAACGTCTATTGCGTGTGGAATTATGGATTCCGATGATGACTATGAGGAAGCTGTAGTTAGTCATCTAGCACTTTTTATCCAGTCCCAGTTTAAACCCATTGATTTTTCCACAAACAGCAGCACAGCTCTAAACGGAGGTCCAAGCGAGCAAAAAGAGAACCCATTTCTAGTTTGCCTGCCCAAGCGGACGACCCTGATACCCGACTGCTGAGACAAGCCAACGCCTTTCTCCGGTCTGCAGACATATTGGATATCCCCAATGCGACGGAGCCAGAGTCTGGCCTTCCCACGTTCGAGGCAATCATTTCTCCTGTTGTAGAGGACCTGCTGAGATGCCGGCATCAGATGGACGCGAGCAACGCGGTTCAAAACGACCATGCAAGTCGTATCCAATGCTTCACATGTACTTGATCTCATTTAACCCTCACTCATACCAATAGGGCCATCTGGTACGTCCCATATCTCACTTGGAGAGGGACCAGCTGGTGTGGGACTTGGCTCGAAAACAAAATTCGAAAATATCAACTGGGGCTGAAAACATCCTGCTGAGACGGCTAACTCAAAAGGTACGAGTCGCCGGCCTTTGCAGTATAAACTAAATTTATCTAACTAGACAAAATTTAGCAGACGTTTCATTACACCGAACCAGTCTTTGCATCAAACCAGGCTTGTGTTGTAAAGCAGCTCCCGCTTGCAGCCGAACAACAATCTGTGCCTCCCGGTGTGCTGGAGACACTGTATGCGATTAAAACCACATCATTCCAGACGTCTTTTGCGTCGCGCATGTACGGCTATCCTTTCCGGTCAACTACCGTATTCTTTCAAGATTGGGAGACCATGTCGCCGTGGATGGAGCTTATGGCTGATGTGATGGACCACCATCGCCTTTCTCAGCGAGTTTTATCATTACGTTTCTAGAATGACCTACTCATGCAAGCCACTTTAGCCCTTCAGATGAAGTCTTCGCTTACACTTGGTCGCCAATCACATATACCCCTATATACGATTGGCATTTAACCCAGGTCCATGACTTGTTAGAACGGGTATTTTGGCCAGGCATTGACGGTATGTGGTGTAAACATCCCCGGTCACCAATCGAGGTCGACTCTTTCTCCAGTGTCAGACTCTGTCAGATGGGAACCAGAGCAATGCAGTGTTGTTGCTTTGTACAAAAATCTGGTTGTTGGCTGCGCGTTTCTCAGCGAAACCGTGGAACCATACGTTACTTACATCGCAGTGCGTGCGGGATGGGAAGGTGCGGGGATTGCGACGTAAGTACTCACATAGATTTTACACCTTCGCCGCTGACCAGGATGCGAAAGATTCATGCTTTACCATCTGATCAAACAAAATCCCAATCGAGATATCTCGTTGCATGTATCAGCCACCAATTCTGCTATGGTGAGAAAATAGCTCCGCCGCCCTACTAGTCATTCCGACCAGTTTGCATGCAGCTGCTTTACAACCGATTTGGCTTCAAGGCCGAGGAATTTGTCATGGGATTCTATGACGACTATCTGGACGAACAATCGAAACTATGCAAAAACGCATTAAGGCTAAGATATAGGAGATAATAACAATAAGCACACAACGGTCGTCTACTGGAGTCGTGATTTCTTAATGTTTCGGTCACTATCATGTCGATCCGGAGGGGCGGGGGATAGCTCGCCCGAGGAATGTTTGCGGGTATATGCGCCGGAGCCGTTGGACCGTAATGGGGGCGTTGATTTGGTAGCTGGCGGAGGGGTTCGCAATGCCCAGTTCCCACCATCAGCCCCCGGGAACATCCAAACATGTCTGCGAAGTTAAATCAGTACCAAAGCCAAATTTAAATATATATGCAGCGCACTCGTGGTTATATGCCTTGGTCGGCTTAATCTTAGACTCGGGCGGACAGTTCATCTCCTCCAAGCTCTTGGTGGAATTTGCTGATGCTGGTGGGAGTGTCCATCCAAGCCGATCGCATAAATACTCGACGACTCGGTCAGCATCTCCAAGAAGTACAACCTTGATTTGAAGCTAATTAGTAGCGAAACGCGGCATGGTTAAACATAAACGAACATCCGGAGACACATGTGTGACTGGCGTCTTGTTTATGAGTATCTAGAAAATGAATATTAATGAGTATCATGCTCCAACCGCCAGGGATCATAGTACCTGGGGCACAGAATGCGGGACGTGTGCTAAAAACGAATGGGTTAGCGATGCGGAAAAGGAATGGAGGAAATGGTGGAACTTACTCAGAATCTCAGAAACCGGAGCGACCTTGAAGGCAGAAAGCAATTCAGACTCAAAGTTGTCTCGAGTCGCGCTGAAGAACGTGACAGCCTACTTTCAATGAGGTTCCAATAACCAACAGCAGATCGACAGATTCTCGGTCCTCGAATAGGTAATGGTCAAAATCGTCTGTCAGTGGTTCGCCAAAAAACACGATATCGGGCTGTTGAGGTGGTTAAGTTAAGCAACCGGGGACAAGGGGAAGACTGAACTTCACCTTCATGATTCCTTTCGGGAGAGGGGGGGTGGGAATATCCAAGTCGTCATCCTCGTCTTTTTGCCGAGGATTCCAGACGTCTTTCTTCTTGGGCTTGCTCTGGGGTTTGGCGGGCGTCTCCCTATTGCATGCTTTGCATAATGGAATCCGATGAGCAAAGATATCGTCTTTGAGTTCTGTGCCATTAACCCTGGTTTTGCATTGGATACATGTAGCGGTAGCGAATGATCCATGGCACTGGAGGACTCGGGTGACTCCCACTTCAGTCTCGAGAGTATCGATGTTCTGAGCCCAATTATGAGGTTAGAGCCAAGGGGCTGAAGTTTGACTTACTTGGGTATAATTTCGCAGAAGCTAGATCCGGTGGTATAAGTAGCAGGTTAAGCTGAACTTTTGTTCCGCACCTTATCTTTGTCTTCAAGTAGCTTGATGAATCGGTGACAAGGAGAAGGCATGAAGTTCGAAGGGTATATTTGACTGTTTCAAATTGATCAAGTTTTCGCCACACAGTCAAGTGACCTGCTTGCCTAGCAAACGAACTGCGCTGGTGATCAGCAGGTGAAATAGTAAATGACATCAAGTCAACACATACTAGAATACCGAGGGTTTTTCACGAAAGTAGTCTATGTCAAACCTAGAAAATGATAAATATATGCATAACACCACAGCAGCTGGCCTACATTTGCTGCGGATCTTCCAGCTCGTAGTTGTTGTTTTCGTTGATTTGAGCGTAAATCCCGGAAGATGACCTGAAATCAGCTACGAATAGCAGCTCGTTGAGCTACAAACTCGAACGCTCTCGTGAATTTTCCACTCACGTATCCCACAAGACACAGAAATCCCGGCTCCAGTTAAAACTATGATCTTCTTGCTGCGTTGAATGAGCGTGACTACATCATCCGGGGTGTTGACATCAGGCAATTTCTGCCGCCGGCGTAAACTACTACCACTTTCAGTCTAGAGCCCGTCAAGGTCGATCACAAGCACGTACATACGAGAAAGTGTTACTTTAAGCAGACGCTGAAGTAACGCGGGATCTGTGTGCGGTTCCTTATTGATATTCAATGGCTGATTTCCTTGTAAGCATGGGGTGGTGAACGGATGTTCGAAAACGTACAATATGAGATCCCAGTGCCGCAAGCAATATTAGGAGGGGCGTCTTTTTTTCAACGACGTATAACCTAATCCAAGCTAGCATCCCTGATGTTTTATAGGAACGGTGGCATTGTAAGAACTAAGCTTGGTGCCAGTTTCAAGCGGATGCTCTTACCCGCTTCCTTCAAGTATGTATACATCTCGTCAATGTCATCTTCGGAGAATGCTGCATGCACTGTATAAATGGAGTTGGTCAAGTCTATGGGACGGGATGGATTCAAATGGCATACTTTCATCAGCGAGTTTCTCAAGCGCCGGGTTGGGAGGTGCTTCCCCCGCTTCGTGCTCGTAGTCTGAATGCTCGTCAAACTCATCGCTGTTTATGTCTTGATACGTATCCTCAATTTCGGGTGGGTTTACGTTGGTTGCGGTTTTGGGATTGAGGACATCAATCAAGGAGGACGACATAACACGGTCGCGAGGGGGGGGGGGGGGGGGGAGGGCAGCTTGTGGAGGTTCGCTTCAAGTATTCAGGGTTCAATATCTGGTTTCCAGTTCAATGCAACCACAACAATACAGCACACGTCCAAGCACGCCCAAAGTGAACATAGAAGAGCATATGCCACATTTTGGTTCAAGCATAGGAACACTTAATCGACGATTCTGAATTTGTTTAATGACCAGCCTCCTTGACAGCGCCTCTGTCGAATTCGTACGAAGCAAACATATCGGCGTCGTTGTTGGGGCTTAGAGGTTGATTGTCGATCCGCATTCCGACTCTCCGTTGCTTAGACAGGCGATAAACAGTACGCGGTGATAGCTGATATAGCATATTTGAATGTTGTACTCGCCCGATTGGCTGCTTTTTATTATCCTTGCTTCTCCGTTTGTCCTTCGAGGTAGCCTTGATCAGCCGAGAAGGGCTGGAATCATCGTCCAAATCTAGATCATGTGTATCAGGACATGACATCATGGGAGAGTCAAACACTGATACCGACCCATTTCGACACCATCCTCAACCAAGACATGAACTGACGTGTCTTGCTCTGGCAGAGACTCTTCTGCTCTTTCGTCACCAGTGTCTGAACTGGAGCTCAAAGGTGGAACTGAAACCGGAACACTTTGGTCCAAAGAACGAAGAGAAACAGAACCAGAGCGTGATCTGTGTCCACAGAGCTGTTCGATCAACGGAGGAATGTTCCGGGGTGTTACTTCTGGTTCCTCGATCAATAGATAGTTCAACTTGGGTTTGGGAGTCAGTCCAAATATGCTAAACGAAGTTGCAAGGTCTTCCGAATCACTTGAAAGAATGCTGTCGTGCTGTTTGCGGAGACGTCCAAGACCCTTCGGCGGAGTAGCCGGTGAAACTTCATGTCGAAGCGAAGTGCGCTGAACAAGAGGTACTTCCTCACTCCCACCTATGTCCAGGATATCGCCAACAACTCCGGTAAGAGTTGTGCGTGGAGCTCTGCGTATGTAGGCAACGGTTGACTCGGCTGGAGGATCAAACGTAAAGTCAAACATGGGTGTGTCTGC
The DNA here is from genome assembly GCA_016906575.1 of Ceratobasidium sp. AG-Ba. Classification (NCBI taxonomy): domain Eukaryota; kingdom Fungi; phylum Basidiomycota; class Agaricomycetes; order Cantharellales; family Ceratobasidiaceae; genus Ceratobasidium; species Ceratobasidium sp. AG-Ba. Next base: position 1,831,592 of record CP059611.1, on the reverse strand, counting down.
AGCCACGCGAAGGGCGTCCTTGTTAAACTTGGCGCGTGGTGGAGGAGGGATGAGCCACGAATGTTTGCTGGCTGTTGCACCCGACGTCGTAGTTGCCTCAGAGGTTTTGCGGCGGAGAGTTTCAGCAGGTGTCTCTTTTCCATCACGAACTGGGTTGTTTGAGTAAGGACGATTGAGGGAGAGATGACGCGAACGGGCATCGGATGTTACTCTTGACTTCAGGACGGGGGGAAAATGACGAATTCCGGATCGAAAATCAATGCCACATGGCGCATTTGAGTTCCGTAGTCCAGTGAACGGGGAGTCCAGCGCATTTTGGTCGGCGGTGCGTCGGCTTGTAAGATTGGAAGGATATGTTGGTTGAGGTGGAGGATGCGAACGTGGAGGGAAGTTCAGTGGGCTAGGGGCGTTTATATGTATATCTTGTAGAGGAGTTTGAGTGCCAGGGTGGGGCTGGCGGGGGCTGGGTGTGAACCCTGTAATGCCTCAATGATGTCTGGCAAATGTATGCGCATTACAGTCAATCACTTACTATTTCTCTTCGCAGGAGCTCCGGCGACGCCTGAATCTGACTCACTCGGACGCACCGGAAAGCGCTTCCTACCGTACGTCTTCCTGGCAGGTAGGGGACGGGAGGCAGTCGTAGAGATAGGGGGCGGTGACGACATATTCAATCGGGTATTGGGTGGGTTTTCTAGAGGCAGAGAGATCACAAAGTCGGTTCTCAATTGCGCCAAGCACGGAGTTCAACTCAAGCCTGGTGGTCGACGTGGGGAGTGGCCACTAGGGGACTGAGCCACGGAATCAATCAATCACGCGGAAGCAAACAAATCCCGAAGCTAATATACTAAGCAACATAAATATCGATCTTGATTCTCGAAACAGTATACGATCCTACGTCTACAAGTTACTAGGCGCTCGGGATGAAACATACGAAGTCTATGAAAGTCAACAAACAAGCAAAAAGTCCATAGTTCGCAAGAAACATAATATAATCAGAATTGTGCAAGGGGTTGGGTATGCATTTTGGGCGTCGCATCGGGTGCCTCCAGGTTGTGTTGCGGAGTCTCTTCGTGCGTGCCTTTTCGATTTTTAAGGTTGAGGTAATTGTTGGTACGACCGCTAGCAGAATGAGGGGGCGAGTCGAGTGACGCCGGAGGTGATGGATAGGACTCGGTTGGTGAGATTGGTTGCCTGGGTTTTGATGCTGGGATGTTGATTGACATTCCGTTGGTCTGACGCATCGGAGGATGGGAGCGAGGTGGAGCAGTGGTTGTCTGGTAGGGATGAAGCTCAAGGTGGTCCGGTCGAGGGCTGCCGTTTGGTGTGACGAGTTCGGATTTGGTTGTCGGAAGTTGAAGCTGCCTGTTTGCCTCAACCCGCCGGGCCTTGTTCTCGCCGCGCTCGACATCCGATTTAGCCTGATTGTACAACCAGAGGCCGGCAAACGTGAGCATAATACCAAGAGCCTGGATCGGATGGACGCTCTGGGAGAACCACACGATGGCGATGCAGATCACTGCAACTCGTTTGATAAGCGATGCAATCGAGTAGGTGACAGGGGAGGTGGAAGCGAGGATGGCGAAAGCGATGATATTTTGCGCCCAGTGAACGGTGCCGTTGAGGAAGAAATAATAGAAGACGCCGTGGGTGGTCGGTTTAGTTGATTCTGAAAACGAGTCGTCGTGCCAACGACGCCAGAGGTGGCCAAAATCATAATACAGCCAGATGGGTATCATCAGAAGAAAGGCGAGGCCGGATGAATAAAATAGCAGATTGAGTTTGTCTAGCTTGTGCGCGGTCGAGGCGCCATTCGAGGGCATAATCTTCTTGAAAAAGATGTTTGAGGAAACGAAGACCAGGGCCGAGCCAAATGCGCACATCAAGCCAACGACGTTGGATCCAGCAACATCGAACGTGCATGCCAGCATAACCCCGACGGTGAGGGGGAGGAGGGATGCGTACGTGCGCACCGAATAACTAACCCCAAAAAGAAGTCGATAGGCCAGGACGGTGAACAATGGAGAAAGTGCCTTGAAGTCATGGTGAGCGAGAGCGTATGGATCAAGCAGATGCGCGTACCTTTATGGTGTGCACGGTGCTGACGGGGACACGGCTGATGGCCATGCTAGAGAAGATGTGGCCGCCGACCTGGAAGGCAGCCATGGGGAGCGTGCTGCGTATGATGGCGCGCGTCGGAGAGCGCAACGTGCTCATGCCAAGACGGGGGTGCATGAAGAGGGCACAGTAGCCAGAGACAAATGCAAACTGGACGAATGTGAGGGTGACTGGGTACCGGAACTGGATCATGATCGACTTTCCGGTGTTGGACGAGAGGGCGGAGCTGAGGTACCAGAGCATGCAGAGAGCGAGGAAGCGCAGCGTCGAGACCGACGGGGCGCTGTGGGTGAGTGAGGGGGCGGCATGCACGTTTGGCTTGAGGGCGGTGAGGTGCGAGAGCGAGCTCTTGGCCGAGGAAAAGAGCGAGTGGGAGTGGGTTGCCATCGCCATCGCCGGCGCCGGCAGAACGCCCGAGTCGATCGTGTCTCGCCGCGGCTTGTCCATCATCCAGCCCGGTGTCTGGCGTGGGTGGTGCACAGACCCCGCGCGCAGTCGGCCGTTGGCGAGCGTGTGTGCCATGTCGAGGTCAGGTCCAGACGCTCGCTGTCCATCGCCAACGCCAACTCCCACGCTGACAAATCATTTCAAACACTGCCAACATAATGTACATGACACAGCCCGCGTCTATAGCCCGTGGTGCACGGCCTTGCGCTCGTCGTCGACGTTGGACACGATCACATCCAGGGGCACCCCACTCGACTCTGATGTCCGGTCGTCTCCAGCAGCCTTGCCGGACCCAGCGGCCATCGCGTGGCCAGGCCGGTCCAGCTTCACGGCGACGGGCACCGTGCGTGGTGGCTTGGGCGTCGCCAGCCATGGGTCCTGCCACTTGGTTCCAGCCGGCTTCTTTCTGCTCTGTCGGCTCTTGTTCGAGCTGCTTGCCCGCGAGTCCTTGGACGCCTGTTGTCCTACAAGCTGCGAATGGGTCACGCCCCCTCCAAATGAAGACGACGCGTTCCGGTCGTGGGCCGCGTGGTTCCGTTTAACTCTCCGGATGGACCACCAGCTGGAAGCGGCGGTCTGTTAGCGGCTCGCCTCAAGCTCGACAGTGCAATACTGACGCATAGAAAATGGCACCTATCACCGCCAGCCCACCGACAGCGCCAAATACTCCACCCAAGATCGTACCGAGCGCGGGTCCGTCCGATCCCGATTCCGTTGGCTCTTGTCGCTTATGATTTGAATAGACATATGACGGAAGAATCCTCTTCAGTTCGTTGCTGCCAACAAAGGACAATATTAGCGGTCCGTTGATCCACCACATCCTTTGCTGCACTTACCCAGTGGGATTTTCGAGATCAGACCGCCTTGGGCATGGCCACTGGGAGATGTTGGCCTTGCAGCAAAATATCAGCTCACCTATATGTTACATGAAAGCAACAGGAGACTACGTACCTCGCATACAACTCCCTTCAGTTTTTCCACCGCCCAAGACCTCAGCTCGCAGGATACCGGCAGCGCGCGGGCTGGAGAAAAAAGTATGGCCAGGAAGAGCCCAACAAGCAGCATCGCAGTGAGGGGGTATAACGCTGGCGACCGAGGTGCCTGAGCACCAAGTGATATTTATGTGTTGTGTGCAGGGTCGCGAAGGACTATGATCGAGAGGGGGTACAAAGCCTGGACGCGGTCGTATCGTTCAGGGGGATCGTAGCTCTAGTACCGTTGCAGCGAGTGTGATCAGGTTATGTATGTACAGCCCGTGTGGCGAAGAAGGCGGGCGAGTACCAGAAGTACAGAAGCTCTTGGACTCAAGACAGCTAGCAAGGGATCAAGTTCCCAATCACAACACCATCCTTGGACACGGGATTCAAGTCCAGCCTTTCCCAACGGCTCCGCTGTCCGTGTATGCGCAAATTGCGGTCGAGTAGAATTTTAAAAAAAGGCCGACAAAGAGCTATTCCTGGTGTAATCCCAGAAATAGCAGCCAATGACAACGACTTTGTGTCAACGTCAAGGTAGAGATCAGGGGCACACATCAGAACTGTCAGAGCAATGTCTCCGTTTAGATGTATCGGACCGGGTCAGAGGGTCAGTGGAAGGCGACCATTCCCGATCCATCAAACAAGTCCTGGGTCGGTCGAGCGGCTCCCGGAGTTGGTACAGTGGTCATGTTTTCTGGACATATGCTCCACGCCGATAAAGCATCCCAGAAGGACTCGCGCGGTCGTTGGCAATAACGTGACGCTGGAAACTCTGGGAAGATTTAGGATACGCTGAGAGGAATCGTCTCGCCAAACTTTAGAACAAGCACCGACTGCTGGTAGATCGACCAGCGAATAACCACCGGCAATCAAACAGCTTCCGGTGCACCAAGGCAGGAAGAACATGGAACCTGGTTTCCCAAACATATCGTTGCCAGCCAAGAAGCTGGCTCTGTCCGTTGCAAAATGACGGAAATCATGACACATCTATGATTGATATATTTGCCTAGCCGCAGACTCCTTCAGAGCCGAACTATATTTTTTGTACTCCGCGAGATTTGTTGAGAAAACACATACACACATAGCCGTAAGTGCGCCACTGGGTTAGTCGAATACAAGCCAATGCAGGCTCTGAATCAGCTGCTCATCCAAAAGGCGCTAACCTATATAGCTCACATACGATCAATTGTACCTCATGCTCGAAGTACAAATGTAGGCACGCTCGCGACCATCGACTCGGCAACTTCTTCGCTCACTATATCCATAATCTCCACGTTTTGGTCTACCACCCACTCGTATGCTTGTTCAATGAGGCAGTCTGTGAGTGGAATATGGGATCGCGCCAGAGACCGGATGACATTGGATACTCGCGCGATCGCTCGAAGGGTAGTCGTATCAATTGACTATTTGAGTTAGCCCAACATAGTAGGTTAGAAGTATTGGCGACCTACATCGTTCTTGTTGGAATATACCGCTTCCGCATCGAATCCTTCTTCCCCAACTTGGTTCATTTCTTTAACATGCTTGCTGACCCATATGTAACCATTCAAACCCATGATTACATCTACGCCACACGGCAAGGTAAAGAAATGAGACTTGAGACGTCGTATAAGCCTTGGCGCTACAACGACGAGTTGTCCGTTACGAAGCTTCCCATAACGTAATGAACGAGTATGCAGAGATATACTGCCGTCACCGAATAAGGATTGAACTTCTGCCACGAGCAAATCACCTTCTTCGAAAAATGTTTGCATTTGGAGCTCGTCTGACTCGAGTTTGCGTCGCTAGGCCGGGATCAGTGCATGTTAATCTAAGAACAGAGCAATAGACGTACCTGTACTCCGCCAGGTAGATTCACTGACGAAAGCAAGAGAAGCCCGTCTTGGCGAGAGTTGACGTCAACTTTCCATCGTTTATTCTGGACCTTTGAATGGTATAAGTTTTTCTCTCTCGATCAAGCCCGAAGCTGGTAAACTGAACCTCTGCAATCCTACCGACCACCAGGTCTCCGACTTCAGGCGTGTATCTGATTGTGTTCATTTGGACGTTTCAATATGGCCATGGGAATGACTTACCTGGACTTCACTGGCTTGACGGAAACAAGCTTGTTGACTCGTTCCACTGTTCCGGCCACCGATGCAATGACCTGCTCGCTCTCGACAAAAGTGCCGTGACCACTGGTCGAAATATTTGAGTGCAAATACGTACACGGTTGTAGATGCTGACCGCATGAATGCTTGGCTGGACGTAATCATTTCTCCAGGAGACGTCAGCCTCGACGAAGTAGAGTTGAGCTCATCGTCGGTTTCTGGGTCAATCTCCATGGGTCCGTAGTGTAGCCTCGATCTATCCGCATGGTCAGAACCAGAGGCGATATGTCGTGGAGGGAAGGCGGCGATGGAGAACATGCAAGAGCAATCGGGGGCACGTGACCAGATGGTGCAGACAATCATACTCTATTTGGGTGGATGCCGTCATCTCACGCTGTCCCATACTTCTGGCGCGCGACCACATGCTGTCACTAGCATGAGTGGCCCCTCTCGCCCCGGTCCCGGCACCCCCCAATCGTCGTTTACTATGAGCGGAGGAGGTTGGCGCAATGCCGCCCTCTCCAAGCTGGCCAAGGTCAGAGACTACGTCGCCTCATCAGAGGTTTCCAAGTCTGCATACAATGCAGTGTCAAACCGAGTCGTGGCATACCGAACTGGGATAGATCCTGTCACTGGAGAAAAGAGGCAAACCTGGGAGGAATGGGCCAGGGAGAAACGCCAGAGGTAAGCGCGTGGTCGCCGATCAAGCGCACTGACGCTTCATATGATCCAGGCGAAGAGAAGAGCAAAGGGGCACAGAGAGAATATCACTGTTTCCTGGGTGGGCGGTAAGGCGGTATCCAGACACCGGACTACGAGTTGCAAATGGTATTGAACACACGGACGAGGTGCTAGTGCTCGGCTTACGAATAGCACAGGTGACGTTCAGGAGTTTTCCATCGACCTGTTTGTGTCTGGATTTGTGTCCAGTCTACGTACACCCGATCAGGCCACCCGGTCCCAAAAGGCTTTTATGAGGATCGCTCGTGGTAAGCATTCAGCCTGCGTCCGTAAGCTCAAACTCTAATGACTCGAACAGGATTTTCTGCGCTCCCGAAGTTGCCCCCACCTCCCGACAGTATCCTTTCGGGTCCAGGCTCTGTCACCCCATTAACGCAGTCTCCTGGTCCATCCACCGATGATCTATCGGAAGAACTGGCTCGGATGGGAATTGTACTTCCACCTAGGCCTGAGGAGATTACTGACGAGTCAGAGGCTCACCTATTAACCACACTTCCCCAACCCAGGGTTGAAACAAACCGTGATAGTCGTATTGTGGATTTTGGAGTTGCATCTTCGCAGTCCGAGCTCGACATATCAGGCTCCTCTAGAAGCGGCCGTGCCCAGCCTCCCCCACTTCCTGCACGATCTCCAACAATTACAGGACCAACTCTCTCCCCTACTCCGTCGTCATCTCAAGCTGGGCGCAGCAACGCTGCGAATTCGGTTTATTCCGTGTTCTCGGCGACATCATCGAGAAGTGGCACCGATTTTTCTTCAGTGAGCTCCGATATGGATACAGGCGTCCTCCGCCAGCTCCATGCCAACCTTGATGCTCGGTTACAACCTTTCTGGTGCAGCAAACTCGAAAACAGAACTGTTCAACTTTCGGTGTATGCCCACCCTGTCGATACTACCCCCCGTTCCGATCCAGGAATCCTTCAAGAGGATGTGCCACTTGCTCGTATGCGAGTCCAAACTGGATCCCAAGGATACTTTTCCCACACGTTCAATATATCATTCGAACAATTGTGTACGCACGATCGTGCGTTGCAAATCGCATTTGGTAGCCACATGAAAGAGCAACCACTTTATATACATGCCGAACTACTGCCCGTACCGAATGCCCCAATGTCCAACGGACTAGGAGCTGAAGCATCTCAGGGGATTGGCGTGGAGGACAGGAATTCCCAACCCGATGGTTGCGTGCAAGCACGGGGAGAATGGATGCTGTCTGCTGCTCGGGTTCGTGTCATTTCGGACATTGACGATACAATCAAGATCAGCGAAGTGCTGATGGGTGTGAGAGCAATTTTTCATAATGCAAGTCAACCCTGGTTCAGGAAAACGGATTGTTGACCTGGCTTGTTGTTTAGGTTTTTGTTCGACATTTAGATGAGCTTGTAGTGCCAGGCATGTCAGAGTTTTACAGCAAACTTTCTGAACGCGGAGTCAGATTCCACTATGTAGTAAGTTTAAGTACTACGTTGTGTCTCTGATTGGGTAGCTCAGCTGCATTAATTCGTAGTCAAATGGTCCGTTCGAGTTGTTGCCGGTTCTTATTGACTTTTTAGGGATATCCAACCTGCCTAAAGGTATGATACATGCACTTTGACCCGATTCCTCGTTAAAAAAAGCGCTAGGTTCGGTCAAGTTGAAATCGTATGGAGGGCGGAATCTCTTCCAAGGTGTGTATGGAGGGCGTGGGCCGTCCTTGAAACTAACTTTCTTTGGCCCTAGGCTTGTGGGGTGAATCCGCTGCGGATCGCAAACGAGGAAATGTGATCGAGGTTCTTGATAGCTTTCCCGAGTCAAAATTTATCCTCGTAGGCGACACAGGCGAACAGGACCTTGAGTTATACAGCACTCTCGCGCAGGAGCGTCCTTACCAAATCATCGCTCTGTTTCTACGTGACGTCACGCCCGCTACCCCACCTCCCACCGCTCCATCAACGCCGACACTTGGCCCCGTATCCGACGGCTCACTCAGAAAGAAAGGCTCAGCAAGCTCGCTCAGGAGCGTTCGCAGCTTGACAGGTGGGGGCAAGAAAACGAAAGAGGAGGTGCCAAAAATTCAGATTCCGCGTGCAGCGCCGAACTCGGCTGGTCCGGTTACAGCACGATCGGCAACCCGCTCTGTTACCGACCCAATACAGTCTCCAAGTGTTTCCACTGCATACAGAGTATACACACCTCGCTCTCGTGGGTCTTCGGGATCATATTTTGACGGTCCCACACCAACCGCCAAACGAGCCGAGTTGCCATCCATTTCTGGGCAATTTTCTTCAGCAAACCTGGATCTTGGTATGGATCCTGCCAGCGCGCTGGTATCTGCTGCCGCCACCGCCGGAACAGGACATAGTGCGGACGCTGTTGCCGATAATACGCGCGCAGGGATCCTGGCTAAAAAGGAAGCGCTACGCTTAAGGATAGAGGCTGCGAGAGCGAGGACTCCGGCCCATATCAAATTGAGGATATTCAGGGAACCTTACGAATGCGAAGCCGAAGCCATGCAAGTACTGGACGACTTACAGGGCAGATGATAAGGCCTTGGAAGCACCAACGGGGAGCTGCTGTTTAGAGGCAGTTGATTTTAATTAACTGGATTGCGGTGTGAGCGTACTAATCCAGATTGTTGCGTTATAAGCACGTATTTTCAACTATAAACATAAATGGACGTTATGATTGAATAAACACCCCCGGATTAATGTACACAGTGCAATAAGAGAGCAAATTTGTCATGCAGGGATTTTAACCGGGGGGTGTGCGGCAGCGATTTTACCGTCAACCTCGCTCATAAAATCAAGCAGCTCCTGTTGTTCGGTATCCGGTGAGTCGAAATCCTAGTGACAACGCACTCGCTGACTGACCTTGTTGTCTGGTTCAAATTGCAAACCCACAGCGATCGCATCCCGTGCTTCTTCATAACACTGTAAAGCAACCAAAGCTTTGGCTTTCCGGAAATGACCCTTTGTCCATGGTTTTCGCAGCGCGATGACGACGTCTGCATCTACAAGTGCAGGGATGTAGTCGCCAGCAGAAAGGTGTGCGGCAGACCGATTCGAGAGTACCGTTGAAATTTCTTCGCGGGCCAGGCTGTGGGGCTCCCAGTTGGGTCGGGAAGCAGCAATATTAGCTGACATGGTATAACTCTGTATGGCTGGCGCCCATTTGCCTGCCTTGTACGCTGTCTAGATATCGCAATTAGATCTACGTACGCGCGAAAAGCCTGAAAAAGTACATTGCCTTCGTCCTTGAATTTGGCGACGTGGGCTGACCTGCTCTTGTCAGTCACTTGTGGCGGTGGTGGCACAATCAGGTTCGGCGCCTGAACTAGCATCCTGGCCAAGAGGTTCAAGTCGGAATAGTCTACCCCACAGTCATCGCACTTGTCCTGCCCGTGCTCAATGCATACTGCTTGGCATGTTGTATGTCCTTCAGGCCCGACTAACTTGACCGGCCGCGGCTTGAAACTCGCATCCATGTCTGCCTGGAGAGCAGGGTCGATTGGGTCTGGATTGAGGAGCTGCTGAGGCGGGCCAGGTTGGGGAGAGTGCGAATGGTTGTGTCCTCCGGGACCATCATGGGAATGCCCGTGTGCGTTTGGTCCATCATGGGAGTGACCGTGGTCTGCCACTGTAGCAGATTGTGAGAGGCACACAGGATCTGCCAGGCGATTGTCACTCACTTGTTGATCGAACTTTTGGGAGAGAAGAAAATGCGGAAGGTTTACGGAAGTTACTTCTGAGTAAATTTCGTCAGGCCGACGTTGGGTGGTGTCCCAGTCGAGATCAGGTATGTAACGTGTGGCCTGCCAGCAAGACACGTCGCGAAAGAGCCGGCGCCTGACGTGTTCGGAAAGTGTCACGTGTACCTCGATTGCGAGACTTAATCGTGATCTACCCCATCTAATACGAACAGTAAATCGTGGGGTACTATAATGAGCCCCGAAAGTACGTATAGGACCAGAGCTCGCCAATCTACGCAAAGAGTATGTGCTTATTTCAATTCCGTAGATATATGCGTGAGAGTTTTAAAATTGTGCAAGAATACAGGTGTATGAAGTAGTATGTAGCCTACGATGGCTGGAGAGTGGTGTTCTCCGGAACGACAGATTAACATCAAGAGTATAAAATACAGTAAAATATACAATATGTCCAATGAGGGCCCGACGAAAACGAAAAATAGCACATCATGAAAGATCGTAATCCAACCGAGCCATGGTTCAGAAAGTGCAGGATCCACAACTTGTTCCAGAGGCTCCGAGGCCAGTGCTCTTTAGGTCACACTGAGCGAGGACTGTCGATGAACACATCGAACTTGGTAATGTGCCACTGAGCTTGCTGTTCCCTTCGAGAATGAGGACCTGGAGTAGGTTGGGCATCGCGGATGGGAAGGGAGCTGAAATGTCGTTGGCTGACAGGTTAAGCTCCACGAGCGATGACATAGAGGAAAGGTCCGAGGGAAGAGCATCAGTGATACTATTCGAGGAGAGGTCGAGAGTCTGAAGCGAAGAGGCAAGGCTCGGGGAGGTAAAAATAGGTCCAAATGAAGTAATTGACTGGCCGTTGACGATCCTGTGGACACTGTCAGCTGACCGCGTTTATAACAAAAGCCAGTATCTACTTACAGCGACTTTAGGGATAACGAGCCCACGGCGTTCGGCAAAGCAGATCCCATTTTGGAGTTACGTACCAACGTCAGCGACGTCAACGATTTCGAGAGTGCGCCGTCAGAAAGAGCCGAGATACCAGTGTTCTCGATATCTAGGCTGGTCAAAGTCCCAAGGGCAGGTAAAGAGCCCGAAGGGAGATTACCGTCGCCGGTGATCTTCAAGCTTGTGAGGGTGGACACAGAAGATAGCTCCGAGGGAATAGCAGCGGGGATACCAGGGAAGGTGAGGGTTCTGCAATGTTTTGTCAAAGATCGTTTTGGTTGAGCGGAATGGAGACACTCACATGCCAATAATGTTACGATTAGAGTCGCAATTTACTCCACTCCATCCGCATGGCTTGGCGTCTTTCATCCAGCCAACACTTGCGAGAGCGCCGCTGTTCGTGGAGCTAGAGGTCCCGGCCGAGTCAAATATAGCCTTCATGGCACAAAACCTGTGGCAATTGTAGTTAGTCATGTGCGCTGAACTGTGGCGGGGCAACTGACTGTGTGGCGGGTCCGGCACCAGCACTAGCAGGGGCGTTGCTCAGGGCAGAGAAACAAGTGTCGCATGGGTACGAGGTTGGGCTGGAAGGCGCATTGAGTTCAAACTGGGTCAAACAATTCTGAAGGATCGATGGAGCAGCCGAGGGAGTAGCAGACGCGGAGATGGTGGTCGTGATCGAGGCGGTGGTAACAGAGATCAGGGTCGACCCGGCGCTCGTGATCACCACTGTGGAAGCGACCGGAGCGACTGTTTCTTTCACGAGGCTGGTTGGGGCGGGTGCGAGAGGCTGGGCGACAATGAAGTTGGGGTTGAAGACGCGCACGTTAAGAAAGATGATATCCGCGACGGCGAGCAAGATAAGGAGGATGAGCAGAATGCACCAGAACATGCGCTTTTGCTTCCTTTGCGGCGCCTTGTGATGTTGACATGGACATTTGTGAGAGTTGCGTCCTGCGTCGCTCCCGGCACGTACGTTGACATTGATTGTTTGGTCGTCGTGAACAGGTTGGACCTGGCTATGTTTCTCTACGTTGAGAGCACGCCAAGGGGGGAGTAGAGGCCCAGAAGAGGGTCCGAAGATTGCACGTGACATTCGCGCAGCGCGTGCACGCCAGCTCTTGTTGCGTCCCAGGGAGCTTGCTGCATCCTGGTCACCCATGCGGAGCCCGGCGCGCGACTCGAGATCCTCGTTTGCGCCATCCCAAGAGTGGAGAGAGGCGACGTGCGAGTGGGTGTGGTGGAGGACTGGACGGGGCTCGGCAAGGTGCACTTGGACTTGGGGAACTGCTGGGGCTGGCATGACACGGACATCAAACGCCGAGGACACGGGGGACGGTGCAGAGTGGCGCCGGGTGGTGGACGTGGCCGAGACTGGAGTGTGGGGTTCGGACGCCTGAAGCTGGGCACTGCGCTGCCAGGACTGGATTCGTGCCATCTTGGCGGTTGTCGCAGGCGAGAGCAGCCCGACTTGGGGCTGGGACATGGATCGAGACTAAACGAAGGATAGTGAGGCGAGTCAAAGGTGTATGCACACGTTCGTTCAGCCGGCTGAGGAGTGAGGAGAAAGATACGGCCGGCGTGAGTTCGTAAAGAGACGAGAAAGAGAAGCGGATGGCGAGTCTGGCACCTGGGCCGTGGCTTTATGCTGGCTGGGCCCGCACAAAAGAGTGCGTTTCCCCAGATGGGGGCTGTTTGGGCGCGGCGTGTTTACCTGTGCTTGGACGTGTGTGGCAGCGACACAAGGGAGCGACGACACCGCCACCTCGATGGACACGCTCTCGCGCCGCGAAGAGGACACGCTGCTCAAGGCGACCAAGGCCCAGGCGCTCAAGGACTGCGACGAGCTCGTGAAAAGTGCGCATATGCCCCGTCCCCGTACGACGACTGACCCGTCCTAGGCTTTGCCGAGTGCGCAACCGGCCGGACCGTGAGTGTGGCATGGGCGTGTCGCACCCAGCACAAGCAGCTCCAGGCGTGCATGTACAAACAGTATGTCCCCTCGCCTGCCCGCACCGCCGTCCTCACACCCCACTCAGTACGTGTCCTGAGAACATGGACAGACTCCGTGCCGAGTACGTCCGTTTGCGGCGCCAGCCAACAAACCCATAGCCTCCTTTGTCGATTCCTATACTCCATCCCCCGCAAGATCCAGAACCCTCGTAACCTGCATGTCCTTTGATCCCGTCAGCATCTTGTCGCCTCGTGCAATTTGAATCACCCCCTCTCAACTGGACTTTCCGATCTCGCTCGGATGGCTATTGTGCGATGGATGTAATAATTATTCACGACTTTGGGTCATTTGGGGGTTCTTAGACGTACATACGGATGCAAAGGGTCGCTGTGACCGGATAGCAAACACAGACCGAAACGCAAGGCACGAAACTAAAACAGCTTCGGCGCAACAAACTGATACAGCAGACTGGAAACAGGGAATCGGAGAGGACATCTCTCTGTGGGCGTAGCGGAAACAGAATAGCGCCCGAGTGACACACTGGGCTTCGGCCATCTGGAACACAACGAAAAATACAATCATTTCAATCAGATTAAACTAGAATTTAATTTCTGCTAAACTTCTGCCACCATCGCTTCTCCTTGGCCTCATGCTCTGTTAGGATCGGGGTGTGTGAGACTCGTGTATATCGATGGCGAGCTTGGGCTTGATCAAGGCCTTACCTGGATTCGGCGGGACGAATGCTGGCTCTCGTTCACGCTCTGCGTATGGCATAGCATACGAGGTGTCCCGTCCAGCCCGCCTACGAGCCATCTCCGGGTCACGCGGAGGCGTGGGCAGCCGTGCATCGTCGTAACGCTTCTTCGGATGCGAATCGCGTGAGGATGCGGGCTGGTAGTGCTCATAGTACGGTGGCTCCTGATGAGCAAATTCATACGAGTAAGGGCGCGCAGTCTCGACGTCGCTGATCGAAGACCCCAGGTCTTCTTGGGAGTTGGAGAAAGAGGTCATACGGCGATGGTGGCGTCGGCGAGGCTTGGGAACATGGTGTGATGTGGTGCGGGTATGATGGTGTGGCTCGGGTGGAGGAGGGGGTTGGGGTGCCGCGGACACATAGGCATAGCCCCTGCCAGGAGAAGGGTATCGGCTCTTCTTGCCCACAGATGACTTGCGGGAGCGAGCTTGGGACGGCGGAACAGGAGGATAGTCGATGGGTTGTTTGTGCGCCTCGTAAATAGTCTCGTAGGGCCGCACGATCTGGTCATTGAAGGTCTCCCAATGGCGACCGTCTACGTCGTACGTGCGCCTAACGTTGCCCTGAAGTGACTTTTAGGATGTATCGAAACCGTCGGCGAGCGACTGACCTCTCTATCGATGCGTGTCCATATCCTTTCCTCGTGACCATTGACAATCCGCGTAGTGTGGGTTTCCTCTGTCCAGACGGGTTTGCCGTGGCCGGGCGTATCCTCAGGAAAGACTATGAAACCTGGACCACCGGCAAAGGGCATCGCCGGGCTCGGGTGAATGGACATTGGAAAGGGCAGAAAGTGTTGTGGGGGAAAGGGGATCTGTGTTGCGGCGAATACATGGTCAAAGACTTTGAACGGATCTGTAAACGAGAAGTGGGGGTGGTGCATGCCAAAGGGGCCCGAGCCGGGTGGCGCAGCAGGCGGGAAGGGTGATTCGTTGAACATGTGCACAAAGGGGTCGGCGGGGCGAGGAGCGTTCCTGCGCGACTGGCGCTCAAAGCTGGGGTGAGAGGGCATGGGCGGTGGGGAGAAGCGCATATTGTTTGCATACTCGCGTGCGTGTGGGTTGGCGTATATGTCCTCGACCTGGGGCTCCGGCGGCGGGTAGATGCCTGTGATCGACGTCAGCGAGGGGCCGGCAGATGAGCAGCGGACGCACCATGGCGGTCGTACAGCCGGCGCTTGTCCTCGTCAACGAGGACCTCGTATGCGGCGTTGACCTTGCGAAACTCTTCCTCTGCGGCCAGCTTGCGCTCTGGGGGCGCCCGGTCGGGATGTGTCTTCAGCGCCTTCTTCTTGTACGCCCGACGGACTACACACTAGTCAGACTCGTCCTCAGCCAGCCTCATGCACTCACTCTCGTCGACAGTGGCATCACGGGGCAGATCAAGCGTCTCGTACAGCCTGGTCGCCATCGTGGTCGGCGGCGGTGGGCAGCAGCAGATGGAGTCGAGAGCAGACGTCGCAAGGCAGCCAGAGCGTGATTACTCCGTAAGCGCTCCCGTAAGCGCTGACTCACCGCCGCTCAATCCTGCCACCGCCAGCCCGCCACCAGTCATGATCGCCGTCCAACACCCCGTCGCGCTCCCCGAGCCTCCATCCATCCCGGCAAATGCGCCGGAACATTGCCCGGTACGCTCTCGCTCTTCATATCATCAATGACATTATTAATGACATTATTAATGATGTATTTATGTCTGCAGGGCACCGAGTCGGAGCAAGCAGGCAAAGCAGACGCATGCAATGGCTGCGCAAACCAGGACGTATGCGCTGCAGGCGTAACCACGGGCCCCGACCCAGCGCTTCCGCTTATCAGAGCCCGCATGGCCGACATCCGACGCAAGATCCTCGTGCTCAGCGGCAAGGGCGGTGTCGGCAAGAGCACATTTACCGCCCAACTTGGCTGGGCTCTTGCCGCAGACGAACTCACCCAGGTATGGCCGCATTGCTTACCCCTCTTCTGATCTAACGTCTCTCTAGACCGGCATCATGGACGTCGATATTTGCGGCCCATCCATCCCAACACTCTTCGGTCTCGTAAACGAACAGATACACGACTCGGCGTCGGGCTGGTCTCCAGTGTATGTCCAAGACAACTTATGCACAATGTCGGTCGGATTTATGCTTCCGTCCGAGTCTTCTGCCGTTATGTGGAGAGGTCCAAAAAAGAACGGTCTTATCGGACAGTTCCTCAAAGACGTCGATTGGGGCACCCTCGACTATCTGCTTGTCGACACCCCCCCAGGCACCTCGGACGAGCATCTCAGCATCGTTCAGTATCTCAAAGAGAGTGGGATCGACGGTGCGGTCCTCCTGACAACCCCCCAAGAGGTTGCTCTTCAAGATGTCAGACGTGAGATCAGCTTTTGCCATAAAGTCGGCATTCGGATCCTCGGCATTGTGGAGAACATGTCCGGATTTGTCTGCCCTGGGTGCAAAACCGAGTCGCAGATATTCAAACCGACAACAGGTGGAGCCGCTCAACTTGCCAAAGACACCGGCATCGAACTCCTCGGCCGCGTCCCGCTCGATCCTAGAATAGGCAAGAGCGCAGATTACGGCGTCAGTTTCCTAGACGAGTATCCAGACAGCCCAGCTACGCAGGCTTATATGGATATCATCGAAAGTGAGTCTTGCAGATGTTTTACGAGCTGTATTAATTCAATTAAATCAGGATTACGGACAATTCTTGATGACGAAACTGTTGGCTGAATACATCGATCCAGTTCGCACTATTGTCAAGCGAAGGATTTAGATTTGGTTCCCTTTTTTTGACCATCGAATACTCTTTTTGCAATTCCATGTTCATCCTATCATGCCCGGAGATTAATTTAATGAGTGTGAATCACAGCGCATACATGCGTCTTCTAACACTCCCAATCACAGAAAAACGATAGGCGAATCACTGTACTACAAAAATCAGTCTTCTGATACGCATCGCTTAGTTCCACGCAGCCTTGGCGAAAATGCCATAAACTGTGTTGGTCAATAAATCCCCAGATCCATACTGCTTGACATCTGAAGCAGCGTAGGACTTCCCAGTGCCAGTACTCAGAGCATTCACGATGTTGAGCACATCTGTCTCGAAAAAGTCAAGAAAAACCAGGTCAACGAGGGTATCATCGGCAGTCCCGGATGGGAGAGGGCTTGCGATGTACCCGGGCGCGTCATAATATGGGATTGGAGTGTGTAGAGTGTCATCACCAATACCAGGGCAGCTCTGCTATGTTTCAACAAACTGAAATGCGTTGGAATCTGGGGACTCACATCCGTGGTTACATAACCTAGAGTCAGGTTTTGGGTGGCCCGTTCAACGTATTCGCGTTCGAATTGATCCCTCCGCCACACGTTAAAACGGTAGTCGACCTCACCTCTGGCATAAACCGCCAGATCTTCGCCGCGCTTGGCGGCGCCCTTGGCATTGAGTTTGTCCAGGACTTGCTTCGCAATTCCTGCTGGAACTTGGAAGAACAAGAACGCATCGTTGAAAGGCGAGACAATGAACTGGTCATTGCGGGTGAATGGTCCGGCATAGAGATCAAATCGCTGAGACCCCGAGTTGACGATCACGGTCCTCGGAATACCGGCTCGTGCGGGATTGCCGATGTCAAGAGCTTTCGGAATGACTTTTTCGACAAAGAGTGAGAGGACGGAAGAGTTGGAAGGGTAGGGCGTTCTGCATAGCTATCAGCATGATTCGAACCGGAATGGTCGAATCATGGGGCCTACCGACTGAGATAGTAATCCTGAGGAGCCGTGCCATATTTTTCGGTCAGGTTCCAGGCTTTGGCCAAGGTGCTAATACCGGTCGTGATCTGCTTGCCTTTGGCCGTGTCAAACCTTTTGGTTTGAGTATGATAAGTATAGGTGTTTCGGTTGGGGTCGAGGTATTTCCTGCTAATCGATAGCGGGGCCGATGAATTCTGCCCCTTGGGGAGTTTGGCACTCATCCAGCCAATTGTTTCAAGGTACCTGCCGCTTTCGAGAGACATGCTGCGGGGGTCAAGCTGGACACAGTCTCGGATGTGAGTATGTCCCCCAAAAATAAAGATGGGAACAGTGGGATGCACCGCCCGTATGGTATTGAAAACGATGGGCCAATTGTCTCTGCGCAAAAATTAGATGAAATCATAAGCATATAAGGCAGAAGCCCACTTTTGCACAGGCATGTGTCCAACAAGCAGGAAAAGGTCGGGTTCCTCTCGAATCGCATCCTTGAACTGAGGAGAGTAAGTCAACGCGGTTTGTACGACTAGATGTATAATACTACCCAAGTTTCGTTGACCATTGCTTCTACCTTTTGCACGGTAGTGTTGGCGGCGTTCCCGGTGAAATCAAACAAGACGCCGAAGGCGGTAACTTTGCGTTTACTAGTAAAAATAGGCCAAAATGAGAGAAGAGTCTATCTAATCAGCAAGGTTAGCAGACATACTGCTTGGTACGAAATTTTACAAAGCGGTCGCCAACAGGAGTGTTGACGAGTCGTCCCCTTTCGTCGTTATATGTGATATTCACGTTTGATGACAAGTAGCGGCCATTCCAGCGGGGCGCAAAGTTTTGATGCATATCAAGTGTGATCGGATACTGATAGAGCTCATGGCTATGGATGACCGACCCGTCAGGGTTTGAGCAGGAAATGATACGGCTACTTACTTGCCAATAGCCAACACGTCGTATGGCACGTCAAAGAAGAACTTGTTTGCCTGGATTGGGTGAATAACTTGTTATTTCAGGTTTTCTTGACGCCGACGTACTTGTTGTCCATCGACCTGCCCAACAGGGAAGCCATCTGTCAAGCCAGTCCCGTCGTGAAGATCGCCAGAATCCACGAGCAAAAGGTCGACTCCTTTTTTGTCCGCAATTTGCTTCATATTGGTGACGAAGGAGGCGAAATCGCCGAAATCACCAGAGTAATTTGGTTCTGGTTGTGAGTTTTTGGTGTGTCCAAGGAGCCATCCTGTTGGACACATCAATGAGAGAATGGGCGGAGGTCGGAACCGACGCACCATGACTATCGGTAGTATGCAAAAAATTGATGTCACCCCACTGCAGCGGAGCCGAGGGCCAAGACGAACTGGCTGTTGCATCGGGCTGCATGCGCCGTTCGTGGACATGATCAACGTGGTCAGCGCACGCAAGCACTACGGGAACAAGACAGGCGGCGCGCAAGAGATACATGGTGGGTACCCTGCAGACCTAAGAAGACCGCTGGGTCTATTTAACTAAGATGGCTTCGAGCATTCCTTGGGCCACCAGAAGCGCACCAGACCACGAGTGTTGCGTAACTCAACCCTGTTATCTCAGCCTGTCTTATAAATAGCTTCTGCCGACCCCGCTGTCGCTCGGTTGTGGTGCACGAGAGCGCATGGTGCGCATCAGTGGCTGTGCCTACTCACATGGTACTGGGTAGCACGACTGGACCCACGTGATCGTCCCTCTCTCCTTACCCACCTTCCAATATGGAGAAACGCAGACAAGAATTGAACCTGGCCGACTCGGGCCACCTAAAGCCTCTTGGTAGGAAGAAAGAAACGACGACGCGATCTGCAACGAGTGGAATCGGCGAAGACCTAGGGGCCACCAACTTCAGATTGACCACGACGGCTGCGCGACCCAAACTGGCACCCAACCCCCGAAGAAAGCCGAAGCAGGGTAAGCGACACCTATTTTGTCACCTATGATGCACAAATAAAAAACCTTCTAACGTCAAGATGACTCGGGAGAGAGCGAGATTGACCCAATCGACTTTTTATCCCCCCAAGAGCCTGCGGCTACAACCAGCACCTCGTCTGCTCGTTCTGTTTCTCGATCCTCAAATAGACCTACACCTCAGCCGCCCCCCTTTTCAAAAGGAAAGCCAGCTGGAACAGCGTCAAATACACAGGTGGATTCCACCACTGTGCATACTCTTGCTACCGTTGTCCCATTAAACTCTTCCAACAAGCTTGTAAATTCCATAGACACACTCTCCGCTCAGCCCGCGAGTCGCTCAAAGGCTCGAACTACTGTTTTGCTTCCAGATGCTTCAGCATCATCAAAGTCTTCCTTGGAGCATGATGGTCCTCAAACAAGACCAGGTTAGTCGTCAATCGTTGCCCATGTTTGACTAACCACATCGTGGTCTGGCGCAGCTCGTCAACCAGCCCCTGCTCCATTCGCCAGACTAGGTCCACGCCGAGCACGAGTCGAGGAGAGCAAGTTGGTACAACAGCGTACGGTGTTTATTCAACTGCCGGGTTTCCAGCTCTTACCACCCAGCAGCCTCCCCCGACCCAAAACCTGCTCCGCCTCCCTTCAAGCGCGCCGGCTCTGCTGTTCCAAAGCCAAAACGAGTAGCTTCACAAAGCTTGCTCGACGAACGGGAGCGTACCAGTGCTCAACTATCGGCCACGAACGACTTTGTATCAGAACCTGTTCCTCTCCACAAGTTGCCCAGGATTCCGAAAAAGGGGCAGGTGTGAATCATATTTAACCTAGTTAATGATGGGATCTAATGGATTGACAGGTGCTCACTTCAACGCTGCCCCAACCCCGTGGCCTTCCTGCGCCACCTAAAAGAGTACCAGCCGAGTTCCCCATGGCTGCTTATGCACGGGAGGCTGCGGTAAAAATGGCAGCCATGGCGGTTGATCCCCCATCTCCCCGCAAACGGTTCAGGCCTGAGGACATAGAGCATCTCCTCCGGTCTCCCACAGCGCTCGAAAACTCAATGAGTGTTGGGGAAGATACACTGTGTGCGCAACCCCCAATCTCTCATCTTCACTGCGTATTAACCCCTACCCAGATGATATGGACCCCGAAGATTTGTGTCCCTTTTGCGACGAGCCCCTCCCTGATGATCCCTCTCCAGATCTGTTGAAAACTCTCTCCGAGCTTCGATTACTCGCCAAACCAGAACCCCGCGCCAGGAACCCGCTTGGCTTAACAGCTCCTCTTACAGCTTTTATCAACCTCTGTCACATGCACCGCGCCGAAAGCACATATGTCCAAGAAGGAATAGCTAATCGCTGGCCAACTGTTATCGACTGGAATGATGTCCGGAAACGTCTACAAAGCGAGGAGATTGTGGATGCCTTGCAAGAAATCATTTCTGACCCTCCATCAAGCGAGTTCTTTATGACTTTGTCGGACACCGTCAAACGTCAGGGCGTCCTAAAAGCAGCTAGCATCAAAGTTCAGCTAGACAATTTTGAATTGTCCCATCCTGGATAGTGAGTATTCTGGTTATATATCAAAACGCAACTGAATACACCCTGGTCAGTTACGGAGAGCAAGGCACACTCGTGTTTTTCGATGTTTTGACACACCTATTCCCCGATTTATCTCCAGAGGAATGCAGACCCCTACAGCCCCGCGAGTTTTTCCTGTCTGTGCTCGTACCTGAAGCGGCTGTGCTTCTTATCGAAGAAGACATGTGTTGTACCCATGAGGAGGCTCTCAAAATTCTGCGCGAGAGCCGACAATATGGACAAATGATGTTTCCTGACCGTGGCGATCACTTGGGAATGGACGACCACATGGGCGAAGAAAATGCCAAGCAACTACAATGGCGTAAGGATATGATTCAAGTGGGTTCGACTCATACTTTTGGTATTGATGCCGAACTCGCCCGCAAGCCTGAAAAGTACGTTAGACTTTACTGCTATGATCCTTCCAATGGGTATTCTGACTCAATGATCGGTCTAGAGCCAAGCTATCACCTTTTAGAAGAAACTCTGATGATGAGATTGTAGTTCTGGATGAATGAAGCTCGACCTTGTGTAGCATATTACTCGTACTCCGTAATACTTCATGTAATGCACTTGCTCAGACGTATATATAGCTATAAATCACAAAAGGTAAAAACAGTATTCTTTAATTTCTTATAGGCAATACGATAGCCCTCATGGTGCAGTTGCGCTCACAATTGCTCCGAATCTAATATAAGAATAGAAGTGATTGACTTCCACATGTTCGTGAAAAGATTGTGACATTCTTCCCCTGTTTTTTGTTATCACATACACATAATCATGTCAGCGCAGACAGACACACAGCAAACTACCGATTTGGTGCTAACTGATGTACCTATTTTCCGACAACAGGGTCACGGACAAGCACGGGCTCCCACCCCAAGCTGGTTTTTTGCTCAACAGCGGCAAAGTGCTCATTAGGAATATAGCCCAAGCTATTTCCGGCTGTCAAAATCACACCGTTTGTCGAGCTGTAAAATGAAATCCCGGCCGCCATAGCGCTTTCCAGGTCTATGAAAATGAGCACTTGAGAGGCGCGGCGCATGCCTACTTGAATATTAGCTTGATCAAACAACAGAACAATCTTCGTACCGCTGATAACACCCAACTCTCCAGGTCGGCCTGTTGCTAGGTGAATATGATTTCTGAGCATCCGGCTCAATCCTTGAGTTTCTGTATGCGGCTATTGGTTTTAAGAAATTCAGCCCCGGGCGAGATTTACAAACTTATGCTTTCCCACGCCGCGAACGTCGTGCCATGAACCACGCATGGTAGTTCGCTTGGGTCGGTCACTGGCTTCAACTCCAATTCATCTACCTTCATGCCTCGTGTTCAGATAACCCTCGCTTTCGCATAATTGCGGGGCAACACATACTTTGAGTGTATGACCCTGGTTTGCCCTTACCCAAAGTATGGCTTGGTCTGGAAAGTCAAGCCCTTGAGTAGCAACGATCGGTCCGTCGGGAAACGAGAGCTGCGTTCCAAGTTGATACCGTTGTTTCTGATCAGCCTGGACAATCTTCACCAGTCCGGACAGGTCGAGATCCTTCAGCTTTGGTCGAGCCAGCTACACCGCCGGAAGTTCAACATTGGTATTGCCATAAACGGTTCAAACACGCTCACAAGATCGGTAACTCGCACGTAGCCATCCGACCGAATCTCCAGGCCCTCTTTAGCGGCACCATGACGCAGGATGTAAGAAAGCGTTTTCGACATTCGCACCTCGATGGGTTCGCTTCGTCGATCACGGCCCCCTGAACCATGAGGGGATTTGGTATTAACAGGTAGGGAAGACATCAGACAATGATGGAAGATCTGCTATTATGTCTGGGCAAGGTACGCGAGGGGAAGCGGATAAGAACAAGCGGGTTCTGGTGAGCCCAGCGTGACTCGGGCAATTTATCACTGACAAATGATATTTATAAATATGACAAAATACGATTTACAGATTCGGCCCAGCAGATCATAAAGTGCCAGCGCAGCGTTTGCCAAGTGATGTAGTAGAAGTTTTGGTAGGCTCACTTTCGGCCATCGCCAAGCATACCAGCCTGCTGCCCTTGGTATCGTATGATGCAATAGACCGGAGTATTGGAACCTGTTCATGGGTCTCTAGACTTACGGATATCGCGCCGAGGTCGTATACACGTATGTGTCCGTCCGACGAAGCCGTTGACATCAATGTTTTTGTGCAAGCGGGTCGTCCGTTGAAAGTAACATCGAGGGTATCTAATGCCTTTACACTAAAGGGCATTGTTCGGCTATGATGCTACGGGGGAGGGGTCAACATACCGGTTTGTGTGTCCCCCGAATCTCGCAATTGCGCGTGACTGGGACTGGCCGTTCCCCACAAGGTATGCGGTCACGTATGTGTCCTCTGCGGCAACCAATAAGATATCAAGCTTGGATTCACCAGGATACTGCCAGTATTTGATACTATGGATACGTGAAGGGTGTGCGATGCTGTCTACCAACTTCATGTCCTGCTCGGAAGATCACTGGTCAAATCAAGCCCATTATGAGGGAGCAGCTTTAAACCACATACGGTTTGGAATATATCCAAGGTTGAGCCTGATTGCACTGCAAAGGTCGTGCCGCTAACTGACCACCGAACCGTTTCACCCTCTAATGCCCGGTTAGGGGAATGCTGGGTCTGAGAAAAAGTCTACATACCTTTGCCAAGCTTGGTGCTTGCAGCACCTCTACCTCGCATCATGTCCCACATTCTCAGTGTGTGGTCCTTGCCGACGCTTAGCGCGAGTTTTCCCGAGGGGTGCATTGCGACATCGTTCACTTTGCCCTTGTGACCTTTGAGAGTACGGAGCAAAACCCAGTCTCTGGCACTGAAAAGGCCAAGTGTGCCGTCTTCTGATGCTGAGAGTAAATGCGATCGCGAAGGGAAGGACAGATGTGTAATAGAGCCTGGTTGTAGTCCAGAATGTCTGTTCCAAGGCAGGAAGGATGAGACATTTACCTTGGTGCTGCACTAGGCCACCAATTTCTTTTCGTCGTCTTAGATCCCAGACTTTGATGATTTCGTCGGTGCTCCCAGTGGCCAACCATTTTCCGCCCTGGGGAGAGGCAGCGACGGCCCTTACGCAGGCAACATGCGCCGGAAAGATGAAGACCGGAGTGAGAGTGACAGCGAATTGTCCAGAGATGCCGTCCTCGAGTTTTACACTAGCTTCCAGCCCGTAGAGCAGTTTCTCATAGGTCCCGACAACCACCTTGAACGTCGCAGACAGGGCAGAGGACGTCGAGGACGAAGTGTGTGCGGGCTCTTTTAAGCAAGGAGAGAGTTCTGGATTAATCGGAGGAGAAGGCTTGCGATCAGAGGCAGAAATCCGGGCGCGCTTTGCCATGGTCGATGGAGTGCAGTTGCATCTGGAAATTTGACAAGCGCCGGATGCACGTGCTCGAGGGGTGCAGCGCTTGGCGAGATGATCTCCCATTGCTCGCCACCGCAACATCAGGGCATGGCAGGCTGACGACTGACAGTGGCATGTGGTGCGTGTGCAGCACCGCCCGGAATAGGCAGCTGCTCGAGCGGCCTGACCCCAAGCCGCGAATGCTAACCTTGTGCTGGGCCATGTGATAAGAGAAGGGCTTGGCTTGCTTGTCGTGCGCGGACAATACGCTACTAGGGACTGGCATTCCGTACGATTACGCCTGCGCCTAACTCCGGCCTTGCGCTTATCTGGCGGTGGAGCAACTCTTCAGGCCAGGCACCAACTGCACCGAAGCGTTATCATGTGCTCGCCTACCTATCGCATGGCTCGAGTACTGCGATAGGAAGCCCAGCCCTTTGCCATTGCGTGCTGGACGCTTCCCTGTCGCAGCCGGACATTCACCCTCCTGATGCTGCCAAGAATGGAGCACCCACTCGCCAGCTTCGGTTCTTCTTATAGCTGCCCTGGTCTCATCTTCCAAGCGCGTCTCCCCTCCCCCCCTCTTCGCGACACCTGCGGCTGCCCGATTGCTGTTCAGGTTTTCCACTATGTCGCACAACGAAAAGGACTATTATGCGGAAGACAAGGCGGGCTCTCTGGAAAAGGGCCAAGACCATACCGCCTACGCCGCTCCAGCCGACCAGTCCGACCCCAAGTACCACTTTGACCCGCACGACCTTGGTAGGCCCTTGCTTACATGCATCACCGTTGTGCCATTCATCTCACCCTTGCCAATAGACCAGGTTCAACGTCGTCTGAAACAGCGCCATGTTCAGATGATTGCCATTGCGGGCACGATCGGAACAGGTCTTTTCTTAGGTTCCGGAAAGGCCTTGGCTCGCGCTGGGCCTGCTGGCGCACTCTTGGCTTACATTCATGTAGGTTCGGTCGCCCTGTTTGGCTCGTTTGGTTGCTGACACTTGTTTGGACCAGGTCGGCTCCGTCGCGTACTCTTCGCTTTGTGCTGTGGGAGAGATGACGTGCTTTGCTCCCATCTCTGGTTCTTTCCCGCATTTTGCGGCACGATGGGTTGACCCCGCTCTGGGCTTTGCTGTTGGCTGGAACTATTTTTATGTACGTCAACGTCGCGAACCATTCGGCTTGCCTGCTAAACCGGTTCTGTTTCAGACACAATGCATCACAGTCCCGGTAGAAGTCACCGCGGCTCAAATCATCCTGACCTTCTGGGATTCAAGTGTGGGTCGCTCAGGTTTGTGTGTCGCCGACGGACCTAATGCAAACGTTTACAGCATACGCGAGGAATTGCCTACACGGCAATCATTCTGGTTCTGATGTGCTCGATCAACCTGTTTGGAGTTCGATACTTTGGAGAGTCAGAATTCTTCTTTGCGATCATTAAACGTCCGCCTCTCTTCCGACTCTCATTGCTGCTTTCGCTGACTCATCATATAGTGTCTTTGATTACTGGTCTTATCATCGTCGGGTTGGTCATCGACCTCGGAGGAGGACCTGACCATGATCGGCGTGGTTTCCGTTACTGGAAGAATCCAGGGGCATTCAACACCTGTTAGTCTTTTGCCTTCATACACATGCCGAAATGTTTACGTCTGCCCATAGACTTGGTTGACTCGCCGGTCTCCACTGGCCGGTTCCTCGCCATTATTGGTGTTTTGGTGCAGGCCGCCTTCTCTTTCCAAGGAATGGAGCTGGTCGCCATGTAAGTCCATACTCCTACCAGGTCATACCTCCGCTGACAGGTTTTAGTGCTGCCTCCGAGACCGAAAATCCCCGCCGCAACATCGCCAAGGCAGTTCGCAGGGTGTTCTATCGTATTGTCGTGTTCTATATCCTGGGTATCTTGATCACCGGCATGATTGTCCCGCATAATAGTCCCGAGCTGCTCCAGGATACCGGAACCAGTGCTCAGTCCCCCGTAGGTATTTTCTCGACTTGCGAGCTCTTTTGGTTGTTAACGCGTAATTACAGTATGTTATTGCCATCAATCTTGCCGGCATCAAGGCCCTTCCGCATATCATCAACGCATGTGTCTTCACCTCCGCCTTCTCTGCCGGCAATTCCTTCCTATTCACCGCTTCTCGTATCTTGTACGGTCTTGCCGTTCGTGGGCAAGCACCCCGTATTTTTACGAAGTGCACCAAGGCTGGACTACCGATCGTTTCGGTTGGGTTCTGTGTAATTATTTTTCATCGCTTTGATGTCACCATCTTAGCTCACGCTGGTGATCACAGTCGCTCTTCTCTCTGCTTGCTTTCATGAACGTCAACACCGACGGATCTACCGTGTTCAACTGGCTCGTCAACCTTACTACCATTGGAGGATTCTTTACGTACGTTCCATGCATTAAATTTCGAGGGGCTATTTTGACTGACAATATCCGCAGGTGGTGTGCCATCAACCTGACCTTTATTCGCTTCTACCAGGGCTTGAAAGCGCAAGGTACACGAATACATCCCCAGCCTGCGTCTAATGAAATGTTGACTTTTTGCGCAGGCATTGACCGCACTCAGTTCGTTTACTATTCTAGCCTGCAGCCTTATCTGTCCTACTGGGGTGTATTCTGGACGACACTCTTTATCATCATCAACGGATTTGCCGTTTTCTTCGACTTCAACGCGTCCGATTTCTTCACTTGCTGTACGTTTCGATATCCTCCTGTTCTATTTGATGCTGATTTTGCTGCTTAGACATCAATATTCCTATCTTCTTTGGCCTGTACGCCGGCTGGAAAATCTGGAAAAAGACCAAGGTCTGGAAAGTGGAGGACATGGACTTCGTCACTGGTATCCCTACTCTTGCGGAGACCGAAGCTCCTGAAGTCCCACCAAAGAATATTGGGGAGAAGATTGCGGACATTCTATTTTAAGGTCGTTTCTTGATTGTATGCGTTTCTTGCTGTAATCCACCACTTTTATTTTGACTTCTCAATATAAAAAACCTTTGTGCATTACGTCACCGAACTCTGCATAAATACGGTACTAAAGAGGATCGCTGGCGTAGGGCGCTCAGGGCGATGTAATCCCGAGGCCAGTCAAGCTTAGGTTACGCTAAAAGTGGGACCAGAGCCCGAGTTAAAGCTGGCGCAGTGCCTCATGCTGATGGATGCTCAGGGGTAAGTACGCTTAAACCTGTCGGTGCCTATAAGTAAATCCTTGTCTGAGTGGTACCAGACAGGCCATAGCAAGCTTGTGATAGCCACCGAGAGGCTGGCACATCATGGTGGCATCACCCCCGACCTGTCATTGTTTCCATGATGCACGCTGTATATCTCGTGCGCAAGAAACTGTCGCGCACTTCATATTCAGGTGTAGTCACTTTGAGCACATCAGGCAGGAGGTACTCGCCCCTAAAGGACGCGAATTCTTAAACCTTTCTTTCCTCTTCTCTAACAAAGACGCTTCCCCTATCATTATTGAATATGCTAGACGTACTAGTACACATAGATTTTCGGTCATTCTTAGATAGCAACATAATCTCAGCTTAACTGTAACTCCGTGCGGCTCTCCGCGGAATTGGCCGTCGACCTGCGATATGTTCTCCTTTCCCCTCTTCTCGAAACATGAGCGCCGCCTCAAACGACAATAAAATATGAAGATTTTTTTTTAAAAAAAAATCTCGTCCACGCTACTGGTTGGCTGGTTTACCAAGAGGATGGCTCAGACGAGTGACAGCCGATTCGCAATAAAGCGCTGTCCCAAGTAAAAAAGGTGGATTTTTGCCAGGAAAGAATGAATCACATATACCATGGCACAGCATCTGTTGGACGACGACTGGGAAGTCAATTAGGCTAGTCGGAAGTGTAACAATCCATGGAAATTGACTTGAGCAATGTTCATCCTGTCTGCGTCGGAGCGCATGCTCAGAGCACCGAGCCAAGGTGGGTGGTAATATGACCCAATTAGGAGCGAACCGCGGAATGCATACACGTGATCGTCATAAGAGCTTGCGCGTCCTGCGAACTTTCGAGGGGCGTCTCGCAGCAGCCACATCCATAGACACCCTTGTCCTATAAAAACCCGCGTCCGGTCGCGCGCCTTTCCGTATTCCACGTCTCAACCATGTCTCTTGATCCTTCTGGTGCTCCTTCTCAGCCCGGTCCTGACGATGTCTCGACCGCCATCCTCCGCCAGAAGAAGTCGTGAGTGTTTATTCATGTGTATCCGTTGCGCGCGTTGAAGAGCCACCACCCAGCCCTAACCGACTCATCGTCGACGAGGCGACGTCAGACGACAACTCTATTGCAACCCTCAACCCCGCCACAATGGAGACACTCCAGCTCTTCCGTGGCGACACTATCATTGTTCGGTACGAAGGGTGTTTGATTCAGCCGGGCTATTGCTAAACAGTGTTGCTCCTCAGTGGCAAGAAGCGCAAAGACACCGTTCTTATCTGCTTGAGCTCGGATGATGTCGACGAAGGAAAGATCCAAATGAATAAAGGTCTGTGCCTGGCAATCCGACGCGCCACCATGCTTACCGTGGCCCCGAACAGTTGCTCGCAACAACTTGAGAGTTAAACTGGGCGATCTATGCAACGTGCAGCCATGTCATGACATCAAGTATGGCAAGCGCGTGCATATCCTGCCTTTCGACGATTCGGTCGAAGGCCTGGGTGGAAACCTTTTCGAGGTCTACCTGAAGCCCTACTTTCTCGAGGCGTATAGGCCCGTTCGCAAGGGCGACACTTTTCTTGTGCGAGGCGGTATGCGGACCGTAGAATTCAAGGTTATCGAGACGGATCCTGCCGAATTCTGCATAGTAGCGCAAGACACGGTCATTCACACAGGTGAACAATCATTTCAAAAATTCTTATGCCAGTTCTAACTCGAAATAGAGGGCGATCCTGTCAAACGCGAGGATGAAGAGGGCAATTTGGCCGACGTTGGGTACGACGACATAGGAGGGTGTCGCAAGCAGATGGCGCAGATCCGTGAACTAGTCGAGCTTCCCCTTCGTCATCCGCAACTGTTCAAGTCGATCGGTATCAAGCCTCCTCGCGGTATTCTCATGTTTGGTCCTCCTGGAACCGGAAAGACCCTCATGGCTCGCGCGGTCGCGAACGAAACTGGGGCATTCTTCTTCCTTATCAACGGCCCGGAAATAATGAGCAAAATGGCTGGCGAATCTGAAAGCAACTTGCGTAAAGCATTTGAGGAGGCTGAAAAGAATTCACCGGCCATCATTTTCATTGACGAAATCGACAGTATTGCCCCAAAGCGAGAAAAGGTAGGCGCATTTGACAGATAAATTGTAGATTCTTACTATATTTGTGCCTAGACGAACGGGGAAGTCGAGCGCCGAGTAGTCTCCCAGTTGCTCACCTTGATGGACGGAATGAAGGCACGTTCCAATGTTGTTGTGATGGCTGCCACGAATCGTCCAAATTCGATTGATCCGGCCCTACGTCGGTTTGGTCGTTTCGATCGCGAGGTAGACATTGGCATCCCGGATCCTACCGGGCGCTTGGAGATACTGCGCATCCATACAAAGAACATGAAGTTGGCGGATGATGTGGACTTGGAGCAAGTAAGTAATCCATTTCCCCCCGATACGGCGCAGCTAAGCAAGAGACATAGATTGCGGCCGACACTCATGGCTATGTTGGTTCCGATATCGCCTCCCTCTGCTCGGAAGCTGCGATGCAACAAATTCGAGAGAAGATGGATTTGATCGACCTAGATGCTGACACTATTGATGCTGAGGTCCTCGACGCTCTTGGAGTTACGATGGAGAACTTCCGTTTCGCACTTGGGGTTTCTAACCCATCTGCACTCCG
The DNA here is from genome assembly GCA_016906575.1 of Ceratobasidium sp. AG-Ba. Classification (NCBI taxonomy): domain Eukaryota; kingdom Fungi; phylum Basidiomycota; class Agaricomycetes; order Cantharellales; family Ceratobasidiaceae; genus Ceratobasidium; species Ceratobasidium sp. AG-Ba. Next base: position 1,801,451 of record CP059611.1, on the reverse strand, counting down.
CGAAACCGTTGTCGAGGTTCCGACTGTTAAATGGTCGGACATTGGAGGTCTCGAGAAAGTCAAACAGGAGCTACAAGAGACTGTTCAATACCCCGTTGAGCACCCCGAGAAGTTCTTGAAGTACGGCATGTCTCCATCCAAGGGCGTTCTCTTTTACGGTCCACCTGGAACGGGCAAGACTCTCCTCGCTAAAGCGATCGCGAACGAGTGCCAGGCCAACTTCATTAGTATCAAGGTCTGCAAGGCTTACACTGGGAATTTGTTTCAAGGCTAAACATTGATGTTCTAGGGGCCAGAGCTATTAACTATGTGGTTCGGTGAATCCGAGGCCAATGTACGAGACGTTTTCGACAAAGCCCGAGCTGCCGCACCGTGTGTCATGTTTTTCGACGAACTCGACTCGATCGCCAAGGCTCGTGGCGGGGGTGGGAGCGATGCTGGTGGTGCAGGTGACCGGGTTCTGAATCAAATGCTCACCGAGATGGATGGAATGAACGCCAAAAAGAACGTGTTCATCATCGGAGCTACGAACCGTCCAGATCAAATCGATCCAGCCTTGTTGCGCCCTGGCCGTCTGGATCAGCTCATATACATTCCCTTGCCAGATGAGCCATCACGTATTTCCATCCTGCAGGCAGCCTTGCGCAAATCTCCCGTCTCGCCCAAGGTTGACTTGGGTTTCCTGGCCAGGAGCACCCATGGGTTCTCTGGGGCTGATCTTACCGAAATTTGCCAACGGGCTGCCAAGCTTGCCATTCGGGAAAGTATTGATGCGGATATCCGGAAGGCCCGTGAGCGTCGCGATCGTGAAGACGGCGATGCGCAGATGGACGATGAGGAAGAAGACCCAGTGCCAGAGATCACCATCGAACATTTCGAAGAAGCGATGAAGTTTGCACGTCGTTCAGTATCTGATCAGGATATTCGTCGATACGAAATGTTCGCGCAGGTATGTTTTAAATACGGTTTTAGACCTAGGTTGTAAATGGTGTTAATTGTTCGCGGTATAGAACTTGCAACAATCACGGTCCTTTGGCTCCAGCTTTAAATTCCCCGAGGGAGGCGCACCTGGGGGTGGCACTCAAACCGGCTCTGGTGGGGCTGCTTTCGCAGCCGAGGAAAACGACGACGACCTCTATGCATAAGGGTTTACAGTTGTACAATTTTCAGTGTTTACATAGTTATTCCGAATATAAATGTATATGGCATTGTGTGATTACTTCCACGTGATTCCCGCTGAATAAAGTTCCCGGCCGCTTGACGTCAAGGTCCCCACCTATATATACCGTGATTCCTACAACTCGGACGCGTCTGCCTTTGTTTCCGGGCTGTTTATAATTATACAGCCATGTCTGCGGCAACCACTTCTTCAAGCCAATTGGCTAAGATTCGGTGAGAGACAGTCAACAATTTCTTGTCAAGGCGTTCACCAGGATCCGTCACCAGATGGGCCCCCCTGCATGTTCCGCGGGCGCGAAGACTGCAAACCGCTGCGGTATGTATTTGGGCTCTGCTCATGCCCCTCTGTGTTGCTGCGTTCTTCTTCTGCTGGTAAACGAAATCACGTTCTTGACTTATCTCTACTCTAATTTGTTGACCACAGTTCATGCCCCATTCTATGGCCGATATTGATACCGTACATGGTTTGGGCTTTTATATTTGACGAGAGCCCAGCTAATGGTGGGCGGTCGAGCCGATGGTTTCGACAATCGAGCATATGGAAGTATTTCGCCGAGTACTATCCCGCGCGGTATGTGTCTTTCCTGACGATAGAAAACTGGTGCGAGATGATGTTTCATAGGATTGTGAAGGTTCGGCTGTCCGCCTATCTAAAAATAGTATTGAATGGTGTTGTAGGAGATGGATTTACCCCCGGATCGGCCATATCTATTTGGCTACCATCCTCACGGGATTATTGGAATGTGAGTTAGCTGTGCCCATGGAACGCTTCGAGGCTAAGGCGTTGTTCTAGGGGGGCCTTTGCCACGTTTGCAACTGACAGTAGGTACCGAATAGCCGTTTCTGATCAGTAGTTTATGAAGATGACAGGCACTGGGTTCTCGAATTATTTCCCCGGCATAAATCCTCATCTCTTGACTCTGACGTCCAACTTTCATGTTCCGTTTTATCGTGATATCTTATTGCACCTGGGGATCTGCTCTGTCAGCAAGCGGTCCTGTGCCAATATTCTGGAACAAGGTCCTGGATCTGCTATTTGTGAGTAAGATCTACCACAGCAGATGTTTGGTTAGCACTTACCTCCATCAAGGCATTGTCATTGGAGGTGCGGCGGAAAGCCTCAGTGCTCACCCTGGAACTGCGGATTTGACGTTGAAGCGGCGTCTTGGGTAGGGCATTTTGCTATGGTGGTTGTGAATCACTATTGAACATGGCACAGGTTCGTCAAGATAGCGATACAGCACGGGTGAGTTGGAAGATGATGGTTGGAATTCACCATAAACAAAATTGAGCAGCGCCGATCTGGTGCCAGTATTCTCGTTCGGAGAAAACGACGTGGGTATTGTTGAACCAGTTCCTCCATCTAGATAGTATTCAACAGAATGAACAGATATATGAACAGCTATCGAATGAGAAGGGAACCACAGTGTACAAGCTTCAGAAGAACTTCCAATCACTCTTTGGGTTTACACTTCCACTGTTTCATGGAAGGGGGATCTTGAATTGTGAGTGAACCCCAGTTCTCCTCCCCAGCGGCTCATCCTTCATTTAAGACAATTTCGGGCTAATGCCTTACCGACGCCCGATTGTCTCGGTCGTCGGACGACCGATTCGGGTGAAAAAGGCTGCCCAGCCGTCCAAGTCAGATGTGGAAGAGACTCAAAAGCTTTATATCGAAGAGCTAATGAGGTGCGTTCCGTCGAAGGCACGCCTCTGCTGAGCTAATGTAACGCAGAATCTGGAATACATACAAGGATTTATACGCTAGAGATCGAACGAGGTAAGGATAGTTCATCTGACCAAGAAGGCTGGCCTTGACAATTGAATGTTGCAGAGAGTTAAGACTGGTCGATTGAAAACATCAAGTAGTGTTAGCTTGGGGTTGTCTGCTGTCGTAGAGTCACGTGTCGATTGGTGTAACCACGTGCTGTACATTCTAGAGCGTCATCGGACATCTGACGACCTGTACATACTCTTTTTCTACGTGCTGGCTACTGCCTCGAGAATGAACCACGAGCAACAGGAACACATGTCTGAAGGAAATTCGGTCTTGTCTTCGCAGGCGAGGGATGACATACGAAACTCACCCAAATCTAGTCCGCCGGCCAGCCCCTCAGGTTTGTGCGATCGCAATAACTCTTTATTAGAACATCAATAAGAGCTACTGAAACTATAGCAAATGCGCCGCAAGAGACCCCTTTGGAAGAACCCCGGCCTGCCATTCCGGTAGAACAGTCAACCACTGTAGGTATATAGATCAAATGGCCAGCAACCCTTGCACGCTGCTTGTGGCTGACTTCGTATGTCCATGTACAGCCCTCGACGACTTTGGGAGTATCCGATGAACACACACCTGTTGAGGCTAATAAGACCCTAGTGGACGCAGTCACGGATAAAATACGCGGTGAATCAATGTCGTTACCTCCAGACAGCCCCGCCAAGCATCAGGAATCTTTGGCACCGAAGGTACGGGCTGGGAACTACTTCCTATATCCTAAGCTGAGAACTTTATTAGTCTAGTGATTCTCATTCCGGTTCAGACGGTGATGCATCGGACAAGGAGCATAGTCGTAAACGCAAGCTGTCGAGCCGAAGCAGCACTGCCAATGAAGCCGCTGTTCGACTGCACTCGAAAAGACCCAAGGAAAGTGATGTGCCGGAGCGAGAGGAGGATTTCGAGGAACTTGCTGACACAACTATATCGAAGCCAACGCAAGTAGTGAGCATTCCTCTAGTTGTGCTGCTGGGCAACGATTGACATGCTACTGCAGTTTGGATTCGGTTCATTCGCGTCAGCCAAATCACCGTTTGCAACTGGGGAACAGGTTCGTGATGCGGCATGTTTAAAGTACAGCTGTTTGACTTGGCTACAAAGAAAACTTCTGCCACCACTGCCATTCCTCCCAGCAAAACTGAGCGATCGCATTCTGACGCTGAAAAATCCCAATCGCCCCCTTCAGATGTACCTTCCCCTTCGGTTGCCCTTGTTAACGCCCAATCCGCTTCAGGACCGCCTAGGGGTGGCGGCTTTGCTGTATTTGCGGCAGCTTCTCCATTCCAGCGCTCGCAACTGAGCGACGCCTCATCCACGATCGCCCCGTCTGAGCAGCGTGACTCTCTGGCCGGTCCTGTGCGTCGCTCTAAATCACCAGTTGGGAAACACCAAGCGTTTGGCCAATACAGCACGGGGGTTTCACGTTTTGGGAATCTGGGTTCCCGAAAAATGTTGCACGACGACGCGCCGGGTCAAAACCCGAACGATACTAGGGCTGGCACTGGAGAAACTGCGGAGTTCGAGAATATGTTGAAGTCCAAGGGGGAGGACGTTCTTACTCATCCGACCACAAAGCCAGAAATTGCGGAAGTTACTCGTAGGGGTTTCCCAAGTTCAGTATACTTCTATCGCTGATAGTTTCTTCCAGACAATACGGGAGAAGAAGAGGATCTTACCATATTTCAGACTAGAGCAAAACTATATACACAGGATGAAACATTTGCATACAAAGAACGGGGAACTGGAGTTCTTAAACTGAACGTACGTCGTACTGATGGGGAAGGAGCTAGAATTGGTAACTTAGTTGAGTTAACATATTTGCATGGGCTGACCGGCGGGCTTGTTTCAGTGATGCGAGCTGAAGGGGTGTTGCGACTGCTGTTAAACATGTCCCTGTATCCGGGCCTCATATGCGAGCTGGGACCAGATCCCAAGTTCGTCAAGGTCGCCGAAATCACAACACACGAACGAAAACTTCATGCGATCAAGGTTAGCAACAGTTTGAGGCCAGCGTTCGAGTAATTGTCGGGACTGATATCGGTGAAGGTTGGCAACGCCAAACTTGCACAAGACCTGTATGATCACCTGATGGAGAATACGCCTGATCATACAGTCACGCCATCCTCGGAGGTGGTGGTGTGAAGTCAGTCGTTAGCTTTCTGCTCGATAGAGTATGCGGTATCACCAGTATGTCACTAGTGGTAGGATAATGTAGTTGGACTTCTGTGAGAGCACGTGCTCTCTATGTGCGGTTCTTCAGAGCTCCCGGCTCCAGATCATGGAAATTTTTAGGAGGTATTGATGAAGAGATGGAGGGTTAAGCCCACACAACTATACTCCACTTTTGGGCTTATGTATAAACTCCCGGACCAGACAAGGCCCAAGAAAAGCGCAATTTTGGTAGGGGGATATCACTGTTCAGTGATTCTCAGTGAATCGCATTGAAATCACGGGATTTCTGTTGATTTCACCGATAATCGAATTGTCCTTGCAGTCACGTACATCTGATTGAATTCATGGGAATCCACCTGAGCAATGTTCACACTCCCAGTGTACTAAGGGTGACATACAGTGCACCGCAAAATGGTTGCAGCACGTGACGAAAAATCAATCATTCTTGACTCCAGGTCGATGTATTATATTTCATGTACGTACATCTGCGCAAATAGAAAGAGTCTTGCGATAGACGCATAACCCAAAAATAACAAGCGAAATTGATAGGCGGGGCGACGAGAAAGAAAAGAAACAAGTTTGGGTTTGCTGCAATCATTTTGTGTGATGTAAGCAAGCCATCTTGACGTTGGGAAAAAACTTGCAAGGTTACTCACATTCAAGCAAGCCATCTAGTACTTAGTGTGCCCACCCTTTGCCTTTGCCAGCGCTGCAACATGCCGGGGCATTGACTTATAGAGGTTTTGAATATATTGAGGGGGGATCTTCATCAGCAAAAATGGATTTTCCATGAAGGATCTTTGGGAAAATGATCTGTAGGGAAAAACCTTGAATGCTGTTGAAACCTCCCTGGTATAATTTGAGTAGCTGCCAAGATATTTCAATCAGTACAATTGAGTTTAAATTGTATGAAATCAGCTGTTGCAATTTTCAGGATATTTAACATAGAAAGTCACTCTAGACATGTATTGAAACAGCTTTACATGTTGGACCAATATTTAAGAGTCATTAAATACTGTCATGGACTTATGTAACAATCTAAAATAAACCCCTCAAAATTTACATCTCAGGCAAATCCGCCGGAGATCCCAAGCGCTCAAGAGCGAGCTAGGCGATCCGTAGAATCAAAATTGGTCATGAGTGTGGCTCATGACTGATCTGGATTCTACGGATCGCGATGAGTGCTCGGGATCTCCGAGGGATTCGGCTGAGATGCCTTAAATATGCATTTGTGTCTTGAAGTGTCTTAAAACATTTTGGAAGTCTTGAGGTGTCTTGAGGTGTCTTGAGGTGTCTTGAGGTGTCTTGAGGTGTCTTGAGGTGTCTTGAGGTGTCTTGAGAGTCTTGAAATATCTTGAAGTGTCTTTGGACTCCCTAGGCTGTCTTGAACTGTCTTGAAATACCTTTACAGCATGCAGACTGCCTCAGCAAAAAATGTTGGGTGGGATAACACATGTTATGGTGATGTCACACCAGGGGGTGTGTAATGATGTAATTGGGTGTAATACCAGGTAATAACAGCAAATTACACCAGTGTTATCACATGTAATGGTGTAATGACATGGAATTAACATGTAATTGCACCATTACACACCCCCTGGTGTGACAACACCAACAGTTTTTGCTGAGGCCACCTGTTACGGGTTGGAGTACAGTTGGATGTCTGGAGCTTAAGCAATGTAGTTGGTTAGTACTCCAATAGTAAACAATACTTCCTAGATTCAATAGGAAGGCTAATATAAGATCTCAGAGATTATCAAGTAACACTTAGACATCAGCAAAACCACTTTTTTCGCCGTAGCAGAAATAGTAGAAAAACTACTATTTCTCACTATTTTTCACTACGGAGGTACTACCAGAATCATTGAATTACTAGGGACTACAACGGGGTATGTCTGCTAATACAACTACTAAACGAGCTATGGCAGGTAATATTCCCTTGGACATTTCAATACTTTGTACTACTTGCTCACCCACAAGTTGGTAAAGTTCTCATCCAGAAACGTGCCTGCTTAATCTATTAAACACTCACCATTAGCTGTTCTGGATACTTGTGTTGGAAACTACTCACATCACGAGTGATTGCACAGTTTATTTCCTCCCGGTGGTGCTAGTACTTCATTATCAATTAATTTTTCGGGGAGCCGGACGCTCGCAGGCGATTGAGCTTTTGGGATGTCGTCTAGTCGGTAGCAAATATGGTTGATGACTTTTACAGACAATGCTACAACAAAGTTGATTGTCAGTATGAGTCAACCGAAAGCCGATCCGAGTGTAAAACGCCCAGTGAGGGCACATACATGCGGCACCAGTTGCCTGAACCACCCACTGTCAACCCAAGCCGGCAAGGGCCAAAGGCGTGATGCCGCATGTATGCCCCCACAGACCACAGACCACATACCAATACCCCAAACCCACGAAAACACATCTCCATCTCCGCACGCTCCGCCAAACTAAGCTCGCCGTCCTTATCAACAACGTTCACACGTTTCTCCCTACATCTCCTTCCGCTCCGCAACCTTGTCCTTGGGTGTGATTGCGGTTGTCAGCCTTCCATGGGGCAAACCTTGGTGGCTTGTGATTAGTGACGCGATCCTGGCCCGGGGGTACACGCCCCTGGTCGACGTGGGGACGAGGGGGTGGGAGGGGCGCACATGGTCGCAAATCGGCCAGATCCGTCGGCAACAGGCATATTCTGAATGCCAAAAAAGGTGGGCTGGCGCCCGGGGATTTGGGTAGCGAGAATAGGGGTTTTGTCTTGAGGGAGCGCACGAGCGAGCTCGGCAGGCGCAGGAGTGACACCGATGGGTCCATACAGGGAGATACCGCGAGGGACAGCGCTGGTTTGCAAAGCGTCACGGGAAATGGTCGGTTGTATATAGTCACGGGTGACGATAGGGGGAGGCAGCGTCCGTATCGGCGGCAGAGTGACATGACTCTCGTCAGCTAGCTCCGTCTTGGGTGACCCAATCTCCGTCTTTGTATCGTCATCGTCTCCTCCCATCTCTTGCTCTCTGGCCTCCCCAGGCGTGGTGGGCGAATGGGTTACCGGGACCATAAAACGAGTTTGGATAGGAGAGATGGGCGGAATGGCCGACGCGGGCGTGACCATGATGGCCGTAGCTGAAGCTTGCATCAAGGACAGAATGGAATGCAGGAATACTAGAAATAAACCGAGGTGACGCTGTTAGTCGTTATAACACGATTGGCGCGTGAGGATGAGTTGAGATGATGCAGGAATGCGAGGGATAACGAAGAAGCGAAGCGCCCCGACGGTACATCCCGTACGGGAAGCGAAGCGGGCCGGTGAGGATCACTCATGCCCGCCAAGATACCAAGGGCGCCGTAGTTGTTGGGCGTAGGGCTAGAGAAACCAGACACGTTCGGGAAGACCGAGGTAGCCGTCATAGGAGAGTGGTGGAGATTCGAAGGCATCATATGAGGGGTGCTATAATGCTCCATCAACTGCTGCTGAACACCAGGGTGCATTTGTTGAGGCATGGTGTACAAATTAGGTCGGTTATAGGCGTCGGCGAGGGGACTGTGGTGGATCGAGGGCTGCGAGACATGGCGGTTGCCCATGCCCATTCCGTTTCCGTTCATGCCGGCAATGTTCGCGATCCCGGGGTGCTGGTTGAAGTTATGACTGCCGTACTGTTGGTGATGACTTTCCATTTGCTCGCGCTGGAGCTTGGACTGGATGCGCTTGCCGTACGGGGTGTTTTGGATGAGAGGGAGGATGGGCCGGATGCCTTCGACAAGGAGCATGCGCTGCGTCGGTTCCACGTAATCCAAAGCGGTCTAAAACGCCACGAGTTCAATTAGCATTCAATAGGCTAGACGTAAACTGTACGAACCTGGACGCAATAATTGCCGAAGGAGTCGCGCAGGAGCTTCTCCAAACGATTGCGGTGCAGGAGTTCTTCGATCAACATTTTGCGCGTGTTGTGTTCCGCCACGCCGATGCACTGTCAACGAGTCATCACTGATCAGTAAGACGTCAATATAACGGTACATGTGATGGCGTACCTTTTCGATCACATTCGAACTGAATTTCTGAACAGAAAGGGCGCATACGTTTCCGACAAATTGCCTGATGACGGCGTCACTGAAACGGTTGTCGTTCAGATCAAGAATATATTGAACGACCTAGAAGCTTGGTCAGTGTTGAGGCATGCGGTGCAATCGGAAGGTACGTACATAGTTGCCGTAGGGATCCTGAACCAGGGTCAACGCGTTAAACGTGATTTCTGTAACAAGCTGAATGCGCTGCGAATCGGACGCATGGTCGATGCAGCGTTGCAGAACGCAGCATCCATGACGATGGGTCGCGACCTCTACGCAGTGCGCGGCGATGGCATTGTAGATAAACTAATAGCCATGTTAGACGATGCAAACGAAAAAATCAACCGTGGACGTACCTGGTTGTCCTCTGGGATCAAACAATTCAGGCACTTCTGTACGACATGGTTCCCGTTCAAGTCCTTGATCAGCGTCACGACGTGCATGCTCAGCGCCGTAATGATCGAGTGTATCTGTACATCATAAGATGACGGATTAGCCTACCAGTTCCAACACATAATGCAATGGTTTTAAGCAGGCGAGCTATACAAAAAGCAACGATATCGTACCTGACGCTGAGTCGACAAGAAGTCGATCATTTTTTGCACCGCAGGTGTACCGTGCATATTCAATGAGATACCAACCAAATCATGTGCGACGGATTCGCAGATCATATTCCGCTGCTTGTCGGTCGAATACTCGAGGAGCTTTTGGCAGAGATAGTTTCTGAAGGGGTCTGACAAATGCTAGATTAGATTGTATGTTACTGGCGTAGTCAATCCATCACTTACCGGTCATCAGCTCGGCGAAGAGGCTGAACGTCTCGCGGAAAATAATGTCATGGTGCTCTGGCACGCCTTCCTCCAGCTTCTTCTGGAGGTAGCGACAGCCGTGCTGGTCTTTGCACAGCGCTGGTATCTCGCCAACGAGGTCTTCCAAGCGCGTGCCTGCGAAGCGGTTGACTAAAACAAATGCCAAATTAGAGTGTGTTCGAAGACAAATGCAGGGACGTGTCACTTACATTCTCGGTCGATATCGCCCCGTTTGTGCTTGGTGCCGTGGAGTCCGCCCATCTTGTTGTTGCTGTTTTCTTGGGACATGAATCTGCCGTTGCCCAGAGCCAACCCATAGCGAGAGCCGTTGTGCTGGTAGAGCGCGGTTGAGCCACTCTGAGCACCGTTACGTGCACCGCCCTCATATTCATAAGATCCAAATGCGGGCGCGCCGTTCATCTCGCCGTCCATGTTGCTAACGAACTATCGGTTCACGGGTTAGTCATCGTTCCATAGATGCAAATACGAACACTTACGTTCTCTTCGTTGCCTTGGATCGAGTTGAACGTAACGGGGGCGTCGTACGCACCAGACAAACGGTTCATGTTGAAAGAACCGTTTGGTTCTTGGGCAAACGACGCCACGTCTCCACCTCCCAATCCTACGGGTTTTCCAGCCAAACTGCCAACGCTCTGACGCGACGACATTGGAGTGGCGGGTACGCTCTTCGCCGACGCGTTGAGTATAGCACTGCCATTTGGAATACCCGTTGGGCTTGAGGAGTTGCGACCCATTCCCGACGAAGGCCGCGACCCGCCAATGGGTCCAGGATTGGTGACGTTCCGTATGCGCGGTTGCGCAACGGCATCGCTCGGGCAGGGAGCTCCGGAGAACTGAGGTCATTCGGAAGATTTAAGAGCGGGATCGATGCGGCCGTTGGGACCGGGACCGCGGGGAGGAGTTTGGGAGAGCAGGGCGAGATCAAGCGCTGCGCTCGATGCGGACAGCTTGGATTAGGAATCGGATCGGAGCAAGGACTTGCCGTCGTCTTTGGAGGACAGAGGCAAAAAGTTCACTGATTCTATGGCGACAAAATTAGCAATGGCCTATACACAACGATTGGGATCTTACTGTGCATATCCCGGGACAGCTCCTTGTCGAGCTCTTCGTCCAACAAAAACCCTGGGTTGAAGCCCTTGTATGGTTGCGAAGCCGTAGGGTCGAAAATGCCTCCAGCATCGTTCTTCAAGATCCTGCCCTGTCCAGCCTGGCCCGTAGATGTCGAACTACCGTCACGGATCAACAACCCCTGGAGGTTGATTCCCGGCAAATTGCTGTGGTTACCAAAGCCGCGACGCGAGCCAGGCATGCTCTTGGCACCAGCGGTGTGCGTATGAGAACCAAACTGGGAGACGCTGGGCATATTGACGGTGTGAGCGTGGGTGGCAGAAACGTCGGGGGAGTAGGTTGTGTATTCAGCGTAATCCGCATAGTTGACCGATTTGCGCTTCTCGGTTGCATTGGCCGGACTGTGGAAGGCGCTCTGGGGCGTGCCGGAGCTCACACTGCTGAAGAGAGAGCCGTTGCTGAGTCGGCTTCCGGGAGCAAGCCCGTGAGAGAGAGCGCCAGCTATATCGTTGTCGTGGATTGCGTGGCTACTGGACAGTGGCTGGAGAACGCTGTTTGTTCGCGGAGGGGTGGTGGGAGCGGACATGGCAGGATGATGCTGCAAAGCGCCACTGCCGATGAGGGAGAGTGCGGGATTCATCGGACCGCTTCCGATAGCCAGACTGCCCATGAGCTTTTGTTCTTCGAGGGCTTGGTGATGCTCGAGCATACGCATTTGCTCTTCAAACATCTTGCGCTACTGCAAGCCCTGGCGTTCGTGCTCGAGTTGCTTCTGTTCGATATGCTGATGAATCGGGTGTCAGTCCAAACTCGTCACGCGGGGTAAGAAAAAGGCGTACCGAGTTTACATCTGGGAAATTAGCACCTGGGGTACAATCCAAAACCGCCGTCAGCGACGTGTGAAACCTGGTGTGAATGCGTGTGCGTACCGAATTTGTAAAATCGAGAAACGTGGGCTTGTTTTCCTAAAACATGAGCCTCCTGTTACCCAGAGCCAACCCGTATTGATAGAAATATGATACTAAAGCGCTGCCGAGCCACCCTAAACACCGCCAAGCGCTCCGCCTTCTCAATCCAAAAACCCATAAACGAAGCGACCCAAACGTTCACGCATAGAAAACGAACTGTATTTGTTCTATTATATACCATAAAGATACGCAATCAGTAAACAATTTCCAGGCACGGCCAAAATTTACATCAACAAATGCGGGAAATATGGGACGAGACAAGGACTGAATGTGATTACGAATAGAATAACAGACTAATTGATTCAAGTGCTTACAACTCCATCGGTATTGTCCCAGTGAACCTGGCCGCTCATTCCTTCAAGGCCTCACAAAGTCCGGATACGGCCAGGGAGCCGTGTTCAAGATGCGTTCGGCACACGACGGCGGTCATGTGCACACAGCCTGTGATGCTGTCCATCCATCTTGGGCATCCATATATCAGTGTCAGAGCCTGGTTTAGATTCAGTGTAGCACGTGAGCGAGGGTGTCGAGCTTTGGGTATGGATTGTTGAGATCAGGGAGGTGGAGAGGGCAGGGCTAGCTTTGTCGCGGAGACTAGATACGGTCTGGTCCTTCCGTATGCTAGAGCGGGCACGTACGAAAGCGACTCAACGCAATGGGCTCGGTGTCAGGTTGGCACACGAAGGGTAGGCGGGCTGATGTAGGACTACCACACTCCTTCCAGGCGAGAGTGTTCCTTCCGAACGGAATTGCCGGGCCAAGAGGCGAGCTGAGTGCGCGACTGAACAGCCCCGACGGTCAACCGAAGCAGAGCAAGCTAGGCCTATCCGTATAAATAGGTGAGTTGGCTTTTTTGGCGGGTCTTCGTGTTGAATGTACTCACCTAAGTCGCTTCCGCACAACCGAAAAGGCAGCGAGACTGGGCAGGGGAGCACAACCGGCTCAGCCGTGGTTCGCGTCAAGCTTCCGAGTGCAGCGTGGATACCCAACGGGGTTTCCGTGCAGTCTATCCTCCGGTTTGCTGACCAACTCAGGAGTCTGGCGTCCATGCACTAAGCTCGTCGTAGCCCGGCTTGGATTGGGTGTATATGAGCGAGGGTGTCGAGCTCTGGGTACAGGTTGTGAGAGGCTGGACACCGGGTTCGCGGACCAAGGGAACTTGTGGTTAGTCAAGTCGGCGGGTGGCATCAGAGTTCGAAGGTACTATGAGAATCGGGGGTATTGTAGAATTCCGGGTATTCTAGGAATAGGAGGTATCAAAGAAACTAGTGGTATCGTAAGGGTCGGGGTAATTAAGAGTCGGGTATCCGGGAGTTGAGGTATCATAAGAGTTGGGGTATCGTACGAGCGTGGTGCGTCGTTGGAGTCGGGGACGCGGATACCGGCGAGACGACCAATCGTGTTACCCAGTGCCGCCTGCCTGGCCCCAATGTCGAAACAGCTCGTAGAGAAAATAGCTGGCAAATATGTTGATATAAAAACTCTTGCAAAGTTGTAGAATGTCCGAGTACTGGATCAAGGGAGTTTCCGGCCGAAAGAGATTATACCAAGGAGCGAGGTGACATGTCATCTTGATACTGGAGAGGGGGACCACGGCGGATGCCCGAACACCATCTTGGAGAGCGCGAGTCACGGTGTACAATCCAACGTGCGCTTCGGGGCCTTGGCTCGGGGAATAAAACCGGTCGACGTAGGCTAGTTTCTCGGCACACAGGTGGTGAAGACCCTCCGGGAGTTCGAAAATGGCTCGCACATGAGCTACCGTATACCCTGTTGTGGACATCTCAGCCGAATGCGCTCGTGACATGCGAGGAAACGACTTACGATGAATCCCCCCCCTCCGCTGCTTGTCCAAGACAAGCACCGTATCGAATCGTGCAGGCCGGCTAACGCGATCAAACCGGTCAAATTTGGTGGGTTGGGCTCGAATCACATCGATGTGAGGGCCCTCGGAGGGCTTGAAGGGCGGAGGAGAGTGAAAAAGTCGAGCGCGAGACCAGCTCTGGACTCTGGTTTTGGATGTGACCAGCGTTGGGATCTGTTCTTTGAACGCGGGGCATGCGTTCTTGAGGTATTTGGTGAGGGAGGGCAAGAGCCGGGGCGCGTCGTTACGTTGTTCGAGGGTACCAAGCTTGATATGGGCGTCCGTGGGAGTCTTCGCAACCACGAGTTCAGGATCCGGATGCCAACGCTCAGGACCCTGATCGGCACGTTCTTCTGGCACCCAACGACCACCAGCATGTTGCTGCGTGTCGCCCAAGAACTCGTCTAAACGAACCGCCAACTCAGTTCGGATCTTGGCATCATTCAGGTCGTCTATATCCTCTTCCTCTTCCTCCTCGTCTTCCCATGCGTCATCGTTCTCCAACACCTCAGCGTTCGCCTCCTGTACCTCGGCCAGTACCTGCGCTAGATTGGCTGTGCTCCCTATCTCGTCTAGGTATTCCTCGTGCATTGCTAAAGCCTCGACTCGTTGAATGTACATGGCCATCTGCTTGATCGCATTGACCCGATTCGACGCCTTGTATCCCATCTTCGCAAAGTCAATGTGCAAGCGCTCCGACGTCTCCGTATTGTACCCGTCCGGCGTCCCGAGCATTCGAATCAGCCCGACATAGTGCTGGATCATGTGGATCTTCGGTATCCCATGGAACGCCTCTCTCGTCTGTAGTGCACCGAGTGGCCAAAAAACCGACTTGTTTTGATGAAAGGTCCGTAAGCATCGTTCCATAGAATTGAGTTCGGTGTCGGTTAACGCCGACGAATGAGCCAGATACATGAAGTCGAGCAGAGCGCGCGCCGCCGCGACAACTTTCTTGTTACGATCAGACACTACCGGTAAGAGGACTTTAGCCATTTCTTTCAGCTCGCGACCAGTCCACTGAGAAACACTAGTTATCCCGTTCTTGAAGTGGCGCATACCATGGTATTCCGGCATTGTCGAATGTCGCTCGTCCATAACCTGCTTCTTCAGAATCTCGGTTACCCATCTAGTAAGATGATCTTTCATCACGCCCTTGTGTAACTGATGAAGCAGATCCGGTGTCAACAGACAATCGACGCGAATGTAAGGATAACCCCGCCAAAATGGATCGACGTCGAACAACCCCATCCGCTCGAACTTTGCGTTCCCTCGGACTCGATGTGCGTCCATTGCCTTGGTAACTTCGTCGTGTGTTCGCGGGGGCCAATTAGCTAAATCACCCTTTTGTTTTGGATGGGCAGTACACAGAGGGCAGTGAGTCTGCTTGATGCATGCCACCTTGCATTGCTCTGGAAAATCGGCGATGTAGGAGGCTAGCAGTGGGTATATGCGCCGAACTCCACCATCGGCACATGGCACTTCGACGCCCGTCTTGGCAGCATCTGCAAGCGGCTTGACTAGGGCACGCATGCATTGATGGAACAGATGGCAACGCTGCAGTGCACGCTCCTCCTTGTTCGACTCACAACTGAGTTTAGGAACCGGCAAGTATCCAAGGAGAACATTAGCGCGTTTCGAGGTCCGCCGTCAAAGGCGTTTTGGCAGGTTCCCAATTGTTATGTAGACCGGATGGGCTTTTTTGTCACCGCTAAAATTGGTGAGTTTGGTCTCGTCTGAAGAGATGATAACCGGAATGATCGTTCCAAATTCGTCCTCAATTTCACCCTAGTCACAACCGCTAAATGCATAGGCTACATATGATTTATTATAACTCACTTGCATCTCCCACATCCAGTCGGCCGTATGGATATCATCCCGTATTTGGTCGGTCATCTCAGGTGACGTCCATTTCTTGATCGGTCTGAACTTCATGAATCTTCCGAGTTGTTTATTTCGCAGGAGCTGCTTGATGATTTCAAACGCATCTCGCAGCCATAGCTCGACGATTTCAACGCCTCGGTCGCCTTCAATTGCAAGTGCTTGGACCGCCCAGCCCGCTCCATGAGGTAATTTGTCGATATCAATTATCATTGACCAATTACTATCGTAGGGCATATGTTCACAAAGCTATGTATGGTAAGAGTTGTGTATGCGCATCAATTGAGAGACGAACATACCCTCTGCAAACGAAAGAGTTTGTTTCGGTAGTTGGCGCTCATGCCGGAGGCCATCAAGAGTTGAGCGAGGTCGAAGACTTGTCGGTCAGACAGTTTCCCTACGTCTGGATATTTACCCTGACTCATCTCCTGTTCCGTTGCCAGGCGAACGGGTAAGGATGCTGCGCCAGGCTCCTGCAGCCAGAATCCGCCAGAATTCCGGCGGAAAATTCCGGCAAATTCCGGCAGCCAGTTGCCAGTGCAGGTGCAGGAATGGCCCCAGGGGTGCCGGAGTCCTGCGCGGATTCCTGCAGTACTGGCATACCTGCATACTGGCATACTGGCATTTGGGCACCAGCACATGTCTTCATGGATTGCTGCTGTTAAGCACTCATATAATGCGCAAAATTCAGGAGATTCGAGTGATATTTAAATGGTCCTAAACGGACAAGAAATGGCCAGTATCGGCGCACATTCATCTCAGGAAAATAATCAGGGGGATGCGCAGATCTACAGGCTTGCTATCCTTAGCTCTGAGCGTCCCTATATGCATATCAATCGACCCGTCTCACTGAGAGGAATCCAATGAATATATTCCCATTATAATTGGACCCCTGTGTAGAGAGATATCAGCGAAATATAGGGGGAAACCCCTAAACAGCGCCACATGCACTAGTAAAACTAGCCGTGCAAACCTCGCTCCCTTGTGCGGAACCGATGTGAACTGCCATCAAGGCACTATGTACAAAAAATCAGCCTGATTGGAGGTGTTCTAGCGGGTGAAACAGGGGGAACAGCGCCCCTGATGCTGAGAATACCCCTGAAACACCCATAGAGACCCACACATTGAAGTTATTGCTTCCTGAACATCACAGGCAGATTCAGAGGCATTGATTACACTATTATAGACACCTGTAATCTCTCAGTCAAGGTTGTAAGATAAATTTGCAACATGTGCACTGATTCTGTTGGAGTGACAGTGAGGTCACCTGCACACAACCCAATGCATGGCCATCCAGTTGATGGATTCACTAAATAACTTACCAGTAGGGGTTTTCAAGGTGCTGGAGAAAGGCCAGCTGGTTAAAATGCTGTGAAACAGCTTCCTTTGTGGTGAAATGGCATATGCGCATTTACCAGAATATCTTCTAAGTACTGATATGGCATAAACTACATGCTAATAATTTTTATGCGTGATGATATTTACATTAGTGTGATCCCTAGAATTTTGCGCATTTTATGAGCTACTTTGCAGGAGGTTGTGGTGAGTTTCATGGCAACTCAATCGTTGACCACGAAGACCCGAACGAAAGAACTGCATACAAGTTGGCAGAATCAATTTCTTATAAGGTGTGTAACATATCATTGGAAAGCCCTTTTCCATGCGCATCTAATGAGCTATAACACACTTGAATGTGGTGACCTTTGACTATAGCCAGTAGCAGGAGTCCGGCGATTCTGGCAAGTTCCTGCACCTGCCGGAATTCTGGCACGGGCTCCGGCAACTGGCGTGCCAGTGCCAGTGCCAGTGCCAGAATGGCCAAAAAGCGCAGGAGTCCTGCTGCAGGTGCCGGAGTCCTGCAAAATTCTGGCACAGCTTCTCTACGAACGGGTTGTCCAACGGTTGGTACGTGGTATTCCTCGACATAGACTGTATGCCCGTGCTCATCGGTCTCTTCGCATAGTTTGATTGTTACACCACTGCTATTCGATCGATCAGAAGGTGAATGTGGCGGATTTTGGTTCTCGGGTAGGAATTCGTCATCAGATTGTATGTCCTCTACTTCATCATTAAATTCCTCGTCTGAATCCACCATTTCTTGATCGGATCCAGCTTCAGAGTCTTGGTCTTCACCATAATCACTCGACGCCGCTTGTTGTTCCGCATCTTCTGGTAATTCCCATTCCATTGGGTCTTCGTTCCACCTCGCACCCAATATATCCGCGTCCTCCGCTCTCTCCTCATCTATGTAACTATCGCCCGCCATCTCAATATCACTGCTCAAATGGGCGTTTTGTGATCCAGAAGCGGGAGTGTTAGCGCGACGCAGACGTCTAGGGGACATGCCTGCGACTTCAATCTGCCATTTAAGCCACTCCTCCTGAAGCTCCCGGCATTCTTCAACCTTCCGTATATGCTGTGCAATCCCTCTGTGAGTCTTTTTCGATGTTCCACAATGGCGACAATAATATCTCCGTCCGCTGGGTCCAGGGTTAGACGGGCCGGCACCTTCGTGTGTGTCTACCAGATGCGCAGTACGAGCCGCTGGGCTGGTGAACAGGGCGGGGCATTGCGGGCATTGGTACTCAAGCATAGTGAGTAAATGCGCTCGGTTGGGTAGTGAAAATAGCGGGGGTAGTGGGAATAGCAAAAATAGTACAATGTAGTGGCTTATACTGAGCGGTAGCGCCCGTGATCAGCTGATGTAAACAAATAAGACCCTGATGTTGACACAATCTACCGTTTCTGGTCAAGGGTCCTTAATAGCCTCTATCACTCAGCCTCGACATCTCACCCGGCGAGTCGACCACTATGGACGCCAGCCCCGAAAAACGTGTGCCAAAGAAAACATCGAGGCTGGTCGATTGGGGTACGTAGCATGCATTGACGCTATCTAAAATAGAATCGCTAATATTATATCCAGAAGCGGACAGAGCGAAGTCCCGAGCTAATGTCGAAACTCGCGCTCGAAACAAAAACGTCCAAGAGGAGGAGAAACTTCTTGTTTGGGAGGAGGAGCAAGAGGAGGAGGCTGCCGGATATGTTGAAGAGAGCCCGGCTCACAAAGCCCCCAAACAAAAGGCACCGGCGAAAAACGCGGTCGCGCCACGATCTTCGAGCCCTCCGGGGGACGATGCTTCAGGCACCGACGAAGGTAAGAGTTTTTCACGTACTGTCTGCCCTCTTGCTAACGCGTCATCACGGTCTTCTCAGAGGAAGCTCGCAACATCGCCCAAGTTAGAGCGGACAAAGCCCGCTTCTTGGAACTCAAGTTCATGATTTTTGGCCGCAACCAAATACCCCTCGCTGAGCTTGAGCTCCTCGACCTCTCAGACCTCGAAAAGCGCTGGAAAGACGGCCCAGCCAAATCTACGAAAGGCAAAGGCAAGCTACCGGACGCTTTGCCCAAGAAGAAATCCGGTGCTCTTTCCAAGAAGGCCGCCAATAAGACACCGGCCAAGGTTCGAGTTACCAAGAAGTCGGTATCAAAGGTACGAGCCATTTGTTTTTCGAATACCCCTTTCACCTGTTTACTCGGCATCTAGGTCTCAATGCTCGACTCTCCGCTCGTCGCCTTCAACCAGGCAAAGGAGCAATCAATGCGTGCCGAATCAACCCCGGTACCTGCAAAGCGCACCCAAGACACGTCGGGTGATCGAGACTCAGGGGCCCAACACCCTCGTTTAGACCTTGCCAGTATGTACGCTGAAATATCAACCCAATTATCAATTGCTAACCATATCCGTTATATTACAGACAAGTCAAAAATATCTCGAATGTCAGCACCCGCGGTCAAGGGCCCATCCTTTGATAATCCCGTTGCCTCAGCCACCACTTCCCACGCCAGTTCCAGGGTGCCGAGCGCCGCACCGTCTCGCTCGCAATCCATTGCGCCATCTCACCCGGTTCCACGAGGCGGATATGCAGACTCCGACGGAGAAGCTTTTGACTTGAATCTTGGGCACGACGAGGCTGACACTGAAACCGGCAACCAAGCACCCATCATGAAGCCGGCAAAGAAAAGAGGCAAGGTTCGTCTGATGACTATTTTCATGCACCCGGATTTCTATTCTAAGATCTCGTTAACAGCAGCCCAAACCACGCGCAAAGAAGGGAGACATCACGGACCCACAGGAGAAAGCGCTGATCAACCGCACCGTTGAAGAAACGGTGGCTCTCCTCGTCACGGACATGTGCGCAAGCACGGATGAAACCGAGATCAAGATCGCCAAAGCCTGGGTGACGGCTGTGAAACGCTTGGAGATGTCGGTTGAACAGTGGCAGATGACCGAGCACAACCTTGCCGTGGTGAGTCTTAGTCCGGTACATCAAACTAGACTTGAGCTAATCACAGCCGTTTCTTAGGTTAAGTTGCTCATCGGCGGGTTTCGTTTGCGCGGTCGTCAGCGTACTATACAAATCATCCTCTCTCACTTTGACCTCCATTGTTCTCCCGAGCAAAACGCCGATGATGTTAAAAAACTGGCCGCTAAGCTGTTACCGATTGAGTTTCTTCGTGACGTGAGTGTCCTCAGAAATGCTCAATCCGACAAGTGTTCATTTCTTTTTTAGCCCAGTGAAGACGACGAGGACGCTGGCAACTACCAGAGCCCAATCATCGCTCGTGTAATTGCCGCAATCTGGTTCACCGCCGCTAAGCCGGTCACGTCCCGTTACCCAAACCTCTTGAATCCTGTACCGGTCGACGTGATAGCGTTTGTCTGCGCACTAGTAAGTGAATCCCGCGTCATTGAAGTCACAGCATTACTCACCGAGAATTAGATGCAGGACATCCTGAAGCGCTTGGCAAAGGACGGCTACATCAAAGTCGAAAAGCAAGCAACGACTGAGGAGGAGAAGCAGAAGAAGGAGGAGGAAAAAGCGCGCCTCAAGGCGATTGCGAAGGCGACAGGGGTGAAACCGGAGGCCTCCGAAACTCGCGCTGCCATCGATCCCGTCCGGGCGCTGATGCCCGCTCACTACGCCAACCTCGCGGTTTTCCAGCAAGTCATGGGGCCCGAGTTTGACAATTACCGGGCTGCATTGTACAAGAACGCTTAGTGAGTTCTGCCGTGCTACATGAAATATCGAAACTAAAGGCTTTATTCGTTCAGCAAGTGGGCTGGCAAACAAGCGGAGGACTCCGACGAAGAGGAAGAGACAGAGACCCGCCCTGTCTCTGGTGTCTTGACAGCGGCCTCGTTCGCGGGAGACCTCAGGAATGCCCGCGCCCAAAAGACCGCTCCCCCCACTTCTGACTCGCGTAGTCAGTCTGGCTCCAAGTCAACCTCCAAGCAAAAGGTCCGGCCCCAACCGTCGTCGAGGCTCTCGGATGACGAGCAGCGGCCTGGTGCAGGTTTGAAGAGTCGCCGCCCGTCCAGCCACCCTGTGAAGGACTGTGGTGGGAACGCGAGCGCCCTGTCAGATGCGCAGGCTGAGGAATCAACCGGTGGAGCATCCACAGGCGCTCCTGCCAAGGAGCGCGTTCCCGCTGGAACGAGCGGAAAGGGGCACCATGAAGAAACCGACGGGGGGATTCGGGAGGCGAACGACACAGACGAACCTGGCGAGACGAGGCAGGGTGCCGAAAAGCGCAAATCGCGCAAGGAGCTTGCCGCTGACGACCAAGGCGACCAGCAAGCCGGGTCAGCATCTGAGGACGAGCACCCAGTCAAGAAGCCTAGGCTGCACAAGAAGTCTACGTCTGCTATCCCGGAGTCCGACGAAGAGCAAGACCGGTCCGAGGTGGAGCCTGGCCAGGGCAAAGCAGAACGCGAGTTACAAGCCCGCGGGGGTACGGAAGCCGTTGAACAGGCCGCTGATGTGGCTCAGAGCCTACCCTCGAGTACTGCAGTATCCGGTATTGCTCGCCCATCGTCTCCGCTCTCCGAATCTCCTGAATCTCCCAAATCTCCCGAAGCCCCCACAACTCCCGATGATCCCAACGAGTTGTCCGCCCCAAAGCGAGCTACTCGCTTGTCGAGCCGGGCTGCAACGGAGGCTCCGTCGGACAAGGCGCCGATGCTGGTCGCAATAGAGAAGCTGAAGAAGGCAAACACCGAGAAACACGAACGAGCAGCTCAGAAGAAGAAGGAGGAGCAGGAGTTGAAGAAGGCGGACGATGCAAAGTGGGAGGAGATGGAGCGCAAGGCGAAAGGGCCGGGGGCGGCCAAGCCAAAGGCAGGCGGCAAGCGGAAGAAGAGAGTTGCCAAGTAATAGTGACTTCCGCGATGTCAGCTGGGTGACAACGTCCAGTACGTCCTATCCATTTTTGTTTGCATGTCGTTTTCCTGACGCGATCAGTCAACACCCAGCCAATTAATCTGTATTCGGTCCGACCTTTCCCCGAGCCCACGCGGCTATTCCTGGTTTTGGCGTGTTTGTACATTTTTCTTTACCTCCCTCTAGTACTCCGTTATGCTGTGATTCGTGCGGCTCCCAAATTTTCATTTGTACATATAGCCTATTTTCATTCAATCACAATCGAGATCCATCTAACAAAACGAGATATGAGTGATAAGTACACACTATACGTACTATTTCGGTAACTGTAGATACTATTAACTACTACGGGGGTAGTATTGAAGTACTACAGCAGACTACGAAAACCAAAGCCACTACAAATATACTATAGCTTTGCTATACCTACTATGATTTCGCTATGTGATTACTATTTCCCCGATTCTGGTCTATTACTCAGTAAATTTACTATATGGGTAATCTTTCATACTACAGGACGCTATGTACGCTATAGACTTGCTTAGAGCAATGCAAAATACAATAATCAGGGTTGTTAGCCACTATATGCGCTATTTGGACGATCTTTCAGCTGTTTATACTCTATTGGTACAACATTGTTGCATTATGCTTTGTGTTCTAGCCTGTTATCCTATAGAACCTCACAAAGCGACACCCAGCAATGCTAAACATGTTTTTGATCATCACCTGATATTTTCAGGAACACTACCCAGAAAAGCCTGCCAAACATCGATTTGCTATTCATGAAACAAGAAATTACTCGGATGTAATATTCCAGTACCATCAGGTTAGTTTCACTACTATGTATGCTATAACCAATATCATTGGCCTACAAAGATACTAGGAGTAGTGGAAATAGGGATAAACAGTGGATGAAAAACACGGAAAGCAGTATGGAATAGTAGGAGAATAGCGTCTCATATTGAAACCCCTACTGCATTGCGTTGAGCAAACTACCCTCGCTATTGATGCTATTTCAACTATTTTCTACTATAGTCGTTGTTATAGTAAAAATAGTGTAACTCTGGTTTTGCTGATGGATAGTCTTAACCTTTCACAGTGTAAACTGACTCAATATAATATATAAAGAGCAAGACTACAGCGGTCAGGTTCCCTTAGATATACTTATTATAGTTCAGCCCTAGTCGCTTGGACTATACTATTACTAAACTTAATCTATACTTAAGCGATAGCTTAATATGGATAAATGGGGTGCGCCTAATGCGTATATTTCCTCACCAAATAGGTACTTAATTCCCACAACTGGCAGGTACTTATTTATACGCTAACTTAAGCAGAAGTCTATATATATGGAATCACACAGATGTATCTAATCAGGTACTAGGATTCCCACTTATTAGATACAGTAGATCACACAAGAGATAAGAGATAAGGTAAATACAAACCAAAGCACACAAGACCAATCAGGTGGGTAGTACGTCAGGAAAATATGGAGTAATGATAAAACAGGTTTCCTTGGATTATATGCAATTTATGAAAATGTCATAAACTCAAATTTATTTTCCCACAAAGTCTCTCAAAATCCATTTTGGAAACAAGTTTGAGGAATTTGAATTTCATAAATCTCATAAACTGGGTTAAATCCATATAAATCCACGTGAATTGAGACCCCCCCTTGGTAAATTTAGGTTAATTCACAGCTATAAAAGAGGGGCGGACAGAAATTCCCACAACTGGTTAATATGCATAAATTTACTGTTATTCATAGTGATAAAAAACCCAGGTTTTTGTTATGGATACTAACATCTTTACTTAATAGAGTCTGCCCTTGCCTACTCTGAATGCGTCTTAAATGAATATTTCCTGATTTCTGCTGAATGTGAATGCGCGGATTTGTACAGTTTTATGTCTCCATAAATTGTACTAAATCCTATCTCTTTTGCGCACTTTATCTCGTAATTTTAGCTTAAGAACTCGGCGAGATATTCACTAAACAACTTCAGGCATCGCTTATCATAAGGTATTACTAGTATATTCCGCTTATAGCTCAGCGACGGCTGACTCTATCACGCTGATCAATAGCTTGATCGATAGCCACGCTTCGGGCGTATCTTCTCACCGAAGATCGGCCCGATCCCCGGACTCCTCGCCGAGCTTCAGGCCGAAGATCGAACTGATCTGATTGACTGATCAGTTCTGATCTGACTCACACACTGAGTCAATGGACCCAGCTACCCTTAATTAGAAGACTCTATGACTCACTGAGATGTTGGCTCCGATCCATGTATATAGTTCATATTATTAATATATCAAACAACCAATAGCATACACTGATCCAGTGATGCCACCGATCTACACCCAGTCATTACTCTAAACCATCCTGTATGGGGATAGGGTATTCCCCATATAGCCGGAACTCTCCTTAGAGATCGGCTTGGCATGACTGTCTCTATTTGGCTCACCCAGGCTTCCCTCAGGGTATAAAAGAACCCTGCAGGAGACCCTTGCAGAGCCACCTCCTCTTACTACCCACCTGATTGGTCTTGTGTGCTTTGGTTTGTATTTCTCTTATCTCTTATCTCTTGTGTGATCTATCTGTATCTAATAAGTGAGAATCCTAGTACCTGATTAGATACAACTGTATGATTCTGTATATACATAGACTTGTGCTTAAGTTAGCGTATAAATAAGTACCTGCCAGTTGTGGGAATTAAGTACCTATTTGGTGTGAGGAAATATACGCATTAGGCGCACCCCATTTATCCATATTAAGCTATCGCTTAAGTATAGATTAAGTTTAGTAATAGTATAGTCCAAGCGACTAGGGCTGAACTATAATAAGTATATCTAAAGGAACCTGACCGCTGTAGTCTTGCTCTTTATATATTATATTGAGTCAGTTTACACTGTGAAAGGTTAAGACTATCTAAGTTTTACTTGATAATCTCTGAGATCCTATATTAGCCTTCCTATTGAATCTAGGAAGTATTGTTTACTATTGGAGTACTAACCAACTACATTGCTTAAGCTCCAGATATCCAACTGTACTCCAACCCGTAACATTGGTGAAGCGACCCAGGTACTTTATCAAGTAACTCAACAAGCAATAACTCCTTTTTAGGCTATACCATTGCCCAAAACGGATTTATTCAGTTTTAGCCACGAAGATTATCCATACACCTTCCTGACTGAAGGTAGCATATCTTGGGCTATTGAATTGTTAGATACAACTGATCCATTGCATCCAGTTGTTGTAGTATCATCCAGATACAGTCAAACAGGCTCAGCAATAAATAGAATTATTTGCTTTATTTTCAGTCCCACTTATCGCACTTTCATTGAAGAAGTAGGACACAGAAGCACCATCTATAATATAGTCTTACCAGCTGTAGTTAGATTTGAAAGCTTCACATACAATCAAACCTTTCAGTTTGAGCACAACTTTCATTTTTCCTCATTTGCATACGGAAATACTTCATTTGAAGATCTAGTAGCTATTGCTGTACACATCTATTGCCTAGACAATTGAGCTCTATAAGTACAGAAAGATACTTCTTTGGAGAAGGAAAGTTATGGCAGATACAATGTCACAA
This sequence comes from Ceratobasidium sp. AG-Ba, assembly GCA_016906575.1. NCBI lineage: Eukaryota > Fungi > Basidiomycota > Agaricomycetes > Cantharellales > Ceratobasidiaceae > Ceratobasidium > Ceratobasidium sp. AG-Ba. The sequence continues at coordinate 1,775,841 of CP059611.1, read as the reverse complement.
TCAGTGCATGTACCAGGAAGCTATATGCATCGCACTACTAGTCATCCCAAGCCACCTGAGCAGGAATCTACTTATGAGTCTAGACTTGGGTCAGACCCAGAAGGCAGACATCCTCAGTCAGACTATGGCCTAGAACTGACTGACACAGTGGACTTAGAACCATATCAACCAATACCACCTTTGCCCAGTTCAGTATACAGCGCATTGACAGATAGGGAACAGCAATGGCTCACCTATCAGCCAGTGTCTACTAGATCTACTAATTGGACAAGGTTGGAGAAACAAATTTCTGATAGAAGGAGACTTGCAAGGGCAATAGGTCGAAGGATCTACAATGTGGATAGACCCATTGATGCTCATAACAGATATCCTTTTACAGGTTGCAGAGAACAATTCCAGGAAATTCTTGACCTCTTGGATGATGTATGCGCTTTTAGGCCTGAATGGATATTAAACTCAACAGAAGAACCTATAATGTTTTTGGACTTTGCTCTCCATAGACGTTTAAGGATGAGTTTAATTGGTATTAGACACCAATTCCTCCATTATGCGCCAAGCAATGGCATACCTCACCCACCTATCCCTACACACCCTGAACCTAGGAAATACTATGGATTCACTAAAGAAGCACATGAGATAGCCTCAGTTCTTTTTAGAGATGAAGTAGAGCGATTCCTTGCTTATGTATATATTGAGCATAAAAGGAATCAGGATGGAAGGAAAGGAAAGGCTAGAGAAATTGAAGAAATTCTCTGGGAAAATTCTCAGTCAAGAACCGCTACTCCTGAACAAGTAGCAGCTCCTAATCCTAAGTTTACACCAGCTAAATCAATTTCTCATGAGGGAAGAGAACAGTTCACACCTTTACTAGCTGAACATGATCTTATCGAAGAACCCATTCCTGAGAATGATCCAGAAGATGAACAAGCTGAAGAAGAGGAAGTAGAAGATATTACAAGACAGGTAGACGATTCTTATGCTAATACAACAGCTAGGACGATTCAACCTTCTGCAGTAGCTTCCACTTCTGCAATATCAGTTAGACGCTCTAACAGAAGCTTAATAGGTCCAGTTACAAGCTCACCAGCTAAACCAGGAGTCTTAGGGGGGATTACTCCTATAAAGGATCCAGGTGTCGCTTCTATTAGACCTATGTTCACTCCAGGATCTGTAGCTGATGTAGAAGCTAGTCGCATTTGAGGAGTCAGGAACCCAATTGAATCCTTACAATCCCCATTAGATGTACCTTTTACTCCTCCTGAGCCAGGCTTTGCAAGGCGCCAGGGAGTAGGTCCTAGGAAATCTGGAAGGGTTGTTCAGCCTCTCTGGATGGGGAATAGGGAACCTATAGCTCTACCTCCGATAGAGGAAGTAAGGGATTCAGACAATTCAGATTCATCCTCCACTGATGATTCTCCTTTAGTAATGAAACCTCAGGTTAAGCGTTATTCAGTGGATAACCCAAAACCAAGGGAACCTATTAGAGGGAGACTCAGCAGCGCTTTCCTCAATCTAGAACCAGCAGCAAGTACTTCTAGAGTAAGGCTGGAAGTAGGAGAGGAACCAAGGAATACTACACCTTTTAGGATAGGTGTTAGTTCCAGGTTTGCATCAGTTAATCAAGAGATGTCTGAAGCAGATAGGCTTGCAGATGAAGTAATTAATGGTGCAGAAGAACAGGATGAGTTTGAAACCCATAACCAAGATTTGGAGTCATGGATACTTTTAGAAGAATGGCAGTTTGCTATCGCTTTTGAGAAGCTAAATCTTCCAAGAAAATATAAGCTTCAAGATTACTTGAGAGCTAAATTAGATCAAGATCCTGAAGATACTGAACTTATAAGGCGACTAAGGATAGCTGCTGAATTTTCTAAAATTAATTTAAGAACTGAACCAGCTAGGAAAGATTCCAGGAAACCTATTCTTGCCGCTCCTAAAGTGTCATCAGATCCAGAAGTGATTGAAATGATAGAGGAGCAGGAATCTTACAAAAAGGATAGGTATAGGAACTCTAATTCCAATCGTTCTGAAGATGCGGCCGCAGGAAGGCCTACTGAAGATAATAGACACAAAGGATTCATAGAACCTTCTGGTCCTGTTATTACTATTCAAGCAGAACCAGCTGCTTCTTCAAGCAGACAACCTGTCTATAGTCCTCAAGGTAACACATTCTTAGGAATGCAACCTTTAGTAGTCAATCCTCCTCAAGGATCTGAAGAAGTTATTCTTCCTGTTCAAGTTCAGCCACAGGAAGAAGTGCGACCACAACCTCAAGTCAATTTTGATCCATATCAACCTCATTTCATCAACCTGAGTAGGAACCAAATGCACCTAGCTAGTTCTCCTCCTAATCGTCCTCAAGGACCTCCTCTACCAACAGGACCATCTGGTCCCAGTGGCCCAGGAGGTTATAGGAATCCAAATAGGGGAGGCCCACCAGGACTGCCAATTCCTCCTCAAGGAAATGGTCCACCAAATCCACCCTACAATCCTAATGCAGGGAATGGAGGCCAAGGACCTCCCAATCCTCCAAATGGAGGTGGTGGAGGTAATGGACCACCAGGTCCTCCTGATGATCCCAATGGAGCATTTCCATGGGTTCAAGGACCTAGAGGGTTTCCAGGACCCCCAGGAAGACAAGGTGATCCAGGTCCAGCTGGAGTTCAAGGTCCCCAAGGGGATAGAGGACCTCCAGGACCTCCTGGCCCACCAGGTGGAGATGGAGGTGGAAATGGAAATGGGAATGGTCGCCCTAATAACAATAACAACCAGAATAATCGACCACACTTAGACTTAAAGCTTAAGATGGAAATTATACCTGAATTTGATGGAGATCCAGATGAGTTGTATGAATGGATGGATCAAATTCAACGCTTTATTGCTATGGGTCTGAATGAGAACAACCGCTTAACTCAAGCTATTCCATTTAGATTCAAAGATGAGGCTAAACAGTGGTGGTATCAATTTTCTGAAGCTCAAAGATTAAGAATGTCAACTGACTGGCAACTCTTGTGCAATCGGCTCATAAGTTTCTTTTGGACTCCTACTTGGATTACTGAAGCAAGGAACAAAGCTTTGGCAGCCAAGTATAGGGATTCAGGTCACTATAAGGAAACTCCTGTACAGTTTGCATTGCGCAAGAAGAAACTGATTGACATGGTTGAGAACTGGAATGATCTTACTGTAATAGCTGAAGTAGCTAGATCAGCACCTACTCAATGGCGCACTATTGTTAACCATGAGGAAATTGCTGACTGGGCTACCTATGTTACTAGGATCAAAGAACAAGAAGACTTGCTACAAGATTGGCCCAAGCATCACAGTAGTGGGCAGGTCTCATCAGACACTGTTAGAGAAGTTATGAAAGCCATCAAGGCTGAAAGGCATAAGAGACATGGTCACAAGGCCAATGCGCATGCAGTGGATTCCAAAGGACTCAAATCCAAAGGAAGGCAATCTGATCAATTCAAGGGATATAGGCGTCCATTTAAACCTGATGACTCCAATGTCACCAAGCATAAGAAAGGTACTCCTAAGTCTAGAGGAATGAGAGGTTGCATACACTGTGGTAGCAAGATGCATTATGACAAGGAATGCAAACATAACAAGTCAAATGCTAACAATGTCCAAGTTTACTTTGCAGGTACAACAGAAGAAGAACAAGCATTGTTTGCAGAATATGAAGCCAATGCAGCAGAATATGAGTCTGAAACAAAGTCTGAAACTTCAGATGAAGAGAAGGATGAAGATAGCTCTTCTGATTCTTCTTCTGAGTCGGATTTTTAATTGATTCCCAGTCTCCTGAATTATCCAAAACTAGAGACTTGGGAGTTGGTACAGATTCTAAGGATACATTAGCAAGGCACAATTTTAACGCTATAGGAAATCAACAATTGGCTAACACACACCATTCAACTCAAGTATTACCCAGAAATGAAAGTCTTAAACTCCAAGACTTACCAGAAGATAAGACTATTACCTTGAAGAAGGTGATGGACCGCCCTCCTGGAACTCATTTCTTAGGTACTAGACCTACAGTAGCTATGGCTAGAGTTAATTCTGAAGAAGGACTGACAGAGATTACTGTTGATTCAGGCTCTTACATTACTCTCATCAGTCATAATTATTGGTCAAGTATGAAGAAACCTCCCAAGGAGAAATCAGGTCAAAAGATCAATTTGATTCAGGTGACTGGTAGAACAAGCATAACTGGATATGTAGTACTGGAACTAACCTTCCCTACTAAGGATGGACCTGTTAAAATGCAGGTAGAAGCCTATGTAGTGAAAGGTATGAAAGTACCCATCATCCTAGGTAATGACTTCACTAACCAGTACAGAATATCAATTGACAGACTGACTACTCCTAGTAGAATCATCTTTGGTTTTACAGGTAGGTCTGCCGATGTAATTGAGTTGGAAACAGAACCCAGATCAGATGAAGCAGGAAATGTATTTAGAGTATATACTAGACCAGACTTCAAATCTAACCTTGAAAGAAGAGCCTTCAGAAGAAGAAAATCTGCTAAAAGAAAGAACCAGGGCAAAAGACCAGGAGGAGCCATTCCTGTCAAACTAGAGAAGGATGTATACCTTAAACCTGAGTCTCTGACTCGCGTTGCTGTTCTAGTAGACTTCTCTGAAGATCAAGAAGAAGGTTTTATTGAAGGAAGGCTAGAATCTAACTCCAATTCTGCTGACTTCTATGGAACATCGGATTGCATTATTACTCCCCAGAATAAGTCTATACAGATAGCTAACTTCTCTCAGAAGCTAGTGCATTTACCCAAAGGCCATGTCATAGGATATATGCATGACCCTAGGATTGCATTGGACAAAGAGGATGATCTATCTAAGGAAGCCACTCTGGAAGGAGAAGCAAGAGTGCATCTGATTAACTTGCTCATGAAGGAAGAGAAAGTCCCTCCTCCAACTGAAGAAGAGATTGAACTCTCTAAGCAGCCAGAGGGAGGTCCCAAGACAGCTGAACTACCTGATCCTGAGCACATACCTAAGGACAGGTTAGTAGCAGAAATCAATTGGGGAGATACTCTTACTCCTGAGCAGAAAAAGGCTTTAGAAAAAGTCGTCCTGAAACATCATAAAGCCTTTGGATTAGATGGACGACTAGGTAATTATCCTGAGGAGATAGAGATACCTTTGAGACCAGGGACTAAGGAAATATCATTGGCTCCCTATAGACCAAGTGAGGAAGCAAGAAAGGTTATCAGAAACCAAGTGCAAGAATGGAAGCGCTTAGGGGTTATAGAGGAATCTAAAAGCTCTTGGGGCGCACCAGTCCTTGTGGTATGGAGAAATGGTAAGCCTCACATGTGCATTGACTATAGGAAGCTCAATTCAGTGGTAATCCCTGATGAATACTCTCTACCTAAACCTCAGGATATCCTTCACACTCTTGAAGGAGCTCAATACTTATCTACTCTAGATGCGTTAGCAGGTTTCACTCAACTGACAATAAAGGAAGAGGACCAACCTATAACTGCATTTAGATGTGATGAAGGCCACTTTAAGTTTAAGAGAATGCCATTTGGATACAGAAATGGACCGCCTAAATACCAAAGAGTAATGTCTAAAATCCTAGCCCCATTCCTATGGACTATTGCAATGGTCTACATAGATGACATTGTTATCTTCAGTAAGACCTTTGAAGATCACTTAGACCATGTGGATAAAGTCTTGCAAGCAATTGAAGACTCTGGACTAACTCTATCACCACCAAAACGCTTTATGGGATACCAATCCTTATTGCTTTTAGGGCAAAGAGTGTCCAGGCTAGGAATGTCTACTCACAAGGAAAAGGTCGATGCCATTTTACAGCTGGAAGAACCTAAGGATGTGCCTACCTTACAAACATTCTTAGGAATGATGACCTACTTTTCAAGTTATACTCCATATTATACTTGGATTGTAGCTCCGCTTTTCCACCTGTTAAGAAAATCTACCAAATGGCAATGGGATAAATTGGAAGCTCATGCATTCAAACTAGCAAAGCTAGTCCTAGCCAATGCACCAGTACTAGCATATCCTGTTCCAGGAATGCCTTACAGACTATATACTGATGCATGTGACTTTGGAATAGCCGCTATTTTGCAACAAATTCAAACTATGAAGCTCAAGGATTTGAAAGGTACCAAGATCTATGATCAATGTAAGAAAGCTCATCAGGAAGGACAGCCAGTACCTAGGTTTGTCACTCCTGACTCCAACAGAAAGGTCATCCTGACTGGGGGGGCTAATGGTACTGAAACCTTTGACTATGAAGATACTTGGAATGAAATTTTCGATGAAACTGAGATACATTTAGAGCGTGTCATTGGCTATTGGTCAAGAATACTCAAAGATGCTGAAACAAGGTATTCAGCCACTGAGAGAGAAGCTCTAGGTGTAAGAGATGGACTAGTCAAGTTCCACATGTATCTTGAAGGTGCCAAGGTTATAGTAGTATCAGATCATGCTGCCCTTAGATGGAGTAAGACTTACCAAACTATCAACAGAAAACTATCAGGCTATGGAATAGTTATTGCAGCTTTCCCTGACCTGGTAATAGTCCACAGAGCAGGTAAAGTCCATACTAACGTTGATCCAATTTCTAGGTCAAGAAGAAGAATCCCAAGGCAAGATGGACCGCTAGCAGATACATCGACACCTCTTACCTTCAACAATGAGACAGAAGATGGTCTCAAGAACTTATACAAAGAAGTAGGAGTAGACTTTGAGAAGGACTTGTTAACACAGTCAACCATGCATACACGGGTTAATGTGGAGAAACCTTCCAATGTCTCCTTGGATACGTTTAAGGTAAGAACTACGAAATACAAAGCTAATGTTTCTCTTGCAACTTCAGGTTTGAATGAATTACACATTTGTATAAGTGAAGCAGAAGTGAAGAAGTTCTATGATGCATACATGAATGATCCTCACTTCGCTGATGTACTAAGGAAACTGCAAGGTGAATATGACCCTATGAATCCCCCTTACAAACAGTATAGGATTGGAGAAAATGGTCTAATTTACTTCTGCAGAGATGATAATTACAAGTTGTGCGTTCCTAAAGACTTACAAAAGGAAGTAGTAGCTGAGATCCATGACTCCTTGCAAGAAGGCGCTCATGCTGGTTATCACAGAACCTATAACAAGGTTGCATCCACCTACTACTGGCCAAAAATGGTACATGTCATTAAGGAATATGTGCGCACTTGTGATATTTGTCAAAAGGCCAAACCAAAGCGACATGGTCAAAGAGGATTCCTTAAATCCATTCCAATTCCTAGTCAACCTTTTGAGGTAGTAACTATGGATTTCATTATGGATCTTCCTCCAAGCAATGGATATAATGCTATACTTCCTATAGTAGACAAACTTACTAAGTTTGCGCATTTTATACCTTGCGCCACTAGTATCAATGAGGAAGAAACAGCCAAGCTTTTCCATGCGCATATATGGACTAAGTATGGTCTTCCCAGGCAAGTCATAACTGACAGAGATGCTAGATGGACAGGAGCTTTCTGGGAACACCTAACTTCCTTAGTAGGAGTTCAAAGATCACTTACTACTGCCTATCACCCTCAGGCTGATGGACAGAGTGAGATTATGAACCAGACTTTGGAGATAGCTCTCAGAGCATTTGTATTCCCTTCAATGGACAATTGGAGTGACCTCTTAAATGACTTTAGTTTCGCTTATAACACCATGGAACATACATCTACAGGTTTTACACCCTCTTATCTACTTTTAGGTTTTGAACCACTTCGACCTTCAGACTTATTAGCTTCCACTAGTAAATCTATAGCTAGACCTACAGTTGAAGACCCCAAAGCTGTGAACTTCGCTGAAATGATGCAAGCCATTCGCTCTCAAGCACAGGATGCATTGAAATTAGCGCAAGCTCACATGGAGGATCAATACAACAAACACCATAGCTATCTAAATTTACAAGAAGGTGACTTAGTCATGCTTAATCCTCACTCTCTGAATCTACTTAGGAGTCAGAAGGGTAAAGGAAGGAAGCTACAAATGAAGTATGACGGACCCTTTGAAGTTTCAGAGAAACTCTCAGATGTAACCTATCGCCTTAGGATCCCTGCAAGCTACAAGATTCACCCTGTGGTGAACATAGCTCACTTGGAGCCCTATCATAGGGATAAGGATGGAGACAGCCATCCTAAGAAGCATCTGAATAGAGCTGACTTTGAAGAAGTACCTGAATATGAAGTTGAAGAAATAGTAGATGAGAAGATGGTCAAGAAAGGACAAAGAAAACAACGTCGCTACTTAACCAAGTTTGTGGGATACTCTCCTGAATGGAATGAGTGGTTATCTAGGCAGCAATTAGCAAATGCACCTAGGATACTCAAGGAATGGGAACTTAAGCAGCGCATACAAGCCCCTAAGAAGGCTTAACCCTTGTGCTTCCCTTCCCACAATAACCACGTGATTTCTTTGTTATTTTGTTTACTGACAAATAAGATTTGTAGGTATATAACGGTTAGGTTTTACTCGCTTACAGAACATCTATCACAACAATGGCCAACATTTTCATTGCTATCTTTGTTACCCTCTCTATTGCCATCCTTACTGGTTCCCTGGGCTACTACCTATATAGCCTAGGAGAAGACTTCATCTGGATTTGGCCTGGACAACAAGTCGTCATGGAGTACTCAGACAGACAGCGCACTATCACAGTGACTGGCTGGGTGATTATCTCCCTGGCTTATAGACTTGTTTACTTAACTAGGCTAAGGAGCGCCATTGCTGTAACACCAGCAAACATCCTCAGCATTGCCTTAGTGTCTAGGCAGCGGTCCTATCGCCCCTATGAAGGACCAGGCAACAGAGGAATGCCCTCTGAGGTATTCATCTTACCAGATCACCCATATTGTAAGTAATTTACTAGATTCATCTGGCATTTACTTATAGCATGGACAGACCAGATGCCTAATAGAGAGCGACAACAATACCTAGGATCCTTCTTACAGCTGTAAGATAAGATCCTAACCCAAACCTGGGTAAGCAGATCTCCTCTGATAAGCTTATCCAGATGACTGATCTCAGTGATCGTCCTGATCTAGCTCTTATCTCAAGAATTCTTTAATTTTCTTCTTTAAGTCATGTACTCCTGTATATAGATTTAAAGTATAAGTTTGATCTCTCCAAATCAGACCTCATAAAATGAGTCAGGCTATTCAATCTCAGTTGAGAGCCTTGAACCGATGATCAAACCACAGAGATAAGACAGATCAGAAGATAAATGAGCATCAGCATGTGAAACTATAGAGATAAACAGCTGAGCGCACTCTATTTGGAGCCAAACAGAACTTCGGTCATTTGACTAGGCTTCTTATTGGCAACCAGATGTGAAATACATGCATTATAAGAAATTAACACGTCTATATGCTACTCTAAGCTGCTGTACTCTGTAGTATCCCACTGTCTAAACATGTCTGACTATCCTACTCGCCCTGACACCCCTACAGGTTCCACCTTCTGGGATGTAGCTGAAAGGCTACTTTCTGGACTTAGATGGGAGCAACGAAGGGTCCAAGGGGAAAATCGCAGCAGGAGGAGGGAGTTCCCCTCCAATTACCAACACCTCTATGTCGACATCCCTCTTCCCAACTATCCACAGTACAATAACCGAGATCACTACCCAATTGAGGCACCTGAGCCAACTCAGGATGATCCTCACTTTGAGTTTGGATGGCCGGCTCCTCCCTCTCCTGGTTTGGAGCCTACCCCATTTGATAGGGTATTGATGAAAGGTTGGGGTGGACGCACTGAGTACCCTCTGGCTCCCCCAAAGAGTCTCAGTGTGCTCAGTTATGAGGATTACATAGAGCGTCAAGAAGAGTAAGTGCTTCGATTGAGTCAAGATCTTAAGCTGATCTGTTTATTGCACAAACAGACTGACTCAAGATCAAGGCCAGGAGTCGCTTCCTGAGCCTGATCATGACTCTGAGGAAGAAGAAGACAAGCCAGAAGTAGTCAGGACTGGTATCTTAGAGTAAGTCCGCTTCTTTTGACTCATGATCTTAAGCTGATTAGTTTAGACTTGCATACCCACCTTCGCTGGTCTATGCCCCAGAACAGTCTTCTGACTCTGAATCTGATTCTTCAGAGTCATCTGGAGAACTCAGAGTGATGGAACTAGACCTGGAAAGGAGGGTTGAAGAACAGACCAGAGAGTTTGAGGAAGTGTCAGCTCGTCTTAGGGCTGCACAAAGGCGCCTCAGGGAGATGATGGATGAGAGAGACTTGTATTAATGTAGACTATACTGCCTGAATGCCATACATTCTTAATCCAAAACAGTGTGAACAATAAGATTCATCTTATCGCTTTGATACTATTGGCTAAGAGTCTTTCAGATGGTCGACTTAATCCTCAGGTTTTGAGTTCTGTTATATTTCCATGAGTCCGCCTTACAGGTATTTAAACAGTCTTTGAATCACTCTCATTCTTCAGCGGTTCAACACCCTCTAGCTCTCTCACATCTCCTCTACTTCTCTACTACACTTTACTCTTACCAACATGAAGGCCTGCCCCACCATGCTCAAGTCTCACCAGCGCTCTGCTATCTGTGACTCCATCATGGTGTCCAAACTCTTTGCCTGCATAGCAGCGCATATGAGGCAGGGTGAAGGCAAGTTTGGCTCTAGTGCCAATATCCTTGAGCCCAAGTTCAGGGATGGCATAGAGATATACTTTGGTAAGGAGGAAGGTTGGTATAGAGAGGGCTGGTATCTCATGGATGGAGCAAACTTTGCTTTGGTGGATGCGCTCCTCCAAGTCCGAGATGCTGTGGGCACCTATTGCAATGACAGCAGCCTAGCCGAGTCATATGACCTTGAAGACTTCTCAGGCAATGGCCCCTTGTATGAGCGCTTTAGGAAGGCTGGAATTGCCTTTCCTCTAGAGCCAGAAAAGGGCTTTGACTGTGAAGATTGGAGGGTCCCTCGCGCCACTATGGCTGATCTGATTTTTGATGTGGTCCACTCCCAGATCTGGGGCTTGCAAATGATTTGCAGCCTCCACTCCCTGGCTCAGTTTGAAGGCAGGCTTAAGCATGCAGTCTTGCCCTCTTTCCCTTGCGCAATGGTGCATGCAGCCCAAGGCTGCTATGACAGGTATTGCCACACCTATTGCCCTGGGGAGTGGCTCGAGCCTGATGAGCTTGGGATCCCAGCTACTTGGGGAGCAGATATGGTGAAGTGATGCATTTACATTGCTTTGCTAGTTACTTATTCCTTTTATAGAACTATTACTGGGCCCTGTTCCTCCAGAACAAGAAGGAGGAAGAATTCATCGCCAACTTCTTAGCCCAGCTCAAGAAGTCGGCTGAAGAGAGTGGGTCTGAACAAGTCCCTTTCTTCACTATGGACCCAACAGCCCCTGGCAATCTTGTCCGGCTGAACCAAGAGCCTTTGCAGCTGCCAACTCCCCCTGATGAGGATGAGGAAATCCCTAACTGGCAGCAAAGGGTTCATTTTGCGGACATGAGCGCCCAGAATGAGGAATCAGAGGAGGAACTATCTGTTGATGAGTTCTCCCTGCCTCCTTCTCCTCCTGCCATCCCTCCTGGTCTCAAGGACAAGATTCTTGTCATCGAGTCAGAGGATGAATGGGAGCTTGATGATGGCTATGATTCTCTCTAAGTAAGTCTGCAAGTTCAGACTGGGGGGGCTATGTTATGGATACTAACATCTTTACTTAATAGAGTCTGCCCTTGCCTACTCTGAATGCGTCTTAAATGAATATTTTCTGATTTCTGCTAAATGTGAATGCGCGGATTTGTACAGTTTTATGTCTCCATAAATTGTACTAAATCCTATCTCTTTTGCGCACTTTATCTCATAATTTTAGCTTAAGAACTCGGCGAGATATTCACTAAACAACTTCAGGCATCGCTTATCATAAGGTATTACTAACATATTCCGCTTATAGCTCAGCGACGGCTGACTCTATCACGCTGATCAATAGCTTGATCGATAGCCACGCTTCGGGCGTATCTTCTCACCGAAGATCGGCCCGATCCCCGGACTCCTCGCCGAGCTCCAGGCCGAAGATCGAACTGATCAGATTGACTGATCAGTTCTGATCTGACTCACACACTGAGTCAATGGACCCAGGAACCCTTAATTAGAAGGCTCTATGACTCACTGAGATGTTGGCTCCGATCCATGTATATAGTTCATATTATTAATATATCAAACAACCAATAGCATACACTGATCCAGTGATGCCACCGATCTACACCCAGTCATTACTCTAAACCATCCTGTATGGGGATAGGGTGATCCCCATATAGCCAGAACTCTCCTTAGAGATCGGCTTGGCATGACTGTCTCTATTTGGCTCATCCAGGCTTCCCTCAGGGTATAAAAGAACCCTGCAGGAGACCTTTGCAGAGCCACCTCCTCTTACTACCCACCTGATCGGTCTTGTGTGCTTTGGTTTGTATTTCTCTTATCTCTTATGTCTTGTGTGATCTACTGTATCTAATAAGTGGGAATCCTAGTACCTGATTAGGTACATCTGTTTGATTCTGTATATACATAGACTTGTGCTTAAGTTAGCGTATAAATAAGTACCTGCCAGTTGTGGGAATTAAGTACCTATTTGGTGTGAGGAAATATACGCATTAGGCGCACCCCATCCATCCATATTAAGCTATCGCTTAAGTATAGATTAAGTTTAGTGATAGTATAGTCCAAGCGACTAGGGCTGAACTATAATAAGTATATCTAAGGGAACCTGACCGCTGTAGTCTTGCTCTTTATAAATTATATTAAGTCAGTTTACACTGTGAAAGGTTAAGACTATCTAAGTGTTACTTGATAATCTCTGAGATCTTAGATTAGCCTTCCTATTGAATCTAGGAAGTATTGTTTACTATTGGAGTACTAACCAACTACATTGCTTAAGCTCCAGATATCCAACTGTACTCCAACCCGTAACATTGGTGAAGCGACCCAGGTACTTTATCAAGTAACTCAACAAGCAATAACTCCTTTTTAGGCTATACCATTGCCCAAAACGGACTTATTCAATTTTAGCCACGAAGATCATCCATACACTTTCCTGACTGAAGGTAGCATATCTTGGGCTATTGAATTGTTAGATACAACTGATCCATTGCATCCAGTTGTTGTAGTATCATCCAGATACAGTCAAACAGGCTCAGCAATAAATAGAATTATTTGCTTTATTTTCAGTCCCACTTATCGCACTTTCATTGAAGAAGTAGGACACAGAAGCACCATCTATAATATAGTCTTACCAGCTGTAGTTAGATTTGAAAGCTTCACATACAATCAAACCTTTCAGTTTGAGCACAACTTTCATTTTTCCTCATTTACATACGCAAATACTCCATATGAAGATCTAGTAGCTATTGCTGTACACATCTATTGCCAAGACAATTGAGCTCTATAAGTACAGAAAGATACTTCTTTGGAGAAGGAAAGTTATGGCAGATACAACATCACAATCAGTGCATGTACCAGGAAGCTATATGCATCGCACTACTAGTCATCCTAAGCCACCTGAGCAGGAATCTACTTATGAGTCTAGACTTGGTTCAGACCCAGAAGGCAGACATCCTCAGTCAGACTATGGCCTAGAACTGACTGACACAGTGGACTTAGAACCATATCAACCAATACCACCTTTGCCCAGTTCAGTATACAGCGCATTGACAGATAGGGAACAGCAATGGCTCACCTATCAGCCAGTGTCTACTAGATCTACTAATTGGACAAGGTTGGAGAAACAAATCTCTGATAGAAGGAGACTTGCAAGGACAATTGGTCGAAGGATCTACCATGTGGATTGACCCATTGATGCTCATAACAGATATCCTTCTACAGGTTGCAGAGAACAATTCCAGGAAATTCTTGACCTTTTGGATGATGTATGCACTTTTAGGCCTGAATGGATATTAAACTCAACAGAAGAACCTATAATGTTTTTGGACTTTGCTCTCCATAGACGTTTAAGGATGAGTTTGATTGGTATTAGACACCAATTCCTCCACTATGCCACGAGCAATGGCGTACCTCACCCACCTATCCCTACGCACCCTGAACCTAGGAAATACTATGGATTCACTAAAGAAGCACATGAGATAGCCTCTGTTCTTTTTAGAGATGAAGTGGAATGATTCCTTACTTATGTATATATTGAGCATAAAAGGAACCAGGATGGAAGGAAAGGAAAGGCTAGAGAAATTGAAGAAATTCTCTGGGAAAATTCTCAGTCAAGAACTGCTACTCCTGAACAAGTAGCAGCTCCTAATCCTAAGTTTACACCAGCTAAGACAATTTCTCATGAGGGAAGAGAACAGTGTTGTGACCCGCACAACGGACACAAAGCACAGGAATAATTAAATACTGATTTATAGCATTTTTCTCCAAGGTCGTACATGCTATAAACATGGTCACGTGACTGTGGCGCTTATTTGCTGAATGAGCGTTTGGTGCTCAAGAGCTATGAGCTGGGTCACGTGACTTCGGCGCTTAACTCGGCGCTTATCTAACTCGCTCCTCAAACTTCTCTCCCTTGTAATGAGGATCGAGGAGCGAGTTGTCAAGTGACCAGCGGGTAAGCGCCGGCGCTTAGCTCGGCGCTTATCCAACTTGCTCCTCAAACATCTCTCCCCTGTAATGAGGAGCAAGGAGCGAGTTATCACGTGACCCGGGCGCTTAAATCACGTGACCTTTGGACTAAGCGCGGCTCTATAAGATTCGGAGCTGCACAAACCTAAGAGCGGGTTACATAATGTGTAAACAATGTCACATGACCCCCCAACACCACCATCACACACTCAAACAGGTCATGTGACCAGTAAACCACTGCGGACTGCGCCGCAGCAATGACTCACACCCTTGCACAGGGTATATAAAACGATGAAGCAATGCTAGGAGCCCTAGTTTGCTTTATCTCGTCCACCACCAGACTCATACGTGTAAACTACAGATAGACCACCAAATAAACAAACTACCACACAACAAACGAACGTAGCCACTAGTTAAGGACAACGAAGGAGAGAGACGACAGGGTCCTGACATTATAAAGCAAACTTACTACTTAACTAGTGGCGTAACACAAGTATTTCGCACAAATACTAAGGGCCGAGTACAAGGAGATACCGACCAACCTCTGTGTTACATAAGAGAACGATAGAAAACTATGGCGCAGCAGAACACAGGAAGAATAACAAGAGCAATGAGCCGAGCATCAAACGCACCACCAACGACACAACCAACTACTGTACCCCTCTCCGCAGATCCAGCAGACATCACACTGCCAGGGATGCCTGGAGGAATGCCTCAATATCAACCACAGATAATACACCCCCGTCCCCAAAGGACTATCCATATCCCAGATAGCGCGCCACCAATTCCCATGCGGGATGACTCAGTTGACGAAGTGGATGAAATGACTCGTATATTACAGGAACAAGGGGAGGAAGTTCTCTCGGACCAACAAACAAAACCGCCCCTTACCTCTGGAGATCAGGAAGGTAACGTAACCCAACAAGCGCCCAGGGAACGAATCCTGGTACCCCTAGCAAACAATCCTATACAAACAATTGCAGTCGCATTACAACAAGGACTGTCTACTCTTAAGAGTAATGTCCTAAGGGAGGTACAAAAATCCATTGAAGCAACGGAATCCAACAAAAGACTGATTGAAGCGCAAAGGGAGTTATGTGAAGTAACCCAAGGGGAGGCCACCAAGGCAGTAAACAACGCATATGTGGCGGCAGAAAGGGCCAAACAGATAGAGCATATCACAAAAAACCTAACCGGGCAAGTAGAAGGGCTGGAAGCAACACTCAAGGAGCTAAATCGGACACTGCAAGCTCAAATGGGAGTGAACAATAACTCAAACGATCGGCTCATACATTTGGAAGAATTAGGGGAGACAATAGAACAACGAATCACAGACCTGGTCAACAAACAAGAAGGAAAGCCCGATCAGGGACCCAAACCCCAAAGAACCCCTTATTCTGGAACACAAGGACCGCAAAGAGAACCACAAAACCCTCCGTCCAGGTCACGATCACCGTCCCTAGAACCCTTTGCCCATAGGTCATTCCAAAGGGAATCTACGGTTCAACCAACCGCAAGGCCGGAAAGAAAAGGGAAGGGGGAATCGGAATTGGACCAAGAGGAACCTGAACCAGAGAGACCATCTTTCCTGAATCAAACAACAACAGCTGGAAACACAATTCCCAAGGAAGCCCGAACAAAGAAACCAGAGGCCTTCAACGGTAGGAAAGGCAAGGAAGCGGAAAATTTCATTATGAAAATGGAAATCTACTTCATTGATTATGAAGAAGGGACCTTTGATGACCGAAGGAAGATTACTAACGTACTAATGAACATGTCAAATGGAGATGCCGCAAATTGGGCACAACCATTCCTGCACAAACTATCCTCAAATGAAAGACACCCTACCTTGAAATCTTGGACCAGTTTAAGCATGTCACGCCGAAATTCGGCATGCGGAAATTATGCTGAAATTCGGCTCCCGCTCCGGCAAATTTCAGCGATGCAGGAGCCGGAGCCGGAGCCGAAATCTGCTGAGCCAGCGGAAATTTTGGGCGGAATTTCGGTGAATTCCGGCATACTTCATGCGGACAGAATCGCCGAAACTCGCGCTTTCGAATGAATGTTTTTTTGTTGCAAACGGCCCATAACTGAGCGAGCAATAAATAGGTTGAGTGCACCATCGGGGGGATGACTGCCAGGTCAAAAATGTGTGTCCTTAGAAGTCGCGTCGCACTTCCAGAAAAAATGCCATAATACGTAGTTAAATTCTGGCATCATAGATATATAATTAACATCTTCATAATAAATTACCTTGAGCCTCCACAGCTTCATCCTGGTCCAGGAGGGGTTTACCCCTGAAAAGCGCCACAAGCGTTAGTGAATCAAGCCGAGCAAAACTCGCTCCCGCGTGTGCGCTAGATGCGCACTAGCTACTATATGCTACCTGCAAATTTACAGATCAAAATACGCTGTTCTAGTAGGTGAAATGTCATATATACTGTGTCAAGGGGGTGTACTTCCCTGAAGATCGCGTAAACTGCCTCAATGAGTGATTTCTGGCCTTTAGCCCATTAGTAAAACCTGTTCAGAATAGCTGAAAACCCATGATCGCATGTGTCAGATAGATCCAATATCATCAGGCAGGCTCACATCGCTCACAGTCAACCTGAGGTTAGTTTGACATAACTCTAGAAGTGCCAGATGTTAGTTCTGACACTTCCGGAGCTGCTATATGCGAGATATTCTGCATACAAGGGTAAATGATCATTCTAAAACTGTTCGCACTCACCGTTTTTGCTAATTCTTGCCAATACCAGCTGTGTGAGATATGAGGGGGACAGGGGTAAGTGAGCAACTTTCTCCTGCATTTAATCCACATATATTCATCTATAAGACTTGAAACTTTGTACATAGTCTATTGATGGTATCTAGAGATGATTCGCTAGTACCAGTTCACTTGAATCATGCTTTCTAGGCGATGGTGAAGGGTGCAAAGTACCAGGGCGATTATTTTGTAATCGTACCTGCATTTTCTCAACCATAATAATTTACTTTTGTAACGTTATGTACATATATCGGATCGCAGAATTATGCTCTATTTTCTGAGCTACTTAATGTACGTTTGTGGCGGGTTCTGGGGAACGCCCATATCGACCGCGAGCCTTCGTACATGGGTTTCGCTGCATGTATGCACACGGAGAGCGCGGGAAGCGCTGAGCATCACCGAAATATTGGAAGATGCCAGCATTCCGCCGAAATTTTGGCTTCCCGCATGCGGGAGCGGGAGCGGGAGCGGAAACCACCAAAAAGCGCCAAAATTCGGCGTGCCGGAGCCGAAATTCAGCAAACTTTCGGCGCGACATCTCTAGACCAGTTTCAAAAAGTCCTTTTTGGATGACTTTTCAGACCCAGTAAAGAAGGAAAAAGCCATCCGGGAACTGAGCAAGCTTACACAAACAAAAAGCGCACAAGCCTACGTAACCCAATTCAGGACCTTTCAACAAGAAGTAGACTGGAATGACGAAGCGCTTATGGATCGTTTCAAAGAAGGTCTCAAGCCAGAAGTCAGGAAGGAACTTCTGAGAATTACAATGCTGATGGATGACGAAAAACTTAATTTGGAAGCTTTATATAAGGTAGCGTGCAAGCTCGATGACATGATATATGCAAATCAGAAACTTAACCAGCCAAATGCTGGATCTTGGTCATCAACATGGAACCCCTCAAGGGCAAACACACAAGGGAACAAAAAACCAATCAATACTCAGAGGAGTAGGTCTGAAGCTAAACAAACAACAATGGTACGGATACCAAAGGAGGAAAAGGACCGACGCAGGAAAGAGAGGCTCTGCATCAAATGCGGTAAAGCAGGACATGTCATGAAAGACTGTCGGGGCCAGTGGACCTATAACAAAACCAAGGTGCAAGCAAAGGCGAGTACTGAAAAAGAGTCAAATGAGCAGGGTTCCAAATCCGAGTCGGAAAACTAGAAGGGTCAACTGAATCTGTGTCAGAAGACCCAAAGAAAAGGACTCCGACTGATGTATATTACCTGAAGAAGTCAAATAATCGATCCATAATATATACATCAGTCGGAGGAATCATGGAACCAACCAAAACACTCATTGACTCAGGGTCATCACGTAATTTCATCCATAAGGATTATGTGAGAGAAAAGAACATACCAACCACAAAACTCGCCAACAAGAAGTCGGTAATAGCCATAGATGGCAAAGAAATCAAAGATGTGATATCGGAAAAGACAGAGCTCCAGATTGAAGTAGAAGGTAAAACACTAAAATGTGATCTATATGTGATGCCCCTAGGGGATACAGAGATCATATTTGGCAAAGACTGGCTAGACAAAGCAGAACCAGTCATTGCGTGGAAAGATCTAACCATAACATATAAGGACCACATTTCAGGAAAGGCAGCAACAGAAGAACCAGTGATACCAAAGGAATTTGCAGACTTCCTTGACCTCTTCCAAGAAGAAGGTTTCAGGGAACTACCCCCACACAGAGAAGAGTTTGACTGCGCAATCGACCTAATAGAAGGAGCAGAGCTACCAAAACCGGCCAAGACCTATCCTATGACACCAGCTGAATCGGAAGCTCTGGAGGAATATATAGAGCAAGAACTAAAGGATGGGAAAATACGGAGAAGCCAATCTAGTATGGCGGCACCTTGCTTCTACGTAAATAAGGCAGACGGAGGTCTCAGATTAGTAGTAGACTACCGGAAACTGAATGCCATCACCAAACCATACAGGTTTCCCATGCCAGTACAGACCGAGCTTCTAGAACAGTTAAAAGATGCTAAAATCTTTAGTAAAATGGATATTAGATGGGGATTCAATAACATCCGCATTAGAGAAGGTGATGAATGGAAAACCGCCTTTAGAACAAGGTGGGGCACTTACGAAACCCTTGTCATGCCCTTTGGGATAATAAACAGCCCAGCTTACTTCCAAGCCTATGTGAACGATATATTCAAAGACCTCATTGGGGTCAATGTAGTTGTCTACATGGATGATATACTGGTCTCCTCCAGAAACAGAGAAGACCACATAAAACATGTACGGGAAGTTTTGAAAAGGCTAAGGGCAAACCACTTATTCTTAAAACCGCACAAATGTCACTTTTTTACTACGGAAACCTCCTTCATTGGGATTGTCATTTCCCCGGAAGGAATATCCATGGAAAAGGAAAAGGTAAAGGCCATTCTGGAATGGAAAGCCCCAACCACAGTTAAGCAAGTACAGGCATTCCTGGGGTTGGCAGGCTTCTACAGGCGATGGGTAGAAAACTTCAGCATCAAAGCAAAACCGTTAACCGAACTAACCAGAAAGGGTATTAAATTCAATTGGACAGACAGGGAAGAGAAGGCCTTCCAGGACATCAAGGAAGCCATCACAAAGGAACTGGTACTTATACACCCAAGACCAGACGAACCCTATATCCTGGAAACAGACGCATCAGGAGTGGCCTTAGGAGCAGTCCTAAGCCAGAAAGGAGACGATGGAAGGCTACATCCTATAGCTTACCTATCACAGAGCTTCACACCGCCTCAAAGGAATTACGACACATACAATAAAGAACTACTAGCTATAGTACATGCCTAGAGCACTGCAGGCTACTGCTGGAAGGAACCAAAATACCAATAACAGTATATACTGATCACCGGAACCTCCAATATTGGCAAGAAGCCAAGGTATGGAATAGAAGGCACGCCCGATGGTATTTACTGTTGGCATCATTTAACTACCAGATAGTATATCGGCCAGGAAAGATGTCAGAAAAGCCAGATGCGCTATCCAGACGACATGACCATGGGGACATACCAGTAGAACCCCAGATCATGATAGCACCAGACAAGTTCATAGGCTTCATGGCAGACATCAGCAGCAGTTTCCTGGACAAAGTAAGAGAAGCACAGAAGGAAGATGAAACCATCCGGGTGCTATGGGAAAGCGTCTCCAACAAAGAGGAACTACCACCCTCAGTAAGGAAGGAGTTCAGAAGATATGACATCAAGAATGGAATACTGGAATACAATGGAAAGATCTATATCCCAGACGACAGGGACCTCAGATTAGAAATACTCCAAAGATTCCACGATTCACCAATTGCAGGACATCAGGGCCACGCCAGAACCCTAGAACTAATATCAAGGGAATACTATTGGCCAGGCATCAAGGCGCAAGTCAACAGATATGTAGACACTTGTGAAATATGCCAAAGAAGTAAGGGACACAAACAGTCAATACCACACAAACCGTTACCAATTCCAGAAAAGCCATGGGAAGACATAGCATACGACTTCATAGTGAAATTACCCAAGTCAAACGGGTATGATAGTATCTTGACGGTAATTGACCGATTCTCCAGACAAGCCCACTTCATCCCTTGCCTGGAATCAACAAATGCAGAGGAACTGGCAGAGATCTTCATCCGGGAGGTGTGGAAGTTACACGGGACCCCAAAAACAACCGTATCCGATCGGGGTCCAACATTCAACAGCCAATTCCTCCGAGCCCTATACAAAGG
Source organism: Ceratobasidium sp. AG-Ba (assembly GCA_016906575.1). Classification (NCBI taxonomy): domain Eukaryota; kingdom Fungi; phylum Basidiomycota; class Agaricomycetes; order Cantharellales; family Ceratobasidiaceae; genus Ceratobasidium; species Ceratobasidium sp. AG-Ba. The sequence goes on along the minus strand of CP059611.1, from coordinate 1,754,720 downwards.
GCTGAAGATCGAACCTAGATTTTCCACAGCCTACCATCCAGAAACAGATGGAATATCAGAAAGAACAAACCAATGGGTAGAAGGGTTCTTAAGAACCTTCTGCAATTACAGGCAAGACGACTGGACAAAGTGGTTACCAATTGCAGAATTCTTCAGCAAAAACATCAGGCACTACGAAGGTCTACGTAGGTACTTGTAGTGTAACTGTAAGTGACCATTCACGTAGAGACAGAAGTTCTACGGTAGCTCTACGGTAGAGCTTCTATACTACGGTAGACCTCCCGTGGGTGTAATGTCTACCGTATGTTTGAGTCTACCGTAGAGTCATATCCTACAGAGCATCTACTGTAGAGTAAAATTCCTCATACCTACAACTCACAGTTTACTCTATGTTGTTTGACTTGAACATCACACTCGCCACGGAATCAAATCATGTCATCATTTCGTAAATCATCGTACGGTCGTAACAATCGTGTGGAGACATAAAAGCATTCAACTAGCACAGAAAACCAACAGCATTACCCAACGCATCTGGTATATATCTCACACTATGCAATGAATCATAAGATGTGAGATACTGTTACAAGGCCTGTGAGATGATACCACTCACCTATCCCCGCGCCCTACGGCTGCGACGCGCTTGGAGCGGACTTGCGTATCTTCAAACGGCCGTTAGATCCCGATGCTCGAGGCCCTATGACACACGTCAGCAGTGATTTCATAGCTCAATGCTGCTTACCTTTCGCGTTCCGAACCTCCACACCCTCGTTCAATTCCTTCCAGCGCTGCGACGGCGTTCCGACCGGGATCACAACTTCCAGTCGGCTTACTACGCTCTTGATTGCTGCAGTATTCGGTCCCTCTGAACGACGGTCCCGCGTTGATTCAGCAACTTCGAAGTCGCCCAGAGCATTGTTAGCTACTGAGGTGTGAGTAGTGAGGTGTTGTACATAAAATTGTGCTTACTATCTCCCCGCAACGCCGCCAGACGCTTTCCCGCAACATGCAAAGGAGGGCATGGACTCTGCACACGGCTACCAACGCTGGAGCCCGATGGAGAGCCAAATTCAGGAGACCCGCGCAAACCCGGGGCTGACGCTGCGAGGGCCCGCAACACTGGTTTTGCTCGGGGGCGAGCGGTCCCAGCAGGAGTGGCGGATCTATTAAGCTTAGCACTGCAATTGAGATAACTAGCATGACTCGACGTACCTTGATTTATCTGTTGGTGCCAAAATGTCGTCATCCGTGTTGGTATCCCCCCACCCGAGCTCAGCGTCTGATCCCCCGCCCGCTCCACTACCGTTTTCATCTTCCGAATGTGCCGCCGGGGCATGTTCATCGTCGCTCTCAGCTTCTCGATCTTGCGCTGCCGGGATCCCGGTCTTGGCGGCTCTAAGGCTAGCGAGCCTGGCCCGCTCTTCGCGGCTGAGATGATCGGCTACAAACATATGACGATTGTCGCGCTGTTCAACCGGTTGGACCTCAGCCGAGTCAGAGGCGGCCCGCTTAACCCGGGCCCCTTTCCTATCGGGAGTGTCATTTGGCTATTCCACAGAAGAAATGTAAGACTCACATGCAGCTTGTGTACATCTCGTATAGCAGGATATCACGCCGATCACCTTGGCCGTTCTTAGCCATATCCTTGAGGAACTTGTACTGCTCGCGGTACTTGGTCTCGACATCTGCAAAGGACATTCGCGGCCCACGAGGCACACCTTTGCCTCTTCCGGCACGATCCTCGACTTCGGGTAGCTTGCCGTCAATCCATTGTTCTACTAGAAACCCCATCTGTATAATATTAGCAGCAACCTATACAGATAAACATATGCTTACAATACCACAGACGATAGCAACAATTTTCAAGGGAATCGGGTTCCAATCGTCCGGGAATTTGGTTCCAATTGGACTGCGACCGACGAAAAAGGCTTTGAAAATAACGCGCTTGATCCAAGGATGACCGTAGTACCCGGTTTTAGGCTCCGAACCAGGCTACAAACCGAACATTCAGAGACATTCGATGCCAATAACGACATCTGATCAAGCATACCTTTTGATGAATGCCGTGCGGCAGCAGACGCTTGACTTTGTCGATGATCTCTTGCTCGGTCATCGACCCATCGTGAAAGGGAAAACAGTTCTCCATCTGATCACGTACGTGATCGCGCAGATGGCCATGAGAACTGTTGACTCGTTGGCGAAGCTATTCAAAGAGTTAGAAAGATGAAACGCAACCCAGTAATGTGACTCACCGTTTCCTTGTGCCCTTTGTCAAGAGGGTATTTGTCGGCGTGGATTTTCAACGCGACCTTGGCCGCGGCCCACGATTGGTGAATGAGTTGGACGTACTTCTGGGTGTCGGGGAACGGATGTTTCCCGTACAACTGATTGACGAGGATGGCGAACGCCTGGTCTATCAGTTCGCGTTCAACGCCGGTGTAGTTGCCCAACTTGCTACGTTCGGCATTCTTCTTTCGTTTCTACAGAGCAAATTAGTAAAGTCTGGGTTATCTGGGCTTATACGCACCTTGGCATGCGTTTCGAGCCTTTCATCGTCCTCCTCTTCTGACCAATCACCATGTTCGAGGTCTAAATCCGAATAGCGGCCACCGGGCGACGAGCTACGGGAGTGGATCCAAGAGCGCGAGGGGGATCGTCTCCTGTTGTAGGGGCGCGATCGGGATGTTGAACGCGGCGAACGCCGATCGTGGTACGCCGAAGAGCTTCGGCGTTTCGAGGACGACGCGGGAGGTTGGGAGGCAGGGCGTCCACTAGATTGAGCTCTACGGCGGGGAGACGACTGTGCGGGACTTGGGTAGTGCGATTCCTCTGTAAGATAGCCAGTCGTCAGTATTGAGCATCGCACCAAAAAGCAGTGACATACCATGAGTATCGACGCGTTTGCGGGCGTGCTCACGGTCGAGTGGTGACCGGGCACGCTTGCGGGAGGCTGTACTGATGACTGTGGAAGCACTACCTTTAGGAGGGGCAATCGCCGGACGGGCCGGTCCGTTATCCTGAACCTGAGCGCGTACCATGTTCATGAGCGTGGATTAGCATGTGTGAGTAAAGCGAGACGCATACCTTCGAGCTATAGTCGAACATCGTCTTCTTGCGGGCCTTCCGCGTGTCATCGATGTCCTTCCAGATGACCTCGAGCTCGTCTACATCGAGGGTGTCCAGGCCAGCGCGATTGTCGTATTTCCTGTTGTGACCTGCACAACGGACACAGAACACAAGGGTAATTTAATACTGATTTATAGCATTTTCTCCAAGGTCGTACATGCTATAAACAAGGTCACGTGACCTCGGCGCTCATTTGCTGAATAAGCGTTTGGTATCCGAGAGCTACGAAGAAGGTCACGTGACCTTGGCGCTTAGCTCGGCGCTTACCCAACTCGCTCCTCAAACTTCTCTCCCTTGTAATGAGGAGCGAGGAGCGAGTTGTCACGTGACCTGTCGGTAAGCGCCGGCGCTTAGCTCGGCGCTTATCCAACTCGCTCCTCAAACTTCTCTCTCTTGTAATGAGGAGCGAGGAGCGAGTTATCACGTGACCAGCGGGTAAGCGCCGGCGCTTAGTTCGGCGCTTAGTTCGGCGCTTATCCAACTCGCTCCTCAAACTTCTCTCCCTTGTAATGAGGAGCGAGGAGCGAGTTGTCACGTGATCCGGGCGCTTAAATCACGTGACCTTCGGACTCAGCGCGGCTCTATAAGATTCGGAGCCGCACAAACCTAAGAGCGAGTTACATAATGTGTAAACAATGTCACATGACCCCCTAACACTATCATCACATACTCAAACAGGTCATGTGACCAGTAAACAACTGCGGACTGCGCCGCAGCAATGACTCATACCCTCGCACAGGGTATATAAGACGATGAAGCAAAGCTAGGAGCCCTAGTTTGCTTTATCTCGTCCACCACCGGACTCGTACGTGTAAACTACAGATAGACCACCAAATAAACAAACTACCACACAACAAACGAACGTAGCCACTACTTAAGGACAACAAAGGAGAGAGACGACAGGGTCCTGACATTTCCGGATTTTCTTGATGAGCGCTTGACGAATAGCCTCATCGCGATTGAGCTCGTCTTCGATTGGATCTGTGAGCAGGGACAGGCTGAGTAACAAACAACCAAGCAGTGAATATACCGAACTCACCAAACCCTGCACCGCCCGCGTTGGCACCACGCGCACCAACGGCTTCCTCCTGGTCAGACAGATCCTCATCGGTATAATCCGGAGAGCTTTCACCATTCCGTACACTCTTGCCGTGACGGATCGCTTCGCGCCGTTGCTCAGATTGTTCAACGCGCTCAACTGGCAAGGTTCGAGAAAATTGGAAGTGAGTCGTGTGAGAAAAGAAGACGCAGATGCGTACATACCATGTGCTTTATGTGCTTCCGTCGGTTTGTGCGGTCGCCGGCCGCGACCGAGGTCTTCGGTGGTTTGGACACGCGACATGGAGTGGTCGGAAACGGGAACTAACATGTCACGTGCTCGGTGGTTCAAATTGCCGTTATTTGACCATATGCGAGCCCTATCCATCCCCCGCTGTTCATCATCCCTCTGCCTCACGCAATGCCAAAGTCATACGCATGTAATCGCTGTTTACGAAGATATGCTGATAAAAATTTACTTCGAGCTCACAAACAAGAACATGGTCAAGTTACGGAGGGACGCGCACAGTACAACACAAACGGGAAGGATATATGCCCCTACTGTAGCTTCCGGTTTGCAGGATCGGACGGTGTCGGCTTCCACCTTCTTCGAAATGAGCGTTGCGGCCCGTTGCACCAAGCATGGGAGAAGACACTTACATCTACCGAGACGAACGAACTTTCCTCTGCGGCCCCCAGCATAGCCGATTCCAACTCCTCGAGCGACGATTCGGATGCGTTTGACAGCCGACCTGAGAGGCTTCCTGACAGTGACAGCGACAGCAATCAGGCTTCGCCAGAACCGGCAGAGATGCAACAAATGGATTTGGACTCACCGGGCGTCGAATCAAACAGCCCCTCACCAGAACAGGGGCCCACAGACGAGGATTCCTCCTTGACTGAGACGACTGACGCGCACGGCAACGTAGTCTATGCTGAGCTGTTCCCCAATCCGAATGCTGGTCAGCCCATCCGAAAAGTAAAACTGGAAGACCTACCACCGCGTTACCGAAAATACCCAGACGTCGGCAAACTATCCAACCCTGAGTGCTTCCAAATCGCCCAGCTGTTGATGGAGTCCGGGGTCAGCGGCCGATTTCGGAACCGGTACCTCACACTGCAACGGGTAAGCGTATTGAAGAAGGTGCCAAGCGCATATACTCACCACCACGTCAGTTAAAGGACCGTATGCCTTGGGCAAACGACCGAGCTATGCTTATCGACGTGGATAAGCTACCGCACGGTCCCGATTGGCAGGTCAAATCCTGGACGATACATGGTAATCGAGGCGACGAGACGGTCGAATTCTGGAAGCGGAACTCATTAGAAGCGATCAAGCAATTGGTGCTTGACCGAACCCTGGGGCGCAAGATGTGTTGGCGCCCAGTTAGGCACTGGACGTGTCGACGGAAAAAGAACCGGCGTCGGGACGAACTGTGGACGGCTGATTGGATGTGGGACATGCAGGTCAGTTTGCTCGCATGTGGTTGAATAATACTTACATGAGGACAGAAAAAAATAAAGGATGAGTATGCGACACTCATCCCGTATATTGTTATGTCAGACGAAACTCGACTGACCAACTTTGCGGGGGATAAACGGGCGCACCCTGTGTACCTGACTGTCGGCAACATACCAAAACGGCTACGACGGCGGGTGTCAAAACGTGCAACAATTCTGATCGGGTACTTACCAGTGCCAAAACTCGATTGCGAGTCGAGTGACGAGGAGAAACGGACGATTAAACGCGATCTCTTCCATCGCTGCATGGAGGAGATCCTAGCGCCGCTGGTCGAAGCCGCCGAACATGGGGAACTCGCACCTTGCGCAGACGGATATGTCCGCCGCATATATCCCAAGCTTGCGGCGTACGTCGGTGATTTCCCCGAGCAGTGCAAGATTGCGTGCACGAAGCAAACACATTGCCCGATCTGTACCGTGCATCCAAAAAATAGAGGGGACCTAGGTGACTCAGAACTGCGCGACGCGAAAGATGTACTTACCACCATGGAACGACGTGCCGACAAGGGCGCGCGGCGTTTCGAACGGCAGGGTCTCTTACGCATACGGCCGTTCTGGACCGACCATGAAGACATCGAACTCGGGTCCTTCATTACGCCGGATCTGCTACATCAGGTTCACAAAGGCGTTATGAAAGATCACCTTATCAAGTGGGTAACAACTCACCTTGGAAAGCCGGTACTGGACGAGCGGTATGTCTCAATGCCCGATTGTCAAGGCATGCGGCACTTCAAGAACGGCATTTCAACTGTTTCTCAGTGGACTGGGCGAGAGCTCAAAGAAATGGTGAAAATACTCTTACCTGCGATATCGGACGGTAACGAGCGGGTTGTGCGCACGGCGCGATCTTTGATGGACTTCATGTACCTGGCGCACTATTCGTCACTAACCGACGAGGATTTAGACGCGATGGAGGATGCATTACGTACCTTCCATGACCACAAGGACGTTTTTGAGGAGATTGGGACTGTTGCGACCGACAAGGGATTCCATGGAATACCTAAAATTCATATGATATCACATTATATGCACCTAATTCGCCGGTTAGGCACGCCCGACGGTTACAACACGGAAACGTCCGAGCGCTTGCACATTGACTTCGCCAAGATGGGATATCGCGCATCAAACAAGGTAAATGCTACGAAACAGATGGCGCTTTACATTCAGCGTCTCGAGGCGATTGCTATGCATGCCGCTCACCTTGCCGCAGTGGCGGAAGCGGGGTCGGGACCGCGTCGGAACCGTAGCCAGCTAGTCCAGGAACTAGTCGAGCTAGTTGATGACGACCCTGATGAAGATGACGACGACGAACTAGATGAGGACGACTGGGACGCGTGGTTCTACGAAGAGGACGACCCAGAGGAGATGAAGCAAGCCGGGGTCGTGGTTCTGCCCGAAGAGGATTTCTTTAGTCGAGAGTGGGATAAGATGAAGGCGTACTACGAGGGCGAAGGCGGGGAGGAGCTGGGAACCAAGGATCTGTTCCATCCCAACCCTGTTCATGTGACCGCTAAAACGCCGACCGACAAGGGGGTTACTGCCGAGGAGATTACCAAGATTCATGGCGCAACCCAGTTCGTTCCTGCCCTCGAGACCTACCTGCGCAACGCCGACCCCACCCTCCATGACGTCTCCATACTGACTCGACACCGGTTCAATACATGGTCCCGCGCTCGTCTTTGCCACTCTGCTCCGCCTTACAACCCGGCTGAAGGACCGTTCGTTGATGTAGTCCGTGCTCAACCGATGAAAAAGGAGGGCGGCCGTGTCACTCGCCGGTCTCGGTTTGATACCGTCCTACTTCTCCATCGTAGAGACCAGGTCGGGGTTCGTCGTGAGTGTCATCTCCTTGTCTCTCCGTGTGCTGTCGCTCATTTGTTGTGGTGAAGGCTATCGTATTGGTCGGGTTCGGGTTATTTTTCAGCTACCATCCACTCTGGACCGCCTCCAACATGGCCCGCTCGTGTATGCGGACGTCTTCGATTCCTGGAGCCAGTTGCCGTCCGAGCCGACTGGCTTGTACACCGTCAAGCCTAAATTCACCACCCGGAATGTGCGCGTTTCCGTTGTACTCCCACTGTCCCTGGCTCGCATGACGTGTCACCTAGCGCCTTGCTACGAAAGCCGAACACTTGATACTTGGCTCAACGTTAACTCGGACGTGTACGCCATGTTTCCGACATTCTTGTTCAACATATTCGCGAACCACCAGCTCTACGGCCTGCTTCGCCATTGGGAACAGGAGGGGATGTGGCGAAGCAAGAAACCGGAGGGGCCGGCTACACAGGTCGACGCTGATCAAGATGGCGAGCATTACGAGCCAATACCCGAGCCGGGGTCATCCGACGAGGAGGCTGGCGATTGGGGTAGTAACAGCCCAGAAGATGACGATGACGATGTCATGGAAGTGGACGAAGACGCATCGGACGACGAACACAGCAATCAACTCACTCGAAGAGGTCGACCGACGGCGCAAAGAAGGATTTCCCAAGTTCGTCGTGGGCAAGGCAGAGGCAGGGGTAGAGGACAAGACCGGGGTTTGTTGGGGGCTGGGCCCTTGTCTGCCGCGCGTGGCGGATCGGGCGGTCGCGCTCTCGCTGTCCGTGCTGGCGCAAGGGGTGGTTCGCGCGGTGTCCCCCGCGCGCGCCGACCTCAAGGTTCGCGACGTGGTTAGGATTATGATTCTCTAGTCGGTATGTCATTAATTCCCTCGCCATTAACGGTATACTGACCAAGCAATCACTTTCTCGTATTCCTTCTGCTTATATCCGTTGCCCGTTGCCTCTACTCTCGCTCATGCATCCTTCGCCGACTCAACCACGACTGCCATACACCACACGCTCATTTGGGCCTACAGTTGGGAGACCTGTCCGAATCGGCGGCCGCATTGCATTTGTTGAACCGGGCGCTGGTCTTGTGGCTATTCCTGCCTGGTGAGGTTGTCCGGTTTCCTTTCCCTCTCTCTGCCTCGATTGTTGCCACCCTTAGGTTTTGCATCATTCGGAACTCAACCTCCATCGACTTTCCCTCGATCCTAACGACCTAGACGAAAACAAATCCTATTGTTATTTGACTGAATCCCCTATCATTATTCCTTCCCCGGCCATGCACGACCTTGATTTCTTTCCTAACCGTGTCCTCGTTCTCGGCGGTAAATGTACCGGCTGGCTTCGCTCGCGCACCATGCCCGGTTGTGGCTGTACCCTCGGATCCGACGGTACTCATCCCTTATGTGCATCTCGTGGCGTCGGTGGAGCCCCTATCTGCGGCTCAAAAACATCCATCCTCGATCCAAAAACCCCTACTTGGGCCACCGTCCCAACATTACCACAACCACTCAAAAATACGGCGCTCCCGTTCGCTCACGGACATGCACGCCCTGGCGCCATCATCCCTCAGGAACTGCTCCGTGATCGATGGTCCAACTCGTCAGATGTCTGATGTCGGACCGGTAAGTCGATTGTCTGTTAGACTGAGATTCATTCAACTGACCATCGTGGCGCGATTATTTTTGTTAGGTGTATGAGTCGTCGCATGCGAGTGAGGGGGCGGCACCTTGGCCGGGCATCAAACATAACACATTCAATGGACAATCAATTCAGACACCCTCGACTGCGCACGTAGGGTATCTCCAGACCCCCCGACCGTGACAACTCAATCAATCCACTCCCCTGCCGTTGCGACCCCTGCCACGGTCATCATGGTCTCGCCCGCGTCAGCCATCTTGTTTGTCGCGATGCGCTTCAGACTGGTGCCGTTTCATGCGATGTGTTGTTGTATGGACCCGCTGGTGTTACTCCAGCGCCTGCCGAGCTCGCTTGTGCCCTTCCCCAAGACAAAATCCCTATCCTCTCGAACCGGATCCCCGGGCGCCAGGCCACGCCCTTCGCCATCCAGATCATGCCTGTGGCCGATGGAACTGGCCTATTCACGACCATGCGTGCGCTCTCGCGCCCCCTCGCCCATGCGTTGAACACATCGAAGATTGACAGCTCCGAAAAGTCAACAGATGAAAGGATGGAGGGGGATTGGAGCCGGAGAGTGCAGGGGTTACACCCTCTTGTTGCAATGACATGCTCGATGAGGCGTTGCTGAGTTAGATTGCCACTGCTAAGTTAGCCTTCTGCGCGTCGGACGTTTTCACTGTTGAGCTAGCTAAACTTGTATGCTACGCGTTGTTCATACATCCTGAATTATACATCCATTTAATGATATCTTACTCGTGATAAAAACAGAAAATAACTTGAAATTTGACAGCATGTGTTTCTCGTAGAGCTTGTAGAGTCGCAATCTTTGCGTAGAGCCCAGGTAGATATCAGACATATCTGGTAGCAGTTCGTAGGTTTGTAGCACTACCGTAGGCCTACCGTAGAGTTCAATTCTACGTAGAGCAGGATGTTTTTGCTGAAGTTTTGCCATAATAACCACGTAAACTCAGCCACAGGCCAAACAGCCTTTGAAACGGTCTATGGAATAACGCCAAGGTGGAATATGCTAAAAGGAGACCAAGAAGAGAGGGATACACCAGCGGCATACTCCATGAAAGAAAAAATGAAGAAGATCTGGGACGAAGCAAAGGCATCAATGGAGCTCCACAGAACCTTAGAGAAGCCAAGCAAGGAACTCAAGGTTGGAGACAAAGTATGGTTACTACTGACAAACTTGTCATCAAAACGACCGACCAAGAAGCTAGACAACAGGAAAGGGGGACCCTTTACAATCACAGAGAAAATATCATCACACGCCTATCGTCTGGATCTACCAAAAGCCATAAGGGTCCACAATGTATTCCACATCAACCTACTGTCACCGGTGACAGAGGACAAGGACTTCCATTGGAAACAAGTAAAGCCCCCGCCAATCATCACCAAAGAAGGAGAAGAGGAATACAAGGTGGACCATGTGGTAAACTGGGAATGGCGGAATGGCAGACGCTACTACCAAATCAGGTGGAAAGGGTATGACCCCATAGAGGACACAATGGAACGTGCCGAAATGTTTTGCCGAAATGCATGACTTGCTAGCAGACTTACGCAAGCGCTTACCTGGCGCACCAATGCCAAATGACTCGGAGGGCAAGACAAAGAGTAACAAGCAGCAGAAGGGCAAATCTATAAAACAAGAAGCCAACGGAGGAAAGTAGAGACATCTACACCCCAGTGAACCACTGCATCCCATCCAACGCATACACTTACGGATCACCAATCACCCAAATATGTCGTACCAACCAACCCTAAATCAACGAACCAGACAACACGTAACATTCCAACACTGCCCGCCAACTCTAGCAAAAACTGGAAACAGGTACGCACCCCTGAATGATACCTATGCAGGTGCAGTGCGACGGCAATCCCAAAAGAAGAAGGGAGGGCAACCCTATATTGACAAGGGAAGCCATCAATGGGCGGAGGTCCACTGCTATACAGTAGAGGAAGCGCAGAGGTATGCAGAGAGGGTTCTACCAGGAGCTAACCTACAATACATTCCAAAGAGGGAGCGTAACGACCAAAATTGGATAGGCCCTAACGAATACCTGGATCCAAAGAGGGGCTTGCTAACCTGGTGTCATGGGGGAGCACCTAGGACACGAGGGGCCCTGATGCGGACAAAAATGTACGTAATTGATGGGCTTATAGGGTCGACCGTCGACGCAGTTGCCAAGGCTGCCAAACAAAAAAGAAGGACCAGTAGCCCTGAAGCGGCAAAAGAAGCAGAAATAGGGGACTGGAACATGGAAGCAAGGGCCCATGCCCTCTTGGAGGACTGGAAGGAGCTGCCAGCAGCACCCTATACAGGACTCCTAGAAGCAACCTTAATGGAGGAAATGCACGTCCTCATCATGAGAAAGGAGGCTAACATGGCAGACTTCAAAAGATGGTTGGAGGTACGGCCTCCAGAGGGTGAGGGAAGGAAGAGCTTGGCCAGCAGCATGGAAACCCTAATAATCAGGGATGAAATTCAGGAAGACGTAACGACCACAAAGGCGGACATCGATCAGGAAAGCCACTTCGATTTTGAAGAATGGGAAAAGCAGGGAAAAACGAACGATCTGGAGGAAGCCATGACTGAAGATATGGTTCCCCTGCTGGAGAAATTGGAGACACATAATGAATAGACTATCTCACGCGCCCCAGAAATAATGTCTTAACTGTAAAAATCATATTCTACTACGATATAATACAGATTCACCACCTCTTCCGTTTACGGGAAACAGGCTGGTCATAAGGCTTCTTGCCTTTAGGAACCACAAACACAGGTGGCTGCACAAATTGGGGCCTTGGCGCCGACCAAGGAACTTCTACCTCGACAGGATCATCCAGAAGAGCCTGAAACGGATCTGGAGAAGGGGAACGTGGTAGGACTGGGGGGGGGTGTGATAGGACGCTCTTCACGGTAAAGTTGGTCAAGAGCAACCCAACACTGCGCCTCCTCAGAGACGGAGAAATCTGGAAAACATGAGCATGAATACACGCTGTAAGGCAGCTACGAGAAAAGCATACCAGATTGACCGAAAAAGACCCACTGACCGATGTCCGCCTCGAAATCAAAAAGCGCATGATCACACACAATATTGCAGTAGGCGCAGTAGAGCTCAGAGGAGGTGGAGGAGCAAGAACACTCCAAGGGATCGTAGTTGTGAAAGATAAGAGGCATTGGGTGGGACAAACAGATCTTGCGGAACCTGCCCTTATATAACAACGTACAAAACGCTCCCCATCAAAACAACATCACGTGATGAATGCTTCTCACAGTAAAAAAACAGAGTCAACATTCACATGATTAAACTTCAGATGCACTCAATGAGAAATCAAAAGAGAGATTTATTTCTGAGGAAATTACATGAAATCTATCTTTTGCGAACAGCAGAGCGAGTATAAGGCTTTTTCTGCTTCCTATTTGTCTTAGAAGCAGAGGACCGGGACGGGCGAACACTACTCCAGGGCGCCTCCCCCTCAGGGAATGAGGACATATGATTGGTTAAAGCCGACGACCCCGACTCAGGGGCGTCCCAAAACTCCTCAGGGGGACTACCCTCTTTGAAGAACTCAGCAAGAGCAGCAGCATGGGCTGCTGCCTCAGCCTTGGAGTGCTCGTCTGAAAGACTAGGATAAGCGGAAGGAACACAATAATACACACCACGCTTACCTGAAGCACCCACGATGGTCCAATCGCCAACACCGGCCTCAAAGTCGGCAAGTGCAGCGTCACAAACTGAATCACAGTACTCGCAAGAAAGACCGGTACCAGGAAACCAACAGGTACAGTCCAGGGGATCGTAGTTAAGAGTGATGACGCGCATGTTAAAGGAGGATGGGAGATACAGAATTGCCGCAAGTCACTCTATTTTTAACAAATTAAAAGAGGGACCAAACCCATTCAAACAAGTAAATAGTGGAGTCACATGACACGCATACATCACGTGACCAGTAAACAATGGTCACATGACTGAGCCAAGAGAAAACAACAAACAAGAGCCAGTCACGTGACCTCTAAAGTCACATGACCCTCCGTTATCTCGTTATACCGGAGGGGTCGGAGAGGGGGCACCAACCGGAGTGAAGGAGCGGAGGCCCCGAGCGTTAGCAAGGACAAGGCCGACGCAATGGAACAAAGGAAGGGCACCCCTCGGAGATGCGTCATCACATGACTAGAAAAACAAACACAACGGATATATCAGGTGGCATCAGGAGAATGAGCGGGATCAAATCCATGCCCCCATCCCACGCCACACTCACTAGACAAACCAAAGATGCCCTCATTCGGAATCGGACTCAGCGGCGCAGCACGGATCCAGGTGGCTCGCGAGGCAGCACAGCGGCAAGCCTTGCCGTCACCAGCACCATCGGAAGTAAGCGCAGCCCCCAGGCCAAGTTCTTCGCGGCATACGCCGATGGGTCGAGAGTCCGAAGAGCCGACAGGTACCGGGCCGAATGGAAGGTTCAGGGTGCAGTCCAGAGCTGCTTTCCTGACCTGGTCGAAGTTAGCGGAGGAACCCATGTCCGGCCTAGTGGCTCGGTAAGGACACTCCCGGAACACCTTATCTGCCATGCTAAAATAGTGTGCAGATACAAGGCCTTCTGCCGGAACCGGCCCAACCACTGGGCCACCTTGGCAGTAGTAGAACGGCACAATCCACAAGAGCCCAATTTCGACCCGGACCGGCCCCTCCATGTCCATGCCCTCACCATCAGCCAAGAATGCAAGGGCGGATGGAACACCCAGAACGCCTGGTTCTGGGACTTCAAAGGCAACCACCCCAACATCCTGCAGAAGGGTCTCCAGGATGGTCCAGGAGGGAACCCGGCACGGGACGCCTTCCATTACCTGTGGAAGACAGTGGGGGAAAACAGGGAGGAGGTCGAAGAGCTGATGGCTGGGGAATTGACCCTGGAGGCCCTGGAAGGGATCTTGACGGAAGGCCGGAGAGGGAAGCGCTCAAGGGAGCAGGCCGACTTGGAGGATGGAGAAGAGATTGTGGGGTCGGCAACTAGGAAGGAGTTCTACCAGGCCTACAAACGGCTGCGCCCCCTCGACATGACCAAGTCATGGAACTCCATACGGGCATATGCGGAGTTTGCCTACAAGACAGACGCCGGCCTTCTGCCGGCAATCCCAGTCAACCTTGAGGCCCCCGAGTACAGGGACCACATAGACCAGGCAAACAGGTGGTTCGACCAAGAAGTCCGGCCAAAGGGTCCGGGCATGCGACACCGCATCCTGGTGATTGAAGGAGAAACAGGCACTGGAAAGACGGCTTATGCCTGCTCAAAAGGATCACACAGCCGAATGTGCAAGGCTTGGAACGTGGCAACCCTGTCGGAAGATGCTGACATATGGATACTGGACGACATGGTATCCACAAACGGCAAGTATTCGCTCAAAGCCCTGAGCCAATACGAAGCAGACTTCACAGGGCGTTACCAGCGGGTGAAAACAATGAAGGTACAGCCGACGGTGATCCTGGGGAATAGCCGGGCAGCAATCACGAGGTGCTGGTTGGACATAGAAGGGGAAGAAGGGGAAGCATGGGTGGCAAAAAATGTGGAATGGGTGTACTCGGGCGGAAGACCCTTCTTTGTATGCCCATAAAGGAAGCGTTGAGCTTAAATAATTATCGTTATTATTGTCTACAACACCACGCTGCGGGGAGTATTCCCTGTGGAACCCCAGTAGCTGCCAATCCTATGTAGCGTAAGGGATAAGGGTTCTAGCCTGACTTAAGCAAAACCACCGGCTGATTAGTCAGACCGCAGGTTGTCAGTTCGAGTCCAGCACCCTTATCCCTGTCGACACATGGGATACCTTTTTATATAGGACAAAGAACACGCCTCGAAATCCTCCAAGACGTGACCAAAGGGGGGGATAATGTTGTGACCCGCACAACGGACACAAAGCACAGGAATAATTAAATACTGATTTATAGCATTTTTCTCCAAGGTCGTACATGCTATAAACATGGTCACGTGACTGTGGCGCTTATTTGCTGAATGAGCGTTTGGTGCTCAAGAGCTATGAGCTGGGTCACGTGACTTCGGCGCTTAACTCGGCGCTTATCTAACTCGCTCCTCAAACTTCTCTCCCTTGTAATGAGGATCGAGGAGCGAGTTGTCAAGTGACCAGCGGGTAAGCGCCGGCGCTTAGCTCGGCGCTTATCCAACTTGCTCCTCAAACATCTCTCCCCTGTAATGAGGAGCAAGGAGCGAGTTATCACGTGACCCGGGCGCTTAAATCACGTGACCTTTGGACAAGCGCGGCTCTGTAAGATTCGGAGCCGCACAAACCTAAGAGCGGGTTACATAATGTGTAAACAATGTCACATGACCCCCCAACACCACCATCACACACTCAAATAGGTCATGTGACCAGTAAACAACTGCGGACTGCGCCGCAGCAATGACTCCTCTGCAAAAAATGTAAGGGGTCATAAGGTATCATGAGGTGTAATATAATTGAGGGAAGGATAATGGTGTTATAAGGTTCCATGACCCTGGTGTCATGGTGTCATGAGCACTCATAATGCATCATGATACCATTATCCTTCCCCCCTGTTTCATTACACCTGCAGTTCTTGCAGAGTCACACCCTTGCACAGGGTATATAAAACGATGAAGCAATGCTAGGAGCCCTAGTTTGCTTTATCTCGTCCACCACCGGACTCATACGTGTAAACTACAGATAGACCACCAAATAAACAAACTACCACACAACAAACAAACGTAGCCACTACTTAAGGACAACGAAGGAGAGAGACAACAGGGTCCTGACAAACAGTTCACACCTTTACTAGTTGAACATGATCTTGTCAAAGAACCCATTCCTGAGAAGGATCCAGAAGATGAACAAGCTGAAGAAGAGGAAGTAGAAGATATTACAAGACAGGTAGACGATTCTTATGCTAATACAACAGCTAGGACGATTCAACCTTCTGCAGTAGCTTCCACTTCTGCAATATCAGTTAGACGCTCTAACAGAAGCTTAATAGGTCCAGTTACAAGCTCACCAGCTAAACCAGGAGTCTTAGGGGGGATTACTCCTATAAAGGATCCAGGTGTTGCTTCTATTAGACCTATGTTCACTCCAGGATCTGTAGCTGATGTAGAAGCTAGTCGCATTCTAGGAGTTAGGAACCCAACTGAATCCTTACAATCCCCCTTAGATGTACCTTTTACTCCTCCTGAGCCAGGCTTTGCAAGGCGCCAGGGAGTAGGTCCTAGGAAATCTGGAAGGGTTGTTCAGCCTCTCTGGATGGGGAATAGGGAACCTATAGCCCTACCTCCTATAGAGGAAGTAAGGGATTCAGATGATTCAGATTCATCCTCCACTGATGATTCACCTTTAGTAATGAAACCTCAGGTTAAGCGTTATTCAGTGGATAACCCAAAACCAAGGGAACCTATTAGAGGGAGACTCAGCAGTGCTTTCCTCAATCCAGAACCAGCAGCAAGTACTTCTAGAGTAAGGCTGGAAATAGGAGAGGAACCAAGGAATACTACACCTTTTAGGATAGGTGTGAGCTCCAGGTTTGCATCAGTTAATCAAGAGATGTCTGAAGCAGATAGGCTTGCAGATGAAGTGATTAATGGTGCAGAAGAACAGGATGAGTTTGAAACCCATAACCAAGAATTTGAGTCATGGATACTTTTAGAAGAATGGCAATTTGCTATCGCTTTTGAGAAGCTAAGTCTTTCAGGAAAACATAAGCTCCAAGAATACTTGAGAGCTAAGATAGATCAAGATCCTGAAGATACTGAGCTCATAAGGCGACTAAGAATAGCTGCTGAATTTTCTAAAATTAATTCAAGAACTGAATCAGTTAGGAAAGATTCCAGGAAACCTATTCTTGCCGCTCCTAAAGTGTCATCAGATCCAGAAGTGATTGAAATGATAGAGGAGCAGGAATCTTACAAGAAGGATAGGTATAGGAACTCTAATTCCAATCGTTCTGAAGATGCTGCAGCAGGAAGACCTACTGAAGATAATAGACATAAAGGTTTCATAGAACCTTCTGGTCCTGTTATTACAGTTCAGGCAGAACCAGTTGCTTTTTCAAGCAGACAACCTGTCTATAGTCCTCAAGGTAACACATTCTTAGGAATGCAACCTTTAGTAGTCAATCCTCCTCAAGGATCTGAAGAAGTTATTCTTCCTGTTCAAGTTCAGCCACAGGAAGAAGTGCGACCACAACCTCAAGTCAATTTTGATCCATATCAACCTCATTTCATCAACTTGAGTAGGAACCAAATGCACCTAGCTAGCTCTCCTCCTAATCGTCCTCAAGGACCTCCTTTACCAACAGGACCATCTGGTCCCAGTGGCCCAGGAGGTTATAGGAATCCAAACAGGGGAGGCCCACCAGGTCCGCCAATTCCTCCTCAAGGAAATGGTCCACCAAATTCACCCTACAATCCTAATGCAGGGAATGGAGGCCAAGGACCTCCCAATCCTCCAAATGGAGGTGGTGGAGGTAATGGACCACCTGGTCCTCCTGATGATCCCAATGGAGCATTTCTATGGGTTCAAGGACCTAGAGGGTTTCCAGGACCCCCAGGAAGACAAGGTGATCCAGGTCCAGCTGGAGTTCAAGGTCCCCAAGGGGATAGAGGACCTCCAGGACCTCCTGGCCCACCAGGTGGAGATGGAGGTGGAAATGGAAATGGGAATGGTCGCCCTAATAACAATAACAACCAGAATAATCGACCACACTTAGACTTAAAGCTTAAGATGGAAATTATACCTGAATTTGATGGAGATCCAGATGAGTTGTATGAATGGATGGATCAAATTCAACACTTTATTGCTATGGGTCTGAATGAGAACAACCGCTTAACTCAAGCTATTCCATTTAGATTCAAAGATGAAGCTAAACAGTGGTGGTATCAATTTTCTGAAGCTCAAAGGTTAAGAATGTCAACAGACTGGCAACTCTTGTGCAATCGACTTATACGTTTCTTTTGGACTCCTACTTGGATTACTGAAGCAAGGAACAAAGCTTTGGCAGCCAAGTACAGGGATTCAGGTCACTATAAGGAAACTCCTGTACAGTTTGCCTTGCGCAAGAAGAAACTAATTGACATGGTTGAGAACTGGAATGATCTTAGTGTAATAGCTGAAGTAGCTAGATCAGCACCTACTCATTGGTGCACTATTGTTAACTATGAGGAAATTGCTGACTGGGCTACCTATGTTACTAGGATCAAAGAACAAGAAGACTTGCTACAAGATTGGCCTAAGCATCACAGTAGTGGGCATGTTTCATCTGATACTGTTAGAGAAGTTATGAAAGCCATCAAGGCTGAAAGGCATCAGAGGCATGGTCACAAGGCTAATGCGCACACAGTGGATTCCTTTGGATTCAAATCCAAAGGAAAGCAATCTGATAAATTCAAGGGATATAGGCGTCCTTTTAGCCCTGATGACTCCAATGTCACCAAGCACAAGAAAGGTACCCCTAAGTCTAGAGGAATGAGAGGTTGCATACACTGTGGTAGCAAGATGCATTATGACAAGGAATGCAAACACAACAAGTCAAATGCTAACAATGTGCAAGTTTACTTGCAGGTACAATAGAAGAAGAACAAGCATCGTTTGCAGAATATGAAGCTAATGCAGCAGAATATGAGTCTGAAACAAAGTCTGAAACTTCAGATGAAGAAAAGGATGAAGATAGCTCTTCTGATTCTTCTTCTGAGTCGGATTTTTAATTGGTTCCCAGTCTCCTGGATTATCCAAAACTAGAGACTTGGGAGTTGGTACAGATTCTAAGGATACATTAGCAAGGCACAATTTCAACGCTATAGGAAATCAACAATTGGCTAACACACACCATTAAACTCAAGTATTACCCAGAAATGAAAGTCTTAAACTCCAAGACTTACCAGAAGATAAGACTATTACCTTGAAAAAAGTGATGGACCGCCCTCCTGGAACTCATTTCTTAGGTACTAGACCTACAGTAGCTATGGCTAGAATTAATTCTGAAGAAGGACTGACAGAGATTACTGTTCATTCAGGCTCTGACATTACTCTCATCAGTCATAACTTTTGGTCAAATATGAAGAAACCTCCTAAGGAGAAATCAGGTCAAAAAATCAATTTGATCCAGGTAACTGGTAGAACAAGCATAACTGGATATGTAGTACTAGAACTAACCTTCCCTACTAAGGATGGACCTGTTAAAATGCAGGTAGAAGCCTATGTAGTGAAAGGTATGAAAGTACCCATCATCCTAGGTAATGACTTCACTAACCAGTACAGAATATCAATTGACAGACTGACTACTCCTAGTAGAATTATCTTTGGTTTTACAGGCAGGTTTGCAGATGTAATTGAGTTGGAAACAGAACCCAGATTAGATGAAGCAGGAAATGTATTTAGAGTACACACTAGACCAGACTTCAAATCTAACCTTGAAAGAAGAGCCTTCAGAAGAATAAAATCTGCTAAAAGAAAGAATCAGAGCAAAAGACCAGGAGGAGCCATCCCTGTCAAACTAGAGAAGGATGTATACCTTAAACCTGAGTCTCTAACTCGCGTTGCTGTTCTAGTAGACTTCTCTGAAGACTAAGAAGAAGGTTTTATTGAAGGAAGGTTAGAATCTAACTCCAATTCTGCTGACTTCTATGGAACATCAGATTGCATTATTACTCCCCAGAATAAGTCAATACAGATAGCTAACTCCTCTCTCAGAAGCTAGTGCATTTACCCAAAGGCCATGTCATAGGATATATGCATGACCCAAGGATTGCATTGGATAAAGAGGGTGATCTGTCTAAAGAAGCCATTCTGGAAGGAGAAGCAAGAGTGCATTTGATTAACTCGCTCATGAAGGAAGAGAAGGTCCCTCCTCCAACTGAAGAAGAGATTGAACTCTCTAAGCACCAGAGGGAGGTCCCAAGACAGCTGAACTACCTGATCCTGAGCATATACCTAAGGACAGGTTAGTAGCAGAAATCAATTGGGGAGACACTCTTACTCCTGAGCAGAAAAAGGCTTTAGAAAAAGTCGTCCTGAAACATCATAAAGCCTTTGGATTAGATGGACGACTAGGTAATTATCCTGAGGAGATAGAGATACCTTTGAGACCAGGGACTAAGGAAATATCATTGGCTCCCTATAGACCAAGTGAGGAAGCAAGAAAGGTTATCAGAAACCAAGTGCAAGAATGGAAGCGCTTAGGGGTTATAGAGGAATCTAAAAGCTCTTGGGGCGCACCAGTCCTTGTAGTATGGAGAAATGGTAAACCTCGCATGTGTATTGACTACAGGAAGCTCAATTCAGTAGTAATCCCTGATGAATACCCTCTACCTAAACCTCAGGATATCCTTCATACTCTTGAAGGAGCTCAATATTTATCTACTCTAGATGCGTTAGCAGGTTTCACTCAACTGACAATAAAGGAAGAGGACCAACCTTTAACTGCATTGAGATGTGATGAAGGCCATTTCCAGTTTAAGAGAATGCCATTTGGATACAGAAATGGACCGCCTAAATACCAAAGAGTGATGTCTAAAATCCTAGCTCCATTCCTATGGACTATTGCAATGGTCTACATAGATGACATTGTTATCTTCAGTAAGACCTTTGAAGACCACTTAGACCATGTGGATAAAGTCTTACAAGCAATTGAAAACTCAGGACTAACTCTATCGCCACCAAAATGCTTCATGGGATATCAATCCTTATTGCTTTTAGGGCAAAGAGTGTCCAGGCTAGGAATGTCTACTCACAAGGAAAAGGTTGATGCCATTTTACAGCTGGAAGAATCTAAGGATGTACCTACCTTACAAACATTCTTAGGAATGATGACCTACTTTTCAAGTTATATTCCATATTATACTTGGATTGTAGCTCCGCTTTTCCACCTGTTAAGAAAATCTACCAAATGGCGATGGGATAAATTGGAAGCTCATGCATTCAAACTAGCTAAGCTAGTCCTAGCCAATGCACCAGTGCTAGCATATCCTGTTCCAGGAATGCCTTACAGACTGTATACTGATGCATGTGACTTTGGAATAGCCGCTATTTTGCAACAAATTCAAACTATGAAGCTCAAGGATTTGAAAGGTACCAAGATCTATGATCAATGTAAGAAAGCTCATCAGGAAGGACAGCCAGTACCTAGGTTTGTCACTCCTGACTCCAACAGAAAGGTCATCCTGACTGGGGGGGCTAATGGTACTGAAACCTTTGACTACGAAGATACTTGGAATGAAAATTTTGATGAAACTGAGATACATTTAGAGTGTGTAACCTATCGCCTTAGGATCCCTGCAAGCTACAAGATTCACCCTGTGGTGAACATAGCTCACTTGGAGTCCTATCATAGGGATAAGGATGGAGACAGCCATCCTAAGAAGCATCTGAATAGAGCTGACTTTGAAGAAGTTCCTGAATATGAAGTTGAGAGCTGCCTCAGCAACAGCCTTTAGAATATGACGTTGTTTGCCGTGTCATGGGCGGCACGCGGGTATTTGACGTTTCACGCGTGGCTGGCGGCCAGTGGTCATTGTTAGGTGTAAATGAGAAATCTAGCACACGTGGTAGTATGCACACCACGCGTACACATTGTGCAGCTATGCAGCCTCACACACGCGAAAAGATTTAGCACAGAACATGGACTGGCCATAATGGAGCAGCCGCGTACCGGTGGGCCGTCCAAGCATGCGCGTTCATTACACTATCTCCATCATTAAGCATGGATCCAGCTACGCGTGGGTATTGTGATTTGATCTGTAGATTTTGATACTGCACGAAATTTAAGGCCATCAGAACAAGTATAGTACTTTGCATCTGCGCCTGATACCAGGTGCGCTGCTTTAGCATGTTTGACTCATGCAGTAATGCCACAAGTCAGCGGGTGCAAATGCCCGTGAAACACGTGTGCAAGGGCCTGTGCACGCGTGCTTAAGGCGGTCCCCAGCTGAAATCAGATATAACCCAGAATCGCCCTGGTTGGCTTTGAAGCAGCGCAATAATGCCCCGCGGACTGTTCAACTCCGATGAGCGTACCTTTCTACTTGGTAGCTATCAAACCTGGGTAGATCTTTGTGGCTCGTCCAAAATACGCAACAGCGATGGAGAGTTACTCAACCCAAAGGATCAACATATTGATACTGTCATCTTCAAGTTCTTCCAGATGTATCCCCATAGAGATCTCGAAGCTCAGCCTGATAGTTCAACAGCTTTCACAATTTCACAACGTGATACAATACATACGGTAAATGACATGGTGTTCAAAGAACAACTACTGCTGACTCCTGAAGCAGCGAATTAAGCAGCTTTACTATAATGAAGCAGCAAAGACACAAGATACAGATCACGCGTACACACGGTCGCAGTTCAATAAATATATATCAGTACTCTCGCTATTCAAGCAACGGTATAGCAAAGCAATTCTAGCCCGCCGTGACCAGCTTGCTACGTCACGCAGTCTGGCACACCTTCTCTCCGTATACAATACAGCAGTGAAGCTGGAGTTTGATCAATTTCAGGCGCAAAATCCAGCTGGCTACGTACGCTTGGAGGAGGAGGTAGACAAAATTGAAATATCGGCCAAGTCAAAATATGAGGATTTGGACCCGCAAACACAACAGATGTAGGCCACGATGAATGATACTTAGTCTGCTGACTTAAATTGCTTGTAGACTTTTGGATGTCGTCCCTGGATTCATTGGCAACACAGTTTGTGATATCTCTCGGCAAACAGGTGTTCACTTGTACGTGATGGCGCTCTGTAATAGCCCAGATAATAAGCCAAGCTTTTACGAGTTGGTAAATTTCCTCTCTAACAATGTTTTATTGCTAAAGCGTATCTTGTAGCCGTGCCAGCAAAAACTGTGGAAAGTGGGTGCAATCAACCGGTTGCAAGAAGGTCCGAAACATGTGGGAAGACTGGTTGTATGAATGTAAGACGCGTATGTCTCATGGATCGCAGCACCTACTAAGAAGAATCCAGATACGGGGCACACCATTGCTTTGCCTGATTCAGCGCCATCCCTGGTACCATATCCAGACAACAATGGGTGGCCGATGCTACCTGACCTTGATTTACTTCGACTTTCTCAGAAGCAGGAGCGCAGGATCTTGCGACGCTATTTCACATTGCTGAGCTGTGGGTTGTATTTTACTGCTATGAAACAGGTACTAACCTGCTGGTTACAGTGGCGTATGGTGGCGATCAACCATCTTATTCCCAAATTGAAAAACGAATGACTCAGGAGCCTGGATCTTATATTGAACTTCGTCGAATGCCAGAATCCATTTCAATACTTACTGACCTGAATAAATGGGTTAAAACGGTGACGAACTCCTGGATAGCTCATCTTCTTGCTGGGCAGCGTGGTGAGCTTGAATGGCCGTTTAGATGGAGGATCCTTCCACAGGCTGGGGGACGAGATGAGGTCATCGTGACTGAATCACGAACTAGCCCAGTAAATCCTGGTCGTATGGGATGGAAGTCAGAGGAGCGCCTGTACGCGTTGTGGCTACAGTCCAACTTTCAACCACCGCAGGTCTTGGAGGATATATACCAAAACCTGCCGTTGGCTCGAACAAAGCATATCTACTGCCCTTACACAACTGAGCTCTATGAAAAGCTGTCCGCTATCCATGCTGAGCAGCCAAAAATGCTGGAGGTTTTGCATCTTGTAGCTTTATACAAGCACTATGGCCCTATTCATGTACGTAACGAGTTTTTTATTTTGTTCTTTTCAGCTAATACTCTTTGTTTAGAACGAGAGGACCATTGCAGCCCTTCACAACATTGAGAGCCCTCACCTATGCAAATCGCCCACCAAATCACTCTCTCGGAACCTTGTTCCAGCTGGCTGGCTACCAGCTCTCTTTTTTGATTCTCACGCCCAAGGCCATGAAAACAGCTCCGTCAGCTTTTTCCTTCAGCTGCTGCGGGTAGTTCGCCCACATATTGGTCAGGTCACTGGTACTGCATTTGGGGGACCAATAGGCACGCGTGCCTGTGTCTTTTTTTTGTCAAGGATAATCCAGAACCTTGAAATGGCGCAGGACCGTAGTAGTCTTCCAGCTGAGCTTGCTGCGTTGGCTGGACAACCTGGGTGGCTGAACTACCTGGAGACCCAGATGCAACATGCTTTGGATGCCCTGCACACTATTCGTCTAGATCTTGAGTCTTCGATTGAAAAGCTTGAGCTTTCTTTGCATAGACGGACTCAAGCCTGGAAGTCCGCAATTTTAGCAAGAGAAGCATTAGCTGCCCCTGGCAGCATGGGTGATTGCAATATGACTGATCACAGAGCTTCCGCTACGTCTGGAGTACCAAACAGTTGGCAGATAATACTTGAGATGGCAGCAGCACTGAAGCTTGAGCATCACGCGGGTATAGCGCCAGGAGTCAGTAACGTGAAGCATCCTACTGCTGATTCAGCCCAAGGACAATGCAAAAGCTCAGAAAGCCGTACAAACAAAAGCAAAGAATCGGCGGAGTACATTGATTTAAGACTGAGCAACGAAGGCAGTACAGATGATGAGTTGGAGGAAGAGCAGGTAGAGACTATCTCGTATATGAGGGACTGTGAGTGGACTGGACTGGTGCGTTCAGAAAAACACTAAAGTAAAGGTGAAACAGCTGTGGAGCACAATTTGCAGCCTCTGACTGATGCGCCTCTTGTGGCTGCTGAACGTAAGTGAGCAAGCACAACAGCAGCCTGCCACTGCTGAACGCGTACATTAGCTGAGAGGCCACACACATTGGACGATTCTGCTCAAGCTGAATCATCAGGTGGTAGCAAAGTACCGTCCGAGTTGAACAATCAGCCCAACAGGGATGCTGCAGAAGATGTAAGCCAGCAGTACAATCTTCTCATCTGCGGAAAGCTCACAGAACGTTCAGAACATCAGCCTGGAGCGTCGTAGGAGCAGAAGGCAATCAATCAAACGACCGGGATATGACAAGGCAATCAAGGGAAGCCGCAAAGGCACCTATAAGCGGTCGTGACAGAGCACTGCCAGGCGCAGGATCCTGGAAAGGACAACTGAGCTGTGAACTGTTTTAGGTAGTGCTGAGCACGCCACGGACTATATATATGCTACTTCTATAAGAATTCAAGATATGCCAGATCCTTACAGAAGACGTACGACTGCACGCGTGCAGCGACCTGGGCACGCGTGCAAAAATACCATCACGCGTGGCCAAAAGTAATCACCGACAGGCGCGACGAATCCTCAAGTAGGACTTCGAATTATGAGAGCAACGATTCCCGTTGACCAAATATGGTAGCTGATGAGTAAGCTCTTTTCACCGGCGAGATTGTCACGTAGGAGATGACTAAGTCGGCATAGGGCAAGAACAAACACCATCAATCGTAACTTGACCACAAGCACAACTTTGCAAGCACCCTGATGGCTAAGTTTTTCACAAAAGCCGAAAACGACTGGGTTCGCGGACTATTGGATCAGCACTCGAACTATGCCGGTGGCAAACGAACTCCAGATTTTATCAATTGAATAGCGCACGCGTTCATTTGGACACATGTTCCTCGCAATTGCCGCCTTATTTCACACGTACCACACGAGAACTCAGAAGGTGCACGAGTGCTCGTTGGGGCAGAGTACTGGCAAATGTTCAAAGTATGCAAGTTTAAGCTAAGATAAATCCCAGCTAATGCTGTATCAATAGCGCCTTCGGCACAAGTTCAACACTGAGAAAAATCAGGGGAAAAAGAAGAGAGGCAAACAGAAGGTGCATACATAACCACCAATTCCGTCAGGTTGACGGCTAACATAACTTTGACAATAGTTTACGGCGCCAGTGGGCAATGTTGAGCTATACGAGACCTACAAGGGTATACGACGGCGTCATCGTGGCCAAGGCTATCTCCATGCTGAACAGGACACTCCGTACTCGCGCGATCTGTCAATCAGCGAGCTGATGGAGTTAATCTCAACCAAAATTGTTTTATATCCGGAAATTGACTACGGAGCATACACAAACGAGGAGCGCGAGTGGTAGGTCACGAAGGATAGTGATTGCGTAGCTCCCTAACCACACGCGTAGGGTCCAGCTCAACACGACCGGAGATCTTGAAGATTTGGTTGACATGCTGATGGTTAAAACAGGCGCTCAAATCTGGATGGTTGCCGTAATGAGGAGAAACGCTCACACAATCGGCTACACGAAGCAAGTTTTTCACTTATCTTCAGGAATGTACTCACATGTATCACAGTGTCGTCTCTTCTGGCTCACAACGCTGGCTGAAAATGGATAGCTGCACATCCGCGGTCGAGGAGTTTGTTCAGTTCCAACATGAGCGAAGCAGTGAGTTGACTGATTTTGGCTGATGGCTTGAGCAACTAACGGTTGTAAAACCTAGTTCTTCTACCTTCCCCAGACGTGGATCTCGCTCCACCAGCTGTCTACGCTTCATTCGACGGATCATTCGTACCTCAAATACCTGTGTGTCCGCGTATAGCCCCGGTTTTAAACGAGCTTTTGTTCAAGTATCTGCAGTCACAGTGGGGTAGGTATTATATCTTTGGATATGTAACTATCTGAACATGTGCCGTTAGCCTGGCAGTTCGGCAAGCGTCCTTTTGAGTGGGAGCTCGGTAACGAGGACATTGAAGATGAAGATCGTATTGTAGACCCGGCGAGACTTCCGCATCCAGTAACACATATCACGAACACCAATACCTGGGTCGACGAATGGTCTCTCTCATTCTGGGACCATCTGTGGGCGGGTCAACGTGGTGAGATCCCGTTGGATCGCCAGTTCCAGTACCTCCAGACACGTCTGTGTCACAACCCTCGTTTCTAAGGGTGTTTACTTTCTATTCTGGATACGACGGCGTCGGCGTCGGATCCTAGCCTGATGCGTGGCAGCCTCCTGTGGCTGTTCGTAAATGTAGTCGAGTGTGGAAGCGTCGATGACAGCCCTGTGTAGGGTATCGAGCCTCTTAGTCTTAGAGGTATAGTCCTCTGCTCGTCTAGCGAGTAGGACGTCGAAGGCACCCGTCTCTTGAAGAGACTGTGATTGACTCGTGGCTTGCAGTGTATTACTAAGTACCTAAGTTAATAGGACCTAGTATCGATAGTTGAGTCTTAAGTGTAGAAGTCTTATGTATCTCTCTTAGTAGTTATCACCCTTGAGGGGAGATCGACGAGGTAGAGCAAGCTGGTCTGAGAGCAGCTTGCACACCGAGTATTTATACTCATGAGTACATGGTCTGTGCGTACAGTTCCAAGAATACATGAGCTAAAGATAGTGCGTGTTTCTAAAGGAAGGTGTATCTAAAATAAGAGTGTTACTAAAGATAGTTTTGGGGAGATTGTATGCGCGCTAAAGATAGCTATGATCAGTCAGCTATCATGTGGAGGCTTAGTCAAGCGCCAATCATCCTTAGTAATGGATAGAAGTTCAAAGATAGGGTGGCTTATAAAGCGTGCAAGCCACAGGATCGAAGCAAAAAGGTGAAGTCGTGTGCGCGGCTCATGACATTACCCCCCTCTTAAGGCGAGTCTTAGGGGACATGAGACGAGCGATCAAGACGAGAGTTCGTGGAGGATATGATAGAAAAGTAAAAAATATTACAGGGAGCATTCTTTAGTCCGTACAAAGTCCATGGATTAAAATTCTTCAGTGTCCTTGGGGTGGTAGACCTTGTCGCCATTAGGGGCCTCAGCTCCCCAGACTTCCTCCTTGAGCTTTACCCACTCCTCATCTTCTTCTAGGGGTTCGAGTATTAGGTCAGCCATGTTGACTGAAAGGTCTTCGTTCCCTTTATCCCAGGCCTTCTGGTCCAGCCAGTCTAGAAGTTCCCTTTTCGACCATTTCTCCTTTTCCGCTAGTTCGATGACTTCGCCAAAGGATATCTCCTTGAGGACTTCTTGGTAGCTTTTGGATATATCGGGTGCTTGGCACCATTCCTCGACTACGTTGGCCACAATGGCCATCTTCTGCCCCTTGTCGCCCAGCGACCTTATCCACTCCTTCTTCATGTCTTCTATATCGCTCAATCGGAACCACCATTCCGTTGAGTTTTCTACCCACTTGGGTACGACCTCCTTCTTCCCCTTCTCTTCCCATTCTTCTAACCTCCTAATGAGGTGCGGGGTGCTAAAGCTGTTGACCCCCTTTTTGATACTCCTATTATTCTCCTTCATCGTGCGGCTATACTCTTCATACCACCTCATCCCCTTCAATTTCTTTACTTCCTTCACTAGATGCTCGACTTCACTCCCCACCCATTCTTCGATGACAAAGAGCTTGGTGGCCTGCATGGCTTTGCTCGACTCGGGTCGGGGTCCTTTGCCAAGCCAGTATAGGTGCCCTCGTTTGGGGCAGTGGAGGGTATGTGTGGCGACCCATTTGCAGTTCCAGCGCTCCCCCATGGGGATGTAGTCGAGGGTGATGGAGGGGTCCAGGGACTTTGCAAAATCCGAGCTTCGGATGAAGCTATCGCAGCGCTTGATGGCGTCTTGGTAGCTGTATAGTTTGGGGGTGTGGTCGACGACGACCTTTGCATCACGGGGGTCG
This sequence comes from Ceratobasidium sp. AG-Ba, assembly GCA_016906575.1. Classification (NCBI taxonomy): domain Eukaryota; kingdom Fungi; phylum Basidiomycota; class Agaricomycetes; order Cantharellales; family Ceratobasidiaceae; genus Ceratobasidium; species Ceratobasidium sp. AG-Ba. The sequence continues at coordinate 1,726,029 of CP059611.1, read as the reverse complement.
TAGCGGATGCCAGTGGCCTTGGCAGATTTGGTGTTGCGGACAGGGGCCATGGTAGAGTAGGTGGGTTTAAAAGAGTAAAGGTTGTTGGGAGCTGGTTGGGATTGGAGCTTGGATAGCTGGTGGTGAGGTTTGAGGCTTTCCCCCCCACTCTTTTATACCCTTTTTCACCGCGTTTGTAGTTCTTTGGTACTGGGGCTTTGGGATGTCGTTTGAGTAGATTCTCCATGATTTGGGGTAGTTCGGCTATTTTTTCAGCCCTTTCCATGGTGTCTTCTATTGGATCATACCCCTTCCATCTGATTTGGTAGTATAAGCCGTTCTTCCGTTGTTCCCATGCGACCACATGGTCCACTTCGTATTCTTCCTCCCCTTCTTCTGTCACAATTGGGGGTGGTCTTGCCTGACGCCTGTGAAAGTCTTTGTCCTCCGTGAAGGGTGTGAGAAGGTTGATGTGAAATACGTTGTGTGTCCGCATGGTTTTCGGAAGTTCTAGGCGGTAGACATGTGAAGAGATCTTTTCTGATATGACGAAGGGCCCTAATTTTTTGTTGTCCAGCTTCTTTGAGGGTCGCCTCGTGGTGATGTTCTGGCCTACTAGCCATACTTTGTCCCCTATTTTGTATTCATGTTTTGGGGTGTCTTCCTTTGATCTATGGAATTCCATAGAGGCTATGACTTCGTCCCATATTTCTTGCATAGAGTCTGCCATATCGGCGGCGTTAGGTGCATTGACTTCTAGATCTACAAGGTCCCATCTGGGGTGTAGTCCATAGATTGTTTTGAAGGCTGTCTTCCCTGTGGCGGAATTGATTTGGTTGTTATGGCAGAATTCTGCTATTGGTAGCCATCTGACCCAATCGTCTTGTCTGTAATTGCAAAAGCTTCTTAAGAAGCCTTCTAACCATTGGTTGGTTCTTTCCGTTATTCCATCAGTTTCTGGGTGGAAGGCTGTGGAAAATTTGGGGTTGATACCCAGTTTGGCATAGAGGGCTTTCAAAAATTGGCTATTGAAGGTCGGCCCTCTGTCTGACACGGTTGTCTTGGGTAATCCATGTAGTTTCCAGACTTCCTTGATGAAAAGGTCGGCTACTCCTTCTGCATTGGTGCTTTCAAGGCAAGGGATGAAATGTGCTTGCCGAGAGAAGCGATCAATTACTACCAGTATACTATCCATGCCTTGTGATTCAGGGAGTTTGACAATGAAGTCATAAGCGATGTCTTCCCAAGGTTTTTGGGGTATTGGTAAAGGTTTTTGGGGTGCGTATCGTTTGTGACCTTTACTCCTTTGACAGATTTCACATGTTTCGACAAATCGGTTGACTTGTTGTTTCATAGCCGGCCAATAGTATCTTCTGGATATGAGTTCCAAAGTTCTGGCTTGTCCCTGATGACCGGCTATTGGGTTGTCATGGTGCATTTCCAGAATGGCTAGTCGTATCTCCTTGTTTTCAGGGATTACTATTCGTCCCTCGTACCATAGGAGGTCTTCCTTCCATTCATACTTGTCATATTGTTTCCTGATAGAAGGTGGGAGGTCTTCCTTCTTCTTTGTGCTTTCGATAAGGGTTGTTAGGGACTCATCATCGCTGAGGCTTTCCCTAATCATAGAAATGATGTCGATTTCTATATTTGCCTTGAAGCCTTTGAATCGTTCGGCATTGATCATGATTTGCTGTGGATTTGGGATATCCTCATGGTCATGTCTTCTTGACAGGGCGTCTGGTTTATTGGACATTTTACCGGGCCTGTAGTGGATTTCAAAGTTGAAAGAAGCGAGTTCCATATGCCATCTGGCATGCCTTCTATTGAAGGTTTCTGCGTTCTTCCATCTTTCTAGATTTCGGTGATCGGTGAAGACAGTTACCGGTAATATAGTCCCTTCAAGGTATATGCGCCAATGTTTTAATGATTCCACAATAGCGAGTAGTTCCTTGTTGGCGGTATCATAGTTTCTTTGTGCGTCGTTGTAGCTTTTTGATAAGTATGCTACTGGATGGAGGTACCCATCTTCACCTCGTTGGCTAAGTATAGCTCCTATGGCTATTCCAGACGCATCGGTTTCCAAGATAAAGGGTTTATCGGGGTCAGGATGTATTAGTACTGGGTCTTGACTGACCCGTTTCTTGATTTCCTCAAAAGCTTGTTGGCATTCTTGACTCCATTCAAACCTGGTGTCCTTTTTTGTTAGGTCATGTAATGGCCTGGCTATCTTGCTAAATTCGGCTATAAACCTCCTGTAGAAGTTTACAAAGCCAAGGAAAGCCTGGACTTCCTTTATTTTCCTGGGTGCGCCCCACTCCATGATTGCCTTGATTTTCTCTTCTTCCATGGAAATTCCTTCAGGGGTAATTACTAACCCAAGGAAAATGACCTTCTTGACAAAGAATTCGCATTTGGCTAGTTTGGCGTAGAGATTGTTATCTCTTAGGATTTTGAGTACTTCTTTGACATGTTCTGCATGGTCTTCCTCTTTCTCTGAAAAGATAAGGATGTCATCCATGTAGACTACTACTGTGACACCTAGCAGATGTCTAAAAATATCATTCATCATCCTTTGAAGGACTGCTGGGGCGTTCTTGAGTCCAAAGGGCATGACTAGATATTCATATATTCCATATGCTGTCCTAAAGGCAGTTTTCCATTCATCGCCTTCTTTGATACGGATGTTATTGAATCCCCATCTAAGGTCTAATTTTGAGTAGATCTTGGCATTCTTGACTTGATCGACAAGTTCTACCTGGAGTGGCATGGGGAATTGATCCGGTATAGTGATGTTGTTGATTTTTCGGTAATCTGTTACTAGCCTTAAGGATCCATCCTTCTTTTTGACAAAGAAGCAAGGTGAAGCTATAGGGGATTTGCTAGGCCGGATTTTTCCATCGGCAAGTTCTTGATCAATAAATTCCTTTATCGTTCTGCTTTCTATTGGTGAAAGGGGATATACTTTTGCTGGTTTTGGTAGGTCTGATCCTTCCACGAGGTCTATGTTGCAATCAAAGGACCGGTGTTCTGGGAGCTTCTTGAAGAGTTCTTCACTGAAGACATCGGTGAATTCCATGAATTCCTCTGGTATAGTAGGTAGATCTTTTCCAGCTTTGGCGGTAAGGGGTCTTCCCTTCCATGAGATTTCTAGGGTTTTCCAATTTATATCTGGGTCTGCCTCTTGTAGCCAATCTAGACCTAGAATCATCTCGGTATCCCCCAGATCCATTACAAAGAAAGTTACATCGAAGGTCCATCCTTCGATCTCTACTTCCAATGTGGTTTTATTTTTTATTTTGTTTGGGAGTTCCTTTCCATCTATGGCGATCACAGTTCGTGGGTTGACTAAGGGTGTTAAAGGAATGTTGTTGTTTTTGGCAAAGTTGATATCTAGGAAGTTTTTTGAGGATCCGGAGTCGACCAGAGTGGAGATGGGGTCCATGATTCCCTTGACCATAGTAAAGATAGATGCAGTTTGTTCGGATTTCTTTAGGTATAATACACGCTTCTTTCTTTTCTGATTCTTGGTCAAGGGTTTCTGGGCAGGTACTGACATGGACTCAGCCTGCAGATCTAGTTTTCCGACTCCGAGTCAGAGGATTTTTCCTCCTCCTTCACTTCTTCAATCTTGGCTTCCTTCCCTTTGACAGCTTGGGGTTCTTGTTGCCATTCCTTAAATTTGCATTCCCTCATCCGGTGCCCTCTTCTTCCGCATTTGATACATCTTCCTTCTTCTCGCCTTTTTTGAATGACCTCTGATGGTACTATTCCCGCTTTGGCTTGGGTTGTTCTTGGTTGGAATTTCTTGTCTTGGTTCCCAGAGGAGCTGTTATCCCTTAGGCTTCTCCCGGTGAATAGGAGGTCGTCTATCCTGATAGAGACTTCCATCCATTTTTCAAGGGAGAATGTAGATGTATCTTGGGTAATAGTTGCCTTTAGGAGTTCCTGTTGGACGTTATTCTTAAGTCCTTTCTTGAAGACATCTATAAGGGCGTGTTCGTCCCAATCCAATTCTTGCATAAGGGTACGGAAGGCGGTGACATAGTGTTGTGCTGATCCTGTTTGTTGGAGTTTATGAATGTTTTGAATTGCTCTTTCCTTCTTCATGGGGTCTGAGAAAGCGAGGAGGAAGGCATTCTTCAGGGCGTTCCAATTTGCAAGGTATTCATGTGGTTCTTCATCGAGGATTTTCCTAAGTAGGGGTTTGGCCCATTTGGCTGCTTCTCCTTCTCCCATGTTAGTGAGGAAGGTGGCCATCTTCCGGTTGTTATCGAAGGCAGTACCATAATCGTTGAAGTAGATCTCCATCTTCATCAGGAAAATCTCAGCCTCCTGTCCTCTTTTCCCATTAAAGGCTTCAGGCTTCTTAGCCCTAGCTCCTTTTGGAATTTCGTCCTTGGTCTTTTCTTCCTTCCTATGAGGCCTTGGGTTTCTAGGAGGGGGCGTGTTACCCCTTGATGGAGGTCCCGATGGGGGTCCTGGGGGATTATCCCCTGGGAATAGTCCTTGAGGCCTTTTTGGGACTTGTGCTCGAGAGGATTCAGCTTCTGGTTCCCATTGATGGTCTTGGTCCATAATATCGATGTTTGAGACCCTTTCTTCTACTACTTGTAGTGTCTCTTGAAGGGTTTCTGTATCGGCCTTGAGTTTCTTAATGGCTTCTTCTTGCTTATTTAGGGCAGCGGATACTTGTTTACCCATAGCCCCCATGGCTACGACGATAGTATCCATTTGTTGACTGAGCTTGTCAATGGCATTCTGGGTTTTTATTTGTTCGTTGACTCCTAATTGAGAGCTGTTTGCTGCTGTCCATGCGTTCTGGGCTGCACTCTCTACTTGCTGCCTAATATTGCCGGTGGACGCTTCCAGTTTGGAAATGGAATTAGTCATTTGTTGTAGGGTAGTATTGAGTGTTTGTACCCCTGTATCTTGTCGGTTCTCTTGTACCTGTATTTGGGCTGTGATACCTTCAAGGAGTTGATCCTTGATGTCGTCTAATACCCTGAAGAAAAATCCCAGTGTGGGGTCCCTGGCTGCTGCTCTTCGGATATCTTCTATAGGTCCGTTAAGAAGCCTTTCATATTCGTCTTCATCCCTTTCCACTGGTACTTCTTCAGGTGCAGGTGACGCTGAGTGAGGTCTAGGTGGTGTAGGATTTGCTGGTCTCTGCTCAATCCTAATTTGGGGAGGGGCTTCTATCTGTTCTGGTACTTGTATGGGTCTCTGTGGTATGGGCGCTTCTATGGCATTCGATGCTTGTGATCGGGTTCTTATCCCCGTTAGGGGATGTGCCGAGTATAGGTGTCTTTCCTCTCTTGGAATGTTTGTGGGACCATATCTCTCGGCAGGTATCTCCAAGGGGTTTGGTGCATATGGAGGTACAGGGTCGATTTGGTCTTCTATCCCTGCTGTGGGGTCCATTTGTGCCCTTCTTCTTACGGAAATTATCCTTCCTGGGGATATGCTGGCCCTCGCATTCCAGAAGTGTTCAGGTCCTGTCGTTTGTACTGTTTCTTGTGTTACTACGGGCTCAGTTGTATCTGGGGTTCGCCCTATATCCTCGGAGAGTCGGGATTCCTCGGGATCCGATACTGACTCCACAGTGGTTCTTGGTATAGATCTTCCACCGACGATATCAGCTGCTGTCGCAGTTGACTCATTTGGATTTCCTTCGCCCACTATAATGGTAGGTTCAGCCTGGATAGTTTCGTCTGGATCTGCATATGATCCTGGTATGCTCACTCGAGCGTGGATAGCATCGGTTGCTTCTGTAGTCATTTGTAATACTTGTTCCCTTAAAGCGGATAGGGATGTTGCATTATCTGATCTAGATACCGACGGCCGGTCAGGGTTATCTACCGGTGGCACTAGTGGTTCTCCTTGAGCCGACTGGCTTCTGGTTACTCTTGATGAAGATCGTTGAGACATAGCCACGGATCAGTGTGAAGCTTGCTCTACAATGTCACAACCCTCGTTTCTAAGGGTGTTTACTTTCTATTCTGGATACGACGGCGTCGGCGTCGGATCCTAGCCTGATGCGTGGCAGCCTCCTGTGGCTGTTCGTAAATGTAGTCGAGTGTGGAAGCGTCGATGACAGCCCTGTGTAGGGTATCGAGCCTCTTAGTCTTAGAGGTATAGTCCTCTGCTCGTCTAGCGAGTAGGACGTCGAAGGCACCCGTCTCTTGAAGAGACTGTGATTGACTTGTGGCTTGCAGTGTATTACTAAGTACCTAAGTTAATAGGACCTAGTATCGATAGTTGAGTCTTAAGTGTAGAAGTCTTATGTATCTCTCTTAGTAGTTATCACCCTTGAGGGGAGATCGACGAGGTAGAGCAAGCTGGTCTGAGAGCAGCTTGCACACCGAGTATTTATACTCATGAGTACATGGTCTGTGCGTACAGTTCCAAGAATACATGAGCTAAAGATAGTGCGTGTTTCTAAAGGAAGGTGTATCTAAAATAAGAGTGTTACTAAAGATAGTTTTGGGGAGATTGTATGCGCGCTAAAGATAGCTATGATCAGTCAGCTATCATGTGGAGGCTTAGTCAAGCGCCAATCATCCTTAGTAATGGATAGAAGTTCAAAGATAGGGTGGCTTATAAAGCGTGCAAGCCACAGGATCGAAGCAAAAAGGTGAAGTCGTGTGCGCGGCTCATGACAGTCTGTCGCTGTGCAATTCCGGCAAACAGGATATCATGGACCCGGAGTCGACATCTCGTGTTAGCCCAGCAGGCCGGTATTGGATTGCACGGGTGCTTCAGCGTGATTCAAAGGATGCTCTTGCATCCTTGCAACTGGTAGGGCAACTCCTGTCCTGGCAATCAGTCGAGCCAGTCTACATTGCCTTTGACAAGGCTATGGTAGATGCGCTCAAAGAGGCTTGCAGAGAGCACCGGAGAATAGGCTGTCTAATTGACAATGTCAATGCACTCGAAGCCTATCGACCTGTTCAGGTACGTTGTCACACGCCTGCATATGAGTCATCATGAAAACACTTGCAGCTAGGCCACGCGTGCGCACTATCGACACTACTGGTCAACTTCTGTTCTGTTCTCGGAGCACTATCCTACAAAAAGCGCAGGAATACGACATGCCGGTGGCTACTGGCTGAACAACGAAGCTTTTTTGCCAGATCACAAAGACTTCTCGCTATTTTTGATTACCGAATTCTCAAGGTGGATACAGTCTGGTATCCTAATGCACGAGCCAACTCAGACGCTCTTGGGTGGACCGAATGGGTTCAAGTGGGCGGTTATTCAGCTGGTGCGATACTGCTACACTCTTGATCAACTGATACACAACCATTCCCCGCCTGTTGACTCGGTGTATCGACCAAATCTTCAAGAGCTGAAGCAGGGCACATCAGCCTGCTTAATATGGTTGTCTGATTGCGTCACCGAGTCAATTGAGATCTTATCGCAGCTACATGATTTGCCTACAGACGAGGTACCAGAGAGCCCTCAGCCGACTGAAGCCGAGCAAATGAAGCGCCACGACCCAGGGCCTATGCTGGTATGTGCGTATAAGCATTCATGAGAAAGCCGATTGATCACAAATTCTATAGATGGCCCCAGGTACGTCTAGGCCACAGGGTCCGAAGCCTGTGTTGAAGAAGAAGCAGGAGTCACGCCAGGCGCCCGCAAAATCAGGGCCAATGGGCACAAGTGGACCCAACTTTGATATTGTGCTACATGAGTTTCATTTTACAGATATAGACTCTTTCTGATACTTGATTAGCGACTCGTAAAAAGACGCGCCTAGTGCCAGGTACGGTCCGGAGCCCAGACAATACCTCGGATATGCCCGAATCGGAAGAGGAGCAGTCTAGGCCTACTGTGAAGAGTAAGCTCCAGAGCCCTTCTTCAAGATCGACAATTGTTATCACCACCGATTCCGACGCTGAGATGGCTGACGGCGCGGCTGCGCAAGCTTTGACCTCCACACGTACAGCAGAAGGAGGTCTCGAACCAGCTTCAGACCCGCCTTTTTTGGGCCTGCCACCATCCGACAGTCTGGATGAGGACTACGACCCCGGAACCCAATTGTCGAGTGAGCAAACGACGTCCGAAGACGACATGTCCGTGGATGGGTCAAGTGGAAGCTGTTCCGCTGACGAGCACGGTGAGTGCTTGTTGGTCATGTCACTTCAGCTCACAAAGATAAACGCAATTGCCAGGCGTCTTACAGTCACCGCAGCATCGAAGGGTTTCCACACAGCCAGGCTCTCCGATACTTTGCCGTCGTATTGCCGGTCGCAGCAACCCGTGACGCTACACACGTGCTGATCAGAATACGTTGATGCGTGTGTGAATTCGGGCACGTGTGTAACATGCGGAGCACGCGTGCCGAAGCCATGATGTATAAGTCGCCAGTTTTAATGTATTCTACACTCGTGTTCCCTTGAACATGAGTCGTTTCCCCACAATTCCGTCTGCAAGTGAAACCGGCGAGGTACGCGTACAGGTCTCTTGTTTCCGGTGAACCTCAAGCTTAAGCTCAAAACATAAGCCAAGCGCAGCCTTTGAGGAATTCCTCGTGGACATCAACGCGATGGTGGATATTGTATGGTATGAGGTACCGTTTGATCGAATACAGTGCGTCACTCTCAAATGCCTTGCTCACCACGAGAGTATGCTAACTAGCATAGATTACTTCAACGCTTGCCTTTCCTTTGCAAGCAATTTGTAGAAATTGTCACAGCCGCTGGGAACGTCGACATGGCGACAGTCCTTTTCGGTATCACCTCTGATTCACACCCCTTTGTCAATGGGTAATTCTTAGCCTGCCGTCTCGACGGATTCGCTAAGCCCGAAGTTTTATAGGCAGTACAATGACCATTTGAAAGAATGGTATACCTCTGATGAGGGCCAGGCGTGTTCCGATGCCATGAAACAATGGTACCTGAAGCAAAATGGTAAGCACCATTACCACGCGTGGTGATGGTACCAACACGCGTGAGCCTAGTTCATGAATTACTGAAGCCCGAGCACCACAATGGTCTACCGGTATACAATCCGAACAGTCCATACAACCCATTCCCTGCTCCCATTGCAGAAATTGTTCAACAATATATGACGACCAAGCCTGAGCTGCAGCAGCTGGTTCAGCTCACTATACAGATGGAACAGTTTGGACCACTGCATGTACGTCAAGCTTTCAATAACTTATTTCGTTCGCTTAGCTCATGTTATAGACGACTGGTATCTTTAATCAGACCATCAGCCCTTCCCAAAAAATCTGCATTTTGCCCGATAAGCCACTGACTGACGAGCAGGTTGCCGAATTCATCAAGGAGCCTCTGCAACCGCTATTCTTTGATCCCGGTCAACCGGGACACAGAGGCTACTCGATATCCCTTTTGCAGACTCAACTTGAGTGCGATCCTTTCTTGAACACTCAAAACCAAGTGCTGTTCGGCGGCTCGGGTGGATTCAGATACGTTGTTTTCATCGTTTGTTGTGTGCTCGAGTCCCTTGCCACAATGGCCGAATCGAACACAACACAAACGCGTCTGAGCCCGCCTGCGATTCACTCGTATCTCACCAGTATCTTAAACTACGCTGTCAATTGCCTTAAAGACTCCATCGACCGCATCAAGACCTCTGCGAAGCATCGAAGCGTGGCCAGCGTTACTACCATTAGGTTCGACGAAATGCTGACCCCAGAACGCTCCCGGAAGGCGTTAGCAATTGCACCTCCTGCCAACAGTAGATTTGAGGACGAGCATCCCGCTTACGATGATGTGGGGAGCCGCTTGCGCTCCGGCGCCTCTCGCTCACTTTCGCATCAAACATCCAAGGTGAGGACGTTCCAACATTACAAGATTCGAATCTCATTATGTACCATAGGAGTCTCATTTGGAGCAGAGCATGCCACTGAAAAGGGTGATTGAATTGCTAACCAGGCGATTAATTATTTCTAACCTAACTTGTTCAACTAGAATAAGCGATCCGCGGATGTTTTGCAGCAGCCTAGCACTACCACGCGTACACTCCTTGTACCATACAGAACGAGCGAGCCGTCAGCATCACAGCCTCAGGAGAGGGATGATTCGGCCTCAGCTCTTGACAAGACGCCAAAAAGGCGAAAGGTGACCAAAGCGATGACGGGGAAAAAGACTGGTGAGTAGTCTTCAGAAGTTCCTACTTTCATCCAACCTACAGTACGCGTAACCAGTGCTCAAGGCCGAGCCCAAAGGTCGAAGGTATGATTATAAATGTGGTAAAATAATATATGATCCGCTTACGACACGATCTTTGAAAGTAGTAACGCAACGCCCGAGATCGACGAGCCCAAACCAATCGACAAGGACAATATTGAGGTATGATTGCTTCACTGTCATGTTTGCAGAGCTTACCAATGTCAGGTGGTCGACGAGAAGGTGGAAAAGGTGCCAAAATCGAAGGAGCAACAGTCGACTCGAGTCAAAAGGCAGCCAAGCAAAAAAGGCAAAGCAAGCACCGCTCAGCCTCCTCCAATCGAAGACGTAGATGCACCTAGACGCACACGCTCACAGTCGGTGACGCCTAGTCTCACACAGCCGCCTTCTGCGCCAGGATCACAGTTCGCGATCTCTGACAATGAAGGAGACGACGAGGAGCAGGACAACACGTCTTTCCGTGTGCCAGCACAACGTACGGACCTCTTCACTTGTATGAGTAGCGTAAGGCCGTCGATAAGCTTCGGTGCAGGCCAAGCAGGAAGTGCACCAGCTCGAGGTGTGGCGGGTAAGTAAATGAGCTTTCATCAACCGCAACGCGACCCACTGATAGCACAACGTTAGCTGGGCCGAGCCAGCTCGTGATACGGGGCCAGTCGTCTGAGCCTGCTACACTGACTGCGAAAAGTGCAAAAACCTCCAATTGCGGTTGGAAGATGTACTAGGAATGGACTTTAATATGAAACATGTATCAAATTGATGATTATCTCCGAAACACGGCAGCGATTGTAAGGATGCGTATGTGTATCGCTTCCACGCGTGAGACCACTATATGTATGTGAGCAGTGTCAGCCAATTGTACGATCCAACCAGTACACAGAAATGTCGCGCCAAACTCTCAAGCGCATCCGAACCGATGCATTCCAAGATAAGATTACTATGAAGCCAGGACGTACAACTCGTCCCATTCCCAGTTGGCCACAAAAAAGGGCAAAGGTTGACCCGCTGCCACACAATGCTGTCAACTCACTGAACGTTGCAACTCCACTTGAATCATTTACAGACGGGATGAGGAACTCTCTACCAGGTGACATCCCCTCCTTGACTACCCCTGATAACGGAACAACTGGATCGCTGAAAAGCAACATCCTGAAGCAGCACTCCTCAGGCAAGGTACGCGTATGGGGTACAGGCCACACGCGTGGCGTCGTATAGTCACGCGTAAGCTAACATTCACTAGGGACAAAACGAAATGATGCGGGACTGGTTTTTCAACACTGCCAAAGGCTATCTGAACGGTATAATCGCAAGCGAGCATCTTGCAAGCACTGAGATGAGCTGTAGTCACTGCCAGCAGTTAGAACAGACCCTCTACAGATGTCGGGATTGCCTCAACGCATCAGCTATCTGCAGATCATGTGTACGAACTTCGCATGCCAACCGGCCCACTCATCGCTGGCGGCAATGGACTGGAACACACTACATGGACTCACTTTCAGACACCTTGGAACTTAAGCTGCATCTTGGGCACTCCGGAAAACCTTGTGCTATTGGGCAAGATCAGGTCTTTGTATTGGGAGATGTTACTGGAATTCACACCATTACCGTAAGGTTCTGTAGACATGCAGGACATGCTAGTCTGTCACGCCAGCTGCTGAACGCACAAATATACCCATGCTCGGAAGCAAGGCCACAGACTGGGTTCACCTTCTGTGTACTTCGTATGTTTCACCTGTTCTCTACGGAAGCAAAATTGTCTACACAACGCTTTTATAATGTTCTCGTATTTATGACATGCCCACTGAGTCCTCAGTCTGTACCAGATCACCAGCGGGAGTTCGGCCGAGTCAGCAGACAATGGCAACACCTGATGGACTTAAAGCGCAGTGGGTCACAAACCGTACACATGCAAAATGAAAACCTGGGAGATCTGGCATTGCAATGTCCGGTTTGCCCAATATCGAATGTGAACTACAAGATTTCTGACCTGACACCGGAAAATGCGTAAGTTGTCAAATACAATCCCATGCTGTGCTCACATGATCATCGACAGCTATCTATTCACATATCATCTTTCCTATGATGGTAGCTTTCAGTTGTACAGAAAAAACAAAACATACGACAAGTGGGATATTTGTTTGAGCAATGGACGCAAATACTTTGTGCAGGAAGATGGATTTAAAAAATACCTAGCTGGGATCGGGAAGGATAACGCTGCGGGTACCACCAAGGTAGTGGTTTTATATCAAGCAGTGTTATGTATTAAGGCTAATTGCACACAGGATGCCGATTGTAACAACCACAAGGCCTCAAAGCAGCTCTACTCAAAGTTCACTGGCCTGGATGAGACAGGCATCGGCTCTGTTATATGCGCAAGGCACTCGTTCTTCATGCCCGTTGGTACCGTAAATTTCTACACCGGAGAAAGGTATTATCAAACTACCTCAGGTGAATATCCCGCTTACGCGTACCTGTAGCTATGCGCACACCGACTTTGCTGTTGCTGGGGTACTACTTATGCTACTGATGGAGGAGACCACACGTGTTGGTCTTCACTATGATATCATGTGCCATTACTTCGTGAACATGTGGAAGCGCTGGGCTGCCCTTGTAGCACCACTTCAGCCACTGTCTGAGGGCCTCTTTCAGGAATTCATCAAGGCTATACCAAAATTTCACTTAGCGGGACATACTGAGCAATGCTTTGCTCGATTTTCACTGAATTTTATACAAGGTGTGGGTCGATTGGATGCAGAAGGCGGTGAGCGCTGCTGGTCAAACCTCAATCATGCAGCTGGCAGTACCTCTGAAAAAGGACCTGGAGCCCGAAAAGAAGCAATTTGCCAATGCATGCAGCAATCCAACTGGGTCAAACATGTCGAAATGCGTAAGTGTTATTCCATTGTAGCAGTCAGATTACTCATATCTTAGCTTCAGCTGAGTTTTTGGCGCAAAAACACACCGAAGCACTGTCCATGGCACTTATACAGTATACAGAATGGCAGGAGTTCAATAAGACAGTTGGCGTGGAGCGCTCAAGCCAATGGGCACTGGAGAGCCTTGATCCTGTATACAAGAAGGGAAAGTGGACCAGCCCCTTCATTCTGCCAGACCCGCCATGTGAGCACAAAGCTTCATGAAAAGCACGCGTGGGCTAAGGCCTTGTACACGTACACAGCTCTTTCGCTTGCTACCGTTCTTTCCCAGCTTGAATCTCAGGAGGGTGCCGAGGAGAATCAGGCACTTCCGGGATGCGCAGCCTGGATTGCCGATTCGATAGATCTATCGGTTTTTCAGTGAGTGCTATGTTCTACCAGTAAACGTCATGTTTGATTGATGCCTTGTTAGGGACAAGCTACGTCGAGATATTGCTCAAATTGGTCAGACTCCCTCAGTACGGCAATCACAGGACATTGAGAAAAGACGATCAAGTCTTCTTCAGCAGCTGGAGAAGCATAGAACAGGCGCAGCAATGTATCACCCCGCTGGACTGGTCAATACACTAGGTTGTGAGCGTGAAGAGCATGATGGAGAGCCAGAGCTCATGCGCACATTTTTACCAAGCGATATAGCTCACCTGTCAGCAGGCCAGCAGCAGTTGAGCGTTGTTTCTAACTGGGAAAGGCAGCTGCAAAGAGCGGCCTGCTTAAAGGCACTGCAGGTAGTTCATTCAATATCGATTCAGCGTGGACACATCAAGAAAAATCAAAGGAAGGCAGCTCATGGAGTAGGGGCAAGAACTCGTGCTGAAGCTCAAGACGAGAAGCTGAAGTCCAGGCTTGAGCATGCTCACTGGCGGTACAGCGACTCCTACAATCGTCTGGTACAGCTTTTGTCCGATCCATCTGAATACGCAGCACTTCAGCCGTTGAGCACACGTGGAATTGACGAGATCTTTGAGGATACCAGTAAAGCAACAAAATTGGGGGAGGGTTTCATCCGTATGCCATGGTACTGGCATGTGTCACTTCCCGATATCAATACAGCCAAATCTGCGGTCACTTTGAAGACATCGAAAGTATTAAAGGAATATGAAGCCAGTAGGTCAAAGGCTTGTTCTTGTTGAAGTAGTCTCATAGCTTCCAGGTCTCAAGGTGGAATGGTTTCGGGCTAGGGAGCGTTATAAGCAATGGGATGAGGAGGCACGCTGGATAGAGCGTGAAAGTGCCTCCCTAGTACTCTTCCTGCGGAGCACTGGGCTCAGATGGCTAACAAAAGCACAAAGCTCATCGGGTGGCTGGTCAGCGTACAGCTACCGGCAGCACTCAAACTATATGCAACAGCATTTACATGCACTGAGGGTAACCTCGAAGGTCCTAAATGTGAGTGTTGAAATGATCACTAGTTCATTTCACTTATCACGCGTCCTTAAAGTGCGAAGGAGCCGGTGAAAGCATTTTGCATGCGAGCGTTGCACGATGGGGAGTTCATGTAGAACTTAATATTTATGTGAATCGATTTTGCCCATTATGCTGCTGTGATACTTTTGACCTCTTGCCATGCGTGCAAGAACGTGAGGCAAGCAAGTATTGATATGCACAAGATGATGAAGAGTTCACGGTGTTCGGTATGTCTGGCAATACATGAATAGCGTTCACTGATGATCTAGAAAAGCACGCGTAGTTAATGACGGCCACGCGTACTACATTTAACCTAAATTGACACCTCTGAGTAGCCATCAAACCCACGCATTACGGGTAGCATGCTTCCCCCACTCACTGCATAAGCCGCTGCATCTTAGCTGAGCCTTAAGCTGAATAGCGCATTCAAAATCGGAATGGAGGTAATGCATATCCTGTACGCGTACCAACGCAAGAACAGCGACGTGCTTTCAGGCACGCGTACCCATGGCACGTCATGACCATGACCAGTGGCAACAAACCACGCGTGAAGCGTCGATTACCCGCTTGCCGCCCATGACACGCGGAGCGTCGCTTATCCTTAAATACCAGAGCTGAGATGGCTGAAGTTGAAGGAATAGTAGATGAGAAGATGATCAAGAAAGGACAAAGAAAACAACGCTGCTACTTAACCAAGTTTGTAGGATACTCTCCTGAATGGAATGAGTGGTTATCTAGGCAGCAATTAGCAAATGCACCTAGGATACTCAAAGAATGGGAACTTAAGCAGCGCATACAAGCCCCTAAGAAGGCTTAGCCCTTATGCTTCCTTTTCCTAGATTAACCACGTGATATTCTTTGTTATTTTGTTTACTGACAAACAGAATTTGTAGGTATATATATCAGCAAGATCTTTTGCTTACAGAACAACACACACAACAATGGCCAACTTCATCACTATCATTGCCACTCTCTTCACTGTCATCCTCACTGGAAGCTTGGGCTACTATCTATATAGCCAAGGAGAAGATTTCATTTGGATCATGCCAGGTCAACAGGTAGTAATGGAATACTCAGACAGGCAGCGCACCATCACAGTGACTGGCTGGGTGTTTATTTCACTACCCTTCCGACTTGTTTACCTTACTAGGCGCTGGAGTCCCATATCAGTGACTCCAGCAAACATCCTCAGCATAGCCTTGGTGTCTAGGCGCCGGAGCTATCACCCCTATGGAGGACCAGGTAACAGAGGCATGCCCTCTGAGATCTTCATCTTACCAGATCACCTATACTGTGAGCAATTTACTAGATTTATCTGGCATTTACTTATAGCATGGACAGACCAGATGCCCAATAGAGAGCGGCAACAATACTTAGGATCTTTCCTACAACTGTAAGATAAGATCTTAACCAAACCTGGGTAAGCAGATCTCTCCTGATAAGCTTATCCAGATGACTGATCTCAGTGATCGGTCTGATCTAGCCCGTATCTCAAGAAATCCTGTAATTTCTTCTTTGAGTCATGTACTCCTGTATATAGATTTAAAGTATAAGTATGATCTCTTTAAATCGAACCTCAGTAATGATTCAGGCTATTCAATCTCAGTTGAGAGCCTTGAACCAATGATCAAACCACAAAGATAAGACAGATCAGAAGATAAATGAGCATCAGCATGTGAAACTATAGAGATAAACAGCTGAGCGCACTCTATTTGGAGCCAAACAGAACTTTGGTCATTTGACTGGGCTTCTTATTGGCAACCAGATGTGAAATACATGCATTATAAGAAATTAACATGTCTATATGCTACTCTAAGCTGCTGTACTCTGTAGTATCCCACTGTCTAAACATGTCTGACTATCCTACTCTCCCTGACACCCCTACAGGTTCCACCTTCTGGGATGTAGCTGAAAGGCTACTTTCTGGACTTAGATGGGAGCGACAAAGGGTCCAAGGGGAGAATCGCAGCAGGAGGAGGGAGTTCCCCTCCAATTACCAACTCCTCTATGTCGACATACCCTTACCCAACTATCCACGATATAACAACCGCAATCACTACCCAATTGAGGCACCTGAGCCAACTCAGGATGATCCTCACTTTGAGTTTGGATGGCCGGCTCCTCCCTCTCCTGGTTTGGAGCCTACCCCATTTGATAGGGTATTGATGAAAGGTTGGGGTGGACGCACTGAGTACCCTCTGGCTCCCCCAAAGAGTCCTAGTGTGCTCAGTTATGAGGATTACATAGAGCAACAAGAAGAGTAAGTGCTTTGATTGAGTCAAGATCTTAAGCTGATCTGTTTGTTGTACAAACAGACTGACTCAAGATCAAGGCCAGGAGTTGCTTCCTGAGCCTGATCATGACTCTGAGGAAGAAGAAGACAAGCCAGAAGTAGTTAGGACTGGTATCTTAGAGTAAGTCTGCTTCTTTTGACTTATGATCTTAAGTTGATTTGTTTAGACTTGCATACCCTCCTTCGCCGGTCTATGCCCCAGAAGAATCATCTGACTCTGGTTCTGATTCTTCAGAGTCATCTGGAGAGCTCAGAGTGATGGAACTAGACCTGGAAAGGAGGTATGAGGAACAAACTAGAGAGTTTGAGGAAGTGTCAGCTCGTCTTAGGGCTGCACAAAGACGCCTCAGGGAAATGATGGACACAAGAGACTTGCATTAATGTAGATAGTACTGTCTGAATGCTACGAATTCTTAATCCAAAACAGTGTGAACAATGAGATTGATCTTATCACTTCAATACTATTGGTTAAGAGTCTTTCAGATGGTCGACTTAATCCTAGGATTTCAAGCTCTGCTATATTTCCATGAGTGTGCTTTACAAGTATTTAAGCAGCCCACAAACCGCTCTCATTCTTCAGCGGTTCAACACCCTCTAGCTCTCTCACCACATCTGCTCTCTACTCTCCTACTATCCTCACCATGCAGACCACCCCTTCGCTTCTTAACAAGGCTCAGCGCCAGGCTATCATGGATTCCATTTTATGGACCAAGTACTTCGCCTGCCTAGCCTCCAAGATGCGCCAAGGGGAGTATGACTTTGCTGCTAGCCCTTATATCCTAGAACGCAAGTTCAGGGATCAAATCAAAATTTACTACAGCAAAGACCATGGAAGGTATCCCAATGGATGGTATGTGGGGGACAGTGCTGCCTATGCCTTGGTAGATGCCCTCCTCCAAGTTAGAGATGCAGTAGGCTCCTATTGTAGCGATGGGTCTTATGACCGTGCCTATGAGCATGAAGACTTTACTGAGGATAGCCCTCTGTACCAGCGCTTCAAGGATGCCAATATTGCCTTCCCCATTGAGCCTGAAAAGGATTTCAGCATGGTGGACTGGCAAGCCCCTTTTGGGAGCTTCCCAGAAGTAGTCGCTGCAGTAGTTCGTCTCCAAATGTGGGGCCTGCATATGATTTGCTGCCTGCATGCCTTGGTCCACTATGAAGGAAACACTGGGGGTGGCAACTTGCCTCCTTTCCCCCACTGCGCCTTCATTGAAGGGAAGAAGGCATTCAATGACTACACTAGAACCTCTTGCCCCTCCTGGTGGCAGGAGCCAGATCCAGAAGGCGTTCCCAAGATGTGGGGAAATGATGAGGTATGGACCTTATTTCATGGCCCTGAACACTTTCTAATGAGATGGATGCAGCACTACTACTTTGCCATCAATGACCAAGAGCGCCAAGACTACATCCAGGAGCTGGAGGAATTGCAGAAATTCAAGTCCTCCCTGGAAGTTCCTGTCTTTCTGATTCAGAACCGCCTTAGGGCTCGTTTTGAAGAAATGGACAAGGAAGGGGACTCGCAGTCTTCTGAGGATGGCCCCAGTGAAGTCGTCGCTCCTCCCTCCATTCCCCCTGGCCTTGAGCAAGCAGTGATCACTCTTGACTCAGATGGCGAATGGGAGTCAGAGGAAGGTTATGATTCTCTCTAAGGAAGTCTGCAAGTCCAGACTGGGGGGGCTATGTTATGGATACTAACATCTTTACTTAATAGAGTCTGCCCTTGCCTACTGTGAATGCGTCCTAAATGAATATTTTCTGAATTTTGCTGAATGTGAATGCGCCAATTTGTACAGTTTCATGTTTACATGAATTGTACTAAATTCTATCCCTTCTGCGCACTTTATCTCATATTTTCAGCTTAAGAACTCGGCTAGATATTCATTAAACAACTTCAGGCATCGCTTATCATAAGGTATTACTAATATATTCCGCTTATAGCTCAGCGACGGCTGACTCTATCACGCTGATCAATAGCTTGATCGATAGCCACGCTTCGGGCGTATCTTCTAACCGAATATCGGCCTGATCCTCGGACTCCTCGCCGAGTTCCAGGCCGAAGATCGAACTGATCTGATTGACTGATCAGTTCTGATCTGACTCACACACTGAGTCAATGGACCCAGCTACCCTTAATTAGAAGACTCTATGACTCACTGAGATGTTGGCTCCGATCCATGTATATAGTTCATATTATTAATATATCAAACAACCAATAGCATACACTGATCCAGTGATGCCACCGATCTACACCCAGTCATTACTCTAAACCATCCTGTATGGGGATAGGGTGATCCCCATATAGCCAGAACTCTCCTTAGAGATCGGCTTGGCATGACTGTCTCTATTTGGCTCATCCAGGCTTCCCTCAGGGTATAAAAGAACCCTGCAGGAGACCCTTGCAGAGCCACCTCCTCTTACTACCCACCTGATCGGTCTTGTGTGCTTTGGTTTGTATTTCTCTTATCTCTTATGTCTTGTGTGATCTACTGTATCTAATAAGTGGGAATCCTAGTACCTGATTAGGTACATCTGTTTGATTCTGTATATACATAGACTTGTGCTTAAGTTAGCGTATAAATAAGTACCTGCCAGTTGTGGGAATTAAGTACCTATTTGGTGTGAGGAAATATACGCATTAGGCGCACCCCATCCATCCATATTAAGCTATCGCTTAAGTATAGATTAAGTTTAGTAATAGTATAGTCCAAGCGACTAGGGCTGAACTATAATAAGTATATCTAAGGGAACCTGACCGCTGTAGTCTTGCTCTTTATATATTATATTAAGTCAGTTTACACTGTGAAAGGTTAAGACTATCTAAGTGTTACTTGATAATCTCTGAGATCTTATATTAGCCTTCCTATCGAATCTAGGAAGTATTGTTTACTATTGGAGTACTAACCAACTACATTGCTTAAGCTCCAGATATCCAATGGTACTCCAACCCGTAACAAATATCCCTGCACCTGGGGTGAAATATCCCTGCACCTGGGCTGAAATATTTCTGCCACTGGGGTGAAATCTAGGCTCCTTGGGGTTGAATATGCTGCCACTGGGGTGAAATACACCCTTCCTGGGGTTGAATCTTGCCACCCTGGGGTACTATTAGGTTTCTGAGGTGGTTCAGGTACAAAAGATTCCGGAGGCGGGGGAACATAGGACAAATGGGATCCCCACTGCGACATGATTTTTAATCTGGGTACAGGAGAGGAAGTTCTCCGGATCGCTTGGGTTCTGGGTTGTTGTGGAGGACGTATAGGCTAGTGTAGCAATCTGGGACGCCAGGATGGAAGACGTCAAAATAATAATCAGCGATGATTTCGATGGTTTCGCGAGGTGTGCGATTATGGTGTG
Source organism: Ceratobasidium sp. AG-Ba (assembly GCA_016906575.1). NCBI lineage: Eukaryota > Fungi > Basidiomycota > Agaricomycetes > Cantharellales > Ceratobasidiaceae > Ceratobasidium > Ceratobasidium sp. AG-Ba. The sequence continues at coordinate 1,705,897 of CP059611.1, read as the reverse complement.
CGTGGTCACGAGTCAGGACCAACTCGTCGTAAAATCCTCGTTGAGTTTCCCACACTTGGTCTGCTCGGCGTTCAAGCACTTGGATGTATCCTTCACGCTCAATAGATGCGATGGGGTTGCAGTGGAGAATGAGTTTATATAGGAAGAGGATGGTTTCGAGCAGTTGGTTGTACCACAACACTCTGCAGAAATGCATATGATGTCCTGCCTCGCACTGGAGGACTTACTGGCTAGGAAAGGTACGGGTGCTCTTGTAGCCGCCTGGTATACGCAAGAATAGAGAATTCGCAATGTATCCCACGTTGCTGGCAGAATAGGAAGATGACCTCCGTTACCCCACTACTTAAGGGCACAGGGTGACCCCACCTCGTGTTGAAGGACGAGATTAGTTAGCCGGAGCTTGTTCACGTGTGCAGGAGCCTAGTTCTTACAAGCTGCCGCGGCCTAGGCCCAAGAAGCGCTCAAGTAAGGTTTGGTATGCGGGGACGCGATAGGGCAACAACTAATGTGTCTGTGGACGGCCGGAGTAGGATTTTTGGAAGGCAATGGGTTTGTTAGCTTTATTTAACACGCACGGTGTATGAGCAAGGAACTGGGGTAGTTGGCGACGACAAGCCTGCAGTCCAGAAGAACTTGACCTAGTGTCACGACTAGTCTCAAGTAAAACTAAAAATATGAAGAATCAAGACAACAGGAGGTCAAGTTCTTAGGGAAACCTTTTGAACTTGACCCTGTTTATATACTATTCATAATACAGCCGAGAATACATATACACAAACTACAATTGGTCTTTCAATATCAAATGAGGACGCGTCAGCATCTGACAAATGTTCCAGGAAGTTCCATGAGTCACATGATATGTAAAGTATATCAAAATATAATAGAGAAAGTGTCAGAAAATAGCATTAATGTCGGCAAGGCCTTTTGGCTCGTGACATACAGGATGGTTTAGAGTAGTGACTGGGTGTAGATTGGTGGCATCACTGGATCAGTGTATGCTATTGGTTGTTTGATATATTAATAATATGAACTATATACATGGATTGGAGCCAACATCTCAGTGAGTCATAGTACCTTCGAATTAAGGGTTCCTGGGTCCATTGACTCAGTGTGTGAGTCGGATCAGTTCGATCTTCGGCCTGGAGCTCGGCGAGGAGGCCGGGGATCGGGCCTATCTTCGGTGAGAAGATACGCCCGAAGCGTGGCTATCGATCAAGCTATTGATCGGCATAATAGAGTCAGCCGTCGCTGAGCTATAAGCGGAATATGTTAGTAATACCTTAAGATAAGCGATGCCTGAAGTTATTTAATGAATATATCGCCGGGTTCTTAAGCTAAAAATATGAAATAAAGTGCGCAAAGGAGATAGGATTTGGTACGATCTATGTAGATGATATAAGGTACAAATCCGCGCATTCACATTTAGCAAAATTCAGAAAATATTCATTTGTAGCGCATTCAGAGTAAGCAAGAGCAGACTCTGTTAAGTGAAGATGTTAGTATCCATAACAAGCGCGCATCAAATCATATATTTGTATCTGCCTGTTTGGTAGGTTTGCACAAACCCCAGTGCTCTGCACTTTCAAAGGATTATTTATTTACGGTATCTCCCTCCCCAGAAGTCCTATGAAGAGGTCTTCTTAAGGCTATAATCTATGTGGCTTGACAGCCTGAATTTTCTTCCGTTCAATTATGTACAATATGTGCATTTGTTGTGGGGTTTACATCACCCCATTTTGTGTTGCAGTCCTTTGCTGCGCTTTTGCCCCCTCCTCAGGATGCAGGAATGCGCTCGAATGCTGGTGCTTAATTGCAAGTCTGGTGGATTCATCAGCAAAAATGTATTTTGCTTGAAAGCACCTACTACATGTGATTGCAGAAAATGACTTGTAGACAAAGCACTTAGAAGTTACCCCCTAGCTTGAAGTAGCTTCAAAGAGCTTGTAAAAAACTACTCAAGATGTGAGGCCTTGAAAACAAACCTATGCAATTTTCAATCTGACAGTGTCTTGGAGCATCTTGGAGCAACTTGGGATGTCTTGTGTGTCTTGAGAGATCTTTCAGACAGCCTGGATCCAGAAATGGATAAGGGCTAAAATGATACTGATATGACTTGATCTGGATGATTATATGAACAACTTTGGGCACAGGGTTTGCTTATGTAATACAACAATTTTTGACCAACAGTTAAGGAATTGGGACATCATGGTTTTGCAAGAATTATGTAAATTTGCAGAAATATCTTGGCCTTTGATCAACACAAAACACCATATCTATAGCTGCTTCAGTTGCAGAGATATGCCAAGGTGACCTGTCCAGAACTATTACAAGTCGACATCTCACCTCAAGTAGATCCTCAACCAGAGTGGCTACAGGTAAAAAGTTTGTATGTACCAATAGCTAGCATAATTTCACAATTAAGAAGATTTGTTAAGGGAGCCCTATACCTCTATTTCCTCAACCTTAAATGGGTGTTATCACCCAGCATTGGGAAATACTGGCAAAGACTACTGGTGAATTAGTTATGGAATACTCAGCTGCTTTCATGCTGCTTATGTAATGGTAGGTCTCTGGTTCCATTTCTGCATGTGTCATCACCAATAAACCCAGTTTTTTCTCAAAACAGTAGGGGTTCATTGTATTACATAACCAAACCCTGTGCCCAAAGTTGTTCATATAATCATCCAGATCAAGTCATATCAGTATCATTTTAGCCCTTATCCATTTCTGGATCCAGGCTGTCTGAAAGATCTCTCAAGACACACAAGACATCCCAAGTTGCTCCAAGATGCTCCAAGACACTGTCAGATTGAAAATTGCATAGGTTTGTTTTCAAGGCCTCACATCTTGAGTAGTTTTTTACAAGCTCTTTGAAGCTACTTCAAGCTAGGGGGTAACTTCTAAGTGCTTCGTCTACAAGTCATTTTCTGCAATCACATGTAGGTGCTTTCAAGCACAATGCATTTTTGCTGATGTTCTCACCCAGAAGCTGTTTAATTTTGGCCAATATCAGCACTGGCACTGGCGCTTGCATGCCAGAATTCCAGTGTTTGGAGTCTCATGTGACATCTTCACCCGGTACATCAGAAAACCCCAACAGTCTACTTGGTCCACTGTAGCAGACATGTATTGTATAGCCACCCCCACTATGATTTAGGGGTTCTTGGGCACTAGAGTCCCGTTTTGTCCAATATGGTCCTTGGGGAGCTATATACTACACCAATTCCCACCTGTAGTTCATGACATATCTTGTTAATATTAACACCTAATGTACGCTGTCTCACGTTGTTTACAAAAAGCGCTCATGTGGGACATGTGTAAGAACTTTGGTAATGAAATTTTCATGTTGACCGTACTACTTTCAGCCACCTCAGAAAAGATGGGTTGATTATTTACACAAGGCATACCACAGGTCATAGATACTGCTTTCAAACACATGATAACGCTGACTATTAATACCTACCATCTGTACAGAAATGGAGTGGATTGTGTAGCTGGCCTTTGGTTTGAGAACGGCCTGGCGCTTAGACTCAACACAAATGCATAATGTGCCACATATGTGGCCACCAAAGGTTTTAGACTTTGCTACAACTTGAAACTTTGCCTTATGGCAATGCAAGTGGATCCTCCTCTTGCCAGGTACGCTCTCCACCATGCCCAAGCTGCTTTCTACTGAAGACACAGATGAATATGAGGCAGTTGGAGTAATGACAAGGGCAGGTGTGTGTTGGCACAGTGAGTATCCATTTTTCTTGGCATACATGCTGGGAGCCTGACACAAACACATGGCTAAACATTCAACACTGCATTGCGACAGCAACAACCCAATGCTACTTGCAGATTTATCAAGTAACACACTTCAGTATGCCTGAGATGCACTGTGTTGTTGTGTAGTTGTCACTCAGATGCTTGGCCCCAGACACATTGTCACAACCCTTCTCTTCAAGGGTGTTCACTTCCTATTGTTCATGCAATGGTATCACCATTGGATCTTAGCATGATGCATGGCAGCTGCCTGTGGCAGGTTGTAAGTATCTTCTAAAGTGGAAGCATTGATGAGAACTCAATGTGCAGTGTTGAGCCTCTTAGTCTTATGATTGTTGTCCTCTTCTTGTCTAGCAAGTAGGACATTGAAGGCACCTGTCTCCAGTGGAAGCTGTGATTAACTTGTGGCTTGCAGTGAAATGTACTAAGTACCTAAGTCAATAGGAACAAGTACTAAAGATTGAGTCTTAGCATGTAAGTCTTAGTTGTATCTCAGTAGTTATCACCCTTGAGGGGAGAGATCAACAAGGTAGAGCAAGCTGGTCTTAAAGCAGCTTGCACACCAAGTATTTATACTCATGAGTACATGTTCTGTGCATACAGTTCTAAGAATACATGAGCTGAAGATAGTGCATGTTTCTAAGAGAAGGTGTATCTTAAAATAAAGCATAGCTAAGGATACTCCAAAAGAATTCTATGCATGCTACAGATAGCTTTGATCAGTAAGCTATCATGTAGAGGCTTAGTTTATGTGCCAATCAGTTTTAATCAGTGGAAAAAGGATGTGGGTGGCTTATAAAGTGTATAAGCAACAGGACTAAAGGCAAAGTCATATGTGTGGCTCATGACACACGTCCTTCACATCCCTCTGCTGATACCATCATACACACAACCTCTTCAAGTAATCTGGAGCTGCATCTGTTGGACTTAGTATAGCGCAGTGAACAATAAAGCAAGTAAAATACAAGTGTATTCAACAAGTGACTATGAGACATGAGAAAGCAAGACTTCATATACAAGACAAGCCTGCATATACATAACCAAGATAGTGCAAGTGCAGACAAGCAATTATAGATCCAAATACAAAATACAGGTGTGATAACGGATGACATAAGTGAGCATACAATCATAGGTACAAATGAAAGATCCATGTCACTGTAATGTAACATACATAAGCACTGATGCACTTGTCATCTCCAACAGTGTTGTAGTGTTTACACACTTGAACACAGCTTGAGAATTGACCAGCCAAAACACCAGCACTGAGACCATTCCTAATACCATCCCAAAACCCTTGCACACTAGCTACATTTGAGCAACAGATTGCTCCATTGCCACCTGGGACTCTGCAGTAACGCGCCTATGCTGTGCTGCTTGGTCTGGCCACAACCAGTCCATCCATAGTTGCCTCCAGAGCTTGTTGAGGGAGTTGTACCAGGCACACACAATGCTCTTGCCAAGCCACAACCAAGCAGGAGACTCATAGCCCAGCAACAAGGTTTGTACTTGATTGGTGTATGCCCTGGCTGGGTTTTTATGTACTTTGATTGACAACACTTTTGCTTTATAGTGTGCCCTCAAGCTTGTTGGCTCACAAACTGGCTACTAACCAGCCCCCAGTGTCCCACCATAGCCAATCAACTGCCACACCAGCATGGTTGCAAAAGAAATTGCTGGTGATATATGCATGGCAATAGTGCCTGTACCTGGATCCACCACTGATGGTATTTGTGTTGACTCAGAGGTAACACCTTTGTTAGTGGCTGAGATTGTAGACAGTAAATGTATATATTTTACTTGAAATGAAATTGCATTTCAATCCAATAAATGGATGCATTGCAATAAGTCATGATCCATTGATTGGGTTTCACAAAAGGATGTTGCATGAGAATTTTGCTGGATTCTGGTGCCCGCACCTGGAATCCAAGGGGTCAGGCCTTCTATCAGCACCCGTGCCTGCACCTGCAGTGAGAATGCCAGAATACCAGCGGAATCCTGCATTTTGTGCAATTCTTGCAGCAGTGGGATTCCAGTATGTAGTTCTGTTGCACCCACTGTTCCAATAAATATCTTAATTAGTAACTAAGTTGTAGCTCTTGAATGAGCTATTAAACGCCCAGAACAAGAAAGTTCTGAGTGAGATACAACAGAATCAACAAAAAGCCCAAATCCCCACAGGGGGGAGCAAAGCTCAAAGTCACCACATTCATATACTTGGTAGCTCATAAAATGCAGGAAATCCATGGCTACACAATGATATATTTTGGCTCTCTCAGAAAAATCTGGCTTGCCAGATCGAGCCCATTCCTTAGCCAGAAAAAATCCCCTGAGATGCGCACATCTGCATTGAGCCAATTGGAGCAGGAATTAGGTCAATCTAATGCTTTATGTTGATTCAGCCACCTTGAACCCCCCAATAAGCATACTTTATCTATTTACACATACTCTGTACACACATGAACCTGAACCTGATGCTGCTGTAGCTACACTCAGGCTCAGTTTCCCCAGTTTTGAGCAGATGAACTCCATGTATGTATGGGTACTTTTATGATATTCTACACATGTGAAATAGGGTAATCAGGTACTCTGAATCCATCTAGCACATCCAGAAAAGCCAGAAACCTCTCTGTCGCTCTGTAGAGAGGTTTCAGACAGTTTTGGTCTTTCAGGGTAAGTTAGAGATGTCGCGCGAGAATTTTGCCGGATTCCGGCGCCTGCACCCAAAATCCGAGGTTTTAGGCCTCTACCGGCGCTCGCGCCCGCACCTGTAGCAGGAATGCCGGAATACCGGCGGAATCCCGCATATTCCGTGATTCTCGCGGCAGCGGGATTTCCCTATGTGAATCCGCCGCATCCACTGTTGTAATAAATACCATAATTTGGAGGAAAGTTCTAGCTCTCGAATGATATCCTCAACGCCCAGAACGGATGGGTCTTGGTTGAGATACGACCAAATCAACAGAAAGCCTAAGTCCCCGAAGGGGGGGGCAAATTTTGAGGTCACCACATTCAGATGTTCAGGGGCTCAAAAATGTGGATAATTCATGGCTACACGATGATATGCTTTGGCCCTCTCAGAAGAATCTGGTTTGTCAGATCGGACCCATTCTTTAGCTGTAGAAAACCCCCTGAAATGCGCACATCTGAATTCAGACATATAGAGCAGGAATTGGGCCGTTCTGATGCTGCGGATCGATTCAGGCGCACTAAGAACCCCCAAAAAGTGACCTGTATATTCCACAGATACTGTGTATGTACATGAACTGTACCTGAGGCTGCTGTAGCCGCAGTCAGGTCACATTCTCCCCGGTTTTGAGCACCCGTGCTCCATGCATGTATAAGCACTTCAAGATGATTCTACATATATAATATAGGGTATTCCTGTGCTCTGAATCGATCTAGCACATCCAAAAAAGCCAGAAACCTCTCTGTTGCTCTGTAGAGGGGTTTCAGACTATTTTGATGTACCAGGGGTAGGTTTCCCGTCATATATCCTCTCAAAATCACCTAATCGTTCTGAAATTTTGTACATAGGCTATATGAGCCACTGCGAATCGATGCCGCGCAGGGGAGCGGACATTGCACGGTCGGAATTGCTAGTGTATTTTAGCCTGTCATGTCATGAGCCGCGCACATGACCTCTATCTTTTTCTCGTGGCTAACACGCTGTATAAGCCACTCACTTCTTTTCTTCCTCTTAGTAAGGCTGATTGGCGTATTAACTAGGCCTCCACATGGATGCTTACTGATCAAAGCTATCTTTAGCACGCACCACACGGATGCTTATTGATCAAGGCTATTTGTAGTACGCATACAGCCTTCTTGGACTATTTTTAGCTACGCTCTACTTTTAGACACACTTTCTTTTAGAAACACTTACTATCTTTAGCTCATGTATTCTTGGAACTGTACGCACAGACCATGTACCCATGAGTATAAATACTCGGTGTGCAAGCTGCTCCAAGACCAGCTTGCTCTACCTCGTCAATCTCCCCTCAAGGGTGATAACTACTAAGAGATACACTTCAGACTTATATACTTAAGACTCAATTATCAATACTAGGTCCTATTAACTTAGGTACTTAGTAATACACTGCAAGCCACGAGTCAATCACAGTCTCTCCAGGAGACGGGTGCCTTCGACGTCCTACTCGCCAGACGAGCAGAGGACTATACCGCTAAGACTAAGAGGCTCGATACCCTACACAGGGCTGTCATCGACGCTTCCACACTCAACTACATCTACGAACAGCCACAAGAGGCCGCCACGCAGCAGGCTAGGATCCAACGCCGACGCCGTCGTATCCAGAACAGAAAGTAAACACCCTTAGAAACGAGGGTTGTGACATTGTAGAGCAAGCTTCACACTGATCTGTGGCTATGTCTCAACGATCTTCATCAAGAGTAACCAGGAGCCAGTCGGCTCAAGGAGAACCACTAGTGCCACCGGTAGATAACCCTGACCGGCCGTCGGTATCTAGATCAGATAATGCAACATCCCTATCCGCTTTAAGGGAACAAGTATTACAAATGACTACCGAAGCAACCAATGCTATCCACGCTCGAGTGAGCATACCAGGATCATATGCAGATCCAGACGAAACTATCCAGGCTGAACCTACCATTATAGTGGGCAAAGGAAATCCAAATGAGTCAACTGCGACAGCAGCTGATATTGTCGGTGGAAGATCTATACCAAGAACCACTGTGGAGTCAGTATCAGATCCCGAGGAATCCCGACTCTCCGAGGATATAGGGCGAACCCCAGATACAACTGAGCCCGTAGTAACACAAGAAACAGTACAAACGACAGGACCTGAACACTTCTGGAATGCAAGGGCCAGCATATCCCCAGGAAGGATAATTTCCGTAAGAAGAAGGGCACAAATGGACCCCACAGCAGGGATAGAAGACCAAATCGACCCTGTACCTCCATACGCACCAAACCCCTTGGAGATACCTGCCGGGAGATATGGTCCCACAAACATTCCAAGAGAGGAAAGACACCTATACTCGGCACATCCCCTAACGGGGATAAGAACCCGATCACAAGCATCGAATGCCATAGAAGCGCCCATACCACAGAGACCCATACAAGTACCAGAACAGATAGAAGCCCCTCCCCAAATTAGGATTGAGCAGAGACCAGCAAATCCTACACCACCTAGACCTCACTCAGCGTCACCTGCACCTGAAGAAGTACCAGTGGAAAGGGATGAAGACGAATATGAGAGGCTTCTTAACGGACCTATAGAAGATATCTGAAGAGCAGCAGCCAGGGACCCCACACTGGGATTTTTCTTCAGGGTACTAGACGACATCAAGGATCAACTCCTTGAAGGTATCACAGCCCAAATACAGGTACAAGAGAACCGACAAGATACAGGGGTACAAACACTCAATACTACCCTACAACAAATGACTAATTCCATTTCCAAACTGGAAGCGTCCACCGGCGATATTAGACAGCAAGTAGAGAGTGCAGCCCAGAATGCATGGACAGCAGCAAACAGCTCTCAATTAGGAGTCAACGAACACATAAAAACCCAGAATGCCATCGACAAGCTCAGTCAACAAATGGATACTATTGTCGTAGCCATGGGGGCTATGGGTAAACAAGTATCCGCTGCCCTAAATAAGCAAGAAGAAGCCATTAAGAAACTCAAGGCCGACACAGAAACCCTTGAAGAGACACTACAAGTAGTAGAAGAAAGGGTCTCAAACATCGATATTATGGACCAAGACCATCAATGGGAACCAGAAGCTGAATCCTCTCGAGCACAAGTCCCAAAAAGACCTCAAGGACTATTCCCAGGGGATAATCCCCCAGGACCCCCATCGCGACCTCCATCAAGGGGTAACACGCCCCCTCCTAGAAACCCAAGGCCTCATAGGAAGGAAGAAAAGACTAAGGACGAAATTCCAAAAGGAGCTAGGGCTAAGAAGCCTGAAGCCTTTAATGGGAAAAGAGGACAGGAGGCTGAGATTTTCCTGATGAAGATGGAGATCTACTTCAACGATTATGGTACTGCCTTCGATAACAACCGGAAGATGGCCACCTTCCTCACTAACATGGGAGAAGGAGAAGCAGCCAAATGGGCCAAACCCCTACTTAGGAAAATCCTCGATGAAGAACCACATGAATACCTTGCAAATTGGAACGCCCTGAAGAACGCCTTCCTCCTCGCTTTCTCAGACCCCATGAAGAAGGAAAGAGCAATTCAAAACATTCATAAACTCCAACAAACAGGATCAGCACAACACTATGTCACCGCCTTCCGTACCCTTATGCAAGAATTAGATTGGGACGAACACGCCTTTATAGATGTCTTCAAGAAAGGACTTAAGAATAACGTCCAACAGGAACTCCTAAAGGCGACCATTACCCAAGATACATCTACATTCTCCCTTGAAAAATGGATGGAAGTCTCTATTAGGATAGACGACCTCCTATTCACCGGGAGAAGCCTAAGGGATAACAGCTCCTCTGGGAACCAAGACAAGAAATTCCAACCGAGAACAACCCAAGCCAAAGCTGGAATAGTACCATCAGAGGTCATTCAAAAAAGGCGAGAAGAAGGAAGATGTATCAAATGCGGAAGAAGAGGGCACCGGATGAGGGAATGCAAATTCAAGGAATGGCAACAAGAACCCCAAGCTGTCAAAGGGAAGGAAGCCAAGATTGAAGAAGTGAAGGAGGAGGAAAAATCCTCTGACTCGGAGTCGGAAAACTAGAACTGCAGGCTGAGTCCATGTCAGTACCTGCCCAGAAACCCTTGACCAAGAATCAAAAAAGAAAGAAGCGTGTATTATACCTAAAGAAATCTGAACAAACTGCATCTATCTTTACTATGGTCAAGGGAATCATGGACCCTATCTCCACTCTGGTCGACTCCGGATCCTCAAAAAACTTCCTAGATATCAACTTTGCCAAAAACAACAACATTCCTTTAACACCCTTGGTCAACCCACGAACTGTGATCGCCATAGATGGAAAGGAACTCCCAAACAAAATAAAAAATAAAACCACATTGGAAGTAGAAATCGAAGGATGGACCTTCGATGTAACTTTCTTTGTAATGGATCTGGGGGATACCGACATGATTCTAGGTCTAGATTGGCTACAAGAGGCAGACCCAGATATAAATTGGAAAACCCTAGAAATCTCATGGAAGGGAAGACCCCTTACCGCCAAAGCTGGAAAAGATCTACCTACTATACCAGAGGAATTCATGGAATTCACCGACGTCTTCAGTGAAGAACTCTTCAAGAAGCTCCCGGAACACCGGTCCTTTGATTGCAACATAGACTTCGTGGAAGGATCAGACCTACCAAAACCAGCGAAAGTATATCCCCTTTCACCAATAGAAAGCAGAACGATAAAGGAATTTATTGATCAAGAACTGGCCGATGGAAAAATCCGGCCTAGCAAATCCCCTATAGCTTCACCTTGCTTCTTTGTCAAAAAGAAGGATGGATCCTTGAGGCTAGTAACAGATTACCGAAAAATCAACAACATCACTATACTGTATCAATTCCCCATGCCACTCCAGGTAGAACTTGTCGATCAAGTCAAGAATGCCAAGATCTACTCAAAATTAGACCTTAGATGGGGATTCAATAACATCCGTATCAAGAAGGCGATGAATGGAAAACTGCCTTTAGGACAGCATATGGAATATATGAATATCTAGTCATGCCCTTTGGACTCAAGAACGCTCCAGCAGTCCTTCAAAGGATGATGAACAATATTTTTAGACATCTGCTAGGTGTCACAGTAGTAGTCTACATGGATGACATCCTTATCTTTTCAGAGAAAGAGGAAGACCATGCAGAACATGTCAAGGAAGTACTCAAAATCCTAAGAGATAACAATCTCTACGCCAAACTAGCCAAATGCGAATTCTTTGTCAAGAAGGTCATTTTCCTGGGGTTAGTAATTACCCCTGAAGGAATTTCCATGGAAGAAGAGAAAATCAAGGCAATCATGGAGTGGGGCGCACCCAGGAAAATAAAGGAAGTCCAGGCTTTCCTTGGCTTTGTAAACTTCTACAGGAGGTTTATAGCTGAATTTAGCAAGATAGCCAGACCATTACATGACCTAACAAAAAGGATACCAGGTTTGAATGGAGTCAAGAATGCCAACAAGCTTTTGAGGAAATCAAGAAACGGGTCAGTCAAGACCCAGTACTAATACATCCTGACCCCGATAAACCCTTTATCTTGGAAACCGATGCGTCTGGAATAGCCATAGGAGCTATACTTAGCCAACGAGGTGAAGATGGGTACCTCCATCCAGTAGCATACTTATCAAAAAGCTACAACGACGCACAAAGAAACTATGATACCGCCAACAAGGAACTACTCGCTATTGTGGAATCATTAAAACATTGGCGCATATACCTTGAAGGGACTATATTACCTGTGACTGTCTTCACCGATCACCGAAATCTAGAAAGATGGAAGAATGCAGAAACCTTCAATAGAAGGCACGCCAGATGGCATATGGAACTCGCTTCTTTCAACTTCGAAATCCATTACAGGCCCGGTAAAATGTCCAATAAACCAGACGCCCTGTCAAGAAGACATGACCATGAAGATATCCCAAATCCCCAGCAAATCATGATCAATGCCGAACGATTCAAGGGCTTCAAAGCAAACATAGAAATTGACACCATTTCTATGATTAGGGAAAGCCTCAGCGATGATGAATCTCTAACAACCCTTATCGAGAGTACAAAGAAAAAGGAAGATCTTCCACCCTCTATTAGGAAACAATATGACAAGTACGAATGGAAGGAAGATCTCCTATGGTATGAAGGACGAATAGTAATCCCTGAAAACAAAGAGATACGACTAGCCATTTTGGAAATGCATCATGACAATCCGATAGCTGGCCATCAGGGACAAGCCAGAACCCTGGAACTCATATCCAGAAGATACTACTGGCCAGCTATGAAACAACAAGTCAACCAATTTGTCGAGACATGTGAAATTTGTCAACGGAGTAAAGGCCATAAACAGTATGCCCCACCAAAACCCTTACCAATACCCCAAAAGCCTTGGGAAGACATTGCATATGACTTTATTGTCAAGCTCCCTGAATCTCAAGGCATGGACAGTATACTAGTGGTGATTGATCGCTTCTCTCGGCAAGCGCATTTCATCCCTTGCCTCGAGAGCACCAATGCAGAAGGAGTAGCCGACCTCTTTATCAAAGAAGTCTGGAAACTACATGGATTACCCAAAACAACCGTGTCAGACAGGGGGGCGACTTTCAACAGCCAATTTTTGAAAGCCCTCTACACCAAACTGGGTATCAACCCCAAATTTTCCACAGCCTTCCACCCAGAAACTGATGGGATAACGGAAAGAACCAACCAATGGCTAGAAGGCTTCTTAAGAAGCTTTTGCAATCACAGACAAGATGATTGGGTCAGATGGCTACCAATCGCAGAATTTTGCCATAACAACCAAGTCAATTCTGCCACAGGGAAGACAGCCTTCAAAACGATCTATGGACTACACCCCAGATGGGACCTTGTAGATCTAGAAGTCAACTCCCCTAACGCCGCCGATATGGCAGATTCTATGCAAGAAATATGGGACGAAGTCATAGCCTCTATGGAATTCCATAGATCAAAGGAAGACACCCCAAAACATGAATACAAAATAGGGGACAAAGTATGGCTAGTAGGCCAGAACATCACCACGAGGCGACCCTCAAAGAAGCTAGACAACAAAAAATTAGGGCCCTTCGTCATATCAGAAAAGATCTCTTCACATGTCTACCGCCTAGAACTTCCGAAAACCATGCGGACACACAACGTATTTCACATCAACCTTCTCACACCCTTCACGGAGGACAAAGACTTTCACAGGCGTCAGGCAAGACCACCCCCAATTGTGACAGAAGAAGGGGAGGAAGAATACGAAGTGGACCATGTGGTCACATGGGAACAACGGAAAAACGGCTTATACTACCAAATCAGATGGAAGGGGTATGATCCGATAGAAGACACCATGGAAAGGGCTGAAAAAATAGCCGAACTACCCCAAATCATGGAAGATTTACTCAAACGACACCCCAAAGCTCCCCTACCAAAGAACTGCAAACCAAACGGAAAAGGGTATAAAAGAGCGGGGGGGAAAGCCTCAAACTTCACCACCAGCAACTCCAGCTTCACTTCCAACCAACGCCCAACAAATCTTACTCTTTTTAACCCACTCTCAATACAATGGCCCCAGTCCGCAATGCCAAGTCCGCCAAGACCACCGGCATCCGCTACGACCCCTGTAATGCCAAGGTCGTCGTCGACCACACCCCCAAGTCAGTATGGGGAAAACAGCGCGTATCACACAAACTCACATGGGGCCACGGCGGCGACAGACTCTATAGCTACCAAGACGCCATTAGGCGCTGCGATAGCTTCATTAGAAGCTCGGACTACGCCAAGTCCCTTGATCCAAGCCTCGTCCTCGACTATATTCCCATGGCCGAGCGGTGGAACTGCCGATGGCTCGCCACCCACACCCTCCAATGCCCGAAACAGGGCAACCTGTACTGGGTCGGCAAGGGACCCCGACCAGAATCCGATAGGGCCATGCAGGCCACTAAACTCTTCGTAATTGAGGAATGGGTGGGGAATGAAGTCGAGCACCTGGTGAAGGAGGTGCAAAAAGTCAAGAAGATGAGCTGGTACGAAGATTATACCAGGACCAAAGATCGAAACAACCGGCTAATTAAAAAATCGATAAACCAATTCAGCACCCCCCACTTCATCAAGCGACTGGAAGAATGGGAAAACCAAGGAAAGGAGAAGGCGGTGCCCAAATGGGTGGAAAATTCAACGGAGTGGTGGTTCCGTCTGAGTGACATAGAGGAGATGAAGAAGGAGTGGATGGGGTCAATAGGCAAAAAGGGCCAGAAGATGGCCATCGTAGCAAGGGTAGTCGAAGAGTGGTGCCAGGCACCTGACATCTCAAAAAGCTACCAGGAAGTCCTGAAGGAAATATCCTTCGGGGAAGTAGTCGAGCTAGTCGAGAAGGAAAGGTGGTCAAAGAGGGAACTACTGAATTGGCTGGATCAGAGGGCCTGGGACAAAGGCAATGAAGATCTCTCGGTCAACATGGCCAACCTCCTCCTTGAACCCCTAGATGAAGACGAAGAGTGGGTCAAGCTGAAGGAAGAGGTCTGGGGAGCTGAGGCCCCCAATGGCGCCAAGGTATACCACCCTAAGGACACTGAGGAATTCTAAATATGGACATTTTTACAGACTCAAAAGAAATTTTTGTAATCTTTCATCTTTTTCAATCTATCCTCCACAAACTTTTGTCTTGTTCGCTCGTCTGATGTCCCCTAAGACTCGCCTTTAAGAGGGGGGTAATGTCATGAGCCGCGCACATGACCTCTATCTTTTTCTCGTGGCTAACACGCTGTATAAGCCACTCACTTCTTTTCTTCCTCTTAGTAAGGCTGATTGGCGTATTAACTAGGCCTCCACATGGATGCTTACTGATCAAAGCTATCTTTAGCACGCACCACACGGATGCTTATTGATCAAGGCTATTTGTAGTACGCATACAGCCTTCTTGGACTATTTTTAGCTACGCTCTACTTTTAGACACACTTTCTTTTAGAAACACTTACTATCTTTAGCTCATGTATTCTTGGAACTGTACGCACAGACCATGTACCCATGACTATAAATACTCGGTGTGCAAGCTGCTCCAAGACCAGCTTGCTCTACCTCGTCAATCTCCCCTCAAGGGTGATAACTACTAAGAGATACACTTCAGACTTATATACTTAAGACTCAATTATCAATACTAGGTCCTATTAACTTAGGTACTTAGTAATACACTGCAAGCCACGAGTCAATCACAGTCTCTCCAGGAGACGGGTGCCTTCGACGTCCTACTCGCCAGACGAGCAGAGGACTATACCGCTAAGACTAAGAGGCTCGATACCCTACACAGGGCTGTCATCGACGCTTCCACACTCAACTACATCTACGAACAGCCACAAGAGGCCGCCACGCAGCAGGCTAGGATCCAACGCCGACGCCGTCGTATCCAGAACAGAAAGTAAACACCCTTAGAAACGAGGGTTGTGACATGTCAGGGGTAAATCCCCCTGTATATCGGCCATAGCATCTCCCCCCGAGGGACTGAAGACAGGAGAGTAGTACATTCAAGCTCAGCGCATCGATGCGCATCGAATGGTATATATATGTGCTGGTTAGGGTAACTTTGACCTTTCCTCAGTGCTCTGCGCTTTCAGGGGATTTTTTCTGTCAGGTATTTCCCTTCAATTCCCATGAAGATAATTTCTCATCGCTATTATTTATATATTTTTAGATAGCTTAGATTTTCCTCTATTTAATGATGTATACTACATGTAATTGTGGTGGGTTTTGTGTCACCCCATGTTCTCTCGCGCAGTACTTCGCTGCGCTTTTGCCCCCTCTTCAGCGTGCGGGAATGCGCCGGTACGGCGGCGCTTATTTGCGAGAATCCGGCGCATTCTCGCCCGGAATCCGAGTGAGTTTGGCCAATACCGGCGCCGGCGCCGGCGCTCGCACGCCGGAATATGCGGGAATATGACCGGCGGAATGCCGGAATTCTGGCGTTAGGATTCTGGCACGACATCCTTAGGGTAAGTTTCCCCTCACATATCCTCTCAAAATCACTCAGTTGTTCGGATATTTCATACATAGCCTATTTAAGCCATATCTCATCACATCTGCACAGGGCAGCATCCATTACACAGTCAGAATTGTTAGTAGATTTCAGCCTGTCAGGAGTAAATCCCCCTGTATATCCAACATAACTCCTCCCCCTGAGCAATTGAAGACAGGGGAATGGTATATTAAGGCTCAGCGCATCAGCGCACATCAAATCATATATGTATATGCTAGCTTTGGTAAATTTGAACTTTCCTCAGTGCTCTGCGCTATCAGGGGATTATTTCTGTATGGTGTTTCCCTTTGATTCCCATGAATATCATTTTTTAACGCTATGGTTTTTATATGGTTAGAAAGCTTGAATTTTGCTCTATTTAATTGTTTATCATGAATGCATTTGTAGTGGGTTTTGTGTCACCCCATTTTCCCTTGCCTAGTCCTTTGCTATGCTTTTGCCCCCTCCTCACCATGCAGGAACACACTGGTACGACAGTGCCTATTTGCAAGAATCTGCCAGATTCTTGCCCAGAATCCAAGTGCTTTTGCCCAATACTGGCACCAGTGCTGGTGCTTGCATGCTGGAATTTCAGCATTAGGATTCTCCCACAACATCTTTAGTTTCACAGCAGGCTCTGTTATGGATACCCATCTCTGAAACTCCAGGTGTTTAGGTGTCCTTAGGCCACCCTGGGGACTATTTAGCCCAGTCAAGTCAAGTGGGTGATTAAACAGACCTAAAAATTTGGAGACTTGCTGAAGGGGTGTATGAGCCTATATATGACTAAGTACTATGAATTAAGCAAGTTGGCCCTTTCTGACATACTTCATGGCTGGCTAATGATATTGGCAGGCTGTCCACTCTAGTGTTTTGGCATGTCCTTGATGGCTAGCAATAGGAGAATCATGGAAATGAGCAAGCAGCTTCTGATCAATCTCAGGTTCTTCTAGAACATCAATCCTGCCTTGGAATAACAATAATCCATCATTCATGTAATATTGCTTGAACTTGCTAGCAACAGAGTGAGGCAGCTGATTCATGCTAGAAGTAGCTTCAACAGCCAGTTGCCAGCTAGGGTTGTCCTGTAGAGCATCCCTGCTATGTGCTGTCAGAGGAGCAGATGCCTTGGCAGGATAATGTAAACACAAATACTCACAAAGCATCACCTGAGGTTCAAGCTTGGAGGCAACACAATCAGCTTGCCTTGACAAACTAAGCATGTCACGCCGAAATTTGGCATGCGGAAATTATGCTGAAATTCAGCTCCCGCTCCGGCAAATTTTGGCAATGCAGGAGCCGGAGCCGGAGCTGAAATCTGCTGAGCCAGCGGAAATTTCGGGCGGAATTTCGGCGAATTCCGGCATACTTCATGCGGACAGAATCGCCGAAACTCGCGCTTTCGAATGAATGTTATTTTGTCGCAAACGGCCCAGAACTGAGCGAGCAATAAATAGGTTAAGTGCACCATTGGGGGGATGAGCTTCCAGGTCAAAAATGTGTGTCCTTAGAAGTCGCGTCGCACTTCCAGAAGAAACACCATAATACGTAGTTAAATTTTAGCATCATAGATATATAATTAACATCCTCATAATAAATTACCTTGAGCCTCCACAGCTTCATCCTGGTCCAGGAGGGGTTTACCCCTGAAAAGCGCCACAAGCGCTAGTGAATCAAGCCAAGCAAAACTCGCTCCCACGTGTGCGCTAGATGCGCACTAGCTACTATATGCTACCTGCAAATTTACAGATCAAAATACGCTGTTCTAGTATGTGAAATGTCATATATACTGTGTCAAGGGGGTGTACTTCCCTGAAGATCACGTAAACTGCCTCAATGAGTGATTTCTGACCTTCAGCCCATTAGTAAAACCTGTTCAGAATAGCTGAAAACCTATGATCGCATGTGTCATATAGATCCAATATCATCAGGCAGGCTCGCATCGCTCACAGTCAACCTGAGGTTAGTTTGACATAACTCTAGAAGTGCCAGATGTTAGTTCTGACACTTCCGGAGCTGCTATGTGCAAGATATTCTGCATACAAGGGTAAATGATCATTCTAAAACTTTTCGCACTCACCGTTTTTGCTAATTCTTGCCAATACCAGCTGTGTGAGATATGAGGGGGACAGGGGTAAGTGGGCGACTTTCTCCTGCAATTAATCATATATTCATCTATAAGACTTGAAACTTTGTACATAGTCTAGTGATGGTATCCAGAGATGATTCGCTAGTACCGATTCACTTTAATCATGCTTTCTAGGCGATGGTGAAGGGTGCAAAGTACCAGGGCGATTATTTTGTAATTGTACCTGCATTTTCTCAACCATGATAATTTATTTTCGTAACGTTATGTACATATATCGGATCGCAGAATTATAATCTATTTTCTGAGCTACTTAATGTACGTTTGTGGCGGGTTCTGGGGAACGCCCATATCGACCGCGAGCCTTCGTACATGGGTTTCGCTGCATGTATGCACACGGAGAGCGCGGGAAGCGCTGAGCATCACCGAAATTTTGGCTTCCTGCATGCAGGAGCGGGAGCGGGAGCGGAAACTACCAAAAAGCGCTGAAATTCGGCGTGCCGGAGCCGAAATTTGGCAAACTTTTGGCGTGACATCTCTAGTGAGCCGTGAACTTCACGGCTCACTCAAATATGATTGTATAGATGAATAACGCATGCACCACGAGACTGATTGACAAGCAAAAAGAGCAAGCTGGATATGTGTCGCGCAGAAATGCAGGGGAGTGCATGCGATCTGACTCAAGTAAGCAACAGGACATGGAGGAAGATCGAAGAAGCAATATTGACATGTCACATAGTCAAGAATTAGAAGGAGAGAGAGCATGATGGCTGTCAAGAGACTGAAAAATTAAATTCTTTTACAGGAGCATGGCTCTTGAGCAACCTGGACCATGGTTAACCAATTCACCTGACCGGTCTACTTGTGAATGAGACACCCACGCGACTATGTCTCCATACATTAGCCCTCAATATCATTTCCTATCCCTGTGATGCTTGATACACTTTGAAATACTTATGGACATTCTGCATTGACAGGTGTGACGCCCCGATGTTACAGATTGTTGACCTGTAAAGGGAGTGACCAGCGAATACATTCTCAAGTCAACCAACAGAGTACTCAACGCGTGAAATGACGAGATGAAGCATTCTGGAATTCAGAACTGCTTCTCATCTTGCTCATATACTTATTCAACGCACTGATCACAATGTATCTAAGCAAAGAACCGTTTGCATGACAAGACAAGCCAACTAAGTGAGAAACAACTGAGTAAACAACGGTGAGATATGACAAATCAGAGAAGACACAAGAGACACATTACGGCATCAAGCACAAGTGCACAGGGGCATGGACAACAGCATGCTGAGCAAAACTAATCACATGGCAGATGCAGGCTCATGACACCTAATGTGTGTGCACTGAAGGTAGGTCCTGTGTACCATACTGCGCAATTGGGCTAGTTGGGAAACAAGAAACATGCAAGAAGAATATCTTTTTTTCATGTCCTTTGCATCAGAAGAGCTTTCACAGATTCTTGAGAAGCGGTCTTGCACTGTTGGAATGGACTCATAGCCCCCGGACTGGAGTACGGCAGTCAACAAAACTCCATCTTGTTTCTGATGATATGACCATCATCAGAGAAAACCCCCCAAAATTATTTTAGTTTATAGCTGTAGATTCATGTAAATGAACCAGTTGCAGGAATTTCTCACCCCCCCTTTTATTAACATGAATCGACATCAATTTATCAAGGGGGGGCCTTGATTTATGACAATTTATGCAGATAAACCCCAGTTTATGAGATTTATGAATTTAAAATTCCTGCAACTTTCCTCTGATGGGCTTCCTGGGAGAATTGGAGGTCTATAAACTTGAGTTTATGAAATTTATGTAAATTACATATAATCCAATAAACCCTGATTTATGAGAAATCCATATTCTCCTGACAATCCAAACTAATGTTACCTTTTGAGTTGTCCAGTCTTCCTCTGAAGTTTGATGCACAGGATCAAGGATAATATATGTAGAAGCCATTACTTGAACCATGTATCCAACTAGAAACACAAGAAGCAAACATTCATCTGTGAGCAAATTTGAGCCTCCACATCAAGGAGACAGGAGCTCACAGGAACATAACACAGAACCAGAAAAGCGATGGGGTGAGATATGTGCACTTTATCATAGTAGCTCCAGACTGTCATATAGCGATTCATTTGCTTTTGGCTTTGAGTGTTGAGCCAACACCGCGGCAGTGAACTCAGCCATCATATGATCAAAGGCGCTTGCTTCCTCAACCTGTGAGTTTGCTGATCAGAATCTCCTGCAAGCAGTGAGCATTCCTGGGTGATATTCTGCACCTACACGCGTGGATTACAGGTTGCAGGCCACAAGCTTGCCTGGCGTGCGCTTTGACTGATGATACTTGTAGAAAATTTGTTATATTCTGTTCCAAGCGTAGAGCCAAGTTGCAGTACCTGCAGTTGTAGTGAATAACTCTTTTACATCACTATAGATTCAACAATTCACACATACTTTTGACACTGCCTAAGGCTGGTTAGTGGCATTGAAGCTGCGCAATAACCAGTAAACAATGCAGTTTAAAAGGGTATGACAACCTGGGTTTTTCATTTCTCTGGGGATTGTGCCTGCAAAGGCAGGTGTGTGATAGAGAAGTCCAATTAGCAACAACAACAAAGAAACAGTTCAGAAGTGTGGATTTTGCCACTCAGTTCCTTTGCTCATCTGTACTACGCCCTGATTTGGCTCAAATTAAGATGATAAGTCATGATATCCCAGTACAGCAAATAGGAGCACTGTTTGATTGAGTTTAGACAACAGTACACATAAATTCCTTGCATTCTTGGGCAATCACCTAGAGTGATCCACATGTTTATGCGCATATAAGATGTACATGTGTTTATATAACCTGGCCGTATGCTGAGACTAAGGGTTGATACGGTAAGAACCTTGAGCTCTGTCACATTGTTATGGATACTAACATCTTTACTTAATAGAGTCTGCACTTGCTTACTCTGAATGCGCTACAAATGAATATTATCTGAATTTTGCTAAATGTGAATGCGCGGATTTGTACCTTATATTATCTACATAAATCGTACCAAATCCTATCTCCTTTGCGCACTTTATTTCATATTTTTAGCTTAAGAACTCGGCGAGATATTCATTAAACAAGTTCAGGCATCGCTTATCATAAGGTATTACTAACATATTCCGCTTATAGCTCAGCGACGGCTGACTCTATCACGCTGATCACAAGCTTGATCAATAGCCACGCTTCGGGCGTTTCTTCTCACCAAAGATCGGCCCGATCTCCAGACTCCTTGCTGAGTTACAGGCTGAAGATCGCACTGATCTGATTGACTGATCAGTTCTGATCTGACTCACACACTGAGTCAATGGACCCAGGAACCCTTAATTAGAAGGCTGTATGACTCACTGAGATGTTGGCTCCGATCCATGTATATAGTTCATATCATTAATATATCAAACAACCAATAGCATACACTGATCCAGTGATGCCACCAATCTACACTCAGTCATTACTCTAAACCATTCTGTATGGGGATAGGGTGATCCCCATATAGCCAGAACTCTCCTTAGAGATTGGCTTGGCATGACTGTCTCTATTTGGCTCATCCAGGCTTCCCTCAGGGTATAAAAGAACCCTGCAGGAGACCCTTGCAGAGCCACCTCCTCTTACTACCCACCTGATCGGTCTTGTGTGCTTTGGTTTGCATTTCTCTTATCTCTTATCTCTTGTGTGATCTACTGTATCTAATAAGTGGGAACCCTAGTACCTGATTGGATACACCTGTGTGATTCTGTATATACATAGACTTGTGCTTAAGTTAGCGTATAAATAAGTACCTGCCAGTTGTGGGAATTAAGTACCTATTTGGTGTGAGGAAATATACGCATTAGGCGCACCCCATCCATCCATATTAAGCTTTCGCTTAAGTATAGATTAAGTTTAGTGATAGTATAGTCCAAGCGACTAGGGCTGAACTATAATAAGTATATCAAAGGGAACCTGACCGCTGTAGTCTTGCTCTTTATATATTATATTAAGTCAGTTTACACTGTGAAAGGTTAAGACTATCTAAGTGTTACTTGATAATCTCTGAGATCTTATATTAGCCTTCCTATCGAATCTAGGAAGTATTGTTTACTATTGGAGTACTAACCAATTACATTGCTTAAGCTCCAGATATCCAACTGTACTCCAACCCGTAACACACATCTCCATGAGGTGCCTGTTGAGTTGACTGTATCATATGTCAGCACATAAATAAGAATAAATATTGATATGACCAATTGAGAATATAGAAAAGACGCTGCATAAAAACATGGAGAAACATTCAATCGAAAAGTCTACAACAAACATGATTCAATGATCCAATGCAGAATCATATACCACATGTTTCATGACACACTCTCAAGCATTGCAGGTGATACAGATCCAGGAAGCAGAGTTACATCGAGAAAGCGCAACATACATTTGGCTATGCAAAAACACTGGATTTCAAAAGTAGAGTCCCACATACTTCTCAGACTATTATTGTGACTTGTTGTTCATCATTTCACATGCTGGAAGGAATTGCAATTGACAACAATCTATCACAAATCCAAAACCTGACTTATCGGTAGGAGCTATCTGTGGCAGAAACGCGTTGTTACATGTAAGAAGGTATGTTAATTATATCGACTAAAATTCCGCAATGATATTTTCACATATCTATATGGGGCTTCCTGCCAATAGCCTCACCTCTAAGACATGTCGGCCTGCATGGACGACGTTTGCTTGTGTCCCATCACAAACTCCTTGAGAAAGTCCCAGTTTGCGCGGTGTCATAATTGGGCATCCAACATTGAGCTCTAGCTTGGATACAGGAACCCTGGCAGAGTTCAGCATATTGAGGTATTCTGTTGCCAGCCCCCTCGTCTAGCTTCTGTCTACGCAAATTTCCTTGTTAACCTTGTGTGCACTGGGGTAGACCTTTTTTTGCTAGGGAACCTGTCAAGCATATTTTCGTTAAGAAGCAAAACAACATCATTGCATCCAGCTGAAATAGTGTGTTCTTGAGGACATCAACTACTGAAATGCTGGCCAGCTGTTAAGAAATTAGGACAGACTCTGTCCATGAGCTCTGCTCACAAGGACACATGCATGTTTGGATTAAATTTTACTAGGCCAGTATGACTCTCCTGTGTTGATGCACCATCGCCCACCTATAGCATAAAGTCAGCAAATCCAGCTGCCTCAGGATCACCTAGAAGAGGCATGTTCTCTGTGAGGTGCAACTTGTGCATTTGGGGCTACAAAGTAGAGTATGTCAGACATATAGCTATAATCTGTTTAAGTTTGCCATGTGGAACAACTGGAATAATCTGGCTGAAATCCCCTCCAAAGCCAATTGTGATTGCACCAAAGAGTTGATCTGGCTTTGAGCAAATGTGTTGACAGGTGCGGTTGAAGGCTTCAGCACAGAAGCACTGCTGGACTGGAACCTTATCCCAAACCATCTGCTTCATCTAACACATGAGTCAAGCCAGGTGAGACTGCTTGCTACCGGAGCGGGTGCTTGTCTCATGGATCTTGAGCAGGATGCTAAACCTTGAATGTGAGGCACAGCCGTCTGGTAGGAGGAATTGGCAACCCCAGGAGACAAAACACAAATACAGTACCATGCAAGAAGAATACCCCATGTGACCTTTGGAGTATGAAGCACCTGGGAAACCCGAAAGACGCCAGTTCCGCTCATGATTCTGGTACGGTAGTGTGTGTGCAGTGCAGTGCAGCCAAGCGCATTTTCAAGTACAAAAATCGACTGGGAGAATGGGGAGATACAAGCGATAGCGTGACCCAGTTTGTCGTACTGTTTTTGCCTGATCCACCTGACTCAAAAGAACCTGGAAGCACACAACAAGGAACTCAAAGCTATTGAAGGTATACCAGCGCATGTGTGTACAAGTAACTGCAGGATGTCCCTGTATAGATCACAAGCTTGAATGCTGAACAGTTGTGGAGAGATGAACAAACAACCTCTCAGCATACATTCAGATGCGGAGCCTGAAGTGCTGGAAATCTAACAAAGTACCACTACTAGAATATCATTGATTCATCCTATTGAATTATACAGTACACAAATCACGGTCCATAACACGGGCTTGTGGCTGAGTGTGAGAAGAAATGTGATCCCAGGCGAAACATGACTGGAGTAAATGCGCTCCAGCGCAGCTACAGCAGTAGCTTGGAGAATGAAACCTGGCGGTCGCGGATATGAGATACATGCGCACCTATGTGCCGAGTTTGAGCTCACTTGGCTTTGCCAGTCGCGAGTTACGGATTATGCAAATATAAATTTGGACCAGATTTTCCAATTTCAATATTGATTCAACTTAATTTGTGGCAATCCGGTATTGCATAATCTGTAACTCGCGACTGGCAGAGCCAAGTGAGCTCAAACTCGGCACATAGGTGCGCGTGTATTTCATGTACGGAACCGCCAAGTTTCATTCTCCAAGCTACTGCTGAAGCTGCGCTAGAGCGCATTTACTCCAGTCATGTGTTGCTTGGGACCACATTTCTTCTCACACCCAGCCACAAGCCCGTGTTATGGACCGTGATTTGTGTACTGTATAATTCAATAGGATGAATCAATGATATTCTAGTAGTGGTACTTTGTTAGATTTCCAGCACTTCAGGCTCCGCATTTGAATGTATGCTGAGAGGTTGTCGATTCATCTCTCTACACCTGTGCAGCATTCGGGCTTTTAATCTTTACAGGGACACCCTGCAGTTACTTGTACACACATGCGCTGGTATACCTTCAATAGCTTTGAGTGCCTTGTTGTGTGCTTCCAGGTTCTTTTGAGTCAGGTGGAGCAGGCAAAAACAATACCCCAAACTGGGTCACACTATCGCTTGTATCTCCCCATTCTCCCAGTCGATTTTTGTACTTCAAAATGCGCTTGGCTGCGCTGCAGTGTACACACACTACCGTACCTGAATTATGAGCGGAAGAGTCGCAAACCGTCGACTTGTGAGGGGGGTGAGCGGGTAATGGTCCTCAAGTGTATCAATTGAGTGTTAAATGGGTGAATCGACACGGTGGAGCGTTCTGGAGTCCAGAAAGGCTTCACAACTTGCTTCAATACTATTACTACGGACTTATTACACAGTGTCTAAGCAAGAGAACAATTGCACAGCAAGACAAGCAAGACATGAAATAAACAAGCGAGCACAGGCGAGTACAAGTGAATAAGCAACGGAGAATGAAAACACATCCAAGGAAAAAGAGTTGACATGTCACAGATCGATGCACAGATGTACACAGGCAAGGAAGAAGGCGACGTGAGCAATACAGACTACATGACAGGAGCTGGCTCATGACATTGCCCTCCTTCTATGGCCACAAATGCGGAGCAATTTGGGCATTTTCTGAGCGCACCCAACATCGTATCCCAATCCTCCCTACTCATCTCCTGGTGGTCCTCCTTGCCCGAGCTCCCTTCGCTGCTGGCCTTTGTCGTCGCCTAGGGGTTGCAGACGTGAGTAATGTGTTGCACCTCTGTGTGTTGAGCAAGCTCCAACAGTGGGTATTGCAGACTGGTCTGGCCAAAAACGGCCACTAGGTCGGTACCTGAACAGGAGAGGGAGTGTGCAAGTAGGCTATGCCATCACTGTGCCATTCCATGACAGAGGCGAAGGCAGTGGGCTTGGAGGCGATAAAGTGAAGCCAGCAATAACAAGTTTCCCCGCGCAGTGTAGCGGTCCCAGGAGCGCTGTTGGCGTTGACACAGTACATGAAGCCAAAGGAGTGATAGTCATAGGTGTCTTTGGCAACGCGTTTACAGTGGTTGGGGGTGCGCGCACTCATTACATAGCCCTGCAAATGCTGCTTCTTGTTCAGGGAGTTGATCAATGCGTGGGGGATGGTGCAGAAATGAAGATCGACGCTGATGATATAGTTCTTCTCGAGAAGCAAGCACATGGCAGCATGAGCAGAGTAGACAACAACAACGATCAAGTTTGTGGGCAAAAGTAGCAATGGCAGCGCATAAGAGGGCAAACTGAGAGCGTTTTGGCCTGCTCTGTCAGCGGCTTGCCCCCCCCTTTTTTGTTGGCAGTTTACTGACAGGCACAGGATCTCCAGGCGCCGGAGCGTTTGGGAAATTAGCCAAGAAGTCCCTGATTTGATTGTCTAGATGTTTCAGCTTCTCCACATCTTCCTACATGTCATCCAAGGGACCATAGCCTTTCCATCTGACCCTGTAGTGCCATTTTCCGTCATTGATTTTGCAATGTAAAAATTTGTCAACCTCAAACTGTGCCTCTCCATCCTTTGTGACAATTGGGGGAGGCGGAGCAGAGGTCCTGTTAAAATCAGTGTCTTTGACAACCGGGGATAATAAAGAGACCAGAAAAACATCATGGATCTTCCTAGTGTCAGGGAGCTCCAGCCTGTAAGCATGGGAGCTGATCCGCTCAGCAACAATGTAGGGGCCATACCGTTTATGGTCAAGCAATTTGTCGGGACGCTGGGAAGTGATGTGAAGGCTCAACAGCCAAACCTTATCGCCAACAGCAAACTCCGATGGTGGTTTGCCTCTGTCTGCTTGTTTGTAGCGCTCTTGGCTCCATTGTAGGGCAGCCATGACGTCTTGTATAGCCTCATAGATCTCCTGAGCTCCATCATCTGCCACAGGGTTGCCAGTTGGCTCAAGGGACGGAGAAACGATGGGAGAGCGGCCATGGATGATCTCGAAAGGAAATTTGCCTGTCGCCTCTTTTTTTGCGTTGTTGTGAGCAAATTCTGCCAGTGGCAACCAATCAACCCAGTCCGTCTGCTCGTGATTGACAAAAGTGCACGGACATGTCTCAATCCACTTGTTTTTGATCTCTGTTTGTTCATCTGTTTGTGGGTGATAGGCTGTTGAGAATCTAGGGTCAATCTGAAGCGCTTTGTAGAGAGCTCTAAGGGATTTAGTGTTGAATGCTGGTCCGCTGTCTGAGACTGTGTGCCTGGAACTTCCATGCAGACGCCAAACATGCTTAAGAAACATATGTGCCACGTCTTCTGCACTGGAAGACTCCTTACAAGGAATGAGATAAATCATCTTGGAGAAGTGATCTACAACAGTCAAGATACTGTCATAACCCTTTTTGATTTTGGAAGTTTGACAATGAAATCATATGATATGTCCTCCCAGGGGCCTGCTGGAACTGGCAAAGGCTTCAAAGCATTGTCTTTCTCATGTCCTTTGCTGCGCTGGCAAACCTCGCAGGAATCCACGTATCTATGAACCTGGAATTTCATTGCTGGCCAGTAGTAATGCCTTGCAAGAAGCTCAAGTGTTTTAGCACGTCCTGGGTGGCCAGCAGTGGAAGAATAATGGAAATGAGCCTATAACTCTTGTTTGATCTCTGGCTCATCAGGAATAACAACTCTTCCCTGGAATACAAGCAATTCATCTTGCATGGAATAGTGTATAAAATTTGCAGCAACGGAGTGAGGCAGTTTTTTCATGCCAGAAGCAGCAGACAGGTTCACTTCCAAGCTGGGGTTGTCCACCAGCACGTCTTTGATCCTGTCACTGAGCGGAGCAGACATTTTGGCGGACTAACCAAAGAACAAGTGCTCAGGAAGCATGATCTGAGGTTCTGGCTCCACAGGCACATGATCTGCACGCTGTGACAAGGCGTCGGGGTTCTCGGACTGTTTCCCTGAGCGGTGTTCAATCACAAAGTTGTAAGATGCTAGCATCAGATGCCAGCGCGCACGGCGACGATTGAAATTCCATGAGTGTTTCTAGCCCTCCAGGTTCTTGTGATCATAGAACACCAAGACAGGGTGCCCAGTTCCCTCAAGGAAAATGCGCCAGTGTTCCAATGGCCGCACAGTTGCTAATAACTTCTTGTCATACGTGTCATAGTTTAGCTCAGCAGGGGAGAAACTCATAGACATGAAAGCAACAGGGTGCAGATGTCCATCTGGCTGTTGCTGAGAAAGTACAGCGCCCATAGCTGTCCCAGAAGCATCAGTCTCCAATTGATGAGGCTCATTCTCATTTGGATGCGCTAGAACGGCTCCTTGCAGATGGCCTCCTTGATGGCATCAAATGAGGCCTGTTGCTCGTCTCCTCATACCCAGGGCTGATCCTGATGTGTAAGCACATGCAGGGGGCGAGCTACTCGGCTGAAGTTGGCGATGGAGCGACAACAAAAATAGGCAAAGCCTAAAAAATCCGCACCTGTTTCACTAGGAGCGGAGCAGGCCATTCCATGATTGCTTTGAACTTCTCTTTTGCCATGGAGATGCCTTCAGGGGTGGTCACAAGGCCAATATCAGTAACTGTGGTGACGGCAAAATGGCACTTGTCAGCGTTGCAGAACAAGTTGTGCTTCTGCAAGTGTGTGAGAACCTCCCTGACATGATGCACATGTTCCTCTCTGTTGCTGGGCAATACCAAGATGTCATCCAAATAAGCGATCACGCAGATGTCCAGTATATTTCTAAAGATGTCATTCATGAAGCGCTGGAACACAGCAGGAGCGTTGGTCAATCTAAAAAGCATAACCCATAACCAAGGACTCATACAAGTCATAATTGGTGCGGAAGGCTGTTTTCCACTCGTCCCGTGTTTTGATGCGCACGTTGTTGTACTCTGAGCGCAAATCCAGCTTTGTTAAGATCTTTGCCTGGCGGAGTTTCTGAATCAGCTCATCCTGGTGAGACAGCGCATATCTGTCTTTAATGGTGTTGTTGTTCAAGCGGCGGTAATCAACCACCAGGCGTAAGCGGCCATCAGATTCCTCGACAGAAATCACAGGGGCGCCAGCAGGGGATGTACTGAGCCTGATTTTGCTGCTGGCTAGCTCCACATCAATGTGTTCCTTTAGAGCAGCAGTCTCCGCCGGTGTAATTGTATAGATGGGTCCCCAGGGTACGTCCTTGCCTTCTTCCAGAGGGATTGCGCAATCATATAGCCTGTGGGGCGGTCATGAAGAAAAGAACTCCTCCCCAAACACTTTGCTGAACTCGAGATACTCCGGAGGCACCTTGAACAGAGGAGTACTCCTTGTGATGCTGGCAGATTTGCCAGACAAGGGTTCTGGAAGTTTCAATGTCGTAGAAGGCCAATCAATGTCAGGATCGGCCTGTTTGAACCAAGGAAGACCCAAGATGATGTCGCTGTCTCCCAGAGGCAAACAAAACGAGGTAGACGTAAAGGAATGTGTTTCAACAGTTATGTTTAGGGTGCAGTTGAAGCGCACTGCATCCCAAACTTCTTTGCTGTTGATCCCAAGGACCTCCCAAGGGGAACTAAGCTCAGTGAACGGAGGAGACAGCTGGCATGCGTATTGGCGGTCTATAAAATTTGCAGATGAGCCAGAGTCAATGAGAGCGGTGTGGGAGCCTGTGGTTCCCTCAATGCCAAGCAAGATGAAAACAGATGATTTTGATTGCAAAGCAGCACATATCAATGGCTTAATAGACATTGAGGGGGGGGTTGTGCAGCACTAGACGCAGCTAAGACAGGTTGCGTGAGACTTTTCCTAACTCTGCAGGGTCCTCCAGATCAATCAGACTTCCTACTTTGCCAGGGATAGATTTTGTGTGCTCATCAGCCTTCAATCTCCATCCGTTGTGGCACTGTTCAAATTTATGCAAGGAGTGTCTGCATTTGGGGCACTGTTCTGCCTTCCTGCGCTTCTCCCTGATCTCCACGGTGACAAATCAAGCAGATTTACCATCAGCAGGCTTGTTGCTGGAGCTAGAGGGGGATTGCAACATTGCCTGTGCTTCCTTGCGTGCTTCAAACAGTGTGTTGTGTTGTCAATGAGTGACGCACTATTAATGAGTTCATCGAGAGAAGTGATTGTGCGCCCTATAGTAAGCTCAATGAGCTTGCCGCGGACGTAGGGTTCGAGGCCTCGGCAGAAAGCGGCCATAAGAGCGCTGTCAGACCACTCTAATTCCCCTGCAATGACCCTCAATTCCGTGGCATAGTCGCTTCCTGATGCAGTCTGTTTTAGGTCGTTGATCTGAAGTTCTGCCACTTGTAGGGCTGCAGGATCAGACCATTTGGCCAGGAACCCGGGCTCAAATGCTTGCCAGCTGTCTATCAGCGGGTCCCAGTCACCAGCAAGTAGCTTGTTGAGGCAGTATTGGCCCCACTGCTCGGGAATTCCCTCCTTCAGGTCCATGAGGACACACATGATCCTGCAGTCATCTCTGGGAAAGCTGGAGAGAGGTTGGCAACAAAGTAGGTTTTGCAGTCCATGATGAATGATTTGGTAGCGTTGCCCTTTTTTCTGCTGTACTTCTCAGGCGCAGGGATTTTGCTCTTTGCGCCTGTGGGACCGGGGATTTCAGATGCGGCGCGCACAGCCTGTTCACGGGGACCAGATAAAGCGTGCTGGAGAACGCTGGCAATGTTGGTGATAGTGCGCAGCTCCTCCTGCTGCTTCGTTTCTCGTGCTGGCACTGTAGTCCAGCGCAGTCCGGCATTACCAATTGGGTAGGATGTAGCCGGCTAAGCAGAGCTTCCTCTCTTGGGGATTGGGCTCCCCAGGGCTGTTTGCGGCGTCCTGGCAGGAGGATTTGCGGCCTGAGACTAGAAGGTGACCCGACTGGTTGGGCCAGGAGTTGACGTTCCAAGTGGGTCAAACTCCATCACACTTTGATCCGATGAACTTGTTGGCCGGTGCAGGTGAAGCTTGTCATCTCCCTCACCTGCAGGTTCTGACTTGAGCGGCCTGTGTGAGCCTGAGGGACCGCCTGACCCAACGTTGGTGGGTACCTTGAAGTCCTCGTAATTCAATCCAGTGCCCTGCGTTGGTTTGGGGGTTTCTTGCTCCGTTGCTGGTGCGCTGGTGCGCTGGGGAGTTGTCTCCCTGTGAGGGGATTGTGCTGGTACACCTTGATGCATTGCACCTACCGCAGAGTGGATTCTCGTTTCTGCAGCGTGAATCTCATCGAAGAGATTGTTTTGTAGGCGTTCCAGAGCTCTGTGGAACGCAGGTGGGGTGCTGTCGTTGACTGCATTGCCAACAAGATAACTGTAAAGACGACCTAATTTTGTGCAGTCTTCTGGCCATATAGAAATGATTGCGCCGTATCTGGTAGAGGCGCGTGCCCTAGTTCAAGGGATGGACACTCAGAGCCTGTGACTGAGGCTGTACAACGTGTTGAGGTGGCCATGTCGCCTGTTGAAAAGTGCAAGTGAGATGAATTAAGAGCTGAGCTGGTGTTGTGCAAAGGAGATGTAAACTGGAGCGTGTTTGAGCCGTCTGAAGGCTTGAATGAGGTGTTTCTGGTAGGAATAGCGGTGTAGAACGTCCAGACCGGCAAGTAAAGGCAGTAGCCTAGTAGGAACTCTTGACAATGTCACAACCCGTTGACTTGTGAGGGGGGTGAGCAAGTAATAATCCTCAAGTCAACCAATTGAGCGTTAAATGGGTGAATTGCCAAGGTGGAGCGTTCTGGAGTCCAGAAACGCTTCACAACTTGCTTCAATACTATTGCTACGGACTTATTACACCATATCTAAGCAAGAGAACAATTGCACGGCAAGACAAGCAAGACAAGAAATGAACAAGCGAGCACAGGCGAGTACAAATGAATAAGCAATGGAGAATGAAAACCTATCAAAGGAAAAAGAGTTGACATGTCACGGATCAATGCACATATGTACACAGGCAAGGGAGAGGGCGGAGTGAGCAATACAGACTACATGTCAGGAGCTGGCTCATGACAGGAACTGGCATCTGTCCAGTTTTCTAGGTGCTTCATACCCAAAGGTCACATGGGGTATTCTTTTTGCATGGTACTGTAACACAGTGACCTTCAGAGCGCAGCTTGCTGCAAAGCGCCTTGTGAAGGAATGTTTTTTTCGTGCCTGCAGGGCTGTCAAGAAAGAATGTTTGACTGTGAGACTCAACTGCAGAGGTACAGACTTTGTTGAAGACATCCAGTTGCTGTACATTCCATTGTCCCACTAAGGTTTCAGGTGTGCCCCCTAGTATAGCTTGTTGTAGCTGAATCTGCTCAAGAAAAATTCCAGATTGGCCTTCATATTCAGCCCATTCACCAACGGATTTTGGAAGTCTGAGTTTTTCCACAGTTGACCCAACATCAATGAACATGTTGTCCAGATGGTAGAGCCTATTATTATACACCTTATCAGTGAGGTCAGGTGTATCCCAGCCACCCTGCGTAATGCACTGCCTGGTGTCATTGTAGATATGGACTTTATAGTTGTCCCAAATTCTCAGTTGGTCAGTATGATTTCCAAATGTCAATATGACCATGAGGACCTTTCAGAGCTGATATGTGGTTTTGATGACTGAAGCCTCCTCAACACACTTCGCCCATTCACCATCATGCTCAAGAAGTGCATGCGCAGTGCAGCAAGCCTGAAACGTCAGATGCACTACCTGGTTGTAGGTTTGCAGGCCTTCAAATGCTGTTGCATCATTAACAGTGGTGAGCAGGAGCCAAAGGTAATATCTTTTGCCTTGGTTGATCTCAACAAAATACCTTCTCTCAATTGCAGATTTGGTGTGGAGGTCCATCCATAGCTGTAGCTTGGCGCCTTAGATTCCATACGTGCGCCTTCCTGTTCTAGGAAAATTTTGATGGGACCTCCGGGTAGACCATGCTCCTGTCAATATTGTGCACTTCTTGATTCTGGTGTGCATTCAACTTGAAGTGTCCAGTGAGCATGGTATCCTTCCAGTTTGCTATAATGTCTTGGATAAGGTCATCACCTCGAAACACAATTGTCTCCTAATCTGGGAGATGCACCTGTAGTTGCTATATTTTGGGCACCTCTTGATGCAGAGAGAATTGGCTAATCCGCAACTAGCTTCATAGGGAGAGACCCAGTGGGTGTCTGGATGGATTTCAATCTTGTCCACTGCTTGTTGTTCTCCTGGATTTCTGATTTCAGTTGAAACACAGTCACATCCCTTGTAGACATACTTGAAACTACATTTGATTGCATTGATGCCAGAGCATGTTTCTGTCACAACTTGACATTACTTTCATAATAAGATCATATTCCTTTTGATTTGGAGATTCTCTGAGAACCTCTTCAGGGTACAATTGCCTTATATGGGTTCAATGTGTGATGTGACTTATGGAATGTTCTCGTGTGCTGACACGGATGTATTTCAACTTCAATGTGAAACTCTGCAGTCTGCAGGATGCTTCCTTTGCTTGCCTCATCTGACTCTTTGTATGGTCTTGTATATTTTGATGTGGCCCAGATCATGTTTATACTGAGGGATCGTTTGATGGTGTCTCACCAAATACTCAACCTCCTCTGTCAAATTTGAGTTTCTTTCATTTTCCACTCATTGTCTTGAGACTCATGCCTGACATTAGGTTGGCATATGAATCAGTAAAATCTATGACTACCCATGCATCTTACACCCCAAGAGAGCGTGATGACGCATGAACACCTGTCTTGGTTGCCTCAGTGTTCATGATTGAAGATGAACCATAGTGATCATGAGTATACTCATGTGTGTACTCATGAATGTGATCATGAATGTACTCATGAATATGATCATGAGTTTGATCATGAATATGATGATCATGAACAAGAGCATGCTCATGAATGGTGTCATGATTGTACTTATGAATGCAATCATGTTCATGCCTGCAATTGGGAACATGTAATATACATAGTGGTTGCATACTTATCCCTGGTGCCACTAACTCTAACTAGTAGGCCTGGAGCACAAACCTAGTCCTTTAAGTCTTCTGATAGTCTTGCTGGGCTATTTCAAAATGCATCTACTCACTGCACGTCTTATACAACCTAGCCTTTTTTGCAGTCTGGTTGCTCATTACTGCTCAACTGTTTTTCAACAAGCTTATTATACTCCTGAATAAGTATGAACTCTCATAATCATTTATTTTCTGTAGCACCTTGTTTATAAATTCCACTCCCTATATGATAGGCAAAATGCCTGCTTTGCTTCCTAGTTCTTAAAGTGCTTTTTGTCCTTCTTGTTCTTTTTGAGGCTTCTGGTCACACTACTACCCCATCTGCAACTGGTGGTTTTGATATCTGCTGCACAGAGAGGTCATGACCTATTCTCATCAAACCAATCTAGACTCACATCCCAGGGCTCCCCTGCCATCTTGTGCCCCTCAGACCAGTACAACTCATCATCAGTACACAATTGAGCAATCCTTTGCCATGCAACTTCTAATGTAGGTTTTATCTTGTGCTGTACCCTAGTTTCTTGATAAGCCGTCTGATATGCTATTATCCCTCAATACACCCAATGACCTTGACAAGGCTGCCTGAGCCACAAGTAGGACCCTTTCTTCCAACACACCAGCTTCTATCCCATGGTGAATAACAAGTCTCGTGAAGCTATTGTTAGCCCCCATCAGACCACTTCTTCCTCTGGTGAGATTCTGGCCAAGTAGTAGTATGTTGCAATCAGCACCCAGTATCTATTCAATGGCTGGGCCAACCGCCTCCTAGGTGTTGCTAGTGGGACATTGGGAGCATATGTCTGATGGTCCCATCAGGAAAAGCCCTAATGGGCTTGCTGGAGAGCCATCTGATATAGCTGGGGGGAGGATCTCAGAAATGTCCCTAAGATACTGAAGCTTGACTGCAAAATGCAAAGGTAAGGAGAGATTGTTTGGTTACCTTATGTCTGATATGTTTCATTAGAGATTGCAGGTAGTTCCTTGACCTAAGACCCACTTAAATCAGCTTCATTCATATATAGGCCTTCTTGATCTCCAACTGCACACTCATCTATGGTTGCTAGGTATGGTCATAGGTGTTAGTCTGGCTCTTTCCCAATGCTACTCACATACTGGCAGTATTTTTTCAGTGAATGAATGGCATCTGTCAGAACTGGGTGACATTCTTGAAGACACTAAAGTCAGTTTGTGCCCTGGTCTAACTACTGGCACTGATGTAATTTTAGCCCTTTCAACCTGTCACTGTTCCCCACTGCATTCCTATTGGCTAATTTGAGAAAGAATATGTTGCAGTTCCACAAACTCTGCACCAGGTAAGTGTGACCCAGGTTCAGTCAGCTAATTATATCTAACCAGGTATATTATAGCAAAATGCTATGGATCTATTCAAGGCTGTCTTGGACGAGGCTATGAATGACTCAACACAAGTGCCTGCATATGGAAAGCGCACTCTATACTTTAAATTAGGCAGTGTATCTTAGGAGGATGTAGACCTTGCTTCTGAGTTTCACTAAACTGTCAGGCACGAGTCTCAAGACAGTGAGTAAAATAAAAGAAAATCGAATTAGACAAAGGAGGTCGAGTTCTTGGTGGGACACCATCAAACTCGCCCTCATTATATACATGTTGTGAGCCACATCGAAATATACACAACCATACAGTGAGTCAGATCAAGTAAGCAAGGGAAGCGTGCTGCGGACTACGGAATTTCACATCAAAGTTGAAATACATCTTTGTCAGCAATCCAGAACATTCCATAAGTCACATGACACTTTTAACCCAAATAAGGCAACTAATCATGTTTTGAAAAGGTTCTCAGATAAATGTAATAAATCAAGAAAATATTCTTTTATTGTTGGAAATGTGTCAAGTCATGACACTTCCCCCTTGCTAAGTCTGAGGGGGCTTTGGGACCTGAGGATGACGCAATGCATTGGGATGCCGCCTATGAAAATTGGCGATCATTTCGCCAGTGTTGGTGAGGTGTTTGTATGGTTCCCATGTCCACTCATCATATCCTAACCATTTGACATAGTATTGGATTTTGCCTCTATGTTGGCAAGAATCTTGTACTTGTTCTACCTCATATTCTATGTCTCCTTCCGGGGTTACTTTTGGAGGTTGAGGTGGGTCTCACTCGTACGGGTCATCCTTTTTTAATGATAGTAGGGCGACTGGGAAAACAGGATTTATTTTCAATGTATGGGGAAGCTCTAGTTTGAATACATGTTTGCCTATTTTGGTCAGGACTTTGAACGGGCCTATCCTCTTTGCTGCAAGTTTCCTAGTGGGTCTCTGGGACTGAATATTTTGATTATCCAGCCACACCTGATGTCACAACCCTTGTTTCTAAGGGTGTTTACTTTCTATTCTGGATACGACGGCGTCGGCGTCGGATCCTAGCCTGATGCGTGGCAGCCTCCTGTGGCTGTTCGTAGATGTAGTCGAGTGTGGAAGCATCGATGACAGCCCTGTGTAGGGTATCGAGCCTCTTAGTCTTAGAGGTATAGTCCTCTACTCGTCTAGCGAGTAGGACGTCGAAGGCACCCGTCTCTTGGAGAGACTGTGATTGACTCGTGGCTTGCAGTGTATTACTAAGTACCTAAGTTAATAGGACCTAGTATTGATAGTTGAGTCTTAAGTGTATAAGTCTTATGTATATCTCTTAGTAGTTATCACCCTTGAGGGGAGATCGACGAGGTAGAGCAAGCTGGTCTAGGCGCAGCTTGCACACCGAGTATCTATACTCATGGGTACATGGTCTGTGCTCACAGTTCCAAGAATACATGAGCTAAAGATAGTACGTGTTTCTAAAAGAAGGTGATTTTAAGAATAAGGCATAGCTAAGAATAGTCCGGGAAGACCGTATGCGCGCTAAAGATAGCTTTGCTCAGTAAGCATCCATGTGGAGGCTTAGTGATGCGCCAATCAGTCTTACTAAGTGAAAGAAAAGAAGTAAGTGGCTTATACAGCGTGTAAGCCACGAGAAAAGATAGAGGTCATGTGCACGGCTCATGACATTACCCCCCTCTTAAAGGCAAGTCTTAGGGGACATGAGACGAGCAGGCAAGACAAAAGTTCGTGGAGGATAGATTTCTTTTTTTAAAAAAAAGTAAAAGGCAATTACAATGGAAATCTTTTGAGTCCGTGTACAAATGTCCATATTAGTGATCCGCAGGAGGAAGGTGGGACTTGATGTTATGGCTACCATTGGGGGCCTCTGCTCCCCAGACCTCTTCCTTCAATTTGACCCATTCCTCATCTTCGTCTAAGGGCTCAAGTAAGAGGTCGGCCATGTCGACTGAGAGGTCTTTGTTCCCTTTATCCCAAGCCTTCTGATCCAGCCAGTCTAGGAGCTCCCTTTTTGACCATTTCTCCTTTTCGGCTAGTTCGATGACTTCACCGAAGGATATCTCCTTGAGGACTTCTTGGTAGCTTTTGGAGATGTCGGGTGCCTGGCACCATTCCTCGACTACGTTGGCCACAATGGCCATCTTCTGTCCCTTGTTGCCCAGCGACCTTATCCACTCCTTCTTCATGTCTTCTATATCGCTCAATCGGAACCACCATTCCGTTGAGTTTTTTACCCACTTGGGTACGACCTCCTTCTTCCCTTTCTCTTCCCATTCCTCCAACCTCCTAATGAGGTGGGGGTGCTAAAGCTGTTGACCCCCTTTTTGATCCTCCTATTATTGTCCTTCATTGTGCGGCTATAATCTTCGTACCACCTCATCCCCTTCAATTTCTTTACTTCCTTCACCAAGTGCTCGACTTCACTCCCCACCCATTCTGTGATGACAAAGAGCTTGGTGGCCTGCATGGCCTTGCTCGACTCGGGCCAGGGTCCTTTGCCAAGCCAGTATAGGTGCCCTCGTTTGGGGCAGTGGAGGGTATGGGTGGCGACCCATTTGCAGTTCCAGCGCTCCCCCATGGGGATGTAGTCGAGGGTGATGGAGGGATCAAGTGATTTGGCAAAATCCGAGCTTTGGATGAAGCTATCGCAGCGCCTGATGGCGTCTTGGTAGCTGTATAATCTGTCCCCGCCGTGGCCCCATGTGAGTTTATGTGATACGCGTTATTTTCCCCATACTGACTTGGGGGTGTGGTCGACGACGACCTTGGCGTCGCGGGGGTCGTAGCAGATGCCGGTGGCCTTGGCAGACTTGGTGTTGCGGACTGGGGCCATGGTAGAGGAGATGAGTTTAAAAGAGTAAGAGTTGTTGGGAGCTGGTTGGGAGTGGAGCTTGGATAGCTGGTGGTGAGGTTTGAGGCTTTCCCTCCCACTCTCTTATACTCCTTTTTGCTCTGTTTGTAGTTCTTTGGTATGGGAGCTTTGGGGTGACGCTTGAGTAGATCTTCCATGATTTGGGGTATTTTGGCTATTTTTTCAGCCCTTTCCATAGTGTCTTCTATCGGATCATATCCCTTCCATCTGATTTGGTAGTATAGACCGTTCTTCCGTTGTTCCCATGCAACCACATGGTCCACTTCATATTCTTCTTCTCCTTCTTCTGTCACAATTGGGGGTGGTCTTGCTTGACGTTTGTGAAAGTCCTTGTCTTCTGTGAAGGGTGTGAGAAGGTTGATGTGAAATACGTTGTGTGTCCGCATCGTTTTTGGAAGTTCTAGCCGGTAGGCATGTGAGGAAATCCTTTCTGATATGACAAAGGGCCCTAATTTCTTGTTGTCTAGTTTCTTTGAGGGTCGCCTCGTGGTGATGTTCTGGCCTACTAGCCATACTTTGTCCCCTACTTTGTATTCGCGTTTTGGGTCCCTTTCTTTTGATCTGTAGAATTCCATGGAGGCTATGGCCTCGTCCCATACTGCTTGCATAGAGTCCGCCATGTCAGCGGCATTAGGAGCATTGACTTCCAGATCTACAAGATCCCATCTGGGGTGTAGTCCATAGATTGTTTCAAAGGCTGTCTTCCCTGTGGCGGAATTGACTTGGTTGTTATGGCAGAATTCTGCAATTGGTAGCCATCTGACCCAATCATCTTGTCTGTAATTGCAAAAGCTTCTTAAGAAGCCTTCTAGCCATTGGTTGGTTCTTTCCGTTATCCCATCAGTTTCTGGGTGGAAGGCTGTGGAGAATTTGGGGTTAATACCCAGTTTGGCATAGAGGGCTTTCAGAAATTGGCTATTGAAGGTCGGCCCTCTGTCTGACACGGTTGTCTTGGGCAATCCATGTAGTTTCCAGACTTCTCTGATGAAGAGGTCGGCTACTCCTTCTGCATTGGTGCTTTCAAGGCAAGGGATGAAATGTGCTTGCCGAGAGAAGCAATCGATTACTACCAGTATACTATCCATGCCTTGTGATTCAGGGAGCTTGACAATGAAATCATATGCGATGTCTTCCCAAGGTTTTTGGGGTATTGGTACAGGTTTTTGGGGTGCGTATTGTTTGTGACCTTTACTCCTTTGACAGATTTCACATGTTTTGACAAATTGGTTGACTTGTTGTTTCATAGCCGGCCAATAGTATCTTCTAGATATGAGTTCCAAAGTTCTGGCTTGTCCCTGATGCCCAGCTATTGGGTTGTCATGGTGCATTTCCAGAATGGCTAGTTGTATTTCTTTGTTTTCAGGGATTACTATTTGTCCCTCGTACCATAGGAGGTCTTCCTTCCATTCATATTTGTCATATTGTTTCCTAATAGAGGGTGGAAGGTCTTCCTTTTTCTTTGTACTCTCGATAAGGGTTGTTAGGGATTTGTCATCGTTGAGGCTTTCCCTAATCATAGAAATGATGTCGATTTCTATGTTTGCTTTGAAGCCCTTGAATCGTTCGGCGTTGATCATGATTTGCTGGGGATTTGGGATATCCTCATGGTCATGTCTTCTTGACAGGGCGTCTGGTTTATTAGACATTTTACCAGGCCTGTAGTGGATTTCAAAGTTGAAAGCAGCGAGTTCCATATGCCATCTGGCATGCCTTCTGTTGAAGGTTTCTGCATTCTTCCATCTTTCTAGATTTCGGTGGTCGGTGAAGACAGTCACCGGTAATATAGTCCCTTCAAGGTATATGCCCCAGTGTTTTAATGATTCCACAATGGCGAGTAATTCCTTGTTGGCGGTATCATAGTTTCTTTGTGCGTCGTTGTAGCTTTTTGATAAGTATGCTACTGGATGGAGGTATCCATCTTCACCTCGTTGGCTAAGTATAGCTCCTATGGCTATTCCTGATGCATGGGTTTCCAAGATAAAAGGTTTATCAGGGTCAGGATGTATTAGTACTGGATCTTGGCTGACCCGTTTCTTGATTTCCTCAAAAGCTTGTTGGCATTCCTGGCTCCATTCAAATTGTTATGGATACTAACATCTATACTTAATAGAGTCTGCCCTTGCCCACTCTGAATGCATCCTAAATGAATATTTTCGGTATTTTGCTGAATGTGAATGCGCTGATTTGTACCTTTTATTATCTACATAAATCGTACCAAATCCTATCTCCTTTGCGCACTTTATTTCATATTTTTAGCTTAAGAACTCGGCGAGATATTCATTAAACAAGTTCAGGCATCGCTTATCATAAGGTATTACTAACATATTCCGCTTATAGCTCAGCGACGGCTGACTCTATCATGCTGATCAATAGCTTGATCGATAGCCACGCTTCGGGCGCATCTTCTCACCGAAGATCGGCCCGATCCCCGGACTCCTCGCCGAGCTCCAGGCCGAAGATCGAACTGATCTGATTGACTGATCAGTTCTGATCTGACTCACACACTGAGTCAATGGACCCAGCTACCCTTAATTAGAAGGCTCTATGACTCACTGAGATGTTGGCTCCAATCCATGTATATAGTTCATATTATTAATATATCAAACAACCAATAGCATACACTGATCCAGTGATGCCACCGATCTACACCCAGTCATTACTCTAAACCATCCTGTATGGGGATAGGGTGATCCCCATATAGCCAGAACTCTCCTTAGAGATTGGCTTGGCATGACTGTCTCTATTTGGCTCATCCAGGCTTCCCTCAGGGGATAAAAGAACCCTGCAGGAGACCCTTGCAGAGCCACCTCCTATTACTACCCACCTGATCGGTCTTGTGTGCTTTGGTTTGTATTTCTCTTATCTCTTATCTCTTGTGTGATCTACTGTATCTAATAAGTGGGAATCCTAGTACCTGATTAGATAAATTTGTGTGATTCTGTATATAGACTTGTGCTTAAATTAGCGTATAAATAAGTACCTGCCAGTTGTGGGAATTAAGTACCTATTTGGTGTGAGGAAATATACGCATTAGGCGCACCCCATCCATCCATATTAAGCTATCGCTTAAGTATAGACTAAGTTTAGTAATAGTATAGTCCAAGCGACTAGGGCTGAACTATAATAAGTATATCTAAGGGAACCTGACTGCTGTAGTCTTGCTCTTTATATATTATATTAAGTCAGTTTACACTGTGAAAGGTTAAGACTATCTAAGTGTTACTTGATAATCTCTGAGATCTTATATTAGCCTTCCTATTGAATCTAGGAAGTATTGTTTACTATTGGAGTACTAACCAACTACATTGCTTAAGCTCCAGATATCCAACTGTACTCCAACCCGTAACATTGGTGAAGCGACCCAGGTCCTTGATCAAGTAACTCAACAATCAATAACTCCTTTTTAGGCTACTCTATTGCCCAAAACGGATTTATTTAATTTTAGCCACGAAGATTATCCATACACCTTCCTGACTGAAGGTAGCTCATCTTGGGCTATTGAATCATTAGATACAACTGATCCAGTGCATCCAGTTGTTGTAGTATCATCCAGATACAGTCAAATAGGCTCAGCTATAAATAGAATTATTTGCTTTACCTTCAGTCCCACTTATTGCACTTCCATTGAAGAAGTAGGACATAGAAGCACCATCTATAATATAGTCTTACCAGCTGTACTTAGATTTGAAAGCTTCACATACAATCAAACCTTTCAGTTTGAGCAGAACTTTCATTTTTCCTCATTTACATACGGAAATACTCCATTTGAAGATCTAGTAGCTATTGCTGTACACATCTATTGCCAAGACAATTGAGCTCTATAAGTACAGGAAGATACTTCTTTGGAGAAGGAAAGTTATGGCAGATACAACATCACAATCAGTGCATGTACCAGGAAGCTATATGCATCGCACTACTAGTCATCCTAAGCCACCTGAGCGGGAATCTACTTATGAGTCTAGACTTGGGTCAGACCCAGAAGGCAGACATCCTCAGTCAGACCATGGCCTAGAACTGACTGACACAGTGGACTTAGAACCATATCAACCAATACCACCTTTGCCCAGTTCAGTATATAGCGCATTGACAGATAGGGAACAGCGATGGCTCACCTATCAGCTAGTGTCTACTAGATCTACTAATTGCACAAGGCTGGAGAAACAAATCTCTGATAGAAGGAGACTTGCAAGGGCCATAGGTCGAAGGATCTACAATGTGGATCGACCCATTGATACTCATAACAGATATCCTTCTACAGGTTGCAGAGAACAATTCCAGGAAATTCTTGACCTCTTGGATGATGTATGCGCTTTCAGGCCTGAATGGATATTAAACTCAACAGAAGAACCTATAATGTTTTTGGACTTTGCTCTCCATAGACGTTTAAGGATGAGTTTAATTGGTATTAGACACCAATTCCTCCACTATGCGCCAAGCAATGGCATACCTCA
The DNA here is from genome assembly GCA_016906575.1 of Ceratobasidium sp. AG-Ba. Classification (NCBI taxonomy): domain Eukaryota; kingdom Fungi; phylum Basidiomycota; class Agaricomycetes; order Cantharellales; family Ceratobasidiaceae; genus Ceratobasidium; species Ceratobasidium sp. AG-Ba. The sequence goes on along the minus strand of CP059611.1, from coordinate 1,662,985 downwards.
CCCACCTATCCCTACACATCCTGAACCTAGGAAATACTATGGATTCACTAAAGAAGCACATGAGATAGCCTCTGTTCTGTTTAGAGATGAAGTAGAACGATTCCTTGCTTATGTATATATTGAGCATAAAAGGAATCAGGGTGGAAGGAAAGGAAAGGCTAGAGAAATTGAAGAAATTGTCTGGGAAAATTCTCAATCAAGAACCGCTACTCCTGAACAAGTAGCAGCTCCTAATCCTAAGTTTACACCAGCTAAATCTATTTCTCATGAGGGAAGAGAACAGTTCACACCTTTACTAGCTGAACATGATCTTATCGAAGAACCTATTCCTGAGAATGATCCAGAAGATGAACAAGCTGAAGAAGAGGAAGTAGAAGATATCACAAGACAGGTAGATGACTCTTATGCTGACACTACAGCTAGGACGATTCAACCTCCTGCAGTAGCTTCCACTTCTGCAGTATCAGTTAGACGCTCTAACAGAAGCTTAATAGGTCCAGTTACAAGCTCACCAGCTAAACCAGAAGTCTTAGGAGAAATTACTCCTATAAAGACTCCAGGTGTCGCTTCTATTAGACCTATGTTCACTCCAGGATCTGTAGCTGATGTAGAAGCTAGTCGCATTTTAGGAGTTAGGAACCCAACTGAATCCTTACAATCCCCCTTAGATGTACCTTTTACTCCTCCTGAGCCAGGCTTTGCAAGGCGCCAGGGAGTAGGTCCTAGGAAATCTGGAAGGGTTGTTCAGCCTCTCTGGATGGGGAATAGGGAACCTATAGCCCTACCTCCTATAGAGGAAGTAAGGGATTCAGACAATTCAGATTCATCCTCCACTGATGATTCTCCTTTAGTAATGAAACCTCAGGTTAAGCGTTATTCAGTGGATAACCCGAAACCAAGGGAACCTATTAGAGGGAGACTCAGCAGCGCTTTCCTCAATCTAGAATCAGCAGCAAGTACTTCTAGAGTAAGGCTGGAAATAGGAGAGGAACCAAGGAATACTACACCTTTTAGGATAGGTGTGAGCTCCAGGTTTGCATCAGTTAATCAAGAGGTGTCTGAAGGAGATAGGCTTACAGATGAAATAATCAATGGTGCAGAAGAACAGGATGAGTTTGAAACCCATAACCAAGATTTTGAGTCATGGATACTTTTAGAAGAATGGCGGTTTGCTATCGCTCTTGAGAAGCTAAGTCTTTCAGGAAAACACAAGCTTCAAGACTACTTGAGAGCTAAGATAGATCAAGATCCTGAAGATACTGAGCTCATAAGGCAACTAAGGATAGCAGCTGAATGTTCTAAAATTAATTTAAGAACTGAACCAGCTAGGAAAGATTCCAGGAAACCTATTCTTGCCGCTCCTAAAGTGTCATCAGATCCAGAAGTGATTGAAATGATAGAAGAGCAGGAACCTTACAAGAAAGATAGGTATAGGAACTCTAATTCCAATTGTTCTGAAGATGCTGCAGCAGGAAGACCTACTGAAGATAATAGACACAGAGGATTCATAGAACCTTCTGGTCCTGTTATTTGTTACGGGTTGGAGTACAGTTGGATATCTGGAGCTTAAGCAATGTAGTTGGTTAGTACTCCAATAGTAAACAATACTTCCTAGATTCAATAGGAAGGCTAATATAAGATCTCAGAGATTATCAAGTAACACTTAGATAGTCTTAACCTTTCACAGTGTAAACTGACTTAATATAATATATAAAGAGCAAGACTACAGCAGTCAGGTTCCCTTAGATATACTTATTATAGTTCAGCCCTAGTCGCTTGGACTATACTATTACTAAACTTAGTCTATACTTAAGCGATAGCTTAATATGGATGGATGGGGTGCGCCTAATGCGTATATTTCCTCACACCAAATAGGTACTTAATTCCCACAACTGGCAGGTACTTATTTATACGCTAATTTAAGCACAAGTCTATATACAGAATCACACAAATTTATCTAATCAGGTACTAGGATTCCCACTTATTAGATACAGTAGATCACACAAGAGATAAGAGATAAGAGAAATACAAACCAAAGCACACAAGACCGATCAGGTGGGTAGTAAGAGGAGGTGGCTCTGCAAGGGTCTCCTGCAGGGTTCTTTTATCCCCTGAGGGAAGCCTGGATGAGCCAAATAGAGACAGTCATGCCAAGCCGATCTCTAAGGAGAGTTCTGGCAATATGGGGATCACCCTATCCCCATACAGGATGGTTTAGAGTAATGACTGGGTGTAGATTGGTGGCATCAATGGATCAGTGTATGCTATTGGTTGTTTGATATATTAATAATATGAACTATATACATGGATTGGAGCCAACATCTCAGTGAGTCATAGTACCTTCTAATTAAGGGTTCCTGGGTCCATTGACTCAGTGTGTGAGTCAGATCAGAACTGATCAGTCAATCAGATCAGTTCGATCTTCGGCCTGGAGCTCGGCGAGGAGTCCGGGGATCGGGCCGATCTTCGGTGAGAAGATACGCCCGAAGCGTGGCTATCGATCAAGCTATTGATCAGCATGATAGAGTCAGCCGTCGCTGAGCTATAAGCGGAATATGTTAGTAATAGCTTATGATAAGCAATGCCTGAACTTGTTTAATGAATATCTCGCCGAGTTCTTAAGCTAAAATCATGAAATAAAGCGCGGAAAAGAGATAGAATTTGGTACAATTTATGGAGACATAAAACTGTACAATTCTGCGCATTCACATTTAGCAAAATTCAGAAAATATTCATTTAGGACGCATTCAGAGTAAGCAAGGGCAGACTCTATTAAGTATAGATGTTAGTATCCATAACATTATTACAGTTCAGGCAGAACCAGTTGCTTCTTCAAGCAGACAACCTGTCTATAGTCCTCAAGGTAACACATTCTTAGGAATGCAACATTTAGTAGTCAATCCTCCTCAAGGATCTGAAGAAGTTATTCTTCCTGTTCAAGTTCAGCCACAGGAAGAAGTGTGACCACAACCTCAAGTCAATTTTGATCCATATCAACCTCATTTCATCAACTTGAGTAGGAACCAAATACACCTAGCAAGCTCTCCTCCTAATTGTCCTCAAGGACCTCCTTTACCAACAGGACCATCTGGTCCCAGTGGCCCAGGAGGTTATAGGAATCCAAACAGGGGAGGCCCACCAGGTCCACCAATTCCTCCTCAAGGAAATAGTCCACCAAATCCACCCTACAATCCAAATGCAGGGAATGGAGGCCAAGGACCTCCCAATTGTCTTGGATTAGAACATTATTCAAGCTGTTAGCTTTGTTTCAGAGTGTAATCTACAGTCTCAAACTGGTTTTGGAATAAATTCTGCATTTTTGTTCATTTTACTTATGTGTGATTCCCAGTTCACTTTAATCCCTTGTTATATTTGCATATCTACTTATGCAAATAGATAGGGCTCATTGAGAGCTTTCGAACGCGCATAGTATCAAGCCATATGGACTTGAACTCATAAAGATACATAATGTTTAAGTTTAAGTCAATCTGGTGGCGATGCTCTGTTCTTTGCTTTACTTGTATCTCATGTAATACTTGTCCGTTCATCATGATCTAACGTTCTGCCGATAGCTGCCGAGCTTCTCCAGCGCCTGACCGAGAATTGTCCGATTCCCATCAGCCGTTGCTCCGGCGCGCCGCCATCAATATTTGATGCGCCCCAATATTGATGGAGGCATATCTCGCCAGCCGTTCATCCGGTTGGGGCGCGCTATACGGCGCTCGATGCGCGTTGACCAGGGCTTTCTAACCATGTATGGTACATAATGTATATACGAGGGTTGGGGTTCCCCAACAGATCTTCTTTTGCCCCAACAGACTGGTTGCCCAAACAAATTCCGCCCCAATGGCCCTAGAACTGCCTTTCTAGGCCCATAGAACCTTCTGAATAGAAGGATTGGGGCAGCAACCCCAACCAAAGGTTGTATAGCCTTGATTGTGCAACCTAGGCCCCTGCAGGGTATATAAGGAGGCCCTGAGGACCCTCTCCCCTCACCTGCTCAATTCAATATATTCCATTTTCCACAGTTCTAACTGGTGTGACCAAGCTTACTTAGCTTGACTTTAGTCCTTAAGTTGTTCTCCCAATAGTACTCCTTATTTGTTGAGATAAACTCCAAATAAGTAGCAGTTGAGGTAGCAGATATACTTTTAAGTTGACTCTATTAAGCACTGAGCTACAGCACTACAAGATCCAAGGATTAAGAGTATACTGAGTAGTATAGCTTCTGAATCAAGCAGTCAAACTAGACCTACACCATCAGTCTACAAGGGAACCTTGCCATAGTAGCATTGCTCTTATTCTGATCTATAAAGTATACTTACAAGCTAGAAACTCAGTTTACACTGTTCTTTACCTAGTAGTTAAGCAGCTTTAGTACTTACTGAGAATACTAAATAGTTATTTGCAAGTCTGTGTATGGTGCAGCTTTATTGTATTTAATTAAGCAATTAATTAAGTACTAGTTTAGCCAACCCATAACACCAATCCTCCAAATGGAGGTGGTGGAGGTAATGGACCACCAGGTCCTCCTGATTATCCCAATGGAGCATTTCCATGGGTTCAAGGACCTAGAGGGTTTCCAGGACCCCCAGGAAGACAAGGTGATCCAGGTCCAGCTGGAGTTCAAGGTCCCCAAGGGGATAGAGGACCTCCAGGACCTCCTGGCCCACCAGGTGGAGATGGAGGTAGAAATGGAAATGGGAATGGTTGCCCTAATAACAATAACAACCAGAATAATCGACCACACTTAGACTTAAAGCTTAAGATGGAAGTTATACCTGAATTTGATGGAGATCCAGATGAGTTGTATGAATGGATGGATCAAATTCAATGCTTTATTGCTATGGGCCTGAATGAGAACAACCGCTTAACTCAGGCTATTCCATTTAGATTCAAAGATGAAGCTAAACAGTGGTGGTATCAATTTTCTGAGGCTCAAAGGTTAAGAATGTCAACAGACTGGCAACTCTTGTGCAATCGACTTATACGTTTCTTTTGGACTCCTACTTGGATTACTGCAGCAAGGAACAAAGCTTTGGCAGCCAAGTATAGGGATTCAGGTCACTATAAGGAAACTCCTGTACAGTTTGCATTGCGCAAGAAGAAACTAATTGACATGGTTGAGAACTGGAATGATCTTACTGTAATAGCTGAAGTAGCTAGATCAGCACCTACTCAATGGCGCACTATTGTTAACCATGAGGAAATTGCTGACTGGGCTACTTATGTTACTAGGATCAAAGAACAAGAAGACTTGCTACAAGATTGGCCTAAGCATCACAGTAGTGGGCATGTTTCATCTGACACTGTTAGAGAAGTTATGAAAGCCATCAAGGCTGAAAAGCATAAGAGACATGGTCACAAGGCCAATGTGCATGCAGTGGATTCCAAAGGATTCAAATCCAAGGGAAAGCAATCTGATAAATTCAAGGGATATAGGCGTCCTTTTAACCCTGATGACTCCAATGTCAGCAAGCACAAGAAAGGTACTCCTAAGTCTAGAGGAATGAGAGGTTGCATACACTGTGGTAGCAAGATGCATTATGACAAGGAATGCAAGCACAATAAGTCAAATGCTAACAATGTTCAAGTTTACTTTGCAGGTACAACAGAAGAAGAACAAGCGTCGTTTGCAGAATATGAAGCCAATGCAGCAGAATCTGAGTCTGAAACAAGGTCTGAAACTTCAGATGAAGAGAAGGATGAAGATAGCTCTTCTGATTCTTCTTCTGAGTCGGATTTTTAATTGATTCCCAGTCTCCTGAATTATCCAAAACTAGAGACTTGGGAGTTGGTACAGATTCTAAGGATACATTAGCAAGGCACAATCTCAACGCTATAGGAAATCAACAATTGGCTAACACACACCATTTAACTCAAATACTACCCAGAAATGAAAGTCTTAAACTCCAAGACTTACCAGAGGATAAGACTATTACCTTGAAAAAGGTGATGGACCGCCCTCCTGGAACTCATTTCTTAGGTACTAGACCTATAGTAGCTATGGCTAGAGTTAATTCTGAAGAAGAACTGACAGAGATTACTGTTGATTCAGGCTCTGACATTACCCTCATCAGTCATAACTTCTGGTCAAGTATGAAGAAACCTCCTAAGGAGAAATCAGCTCAAAAGATCAATTTGATCCAGGTGACTGGTAGAACAAGCATAACTGGATATGTAGTACTGGAACTAACCTTCCCTACTAAGGATGGACCTTTTAAAATGCAGGTAGAAGCCTATGTAGTGAAAAGCATGAAAGTACCCATCATCCTAGGTAATGACTTCACTAACCAGTACAGAATATCAATTGACAGACTGACTACTCCTAGTAGAATCATCTTTGGTTTTACAGGTAGGTCTGCCGATGTGATTGAGTTGGAAACAGAACCCAGATTAGATGAAGCAGGAAATGTATTTAGAGTATACACTAGACCAGACTTCAAATCTAACCTTGAAAGAAGAGCTTTCAGAAGAAGGAAATCTGCTAAAAGAAAGAACCAGAGCAAAAGACCAGGAGGAGCCATCCCTGTCAAACTAGAGAAGGATGTATACCTTAAACCTGAGTCTCTAACTCGCGTTGCTGTTCAAGTAGACTTCTTTGAAGATCAAGAAGAAGGTTTTATTGAAGGAAGGCTAGAATCTAACTCCAATTCTGCAGACTTCTATGGAACATCAGATTGCATGATTACTCCCCAGAATAAGTCAATACAGATAGCTAACTTCTCTCAGAAGCTAGTGCATTTACCCAAAGGTCATGTCATAGGATATATGCATGACCCTAGGATTGCATTAGATAAAGAGGATGATCTATCTAAAGAAGCTATTCTGGAAGGGGAAGCAAGAGTGCATCTGATTAACTCGCTCATGAAGGAAGAGAAAGTCCCTCCTCCAACTGAAGAAGAAATTGAACTCTCTAAGCAGCCAGAGGGAGGTCCCAAGACAGCTGAACTACCTGATCCTGAGCATATACCTAAGGACAGGTTAGTAGCAGAAATCAATTGGGGAGATACTCTTACTCCTGAGCAGAAAAAGGCTTTAGAAAAAGTCGTCCTGAAACATCATAAAGCCTTTGGATTAGATGGATGACTAGGTAAATATCCTGAGGAGATAGAGATACCTTTGAGACCAGGGACTAAAGAAATATCACTGGCTCCCTATAGACCAAGTGAGGAAGCAAGAAAGGTTATCAGGAACCAAGTGCAAGAATGGAAGCGCTTAGGGGTTATAGAGGAATCTAAAAGTGTCAGGACCCTGTCGTCTCTCTCCTTTGTTGTCCTTAAGTAGTGGCTACGTTTGTTTGTTGTGTGGTAGTTTGTTTATTTGGTGGTCTACCTGTAGTTTACACGTACGAGTCCGGTGGTGGACGAGATAAAGCAAACTAGGGCTCCTAGCTTTGCTTCATTGTCTTATATACCCTGTGCGAGGGTATGAGTCATTGCTGCGGCGCAGTCCGCAGTTGTTTACTGGTCACATGACCTGTTTGAGTATGTGATGGTAGTGTTAGGGGGTCATGTGGCATTGTTTATGCATTATGTAACTCGCTCTTAGGTTTGTGCGGCTCCGAATCTTATAGAGCCGCGCTGAGTCCAAAGGTCACGTGATTTAAGTGCTGGGGTCACGTGATAACTCGCTCCTCGCTCCAAGTTACAAGGTAGAGATGTTGCTGGAGCGAGTTAGATAATCATAATCAGCGCCGAGGTCACGTGACCCTGTTTATAGCGTATTCGACCTTGGGGAAAATGCTATAAATCCGTATTATATTCCCCCTATGTAATGTGTCTGTTGTGCGGTGTAGTAGGCAGCCCGGCGCTTAGCCATGTACTGCCGGGTCCTGTCCCGTGTCGCCCCTTGTCGTCCATAGCCATCGGATCTCTGCCCGCCTTCCTGCCTTGTCCAGCGGGTCACAACAAAAAGCCCTTGGGGCGCACCAGTCCTTGTAGTATGGAGAAATGGTAAGCCTCGCATGTGTATTGACTATAGGAAGCTCAATTCAGTAGTTATCCCTGATGAATACCCTCTGCCTAAACCTCAGGATATCCTTCATACTCTTGAAGGAGCTCAATATTTATCTACTCTAGATGCGTTAGCAGGTTTCACTCAACTGACAATAAAGGAAGAGGACCAACCTTTAACTGCATTGAGATGTGATGAAGGCCATTTCCAGTTTAAGAGAATGCCATTTGGATACAGAAATGGACCGCCTAAATACCAAAGAGTGATGTCTAAAATCCTAGCTCCATTCCTATGGACTATTGCAATGGTCTACATAGATGACATTGTTATCTTCAGTAAGACCTTTGAAGACCACTTAGACCATGTGGATAAAGTCTTACAAGCAATTGAAAACTCAGGACTAACTCTATCGCCACCAAAATGCTTCATGGGATATCAATCCTTATTGCTTTTAGGGCAAAGAGTGTCCAGGCTAGGAATGTCTACTCACAAGGAAAAGGTTGATGCCATTTTACAGCTGGAAGAATCTAAGGATGTACCTACCTTACAAACATTCTTAGGAATGATGACCTACTTTTCAAGTTATATTCCATATTATACTTGGATTGTAGCTCCGCTTTTCCACCTGTTAAGAAAATCTACCAAATGGCGATGGGATAAATTGGAAGCTCATGCATTCAAACTAGCAAAGCTAGTCCTAGCCAATGCACCAGTACTAGCATATCCTGTTCCAGGGATGCCTTACAGACTGTATACTGATGCATGTGACTTTGGAATAGCCGCTATTTTGCAACAAATTCAAACTATGAAACTCAAGGATTTGAAAGGTACCAAGATCTATGATCAATGTAAGAAAGCTCATCAGGAAGGACAGCCAGTACCTAGGTTTGTCACTCCTGACTCCAACAGAAAGGTCATCCTGACTGGGGGGGCTAATGGTACTGAAACCTTTGACTACAAAGATACTTGGAATGAAAATTTTGATGAAACTGAGATACATTTAGAGCGTGTCATTGGCTACTGGTCAAGAATACTCAAAGATGCTGAAACAAGATATTCAGCCACTGAGAGAGAAGCTCTAGGTGTAAGAGATGGACTAGTCAAGTTCCACATGTATCTCGAAGGTGCCAAGGTTATAGTAGTATCAGATCATGCTGCCCTTAAATGGAGTAAGACTTACCAAACTATCAACAGGAAACTATCAGGCTATGGAATAGTTATTGCAGCTTTCCCTGACCTGGTGATGGTCCACAGAGCAGGTAAAGTCCATACTAACGTTGATCCAATTTCTAGGTTAAGAAGAAGAATTCCAAGGCAAGATGGACCGCTAGCAGATACATCAACACCTCTTACATTCAACAATGAGACAGAAGATGGTCTCAAGAACTTATACAAAGAAGTAGGAGTAGACCTTGAGAAGGACTTGTTAACGCAGTCAACCATGCATACACTGGTCAATGTGGAGAAACCTTCCAATGTCTCCTTGGACAAGTTTAAGGTAAGAACTACAAAATACAAAGCTAATGTTTCTCTTGCAACTTCCGGTTTGAATGAATTACACATTAGTATAAGTGAAGCAGAAGTGAAGAAGTTCTATGAGGCATACATGAATGATCCTCACTTCGCTGATGTACTAAGGAAACTGCAAGGTGAATATGACCTTATGAATCCCCCTTACAAACAGTATAGGATTGGAGAGAATGGTCTAATTTACTTCTGCAGAGATGATATTTACAAGTTGTGCGTTCCTAAAGACTTACAAAAGGAAGTAGTAGCTGAGATCCATGACACCTTACAAGAGGGCGCTCATGTGGGTTATCACAGAACCTACAACAAGGTTGCATCCACCTACTACTGGCCAAAAATGGTACATGTCATTAAGAAATATGTGCGCACTTGTGATATTTGTCAAAAGGCCAAACCCAAGCGACATGGTCAAAGAGGATTCCTTAAATCCATTCCAATTCCTAGTCAACCTTTTGAGGTAGTAACTATGGATTTCATTATGGATCTCCCTCCAAGCAATGGATATAATGCCATACTCACTATAGTAGACAAACTTACCAAGTTTGCGCATTTTATCCCTTGCACCACTAGTATCAATGAGGAAGAAACAGCCAAGCTTTTCCATGCGCATATATGGACTAAGTATGGTCTTCCCAGGCAAGTCATAACTGACAGAGATACTAGATGGACAGGAGCATTCTGGGAACACTTAACTTCCTTAGTAGGAGTTCAGAGATCGCTTACTACTGCCTATCATCCTCAAGCTGATGGACAGAGTGAGATTATGAACCAGACTCTGGAAATAGCTCTCAGAGCATTTGTTTTCCCCTCAATGGACAATTGGAGTGACCTCTTAAATGACTTTAGTTTTGCTTATAACACTATGGAACATACATCTACAGGTTTTACACCCTCTTATCTACTTTTAGGTTTTGAACCACTTCGACCTTCAGACTTATTAGCTTCCACTAGTAAATCTATAGCTAGACCTACAGTTGAAGACCCCAAGGCTGTGAACTTTGCTGAAATGATGCAAGCCATTCGCTCTCAAGCACAGGATGCATTGAAATTAGCGCAAGCTCACATGGAGGATCAATACAACAAACACCATAGCTATTTGGATTTACAAGAAGGTGACTTAGTCATGCTTAATCCTCACTCTCTGAACCTACTCAGGAGTCAGAAGGGTAAAGGAAGGAAGCTACAAATGAAGTATGATGGACCCTTTGAAGTGTCAGAGAAACTCTCAGATGTAACCTATTGACTTAAGATCCCTGCAAGCTACAAGATTCACCCTGTGGTGAACATAGCTCACTTGGAGCCCTATCATAGGGATAAGGATGGAGACAGCCGTCCTAAGAAGCATCTGAATAGAGCTGACTTTGAAGAAGTACCTGAATATGAAGTTGAAGAAATAGTAGATGAGAAGATGGTCAAGAAAGGACAAAGAAAACAACGACGCTACTTAACCAAGTTTGTAGGATACTCTCCTGAATGGAATGAGTGGTTATCTAGACAGCAATTAGCAAATGCACCTAGGATACTCAAAGAATGGGAACTTAAGCAGCGCATACAAGCCCCTAAGAAGGCTTAACCCTTATGCTTCCTTTTCCCAGATTAACCACGTGATATTCTGTGTTATTTTGTTTACTGACAAACAGAATTTGTAGGTATATATATTGGCAAGATCTTTTGCTTACAGAACAACACACACAACAATGGCCAACTTCATCGCTATCATTGCCACTCTCTTCACTGTCATCCTCACTGGAAGCCTGGGCTACTATCTATATAGCCTAGGAGAAGATTTCATCTGGATTATGCCGGGTCAACAGGTAGTAATGGAATACTCAGACAGGCAACACACCATCACAGTGACTGGCTGGGTGCTTATTTCACTACCCTTCCGACTTGTTTACCTTACTAGGCGCTGGAGTCCCATATCAGTGACTCCAGCAAACATCCTCAGCATAGCCTTGGTGTCTAGGCGCCGGAGCTATCACCCCTATGGAGGACCAGGTAACAGAGGCATGCCCTCTGAGATCTTCATCTTACCAGACCACCCATACTGTAAGTAATTTACTAGATTTATCTGGCATTTACTTATAGCATGGACAGACCAGATGCCTAATAGAGAGCGACAACAATACCTAGGATCCTTCTTACAGCTGTAAGATAAGATCCTAACCCAAACCTGGGTAAGCAGATCTCCTCTGATAAGCTTATCCAGATGACTGATCTCAATGATCGGTCTGATCCAGTTCTTATCTCAAGAAATCCTGTAATTTCTTCTTTAAGTCATGTACTCCTGTATATAGATTTAAAGTATAAGTTTGATCTCTCTAAATCGAACCTCAGTAATGAGTCAGGCTATTCAATCTCAGTTGAGAGCCTTGCACCGATGATCAAACCACAAAGATAAGACAGATCAGAAGATAAATGAGCATCAGCATGTGAAACTATAGAGATAAACAGCTGAGCGCACTCTATTTGGAGCCAAACAGAACTTCGGTCATTTGACTGGGCTTCTTATTGGCAACCAGATGTGAAATACATGCATTATAAGAAATTAACACGTCTATATGCTGCTCTAAGCTGCTGTACTCTGTAGTATCTCACTGTCTAAACATGTCAGACTATCCTACTTGCCCTGACACCCCTACTGGTTCCACCTTCTGGGATGTAGCTGAAAGGCTGCTTTCTGGACTTAGATGGGAGCAACGAAGGGTTCAAGGGGACAATCGCATCTTCAGGAGACAGATGGCCCCAGAAGTAAGGCATCTGTTTGCTGACAGCCCTCTGCCTGTATACCCCAGGTACAACAACCGCGACCATTACCCTGTGGAAGCACCAGAACCTACTCAAGATGACCCTCATTTTGAGATCGGATGGCCAGCTCCTCCTTCACCAGGTTTGGAGCCTACTCCATTTGATATGGTTCTGATGAAAGGATGGGGTGGTCGCACTGAACACCCTTTGGCTCCCCCAAAGAGTCCAAGTGTGCTCAGTTTGGAAGAGTACTTGGAACGTCAGGACAGGTAAGTTGCTTCGATTGAGTCAAGATCTTAAGTTGACCTGTTTACCCTACAAACAGACTGACTCAAGATCAAGACCAAGAGTCTTCTCAAGACTCTGATGAAGAAGAATATGAGCCAGAAGTAGTTGGGACTGGTGAACTACAGTAAGTCCGCTTCTTTTGACTCATGATCTAAAGCTGATTTGTTTAGACTTGCATACCCACCTTCGCCGGTCTATGCCCCAGAAGAGTCTTCTGACTCTGATTCTGCTTCTTCAGAGTCATCTGGAGAACTCAGAATAATGGAACTAGACCTGGAAAGGAGGGTTGAAGAACAAACCAGAGAGTTTGAGGAAGTGTCAGCTCGTCTTAGGGCTGCACAAAGGCGCCTCAGGGAGATGATGGATGAGAGGGACTTGTACTAATGTAAACTATACTGCTTGAATGCCATACGTTCTTAATCCAAAATGGTGTGAACAATAAGATTCCTCTTATCGCTTCAGTATCATTGGTTGTGAATCATTCAAGATGTCGATTTAGTCCTAAGATTTCAAGTCCCACTACATTTTCATGAGTACACTCTACAAGTATTTAAGCAGCCTTTCAACCGCTCTCATTCTTCAGCGGTTCAACACCCTCTAGCTCTCTCACCACATCTACTCTCTACTCTCCTACTATCCTCACCATGCAGACTACCCCTTCGCTTCTTAACAAGGCTCAGCGCCAGGCTATCATGGATTCCATTTTATGGACCAAGTACTTTGCCTGCCTGGCCTCCAAGATGCGCCAAGGGGAGTATGACTTTGCTGCTAGCCCTTATATCCTAGAACGCAAGTTCAGGGATCAGATAGAAATATACTACAGCAAAGACCATGGCAGGTATCCCAATGGATGGTATGTGGGGGACGGTGCTGCCTATGCCTTGGTAGATGCCCTCCTCCAAGTTAGAGATGCAGTAGGCTCCTATTGTAGCGATGGGTCTTATGACCTCGCTTATGAGCATGAAGACTTTACTGAGGATAGCCCTCTGTACCAGCGCTTCAGGGATGCCAATATTGCCTTCCCCATTGAGCCTGAGAAAGGTTTTAGCATGGTGGATTGGCAGACTCCTTTCGAGGATTTCTCAGAAGTAGTAGCTGCAGTAGTTCGTCTTCAAATGTGGGGCCTGCACATGATTTGCTGCCTGCATGCCCTAGTCCACTATGAAGGAAACACTGGGGGTGGCAACTTGCCTCCTTTCCCCCACTGCGACTTCATTGAAGGGAAGAAGGCATTCGATGACTACACTAGAACCTCTTGCCCCTCCTGGTGGCAGGAGCCAGATCCAGAAGGCATTCCCAAGATGTGGGGAAATGATGAGGTATGGACCATATTTCATGGCCCTAAACGCTTTCTAATGAGATGGATGCAGCACTACTACTTTGCCATCAATGACCAAGAGCGCCAAGACTACATCCAGGAGCTGGAGGAATTGCAGAAATTCAAGTCCTCCCTGGAAGTTCCTGTCTTTCTCATTCAGAACCACCTTGAGGCTCGTTTTGAAGAAACAGACAAGGAAGGGGACTCGCAGTCTTCTGAGGATGGCCCCAGTGAAGTTGTCGCTCCTCCCTCCATTCCCCCTGGCCTTGAGCAAGCAGTAATCACTCTTGACTCAGATGGCGAATGGGAGTCAGAGGAAGGTTATGATTCTCTCTAAGTAAGTCTGCAAGTCCACACTGGGGGGGCTATGTTATGGATACTAACATCTATACTTAATAGAGTCTGCCCTTGCCCACTCTGAATGCGTCCTAAATGAATATTTTCGGTATTTTGCTAAATGTGAATGCGCTGATTTGTACCTTTTATTATCTACATAAATTGTACCAAATCCTATCTCCTTTGCGCACTTTATTTCATATCTTTAGCTTAAGAACTCGGCGAGATATTCATTAAACAAGTTCAGGCATCGCTTATCATAAGGTATTACTAACATATTCCGCTTATAGCTCAGCGACGGCTGACTCTATCATGCTGATCAATAGCTTGATCGATAGCCACGCTTCGGGCGTATCTTCTCACCGAAGATCGGCACGATCCCCGGACTCCTCGCCGAGCTCCAGGCCGAAGATCGAACTGATCTGATTGACTGATCAGTTCTGATCTGACTCACACACTGAGTCAATGGACCCAGGAACCCTTAATTAGAAGGTACTATGACTCACTGAGATGTTGGCTCCAATCCATGTATATAGTTCATATTATTAATATATCAAACAACCAATAGCATACACTGATCCAGTGATGCCACCGATCTACACCCATTCATTACTCTAAACCATCCTGTATGGGGATAGGGTGATCCCCATATAGCCAGAACTCTCCTTAGAGATTGGCTTGGCATGACTGTCTCTATTTGGCTCATCCAGGCTTCCCTCAGGGTATAAAAGAACCCTGCAGGAGACCCTTGCAGAGCCACCTCCTCTTACTACCCACCTGATCGGTCTTGTGTGCTTTGGTTTGTATTTCTCTTATCTCTTATCCCTTGTGTGATCTACTGTATCTGTCATGGCCTGGACCATGAGCACAATTTTATTTACGTTTTTTCTTATTTTATATTTCTTGTTTTGACTGAGTTTTGGACAAGTCCCGTTTATTCAGATATATGCGTAGATTATTCATCATGTCACGTGACCTTGTTGTTGTTGACTCAAGTTGATGTCTTCCGGAATATTCTGTAGTGACGTGGCATAGCTTACTTCTTATTGGTCCTGGTATTTGATATGTACAGCCTTGGCCATGAATATATAAGGGAGAGTCTGAGAGCTTTAAGCCTCAGAACTTAACCTCCTGTTCTACCTCCATCGCCATCTACCTGCTAGGCTCTGCCAGCAGTACTTAGCCCAGATCTCTTCAGATCAAGTGCGCCTTAACTAAACCCCTGCGTCTCATCGCACCAACCACCTTCCTTGCTGCGTGTCCCATCTCAGACATTGCGGTTTGACCTTCGGCCGTTATAGCCCATAGGTCCGCCATCGCCTCACAAGCGTTTGGCCTTAGTCGTGACGGCGTGGCCTTTACATTAGGTCGAGTTCTTACGAACTGTTGAAGGAGTTTTGTGGATTTCGGGAATTGAGACATTGCTTAGATACTAGCCTACTGGGAAACGGAGATTGGGAGTAGTTGCATAATAGTCAAAAGCAACGGAGCCCTATCCAGTACCAGGTGTCTATAAGGTCTTCGTGGATTATCGCCCCTTGGCTGGACCCTTGTCCCTCGCTTTGCACTTGAGTCAGCGAAGCTACCGCTTGTACAAAACCCGCTCTACATCACGCCCATCCAAGGCTCGTTGATTAGCAGTAGGGAGTATTCAACGCTAGTAGTAGAGCACTCGCAGCAACTAAACACGCGAAAATCCCGGCTTCAAGAGCACCCCTATCTAGTTTTTCCCTTATTATAGCTTCCATCATGTCCCAACCAACCGCTACCAACCCTGTGCCCAACTATGTCCAAGTCGACCCCAACGTTTTAGGACTTCCTGTTGATGAACCAGATGTGCCGCGTTTCTACACGGATCTAAAAAACATCTTGATTGCAATAAATCATAATCTCCAGGAGTTCATGGCGGTCACTACTGCAGATCTGGCAACCGCTGGTACCAATCAACAAGCCCTGGACCAAAGCGTGTCAGCACTCGAAAGCAATATGAATCGAGTCATGGCAACAATTCCTACTCCAGCTGGTCGTACTGGCGGCGCTTCTACTCGAGCACCCAAACTATCTTCTCCTGCCAAATTTGACGGCCCGGATAAAAACAAAGCGGTTTCTTTCAGGGTTGCGGTTACCCATTACTTGCGCACCTCATATCCCAATGCGACAGCTGATGAGCAAGTAGCATTCATTATCTCATGCCTAGAAGGCAAAGCGCATGATTGGCTCGAACCATCCCTTGAGCAGGACGTTGTTCAAAATACCCCAGTACCCTGGCTCCATGATGTTGACCAATTTTGGGTACAATTCAACGCACGCTGGAATGTTGCAAACAAGACCAAAAATTTCCGCACCAAATTCAAGGCGCTCAAACAAACCAAATTGGTCCAAGAATACTACAAAGACTTCCAGATGTACGGACAAAACTTGGGTTACAACGACGTTTCCATGCGCGATTTCTTCTACGACGGACTTACAGTCAAAATCAAGGAAATGCTCATGGCACAAGACTTTGATCATGCCGCCGATACCGTCACACTATCTACCCTGGCGAACAAGGCACTCAAAATTGATCAACGCCTTGAGCAATTCCAGGCCCAGACCAAGTCGTTGGGGTCATCTTCCAACGCTGGACCATCTGGCTCCAAAAGTAACACTTTGCCGTTGGCGGCAGCTCCCACAGGCACAGCCAGGGAAAAACTGTCCGTCGGGGAAAAGGTGTATACAATTGTTGACGGAAAGGCCCGCAAAGGAACCATTGCAGCCATCTCCAAGAATAGCAAAGGCAAGAACGTACCGACGATCAAATGGAATGATGGGTCTACTGAAGAAACCACATTTAATACCATCAAAAAGGATTCCCATCCAATCGTCGTCGCTTCCCCAGTCCCCCAACTCGCTAAAGGATCAGGTCCTGGTCCTATGGATCTAGACTCTGCGGGTAAAGGGAAAAAGCCTATCATTTGCAATACCTGTGGAGGAAAAGGGCATTACGCTAGCGCCTGCCCATCCAAACCCTATTCTGGGCAAGGCGCTGAAATCTCTGAGGAGGAGTTGGAAAACGAGGACCTCTGAATGTTGACGGAGCAAACGTCTCAGAGGGATTAAAAATGGACTTGAAAATATACGCTGTAGATAACGTTTCCCCTATAAATATTTTTTTTGTTGCATCTCCAGTCCAAACCGCTCCTGATAGCAAGAGTCTAAATCGAATGAAGAAAATGTACGGCTGGGCCATGATAGATTTGGGTGCTTCATCCTGCTTCATCCACCCACGCATCGTACAACAATACAACATACCCACTTATCAAAAGAAAAACCCAAAAAAATTAAAAGTTATTGATGGTCGTGAAATTAGTTCTGGACTTGTAACCTCGGAATGTACTTTTACTTTTGAAATAGGTAGTCATAAAGAGCAGTTGGTTTGTAACGTAGCAGACATAGGTAGACATAGTTTAGTACTAGGAATGTCATGGCTCAAGTTACATAATCCTCATATAGACTGGCCTATTAAATGTGTCGATTTTAATTCTGCCTATTGTTACGGGTTGGAGTACAGTGGGATATCTGGAGCTTAAGCAATGTAGTTGGTTAGTACTCCAATAGTAAACAATACTTCCTAGGTTCGATAGGAAGGCTAATATAAGATCTCAGAGATTATCAAGTAACACTTAGATAGTCTTAACCTTTCACAGTGTAAACTGACTTAATATAATATATAAAGAGCAAGACTACAGCGGTCAGGCTCCCTTAGATATACTTATTATAGTTCAGCCCTAGTCGCTTGGACTATACTATTACTAAACTTAATCTATACTTAAGCGATAGCTTAATATGGATGGATGGGGTGCGCCTAATGCGTATATTTCCTCACACCAAATAGGTACTTAATTCCCACAACTGGCAGGTACTTATTTATACGCTAACTTAAGCACAAGTCTATGTATATACAGAATCACACAAATTTATCTAATCAGGTACTAGGATTCCCACTTATTAGATACAGTAGATCACACAAGAGATAAGAGATAAGAGAAATACAAACCAAAGCACACAAGACCGATCAGGTGGGTAGTAAGAGGAGGTGGCTCTGCAAGGGTCTCCTGCAGGGTTCTTTTATCCCCTGAGGGAAGCCTGGATGAGCCAAATAGAGACAGTCATGCCAAGCCGATCTCTAAGGAGAGTTCTGGCTACATGGGGATCACCCTATCCCCATACAGGATGGTTTAGAGTAATGACTGGGTGTAGATTGGTGGCATCAATGGATCAGTGTATGCTATTGGTTGTTTGATATATTAATAATATGAACTATATACATGGATCGGAGCCAACATCTCAGTGAGTCATAGTACCTTCTAATTAAGGGTTCCTGGGTCCATTGACTCAGTGTGTGAGTCAGATCAGAACTGATCAGTCAATCAGATCAGTTCGATCTTCGGCCTGGAGCTCGGCGAGGAGTCCGGGGATCGGGCCGATCTTCGGTGAGAAGATACGCCCGAAGCGTGGCTATCGATCAAGCTATTGATCAGCATGATAGAGTCAGCCGTCGCTGAGCTATAAGCGGAATATGTTAGTAATAGCTTATGATAAGCAATGCCTGAACTTGTTTAATGAATATCTCGCCGAGTTCTTAAGCTAAAATCATGAAATAAAGCGCAGAAAAGAGATAGAATTTGGTACAATTTATGGAGACATAAAACTGTACAATTCCGCGCATTCACATTCAGCAGAAATCAGAAAATATTCATTTAACACCGCATACAAGTTGGCAAGGGCAGACTCTGTTAAGTAAAGATGTTAGTATCCATAACACCTATTGTATAAAAAATTGTGTTCCCACATCTAATGTAGTTTTCGGAAATATCGGCGGACATATAGATTCGTTTGATACTGACCTTGGAGGTGTCGAGGTTTTTAAACCTCTTGAAGGCATCCAAAGGGACCCTGGAGGTGTCGTGGCGTCAAAACCACTTGAAGGCATCCCAGTTGAATCCCGAGACTATGCGGATGTTTTTGCTGACAACGATGTGGTGACGGAACTCCCTCCCCATTGGCTGTATGATCTGGAGATAGTCCTCCAGGATCCCCAAAAACCAGTTAAAGGACCCGTATACCCCTTACGCCCTTCGGATGACAAGGAATTACGCCGGATACTTAAAGAGCAACTTGACAAAGGACTCATTCGACCGTCCAAGTCACGATATTGCTCCCCGGTAATCTTTGTACCCAAGAAGAATGGCAAAAGGAGGATGTGTGTCGACTATCGTGCGCTGAATGAAAATACCGTGAAAAACTCGTACCCTATCCCACTAATTTCCACACTAGTGGAAAAATTACGGGGTGCTAAAGTCTTCACTACCTTGGATTTGAAATGGGGTTATAACTTTGTTTGAATCAAGGAAGGCGACGAATGGAAGACCGCGTTCAAAACAAAGTACGGTTTGTTCAAATACCTGGTAATGCCATTTGGGCTATGCAACGCTCCTGCCGCGTTCCAAAACTTCATGAATGAAATCTTCCGGGATATTTTGGATGTCTATGTAATTGTATACTTAGACGATATCCTTATCTTTTCCAAGGACCCGGAAGACCACGCCAAACATGTTGCAGAAGTACTACGCCGATTACAACTTCACCAGCTATACTGCAATCTGTCTAAGTGCGTGTTCAAAGCTCCTGAAGTGGAATATTTAGGCGTTATTGCCAACGGCGAAGGAGTACGAGCTAACCCAGCAAAAATCACGGAAGCGGTGAATTGGGCAACACCAAAAACCATGAAAGGCGTTCAGGAATTCCTAGGCTTTGTGAACTACTACCACAAATTCATTGAGGACTTTGCTGGAAGAGCATACCCGCTCTACCAACTGCTACGAAAAGAAAATCCTTGGCGGTGGGGTCAAAACAAAGAAAGCTCCTTTAATATCTTTAAACGAGCACTAGTTGAATCCCCTATCCTAATCCAACCTGACGTAACAAAGGAATTTACCTTGGAATGTGATGCTTCTGACTACGCCACTGGGGCAATCTTGAACCAGTTAGGCAAAGATGGGAAGCTCCATCCGGTAGCATTCTACTCCAAGACCCTGTCTCCAGCTGAGCGCAACTATGATATCCATGATAAAGAGTTGTTAGCAATGATAAGGGCTTTCAAGGAGTGGCGTCACCTGCTAGAAGGATCAGAAATCCCAATCAAAGTCTTGTCGGATCATAAGAACTTAGAATTCTTCCAGACAAAAAGGGATCTGAATCGAAGGCAGGCAAGGTGGATGGGATTCTTAGCCGATTACAACTATAGGATCAAATACCGCTCAGGAGCACAAAATGGCAAAGCGGACATCCTCTCCCGTCGAGAAGACCTACGGGAACAGGCGCTTAAAGAGGGGGGTGAAATCCCGCCACTTATCAGCCCCGAGCTTTTCATTTCGGCAATTCTGACCGACCATTCCCTCAATGACATGATAAGGGATGCGTTACCAGATGATAAGTCCGTATCCAAGATCCTGAAGTCCCTCGAGGAAAACATTCCGGTTAAAGGCTGGCGTCTAGAAAACAACTTGTTGTACTATCACGACCGAATCTATGTACCAAACGAGTTAGAAATCAGACGTGCAGTAATCGAAAGGCGGCATGATAATCCTGCAGCAGGGCGCCCTGGGCATTTCTGAACCTTGGATCTCGTATCAAGAGATTACTATTGGTCAGGAATGAAAAAGTCCATTGTCAAATATGTCCAGGCATGCGACTCATGCATCCGCAACAAGCATTCAAACCAAGCTCCTCCAGGGTTACTCCAACCCATAGAATTACCCAATAAACCCTGGGAGGAAATTACCTATGACTTGATTGTTGGATTACAAATGTCGGAAGGTTACGATGCAATACTAACGGTGGTCGATCGTCTCTCAAAAATGGTTCATTTTATACCAACCCATTCCAATGCCACTGCAGTAGATGTTGCAAACCTATTCGTAAACTTTGTCTGGAAATTACACGGACTTCCCCGAAAAACCATATCTGATCGTGGTCCCAACTTCAACGCCAAATTCCTACGACAAGTATACAGCCGCCTAGGCATAGAGCCACATTACTCCACAGCTTACCGGCCACAAGTAGACGGTCAAAGTGAGAGGCTCAACCAGTTCATCGAAATCTATCTGCGTCATTATATAAATCACCGACAGACGGACTGGGTTGCTGCACTACCACTTGGGGAATTTGCGTACAATAACGGGAAACACGCTGGATCAAAACATACTCCGTTCTTCGCTTGTTACGGTTATAATCCAGACTTCACAGTCGGAAATACCAAGGAAAGCAGCGTACCTCAAGCCGATGAATATGCCAATCATCTCAAATCTATCCATGAAGAAGCTAAGGCTGCACTCACGATTGCAAACCGTACTTATTCGGAATACTACAATCGGAAGCATTGTGAGGCAACGAAGATTGAAGTAGGCTCAAAGGTTTTTCTGGACGGGTCAAATATCAGAACTATCCGACCATCCAAGAAATTGGACAATAGGCGCTTCGGCCCTTACAAGGTCGTTGAACAACTTGGGAAATATACCTTCAAATTGGACTTGCCCAAATCCATGGAAGTGTATCCAGTTTTCCACACCGCTCTTTTGTATCCCAAACCAGTGGACGACTACCAGAGGGACCCCGTTCCAGTACCCACAGTAGTAACCCCCGAAGGTGAAGAGGAATATGAAGTCGAACGAATCCTAGACTCGCGCAAAGTTGGTCGAAGACTCAAATACTACGTTAGCTGGAAAGGTTACGGTGCAGAGGAAAACAGTTGGGAACCAAAAACCCATCTCAAGAACGCACCAGAAAAAATAGCTGATTTCCACCGAGACCATCCGGATGCGCCTGGGCCTTAATGGGGGGGAAGTGTCATGGCCTGGACCATGAGCACGATTTTATTTACGTTTTTTCTTATTTTATATTTCTTGTTTTGACTGAGTTTTGGACAAGTCCCGTTTATTCAGATATATGCGTAGATTATTCATCATGTCACGTGACCTTGTTGTTGTTGACTCAAGTTGATGTCTTCCGGAATATTCTGTAGTGACGTGGCATAGCTTACTTCTTATTGGTCCTGGTATTTGATATGTACAGCCTCGGCCATGAATATATAATGGAGAGTCTGAGAGCTTTAAGCCTCAGAACTCGACCTCCTGTTCTACCTCCATCGCCATCTACCTGCTAGGCTCTGCCAGCAGTACTTAGCCCAGATCTCTTCAGATCAAGTGCGCCTTAACTAAACCCCTGCGTGTCCCATCTCAGACATTGCGGTTTGACCTTCGGCCGTTATAGCCCATAGGTCAGCCATCGCCTCATAAGCGTTTGGCCTTAGTCGTGACGGCGTGGCCTTTACAGTATCTAATAAGTGGGAATCCTAGTACCTGATTATATACCCCTGTGTGATTCTGTATATACATAGACTTGTGCTTAAGTTAGCGTATAAATAAGTACCTGCCAGTTGTGGGAATTAAGTACCTATTTGGTGTGAGGAAATATACGCATTAGGCGCACCCCATCCATCCATATTAAGCTATTGCTTAAGTATAGATTAAGTTTAGTAATAGTATAGTCCAAGCGACTAGGGCTGAACTATAATAAGTATATCTAAGGGAACCTGACCGCTGTAGTCTTGCTCTTTATATATTATATTAAGTCAGTTTACACTGTGAAAGGTTAAGACTATCTAAGTGTTACTTGATAATCTCTGAGATCTTATATTAGCCTTCCTATCGAACCTAGGAAGTATTGTTTACTATTGGAGTACTAACCAACTACATTGCTTAAGCTCCAGATATCCAACTGTACTCCAACCCGTAACAATTGTTCTGTTGAAAGATTGGATTGGCACCCTCTCCTGCCTGGAATGATTTGGTTAGTATTTAATGGTCTTATACTTAATGAGGAGAATGTTCCATACTTGCTGTTCTCATTGGGCTTGTGGAATTTGAGGCATGCCCTCTATAATGGCAGCTGCCTGCGCCTGACGTTCAGCTTGTTCTTGGGCCCTTCTTGCACGCTGTGCAATCTGCCTTGCATTCAACACTGGTGGATTGGCTGGTATGGAGGCAAGAGGTGGTGCTCAAATTGGGACTGGTGGTCCCCCACCTGCTGGCCTCTCTTCTCCTTGTTGTTGTCTCTCCCGCTCTTGTTGTTGTCTTGCCCGTTGAGCAATTTGTTGATTTGTCAATGCAGGTGCATTACTTGGGCCAGCAATGGGGGCATTAAACTGGGGCTGAGGTATACGTCTAGCATCTGGACTAATTTGTTGACATTCCTCGTGATCTGCCTCATGGGCCTGAGCTCTGGCACGTTCAGGGGTAGTAGGATTTGACCTAGAAAAGAGTGAATACAGTAACTATAATCACTTTTATAGGCACTGACATGTGGCAAAGTGTTTCTAGATTGAAGGTTTCAGGTGTAGTTTTAGAAATCTATGACACTTGAATTTATTTCAGTCAAACGCCCAAGTTGCAATTCAATTGTGCACACTCACAGCTCTTTTGAAATGTGAATATTGGTATGGGGAGATAGCCTTCTTTTTTTCCTTGGTGTGCCTATTTTTTGTTTCTCCCCATGTGGTTGCACCCCCTGATTTTTTGGTGCCAACATCAGCAAAAATGGATTTTCCATGAAGGATCTTTGGGAAAATGATCTGTAGGGAAAAACCTTGAATGCTGTTGAAACCTCCCTGGTATAATTTGAGTAGCTGCCAAGATATTTCAATCAGTACAATTGAGTTTAAATTGTATGAAATCAGCTGTTGCAATTTTCAGGATATTTAACATAGAAAGTCACTCTAGACATGTGTCTTGGATTAGAACATTATTCAAGCTGTTAGCTTTGTTTCAGAGTGTAATCTACAGTCTCAAACTGGTTTTGGAATAAATTCTGCATTTTTGTTCATTTTACTTATGTGTGATTCCCAGTTCACTTTAGTCCCTTGTTATATTTGCATATCTACTTATGCGAATAGATAGGGCTCATTGAGAGCTTTCGAACGCGCATAGTATCAAGCCATATGGACTTGAACTCATAAAGATACATAATGTTTAAGTTTAAGTCGATTTGGTGGCGATGCTCTGTTCTTTGTTTTACTTGTATCTCATGTAATACTTGTCCGTTCATCATGATCTAACGTTCTGCCGATAGCTGCCGAGCTTCTCCAGCGCCTGACCGAGAATCGCCCGATTCCCATCAGCCGTTGCTCTGGCGCGCCGCCATCAATATTTGATGCGCCCCAATATTGATGGAGGCATATCTCGCCAGCCGTTCATCCGGTTGGGGCGCGCTATACGGCGCTCGATGCGCGTTGACGAGGGCCTTCTGACTATGTATGGTACATAATGTATATACGAGGGTTGGGGTTCCCCAACAGATCTTCTTTTGCCCCAACAGACTGGTTGCCCAAACAAATTCCGCCCCAATGGCCCTAGAACTGCCTTTCTAGGCCCATAGAACCTTCTGAATAGAAGGATTGGGGCAGCAACCCCAACCAAAGGTTGTATACCCTTGATTGTGCAACCCAGACCCCTGCAGGGTATATAAGGAGGCCCTGAGGACCCTCTCCCCTCACCTGCTCAATTCAATATATTCCATTTTCCACAGTTCTAACTGGTGTGACCAAGCTTACTTAGCTTGACTTTAGTCCTTAAGTTGTTCTCCCAATAGTACTCCTTATTTGTTGAGATAAACTCCAAATAAGTAGCAGTTGAGGTAGCAGATATACTTTTAAGTTGACTCTATTAAGCACTGAGCTACAGCACTACAAGATCTAAGGATTAAGAGTATACTGAGTAGTATAGCTTCTGACTCAAGCAGTCAAACTAGACCTACACCATCAGTCTACAAGGGAACCTTGCCATAGTAGCATTGCTCTTATTCTGATCTATAAAGTATAGTTACAAGCTAGAAACCCAGTTTACACTGTTCTTTACCTAGTAGTTAAGCAGCTTTAGTACTTACTGAGAATACTAAATAGTTATTTGCAAGTCTGTGTATGGTGCAGCTTTATTGTATTTAATTAAGCAATTAATTAAGTACTAGTTTAGCCAACCCATAACAACATGTATTGAAACAGCTTTACATGTTGGACCAATATTTAAGAGTCATTAAATACTGTCATGGACTTATGTAACGATCTAGAATAAACCCCTCAAAATTTACATGCATTAAATATGCATTTGTGTCTTGAAGTGTCTTGAAACATTTTGGAAGTCTTGAGGTGTCTTGAGGTGTCTTGAGAGTCTTGAAATATCTTGAAGTGTCTTTGGACTCCCTAGGCTGTCTTGAACTGTCTTGAAATACCTTTACAGCATGCAGACTACCACCTGTTATGGGTTGGAGTACAGTTGGATGTCTGGAGCTTAAGCAATGTAGTTGGTTAGTACTCCAATAGTAAACAATACTTCCTAGATTCGATAGGAAGGCTAATATAAGATCTCAGAGATTATCAAGTAACACTTAGATAGTCTTAACCTTTCACAGTGTAAACTGACTTAATATAATATATAAAGAGCAAGACTACAGCGGTCAGGTTCCCTTAGATATACTTATTATAGTTCAGCCCTAGTCGCTTGGACTATACTATTACTAAACTTAATCTATACTTAAGCAATAGCTTAATATAGATAAATGGGGTGCGCCTAATGCGTATATTTCCTCACCAAATAGGTACTTAATTCCAAGCATGTCGGCCGAGAATCCGGCGTGCCGGATTCCAGCCTTCTGCCGGCGTTCTCCCCGCATATACCCGCAATGCGGGTGCCGGCGCGGGTGCAAGAATGTTGTTTTTGCGCCAGATTCCCGCCAGGTAACCGCCAGAACCCGCTTATTAAGCGCCGCCATACCTGCACGTACCCGCAGTGTCGAAACTGGTGAGTGAGATGAGTGAAAGCTGCGAAGGAGAAAATGGGTGTCCCCAAAGGTCACCACAAACACATGTAAATAGTACTAGAAAATATTCTGGAATTCCAGCTTTCAAATGATGTGAAAAATATGTCTATAAAAATTTGCCTTACAGTAGATCACAGCCCAACAATACCCAGGAAATTCACAGCTGAAAGCGCAGCCAACACTGCAAATCAGAAACTCACCAGAATTCCTCGTAACCTATATCATTCGATGCGCACTGAGCCTCTGAGCTCATTCATACCCTTCGTTGGATCCAGAAACCGGTCTGTAACGAGTTATGGGGGATATACAGGGGGGAATACCCCTGAATGCGCCACAAGCACTAGTAAAACTAGCCGTGCATTTATGTCTCCCCTGAGTGATATAGGTGCGAACCACCTATTGGATTGTGGCTACAAAATCTCATCTTGATCGAGTAAGATTTAGGTGGGTAATAAGTGAAAACCTACCCCTTAATACAATAATTTTGCACAGGCCCCCTTTAGAGCCTGACTGAGCGATTTGCAGGTGTTCTAGGTAGCTTAGATGTGCTCAGAGCACATTTTTACCATAGTTTAGATAGGTGTAACTTTTGGACTAATGTATGTACAGACATCTTGGGTGCATGAACCCGAGAGAACAGGAGATGTAGTGCAAACCTAAGGCCTGGGTACCAGTTCAGGTGAATGTGAACCATCTAAAGAAAGTGTAACATACTTTTCTAGGGTTTGAGAGGTAGTAGAACACATTCGCAGTGTCTGAAATAGCTGAAACATACTCCTTTAGGCCAGGATGAGGGTTGCGCACTAAGGGGGAATATTTCTCAGCAAAGATTGCCTCACGAGTGAGGGCACCGTTTTTTTCCAGTGTGCTCATGGATATGAGCAGAGAGCTGAGAGTTCTCTGCATTTAATGAGCTACTCAGCGAAGTATTGTGATGGAGTTGATTTTTTGTCCCCCCTTCTCAGCATTTTGGCCAATGCATGATGAACGCGCAAGGAGCCGTAAACCAGACGCGAAAAGACGTGTAAGAGCTCATTCAAAAGCCAGAGTTTTTCTGCTAATTATAGTATTTATTCTATGGCGCATGTGCTAGTATCTCCATGAC
The DNA here is from genome assembly GCA_016906575.1 of Ceratobasidium sp. AG-Ba. NCBI lineage: Eukaryota > Fungi > Basidiomycota > Agaricomycetes > Cantharellales > Ceratobasidiaceae > Ceratobasidium > Ceratobasidium sp. AG-Ba. The sequence continues at coordinate 1,635,797 of CP059611.1, read as the reverse complement.
TGATTCTTGCTGCTGCGAGATAACCCGCAGGGTGCCGGAAAATGCAGGTTACCGGCGGTATACCGGCATTCCGGCCGCGGGCGCGGGCGCGGGTGCAGGAATGGTCGAAATGTGCTGGATTCCCGCTGCGGGTGCGAGAATCTGGCAAATTTCTCGCCCGACATGCTTGCTTAATTCCCACAACTGGCAGGTACTTATTTATACACTAATTTAAGCACAAGTCTATATATACAGAATCACACAGATGTATCTAATCAGGTACTAGGATTCCCACTTATTAGATACAGTAGATCACACAAGAGATAAGAGATAAGAGAAATACAAACCAAAGCACACAAGACCGATCAGGTGGGTAGTACGTCAGGAAAATATGGAGTAATGATAAAACAGGATTTCTTGGATTATATGCAATTTATATAAATTTCATAAACTCAATTTTATTTTCCCACAAAGTCTCTCGAAATCCATTTTGGAAACAAGTTTGAGGAATTTGAAATTCATAAATCTCATAAACTGGGTTAAATCCATATAAATCCACGTAAATTGAGACCCCCCCTTGGTAAATTTAGGTTAATTCACAGCTATAAAAGAGGGGGGGACAGAAACTCCCACAACTGGTTAATATGCATAAATTTACTGTTATTCATAGTGATAAAAAACCCAGGTTTTCTCTGATGCACTAAGAGGGGGTGGCTCTGCAAGGGTCTCCTGCAGGGTTCTTTTATACCCTGAGGGAAGCCTGGATGAGCCAAATAGAGACAGTCATGCCAAGCCGATCTCTAAGGAGAGTTCTGGCTATATGGGGATCACCCTATCCCCATACAGGATGGTTTAGAGTAATGACTGGGTGTAAATTGGTGGCATCACTGGATCAGTGTATGCTATTGGTTGTCTGATATATTAATAATATGAACTATATACATGGATCGGAGCCAACATTTCAGTGAGTCATAGAGCCTTCTAATTAAGGGTTCCTGGGTCCATTGACTCAGAGTGTGAGTCAGATCAGAACTGATCAGTCAATCAGATCAGTTCGATCTTCGGCCTGGAGCTCGGCGAGGAGTCCGGGGATCGGGCCGATCTTCGGTGAGAAGATGCGCCCGAAGCGTGGCTATCGATCAAGCTACTGATCAGCATGATAGAGTCAGCCGTCGCTGAGCTATGAGCGGAATATGTTAGTAATACCTTATGATAAGCGATGCCTGAACTTGTTTAATGAATATCTCGCCGAGTTCTTAAGCTAAAATCATGAAATAAAGTGCGCAAAGAAGATAGAATTTGGTACAATTTATAGAGATATAAAACTGTACAAATCCGCGCATTCACATTTAGCAAAATTCAGAAAATATTCATTTAGGAAGCATTCAGAGTAGGCAAGGGCAGACTCTATTAAGTAAAGAGGTTAGTATCCATAACACCACCAAAGAACTCCAAGGCTATTCCTATGACATAATAGGGTCAACATTGGCACAAAAATTGCAAAAATTTGCACAAGTCAGCACTCCCCATAGGTAGCTCCACAATCAGGGCACAGGGGTCTTTGAGAAGTATATGGTTAGAAAGCTGGAATTTTTCTAAGACTTTAGAAATTTGGACCAGAACCCTGGGCCCTGTTTTCTTTTTGCAAAAAATGTCGGCATATATGCTTGTGTTGGGAGACACAAGTAACAGCCTGGTGGTGTAAGAGTTAAGACTGCACCTCTTCATCCACTTACATCATCAGACACATGTTCTATTCTGAGGTCGGGTATTAATTGAAAATCAAATTTTCAGCCACATTGTTGAAAATGATCATGCAATGCACAGCCACATGTGGAGGTGACTGTTAAATATACGCGCTTGTGAAGGTGTAGTGGGAAGGTAGGTAAGCACTAGAATGACAGAGTGCTCTAGGGCCGTGATGAGCGGGTACAAATAACAATTAGCCATAGTGGACAAATTAATGTAACTACAGAGTGAGTTCTACATGCAAGATATTACTAAATGTGTTGCCGATGATTTACACTATCAACAATCTACACTAAGAGTATGCAGCTGGGAACCGTCATATAACCCTGGGCATGACTGAGAGCGGGAGTATGTCCGAAGCGCTCAAAGTAATTACAATATGTCTTGGTTTGTTGCTGGGAGCACACTAGTGGCCAGTGCTACTGTTCGTGGGACTCACGGGCCTAATGTCGCTAAGAGGGTGTCAGGACCCTGTCGTCTCTCTCTTTTATTGTCCTTAAGTAGTGGCTATATGCATTTGTTGTGTGGTAGTTTGTTTATTTAGTGATCTATCTGTAGTTTACACGTATGAGCCCGGTAGTGGACGAGATAAAGCAAACTAGGGCTCCTAGCTTTGCTTCATCGTCTTATATACCGGGTGCGAGGGTGTTAGTCATTGCTGCGGTGCAGTCCGCAGTTGTTTACTGGTTACATGACCCGTTTGATTGTGTGACGGTAGTGTTAGGGGGTCATGTGACATTGTTTATGGATTATGTAACTTGCTCTTAGGTTTGTGCGGCTCTGGATCTTATAGAGCCGCGCTTAGTCCAAGGGTCACGTGATTTAAGCGCCAGGATCATGTGATAACTCGCTCCTTGCTCCTCATTACAAGGGAGAGAAGTTTGAGGAGCGAGTTGGATAAGCGCCAAGGTAAGCGCCAAAGTCACGTGACCCTTCACATAGCTCTTGGACACTACACGCTTATTCAGCACATAAGCGCCCGGGTCACGTGACCTTGTTCATAGCATATTTGACCTTGGAGAAAATGCTATAAATCAGTATTAAATTATTCTTGTGCTCTGTGTCCATTGTGCGGGTCACAACAGAGGGACGACTGTCATAGTCTGAAGTCGCTTATGGGAATACGCGCACTGCAGTCGATGGCAGCGGGTTATACTAATGACGGAGCTGAGCTCAACGTTTCTGGAGCGGTGCTCAACAGAGTCTCTTATGGTGGCTTGATGCACACAAGTGTAGAGCGTAATAAGATGTGAATTCGGTAGAGAGAGGGGCTTTGGAGAGCCTCCTTATATACATCAGAGAAAACCCCCAGAATTATTGCAGCTTATAGCTGTAAATACATGTAAACAAACCAGTTGCAGGAATTTCTCACCCCCCCTTTTTTGACTTGAATTGACATGAATTTATCAAGGGGGGGCCTTGATTTACAACAATTTATGCGGATAAACCCCAGTTTGTGGAATTTATGAATTTGAAATTCCTGCAACTTTCCTCCAATGTGCTTCCTGGGAGAATTGGAGGCCTATAAACTTGAGTTTATGAAATTTATGTACATTACATATAATCCTATAAACCCTGATTTATCACATCAGCAAAAGTGGATTTTCCATAAAAGGTCTTTGGGAAAAGGACTGGTAGGGAAAGTCCTTGAATGATGCTGAAACCACGCTGACAAAGCTTCAACAGCTTGAAGGAGAATTCAAGCGGTATGTCTGCATTTGCATGCAGTGAAATCAATAATTGGGATTTTGAAGATATTTCACTTTATAACTTGTATTTGCAAAGGATTTGAATTGTTTTATATATAAGGCTAGGGTTTAAAAGTCATGAAAGATCCTCAATTACCCAGCTAATGATTACAAGAGGTCCTTAAAGAATTCACAGGCATTAATTTCACCAATGTGTATTGTGGTGTCTTTGAAGGTCTTGGGAGTCTTGAGGTGTCTTGAGAGTCTTGGAGCGTCTTTGAAGTGTCTTGGAACACATCAGGGTATCTTGAAAGGTCTCAAAACATCTTGATAGCATACAGGCTGGTGTTAGGAGGCCTCCATGCTATCACAAGAACTGCTATGACAGAGTATGGCTGACAGGGGCGGAAAAATTGCACAAGTCAGGATTCCCCATGGGTAGCTCTGCAATCAGGGCACAGGGGAGCAATCGAAAGATATGGCTGGAAAGCTGAATTTTTTCTGGGATTTTACAAATTTTGAGCAAGACCCTAGGCCCTGATTTTTTTGGTCAAAAAGTCGGCATATATGCTTGTGTTGGAAGATATAATGAACAGGACAGTGGTGTAGTGGTTAAGACTGCACCCCTCCATATGCTTACATCATCAGACACTGGTTCAATTCTGATATTGGGTAATAATGAAAAATCAGAAGTTTTGGCAATTTGTATAAAAAAGCTTACATAATGCACAGCCACCTCCACATGCACAGCCACATGTGGAGGTGGCTGTGTATTAGTCAGCAAGTTGGCAGTGTTGAATATTAGCTATGCTTTTTTTGTATTTTCCCCAACCTAGTGTCAAAGACCTCTCAAGACCTTTCAAGACTCCCAAGACTCTCAAGACTCTCAAGACACTCAAGACACCCAAGACACTCAAAGACACTCAAAGAATCATGACTTGGTTGAAAGGTATCCAAAGATGCTTCAACCACACATTGTGTCTTGAGAATAACCACTTATAATGAAAAATGCTGAAAGTGCCTTGCTTACCTAAGGCAGGGGTTCAAGTTGTTCAAATTCATCAGGGCTAGTTTCAAGGTCATGGAAGGTCAGGAAAAAGGGGGACTGGTAATGGGAGTCTTGAGTGTCTTGAGTGTCTTGCTCTGCAAAAACTGCAGGTGTAATGAAACAGGGGGGAAGGATAATGGTGTCATGATGCATTATGAGTGCTCATGACACCATGACACCAGGGTCATGGAACCTTATAACTGTTACGGGTTGGAGTACAGTTGGATATCTGGAGCTTAAGCAATGTAGTTGGTTAGTACTCCAATAGTAAACAATACTTCCTAGATTCGATAGGAAGGCTAATATAAGATCTCAGAGATTATCAAGTAACACTTAGATAGTCTTAACCTTTCACAGTGTAAACTGACTTAATATAATATATAAAGTGCAAGACTACAACGGTCAGGTTCCCTTAGATATACTTATTATAGTTCAGCCCTAGTCGCTTGGACTATACTATTACTAAACTTAATCTATACTTAAGCGATAGCTTAATATGGATGGATGGGGTGCGCCTAATGCGTATATTTCCTCACACCAAATAGGTACTTAATTCCCGCAACTGGCAGGTACTTATTTATACGCTAATTTAAGCACAAGTCTATATACAGAATCACACAGATGTATCTAATCAGGTACTAGGATTCCCACTTATTAGATACAGTAGATCACACAAGAGATAAGAGATAAGAGAAATACAAACCAAAGCACACAAGACCGATCAGGTGGGTAGTAATAGGAGGTGGCTCTGCAAGGGTCTCCTGCAGGGTTCTTTTATACCCTGAGGGAAGCCTGGATGAGCCAAATAGAGACAGTCATGCCAAGCCGATCTCTAAGGAGAGTTCTGGCTATATGGGGATCACCCTATCCCCATACAGGATGGTTTAGAGTAATGACTGGGTGTAGATCGGTGGCATCACTGGATCAGTCTATGCTATTGGTTGTCTGATATATTAATAATATGAACTATATACATGGATCGGAGCCAACATCTCAGTGAGTCATAGTACCTTCTAATTAAGGGTTCCTGGGTCCATTGACTCAGAGTGTGAGTCAGATCAGAACTGATCAGTCAATCAGATCAGTTCGATCTTCGGCCTGGAGCTCGGCGAGGAGTCCGGGGATCGGGCCGATCTTCGGTGAGAAGATACGCCCGAAGCGTGGCTATCGATCAAGCTACTGATCAGCATGATAGAGTCAGCCGTCGCTAAGCTATAAGCGGAATATGTTAGTAATACCTTATGATAAGCGATGCCTGAACTTGTTTAATGAATATCTCGCCGAGTTCTTAAGCTAAAATCATGAAATAAAGTGCGCAAAGAAGATAGAATTTGGTACAATTCATAGAGATATAAAACTGTACAAATCGGCGCATTCACATTTGCAAGAATTCAGAAAATATTCATTTGGAGCGCATTCAGAGTAGGCAAGGGCAGACTCTATTAAGTAAAGATGTTAGTATCCATAACATAGCCCCCCCAGTCTGGACTTGCAGACTTACTTAGAGAGAATCATAGCCTTCCTCTGACTCCCATTCGCCATCTGAGTCAAGAGCGATTACTTCTTGCTCAAGGCCAGGAGGAATGGAGGGAGGAGCGACTACTTCACTGGGCCCTTCCTCAGAAGATTGAGAATCCTCTTCCTTGCTCATTTCTTCAAAACGAGCTCTAAGGCGATTCTGAATGAGGAAGGCAGGGACTGCCAGAGAGGACTTGAACTTCTGCAATTCTTCAAGCTCCTGGATGTAATCTTGGCGCTCCTCATCATTAATTGCGAAGTAGTAGTGCTGCATCCATCTCATTAGAAAGCGTTTAGGGCCATGAAATAAGGTCCATACCTCATCATTTCCCCACATCTTGGGAACGCCTTCTGGATCAGGCTCCTGCCACCAGGAGGGGCAAGAAGTTCTAGTGTAGTCGTCGAATGCCTTCTTTCCTTCAATGAAGGCACAGTGAGGGAAAGGAGGCAAGTTGCCGCCCCCAGTGTTTCCTTCATAGTGAACCAAGGCATGCAGGCAGCAGGTCATATGAAGGCCCCACATTTGAAGACGAACTACTGCAGCGACTACTTCTGGGAAACTCTCAAAAGGGGCTTGCCAGTCCACCATGCTGAAACCTTTCTCAGGCTCAATGGGGAAGGCAATGTTGGCATCCCTGAAGCGCTTATACAGAGGGCTATCCTCAGTAAAGTCTTCATACTCATAGGCTAGGTCATAAGACCCATCACTACAATAGGAGCCGACTGCATCCCTAACTTGGAGAAGGGCATCTACTAAGGAGTAGGCTGCACCATCCCCTACATACCAACCATTGGGATACCTGCCATGATCTTTGCTGTAGTATATTTCTATCTGATCCCTGAACTTGCGTTCTAGGATGAAGGGACTTGCAGCAAAGTCATACTCCCCTTGGCGCATCTTGGAAGCTAGGCAGGCAAAGTACTTGGTCCACAAAATGGAGTCCATAATAGCCTGGCGCTGAGCCTTGTTAAGAAGCGAAGGAGTAGTCTGCATGGTGAGGATGGTAGTGTAGTAGAGAGCAGAGGATTGGTAGAGAGCTAGAGGGTGTTAAACCGCTGAAGAATGAGAGCGGTTCAAGGGCTGCTTAAATACTTGCAAAGTGCACTCATGGAAATATAGTAGGGCTCAAAATCTTAGGACTAAGTCGACACCTTGAATGATTCTCAACCAATGATCCTGGAGCGATAAGATGAGTCTTATTGTTCACACTGTTTTGGATTGAGAACATATGGCATTCAAGCAGTGTAGTCTACATTAATACAAGTCCCTCTCATCCATCATCTCCCTGAGGCGCCTTTGTGCAGCTCTAAGACGAGCTGACACTTCCTCAAACTCTCTGGTTTGTTCTGCAACCCTCCTTTCTAGGTCTAGCTCCATCACTCTAAGTTCTCCAGATGACTCTGAAGAATCCGATTCAGAGTCAGAAGGCTCTTCTGGGGCATAGACCGGCAAAGGTGGATATGCAAGTCTAAACAAATCAGCTTTAGATCATGAGTCAAAAGAAGCGGACTTACTGTAATATACCAGTCCTGACTACTTCTGGCTTGTCTTCTTCTTCCTCAGAGTCATGATCAGGCTCAGGAAGCGACTCCTGGCCTTGATCTTGAGTCAGTCTGTTTGTGCAATAAACAGATCAGCTTAAGATCTTGACTCAATCGAAGCACTTACTCTTCTTGCCGCTCTATGTAGTCCTCATAACTGAGCACACTTGGACTCTTTGGGGGAGCCAAAGGGTGTTCAGTGCAACCACCCCATCCTTTCATCAGAACCACATCAAATGGAGTAGGTTCCAAACCTGGTGAAGGAGGAGCTGGCCATCCGATTTCAAAATGAGGGTCATTTTGAGTAGGTTCTGGTGCTTCCACAGGGTAATGGTCGCGGTTGTTGTACCTGGGGTATACAGGCAGAGGGCTGTCAGCAAACAGATGCCTTACTTCTGGGGCCATCTGTCTCCTGAAGATGCGATTGTCCCCTTGAACCCTTCGTCGCTCCCATCTAAGTCCAGAAAGCAGCCTTTCAGCTACATCCCAGAAGGTGGAACCAGTAGGGGTGTCAGGGCGAGTAGGATAGTCTGACATGTTTAGATGGTGAGGTACTACAGAGTAAAGCAGCTTAGAGTAGCATAAAGACGTGTTAATTGCTTATAATGCATGTATTTCAAATCTGGTTGCCAATAAGAAGCAAGGTCATATAACCGAAGTTCTGTTTGGCTCCAAATAGAGTGCGCTCAGCTGTTTATCTCTATAGTATCACATGCTGATGCTCATTTATCTTTCTGATCTGTCTTATCTTTGTAGTTTGATCATCGGTCCCAGGCTCTCAACTGAGATTGAATAGCCTGACTCATTTCTTAGGTTTGATTGTGAGAGATCAAACTTGTACTTTAAATCTATATACAGAAGTACATGACTTAAAGGAGAAACTACGAGAATTCTTGAGATAAGAGCTAGATCAGGACGATCACTGAGATCAGTCATCTGGATAAGCTTATCAAGGAGATCTGCTTACCCAGGTTTGGGTTAAGATCTTATCTTACAGCTGTAAGAAGGATCCTAGGTATTGTTGTCGCTCTCTATTAGACATCTGGTCTGTCCATGCTATAAGTAAATGCCAGATAATTCCAGTAATTACTTACAATATGGGTGATCTGGTAGTATGAAGATCTCAGAGGGCATGCCTCTGTTACCTGGTCCTCCATAAGGGCGATAGCTTCGGCGCCTAGACACCAAGGCTATACTTAGGATGTTTGCTGGGGTCACTGATATGGGACTCCAGCGCCTAGTAAGGTAAACCAGTCGATAAGGTAGTGAGATGAGTACCCATCCAGTGACAGTTATGGTGCGCTGTCTGTCTGAGTACTCCATAACTACCTCTTGACCCGGCAGGATCCAGATGAAATCTTCTCCTAGGCTGTAGAGGTAGTAGCCTAGGATACCAGTAAGGATGATAGTGATGAGAGCGGCAAGGATAGCAATGAAGTTGGCCATTGTTGTGTGTGTTGTTCTGTAAGCAAAAGATCTTGCCAATATATATACCTACAAATTCTGTTTGTCAGTAAACAAAATAACAAAGAATATCACGTGGTTAATCTGGGAAAAGGAAGCATAAGGGCTAAGCCTTCTTAGGGGCTTGTATGCACTGCTTAAATTCCCATTCTTTGAGTATCCTAGGTGCATTTGCTAATTGCTGTCTAGATAACCACTCATTCCATTCAGGAGAGTATCCTACAAACTTGGTTAAGTAGTGGCGTTGTTTTCTTTGTCCTTTCTTGACCATCTTCTCATCTACTATTTCTTGAACTTCATATTCAGGTACTTCTTCAAAGTCAGCTCTATTCAGATGCTTCTTAGGACGACTGTCTCCATCCTTATCCCTATGATAGGGCTCCAAGTGAGCTATGTTCACCACAGGGTGAATCTTGTAGCTTGCAGGGATCCTAAGGCGATAGGTTACATCTGAGAGTTTCTCTGAAACTTCAAAGGGTCCATCATACTTCATTTGTAGCTTCCTTCCTTTACCCTTCTGACTCCTAAGTAGGTTCAGAGAGTGAGGATTAAGCATGACTAAGTCGCCTTCTTGTAAATCCAAATAGCTATGGTGTTTGTTGTATTGATCCTCCATGTGAGCTTGTGCTAATTTCAATGCATCCTGTGCTTGAGAGCGAATGGCTTGCATCATTTCAGCAAAGTTCACAGCCTTGGGGTCTTCAACTGTAGGTCTAGCTATAGATTTACTAGTAGAAGCTAGTAAGTCTGAAGGTCGAAGTGGTTCAAAACCTAAAAGTAGATAAGAGGGTGTAAAACCTGTAGATGTATGTTCCATAGTGTTATAAGCAAAACTAAAGTCTTTTAAGAGGTCACTCCAGTTATCCATCGAAGGGAAAACGAATGCTCTGAGAGCTATTTCCAAAGTCTGGTTCATAATCTCACTTTGTCCATCAGCCTGAGGGTGATAGGCAGTAGTAAGCGATCTTTGAACTCCTACTAAGGAAGTTAGGTGTTCCCAGAATGCTCCTGTCCATCTAGCATCCCTGTCAGTTATGACTTGCCTGGGAAGACCATACTTAGTCCATATATGCGCATGGAAAAGCTTGGCTGTTTCTTCCTCATTGATACTAGTGGTGCAAGGGATAAAATGCGCAAACTTGGTAAGTTTGTCTACTATAGTAAGTATAGCATTATATCCGTTACTTGGAGGGAGATCCATAATGAAATCCATAGTTACTACCTCAAAAGGTTGACTAGGAATTGGAATGGATTTAAGGAATCCTCTTTGACCATGTTGCTTGGGTTTGGCCTTTTGACAAATATCACAAGTGCGCACATATTCCTTAATGACATGTACCATTTTTGGCCAGTAGTAGGTAGATGCAACCCTGTTATAGGTTCTGTGATAACCAGCATGAGCACCTTCCTGCAAGGAGTCATGGATCTCAGCTACTACTTCCTTTTGTAAGTCTTTAGGAACGCACAACTTGTAATTATCATCTCTGCAGAAGTAAACTAGACCATTCTCTCCGATCCTATACTGTTTGTAAGGGGGATTCATAGGGTCATATTCACCTTGCAGTTTCCTTAGTACATCAGCGAAGTGAGGATCATTCATGTATGCCTCATAGAACTTCTTCACTTCTGCTTCACTTATACTAATGTGTAATTCATTCAAACCTGAAGTTGCAAGAGAGACATTAGCTTTGTAATTTGTAGTTCTTACCTTGAACTTATCCAAGGAGACATTGGAAGGTTTCTCCACATTGACCAATGTATGCATGGCTGACTGTGTTAGCAAGTCCTTCTCAAGGTCTACTCCTACTTCTTTGTATAAGTTCTTGAGACCATCTTCTGTCTCATTATTGAAAGTAAGGGGTGTCGATGTATCTGCTAGCGGTCCATCTTGCCTTGGAATTCTTCTTCTTAACCTAGAAATAGGATCAACGTTAGTGTGGACTTTACCTGCTCTGTGGACTATTACCAGGTCAGGGAAAGCTGCAATAACTATTCCATAGCCTGATAGTTTCCTGTTGATAGTTTGGTAAGTCTTACTCCATTTAAGGGCAGCATGATCTGATACTACTATAACCTTGGCACCTTCAAGATACATGTGGAACTTGACTAGTCCATCTCTTACACCTAGAGCTTCTCTCTCAGTGGCTGAATATCTTGTTTCAGCATCTTTGAGTATTCTTGACCAATAGCCAATGACACGCTCTAAATGTATCTCAGTTTCATCAAAATTTTCATTCCAAGTATCTTCATAGTCAAAGGTTTCAGTACCATTAGCCCCCCCAGTCAGGATGACCTTTCTGTTGGAGTCGGGAGTGACAAACCTAGGTACTGGCTGTCCTTCCTGATGAGCTTTCTTACATTGATCATAGATCTTGGTACCTTTCAAATCCTTGAGTTTCATAGTTTGAATTTGTTGCAAAATAGCGGCTATTCCAAAGTCACATGCATCAGTATACAGTCTGTAAGGCATTCCTGGAACAGGATATGCTAGTACTGGTGCATTGGCTAGGACTAGCTTGGCTAGTTTGAATGCATGAGCTTCCAATTTATCCCATCGCCATTTGGTAGATTTTCTTAACAGGTGGAAAAGCGGAGCTACAATCCAAGTATAATATGGGATATAACTTGAAAAGTAGGTCATCATTCCTAAGAATGTTTGTAAGGTAGGGACATCCTTAGGTTCTTCCAGCTGTAAAATGGCGTCGACCTTTTCCTTGTGAGTAGACATTCCTAGCCTGGACACTCTTTGCCCTAAAAGCAATAAGGATTGATATCCCATAAAGCATTTTGGTGGCGATAGAGTTAGTCCAGAGTCTTCAATTGCTTGTAAGACTTTATCCACATGGTCTAAGTGATCTTCAAAAGTCTTACTGAAGATAACAATGTCATCTATGTAGACCATTGCAATAGTCCATAGGAATGGAGCTAGGATTTTAGACATTACTCTTTGGTATTTAGGCGGTCCATTTCTGTATCCAAATGGCATTCTCTTAAACTGGAAATGGCCTTCATCACATCTAAATGCAGTTATAGGTTGGTCCTCTTCCTTTATTGTCAGTTGAGTGAAACCTGCTAACGCATCTAGAGTAGATAAATATTGAGCTCCTTCAAGAGTATGAAGGATATCCTGAGGTTTAGGTAGAGGGTATTCATCAGGGATTACTACTGAATTGAGCTTCCTATAGTCAATGCACATGCGAGGCTTACCATTTCTCCATACCACAAGGACTGGTGCACCCCAAGGGCTTTTAGATTCCTCTATAACCCCTAAGCGCTTCCATTCTTGCACTTGGTTTCTGATAACTTTTCTTGCTTCCTCACTTGGTCTATAGGGAGCCAATGATATTTCTTTAGTCCCTGGTCTCAAAGGTATCTCTATTTCCTCAGGATAATTGCCTAGTCGTCCATCTAATCCAAAGGCTTTATGACGTTTCAGGACAACTTTTTCTAAAGCCTTTTTCTGCTCAGGAGTAAGAGTGTCTCCCCAATTGATTTCTGCTACTAACCTGTCCTTGGGTATATGCTCAGGATCAGGTAGTTCAGCTGTCTTGGGACCTCCCTCTGGCTGCTTAGAGAGTTCAATCTCTTCTTCAGTTGGAGGAGGGACTTTCTCTTCCTTCATGAGCGAGTTAATCAGATGCACTCTTGCTTCTCCTTCCAGAATGGCTTCTTTAGACAGATCACCCTCTTTATCCAATGCAATCCTAGGGTCATGCATATATCCTATGACATGGCCTTTGGGTAAATGCACTAGCTTCTGAGAGAAGTTAGCTATCTGTATAGATTTATTCTGGGGAGTAATAATGCAATCTGATGTTCCATAGAAGTCAGCAGAATTGGAGTTAGATTCTAGCCTTCCTTCAATAAAACCTTCTTCTTGATCTTCAGAGAAGTCTACTAGAACAGCAACGCGAGTTAGAGACTCAGGTTTAAGGTATACATCCTTCTCTAGTTTGACAGGAATGGCTCCTCCTGGTCTTTTGCTCTGGTTCTTTCTTTTAGCGGATTTCCTTCTTCTGAAGGCTCTTCTTTCAAGGTTAGATTTGAAGTCTGGTCTAGTATATACTCTAAATACATTTCCTGCTTCATCTAATCTGGGTTCTGTTTCCAACTCAATTACATCGGCAGACCTACCTGTGAAACCAAAGATGATTCTGCTAGGAGTAGTCAGTCTGTCAATTGATATTCTGTACTGGTTAGTGAAGTCATTACCTAGGATGATGGGTACTTTCATGCTTTTCACTACATAGGCTTCTACCTGCATTTTAAAAGGTCCATCCTTAGTAGGGAAGGTTAGTTCCAGTACTACATATCCAGTTATGCTTGTTCTACCAGTCACCTGGATCAAATTGATCTTTTGAGCTGATTTCTCCTTAGGAGGTTTCTTCATACTTGACCAGAAGTTATGACTGATGAGGGTAATGTCAGAGCCTGAATCAACAGTAATCTCTGTCAGTTCTTCTTCAGAATTAACTCTAGCCATAGCTACTATAGGTCTAGTACCTAAGAAATGAGTTCCAGGAGGGCGGTCCATCACCTTTTTCAAGGTAATAGTCTTATCCTCTGGTAAGTCTTGGAGTTTAAGACTTTCATTTCTGGGTAGTATTTGAGTTAAATGGTGTGTGTTAGCCAATTGTTGATTTCCTATAGCGTTGAGATTGTGCCTTGCTAATGTATCCTTAGAATCTGTACCAACTCCCAAGTCTCTAGTTTTGGATAATTCAGGAGACTGGGAATCAATTAAAAATCCGACTCAGAAGAAGAATCAGAAGAGCTATCTTCATCCTTCTCTTCATCTGAAGTTTCAGACCTTGTTTCAGACTCAGATTCTGCTGCATTGGCTTCATATTCTGCAAGCAATGCTTGTTCTTCTTCTGTTGTACCTGCAAAATAAGCTTGAACATTGTTAGCATTTGATTTATTGTGCTTGCATTCCTTGTCATAATGCATCTTGCTACCACAGTGTATGCAACCTCTCATTCCTCTAGACTTAGGAGTACCTTTCTTATGCTTGGTGACATTGGAGTCATCAGGGTTGAAAGGACGCCTATATCCTTTAAATTATCAGATTGCTTTCCTTTGGATTTGAGTCCTTTGGAATCCACTGCATGCGCATTGGCCTTGTGACCATGTCTTTTATGCTTTTCAGCCTTGATGGCTTTCATAACTTCTCTAACAGTGTCAGATAAAACATGCCCACTACTGTGATGCTTAGGCCAATCTTGTAGCAAGTCTTCTTGTTCTTTGATCCTGGTAACATAGGTAGCCCAGTCAGCAATTTCCTCATGGTTAACAATAGTGCGCCATTGAGTAGGTGCTGATCTAGCTACTTCAGCTATTACAGTAAGATCATTCCAGTTCTCAACCATGTCAATCAGTTTCTTCTTGCGCAATGCAAACTGTACAGGAGTTTCCTTATAGTGACCTGAATCCCTATACTTGGCTGCCAAAGCTTTGTTCCTTGCTTCAGTAATCCAAGTAGGAGTCCAAAAGAAACTTATAAGTCGATTGCACAAGAGTTGCCAGTCTGTTGACATTCTTAACCTTTGAGCCTCAGAAAATTGATACCACCACTGTTTAGCTTCATCTTTGAATCTAAATGGAATAGCTTGAGTTAAGCGGTTGTTCTCATTCAGACCCATAGCAATAAAGCGTTGAATTTGATCCATCCATTCATACAACTCATCTGGATCTCCATCAAATTCAGGTATAACTTCCATCTTAAGCTTTAAGTCTAAGTGCGGTCGATTATTCTGGTTGTTATTGTTATTAGGGCAACCATTCCCATTTCCATTTCCACCTCCATCTCCACCTGGTGGGCCAGGAGGTCCTGGAGGTCCTCTATCCCCTTGGGGACCTTGAACTCCAGCTGGACCTGGATCACCTTGTCTTCCTGAGGGTCCTGGAAACCCTCTAGGTCCTTGAACCCATGGAAATGCTCCATTAGGATCATCAGGAGGACCTGGTGGTCCATTACCTCCACCACCTCCATTTGGAGGATTGGGAGGACCTTGGCCTCCATTCCCTGCATTAGGATTGTAGGGTGGATTTGGTGGACCATTTCCTTGAGGAGGAATTGGCGGACCTGGTGGGCCTCCCCTGTTTGGATTCCTATAACCTCCTGGGCCACTGGGACCAGATGGTCCTGTTGGTAAAGGAGGTCCTTGAGGACAATTAGGAGGAGAGCTAGCTAGGTGCATTTGGTTCCTACTCAAGTTGATGAAATGAGGTTGATATGGATCAAAATTGACTTGAGGTTGTGGTCGCACTTCTTCCTGTGGCTGAACTTGAACAGGAAGAATAACTTCTTCAGATCCTTGAGGAGGATTGACTACTAAAGGTTGCATTCCTAAGAATGTGTTACCTTGAGGACTATAGACAGGTTGTCTGCTTGAAAAAGCAACTGGTTCTGCCTGAACTGTAATAACAGGACCAGAAGGTTCTATGAAACCTTTATGTCTATTATCTTCAGTAGGTCTTCCTGCTGCAGCATCTTCAGAACGATTGGAATTAGAGTTCCTATACCTATCCTTCTTGTAAGATTCCTGCTCCTCTATCATTTCAATCACTTCTGGATCTGATGACACTTTAGGAGCGGCAAGAATAGGTTTCCTGGAATCTTTCCTAACTGATTCAGTTCTTGAATTAATTTTAGAAAATTCAGCAGCTATTCTTAGTCGCCTTATGAGCTCAGTATCTTCAGGATCTTGATCTATCTTAGCTCTCAAGTATTCTTGGAGCTTATGTTTTCCTGAAAGACTTAGCTTCTCAAAAGCGATAGCAAATTGCCATTCTTCTAAAAGTATCCATGACTCAAATTCTTGGTTATGGGTTTCAAACTCATCCTGTTCTTCTGCACCATTAATCACTTCATCTGCAAGCCTATCTGCTTCAGACATCTCTTGATTAACTGATGCAAACCTGGAGCTCACACCTATCCTAAAAGGTGTAGTATTCCTTGGTTCCTCTCCTATTTCCAGCCTTACTCTAGAAGTACTTGCTGCTGGTTCTGGATTGAGGAAAGCACTGCTGAGTCTCCCTCTAATAGGTTCCCTTGGTTTTGGGTTATCCACTGAATAACGCTTAACCTGAGGTTTCATTACTAAAGGTGAATCATCAGTGGAGGATGAATCTGAATTGTCTGAATCCCTTACTTCCTCTATAGGAGGTAGGGCTATAGGTTCCCTATTCCCCATCCAGAGAGGCTGAACAACCCTTCCAGATTTCCTAGGACCTACTCCCTGGCGCCTTGCAAAGCCTGGCTCAGGAGGAGTAAAAGGTACATCTAATGGGGATTGTAAGGATTCAGTTGGGTTCCTAACTCCTAAAATGCGACTAGCTTCTACATCAGCTACAGACCCTGGAGTGAACATAGGTCTAATGGAAGCAACACCTGGAGTCTTTATAGGAGTAATTTCTCCTAAGACTTCTGGTTTAGCTGGTGAGCTTGTAACTGGACCTACTAAGCTTCTGTTAGAGCGTCTAACTGATACTGCAGAAGTGGAAGCTACTGCAGAAGGTTGAATCGTCCTAGCTGTTGTATTAGCATAAGAATCATCTACCTGCCTGGTAATGTCTTCTACTTCCTCTTCTTCAGCTTGTTCATCTTCTGGATCATTCTCAGGAATGGGTTCTTCAATAAGATCATGTTCAGCTAGTAAAGGTGTGAACTGTTCTCTTCCCTCATGAGAAATTGTCTTAGCTGGTGTAAACTTAGGATTAGGAGCTGCTACTTGTTCAGGAGTAGCGGTTCTTGACTGAGAATTTTCCCAGAGAATTTCTTCAATTTCTCTAGCCTTTCCTTTCCTTCCATCCTGATTCCTTTTATGCTCAATATATACATAAGCAAGGAATCGTTCTACTTCATCTCTAAAAAGAACAGAGGCTATCTCATGTGCTTCTTTAGTGAATCCATAGTATTTCCTAGGTTCAGGATGTGTAGGGATAGGTGGGTGAGGTATGCCACTGCTTGGCGCATAGTGGAGGAATTGGTGTCTAATACCAATTAAACTCATCCTTAAACGTCTATGGAGAGCAAAGTCCAAAAACATTATAGGTTCTTCTGTTGAGTTTAAGATCCATTCAGGCCTGAAAGCGCATACATCATCTAAGAGGTCAAGAATTTCTTGGAATTGTTCTCTGCAACCTGTAGAAGGATATCTGTTATGAGCATCAATGGGTCGATCCACATTGTAGATCCTTCGACCTATTGCTCTTGCAAGTCTCCTTCTATCAGAGATTTGTTTATCCAACCTTGTCCAATTAGTAGATCTAGTAGACACTGGCTGGTAGGTGAGCCATCGCTGTTCCCTATCTGTCAATGCGCTATATACTGAACTGGGCAAAGGTGGTATCGGTTGGAATGGTTCTAAGTCCACTGTATCAGTCAGTTCTAGGCCATAGTCTGACTGAGGATGTCTGCCTTCTGGGTCTGAACCAAGTCTAGACTCATAGGTAGATTCCTGCTCAGGTGGCTTAGGATGACTAGTAGTGCGATGCATATAGCTTCCTGGTACATGCACTGATTGTGACGTTGTATCTGCCATAACTTTCCTTCTCCAAAGAAGTATCTTTCTGTACTTATAGAGCTCAATTGTCTTGGCAATAGATGTGTACAGCAATAGCTACTAGATCTTCAAATGAAGTATTTCCGTATGTAAATGAGGAAAAATGAAAGTTGTGCTCAAACTGAAAGGTTTGATTGTATGTGAAGCTTTCAAATCTAACTACAGCTGGTAAGACTATATTATAGATGGTGCTTCTGTGTCCTACTTCTTCAATGGAAGTGCGATAGGTGGGACTGAAAATAAAGCGAATAATTCTATTTATCGCTGAGCCTGTTTGACTGTATCTGGATGATACTACAACAACTGGATGCAATGGATCAGTTGTATCTAACGATTCAATAGCCCAAGATATGCTACCTTCAGTCAGGAAGGTGTATGGATAATCTTCGTGGCTAAAATTGAATAAATCCGTTTTGGGCAATAGAGTAGCCTAAAAAGGAGTTATTGATTGTTGAGTTACTTGATAAAGGACCTGGGTCGCTTCACCAATGTTACGGGTTGGAGTACAGTTGGATATCTGGAGCTTAAGCAATGTAGTTGGTTAGTACTCCAATAGTAAACAATACTTCCTAGATTCGATAGGAAGGCTAATATAAGATCTCAGAGATTATCAAGTAACACTTAGATAGTCTTAACCTTTCACAGTGTAAACTGACTTAATATAATATATAAAGTGCAAGACTACAACGGTCAGGTTCCCTTAGATATACTTATTATAGTTCAGCCCTAGTCGCTTGGACTATACTATTACTAAACTTAATCTATACTTAAGCGATAGCTTAATATGGATGGATGGGGTGCGCCTAATGCGTATATTTCCTCACACCAAATAGGTACTTAATTCCCGCAACTGGCAGGTACTTATTTATACGCTAATTTAAGCACAAGTCTATATACAGAATCACACAGATGTATCTAATCAGGTACTAGGATTCCCACTTATTAGATACAGTAGATCACACAAGAGATAAGAGATAAGAGAAATACAAACCAAAGCACACAAGACCGATCAGGTGGGTAGTAATAGGAGGTGGCTCTGCAAGGGTCTCCTGCAGGGTTCTTTTATACCCTGAGGGAAGCCTGGATGAGCCAAATAGAGACAGTCATGCCAAGCCGATCTCTAAGGAGAGTTCTGGCTATATGGGGATCACCCTATCCCCATACAGGATGGTTTAGAGTAATGACTGGGTGTAGATCGGTGGCATCACTGGATCAGTCTATGCTATTGGTTGTCTGATATATTAATAATATGAACTATATACATGGATCGGAGCCAACATCTCAGTGAGTCATAGTACCTTCTAATTAAGGGTTCCTGGGTCCATTGACTCAGAGTGTGAGTCAGATCAGAACTGATCAGTCAATCAGATCAGTTCGATCTTCGGCCTGGAGCTCGGCGAGGAGTCCGGGGATCGGGCCGATCTTCGGTGAGAAGATACGCCCGAAGCGTGGCTATCGATCAAGCTACTGATCAGCATGATAGAGTCAGCCGTCGCTAAGCTATAAGCGGAATATGTTAGTAATACCTTATGATAAGCGATGCCTGAACTTGTTTAATGAATATCTCGCCGAGTTCTTAAGCTAAAATCATGAAATAAAGTGCGCAAAGAAGATAGAATTTGGTACAATTCATAGAGATATAAAACTGTACAAATCGGCGCATTCACATTTGCAAGAATTCAGAAAATATTCATTTGGAGCGCATTCAGAGTAGGCAAGGGCAGACTCTATTAAGTAAAGATGTTAGTATCCATAACAATAACACCATTATCCTTCCCTCAATTATATTACACCTCATGATACCTTATGACCCCTTACATTTTTTGCAGAGTGAAAGATCTTGGGAGGTCTTTCATGCAAAATCCAGTTTTGCTGATGAAACCCCCGGCGGAAACGCCTCCATGATTTATTGTTGTAATTGGGTCTAATCAAAGTCTAATCAGATGTAATCAAATCCGAAGAGAGCCTTTGGGGGGAGCGTTATATCAGTGCAGGATCGCGTTTCCCCAGCTGAAGCTCTCAATAAGAAATGTTCGCTACGCCAAGAGCTTTGAACGAACCCTCAACCAAGTGATTCGGCCAAGGATTGAGGGAGAAGCATTTTTCTGAAATTGTGGATCGTGTTTCACCCGCTGATGCAAAGTTTTAGAGAATCGGTCTACCTGCACACGTATATAATGGTTTTTTATCTTTTTTATGGATCTATTTACGTGACGATACGACGCATACCCGCTGAGATACGCGCTGACCCCCCTTTGAGCTCCTGTCTGTGACCCGGAGTCAGCGCTTAGACTTAAACCCTGAATAGCTTATGACTAAGCTTCCCACGGTTGTTGTTCCATTATTAGTAGATTAGTAGAAGATAGTAGATTAGTAGATAGTAGATTATTAGTAGATGTTATCACATGTAACAGTGTAATCACATGTGATCTGTGTGTGATTACACCATTACAAACTCCTGGCGTGACAACACCATTGGGTTTTTGCTGAGTAGCCGGAACAAAAACGCCCAGCATATCGGCATATGTATCTCAGCCTTACAAGGCTTGTAAGGGCTTATCGTGATGCTCATACATAGTTAGGCTGATCGCGCCGGTCATTCTTAGTTGTCTTATCGCTGAATTTCAGACGGAAGGGGATTGACATCCCTCCAGCTCCTTGCAATGCGCTATCATGTGTATTTAATATGCATGTATGTTACAAATAATAGGGTCACAACAAGCGCAATATAAGTTGCTTGTATAGTCTTGTCATTTGGGGGCAATTTCCCTGATGATAGCGTGGGGACTTTCAGGTACCGAAGCGCTGAGGGGATCGCAGGTTTCAGCGTGTTGAATTCAGAGCTCAGCCAATCCCCGAATATCTAGCTAGCACGTGATAAAGCCCCACTGTCTAACGATGCTTCTGAGTGCTGACTAGATGCCGGTAGCGCCGGTAGTCCGTGCTACTTCGGGTCTAGTGAGTGCTCAAAAGCATCGTTAGACAGTTCGAGCTAGTGTATGCTAGCTAGATATTCGGGGATTGGCTGAGAGGGGGGGAGTGACCTTGCAGAAGCAAGGTGACCATTATCTCTTCTATTCATTCATCTGCCCGCCTCAGGCCTTGTCCGCCGTCCATCGACCGTCCGCGCCGTCTCGACCCCTCTCGACATCGCCAAGTCGCTCGGCGCTTACCGCCTGTCGCCTCGAGTCTAACAATTCTATAAATAGTCTGTACGTCTAGCCTCCGAGGCCATCGCTTTTCTTAGTTCGATGGAGGATGCTACAACTCGGCCATCTCGATATGATAAAACAAATGCTTGATTTTATCCCTTTACAAACAAACTTCCACGCTAGACCCCGGCAGATCAGCATCACGAGTGAACCCTTCTCCTGACTGGACAGCTGCAAGACCAGCCAACATGTTGTGCCCGCTTTTTGGAGTAAAAGCGTTGGTTGAGCTGGCGTTGCGCCTTTGCTTACACTGGTTGCACACCGCGGCCCGAGAGATGTCAGGATCCACCATTCGCTGCCCATCCTCTGACCAAAAGCAAGGGGAATACTCAGTGCCGCAATCTTTGCATTTCGCCCCATCGAGTCCGATTTCTTTGAAGGCTATCGAAGCTGAACTGGACGGCAAGAATCCTTGGGCCCGCAAAAGAGTGTCAAGCCGCTTTGCCTTTCTCAGCAGGCCGTAAGAATGTGAAATTGACACCTGTTTGTACGTTCGGCAATACAGCTGAAGTGCAGACTATGACTGGGGTCATTAAGTCACCTTGAAGGACAAATGATTCACAAACCTCTCCAGTTGTGTTCAACGAGCATATCTCGAATGTCGGCCTGGATGTTTGTGAGTGCGACTTGCATCGAATTAAAGCCTTCATAACGCCAGTTTCTCCTCTAAACTCAATAATTGTTGCAGGGTCTCGCTTAGAATTCTTTGACTGAATCACATCGTGTCAGCTACACTTATCAATTAAAAGTCTCTCGCACCGACCGGTCGAATCTCGAATCCAAACGCATGCCCCGCTAGCCAGGCACAGGAAACGTGATACTGGGCACCGCACCCCGAGGCGCAACTCACAACTGCTCCTCCTTCTTGTCGGCACAACGAACACTCCTAGACAGTGAAAATAAGGATTACTCGGAACTAAAACCTGGAGATATTAAATACGCACAGATGCCCAACGAGCATCAGATACTGAGCTGATTCCTTCAACCAGTCGAAGGTGGCTAGCATCCGTGAAGGTCGTCTCTGGGACGAAAACCGAGCAGAGAGTATGCACCCATCCACGACCTTCCGTTGGCTTAGACAATCTCAGGATAGTGCTCGCTAATGCGTTTTGTTTGCTCTGGAGTTTGTCATTTGGAGTTCTCGGACAAAGTAAACAATCTGGATTCTAAAAAGAAAATTAACAATGTCCATATGATGCTAAGATGGCCAGACGGGTTACCAGTGAAGACTCCTGCGATTTTTGATTCTGGCAGAGCTCACACGTCCACGTCTCGGCAGCAGCTTCCTCATCCGTAACTCCGTAAGTAGCTATGGAGTGGATTAGCGAGCACCAAGATGGCCGAGTGAGCACAACGTACCAGCATGGACAGTCACAGAGCATTGGACACATTGCACTATTCGCCCAGCGGGGCCGTTTTTCTTGCAGCAACAGCAAATATGCTGGACACGAACAGGCGGAGGTGAAGGACCGCGAGAAGCAGAAACCTGAGAAGAATGCGCTCATAAATTCTACACACGCACTGTGACACGTACCTTGGTCCGTTTAACCGGTGGCTGGGGAGTATTTTCTCGCTTCTCCACACCGTTCAGCTTCTTGGGTTCCTCGATACGACCAGAGCGTATATCACCGTACTTCCTCCATGAAATGCCACACTGGTCACACATAACCTCACTGGGCAACCCTCGAGGTGCTTTCCACCAAACACCAGACTCTTTTGTCCTACATGCCCCACAGACCTGGCGAGGCACATCATCACCAAATCCGTATACTGAGCTTTCGTCATCGCTGCCAGGAGACCGGCTTCGCTTCATAGGAAGATTCCTACCGGTGTTTGCCTTGGAGAGCCGGTGCTCGTCGCCGAGCCGTTCACTGTCTGGTGCGTTAGCATGGGTGCACGGATGTATATCACAGCTTACTTCTTCCAGTGGCCATAGAATCTAACCACCTCATAGACCGAACGGGTACGGATTCCCTCCTTGATAGCTCGGATTTCAGGTCCATGCTGCTTGATGCCTTTTTCGAATTGTTCAACTTCTTCTGAGGTCCAATCTTTATCCCAAAAGCGAGTGTCACGAGTTTGCCACTGCCGAAAACGATAAGAAATGACGGTGAATTGCCCAAATGCATTTACCTTTCGTGGCCGAGTAGTAGAATTGACACGCTGGTTGATCCCCAAATGATTGAGGCTGTACCTTCGAGCTGACTCTTCGAGGAAATCGACCCCGTGCTGCATAACAGGCTTTGACCAAAGCTGACGGTGGAAAGCCTCGACTAGGCGACGACATCTCTCAGCTCGTCTAAGATGGAACCGGATAATCACACGTACATCTGTCCACTATTGTCATCAATCGTTAGCCAGTTGGCAATCCTGACAAGAGGTTCACACGTACTCTGTTCGGGTGTCATGTTGCAGATGATACTCATCATTTCGATCGTATCATCTCCACCACGCTCCAGAATGCCATCAGGCGTTTGGTTAGATTGTGAGGGATCCTGAGCATTCTGAGGGTTCCACGGACTAACCACCGCTTGGAAACGAGGTCCGATGCGTGTTGCAGCTTTGGGAAAGATGAGATCATCAGGATCTGTGGAACGTTCCCATCTAAAGTCAAGTTATCTTTCGACCTAATAAACAAGGATAAACATACCGAGTGTGTCTTCAGCCACAGTGTATTGACTAATATCCCGTCAGCATACTACGGGATGTCCATCGAGCCACCAACTCACCCAAAATATCTGAAAGGCCACATTTTGAAGTACCTTTCTTCCGAGTTAATATCGCGCAAGGTCGGAGCGCTGCTAATTCCAACGAGGCTGCGAGACTTTGACGCGGTTCGCGAAGATCGCGCCTTGACTGGAGCAGTGCCCCGACCTGCAGGGTGGCCGACCTGTTCCTCATGCTGTCGAGAGCAAGCACCACAGGTCCAGCCGTATCCCTTTGCTGGTTTGGCGACTAACGGGGGATTAACACACACCATATGATAGTAGCATTTGCAGAGATCACAGCGAACCGAGTCGTGGCTGGAGTACAATAAGACTTGATAGCAAGCTTATAAGCACGGATAACGACGTACGAGGGAGCCCACTTGTCACAAGTTTCGCATAATCGAAGAGTGTCTGTCAAGTCGCCTATGACATCTCGCTCAGCAACCACAAACTCATAGCGTGCTTGCAAAACTTCTCGTATTTCCGGGGGTACTACGGCGAAGTGAGAACTAAAAAGCTTGCATGTCTAAAAATGTCTTACGGTTTGTGACGTCTGCAGACCTCAGTACGTCGAACTCCTTTCGAATATATGGATCAAAGACCCGCTGGAAGTAGAAATGATCGGGTTTCCGCTTCCATATTTGTAGGTCGGCAATTTTGTCTTTGTGCCGCACACGGCACTTGGCCCGCAAGTGTGATATGGGCTGGACCTCGGAAAATATGGCAGCAAGCAGGAGCCTAGGATCGGCATTTGGGCGGTCATTCAGGTCGCTGGGTCGATAGTACCAGGCTAAACGGACACGGGTAAAGTTCTCCCGAGACTTGCCGCGTGAGCGAGCGGCGCCTTCTTCGGCCAGAAATTCCATTATACGAGCAATGTTGTAAGGGATACCATCGCGATGGGGCCAAGGAGGAGATACGTAAACATGATCTAGGGCTCTGTCGTTAGATTTTGTGCATCCAGATACGATTGTCATCTACCGTTGATATAAACTGTTTCGCCATTCGATATCCTGAGGGAAGGACCTTGACTGCCAGACACCATCTTAACGTAGCCACGCAGTTTTTGGGGGCCAGCGATGGCTACCAGCTACCAGCTGAGGCGTGCCAAAAGTGGTTTGGTTGGTTTAACTGCGTGAAAGCGCGCGAATGCAAAGCGACTACCGAGGTGGTGAGTGTGGTGGCACAGAGTTGCAGAAAGCGCCGGCACAGCAGAGGAGCACGTGACCTTGTGGCTGTGATTGACGAATTGGAGTCGGAATTCTCCCAGGGTACGGTCGGGATCGATATCATGATGTCCACGATCCCTCCTTGTTTGGCCGGTTCGGAACCTGGCCGGGGTGGGGTGGGAAAGGCGTGGGAACGTCTCCCAGCGTATATCAGCCAGGAGATCTCTCACCCAACGCCTGCTCGCATCTCTCACCTCTTCATCCACCATGGGCGTCAAAGTTGGAATCAATGGGTGCGTGCTGTCCAGGCTCTCGCATACACATACTAACTATCGTGCAACAGTTTTGGTGAGTTATTCTAGCGCATTCAAGCAGCCCGAGGTGCAACCCATTCCACCAGGTCGCATTGGCCGTATTGTCTTACGCAATGCTATCGAACATGGCGACATCGACGTCGTTGCTGTGAACGAGTGAGTCTATTTTTGTTAGGATTAATGGCTGTCTAATTGGGCTCTTTTCAAGTCCCTTCATCGACCCAAAATACATGGTATGTCGGCGGGCTTTAGCTATCATGAACCAATGAACCAATGAACCCATTTGCCCGGGCAGGCCTACATGTTCAAGTACGACTCGACGCACGGACGTTTCAAGGGCGATGTTAGCGCTGGCGACAAGACGCTCACCGTCAACGGACGGGAGATCGCCATCTTTCAGGAGCGTGACCCGGCCAACATCCAATGGTCCTCGACTGGTGCTGAATATATCGTCGAATCCACGGTAAGCGGGCTCTTCACGAGGCTTTGGTCACTGCTCACCCTTCCAATCAGGGTGTCTTTACGACAAAGGACAAGTATGTGTCATGATTATAAGCATCGGCTCCGACTCACAATTCTGTAGGGCGGGTGTTCACCTCAAGAATGGTGTTAAGAAAGTTATCATCTCTGCTCCCTCCGCGGACGCCCCCATGTTCGTCTGTGGCGTCAACCTGTCGGCCTATAATCCCAAGGAGGACCACGTTGTACGTTTATATGCACTATCTCACTTTAAAGCACTCATTTATATGCATTCATAGATCTCCAACGCATCCTGCACTACTAACTGCCTTGCTCCTCTTGCCAAGGTCGTCAACGATGAGTTCGGCATTGTTGAGGGCTTGATGACGACGGTTCATGCAACGACAGCAACACAAAAGACGTGAGCGTGTCGTATTTAATGCATACAAGTTAACTCAAACAGCTTTTCAGTGTTGATGGTCCGTCTTCAAAGGACTGGCGTGGTGGACGTGGTGTTGGAGGCAACATTATTCCATCCTCGACTGGTGCGGCGAAGGCCGTGGGAAAAGTCATCCCACAACTTAATGGCAAACTCACGTGCGCATTGTCGATTTTCTTTTACAATAAAGAGTTGTCCAATTGATAGGTATCCTAAAGGGGCCTTGCCTTCCGTGTTCCAACAGCCGACGTCTCGGTAGTTGATCTTGTGGCTCGTCTGGAGAAGCCCGCATCATACGACGACATCAAGGCGGTACTCAAGAAAGCTTCTGAAAGCGAGGAGTACAAGGTCAGTATTACTTGCTTGTCGAAAGTGTGGCTCGCATTCTACTCTCATACTTTTCAGGGCATTCTGGGCTATACGGAAGATGATGTCGTTTCTACGGACTTTGTTGGTGACAATCATTCATCGATCTTCGACGCCAAGGCTGGAATTTCGCTAAACAAAAACTTTGTTAAACTCATCTCCTGGTACGACAACGAGTGGGGTTATTCTAGGCGTGTGTGTGACCTCATTGCCTACGTTGCCAAGAAGGACAAGGAGGCGGGCATCTAGACTTCTACACGCGCACCGCGACATGCGGCCATGTAATTTTGAGTAATGAATGAAAAGCTCGAGTGTGCCATAAAAGAACGTCCGGAATGCCCGAGATGCCCGGGATGCCTGGGATTTCCGACCATGTGCTTTCGAACCCAGTAGTTTCTGAGGCTCTCCCATATGCACATGGAAACTTTGCAATGTTACAATATAGTATAGCAAGCATTCCGGGATGATCGAATGGCTAGTCACGTGCCATAAGTTGCCGCTCATACCCAATCCCATCCACGACCAAACCATTCAAGCCATGACATCCCGTGCCAGCCGCAGAGCGAGCAATGCCCGTCCAGCGATAGACAAAAATACAAGTGTACGCAGGTCCAATCGGCGTTCCAAGAGGGGAGCCCAGGTGGGTCTAATCACTCATCCAAACGATCCTTTGCCAATCCTAGGACAGGACGATAATTGTACTTGCGGAGAAGATCATGCGAGTACACCTATGCTGAGATGTGGGGTCTGCCATCGCTGGTTCGTTGTTGTACATCGCAATCTTGGACCAGTGCCCAGCTCCTCTTCTGTAGGTATCACTTTCCATGTGTGCACCTGGCAGAGCGCGATGGGGAGGACCTAGGTCAGTGTGTCTTCAGCGTTTTTATTGCAATGGTTTGCTTACCCGCTTGATTAGCTTACTATGTATGCCCTACTTGCACCAGCACAACCGGCAAAGCGAGCCGTGGTGAGTGCATTTTTCAATGTGCAGCTTCTGCATTTCCTTCAAGATTCTTTTTACGGTAGCTATACTGCGCGATTCTATTGTAAATAGTCATTCTACATTTCTGCGCACTGTCGTGATCACATTGATTTTGAGAGTACGCCAACGGCAAGCGTACTTTGACCCAACCCGCCACGGCTTGACACTCCTCACGTGGATCATAAACAAAGACAGATGGAACCCCAATGCTAATTCTTTCTTCACAGAACTCTGGGAACTCGATGATGACGAAATACCAGAAATCCAGATTGAAGGCATTGAGGTCGATGAGCCACGGTTCCCACCATCCAGTGACGAGGAGGGCTCCGAGGATAATTTTGCGGAAGAAACAGTAAGTTTATCGCGTTCCATTACATCTCGCCCTTATAATGCTTCCCAGCGCGTCGGAACCGTCGATGAATCGAGTGACGTTTCAGATGGCGAGACTATTGGAGCGAGAACTCATCGTCACAGTGCCCGAAAACGCAGGAGTATCTCCAAGCACATTGACCAGTCTGTAAAACGACATAAACCCGAGACATCCACTAAATCCAGCAATTCATCACCTGAAGATCCTATTCGAAAGTCATGTCTCAAGATTTTGATCAACCTTTTGACCCCTATATTCTCGGAGCGTCTACCTGAAGACCCAAGTCTCCTCCCCGAAAATGGGGATGCAGAGTCGTTTGCGACATCCCTTGAATCATCCCTTTTCGAGATCTACGCAGAACAAGATGACTTTGGGGACAAGACTCCTGGAAACAAGTACAAGTCAGTCGTGGTTTATCGTCATGTTGCAAATTGCTCACCTACTAGCAGGGACAGGATCCGTATGTTGAACTTCAACTTGGGCAAAAAGGATCGACAAGAACTCCGAAAGAGTATCCGCGTTGGTCAAATCACTCCGGAGCAACTGAGTCGAATGTCCTCAATTGATCTTGCCAACACACTAGCCCAGCAGGAGGCCCAGAAACTTGCCGAGGAAGCCATGAATCATTCAATTCTTCAAGCTCGGACTGCGCCACTCCGAAAAATTACACACAAAGGTGAAGAGATGATTGAAAAGATAGTCGAGGAGGATAATTGGCGGATCCAAGAAGAAGACAGGGAGCGGGAACGAGAACGAGAACGCCAACGATCACGGGTTGGCTCACTCAGTGAATCAGTTCCTCCAACCACCCCAGCTTCGGCCTCTTTCCGTCGACTATCCCTAGATCTTGCCACTTCCACCAACCCCCATGAGGGAGGCTCTAGCACCAGACTTTTCGACCCAGCATCCACTGTCTTTAAAATTGATTTCGACGGGGAGGGATCGAATACACTCTCCAACGGACCTCCCACCCCTCCTGAACTGACTGGCACTCTGATGAACACGGAGAGCAATATTCTAGGGGACCACACACACGATAGTCCTGCATCCCCATCTACTTCTCCCACTGTTCAACAATTTAGTCTGGACGGACTATTTGGAAGATCTCAACCCACTCGTTCTGCTTGGTCCGAGTCCCCAGATCCCGAATTGAGCAATGAGCCACAATCGGCCACCGGCGAAGATTTCACGCCCCCTGATGACACGGATTTTGATGCGTTCATCACCGTGGACGAAGATGAACCCGAGCCAGTTCAGGCCAAGGCTGCAATCGACAAGCCCAACCAAGTGACCGAGACTGAACTGCTGGATCAACAGACACCTTCACTGGCCGATTTACCCTCTATCTGGCGAGGACATGTGAGTTTTTCGCAGACAGCATATTTTCGCATCTCACGCTCTAGTTCGCTAGCTCGGAATGCCCTCTGCAGACGACCCCAATCGAGTGATCCAGTTCCAATCTGAGTTCAAACAGATAGGAGGATCCGCGTTCCACGACACTCCGCAAAACCGCTCTGCATTGTTTCCAACTTCACTGCTTGAGATTATAGGTCGAGTACCCACCTCACACGCAGTCAAATATCTGGTCTCAATGAGACTCAATCCTACCAAGGAACTATTTGCCGTGGCACTTGTGCCTAATGAAGCAGACAAACCGGCGTACATCGAATTGCACAAACTCCTGATCCAAAAAGAGTAAGTAGCGCCTCAAATTTCCGCTTTGGACCTCGCTAACGGTGAAATAGCCGCTATGGTCTGGTGTTTCCTTGGGGCCAGGATCCTCAGCTTTCGGCACCTGGCAAGGAGTTTTACGTTGTGCCTCTATTGCCTGAGCATCCAATCCCAGAATACCTGCAACTTCTGGATAACGTCAAAATTGCAGAACACAGGGACAGCCCGATCTTTTGCGGAATATTTGTCCTCAATAAAGGACGCGTAACGTCGCTAAACGCTATCGATTATTCTTCCAGCTCCGTTTTACCTGTGGCTGGGCTGGCTAACCCACCTCTGCCTCCGCCTGGTCTTGGGTCTGGAGATCTGTTATCGGGCACTTCTCCTCCGGGTCCCTCCGTCTCTTTGCCCAACATCCCACCAGCTCTCGCTCCAGCTCTCTCATCGTCGCTTGCCAATCTGTCTGAATCAACTCTCGCAACCTTGACCAAGGACCTTGCCAATCTTAACCCTACGCAACTTGAACTTGTGCGTTCACTACTCTTGCGACAAAGTGCCCCCGATACCACCCACACGACAACCCCGGCGAATAGCGGGGAGTACCCTCATGCTCAAATCCATGCTCCCCAGGGGCCGGCTCTACCCGGCCCCATCGCCCATAACCCACCACCAACGCAGCACACCCCCGCTTCCTGGGACCGGCCGGCTAGCTATACTTTGGAATCCAACTGGATTCCTGGTCCAGGCTATATTGCAAGAGACGAGCCTCGAGAAGAGCGTCGCCACTGGGTTGACAGCCATCGGAACGAGAGTCGTGGCGATCATCGTGTTCCCCGTGGTCGTGGAGCCGGGCATTCTGGCTCTCGCGGCAGGGGTGTACGCGGCAGAGGCCGCTGGTGATACTAAGCTTTCCACCAACTCATGTTGAATATTTATATTCCAATCTGATATCTCTTGTTACAAGGCTTCTTGGTACATTAGCCTTTGAATAATATTACCCTCCGACCGATTTATGTTCCCTAGCGTTTGATGTTATTGATATGGACGCCGCATTCTTACAAAAACCACGGAGCTAAGTTATGTGAATGACCCCTCCAGAATCAAGCACCCAGCCTATCAACCAGCTGTTCCAACAGCCCTTCAATCTAACACAAGAACCAATCAACCGAATGGTAGATAGACATATTGGAAACGTTGGAACTAACCCTGCTCAATCGTTGCTCCAATACTGTTACCTTCGTCTCCAAGGGCATTTCGCTATCTTCGTCCTCTTCCATTTCTTGTGCCTGTGGCATTTGGTTAAAAACGTTCACCACAGGCCCCAGTTGCTTACTGTTTCAGAAGGCTCGCCTTTTGGCGTAGTGCTCAACGCGCTGGTTCCCAATCCGGTCGAACCCAACATCCCCGACATCGCTCGGCGCCTGAACATGGCCACACCAGGAGCAAGTTGTGATTCATTTGCTGACCGACGTCCAGCTCTCCTCAAGCCAAGCTGTAAACCCCCGCTAGCCCCCTGATTATGAGTATTCTGGCTATTAAATCCACCATTTGGAGCCTCCGAAACAACTGGAGAAAATAGTTGTGCCAGAGGACTTGTGAAATTCATCGGGATAGTCGGAGATATTGGGGCATCTGAAGGAAGTGGACGCGGCTCGAATGTAGATTTACGACGAGATCTGCGGGTAAGAGGTGTAGGGAGGACGACGTTTATCTGGGTTGAAATGCCGTTTCCTGGCTGTTGTTGGGATCTTTGGCTGCTTATTGCGGACTTGCGATTTCCAACACCTGGGGTGTCCGATTGCATATTGTTTGGCTTTTGGCTGCCCAGAGCACCGGGTGAGGAGCGAGAGGGCCCAGGTTCACGACTTCCTAGTGAGCTGCTCGTATTTCCGGACACTGAGTGTACCATGTTGTCCTGGGCGGTGCTCATGATCGTGTCCAGCCTCGGGACCATTGGTCGGAGACGCTCTCTCTCGGCTCCAGTTTTGCCTGAACGAGGCCACTCAACGCTATCCACCATGGCGGGAGACGGCACATATTCATCATCAAGCTCAAAGATAGCTTGGACTGTAGATTAGCCGTGATTAGGGGTGGTTAATGTATCTGAGTGGCGCTGTGGGCGACTTACCATTGCCCGAAGAACCCACCGCCCCTTCAAACAATGCTAGCAAACTTGCACTAAGTACACGCTGAATATACACGCTTAAATTTTACCACATACTCATGCGTTTCAAACGTCGCGGCAGAGTCGTGAATCGCTCAGCTGCAGTCGTGATCTTCTCGAGAACACTTTCAGATTCGGCCCTCGCTTTTTGGCGCTCGTACCAGGAGATGATCAATAGAATGGGAAAACCGGTAATCCTGCGAACAATTGTCAGCAGGGCTAGGCGAAGTAGGTATGTGTGCACCTTATCATTGTGACATTGACCTGCCAAGTTGCAAGCCTAAGCAACTCACGTTAGGGAAAGGCAGAAACTCACCTTGTGGAACCAGCGCGGTGAGAGAATAAAACTTGAGGGAAACATAATTAAAAGCGCAACCAAGTTTAATGGAGGCTGGTATGAGAAGATAGCGTCCGCCTTGACTCTAGAATATCTAATCTAGTGCCAACATCACCCAATATACGTTGAAATCTGCCCACCCTTCAACCGTGCTTACGGCTCTTCGAAACATCGCTTCCATCGCGGCGTCATTGCTAATGTTGCTGAACGTATGAGACAAGATCTGCATCAATAATGGTTGAGCAAGCAGCTGAGTCACGGCAAGCCAACATACAGAAACCAAGACTGTTAGGAGCAAAGTATTGCTTAGGCAAGCATACGATATCTG
This sequence comes from Ceratobasidium sp. AG-Ba, assembly GCA_016906575.1. Classification (NCBI taxonomy): domain Eukaryota; kingdom Fungi; phylum Basidiomycota; class Agaricomycetes; order Cantharellales; family Ceratobasidiaceae; genus Ceratobasidium; species Ceratobasidium sp. AG-Ba. The sequence continues at coordinate 1,603,723 of CP059611.1, read as the reverse complement.
TGCTTTGGTTATGAATCTTTGCCGGAATCGGTAGAGAAATCTATACCATTAATATCGGGCCAAAATGGGGATGAAAGGTGGCTAACGAAACCCCTGTTATTAGCGGAGGTAACAGAACTCGGTTGAAAACGTACTAGCTTGGTCAAACCCGCTTGCGTCCTACCAAATATGTAAGTCCGCTCGAATTTATACACAAATACATACCAGACCAAACCACAGGTCGAGCATCCACCATGCTATCTGGGCCGAACTAAATCTATGGATTTATGAGTACGGAGGAGCAGCCAGAGTGATATGTGAGCTTACGTGTCACGCCCAAGTCTGTTTTATAATGGGCACATAAGGCAGTGGTCGGTATCAATAAGAAAGACTCACGTCCACAACCTGCGCGCAACCATAATTTTAGCCACCAGAATGATAAAACAAAAAGAACCTACGCATATAAGAAGCCCCCGAAACAAAATGCGGCCACTAGCATCAACCTATTGCAGGTCCTTAAGCCATCCGGCGGTATGTAGAACCGAAACTCACACCGCAAACTCTGTGAACATGGATCTCAAAGAAAGGACCATCAGATTATTTGAGAGAGTCACAAAGGCGAGCCTAGAACCTAGCTCAATTTCGACTGTCAGCTTAGCAAGCGATGATAATAACATACCGGGGGAAAACTATCACGGCTGTGTTGCGCAGTTAGTTGGTTCAAGTGGGGATAGTGGCGTGCACAAGACTTACCAACCATTGCCAAGATATCTATCCCCCATTCTTGAGCCCAGGCTTCGTCTTGGTTAACACCGTAGAGCCTCAATGATGCATATATGATATATACACTGATAAACGCAATGTCAAAGCCGTTCCAGAGCTATAAAAAAGGTGAATTGATGCGACTGAATCGACGGAAACTGCTGTACGTTTGCGGAATAGACGCGAATCCCGTGCTCTTGCATCGCAGCAAGCTTCTCTACCACAAACCCCAGGGCATATATCATGAATAGGCCTTCCGCTGTGTTGATAATCGATTTTTCATTCAACTCGAGTGCAACAACAAAGAGTACGAAAAGGGTGAGGAAGCTGATCCCAGGTGAGCATACAATCACAAATGCAAAGCGGCAACGCACTTGATGTACTCAAGTACAGAGCGCACGGCAGGTACTTTGAGTCTATAGTGGTCTAGAATTGGGGCTCGGTGCGGGTCGTAAAAGTGAATGGGTTTCAGCTTGTAGGTCTGTGGTGGCCTGTCAGTCATTAAATTATAGCGAGCGAAGAGAGGCACATTACGTCGGCAAGAATTGAGTGATCGGCGCTTGCTTGATAAACAATTCGTCCCCAATATATGCTGTCTACTCTGACGTCAAATAGGGTCAAGATAGGAGATAAAGTAGACAGACCAATGACATTCTGACAAGCGGAGCTTTTGATAAATCGCTTAGCATTGCCGACTATGGCCATCTCGATCGCGTTGCCGACACGTTCACGGATATCAAATTCATCGCCTGCCTTATCTGCGAATTCGCGCAAATCTGGCGGCGCACCAGCAAAGATTGGCCAAGCAGTGGTACAAGCAGTTGCGAGTTCTAGGGTCGATTCCGCGTGGTCTCGTAGAGACCGAATAGCCAGAATCTCGCACCTAGAGTCCAGATGAGAAAAGTTTGGGTCCAGAAGCGGATGTCGAACTTACAGAGCGGCTCGAGTCTGGGAGAGAGGTGCGGTAGTAATATTCTGATCTCGGAGAAAGTGCACGCGATTAAGGAGGAAGCAAAATGTTACTGAGAGGTTGTGTTTGGCTTTGTATTTTTCGCTCAATGGCCTGTAGACGGTATCAGACTAATGGCACAGTGACACATAGTGACATACCTGACAACAGTATAGGTCGAATCGGGGGCGGTGAGCTAATCAATAGTAAGCACAATAGACAGGAGCGAGTCGGTAAGCCTACCGCATCCCAACTGAGAGGAGTATCTAGGCCAAATCGAATAAATATGCCATCCCATGTGATATGAGCTCACCTATGTAATGCTGGAATGACGTGAGAGGATGCGCGCAGCAGTGGATGTATCACGTACCATGACATCTGCCTTTATCTCGTGGATGATGGGCCATACCGGTGTGCTCGCCATGAGCTCCGAGGTGAGTAAAGGCGCGGCCTCATCCTCGACGTCGCGCGACTCCATGTCGTCGCAGGTAACAGAGTGGTAACAGCCCACGGGAGTGGCACGGAGGTAACGAGCACGTGACTGTTGCACAACAGACCGACTCACGTGATTGGTGGGAGTCGTGTCGCGTCATGGCAGCGTCCGCGGCGAGCTTTCCGGCGACGGCCCGTGTATATAATGCGGTATGTGTCTGCATACAGCCTCCTGTGTGTATGCTTACAGGGTAGTAGGTGTACTCCTCCGTTCAGGTGTTCGAGTGCATGGTTCGGGGCATCGCAGGTGAGTCGCCCCCCGGTACACCCAACTCCTACTCACTTGCAGCAGTCATGCGTCGTCGATCCGACTCCTATGTCAATGCTACTCAGATCCTCAAAGTTGCTGGGATTGATAAGGGGCGCCGAACTAAAATCCTCGAGAAGGAGATCCTCCCCGGAAAGCACGAGATCGTCCAGGGCGGGTACGGAAAGTACCAGGGCACATGGCAAGCTCTTTATTTTCACAAAATCTGCTTTTAATGACATGCTACAGGATACCTCTTGAACGAGGACGTGATGTTGCTACCCAGTATGGAGTAGCAGCGTTGCTTAGCCCTCTGTTCGACTACGTTCCGGCGCCTACACCATTACATCCCCGCCCGCTTGGCCCTCCGTCCCATCCACCCAGCTCGGTCCCCGCATCGCAACAAGCTGGGTACGGATTCCCGCCGCCCCCTATCATGTCTCCTCTCCCTCCCACTGCTCCACCTGGGTCCGCCCTCCGCTTACTCGCTCAAGGTCGCGCCCAGGGGCTCTTCACGCCATCCACCCTCGCGGGCACCCAACCTCCTTCCGGTTCACCTCCGAACTCTAACTCTTTTTCTGGTCCTTCACCCCATCATTCACCACCTCAGCCTACTCTGGCTGGCTCCTCCGATGGCATCGCCTCCCGTCCTCACTCTCGCCACCCATCCGGTACTAGCCTCCCGCCTGGTGTATCTTCCAACAAACGTGCTCGCCCATCTGAGATTCCCTCGCCAGCCCCAAGTTCTACAGCTCCAACAGACACAGACCAACCTCCGATGAAGCGAGCCCGTGTATTACCCTCGCTTGGCCCTGGAATTAGTGACTCTTGGTCTCCGCCGGTGCTCGGTGCCCCTGCCAACATACTTTCTAGGCCCTCCGCTGTCCCTTCCCACTCACAACAACCCCTCTGGGCTACCGTCAAACACGACTCGCCCAAAGGTGGGCGGGCCCGAGCCGTTCTCCTGGCGCTCTACTCGGAATCCGAGCCCGCACACATAGTGCAACTTCTTACTTCTCCATCGCCCGCCTCTGATGGAGATATAAACCTCTGCCTTGATGAGCACGGCAATACGCCCTTGCATTGGGCCGCTTCACTCGCCCGAGTTGGACATGTTGAGGCTCTGCTAGCCGCAGGCGCTGATGTTCAGCGAGGCAACTCAGCCGGCGAAACTCCACTCATGCGTACCGTCCTTAGCGTTTCTGCTGTTGCCGATAATGCATTTTCTTCGATTCTTCCCCTTCTCGCGCCTAGTCTCCGTACGTTGGACGCATCCCATCGATCTGTTCTGCATCACATTGCAGAGGTTGCCGGTGTGAAGGGCCGAGCAGCGAGTGCTCGAATGTATATGGAAGCCATTTTGGAATGGATAGCAAGAAACCAGGGTGGAGAGTTCCGATCATTCGTGGATGCACAAGACGAAAACGGAGATACAGCACTGTGTGTTGCAGCTCGGGTGGGAAATCGAGCTCTAGTTCGAATGTTGGTGGACGTTGGTGCAGATCGAGCATTAGCCAACAAGCTGGGACTTAGACCGGGAGACTTTGGCGTTGAGGGACAGGTAGGTAGCCTGTCTCTCTCGGTAACATGACTAACTTGCTCTCGCCAGAATCTGCAGGTAGGCAGCATGGAGGAAGTACTCGGAGCTTTGCGCGCACGACCCTCTGCTCCAGTGCAGCGCTCTCAAGATATCATCAAAGGTCGTCACGTATTCTGGTCGTTATTATATGTACTAACTTGTCCTATAGACCTTACTACCATGATTCAATCGCTCACATCTGACTTTCAAGCAGAAACCAAATCCAAGCAAGATTCACTTGATGTTGCCCAAGCCCATCTTCGGGCGGCTACGCGTGAACTAGCGGATCAACGTCGCCACATTGCATCTGCACAAGCCCGACTAGCTGCACTTGACCAGGCGAGGCAACGGGCTCGCAATGTTGCCCGAGCTATCAAGGATGAACAGTCGTTTGACTGGACTGGGCGTACTGAGGTTGGAGGGATGCCAGCTCATGTCTCAAGGGGGGTCGCGTTTCAGTATCGTGGACCAGGGTCAACGTTGGGTGGAGAAGGTGATAAGACGGCCACCATGGATGGGGCAGGAGAATCGAATGCCCTGAGTCTAGACGTTAATCCCACTAGCTTGGACGTGGATCCTCCTATTCCTCCAGGAGGCAATGATACCGTCGGGACGTTGGTCCGACTTCGTCGTTTAAAAATGTGGCACGCTCGAATTGAAGAGCTCGTTGAAGAACGGCTTAGCGCAACTCGTGGTGCTGGGGCAGAGAAAGAGTTCCAGTGCAAAAAGATTGTCTCCTTGTGTACTGGCGTACCTGTTGACAAAGTGGAGTCGGTGGGTGTTGGATTCGAGTGTGTTGACTCGTATGCTAACGTCTGGTCACCCAGATGCTCGAAAATCTGCTGATTGCAGTGGAAAGTGACGGACAAGGTGTTGACCTAAATCGCGTAGCCGGATTCATGCAAAAGGCAGGTCCATGTTGATTGTATGTCTTTGCTCTCGCTGAACAACGCCCCAGGTTCGTGACGGTGGACTCTAATCATTTCTTCTTTGGGCATAGACCATTTTCCGGTTCCCAGTATCATGTTTGTGAAATAGGGATGTAAACTTTTCTCTGTTTATTAGAGCCATGTCGTGTAGTTGTACATCACACCCAAACGCTGTGTTCAGTCCTCCATCGAGAACAGTTGGTATGATCGATTCCAGGACCCGCTTGCAATCAGCTCACCATGGGGTGCGATGGAGGCAGACATGACTTTGCCAGCGTCCGCAGATAATGCCTTAACGAGCTGCCAGTCGTCGGCGCTCCATACCTTGACCATGCCGTCGTAGCCCGAGCTAACGAGAAAGAGTCCGGAAACCGGCAACGTGCCACCCGACTTGGATGCCTCAAAAGCCGGTTTAACGTCCTCCATCTCTTGCTTTACATCTCCATTCATCTCCGCCTTGCTATCCAACCCATCTTCCATCTTGACATCCGAGGGGCTCGCCGTAAAGGCTGTGAAAATATCGCCAGGAACTGGTCGGTAAAACGAGACATCCGACACGATTGAAGTGTGTGCGCCAATAGTGTAGAGAGCACGCAGAGAACGCATGTCCCAAATTCGGACAGTGTTGTCTCCTGACCCAGTAGCAATTTGGTATCTGGACCACCATGAGTTATTCAATCTTGATCAAAAATTGGTTGAACTGACCCATTTGGCGAAAAATCCATTCCATAAATGGCTTGACCATGGCCATCCAAAACCATGGCTGTTCTGCCGGTCCGTAGATCCCACACTCTCCCAATCGCATCAAGACCTCTGCAACATCTCACGAATAAGTATGTCGTCCCGCTAGAGGTGACCACGTACCCCGACGCGACGAGTGCGCCATCATCCTGGAACTGGACTGCATAAACCTCTTTGGAGTGACCTTCTTGAAACAAAAGTTGTCTATCCTGATCCTTGACAACATGCTTGCCAGAGTTTTGACCCGTCGAAGCATCCCAGAGGCGCCAGGAGCCGTCATAACTCGCACTGGCAACATACTGTCCGGATGGATGAAACGCGACTCGGCAGACTCGATCACTATGGCCTTTAAAAGTATGCACAGCCTTGTCACTATAATATATATCAGAAATGTAACAGCATGAGGCTGAAGTTTATTCTACCTGTTGAGGGACCATAAGCTGACTTCGCAATCTGCGCCGCCAGTGACTAGGTTTACGCTGTCTGGACTTTGGGCCAACGTTGCCTGAGGATGCCAGGCCACACCTCCTATCCTGTCCCCGTGGGCTATAAACTACGTCAGCCATATTCGCATTGTAGCGCAAGGCCCTGACCTCGGAGTGAAGTTGCGAGGTCGCATGCAGGCACGTTCCAGAGCTTGACGTTCCCGGACCAGCTTCCTGTGGCTAGCAGCTTTCCGTCGGGCGAGAAACGAACTTGGGAGATGGGGCGCTCGTCGCCAATTTGAGACCCATAAGTGGTGAATTTCTGCATTCTATTTCAAGAGTTGCCCGCGTTCGAGAACCTAGACGCACCTTGATCTCACCAAATACTCGTTTTCTAGCATCTATAATTCTCCCCAGCGGCAACCTGCTTTCTTCTCGCTGCTGGGCAACCCTAAGTTGAGCTCTAAAACGGACAGAGAGCGGGGGTAAGTACCTTACTAGCCGATAGTTGAGAGCAGTAGTGACCTAGGGAGAGAATACTCGGCTATGCGTCGTCGAGCCTCGAGAAGCTCAAGAGAGCCTTCGGTGTAAAATTCTTCCTCTTTCTGGGAAGATGTTGGTACTCGAGGGCATTTGCACTATATAGATACTCACTTCCTCGTCGCTCGAACTCGACTCGTCTTCCATCTCAATGTCGTCGTCCCCGCGTGCGACCTGAATTTGGGATAGCACATATATCAAGCGGTCTCTGCGGTCTGCAGCCTGGGCAAATATTAGTTGGCGAAAATAGCTTGCAAGGCAAGAACGGGACTTACTCGCTCGCCAAACAGGGTAATCGGTTCGCCGATTTCGCGCAGCCGGGCCTTGACGCGGTTGTCGTCGGTAGGGACGGCCATCTGGCGCGCCCGTTTTTTGCGGTCGAGCTCGTTGATAAGTGCTTGGTTTTCTGCGCGCGCTCGGTCGGACCCGCCGAGTGCATAGTTGCGGTCGTCGACTGGATGGCAGTCAGTGGGGGAAAAGAAAGAAAAAAACACGGCTATTTACTGACCGAGCGTATCAAGCGTGAGACCTCCCTGCGGACTGTCAGTATGGTTCTGCTTGGTTGGGAGACACGTACGTCGGCCATGGTTCGGTGGTGGCTGGGAGACGTCGAACAAGCGCCGAGATGACCTGTATAATAACATGTGCGGTCTCTCCGACCCTTGTGCGGCTCACCATGCAAGCACACATGTCTGCCCCGTACGTTTCTCGCATCCGCACCAATGCCATGCCCTCCTCTCCGGCGACGACGAGCCCGCTGGCAAACAGGTCCCGCACCTTCCGGCTGCCGCTCACAAGGGCCCTTCCGCTAGCAACGCCGGGCCTCTTTGACTTTGCAGTCGCCCTCTCGCTCGTTCTCGGAGGTTGCTGCACGTAAGTTGGGTCACCGGCTCGACTCTGGGCCGTCTTCGGGGATCACTGATGCACTAGGCTGCAGAAACGCCTGGACTTTAGAGCGAGTGCTCAATGAAGCACCCTCAATCGGTGCGCCCGTTCGACCCATGTTCTGAATTCTCTCACATATATTTTCTAGGCACAACTCTTACCTTTGCCCAAATGGCGTTCATCACACTCCAATCTCTGCCTTCGTTTCTCGAGTGGCGACGACCAAAACCGCTCCCGTTTTCGCTTCCCGTGCTCAAACCACGAGCCATCCCATTCTCCGTCTGGTAAGCGAATCGAAGGTTGATGTGCTGGCTACGTGCCACTAATCCAACATTGGTCTAGGGCATCTCAAGTCTCGCTCGTATCATCCATTTCGTTCTTGAACAATTTAACATATCGGTACAAGCTCCCGCTCAGCATCCAGATTGTCCTGCGATCGGCTGGTGCGTATCCAGGTGCCTCGGCAATCGTGCATACATCTAACCCGTCTCATGTCCTAGGCCTAATAGTGTCCATGACCCTCGGGTTTGTCTTTTCTGGCAAGCGATACTCCAAAACCCAACTTGTATGCACGCTTTTTGGATATTATGCCGATTCCGCTAATTCTCCCGCCCCCAGCTGGCGGCCCTGTTCGTGACCGTTGGCGTCCTCACAACTACTACTGCCAAACCCACATCATCAAGTTCATCGACCTCCACGTATGACCCGAGGGATTATATGCTCGGCGTCGCGTGTCTTGCTCTCTCGCTCCTGCTGTCTGGGTGTCTGGGACTCTTTCAGGAGCGGGCATTTGCCAAATACGGGTCAGGTGCTTCACCCATCATGGTTTTCTGTTTCTCAATTTGTGTCTAGGCCACACTGGAAAGAGGGCGTTTTTTATACGGTACGCTTGACCAAACCGTGATTGCATTTCTTAATCATGTTCTCAGCACGCCCTCTCTTTACCGATTATCGGTCTAATGTGGTCCGAGATTGCCCACGGCTGGCATTCTTTAGCATCGTCCACGGCCACCTCCACCGCGTTTGGTCTCTCGACCCTTCACGCTGCCCTCGCTATGAATATCATCACTCAGGCCTTCTGTGTTTCAGGTGTCAATAACCTCACTTCGGTGCGTTTCGCGTTCTTGCGACATGGATGACTAACCAATGGTTCAATAGAAAGTGTCATCAGTAACAACTAATCTCGTGTTGACCGCGCGCAAAGCCGCGAGTCTTTGTCTTAGTGTGTGGTGGTTTGGTTCAGGGGTCTCGACTCGGCTAGCTCTTGGTGCAACGTTGGTGTTTGCGGGCACAATCTTATATGCTCAAGCCAGCTCCAAACCGAGTGTATCAAAGAAGACACTCAAGACCGCATGAATGGATTTAAATCTAAACTCAACAGGCCTCTTTATGTAGCATTGTCTATCCATTAGCTATTTTTTATGTGTAGAATAATATATAGAAGGCGTGCGGCTACCACCCAAAAATAAGGTCAGAGACTTTGCCAATGATACCTTGTTGTTGCGGTGGCGCTTCCTGTGTCTCTCCTTGTGCTTTGACTCCCCAGTCCGCGCCAGGGGCTGCGTTTGCCTTGGGTCGTATCTGTGCTCCGGCCGGAGCAGTGGTTCTGAACGCAGATGTGGCAGGGGCCAATGTAGCAGCACGACCCAGAGTGGGGAAGCCCGTTGGCGAAGTTTGCACGGGACTCTTGGGCGTGAATTCAGGAGGGGAGGCGGATGCGACAGCAGGAACGTGCTGACCCACTGCGTCGCCAAAAAGCGAGGCCTGCGATGGATCCTGCAGACGCAAATGAGCCAATGCTAACGAAGCGGTCTGGGTACGCACCACTAGCCGGACCGCGATCATCATGTCCCCGTTGACAATGTCTCCGTCCCGCCTGACTGCGCGAACCGCGTCCAACGGTTGAAGATAGGTAATTCTGAACCAGTTTCCGCCCTCTGGTGCCAGCTCTGCGGGCGAACAGTCTCCGATTGCTTCAAATTGGGCGATGACAGCATGTGCACGATCCGGATAAAACCCCGAGACGATGAGCGCTACACCACCGGTGTGAGCGTGGAGTGACGTTGTGGCCTGGTTCGGGTTGGGCGCATTCAAGGTCGCGAGTGATCGTGACGTGCGCGAAGGCTGCTGTTGCTGGTAGGAAAAATTAAAGTTGGGGCCATCTAGGAGTGACTCGGTTGGAGGGGCGTCGTTGTCGATGATGGGTGTCGTTCGGTCGCGGGTTTTGGGGGCTGGTCTGTAGGACTGTTGGTGTACGCCAAGTTGGATCGGGACGGGACGTACCGAGAGTAGAGCGAGCCGGTTCCGAACGGGACAGAGGGGCCGTGGTCGCGTGGGACTGGTTCTTGCAGCAGCGGTGGGTTGTTGTAGTTTGAAAAGCCGGCAACGCTCTGCAAGACTCAGCGTGGCGGCCAAACGACGGCAATGGATACACACCTTTCCCTGCGTTGTGGACAGCAGATATCCCGGCACATACTTGGGCTCCTGGTTGAGCGAGTCGATGGTGAATGCGTTCGGCTGCGACGAGGTGGGGTGCTGTGACTGGAACATGGTGGGCGGGAGCAACAGTGAACCGGTCACATGACTTGCCACTTCGCCACATGGTGATCTCACCGCATCGTGGCGACCGCACATCACATAAAGCCCTGCACTTCACCACACTCATCCCACCACCATGGGTCGCAAAAAGGGAGGGAAAAATCCAGAGGGGCACAGGGCTGGCGGGGCTCGCTCGGGGTAAGTCCGTCGTTGCTGCTGACGACGACGACGACTGATGTACCTCCAGTGCCGGACGACCGAGAAAGGCCGGCCCGCTCACACTCAAGGCGTCCATCCGCGTCCATGCGCATGGTAAGTCTTTCGCGCTTTCATATTTCTGCTTTCATTTATCTTTGCTGCAGATCCAGCCCTGTTTGTGCGCCGCGACGCCATCCACCCTGCGCTCCGAGAGCTCATCGACACCCCTGCCCACTTTCTCCTCGCCTGCACGAAATGTGGCCACAGCGACCCCGCACATCTAGTTCAGGCAGTTCATACCTCTGAATCAGAGTTCTCCAGCTCAGCCTCTGCTGCGCCCTCTCAGTTTTCGCGCTCGGCGACTCCCCCTGTGGTGCCTTCGCTCCTAGTCGTCGACCCCTCCGTTCAAGTTCCGCACCTCGAGCTAGGTCCTCAGCATAAGACAGCGGTGCTATTCACTCCTCCGCAGAGCGTGAGCCCCGTGCTGTCACAGGAGCACAATCCGAACCAGGATGCGCAGATGGACGAGTCTACCGTTGCTCACGCCGAGTCGCTCCTCATGCTCAGCACACCCGTACAGACGGTCACCCAGCAGTCGTTTGACATACAGCAGGAGCCCATCTCCCATGAGGACATGCACCCGCACCAGAACCTCGCACAGTCCACACAGCAGCCGCAGCAGAGCCTCATGCAGCCATCTCACCTCGAGCAACCCATGCAATACGATTCCACGTGCCATTTCGCCCCGTACATCCATCAGACTCCGACCGAACCTTACCAAGACGCGTCAGTACAGGTCACCAACTCGGCCGAGTACCAGGTCTACCACCCGATCCAGAGCCATGCCGAGTCTGATGGTTACTGCTCCACACCGAACGCCACCGCCACCGCCACTCCTCCCTTCTCTCTCGATCCCTCGTCTCCCGTCCAGGCCCAGACTCAAGCTCAAGGATTCCATCAATCTCCTGTGTTGTATCATCAAACACAACCAGAATACGAACAACACCAACACCAACCTGCCGAATACGACCAAAACGCGTTCTACACTCAAACGTTTACGCCTGACATGTACATCCACCAACCCCAACCCCAAATCCAGTCACATCCCCATCGCTCATCACCCATCAAACCTGGACCCGCTTCGTGGCGCCACGCGCCTCATTCCTCATCTCTCACACCACCAGTTGCAGCCGTCATTTCGCCCCACTCGGTGCCAGTTCCAGTCAATCTCGATCCTTCAGGACCGGTTCATTTCCTGCCCACAGGCCAGCATAGCCAACGCAGGCGGAGAAGATGTGTAATTTGCATTAATGCGGGCCGTGGAGAAGATGCGGACCGATGCTGCGGGCGAGGCAATCGCCATTTATGTCCTTGGTACTCCCGACATGGCAGTCCTGGTAAGCCCTAATGACTTTCCGAACTCCCCATCGCTCTCTGACACGCGCCATTTAGAAAACATTATGGACATTCGGAATCCCAAGGACGTTCGCCAACTAAGCGCCAACCTCGTGTGATACCCTTTTCTTTTTTGGTCCCCTCTCTCGGACTTACCACACGCATCGTCATGAACACTTGTATCTATCGCGCAGTCTGAATTTTTGTTCATCTAATCTATTCTACCGGGTCTTATGTATCAATTGTCATGCGATGTATATTATATTCAATTTTATTCGTGTACTTGAAACCTCTGTTCGTCGTCCTCACGACCATACTCGGATATGCGATAGCCGATGGCGATGTGAAGATCGCACGTTCTGCCACTACAACCGCAAACAAACAAGCGTAAGGTACAACCCGAAGAATCAGCAAACAAGATACGTAACTGCCTCTATTACTTGCCCAAACTAAGCGTCGATTGCTCAATCCCAAACCCGGGACAGACCGCCGAGAGTTGGTCACTTAGAAACCTTTCCAAACTGAATCTCCTCATAATCCTTGGCGCCTGCATCACGAAACCGGTGGCAGGATTGGTTTGAAATGCAATGAAACTGTCATACAACGGCCTGAACACTCATTATAAACACACGCAATTCACGAAGATGATGGGGCCGAAAATCCAGGTTGACAGACATATGGTAAACGGTTACAAATCGGAACCCGCATGGCGTACCGATGAGCATAGATCCTTCAGCAAGTCCAAAATAAACATCATTCGGGTACCATTGTAATTAGACCAACATCCTGCTATAACCTGTCGAATGGCTAGCCGAATATATCAAATTGCTAGCCATACGCTGCGCCAGCCTGTGACCTTCGAGATTATTCTATGTGCTCCACTGAAATTTTTAACTTCAGCTTGACATACCAGCCACGTACGAATTCCGATGATGGATATATAAGAGCTGGTAGGCGAGGGCTAGTCAAAATGCTAAGTTCCTTCTCCCGCGCCTTTAGAGACGACTCTGCGCGTCGTAGAGCGAACACCATTGACTGGATCTTGAAGTGGCACGCTCAAACGGACTCAAATCTTTGGCCCCACAGCTACCTTTCAGGTAAGCTCTCTTGTTTTCGCAGCCCTTTTGCTCATCATGTATGTATCGAGCTTAGTGTTCGACCGGACGGTACTTGTTGTCAGACTAGTTAGCGGTAAGTCGTTCCCGGTGAATGCCAATAATATTGTGCTTATGTACCTGACGTTCTTTGCGTTAGACCACTGGAGTTCCAAGAGCTTCACCATACTCTCGTCGTTTCGGTTCAATGTAACATTGCTGCCATTTGTTTAGATTAGGTGGAACCGGTTGTCATACAATTCTTGTGTACTATCTATAGTCGTTTCGTCATAATATGAGAATCATGCATACACACCTGCTCAACAGCATATATGCGATAAAATAGAAGAAACACAAGTATTGATAAAACGAAGGGCTGGGAGATGAAAAAATTGATTATAATATGCTCCTATTGGTCATCATGGCGGTTCATGGTAATACATGGCAATGACCACACCATCCTGGTATATTATGCACTGAATACCTCAAGTGGAATGATGGGAGCTGAACTCATTCCTGACAAATTTTGTAGGTCCATCGCAATGGCTTCCAATCTGTATAGCATGATTTTCGACATTCTCAGTTATTCCCATGCTCGGTCATGCTGCCACCAGTTTCGTGATGTGAGCCACAACAATGCTTGCTAACTCCAACAGGCGCATACACCCGCCAGGGGACACATGTTCCATGCATGGCTACACTCCTTAGCTTGAAGAAACCAGTATAATGGAAAAGATAACTCAGATCCGGTATGGGCCTGGTGCAATAACGGGTACAGAGCACAATATTTTCAAGTTTTTTGAGTTAGTGTTCGGTCATCATATCGAAGGCATGCTTACAAGCCCCAAGAGACTCGACAATACAATAATCCATAGATACTACAGCTCTAGTTCGCTGGCGATAGGCTTCGACTGAACCTACTAGGCTGTCAACTTCAGCGCGCCTGCTTTAATCCCGTCCCCTCCCCACTGAGCTACCTCGCGAAGCATGTGCTTCTTCTTCTCCACTGACCCATTAGATCTCAATTCGTATAATGTTGCTACAATTTCCTAGTCAGGATAGCGATGATGAGATATCGGATCAAACCTGCCGAGGTTGTACAAGAATGGCTCCACAGCTACGAACGTGGCGGGGCTGTTTGTTAGCATCCCTTCCAGTAGCTCGATCGCCTTCGAAGAAAATTCATTAGCAACCAGTAACGACCGAGCATATTGCAAAAGCATGGCTCACCTCGTCCAACTTTCCGCAACTTAACAATACAACAGCCAGATTGTTTGCTATCTGTATTTGTGCATTACAGTGCCCCAGTTATGTTTGAACAACACGAAGCAGCTACCCCAGATACTTACCACTGCGTTCTCCCGGTCTTTCTGCCATGCTTCTTTCAACACTTCCTCGGCGTCACCCCACCGGCCAATCATGGCTGCCTCGAGCGCCCGCGTCAAGCTTTGTGTTGAACCATCGACGCCAGGATTCGCGACTACGCAGCTGGCCAAGGCGTGCGCTGAAGCTGAATTCCCCGATTCCATCGCGATGCGGGCGAGTGCAAACAAAAGCTCAGGGGAAGCGTCGTGCGAATCAGCCAATGGCCGAAGCATTGTCAAAGCACCAACATAATCCTGCCGAAAGCCACAAAAAACCGGGTTGTTGATATCCAAACACTCAATTCGTATGTTGTGAAATGACCTGCCAACTTACCTGCATCTCAATTAGCTGCGTTACGATCATCATACCAGTTCTTGTCCCTCTCTCTGCCCACATTGCCCCTATTGTACCTTTCGCACCTCCCCCAGATCGAGTAGCCCTCTTGCACATTCGAACCAGCCTAACCAATTCGTCCAAGTATCCTCTGAAATCTCCAGACCAGTACATCGTACGAGCTCGTAGTATATCCAACTCGTATGGGACGATTCGACGAAGTACAGGTGGGGAGACAGTACCAAGTACTACATAGAGATTTGTGCATTCGGCTGTTGCTTGGTTAAATAGTCGCATGCGTGCCAAAGATGAAAGCCGGAGCGACCACAGCTACAACTCAAGCAGTTATATGCCTCATCCACGATCTGGGCATAACTCTTACATCTAGGATTAAGGCTACTTCAGTCTCCGATGTCGCAACAATCTGGTCCTTGGCCATGCGAGCTAACGCTCTCCAGCTGTTCGACATCTAGTCCTACGTAAATTGTTCGAACGCTGAGCCAGGGAAAAATATGATACTTACGACCAATGCGTCAAGCGTTTGTTCTTCATACCGGCCAATGAGGTCCCGTTGAGGTCGTGCTTCTAGAGGCACGTATTTACTGAGGAGGGCTGTGAGAGGATCCGTCTACCAGATTGACTTGGTTGATAATGAATACAGAACGTGTTTGATTGAAACATACGGATGGGATAGGCAGGAACAGTGATGGATGGTTGATCCCTTGAATTATAATCTCGTTCGCGGGAGACAATCTGGGGGAAGCCTGAAAAGGATCTGGGATAGTAGTCATTTTATAAGTAAGTTGACACAGTGTTGTCAACTTCCGTGGTCGGACCCCCGGTCAGGAGCGGAGTTAGGTCATAAGGTCATGACCTTGACCTGACCTTTGACCCGTCAGATGCACGTGATATAGAAATGTGCTATGTTCCATATTGAGAACAGGTATCAAGAAATCAAACTATCCCGAACCAGTTGGCTGGCCGTTTACTCCCACAAGGTACTGTTCGGGTCATTTTGGTCTTCAGGCTTGGCACTCCTGCTGCCCAAAAACCTTTTGCGCGCCTCCAAACCAATTTCTCGCCACCTAAATAATTATGGTCAAAGATGTTTGCTAGGGTATTTTATCGTGCCCACCGGAAGGCGGTCCGTGCTAATCTCTGAGTGCGTGGTTCGCTATTTGTGGCATCTGCCTCCGCGCCCGTCGCCGCTTCGTCCTCGTCTGACATATCTTAGTCTGCATTGACATCTGAATTAAATGCCCGATTCCGGCACTTGTGTTGTCCTCTACACCGTCCTAAGGTTGCGTGTCAGGCTCGGCCGTTATATTGGAATCGCGCTGACGGTTTGATCGAGGAGCGTTGATCCCTTCGTGAAGACGCGTGAGTCGTAGGCTGATTTGGAGCTGAACGGCTTTGCAAACGGCTGGGTCGTGAGCCAATTCTGCAGATTTGTATGCATTGTTCACATCTTTGAAAAGAGGCCTTCACATCCGGTAGACGCACGGACGATGGAAAGAAGTCGGTACGCAAGTTCTGCAAAGGTTTCTGCACATCAGATACGGGCCTGATCGCCAAATCAGCCTGAATTTAGGCTACAGCGATGGTCGTATTCGTAGTCCGCTTGCACAGGGTAAGTTTACAGGGTCCTGTTTGGGCAAGCTCCAGACAAACGGCTAGACTGGGGTTGGTATTACATCGGCATATACCCATATCATGTGTTATACATATTAATTCCGCATATGGCCATGCCGCCAAAGGATGACAATACATATATTATGTCTAGTTGAGTAGCGGATTGGCGTAACCAGCGGTTTGCCAACAGAGCGAAACGGTTAAAGGCGGGCATGCAAGTTCGACTTGTATTGGGCTCGACCCACCAACAAGCTCTTGTTTGATGACCGTATGTCTTTAGACATCATTCACTCTGTCCTAAGCGGGGAGTACCGGGGTGCGCCGATGATATGAACACACAGTAAGTTGTAAATTAACTCACAAACGCGGCGATTGTCTTAGAGATGATAACCAACTATTTGAGTCCTCACAAACTACTCAACAGGAAAACGTCCAAAAGTCTAGGAAACGTTACAACGGGTAGTCTCGAACAGTCCAAATTTGGACAGAAGAGTGGCCTGCTGTACCACTCCACTGCTTACACCATAGTTTGTCCGAATAAGACCCTGTAAACTTACCCTGTGCAAGCGGACTACGAATGTGACCATCGCTGTAGAGTGATCGCGCCTGCCTGGTTACACCGTAAACAGTCGCAAAGAAATAAAAGTCGCTTACTTACTCCACCTCTGCGCTGTTCTAAACGCTCCCGCACACACATGTTTTCGTCAGACAAAGGCCTCTTCACGCCTGCATACAATTAAATTACCTGCATGGATTTGCCTGCTTGGAATTGATCGTTTGAAAAGAACGGTAGAAACAGTCGCTTGGAAATAATATACGGACTCATCGGTCGCAGGCCTGGCTCCTTTGGATTGAACTAGTGATATTGATAGAGTGTTAGATCCCGTAGAATACTTCAATAGATATAATCAACTGGATCACTTAGGCAACTTTGTTATCTTGGTTGACAATCCGAAAATCCGATACATTCAAGCAAAATTATAGGAATTAGAAATGACAGACAAGGGAAGAGTGTTTTTATAGACAGTTCCTTGTACAAACAGACGCATACATGGATGAGATGGTTAAGGAACTTGGGTACACAAGCGGGTGCTCGTGGGTTGGATAAGGTGCGCGTGAAATAATCGGAAATAAGGGTACAGGGGGTCGGAAAATATTTCGGTGCAACCCAACTGCGAAACATGAGCAAGTACTGAAGGGTTGGAGAGGTGATGCCTTACATGGAAGGGATTCGTGTAGATCGTGTCAATGAACGGATCACGATCCTTGCTCCAGAGTGCAAAAAGTCTGCCCTGTGAGACAGTACAGATCTCTTCAGGGATATCGTTTCAATGGCTATGAACACGATACAAGTTGCACATCAAAATTAGGACGTCGTCGAGATTCATGTCTGCCTCTTGCGTGATGTTAGCAGCGAGAGCGAGCAGCCCCAGGGATATTTTATTCTGAATTTACCCCACCAAGCTCTCATCATCTTTCTTCGGGGTGGTGATTCGGAATCTTAAATATCCTGTACACCACGCGCTCCAGTGTGAACGATTAGTGCAATACTTGGTGTTATTCATCTCAAAGTAGTCTCATGTCCAGTTCTTTTTATGATTAGTGTGCTGTATTGTGAGTCCGAACGTGTACAACGTAGAGGGGAGAGAAAAGTGAAGCCGGGGTATACCGGCCACGGCTAGCCACATACACCAAATCACGTGTCCTGACGGTCAAGGCACTGGTCAGAGTTGACCTGACCTGTGCGGTCAAGTCAGCTGACCCTTTGACCCGTCAGGAATTCTTGACGGGGCAATCAACTGGATACGTGACGAGACCGGTTGAAGCTTCAGGTTGATTCCAGGCTTGTCATAGTATCATACTATATTATGCTGGGCAGCCTGCTGCACTTGATTGTTTATATTCACAGAGGAACGTCTGCCAACGATTCATACGATCCCATACGATGAGCAACAGGTAAGAAGTCCAATAAGATGGATTTCAAATATAATGATCAGGCTCTCCACGAGCTCCTAATGAAAGGTAGGGATCGTACGATGAATCTACGTACGGCTAGCAGCCGTGGCATCAAAAATAGTCTCAGGGCGCTCAGAAAGTGCATGAACATCGTGAAAGCGCTCCCTCAAAAGGTCTACTACGTCACGCTAGCCATGTGATTTAGATAAAACTGAGCGTAGCTCCCTCTGTGGATAGTACCCACTTTGGTCATCATGCCTTTTAGGAACCCTTTGGATGTAAACAATACACATTGTGGATTCTACCAACCAACGATCACAGGTCAGCAGCACCGACAGGAAAATCAAGAGAGTAGCACAAACCATTTTTTGGAATAAACTAACAACTAGTTGTAGTGGCATTCCCGGTCGGAGTTGCATTGGTGCAGGATCGAGTGAGCCTGACAGGTCTGCTTCCCCATACGACGTCTCGTGTCTTCCAGCAAATGTACAATTAACATCAGACAGCACCGACTCGTCGGGATATTGTTCGCGAAGAGTGTCTACAAGGGACAGCAAACGTTTGCTTTTGTGCAGAATGCCATAGGGAGGATGAAACTTACCGATGGCATGCTGCAGTCGGTCTCGAGTGATATATCCTAGCAGCTGCTCCCCGTTTACCACAGGAAATCCCCGGAAAGAATGTTGCTGCAACGTAGCCTCTACAATCCGATGAAGAGTGGGAGAACAAATATCGAATAGGCTGGACTTACCCAACTCCTCAACTGTGTTGTGATGAGCTCCTATTGAGACAATATGTTCTCGGCGAACCATTCGACTGGCAGCGGTTTGCCCCTGATCCCTGTAATCGGCTGTTGTCGAAAGGAATGGATAGCCATGCAGAGCAATCCAGGCATCATATATGCCCTCCTTGCCACCAAATGCGTCGCCCACCCATTTGCTTACTTGATTAGAACTTAGCTGCATACCACACGAAATGCGCGAGAAAATCACGAACCCATAACTGCAATCATGATTGGCAGTACGTGTGACAGAGCACCGGTGAGCTGCATATGCAGGTCAGTGCATTCCTTCGCGTAGTTTCGTGCGGCACATACTTCGAACATGATGACAACGAGAGAAACTGTCAATGTATAAATGAGATTAGCAGAGTATATTAGGCTATCCTACTCACTAGTCATTCGAGTAACCCCACCTAGCATTGCAGCCGCCCCAATAACCTGTTTTGGGATATTGTCGCGTTTGTTGACTTAGCACACATGCAGCTGTCAAGCTTACAGAATAGAAGCCAGGAGAAATGCATTCTCCCTCTGGAGCACATGCCGAAAATATCCAGGCCATTGGATGGGCACGATGCCATCCTTGCCTGAAAACCGAGTGGAAGATTTTGAGGATTAGTCACCGAAGCAAAGTAGCCGCAGATTCTCAACCAACATTATTATTCCTACAGCCCTGCCCATCGTAGCTCCAACTGCAATAGTTGGTAGGAATATTCCTGCTGGGACCTGCGGAGCCTTGATCGTAAGTGCCGATATTCATGGCAACTCAGACATGTAGAACCGACCTTCATACCAAACGTCCATGCGGTAAGGCCTACCTTAAGACCGCACGTTAGGAGCAAGTGAAATATATTCTGCCACATGGATGATGGACTGACACAGGTTCATCACCACAAATTGGATTGTTTAGGCAACGATGAGGATACTCACTTGCATAAACCGTGGTAATCTGGTTTAGTTGACTCGCACTCTTGGAAGAGGTTTGCAACTAATTCCGAGCTTTGCACGCGCATAAAGGCAATCTACGCCATGTCAAGCACTGGCTGGCAAGTGCTATTCGAACCTACCGGGTAGCTCATGACTGCCGTGAACGCAGTGACGCATACGACTTCCATCAACGGCCATTCTTTTATCCAAGAACGGTGCCTGTGAATAGCCGAGGCAACATTAAGCTTGATGAGTAAAGCTCCGGAGAGGCCCTGTTTGAATTGGTGAGTGTATAACTGCATCTATTGATCTGAAGTCATAAAACGTACACCAAACACGCTCAAAATCATCCACGGTACCTAGAGGAAGTACACTCATCAGTGAATCGCCGACTCACGATGTTTCCCGAATACCTACAAGCTCGAATCCTCGCCAAGGCGCACCAGCAGTGACCTACTTGCTGTCATCTTAACCTACTGGCATAAAAGCCTTTGCGCTGCTCACACACCTGGAATAGTACCAACTTTCCTGTTGCGAATACATCTG
The DNA here is from genome assembly GCA_016906575.1 of Ceratobasidium sp. AG-Ba. NCBI lineage: Eukaryota > Fungi > Basidiomycota > Agaricomycetes > Cantharellales > Ceratobasidiaceae > Ceratobasidium > Ceratobasidium sp. AG-Ba. Next base: position 1,583,433 of record CP059611.1, on the reverse strand, counting down.
TCCATTGAAGTGTCACAGCAGCCAAAACAGCGCAGACGAATGCACGCCACATCACATGTGCCCGCGAAAACAAATCGAGTTCTTCAAGCCCAAAAAGTACACCACCCAAGGGCGAACCGAACGCAACTGCTACCCCCGCAGATGCAGCGGCTGACAGGATACGGCGTTTCTGAGCTGCAAACCCGATATCAAGATCGAGTGCTCAAAAAGCGGGCTTTCCTTACCTTGATTTCCTCGGTATTTGGATACTAAGTCAAAGTATATAGAGGCGATACAACAACTAACATGGACCAAGGGTCCCTCGAATGATACGCCTCAGTAATTTAGGAGCAGCGATTCTGAGGACCAACTCACCTCCTTGCCCAACGAGAGCCCCGAAGCAACAGCCAGCGCTAGGCCAATCCCTTTCACCAGTAGGGTCCAGGGCGATAAGAAAAGATCCAGCACATAGCCATTAAGTATCTGATGGTGAGAGTCACCGCAGAATAACGGAGGCGCCGATATGCTTCAGCTTTTGTCTGAGGGACAGATGAAAAAAATACTCACAGCTTTAATTTCAGGAACTAATAGGGTTTAGTGAACGAAGGTGCCTGAAATATAGACACGTACTTCCCGTGTGAAAGGCATAGGGAGCGTACGACTGAACGAGTATTGCCGCACTTCCAGAGTATGCAACCTGTATGACAAGCATGTAAGCAAGTAATGAGCCCACAAGAGATTATTTACCGCCAGTACTACATAAGTAGACGCCTGAACCAAAGACGTCAAGAAGGCTGAATGAATCCTAAGATATTGGCTCCACGTATTCCATTCGTTGCATTCTTCCCCGGCTATTGGTGCGCAGAGGCTGTAAGAAGGTGCAACTCACTTGAAACGACACTCACGATCGAGTCCACTGCAACACGCAATCTCGTTGTAGAAGAATCCATAGCTACAGCGGCCGGTACGTATGTCACCGAGCCTTTATGTGTTTCAGGTTATGGGCTTTTGCCTTTTGGGGCGGTTAACCCAGATTTGACCTACCAGGCAACTAGGACGTCCAACCAAGCGCCCACAAATCCAACCGAAATCCCAGTAGCAATCAAGACCATCCTGAAGAATATTCTAGTTGCAGTATGAACGAGAAGGAGCGAACAGCTATCTCACCACACACGAGATTGGTCAAGGAGTGGAAGCATGATGCCCCTCAAGCCGAGTTGAGATTGCATAAGGTGCTTTTGAGTACGTTCGGCAGCTTCTTCTTGTGTCCAGTCTATGAGGCATTTAGTGAGCAGACCGCACCGAGAGTTTTTGGAGGCTCACCTATGGTTGTTCCATCATGGTAGATGCTCCTTCGGGCTGATCCGTTCCATGGCTCCGAGGCCCAAGGATCCATGTCCTGGGACATTTCAATACTCTCGAAAGCAGATGTCTGGCCTGCAGATGGGTCAATAATGGGAGCTACACCTTTGCTTTGCCGCTGCTGTACATCATCCCACTGGGCCCAAGTGTCGTCGAATCCCGGTGTCTGGGATGCGGCAGACATGGTTGTCAGAACTGCGCGGCTCATCTGTGGCTGTGCTAGCCAGCACAGCCACCCGCCGGCTCTTAATTTTAACCTCGACCGCACCTCGAACCTTCTTCCTGGCAGAATGGCAGGTCGTGCTTTCTCGGTCGCCTAACCAGCCGCTGTACTAATAGTATACTACTTCTAGGCCTCACTCTTGCCGAACAAATTGCCCAGTTGGACGACGCAGCCCCCACGGATGTCGACATTGAACGCTTCGACCAAGATTTAGCACAAGATGGGGAACTCCACAAAGACCTGTTGGCAGGTAGAAGCCATTATTTGGATGTAGAGTATGTCTGTCATACATTATTCCGCCCCCATTTTCTCATCCCTTCCAGTACATCATCTCTACGCAAACAACGAGATGCACTCGTAGATGCTAAATATAACGGAGCTCGGACAGCGAGAAATCAGCTTTACGAATTCGGCGGAGATTCAGATGATAGAGAGTCTGAGAGCAAGAGTGGCGGCTCTGAAATTTCGTCTGAGGACGAATTGCATGAACGAGAGGAAGGTGGGTAGCATGGCGCCTACGCTAGGACACTACTCAATAATTTCGTGCAGATGATCAGACAGGGATCGAGCGTGGAAATGGGGCCTCCTCTGGCGGAGATCAATTCAGAGATGAAAATGACGAAGACAAATATTCAAATCCTCTATCTTCCATCCCCAATGAGCGTGGACCAGACCAACTTACAGAATCTCTAAGGAAGAATCGTGAAGCAGATAAGGAGAAGGGACGGGCAGTCATTCAGCAACGTGGTCTGTTCGACTCGCTAGTTGAAATTCGCATCCGAATGCAAAAGGCTGCAGTAGCCGCTAATCGACTTCCACATGTCAGTCCTGCTAACACTCTGAATGATACCTCTCTAACGTCACTTCAGCCCAACCAAATCCCTCCGTATGTTGCTTCAGATGAAGGTCGACAAGCTGCTCAAAGTCTTCTACGAGAAACCCTAGCATTTTCTCATGACTTATTCGCTCTTCGTAAAGTATAGTGCCCGAATTTCCACATATACACGATGCTCACACTCTCACAGAGGCTTTTCGATGCAAACGAGCCTGACATTCAACCTCCCTGGCCGAAACGGCGCAAGTTAGAATCTGAAGGCGACTACGAAGAGCAGGTTCATGAAGCCACAACTTCTGCAGCAAAAATGGATGCCGCGTAAGTACAGCCATTGTGATCCCCCAGACGCTGGGTCTGACAGACTCCATAGATATCACCCGTCATGCGTGCAAACACTACACAAATGGTCTTCCAAAATTGCAGCTGTGACGCCAACTCTGACCAGTCGTAGCAAATCGTTTAGGGGTGGAGGTGCACCACATTCGGCTGTTGAGTTGATCGAGGATTCACTAGGGGAGTCTGGGGTGAACGGGGGGAAAGCTATCGGACGGACGCGCACCAATAAATCCGGAGGAGCAAGAATTGGCACCGTTGTACGCAAGGGAGAGAGCGAAGAACAAGACAAGAATAGCATAGAAGGAGATGCGGAGGTGTTTGATGATTTGGACTTTTATCAGTCTCTTCTGAGAGACGTGATCGACAGTAGGACCGGTGGAGACGGTGAGCATTGCGATGTAATTATGGTCGGCCGCCCTAATCCAGAGCTTTTCACCAGAGGTCAAAGACTGGGCCACCCGACAAAAGCTTAAGAAAGCCAAAAGGGTGGTAGACACCAAGGCGTCTAAGGGTAGAAAACTCAGGTTTGCGTCTAACACCCATATCCTCCCATGTGTTCACTCAAAATACCAGATACGAGGTCCACGAAAAGTTACAAAACTTTATGGTTCCATTATCAACCGGGACCTGGCACGAGGAACAAATCGACGAGTTGTTTGCAAACTTGTTGGGTCGAGGCATCGGTCCGGATCGCTCTGTATTTGTGTAGACTATTGCGTGTTTGCGAAAGGAGCGCGAGGCGTTGCATGACATCCTCAAGAATTAAATATGGATTTCAGTCCATCCGTGGTTTCAACGTTTGCATAGCGCACCACCTAAAACTTGCTTCGATACAGTAATTTGATGAGCAAATCAAATAAACAGAGGATACATGGACCAGAATAGCAAACTAAGCGCTGCTGTGCTTTTCAAACCGCACGCACAGCCCACTCCGACCGAAGGCGCGTAGCGGCCGTGTTTCCTTACCATGGAATTCCAATGCGATGACCTTTTTACGCAAGCAACCGTTATTTCAAGTACTTCTTGCGGGCTGTGGTATTTTATATATAAACCTTAGGTGCCGTAGGTGCGCGCAACCCCGAATCATCCCCTCGTACTCCGCCTTCTTCTGAGAGCCACGCAATTCAAAATTTGCCCTTGCTCATGACATCCTCTCAAAGACTGCTATGCTTATTGCTTCTTGGGCTGTCACTGAGAGTATCTGCTTATCCCTTCGAGCGCTACCCGCCTCCAGTTGGTCGAAATGAGTTTGTCGGGCGGCAGCAAGTGCCGACTGCTACTTCGCTGGTATCGTCTGTAACACAAGCTACCTCTCGTGCATCAACAGCTGTAACTCGGAGTCAAGCGACCACCCAGTCACGGTCGAGCGCAATATCGCTCACTTCAACGCCGACGAGCACCCAGGCTGTTTCAGTGACATCGGCCGGTACAACAACTTCGTCTCGATCTTCAGCCGTTAGCACATCTACGCAAAGTTCAAGCATCTCCAGAACTTCTTCCAACCCATCCTCCACATCGCCGTCGTCAACTTCTGCTACCACGTCCCCAACGAACACAAGTACATCTGGATCTCATGGTATTTTCTCAAAGGACAGCCCATACTATTCCTACGCTATTGCGGTTACAGTTGTCGTCGGTGAGTCGGTGGAACCCTATTCTAGGCAGGGTACTAAGTGGTATTGCAGCTATTTTTAGTTTCCTCCTCCTAGTTCTATTCATCCGTTTCCTCGTGCAATGTTTCACCAAAAAACCCAAATCCAGGCCCATATTCACCAATCTCGGTGCGCGCGAACGGAGATATTCCGAAGAAAGCGATCTCCATTCTACGAGACACCGTGCCACTTCATCTTACACGGTTCAAACTACCCCGGACATGCGCCACAAGGATCTACAGGCAGATACCAGCGAGCGTCGTTCATTCTTATCAACCGAAGACGTAACGCTATATGCGCCTGGGAACCATAATAACGCCGGGCCAATCCGCTACAATGACGAAGAGCCCGCGTACCCCACCCGTGCGCGCAGCTTCTCGGGCAGCTCTAGTTCCGGCCCTCACACGGCGGCTGTACCATTCGTTTCTCGTCGCCCGGCCACAATGTCTTTTTTGCACAGCCCACCAGCCACGAACCCAGCCTTTATCGTTGATCCCGGCTCCGAGTCTGGCCATTCGGAAGAAACCCAAGGGCAGCTGAAGAGCGTTCCCGAGGAACCTGCGGCCATTCCTAATGCAACATCGAATCTGCTACTTGCTCGAGCAACCCATAGCAATGCTTACAGGCAACAAACACTCGCATCAGGCACCACAGATTTATCTCGAGCGGCGAGCACAGCGTCTGCCTATTCGCAGATCTCTACATATTCAGCCGCACCGCCTGTCCCTCGGGTGCCGGCCCAATACGCCCTCTCTACCCAATCTCAACTTTCACCAGATTTATCTGCCGCCTTGTCCTCAATGCGGGGCCGCACGGTCTCAATGGACTCGACCGATATTGACACTATCAAAACCACTGCGCCTCCTACTGAGGAGAGTACCGTTGCACCAAGCGCCGCTGTCGCACGGCCTCGGCCGGGGCGAGCCGGGTGGCCTGGCCGGGCACCAGCATCAATTCACGGACCTGATCTCTATTTCGGACACTAGTGGCTGCTGCCGCTGATTGTTCAATGCGGTTTACCTCTATTTATTGACCCCTCATTTCCCTCGTTCTTATTTCTTTACCATTTGATTAGGACCTATTATGCTCCCTACCTAGCCCAGATCTTTTATTTTGATTTTTTTTAACATGATTTGTCCCATACTCCAACCCTGGCTTGCTCTCAAATCTCAGTTGTTCAAGTGCTCTGTGTACAATACTTCTCACATCAATCCGCATTGCGAGACTTCGTCTGGATCCTCAGGCTGCGTCAGAAGAAACATACCTCAGAATCACTCTATCGTCTTAAGCGCTGTATAAATGACGCAACTGGTGAGTCGAACATCGCGCATTTCCCCCGGAAGTGCTGGTTCACTGCGGATTGAATGGTTTCACGGTCGACGGATTGGACGATCAGACTACCGCAGCGATAGCAAAAGTGGCTATATGCGTATGATATCAGCAAGATGTTGAACGAGCATCACCAAAGTTGTTACCAGTTGCACCCAGGTGTCATGCACTGGTGCAAAGCCCCGTTGTTAGTGGGTGCCATCATAGTTACTAGCATTTCCATACCGTCATGTGATAGCATCCCTCGTTCTTGCTGATCGGTGTTTTGCACCCGGGACAATCCTGTTGATCGGTGGAACTGGTTCAGCAAAGAGTACGGTAGCCGCATCGATTCGCTGACCTTCCATCCTTCTGCGTCCATCAATTTCTTAAGCTCGCTTGTCCCATCACAAGAGTGATTCTCATCGCCTTCTATGGTTAAATTGCAATTCTTGCACCATTTATGTGAGCAATCCGGTAGGGGACAAGTAATAGTACTCTCTTCGGCATCGAGATCCGCGCGCACGACAAAGGCAGCCCGCTGGCCTGTGAAATAAAGCCAGTTTAATTCAGGGTCAACACAGGCAACAGGCTCAACTTGCATTTTCTGCAATGAACCATGGTGGATAGTGAAGTAAGCGAAAGCTCGACATAAATCGCATATTGCTGTTCTGTCAAGCCGATTGTTTCAATCAAGCCCTGACCTACGGCTGATACCAAACCGTTTCAGTCATGAATTACACCCGCCAGACAGAGAGTAAACCTCACTTCCTTGAGTCGGGCTTCCCTTGATCGAGTGGCAGGTTGGACAAAGAATAGGAAATGTCCTAGATTCCAATTTGGACTGCACGTAGTCACGCATACATTCGCGACAATATGGGTGGTCGCACCCATCCATAGGAGCTAAAGCGCCAGCATGGAATGTTTCGAAGCATATTCCACAGTCGAAAGCGTGCCCAGAACTCGACTCTTGAGCGAGCGCCGTCAGTAGTTGGTCCTCGGCATCGAATTCTTCCTGCATTCTTAGGGCCAAAAGCGCGTCTTCAGACATCCCAGAAGGATGTCCATCGGTCTTTCCGGAGAGGTCGACCGACCTTTTGATTAGCGTATCAGAATCTGCGCCTCTAGGTCTACTATCCAACGCATTGTGAGCGTGATGCTAACAATATAGTCAGAGTCTTATCCTGGATTGAAACGCGACTATCACAAACCAGCTCTCGTTCTAGGCGCTTTAATTTTGCCCTCAAATCTTTGATTTCATTTGCTGCTTTCTTGGCTTCGGCTTCGGCCTCTCGCCAGCGCAGGGCCCCTGCGTTCGCTTCATAGACCGCAGCCAGCCTTGTGCCTCGTTCTTGCTGCGGGTTTCGCCACTCGGCTCTGCAGACAAGGTGGGCCGAGAACTGGGACATCAGTTGTGCCTCCCACTGGAGGGCCGATGATTTCACCCCCGTCGGAACGTTGAGCAGTGCGGCCAAATAGTTGGCTGTGGCAGCAGCAGAGCTAAATAATATCAACCCGGCACCAGAAGGATGTTCCGGACGGGAGTGGGAGTCGAATATAGCGTATATACACGGTATATCGCTTTTTGAAGTCGTGTCTTGTTTTGAGTCTAGGGTAACGGGAATCCGGAACACGGAAACTATTTCCGGTGGTCGCGTAATGAGAGCAGCAGTGATATCTCCAGGTGCCTGCGAGGCTTGAAGAGAGCTGGGGTGGCAACAAGCAGTGTTATTGGCAAGTTTGAACTGAGAAATTAGGTTTGAACTTACTTGACTGCGGTCAGAAATGATTCAAATCCTACAAGTTTATCCTGCCTATCATAGACCTTCATAGCTTGACGAAATAATGGCAAAGGGAAAAGTTCATCGGGTTCAAGATGATCTCCGCTAGGCCAGTGGGCGCAGATAGCAGTTGCGTCCTGTAAGCACCGAACTTAGGTTTCCACACAAGGTTTTCATCAAATCTGCCTACATGATGTGCCTCAACAGAGCTCAGCCATCTCACCAAGCTCATACCAGACATGCCTTGTAAAGAAGCATCGAATGTTACACGAATTGCATTAAGAGCAGCCAGTCCACAGGCAGACGGTGCGCCTTGGCTATATTGGCTGGTACCAGGATAAGAGATTACATGAGTCTCGCCATGAAGAACACGTTCCAGTTTCATATCGAGGGACAGATGGTCTGCAGGCTCTACTAGGAGTTTAGCAACTGGAGGAGATACCGCTTTGTACGAATAGGACGCCTTTGAGGCCTTGTGCTTTGATGACGAACTGTGTGACTTGCTGGAACTCGACGTGACTGAACCGGTTTCTTTGAGTGTCGCCTGACGGTCGCGTTTAGACCTTTCGGCAGATCGAGGGCTTGTAGCTGATGTTCTCCCATCAAGATTTTTGGCTTTATCGGACATCCCGGAGAATAGACCAATGTACGGAACGCCCGTGATGAATGTGACCTCTCAGACGGGGTTTGTGGTGGATTAGCGGTGGCGCGGGCAACTGTTTGGCGCTCAACACCGGGGAAATCTTAGCGCCAATGGCGTTGGGCGCCTGGTGTTTGCTCTCAACCACCACTGTTCCAGATCAGCAAACAGCCATGGTGAGCAATCCCCGTTTGCTGTATTTATCCCCAACTGAATTACATTTTCATCAGGCATCCGCACCCCCTGGTCTTTGGGTCCGTAGGTTGACTTCATCTGTGATTTCCCAATCTGACATTTTGTAGGCTGAGTACCGTAATCCTGAGGGAAGGATATATTGGTACAACGTGAGTGGCAGAAAAACGTGTCGACCGAAAGCTCATCTTTTATCCAGACTCAAACAAAAGTCAGCTCATGGGAGAAGCCAGAAGATCTAAAAACCCCGTTCGAGGTTCGAAGTTTGGTGCGCGAGCTCGGACATGGCTAACTTGTTGTTTTGACAGAAAGCTATGGCTTCTACTCCTTGGAAGGAGCATGTATCTCAGGGCCGCAAGTATTGGTACCACGTACGTACCCTAGACTAGTCGTCTGAACAGTGGCTTACTGGACTATTCAAGTCGCAAACCAAAGAATCGAAATGGGAGATGCCGCAGGAACTTGTTGAACTGATGGAAAAGGTCAACAAGGAGAATCCACTACCCGCAGGCCTCCCGTATGCTCCTCCCTCTCGCCCACTGTATGTGGTGCTTACCCGTTTGTAGTCCCAGACCTGGTGCTCCCAACTTCGCTGCCGGTCCCTTGAATCCCGGCGACCCAGGTTTACCAGCTGTCCCCGGCCTCCCCATCAATCCTACTCTGGCCCTTGTTGGTCCAGGTGGCATGCGTCCTATGGGCATGCCAGGTGCCCATAGTGTACCAGGCTACATGCCGCAGCCTGGAATGCCTGGATTCATGGCTAATCAAGCTGTAACGCCAGGTGGAGGGACTGCTCTTCCTACGCGGCCTAACATGCCTGAGGACCCAGTAATCCCACCAGGGGGCTTTCCGACGCATGACGAAGCCGAAAAGGCATTTGCGCATTTGTTGAAGAAGGCCGGTGTAGACGCAACCTGGACCTGGGATCGCACTATGAGGGCTATTATTACTGATCCATTGTACAAGGCTTTGAGTTCTTTGGCCGAGAAAAAGGCTGCTTGGCAAAAGGTACGTTCTCAGCAACTTTTTCAGTATTGCCTTAACAAGCTGGGTTTTGCATTAGTACGTTGAAGCGATTAAAGCGAAAGAGAAAGAGGAACGCGATGCCCGGATAGCCAAGGCCCGCCCTGGGATACGCAAGCTCTTGACCGAGTCCAAGGATATCTTTTACTATACCACTTTCCCGACTGCGGACAAGTTGTTTGCCAAAGTCTCCGCGTGGAATGCAGCCAAAATTGAAGACGAGCGCAAGGCGATCTTCGAGGAATTTATCGAGGAGATGAAGAATGCCGAAACGGTTTGTTGAATATATTTCGCTCTACTCTAGCGCTCATTGGCTTGTTTTAGATAAAGCAACGTGAACTCAAAACCAAGAACATTGCTCGAATTGTTTCGTTATTCAAAGAACTCGAGGTGGATGTTCTTACGAAGTGGCGAACCGCCCAACAGAGGGTTTTAGACTGTGATGAGTGGCGCAGCAATGAGGAGCTGCGTACCCTTGGCCCCCTAGATATGCTACTGGCATTCGAGGATTATTCTCGTGCTCAAGAGCGAATATATCAGGAGGAAAGTCAAAAACGAGCTATGGAAAAGACACGCAAAGACAGGAAAGCGCGCGAGGCGTTCAGAGTAAGTCAACCTATGCTACCTTTGATGAACCGACTTTGATTAGTGCTACAGGAACTTCTCAACGAGCTTGTCAAAGACGGGCATATCCGTGCTAAGACTAAATGGAAGAGTGTCTATACTCGGTTTGCCGAAGATGAGCGCTATCTCAACCTTCTGGGCACACCAGGCTCAAATCCTATTGAGTTGTTCTGGGATGTGGTGGATCAGCTGGACCAAGCGCTTGACGAAAAAGTTGCTCGGGTCAACCGTGCACTGGACGGAAGGGGGGTCAAGTTCAGTACTATAATGACAGAAGATGGGCTCCGGGAAGCAATCAAAGGATCGCGTGAGATACAAGGGATGACCGATGAGGACATTACGGAGGTTTACAATACGGTAAATTGTCCTTCAACAGCCGCGAGTTGTTGGCTGACATTGCCTTGCAGTTTAAAGACGAGCTCAACCAGAAGACGGCCGAGGAGACAAGAAAAGCCGAACGGCGAAAGCGACATCAGATTGAGGACTTGCGTAGTGCACTGAAAAAGATGGATCCTCCTGTCGGACTGGACATCACATATGAACAGGTAACCTTCACCGTTTCTTGGTCTTGACAAATACCCACGTACTCTGCCTAGGCCGTCCCGCTTATCCAGGACCTAAAGGAGTTTAGAGCAATCGAGGACGAAGAAACTCGGGCTGCTGCTTTCGCAAAATATGTCCGCAAGCAAAAGGTTTGTTCCAAGTGCCTCAACTATATATAGCTAACTTGTGCATACTTAGGAAAAGCTAAAGGAACTTTCTGAAGACGGAGGTTCGACTACGAGCAGGAAACGCAAAGAACCATCGCACTATTACGACCGAGATTCAAAATCCGCTCGTCATCACCGGGACTATGACGATCGCCGGCACACGCGAGACGATGACTACGAGCGAGATCGAGATCGAGAGCGTGCTCGCGACCGGGACCGAGAGCGCGACCGCGACTATCGCAGCTCACGGTATGAGCGCGACGACCGGGAACGTGATCGAGAACGCGAGCGGGATCGCGACAGGGGCCATCGGTCCGATCGGCACCGCCGCGATACGATGGACGTCGATTCACGGGCCCCTTCGGTTAGAGAGCTCGATTATTCGGATGACCGTGCTCGCAAAGCTCGCATGGACGTTGACGGACGAGAAGATAGTCCAGAAGAGGGGGAGATATAGTCGCATGTTCAATGGCATATTGTGTAACTGGGGATTATGCTCCATATTTAATTTCAAACTGCTGTGGGCGTAGCCTCTGTCGTTTGATAGTCCCTAAGCCTTGATAGCCCCCTATATCCACCCTCGGGCATTTTGCCCTATTCTTTCAACTTTAGGCTCCGAACCTAGTTGCATGAGGGACTGTAGTATGATTATTGGTTTTGCTGGGTCGATATCAACATTGAGCGCTGCACCTGCCCGCCCAAAAGAGTGTTCAAATGTCATAGTGCGATCATGTCACGTTGGATCGAAACTCGGCCGGACTTTACTATGTGGGATGGAGGAAACCCTCCGTTCGACAAGGTTATAGGATGGATGTACTGCACGCAAAGCACACGATCATTCCCGAGTTGGAGGGCATATATGATTGGAGTGGTTGCCCGAGTGGTCGAAAGAAACCCAGCAGTCACGGGCGAGCAAGGGCCCCGTGTCAAAGACTCACAAACACGGGTCGCTAACCAGAGGCCTCGCCTGCGAACCTGCCCCATCCTTCAACTCGGACAATTGACCGGATTTCAATCTTGGTCTCATAAACCCGACTGTCGGGCAACAGCAACTGTATAACATGAATGCATATGGGTGCATAAAACCGGTAAGATGATACAGTGAAATCAGATGGACGAAGGGTACAGCATCTATAGCGGCACATGTGTTAGCTTTGCAGCAGATAAAGATTGAGAAATTTGGCGTACTACTCGCACACTCGCACCAAACGCATGGGGTGGGATGTTGCTCCTGAATTTGCTCTTTACGACTCCCGAGTTTCCGTGTGGGCGTGTTACACGTCTGGATAAGAGTAGGGATAAGAGGCGGGCGGGAAGGAGCGGAGTAGAGCACTGACCCCCAGATGACCCGAATCTTGGATCCCTGGATTTCTCGCTTTGCCTTGTAGACATATGCGAGGCGCTGCGGACATAGCGCATTAGCATGCCACATGCTATTGGTTTGCTGAATGAGACGGACCTTTCCGAGGTAGAACTGCGCGTCCTCCTTGGTCGAGACGCCCTCGATCTGGATGAGCGAAGTGTTGGGTCGGGTGTTGCGCTTGCCACGCTTGTGGCCTAGGATGCGGCCCTTGGCATACAGGCTGCGGGAAACAGTGAGCTTTGTGTCTAAAGAGAGGCGAAATACCGAGAGTAAATGAGTCCATCCACCGATCTGTTCTCCATCCAACCGTTCCTTTCCACCAGCTGTCTCTCCTGATCTCTCCAACATGGCATTGGCAGCACGGGAATTGGACGTACCGAGTGGAAGGCATTTTAGTGTCGGCGACGAGTCAAGTGGTGCGGGTGTCGTCTCGGTCGCGTCGGTGGATTCGTTCGGATACGTCCGGTTGATCCGAGCAATTGGATTATCGGGATAGGGACCTGGTCGATTGGATCCGCGAGTGGAGAATTTGGACGGCGCTTTGATAGGTGAGTCGAGTGCAGAGTGAGCTGGGGGATAGCTGAGCATGCAGCAGAATAATGGGACGACTGCGACGCTCTAGGGTGCACAAGGCACAGAGGGATGTCCATCGCGCGTCGCGAACACGGGTGGGTCTGCTCTTGCCACCCGCTGCTCGCTGCTCACTCGTCGTCAGGCCCGCACCCGAGACCTCGACCAGATCCAGCTGCATGACCTCGATCCCGCAGTCCGAGCCAAACTCGAGTCTCAGCCAATCGACGTAGAGAAACCCGGGCTTGCTCAGCATTATTGCGTGGAATGTGCCAAGTATTTCGAGACCGATGCTGCGCTCAAGTCCCACTGGAAGAGCAAGGCAAGCCGCTCGGCGTGTATGTCTGAGCGAAATATGAATATTCTAATGGCATAGGTACACAAGCGGAGGTGCAAGCAGCTCCAAGAGCCAGCATACACCATCGAAGAGGCCGAGCGGGCTGGTGGGCTGGGAAGAGAGACCAGGAAGCGTGCAGCAAACGATGTGGAGATGGGGGCTCCTGCAACCGGGGCAAGCGCTGCCTAGGCGCACCGTACCTTGCTGGGACATGTTGCCAGCTGCTGTATATTCCCGACCTGTTGCTCGCTGTATCTCTGCCGACTAATTTATTTCATGGAAATCATTATTTCCCAAACAGGCCCTGATTACCTCATCCGAGGAGCTACGCGTTGCCCCATTTCACTTGTCCACGTCCACCACCCACACGAGCCCCTTTCCGTCTCTGCCTCGCCCACCATGGTCCTCGACTCGAGCATGACCGAGATAGCGGTTGCGGCCGTCACTGTTCGTGCACAATCTCGCTCACTCCTGCTAATTCTCACACTCTTTCGCTGGGTAGGTCGCCGTCGGAGCCGCGTTCTATTTCGGCGCCCCGCGAACTGTGCAGGATGGGGACGTGACACTGCCCGAGGCAAGCACTGGCACGAGCGTAGGGAAGAGCGTATCCACGAAAAAGACAAAGAAGAACAAGAAGAAAACGATGCCTGGGCTGCGGGCCACGTCGGGTGAAGAGTCCACAGCAGCAGAGGAGCCCCCCGCGCCCAAACACGTCGAAAAAGAAAAGGAGCTCACCCCCAAGCCAGAGGCTGTACCGGCCCTCGCTCCGACCGCATCGACAGCACCAAAGCCGAAAAAGAAGAAGAACAAGGTCAAGCCCGTCTCCGAGTCGACCACACAACCCGGGGCGTCCTCATCGCTGATGGCCGCCTCAGAATCCTCCAGCACAAACGACGGCGCTTGGACCCGTGTCGAGACCAGGCGGAGAGGACGTGGCGAGGGAAAGGGAGCTGTGATGAGCGATGGGCTCACTACCTCTGTCACCGGCACCGAGGACGAGCAGGAAGAGGTCAAGCCCCGAACACTCGCAGAGCGCTTGTTGCCCACTGGACGTAAGACAGGTGTCGAAGAGTGAGTATTGCTTACGCGTGATCATTCGTGGACGATCGCTGATGATGATGGTGATGCAGCATGCTCGAGACGCCTCAGTACCCTGAAATCTCGCGTGTCATGCGCGTCAAGCCTACAGGAGAGGAGCAGCCCGCCCCTGGATACACATGGGGCGATTACGAAGACGTAGACGAGAACAAGGTCGTGTCTATGGACGACGAAGAGACTGATGAAGGTGGTTGGGGCGTTGTGACCAGCCGCCGTACGTCCCCGATTGGGTAGCTACACACAGGTGCCCGATTGACATTTGTCCTAGGTCCTCAACGCAGCCGAACTTTGACTCAAGCGTCCAGCCAACCGTCCAAGCAACCTAGTACTGGTTTGTCGGCTTTACGGTCCCTCGCATACTTCATTCTAACTAGGCAAACAGAAACTCTAACAAAGAAGCAACGACAAAACGCGGCCAAGCGCGACGCTGCTAAGGCTGCCAAGGCTGAATCTGAGGCGGACCGTCAGGCACGGTTGGCCGCTCACAAGCGTCAGCAGGAAAAGGAGCGAATCGCACAGGCGTATGCGCAACCCGCTCCAGGCAAGAGCAAGGCCGGCGCAGGAATGACCGCGAGCGTAAACGAAAAGGGCAGTTTGGTTTGGGATTGAGTAATGGTTCTCGAAATGAAATTGTTAGAAAAAGGTGGAGACGCCAGCGCCAGTCCTCGGACCGCATGAGCTTGGGTTATTACGTCTTGATTGCATTCAAGCGGACGGGCCACTGGCCGTGCATTCATTCTACGCTACACTACTTTCACTATACGCTGTCTAAAATCTCTAACTACGATAATCTCCATTGATGGTCACATATTCCTGTCGCACACACACACAACGTCAGCTTCGATACTGCGCTACAGCCTCCGCATACTCACATGGCTGAAATCGCACGTGTAATACTTGGCACTCTCGTTTCCTAGCCCCAACTGGACTCGAATTTCGAGATCCTCGGCTTTGAGGATCTCGGAGGCTCGCTCTTCGTTGGGGGGCTCCGGTTCACCGTTGGTCAAGAGGGCGAGAGGCGAAGTCTTGTCCGCTGGAACGAACGAGACTGAAACACTCGATGGATTGATCGGAGTCCCAGAAGGCAGAGCAGTGTATCCAACAGCACAGAGGATTCGGCCCCAGCTAGCGGCACAGAATCCAGTTAGTACATATGGGAGAGGTATTAATCGAGACTAGGGCAAGGCTCGCATGGCGCATACACTCGACTTTGTCGGTGATATTTGCGATACAGATTGAATTGATGAACAAGAGCAACTTACTTGGCATCTTCTCCATAAAGCGCGGTTTTGACGAGGGCAGACGTGGAAATCGTCGATGCTACCCGATGGGCATCTGCATAGGTCGGTGCACCCTGTGAGATGAACTCAGAATAGGACGAAACGATAAAAGAGACGAGGGAACCATGAAAAGGGACTTGCCTCGACAGAAACAGTAACGAATTTTGTGGCGCCTTCTCCGTCTCGTACGACCAGGGATGCCAACTCGGTTGCAAAGGACGTAAGGTGATCTCGGAATTGGGTGTATTCTGCCGGGTGCGTTTCTTGATCAATTTCTGGAGCATCTGTTTTGTAGGGTATCACAGTCAGGAATAGATGACCGTAAGTAAGCAGTCGGGAAATGAACGAACCTTCACCAAATGCGGCACCGTTTGCAAATGCGATAACAGTGTCGTTGGTCGACATATCTCCATCAACGGAAATCGAATTAAAGGAACGATCAACGGCATAGGTGAGTGCCGACTGCAGCGAGCGTGGAGTCACGGGCGCATCGGTCGCGATTACACCCAACAGGGTTGCGTGGGGGAGGGCTAGGTTGGCTTCGAGGTCAGGCCTACTCGCCCTGTCGGCCAATACGGGAACACTCGCCTGGTGGACCCATGTTTGGATGAATCATACCGGCGCCCTTGTCAATTCCAGCAAATTTGATTTCTTTGCCCATGAGCTCAAACTTGCGAGCACGCAGTTTAGGAAACGTGTCTGTTGTCATGAATGCGCGCGCCAATCCTTCCCAGTGCCCAAATGACAATCCCATGCCAGATTTAACCTTTTCACTCGCCAGGGCATCGGTGATTTTTTGGATAGGCAGATGCTGGCCTATAACACCGGTAGACATGACCACCGTTTCATACCCTCCTCCCGATTCAGTCAGTTCGCGCGCAAGGTTGTCGGTCGCAGCTGCCATGGCCCATGCATGCTTGAGCCCCTGAGCACCGGTGACGGCATTGGCACACCCGCTGTTGACAACCAGAGCCCGAACTCGACCTTCGCTTTGTTTCAGGACCTCGGTCGAGACGAGGACGGGAGCGGCTTGAAATGCATTTCGAGTAAAGCACGCGGCGGCAGATGTTTGAGGCGACGTGGAGATCAACACGCCTAGGTCGAGAATGCCTGGTTTCTTTTTAATCCCACAGTGGGTAGAGGTTGTGATGTATCCCAACGGAAAGTGGGAATCTGGAATCGGTTGATGGAGGTGATCCTTTCGAGGTGTCGGGCGTGGATGATAAAGCTGCGGTGTTGTGGAGAAGAGCCGGGTTGCTTTGAGGGCTTGCGGGCGCAGAGCGAGGGAGTGCATGGTGGGGGGTGCCAACTAGCAGATGAAATCGTCGAGGTTTATTTTGAGAGTATGCAAGTCTTGTATGCGTCGAGAGATAAGTACGCGAGTGACTCGGAAAATGGCCTCAGAGATAGCAAAGCTTCGCGCTCGGCGAGTCTTCCTATAGCCGCAAGACACCCAGTGACGGCAGCCGGAGTCGGGTCTCTTCTAGGACAAACGCAGAGGCAGACTGCAAAGCACGGGCTGGAGCCTTGGTGAGCGTCGGACATCTCGGGATTTGCGTCCGATCCGAAGGGCCCGGTTCGAGTCTAATCAACATTCTGCCAGTGACACTCTTGAATACAACGGCGCAGGGAGCGTACATCTTGGCAAACGACATTATGGTCTGTGACGATTATCTGCGACAGCAACGTGGATGAGCGTCTAGGAGACCTCGGGCTTGGCGACATAGGAAGGCCCATCGCGGCCGCCACGCCGGAGCTGGGCGACATATTTCGGCATGTGGCACAGCAGCCATGGCCAGAGCATCACCAAGACCGTGCTGGGGCCATAGGCACACACGACCCATGACCCCGTCTGGCATAGTCAGGAGGCGTGATCTGGACGCGTTCTCCTTTCGGCCCCGGTAGGAGGGCCTATGATAGTTTGACGGAGTTCTGGGCGGCCCTTGGGCTCCGCTTCAGAAGATGATGAAGCACATGCTGGTCTATGGGTAGAATTACCAAACACAATATCAACAGTTGTCCAGAGCTATTCAGTCTTGCTCAGTTTCGCCAGTAGGACCAACGCGGACCCAGTGGGCGTTGCCAATCATCGACCTGCGAAAGATGATGGCGGCTGCACAGGCTCAGCCATGGCCGGGATGTCTCACATTTTTATTGCTATGTGGCATGGCCCAGCTCTGCCAAGCTGACGGGTGCGGAACTGGGTTTTTGTAACGAACTGCCGCACAGTTCACACAGTCGGGGCTCATTCGATTCGGCCTTAGCTAACCCGCTCCCCGAGCGCTGGTAAACTAGGGCGAACCTGACATCTTCCATGCCTTCATGGATACAATCCTGCAGGGCCAGAGGCATAAATACACCACCTCGGGCTGGAACAACCATCATCTCTTCCAGATGCTTCTGCTTGCCCTAGGCGGTTTATTTGTCGCGACTGGTGCACTGGCGTGCCCCGGTCATGAACATGACGACCACGCTCATGTCCGGAGGATGCAACCCAGTGCAACTCCGAGCAGCGATTGGCCGACTGTCCCTCTTGTTTGGGGAGACGTGAACGTCGTCCATACGACCGACACTCATGGTTTGATCGTTTCTGTTCACTTTTTTTTTGCTTTTTCTAAGACACTTTCACACAGGATGGCTACTAGGACATCTGCATGCCTCTCAACCCGAACCCAACTACTCTGGTGATCTTGGGGACTTGGCCTCGTTTGTCTCCCGCCTGAAAGCTAATGCCGCCAAGAAGAAAGTAGATTTGCTCCTTGTCGATTCGGGTGACTTGCACAACGGAAATGGACTCTCCGAGGGGCACCCCACAGGAAGTGTTGATGGCCATGTGGTAAGCCCAGTAGAAACAATGCTCAGCCGTCCAGCTACTCATGATATCATCCACAGTCTAGCGAATTTCTTTCAAAGCTTCCCTATGATGTGATGACTATCGGAAAGCGAGTGCTCCATCTTCGTTTCAGCAGGATGCATAGACTCATTCGATTTTCACAGCAATGAACTCTACAAATACGAGGTTGCGCTCGACATGCACCAAAACCTTGCCCCTCGCCTCAACGGGCGGTACCTCACCTCGAACGTCAATATCACAGTTGCCGACAAGAGCGGCAACAATGCTAATGTACCTATTGGCGAACGATTCATCAAGTTCCAGACAAAGCAGTGAGTAGAGGTCATTACCAGTCCACCCGGTCTAAATAATTGTTGTAGAGGGCGCAAGGTGACCGCGTTCGGCGTCCTTTACGGATTCACAGGAAACGTCGCGAACACAACTGTCCAAAAGCCTGAAGCTATGGTGAACGAGTCATGGGTATGTGTTGATTCATTATTATGCGCAAAACCAAGTCTGACTATGGTCTCGAAGTTCAAAGAAGCCATTCAAGAGGAGCCCGATTTCTTCCTCCTGAACGGACACATGCCTGTTAACAAGTGAGTCACGTCTACCAGTACATACGTGATGTACTTACAAGATTTCTCAGTGACAAGTGGCCGACCGTCGTGGGTGCTATTCGCGCTGTCCATCCGTCTACTCCGGTCCTCGTTTTCGGAGGCCATACGCATATCCGCGACTGTGTCCAGTATGATAATCGTAGCATGGCTCTCGAGAGCGGACAGTATATGGAAACTGTTGGTTGGCTGAGTGCAAACTTGACCAAAGCCAAAAACAACACGAATCCAATCGAATTTTCAAGGCGATACTTGGACGCAAATCGAAACACATACCAATTCCACACTGGGCAAAAGGCGTTTGATACTCCGGACGGGAAAAAGATTACCAAGGATATGAGCTCGGTGGCCAAAAAGTGGAATCTAACCCAGGTTTGGGGGAATACGCCTCAGGATTACTATCTGCACCGGTGCGCACTCGTTGATTTTCCGACAACCCGGGTTCGAATGACAGGGTGTTTCTAGGGTGCAATATCCGGATGACTCTTCGCTCATCTCCCTGCTTGCCAACCAAGTTATACCAGCAGCTCTGAATGATGCCAATCCAGCTAGAGCTAACATCTCCCGTATGTTGGTTCTCGACACCGGATCTCAGCGCTACGACGTTTTCGCCGGCCCATTCACAATGAATGATCAATTCATTGCTTGCCCGTACACAAACATATTCCAGTACATACCCGGTGTTCCCGCTGGCGACTGCATGAAGGTGACTGACCGATTGAATGGTATAACTACGACAAAGCGAAGCCAGCAAGAGGAAGAGGAGGAAGAATACAGGCGGGGCGAGTTCCGATATCGATACAGCAAGTGGAAGAGGGAGCAATATGAGAACTATCATTTCTCTGAACGAGACGCTCAGTTGACATTGGGATATGTCACGACTGACGTGAGTAGATATTCCACTAGACATAGTATTGCCATCTGATTCCTGGTTAGAGTTGCCCTGGTGTTGGAGACGACATTCCCCACACCCCTATGGCACACTACGACCCACCCAAATATGTTACACCTCCTCCCGACCCTAGCATTACACCCGCCACTCCCGTTGATTGCGTATTTTTCGACTTCTATGCCTCCAAAGTGATAACCAATCTCAACGTGGTCAGTACGAACAGGACCTATTCTGCGGGGGATGTGGTTGGATGGGGTCCCACAGGACCGTTCTACTCGAATCAGATGTACGAGGCGTTTGTGAAAAAGACTTGGGGTGTTGGAGGCACGAATCGTGAGGACTTCCCCCCTTATCCGGTAGAATTGTTGCTGAGTTCGTTGTACGGGATTTAGGATGAGCTGGTACGTCTGACTGAATAGTTTTCAGATTGACGAATAAGTATGTGGATGTGTGCTTTGATAGACTATACCGAGAGATTATCTTATATTTGCGGATTTGATTATGCAAGCGAATCCAATCGCAGATGATAGCCACTTCATGAACATCCCGCCAGTTTTAAGAGACGAGATCGACCGAAAAGGACGTAATCTGCTTTCAATAAAAACAATTCGCCAACGATCGCTCTTCAAGTTGCTTTTGATGTTCTTGTGAGGACGATACGATTTCCTCGTGATAGCAATAGATCTATCACTTTTGTAGACACATTATTATGACTCGTGTGTGGAGGGAAGTGAGGGGTTGCAGTTCTACCGCTCTAGAGTTTGAGATCCCAAGCGCGTTCGAGAGAGTCGATGCTTTGGCTGCATGATCAACACTGCCGGCATATGATGGACATCTCGCGTACTGTAAATGCAGTCGGTCATTCCTTTAATGGATGCACGTAGTTCCTGGCGTGATTTTGATGCCTGCACTTCTGTCCGCGTCCAAGCCGGGGAAGTTAGATGTATTGATCTGAAGAGTCGAGACACAGTGGCTGAGAAGCAAACCCCTGACAGCTTTGTTTCTAGCGTTATTCACCTCATCCCATACCATGCGACTTTTTGGCAGTTTCACGGGTTCTAGATAGGGGCGCAATGTAATGTATTTGCTGCGAGGACCTTCAGAAGCGACAAATGCAGTGTCCGATATACTCTGCACCTCTTCAGTTCGCCGCACTTGATGCACGTTGGCGTGCCTAGATTCTGATTCCTAGTAGACTTGGTTGCGGCTGTAGCACGCACGTCTATCAGCCGGTTGGAACTCGGAGTTCGAGATATTGTTGACTTGGTTCTATATTTCGTTCTTGTATGCATTTAAGCAAATCACTGGTGAAGCCAAGCCAAGTTTTAGGCTTGTTGTCACTTAAATTAACCTATGTTGCCTGGTGCTTGATGAGTCGGGACTTTTTCATCAAATTTAGAAACCAAACTAAAGACCTCCATGTGACTGGGATCGATATCATCAAGCCGGCCTTGGCAATGTGACACACTAGTCATATTCTTATGCCACCTTGGCATTACACTATATATCACCGCATCCATAACCTCCGCTAAACCTCGATCCGAGAAGGCCGAGTCGCCTTTTGGGGAGCAATGGCAGTGCCTACCAACACCGAAACGGGGACCCATTGAACGTCTTCTCAGGCAGCTATATGCGCCTCGAGCATCTGCGGTGGTATATAAGTTCACCGCGGGTGCGTCCAGAGACCACCACAACTTCTTTCGTTGCTTAAATATTCAAGATGTATTTTCGATTCAGCATTGCTACGCTTTTCTCCGTCCTCTTTTCTATTTTTACCCTGGCCAGTGGATACGGGGGCTTTGGCTCCTCGTGCAGGTCCGGTTCGATAAGCGCATCAAGTTGGTCACTCAGTGCTTCATGCAAAGGCTCAGACGGAAAGTATCACCCAACATCGATTAGTCTCAACAAGTGCATTGCAAACTATAGCGGATACCTTCGATGTGCGACCAATTTCAAGTAGGTACATTTACCAACCTAGTTACGACAATACTGATTCATTCACTCTTCTAGTGGTCAATTCAGCAGCTCCTGTTCTGGGTGCCGTGTGAAGGTTGGAACCGCGTATACAGTTGAATGCCCGTAATTCTTTTTCAACTTGACCCGATGGCCCCTAGACTAAAGCACCTGATAGATCGTGCAAGCCTCGAAGTGCAGTGACTACCATTGATGCCAGCAAGTTGTTCTTTCAGTAATAAACGGGTGCCTTCCTACATACTCTGGGCTTAGACGAATGCGTTGCCAACTATGGGGGGAAACTGGCCTGCGCTGCGCAGTAAGGACTGTCGATTACCAAACGATTATACAGCGATACAGTAGGCCGGCCGTAGGGTTTACACATAAATGCCGCTCATGGGCCGGTTTCGTTTTTTTTTCCCTGTGGGTATGACTCCCCAACAAAAACGGTGTTCTCTATATCACCAAGGCCGGGGCAGTTAAAAATGATGGGGCTATAGCGTATTGGGTATATGTGCATGTGAAGAATTCATTTTGATCTCCAGTCAGTTACTAGAGCGACTTGAGCCACCTCCTTCCAGTCGGCTGATGGAATGACCCCACTATGACCCTGTCCCAAGTTGGAAAAGTCACTTGGGCTGACAATTGATTGATCAGCTGTGCCTCCGGAAACGACATCGCATAAATAAACAAAAGCCCAAATCCATCCAGTCACGTGACCTATACTTGAGCCTGAAGTCGAGCCTTTGCTAGGCTGCACATTGGCAGGAGAGAGCCAGAACAACCTATTCATACAGTGCAGTATAGTATTTGGAGGATAGTGCTATTATCACAGGCTGTGGACGTCTCAGACGTGAGGTTATAGACCATCCGCCAGAAAATCTGATTTATGGGTTTGTTTTTCATGATGCACTGTCACGTGATGCCAAAGCCACACTCAAGCCGCCCAGAGGCGTATATAAGGGTCTGGTTCTTGCCGTCACTTCTCATCATCCCCACTTGCTCTACTCATCGCTCCTCTCAGAGCCTAAACTACAAACACTTCTACCCCCACCCTACCTTTTAAATCATCATGTCTGGCCGCGGAAAGGGTGGAAAGGGTCTCGGAAAGTGGGTGGCCTCTATCGCTGGCGACATGCAGGAGCTGACAACATACATAGGGGTGGTGCCAAGCGTCATCGCAAGATTCTCCGTGACAACATCCAGGGTATCACCAAGCCTGCTATCCGCCGTCTCGCTCGCCGTGGTGGTGTGAAGCGTATTTCGGGTCTCATTTACGAGGAGACTAGGAGCGTACTGAAGATTTTCCTTGAGAGTGAGTTGATACCCTTTGCCATGATTGTGTCTCGTACTGACATGTTCCCCTAGATGTCATCCGTGACTCTGTGACTTATACCGAGCACGCGAAGCGCAAGACTGTCACAGCGCTGGATGTTGTCTATGCGCTGAAGAGGTCGGGTCGTACTCTCTACGGTTTCGGTGCATGAGCAGTGGTTGGGTTGGTTTCTCCTGTACTATCATCTTCTCTACTCTGTCTTGTTATCGTATCTTATTCGATTTGTCTTTTGAAAACTCAACCAGCATGAGTCCGAGTGAGAGCGTTATCCTCTGTATTCATCGACCTGGCGGCGCAATGGTAAAAATACATGGTCAAAAACAGTGAGAAGCCTAGTTGTACGTTGAGCCTTCGGGAGGCTGTGGGAGTTTGCGGTTGTGCTGGCTGGCCATCTCGCTGGATCACAGTCAGCTCTGCTCGAACTGGAGAACGAAAACATCCTTACCGGCGAATCTGGACAAGCACCGTCTCCAGCGTAAATTCTCGCTGCCATTTAGCCAGGTCAGGGATCTGTGCCAAGTCGACCTTTCCAGTCGGACCAACAAACTTCAGGTTAATCTTGGATAAAAATTGGACAGCTGGAGGAGTGTCTGGATACGATTCCGAGCAATAGATCTGGAGGCTGTAAATGCGGTTCTCGTGCACGGTCTATACGTCAGGTGGCGAAATTGGCGCTCGGGTCAGACGATGCACGTTGGGGGACGTACGTGGCCGGGGCCAATGATGGTTCCGTTCCATCGACTCATCATGAGGTCGTCGCTGTCCTCGAGGCCGTACGAGCAGGAGCCATCGCCGATGCCCTTTTCGCCCTTTTCGAGCTCTTCCAAGAGACGAAAGTTGCGGGGCACTGTCAGGGAACATATCAATCTATGCTAGACATCTTTGCGTGCACCTGGGCTTGCCTTTAGCCATTGCTGAGCGTGGTGGGTGGAGACAAGGGTGTGGTCAAGAGGGCGAGTCTAGGGCGGGGGCTTGCTTAGGTCAGCTACACTGCCCAAAGGGGACCTGTCCATCTTCTTGCAGTCGACCACGATAGCACACACAGCGGCCGCGTCGTTTCCATAGATCATCCAACCCACCAAAATGTTTAGAGGCGGACAAGTCAATCCGTACGACGACATTGTCGGTGTGTATGGTTTGTGCTCGATCACCAAACCCCCTAATAACCCGGTGCACACCAGTCAAAGCCACCGACGAGAACCAGACAAGCGAGAACTGGGAAATCCTAATCAATCTTTGCGACAAGGTGTCCGACGATGGGGAACAAGGGTACGTCGCGTCTCCCCGTCCAAGCGCAGGTATCCTCCAACGATTGACGTCACCTTCAACCCCGTCTATCTAGGGCACGCAACGTGATCGCGGCTCTGCTCAAGCGCCTCACACACCGCAATGCCAACGTCCAGCTCTACGCGCTCTCTGTGGCAGAGGCACTATCCAAAAACTGCGATATCACCGTACATCGGGAGATGGCATCCAAGGCATTCACTCAGGGCCTCGAAAAGCTTGCCACGGACAGGGTTAGTCTCGCGTTTCGCGCAGCTTTAACCCTCGGCGTTGCGTTTTGGCTGAAACACTGCCTTTTGCGGGTTTATTAGAACGGCCACGAAAAGGTCAAGAAACGCACTCTCGCTCTTATCAAGCTCTGGGCCGGCGAGTTTGCCTACGACCCGCAACTCGGGCTGATGGAAGAGTGCTACTCGAGTCTCAAGGCCAAGGGGATGCGATTCGAAGATTTCACCGACAATCCTGCTCCCACTTTCGACGACGAAGCTGCGCGTCGAGAAGAGGAGGAGCTCCAGCGTGTCCTTGAGATGAGCAAGACCGACAAGGGCGGACGCGACCGATGGAATGAATATACTAGCTATGGAATGGGCGGGGCAAGTAGCAGTGGGTCTAGTTCCCAGCCTGCTGGCGGCTCCTCTGCTGGACCAGCCTATACGCCTGCTGCTGGCCCGGCTTACACACCTGCTGCCCAACCTGCCGTCGCCTCTTCCTCGCGCCAGCAACCAGTTCCTGCTCAGACACCAGCTCCGGTAGTACAGCCTCAGGCTCCGACACCAGCTCCCGCAGTAGAAGCCCCACCACAGGCGGCTACTCCAGCTTATACATCTGCCCCGGCCGCTGCGGCTACTCCCGCATCTCCCGGCACTGACGCAACTCCGCTCGATCCTTCAACACTTCATATTGTAAAGCGTGTACGTGCGCTGCACGACTTTTCCGCAACCGAGGTTGGCGAGTTGTCGTTCAAAAAGGGAGATATCATCAAGGTTGTCGACCGGTGCTTCAAGGATTGGTGGAGGGGTCAAATGAAAGGCCGGACCGGAATCTTCCCGGTTAATTATGTGGTAAGCATTCGATTTCTGTTTTGGTTCGTGATCAAGCGTGTGCTGAAAAAATATGTCAGGAACCTCTGCCCGAACCAACTGCTGCCGAGATAGCCAAGGAAGCTGAAACCGAGGCGCTAGTGTGGTCACAAGGCGGCGCGATTGATACGCTACTACAAAAGTTGCGGGAATTCGATCCTGCCACCGAGAATTTGAACGACAATGAGGAGATTCAGGTACCGTTTCATGCAGGTTTGGCGAAACGCTTTAGTACTAACTCGATGGATAGGAACTTTACCGCTCGAGCATGTCATTGCGTCCCAAGATACTCAAACTGATCGACAAGTACAGCCAGAAGAAAGGTTCGTTTGCCGTGTTTCTAATGTACGCTGGGTTGACCTATCTACATAGCCGAGCTCGTGGTCATGAACGAGCGGTATGTCAAGGCTAGGAACACTTTTGAGCGTATGATGGAGGAGAGCGTGGCTAGGCATAACCCGTCTGGTAAGTAGTCCGCACTCCTCCTATGATTCAGTTGATCAATATTGCTCGTTCAGCTGCAGTGTACGACTATTCTCAGCCTCCCAACGGCGCGGATCAATACAGCCAGTCAGGTAACCGGGCAACGGCTTATGGCTGGAATGCGAACTTGTATGGTCAAGGAGCAGGGGTGGTTCAACCTGGTGTTCAGGCTCCCCCGGATGCTTCGGCATACGCGTATCAGCAAAGCCAGCAATATCAGCAACCAGTCACAAACGTACCGCAAGAGTATCCACCCCAACCATACGCAGGGTACCCTCAAGGGCAAGGACAGGCTCAGCAAGGGCAAGCCCAAGCTCAGGGCCAGGATCAGCAGTACATCTCGCAGTATGGATACGCTGGCTACCAGCAGCCACAGCCCGGCCAGGATCAGGCTCAAGGACAGTCACCGTATCCCCAGCCGTATCCTCAGCAACAGCAACAGCATCCTCAACCTCCACAGCAACAGCCTCAGCAGACCGGTCAGCAGCAGTACCAGTCTCCACAACAAGCGCAACCGCCGCAAGCACAGCTCCAGCACAGCTACTCTTACGCGAGTGGAGTAGAGGCTCAGCACCAGGCCCAGCCTCCGGCTCAAGCTCAAGTTCAACCACAACAACAGGCTCAACCGCCAGAACAGGTTCAACAGCCACAGACGCAGGCCTATGGCCAACCCCAGCCGCACAGTCCGCAGGCTCAACAACTTCCGGGATACGATGCCCAGGCTCAGCAACAACACCAGCCGTACGTTCAACCTGTTGAGGGACAAAACCAGCCGGGATATCAGCAGCCTACCCAGGCTCAGGCGCAACCTCAGGTGCAAGGCCAACCACCGCAGCAAGGGCATCAACCCACCGAGCAGACGCAGCCCCAACCTCAGCCTGCGGAACATCAGCCGCAGCAACAACCCCAAGAGGCTACTCCTGCCGCCGACCAAGGCCCGCCATATCCCTGGAATGGGACGAACAAATACCCGAATCCAGGCGCATGCCAATGGGCAGAGTATTATCTCGGCGGGGGAGACGATTTATCGGGGCTAGTATACTTCACAGGCCCAGACGGGCAAGTGTTGACAAGCATTCCGCCGCGAGACGGTTTTGGAGCACAGATGCACGCTGTGCAACAAGGGTTCGCTCAGGTTGGGTTGACTTGAAAGAGGGATTCTGCAGGTGAACGGAATATTATCGAGAGTAGGCTTGGGAGATGATACCTTTTTTTCACTAATGTACGAACACTCTGAGTGGAATCACAATCCTTTTTGTTTGTCTTTTAATAAAAGCACGCTCAAGCTGGACTGCCCTTCGTATCGAGTAGATCCAAATTCAAAGCATTCGCGTGCATACAGCAAAGTCATAATTTACTTGACAGCAATCCAGCCTTCCAAAAACAGAATGTGCCCCCAACTTTATATTAAGTTCTGCCAACTTAATAAGTTACTCACGTTTGCACTCAAACGTATCTAACCTACCATCTGAAGGTATATGCACCTAGTCGTCATCTCTAGTCTTGATGTGGTGTGACTTCTGGATCTGCCAACGCTGCTTCTTAGGCAAGGTATAGTGCCTCACAAGTTCGGCAAAAATCGTGAGGTCGTCAATATTCGGTGGGACATCGTTCATCTGATCCTCTAGTGATATGACATTGTCATCGATACCCCGCTCAAGGTATATAAGCACGATCCCGAGGGAATATGCGTCGCCCAGTCGCCCGTCAGTTCCCTTGTCGGAACGGAGGATCTCGGGTGCGCAAAAGGGAGGTGTACCCATGATCGCTTCCTCACCAATGTAGGTGCTATGTCCGAAATCGAGGATTTTGACGACATTGTACCGAACCATAATCTATCCAACTTGGATTAAACGAGAGTGAGATAAAATCAGGTAGGGGGCTTACGTTTGTACAGGATAAGTCTCCGTGCGAAAGCCCGAATTTATGAATGTGTACTAGGCCGTCTAGGATTTGATTGAACCAGTCGGTCTTTGTCGAGTCGTTCCAAACTGTTGGTAATAGTTCAAGCAACGTATGACCATGATCTATCTCCTCTAGGACGATTCCAACCCCTTCAATTACGCCAAAGAATCTCACGACGTTCTTGTGAATTCCAATCGTTCGAAATACTCGGAGTTCGGCTGCAAATTGCTTCACAACGTCGTCAAGTGACTGATGTTGAACGACAAGTCCTCCCGGCGGACTGCCATAGGGCAAATCGCTCGAGTCGTGGGTATTGGAGGCAAAGCTGACAGGTTGATCCGCATGAGGCCGTTTAACAATACACCGGAACATCTGAGACGACGCCCCGTCTTCGTTGAATGGGTATAGACCGGTCGTTCGGTTCAGTGCGGGTGGGTCTGGGGGGCCATCTGAAGTTTCGTGAAGAGCAAGCTCTAGGATCGCGTCTGGGGGGAGATATGAGGCGGACATTTGGTATTTTTAGTCGAGGGCCGCCGAGAACCGTTAAAGCACGTCAAGTCATGAGCGAACTGAGGTGAGCTAGTGGTTATATACAGTGGCAAGGTGATCAAATGTGCATCGGGTTGTCGTCGCTCGGGAGCGGGAGGCCTCGGCGCTAAATTGGTTTCTGTTCCACCTATTCCCGCCCGGAAGCATTTAAGCTCATGTCTACCTTGACCTCGTGTTTCCAATAGACAAGTAATCAATTCCAAATCTGATTGTTAGCTGGGTATAGTCGGAAAGATCTGGGGCAATCTTGGCACAGTAGCTCTCCATGTCATGTCTACGAGCAGCGCCTTATGCCCGGCTTGCTCCGCTCCCTTGCTCCCCTAGTATCGCTCGGGCATTCTCCCAAACTTCGCTCACTAGTCGAGACAGGGATCCAAACTCGCGCGATAGGTGGAACTACAATGAATCTTCCCTTTTTGACCCTTCTGCTCCCACTCCTTCCCATTCGTTCCGACGTGTAACCTCAAACCATCTCGCCTTGCATTCTACGGACCCTCCGAAGCGAGTGAAAATGCTCACAAGAGACTTTATCGACGACTCGCTGTATAATCCGAATTACGGCTATTTTCCTAAACAGGCTACGATATTTACACCAGAACAGCCGTTTGAGTTTAGAAAAATGGCGAACTCGAGGGTATTTCAGCAAGCTGTGGCAGAAAGGTACCGAGAATACAGGATCGAGGCTGGTATTGGCAGTGGTCCTGGTCGCCAAGTGTGGCATACACCGACCGAGCTGTTCAAGGTACGCTCTGATTCCGTTCTGTTCGAGATTTCCACATCAATCTACCCCCCAGCCGTACTATGGCCATGCGATAGCCCAGTGCTTAATTTCCGAATATCTATTAAAGTACTTTCCCTATGAAGACCTCATCCTTTATGAGCTTGGCGCAGGGAACGGTACACTGGCAGAAAATATTTTGGACTTTCTCAAGGCAGAGCATCCAGTTGTGTATGAGCGTACAAGGTACCGGGTCATCGAGATCAGCGCTAGTCTCGCTAGAAAACAAAAGGAGAGACTTGAAAAGAGGCATAGTGGGGTAGTAGAGGTGGTGCACAAGAGCGTGTTTGATTGGACGGAGAATGAGCCTGCGCCTTGTTTCTTCCTGGCGATGGAGGTCGTAGTAAGTGAAGTCTGGCCAATTGCTTAGGGCGCATTTAACCTGCTGGTACAGGATAACTTTGCACACGACATTGTTCGCTACAACGTCCAATCTCTCGATCCACTCCAAGCAATTGTCTCCATTGACGAGATTGGCGATTTTACTGAGCTTTACGAGCCAGTTCATGATCCCTTGATCCACCGTTTCATTTCCCTCTGCTCACGAACCAATCACATATCGCCGGCTCTCAAATCAGCAGCTAATCCCTTGCTCCGTGCCATTCGACCTTACCTTCCATTTTCACCCAACATGACTGAACGCGAATTCATACCTACTCGACTCGTCCAGTTCCTTGGTATCTTGAAGGACAAGTTTCCCCGACACAGGCTACTCCTCTCAGATTTTTCAAGTTTACCGGACACCATATCTGGGTACAACGCTCCAGTCGTCCAAACTCGAGTCGGGGATATTATGGTCCCGTGCGAGACATATCTTGTCCACCAAGGGTACTTTGATATTTTCTTCCCGACCAACTTCGAACTCCTTCGGGACATGTATGAAATCATTGTCAACACGTCGGTCCCAGACTCGATTAATGCGCGCGCTTCTCCGTTAGCGAACATTGCCTCACCGATGCGCCTCGGGTCCAACTTTTTCTCTCCCCAGGGTAGACGAAGGCTTGTAGAAGGGGTAATGTCCTCTAGTGGGCTTGCGGTGGGCGAGCGAAAAAGCAACGTTTACACTCACCGCGAATTTTTAGAAAAGTACGCGGACCTTGATGCTACTACCCTCTTGAATGGAGAGAACCCGATGTTGGAGTTTTATCAAAATGTCAAATTTCTGTTCT
The DNA here is from genome assembly GCA_016906575.1 of Ceratobasidium sp. AG-Ba. NCBI lineage: Eukaryota > Fungi > Basidiomycota > Agaricomycetes > Cantharellales > Ceratobasidiaceae > Ceratobasidium > Ceratobasidium sp. AG-Ba. The sequence continues at coordinate 1,553,242 of CP059611.1, read as the reverse complement.
AACTGGACGATCGAAGGAGATGGGGCTATCGGTACACTCAACTAGAGGGATGCATTATTGAAAACAATCTACATGATTATTCAAAAATACACCAACCAGAGACAGGATCGGGTTCACATCACAAATCCAAAGCGTAATTAAGAAAATCGCGTACAAATCGAAATAGCTCATTTCTGTATCATAAGTAAAAAGCGCTCTATGGTCATGACACAGTCGCAGTCGGGAACATTGCTTGGACTCTCATCTCGACCTGTTGCAGCTGTGCGAAAAACGACGCCGAGATCTCTTTGACAATGGTCCGGCCATCAGGCCGCTTGCCCTCCCCATCGGGCGCCTTTTCGCCCTTCTCAATTCGGATCATACTCTCTTCTGCACTTGTCCATTCAGCTTGGAGATCGCCGACCTTGTTCTTGAGCGCACGGAGTTTTCGGCCGGCTTCGGCTGCCGCTGCGCCATTGACTTGAACATGCTCTGACAAACCGGAAAGGGATGTTGCAAGAACCTGAGAGATTGTGCGCATGTGCGCAAGGTGCGGGAGAGTACTTGATGGAGTGAGTGGTCCGGAGGGATAAGGAGGAGGCTGAGGAAGGAGCGTTCGATTCGCTGGTGGCTGACCACGACGAAGAGAACGGTCTGCAAACGCTGGGTCATCCCCATCGTCTTCGTCGTCGAATACGTCTCTCGGGTCACGCTGAGCCTCCCATGATTCATCGTACTCGTCCTCCTGGACAGCATCTAATGTCCGAGAGTGGGTATATGGCCCCGGTCCATCTTTGTCGGTCAGCGACACGTCTTCCAATGGTTCCAAGGAGCCCAAGCGGTCGGCTCCATTAGGCTCCCCATCAATCTTCCGAAACTCGCGTTCGCAATTGATCAAGTCCCGTAGCTGAACCTCTCGTTCACGACGCGCATCATCAATATTCCTGATCATATCTGTCGCGATTCGTTCGAGGGTAGGCTCGGCGCCACCGTGCATGGATGTACGTCGCGTTTGGGAAGAGAATGAGGGTTTAGTTGGAGAGTGGGACGTGTCGAGGTCCATATTTTGTAACTGGACGATAAACCCGTCGATGAATTGCACGTTTTCTTTGAGCGTGTCAATCGGGTCTACTTCTGCTGCTGGAGCGAGTGCAAATGACGGCGGAGGAGGCGGTTTGGAGGGTGAAAGTTCTAGGTCAGAGTCCATTTCGTGTCCATATCCGTGGCCATTTAGCTGGTCGTTTCGACTTGGCCTAGACGGCGTGTCGAGCGCGGATAGGTCGTTTGTACTCATCATCATTTCTCCATACCCTGGGCCTTCAGTGGCCCCTTCATCCTCTGCCCCCTCTTCTTCCTCAAACTCGAGCCCGAGTTCGTCAGCAAGTGCCCTCGAGTCTGAAGGCTCTGACATGACCGCTGCCGCGAGTTCGTGTGCAAGAGATGTGCCAAATGTGCTCATGGCCGGTCGCGAGGGCGATTTGCGAGCATGCTTCGACGACGCCGGAGCAAGATATTGTGAGTCGTAATCCATGTCTGGCGCAGTCAGAATAGTTTCAGGTTGTGCAAGCGAATGTGGTCTTTGGATCAAACTAGTCTCCGACAGTGGGTGTGGTGGGCTTGAGATACCAATTCAGGCATGACTGTCGGCGCTTGAACGGTCTCCCACGTGACATATCTCCACGTATCCCGCAATGTATTTACGGTACAATTATTGGTCTAGCTGGAAGTACAATATAAGAAGTATAGAACAATGACATCAATAACGACAGTGAATTTTCTTTAGTGCATATAACCCTATGGTTCCGTCTTCTTCTTGAACACAAGCCTCTTCAGCACACCCCAGCCCTTCGTCTCCTCGTTCTCAACCCGTTTGTCCTCCCGGTCCTCAGCATCCTCGTCGGCTTTGAGCTGATCTTTGTGCTTCTGCTCTTCTGCTGCGACGGTATCGTCTAGCGCTTTAAGAACGTCGTCGGCTGGCAGAATTCTGCCTCTACGTCTTTCAGTTCTGGATTCTCCAGGAGCACCCTCGGCACCCGAGTTGAACGAAAACATAGAAACAGGACGTGCAGATACTGGTGGATCCGATCCATCTTCAGCCCCGCTCCTTCGCCTTGGTCGGAACGCACTGAGCAACGACGCTTGGCGGCCTCTGACAGGTCCTTGAGCAGAGGTCTCGCCCAAGGTAGCCGGGAGCGTATGAGCTTGTTGAGGATGAGGGTGAGTAGGAATCTGGAGGTTCGTCATCTCTAGCGCCTCCGAGATGGATTGTCGCCGGCCCCATGGAGATGAATGTGTGCTGACCCGGTCGGTCGATGCGGTCCGGACACGAAGTAGACTAGGTCGAGCAGCGCGAGATGAAAACGAGGACGTTCGGTTCTGTCCAGGGGTTTCGTCCGGAGTTTGCGCAGGGGACTGAGTAACAGGTATAACTATTCCACTTTTCGCGCTACCATTTGTCACCATCGAAGGTCGCCGGTCAGATTCATCCTTGACTTGGTCATCAGTTGATACCTTGTCGCGAGGAGGGTCGCTCGTCCCAGATCTGTGAATGTTCAGCAACAGTCTGTACATCAAAACTGTATCATCCAGATCGACGGGACCAGAAGGGTCTCGAGGCAACCAGATCGCCTCGGGGTTCACGTCTAGATAATACGGACATTCATAGGATGCACTTTGACGAATTTCAAGGTTAGTTATATCTCTGGAGCCCATGTTTTTAAGTTTCTCACCTGCCATTGGGCGAATCGTCCCACCTCTTCAACGGTGGTTGTGCTACAATCAATTCCTTCGGCCTCACGCCCCCAAGATAATTCACCCCTTCTTCCATCGTCTCGTCTTCTGACTTCCCTGTGAACAGCCCGGCAACTGCACCAGGGACTTGCTGGACCAAGTCAAGGATACCTCCCATCTGAGGTGCGCTAATCCCGAGCAACTTTGTCCCGGTTGCAGCAATGCTAGGGGCTTCATCGCTCGCTCCAGGTGATTCAGGTCGTTTTACGTCAGGGTTTATATCGGGTGATCCAGGTCTTTTGGAATTGGAGGAACCAGGCCGAAGAACCTCTGCGATGGAGTTCGACCGACTCACTATTGCCGACAGCGATCTTTGTTTCCCCTTCATTGGGTTCTCGCGCACGCGATGGACATTGTATTTATGTCCGATCGTCCTTAGACCGGGCGGATTCCAGGTAAAAGTCGAGGGGCTCATTGCCGCTGCGGGGGACTGGAATGCGTTGAGTCGCTCGTGAGAAAGCGGAGCACTAGATGACACTGCCCCGGTTGGAGACCTGGTATCCTCGTTGGACGAACGTTCGCCAGGTGCGAGAAACGGTTCCTCGTGACCGCAAAGGCGGGCACTTTCGGCGTCTTCCAGCCTACACATTGCATCAGAAGCAGGCTCCAACTATAGAACAGAGTCGTTCTCGCCTTTCGTATCGTGCTCTAAACTCCCGAGTAGCCCATATTTTCAAGATAATGGTGATGCCAAGCAATGTTCCGCTAATCCCGGCCCGCGCTCGATTGTAGTTGAGTAGATTGAATGCCAAGAACACAACCTGAGAGGATATTGTAAATGGTAGACCTTAGCCTAAAGAAGATCTCCTACATGAGCAAGTGCCAGTCCATCCATGGAGTAGCGCAAAACACGAATCGTAATCATCTTTCCGTTTCCTGGAAAAATACGTCAACCACTAGTTCGTTTAAATGCCAAAGCTTACCTTCGTAGAACCGTCGCGCGTACACGTGCAACAACTGGTTTCGGAATACCTAAAAAAAGCATTAATATATACCAATAAACTAAGAGCGTTCAGGAGAGCGGCTCACAACATTAGCCACTGAGTAGTAAATAAGCGCAAAAGGGATCACGAGGGGGTTGAGAACTGCAAATATCAGGACTATATGCATCGCGAGTAGGTGATTCGGAGTCCAGTACTAAACCGATTTGGGGTGTTAGATCGAGGGTTATGCATTGCGTTAAAACTTACATGGTAATCGATCGTACGGGGTTGAGTACCACGCTTGCGTTTGCGTGGGGTAGAGGCTTTTCGAACGCCAAACACGTAGGTTATCAATGGCAACTAGATGTCCAAGTTGAGGTAATGCGCTTGGATCGTTCATGGGATACTCACTCCAACTATACACGAGTAATTTGGGGAAGATTAACGTTTTCCGGCGCTTCCAGTTAAAGTATATGCGTACCTAAACCCAACTGCATCATGTTCTGCCAAAGCGGCGTCATTCATAGGTCTTGGAGGGGAAACAAGACACCTTACCTGTAGAGAGGTTTGCAAAATGACTGCGACCAGAGACCAGTGAGCAATATTCATCTTTATGAATCTTGAGCCGTGCGAGGCGACTTACACCAGCTAGCATAAAAGGGGGCTGCAGCAGGAAAGGACTCCGAGACTAGTCTGAAAGGGTCCGGGACCTGTTGTTTGAAAGCGAGGAGAAACGTGCGAAAGCTGGCCAACCCACTACGTACAACAAGCGTCGTCGTTATATGCGGTACGATCGGCTGGTTGTTCCTGATACTCACATGCAAAAGAATATCCTGTGGAAGAAAGTAAGCATGCGGCCGAACATTTTAGCGTAGGTACTTGCACAATGTTTAAAATAAGCCACTTGTAGTAACGAATTAGAATGCCTAAGTGAATCTAGGTTAGGAATCTACTCAGTACCGAGACTATGTTGTTTGGGCTCGCCATTGTGCAGTCCACTAAACGTGACCTCTGACTGAGCTTTGCGTCCGATCGCGAATAAAATAACCGGAATTAGAATACCCAGGCCAGCAACGAGGAGTGTAGGGATCAGGCCAGTAAGCAGAGATTGTATCCGTGGGTTGCGTTTAAAAAAGTTTTCCTAGAAACGACAGTTATGATAACCAAAATGTTCGATATAGGCCAGCGGCCAGCGAGTTGACATTTGTTAAGATGCGTCTGTACCCTCATTTTAACTAACCCACCAGCGGGAGCACGGTTTCGAGTGTCTTGATGGACACGAGACCCGTAATGAATGAAATCGGAAATATCCAAAAGATCTGGAAAATCCTAGGAATATATGTGGTTACTAGCTGTAGGCCTTGACGTACGGATGGCCTACCATATTGCCACACCAACCAACCAGTCTCTCAAGAACCTATTTGCCAAGATTACTATGAGCACTAAGATATAACCAATAGTCTTACTGAGCAGCAAACTTCCCCTACGATCAACGAATACCCGAGTTAGTTTTTCTGGTATCGCAGATGATTAAAATGGTTGGGACTGAACGCTATCGCACCTTAACCAATCGCTCCCAGTCAAGATCCGTTGATTGGGGTGCCATAGTGACTATGCAAGTCAACGGTCGCCCAGGGCGATGCGATAGCAAGCGCGCTGCTCGCCGGGCGTCCTCCCAACGGCGGAATGTCACAAAGGCCGAGCTAGCAGGTGCGATTGCAGAGCTATGCCTCTCGGATGGATGGTTCATGGGATCTTCTATCAAATTAGTGATTTATAAGGACGATTTCGATGCGCTCAATGTAATATGCGAAAGACGATCTTACCATCATTTGCGTTGGGAAAGTCCTTGTCCATATCCGTAACTTTCCCCATGTCGTCTCTGTGTCTGGATCTCTCCTTCGCGTCAGGTAGAGGCTTGCTTTTGATCTCTTCAATCCTCCTCGCCATCTTTTTAATTCTGAGGGACCAAAACGCAATGACCAAGTCTTTCAGACACATGTGCAAATCTAGAGCTTGAACACTCGTACCTTAAAAAGGAGAGGTCAATTGTGGGTAGCAGCGTCGGGGTACGTAGCCCGACCAGCTCAAAGGGATACCACAAAATTGAGCCTCGCCGAGTGTAAGGATGAAATCTGTGCAAGGATTCCGGTGGAAGCGAGTGTAGTGCTGCCCAAACAGTATCATCTCGAGCAATAGAGTCGTGAGCTTGTGAAGGCAGTTTGTGCTGGCCGGAAAAATCGTAATCGTTGGCGCCAGGTGTGGGAGAGGGTGAGGTGAGAGGTTTAGAGATTGGCGAGGACGGTGACGCTAGAGCGTTGGCATCTTTGGAGTCGCGATGTGAATAACCATTCGCGCCATTGCCAGCTTGCCGCTTTACGCGCTCATCAACCGGGGTTTCATCTTCACTCTCATCTTCTCCCTCTTTCCTGACCGAGCGATCCCTGTTCCCCTCCGTCAATCTAACCTTGATCCATTTGGAAACGCCCCTGCTCCACACGCCTATCCCATATTCCGAGTCTCGGGCCTGCGCCTCTTCTACAAACGGCCCAATCTTCCTTAGGAGTTCGTCGACTTCGGAACTCCTCTCTGGCTCGCCCCAGATAAATCGTTCAAGAACCCACCATCCTCTCTCCAGCTTATCTCGAAAGCTACCCAGCCAGCCACCACCATCCTCTTCACTACCATTCATCCTTCGCACCTCTTTTCTTCGCAGCTCTTCCCGCATCCACTGCCTGCGCCGAAGTTCGCCCTCCCGAACCTTCCTGTTCTCCTCCTTCTCCCGCCGATGCATTTCCTTGGCCACGCCATTCATAACAGCTTTTGCCAGCGCGATATGGGCTTCTTCCAGGTTCTCTATTTCCTTCTCCCGCATCTGAATCAAGGACGCTAGTCCGCTGAGTTTAGGAGCAAGCACAACGCTCTCGACAAGCTCCATCCCTCTCGCATCAACTTTTTCGACGTCTTTGGGATCCATTTCGAATTCTCGAACCGCGGCGTCCTGGTGAAGATGTGGATCAAGAGGCTTTCCTTTACTCAACTCGGGATTGACTTTGTGCAGTTTCCCCTTTGCAGGTTTCGTCATCTCCACAGGAAGCGTCGTTTGCCTGACGCGAGGCGGGATGATTTTTCGCCATGGTTTGGAGTGGGGCTCCTCATCCTCGGATTCGCCTTGCTTGGGCGGCTCTGGCAGATATCTGCCGAAATACCAGCGCAACATCCTAGGCTCTCGTATGTTTTGAGGGATATTCGTCACCATGATAGTTCGGCAGCGTAGACTGTAGTCGGGTCCAGAGCCATCCACATCTGTGCTCGGGGAGCGGATAGGGGCCGGTTCTGGATGAAGAGGGAAAATGGTGCCTGTCGTATATGCCCCTGCTGGGAAAGATGACGTATCATCCGGAAGTCGAGTTGGCTTTCGGGAATTGGACCGCTCTGCAGAGCTAAGAGTAGACGCAACAGGAGCGGGGACATGTCGAGCAGCATATGCTCGGTACCTCAGTGAGCCAAGGACAAACCAGGTGAGAAACAGCATCCAGGAAACCGTAATCCAAATGAGCTGCCAATATGCGACCAAATGAGTCAGGCAGCTTAATCATAGACAATACACAAGGGCGCACCATGACCATATGAACCCAGAGAATTTTTCGTCCACTAGGAGCAAGTCCAGAAACGAGGGTCGTAAGAGACCCTCTATTAATATCGCTCCTTTTGATATCTGAGGGTGAAAGGATATAATGGATCGGAAGAATGACGACTAGTGTAGTGCAGGTATGGAGGGCGGTGAAATAAACTGAGGCTTGTGTGTAAGCACGGGAGAAGGTAGCGCATCAAGCGGTACGCACAGCAAGCTCTAAGGAATCTAGTGTATACTGTAGCATCTACGCCGGCAAGCTGGAGAAAAGTCTCATCTGGAGTACGTAGGACCTGCCATATCCACACAAGGGGCCTTTTGGGATGGGGCGGCGAAGGAACAACGGACCAACAACGGCCCATGTACAAGCTGACGGCACGCCTCATGTCGGTAACGTCAACGAGAGCAGCGGGAACACTCACTATGCGTTGGTCCAATTCTCGCGACTGCCAAGTGCCTTTATGGCTTCTGCATCCTGGGGTGCGAGTCCCCGCGTCTCTCCTGTATCAGACGGGTCAGTTCGCGCTGGTTTGCCCCGACCTCTTCGCCTTGGGACCCGGCGCAGGGTCTCGACAAGAGCAAGGCAGACGGTGCCGACTATGATGGCAGCATACGTTTGCTGAAGCAACCCGTCGTACGTTGCTGCTCCACGGTCGTAGATCGTAGCCATGAACCAACCCCGCCCGTCGTCGTGGAGCACTTGCCGGGTCGCCGCAGAGCTAGCGCTATTATCCACGGACCGATGGGGGTCACTCCCTATGACGTAATGTTTGTGCCGGCGATCACTTGATTCGACAGACTCCGATATACTTTCGCAGCCGGGATGCCTCAAGCAGTTCACAGCAGTAGAATTTAGTAAAAACTATCAGTGTAGTGTGGCTGTAGTAGTCAAGGCAACCCGTCTTGCTTTAGCTGAATGCATTTGCCTAGTCTTTGCTACTTGGCGAATTCCTGCCGAGAACCGGCATTGGACCATAGCCAAATCTCCTGCCATCTTCTGTAGGGACGTTGTTTCAAACGCAAAGAGACTGCTGTCAAACGAGGCTTCCAGTCGGCTGCTAAGAATCCATCCAGTTAAAATAGTCTATAAATATTACTGATCTCGAGGCCGGTGTATCGGTCGGATGAGCCTCCAGCAAATTTGGGGCACGCGCGACGCCGGGTGCTGTCACACGATGGTCCCAGAGCAGCATAAGGAGCCGCGTCGGCGCACGGGACCGGCGCGCCACGCCGGCATTTCTCACCGATCAGTACACATTGTGCATCTCCGCAGGCTACGTCGCAGAATTCCATTTTGCAAGGTCTCCCGCGTCTAACTGGCCCATAACCTGGGTCCCCTGGGTCCATTCTTAGATCCCACGCCTACTTACGGGGGAAATCTTAGAGAAAGCCGCTTAACTTCAATTGTAGCAAGCCCGGAGCAGGTTTTTTTTTTTTTTGCGCGACTTTCATCATAGAATGCAAAGAAGCGCAAAGCATCCACTGGTTTCGATTCATGTGAGCCTCACCGCCATTCGCCCAGACCAACCTGAACTTGCCCGAGTTCTCCGCTCTCCTCACGCTTAGTTTACTGTTTAGCACCCCCCAGATTTTCGAGGGATATTTAGAATTCGGGTAACACAACCTGAAAAGACGCCTTTGATTAACATGTACGAATACAGATGCCATAGAGCGCATATAGTCACGCGCTCACTTGAGGCTGCCACTGTTTGAACGGTCGTACGGCGAGACCGGCGCTAATCATGTCCTATAGTCGAATTGTCACTTTGCGTTCCAGGTTCACAAACTGACAAGGTAAGCGAAGTCTTACAATACAACACGCTGCAAGTAGACTGCCAAGCTGCCTTGAATGTAAATTGATCGAGCCGATAGTAGAGAACTAAACCTGTACATTTCCTGGCATCTATTGTAAGCATATAAAGTGTGCTGAAAACACAGACGCAAGTTTTTATCACGCCATTCAGTATTTTGTAGACCTATCTATACCCCAACAAGTAGTCCTAGGAAGTGCTTGCCTGTAAAGGAACGCTTATCTCCGATGCCCATACCGCTTATGGGACACGCGTGAGAACTCTTCCAGCGTGCCAACAGACAACGTTGTACCACAACACCTTCTCTGTGAGAGGGATTTAACTGGCTGATTGTTTACCGGACTCCGGGTTTCGAAACTTTCTCGTTCGAACAATGCTAACACGTTGCGGTCCGGAATTTGCAGGCTCTCGAACTATGCTCCCCTCCCCCAAGTTAGTCGCCACCTACGAATATTCTGAAAGTTCTAGGGCACCTGTTGAGCTGCAGGAAGCTTTTTGGCTGCACGATGCATGGGCAATATCTTTATGTAATGGTAAATGATGTATTCCTGGGTTTTCGTGAACAACATGCTCACGAGCTCCAACTGCAATTGTGCGGTTTTCTTTCATCCTTCCTAGGCTAGCGGGCAGGCCGCGTTTCAAGGAATTATCTTAGGACTCGTCTCTCGTTGAGGCAATAGTATGGTCCTTACGCTTTCCACATACGGCTCTGGCTACGCCCCAACAACTGCTCGACTTACAGCAAATCAATGGGCCGAAAATAGAGACAGCATAGCGCTCGCTTGCAATCCAGCGATAATGGCGGTAGCATAAGTCAAAGGCATACGCGTCATTTGCGTAAAATCGCCATCGTCGGCCTGCCATGTGTCCCTGAATCGGTCGTCTAGTATCATAACTCGTTTGCTAGTCCATAGGTGGGTGTCTGCGGATATTGATTACGATGATCTAGAACAGGATTTTTACATAGGAATTTCGGGAAAAGAGCAGTCGTTTGAGACAAGGTATGGTTTTAAGCTGATGATACGCAACTCGTCTGAGCAAAAGCTAAGTCTCGGGACCCCGCGCATCAGTCTGTAGTTGAGTTGAAAACACACAGCCAACCGACTATCGCGTCACCATCCTTCCCTTCCCCTCGCTTAAACAAGACGAATTGGTTTGCTTGAAGATTCGAGGGACTTTGTTGTCAGCTGCAACGGTTCTCAAGCACGGCCTTATCAGAGACCTACATAAGTGTTGCCCCCATGCACGACTAGATAAGCCGCCGGTGGGCTTGAGGCTTGGGCAATATGCATTTGCATCCGTCGCAACTTCAGGCTTCGAATGGGGCTGGCAAGAGTCTCGTGGCTGCCTTCGTCGGCTATATACGCTGTATGTTGTCTACGTGGGGGCAAACAACCCGTTTTGAGCATACTCCCGCTGAAGAATAAATGATTGTACGAACACTACCCCGGTGTACAAACCAAACGTCCTCGTGACCGTTTTGCCGCGATAGTCCATACGTATTGGTTTCAGTAATGCCGCATATAATAAAGTGCACCCCAATATCGCAATTAATAGAATGTGCTTGAAATTATCGTTCTCTAGTTTATCAGGTGGCTCTGCTGAATCACTACGCGAGCCGATTGGGTGTTTCATTCGACCAAATCTAGGTTGTCTGTGCGTACCTAGTGCTCGTTCGAGTGACACTGCTCACTATTGTGAGTGTAGAGCGAGCCATTTTTGAGGTGTATTTGTAACCACTGAGAACACGAGTTAAACGTTTGGGGGGAACCAAACAAAGTATGATGTTGAGATGGTTCAGAGCCCCGGATTTTATCCTATCTGGCGGGCCCATTACCCAAACAAATCAAGCCAAAAGTCAAATAAAATGTGACTCGCTATCACTCGGCGGCCAATCTATTGTCTTTCGTGCGGGAGACACCATATGCTCCAGTCGACCCTATAAAATGGGAGTGGTCGGTTGCAGAGCATGCATTCCGCGCAACGGCACAGCCAAGCGACCGGGACCCGGTCAAGCCCGATGTACACGAGTGCTCTACTTGCTTCTTACTGGAGATATCCCCGCCCAAACATATTCAGATTAGACAGCAGGGGAGGGGGTAGTAGGCTCATCTCTCGGGCACTGTTCGGAGCAGAAATGAACCAGGTCATGGGGCCGATGACAGGGTAGAGAGAAAGCACCTTGTGTACCCTGCAAATACCTCACACAACCATGAGCTGAGCGGAATGAATGGACCTGATTCCAAAAAAGCGGATCCGGGTACACTTCCACACCATTAGGTCGTATCAAACACTAGTAAAAATACTGAAACAGGAGGTTTGCATAAGAAAAACCCTCGTTAAGTCTATATCTTGAGGGATAAGTTGACTCTGTTTGAATTGGTTGGTGCATGTACCTCATATGCGCTCCATAAACACAACGTCCATGTGGTGTGCATCAAGTAAAAAGCACCCCCGCGGGGCTGCGGTCGTACCTGACTGATCATCCGCGTACCCCAACGGATTTTAGGGGAGCCTTTGCGGGAAACGTGACTGATGCAATGGCACACAAACGCCTAGTTCGTGTGCGTCATGCTGCGATTTTCAACTGGTCGATCTATGTGGCGCTTATTCTAATCGTGAACAAATGACGATTTGCAAACCGGCCCTGACGTCACCCAATTCGCAACTGATATAACGTGCCTCGGTACCTCGAGTCTGTCCACGACCACCCAGATGTCGCCCACTGTCGATCTCGCAATAGTCTTCCGGAGCGGTGTCAAGTCCAAGGCAGAGGCCGCGGATGCTGCAGCAGAATACACCCGCTTGCTCAACGCACTTGCCAGCGGAGGGCTCAAGGCGACAGGCAAGCGAGGTGCAACCGACAACGAGCTGCTCATTTTTGTCTGGTGCCCTCAGTCAAAACTTGAGCAACTCGCCGAGCATGAGCGACGGACTGACTTTGTGCATGGTGTCTCGAAAGCCAAGATCCCTTCTCTCGCAACAACGGGCGATCCGAATGCTGTCACGCCTGCAGAACGCATCCGCCTCGTTCACACATATATTACGTCACCGACCTTGGACGGTGGGCTCGGCATAGCTCCTGGCGCCAGCTACTGGACCCGTGTTCAGAGCGTCATGGCACTCCAAGACCGCGATTTTAATCACACCTGGTTGTCTGATTGGACCCGCAAGCAAATCGGCTTCACGATCCCCCTCGCGGAGCTAGACAAGATTCGAGACAACGTGAGCCGATCGCTCCAATACAAATGGTGATGTTACTAACTTGGCTCGTAGTTTGGAGAAGCTCTTGCATTTTACTTCTCTTTCTTGTCCTTCTATACTCGCGCGCTCTTCATCCCCTCCATCATGGGACTCACAGCTTGGTTCCTCAAGGCCGCCTATCACCCTCTGTACTCGATTGGACTCTCCCTCTGGGCAATTTCTACAGTCGATATCTGGCGCGTTCGGGAACGCGCTCTAGCCGTACGCTGGGGAACCTACGGTGTCGCTCGCGTAGAACGTCGTCGTGTTGAATTCTCGAGCCCCACAAACCAAAATAATTTCGAGGATGACAGTCCTGCGGATGACAACATTCTCTTTCCGTGGTGGAAGCGTGAATCCAGGATGGCAGTTTCCGTCCCGGTTATCGGCCTTTTTGGCATGATGCTCGGTGGCCTGCTGACTGCCATCTTCTTGTTTGAGGCCTTTGTGACTCAGCTATATACTGGACCCGGGAAGGATTACCTATCTTTTGTCCCAACGATCATATTCGTTACTGTCATCCCCCGTATCATGGCTATCTACACGACTAGCGCTAATGGGCTTACTCACTGGGAGAACCACGCGCACGAATCGTCATTCAATCGATCTCTGACCCTTAAGACGTTCGCTCTCTCCAGCATCGTCGCCTTTCTCGGCCTTTTCCTCACAGCTTTTGTTTACGTTCCGTTTGGCCCGGATGTCATGCGTTGGGTCAACTCCACCTTGTTTGAGTCTGGGCACCCAGATATTGTAGATGCCGCACACGACGCTGGCGTCAAGCCGCTATCATCCCCCGACATCCAGGCCAAGATCAACCCCGGCCGGCTTCATAGCCAGATGTTTGCATACACGGTGACAAATCAGGCAATCAACTTTTTCCTCGAGACTGGCTTGCCGTTTATCATGCGTGCAGTGACCAAGGCCACAGCAAACAGGAGCCTGACCGGAAAGAAGAAGACCGGGGATGAAAAGAATGATGCCGCGACCCAGCTCGTAGAACACGCTAGGGAGGAATCTGCGTTACCGGATTACACCTTGTTTGGAGATTATTCAGAAATGGTTACCCAGGTGAATAAATTTTCTTAAAATTCTACGCGCATATACTCAAGCGTGATGAACTAGTTCGGTTATATCGTTATCTGGAGCGCTGCTTGGCCACTAGCGCCTCGTAAGTCGCCAAGTCCAAGTCCAAGTCCGACCAAATACAAAAAACTGACTTGTACTTCCAGTTATGGCCCTACTAAACAACTGGCTAGAATTGCGTTCTGATGCGTTCAAGATCACGATGCACGGTCGTCGCCCTCTCCCCCAGCGTGTCGATACCATTGGGCCTTGGCTTGAGGCCCTGAGCTTTATCACCTGGATCGGCGCGCTCACTAATGCCGCTCTCGTTTATCTCTTCCGTCCAGTCACTGTTGGAATCCACGGACGCACCACGACGGCTGCTCAGAGCGGCTCGCCGTTCTTGACTACTACTCTAGGTCGAGAGATCAAGTTGCCTCATTTGACTGGCGCCCCTATTGGAACAAACGGGACTGCCGGCGCGCTCGGCGGAAAACTCGGCCTCACCCACGCTACGACGACCCTCCTTACGGCTGTTCTCCCTGCGCTTTTGACCGCCTTGGCAGCATCTCATTTGTTCTTTGTTGCGCGGGCCATCATTCGGCACATTGTTGAGCGGGCTATCTGGAAGGGTAGTGAAGAATATATCGCATTAGGAAAGGCGGAGAGGGAAGTTAAGAGGAAGTATTTGGCGGAGGGGGGAGCGAAGGGCCTTGTTCCAGGGGTCGCTAGCCAAGGAGTCACGACCAATGCTATCGAGAACGGGGGCGAGGGGGATTTCTGGAGTGGCGCAGATGAAGGTGAAGGAGTGTTGACCGGACTGATCAAGGCGGAGTAGGATGATCAAGGTCGAATTGCAAGAATGATACGCTCGGGAGTGAAAATGCCAAATGTACAGTATTGTACGCGTATAGCGGCTTGAGGGCGTAGCTAGTATAACGGACACACATGAATCTTGTAATACACGCTATTTGTACGAATGAAATCGATTCCGAGAATCCGTCTTTTTATTTGGGCGTAGTCGGTGCATGCGTGGCTCTCATAATCGAAGGCATTTTCAATTCGCAACATTTATTTCGCGCAATCACCAGATGTCCAAGTTTCGTTCTTGGTGTGGATGCAACGGACGCGATAAAAATTCAAGGACCCATGCGACCTACATGTCCAAGTCAAAGCAGTTCAACCAGAGAGAGAGATCAAGTAAAACATTTTAGAGATCCAGTCATACAAGATATTCGAAATGCGTAAAGAAAAACTATACAAGCGTTCCAATCGGGAAATACAAGAGTTCGAGTCGTATGGGGTTAGAAATTTCTTTATTTTTATTCGTTTGTTTTTTCTTCGGGGAAGGGGGTTTGTTCCTGGAGCCAAGGGAGAAAGGTTGTTTCTCGGTCCCGGGAGTCCAGCCTGGTGAACATGTGTAGTTGTATCAGAAGTTTGGGTGATCATCTGGAGTACGACTTACCATCATGAGGACGGACAAATCTGTACGCCTCCTAGTTCAGAAGATCACGGCGAATTGAATCCTGAGTTTTCAAAGTCAGGAGGCGGTCGGTCCGATATATCATAAGGTTGAACTCACCAAGTCGAGAAAGCAAAGTCGAGATGATACGCGGGAATTTGTGGGAAACGTGCTGCGTTGGGGGTTCGTATGGAGAGGTAGGTAAGGTTAGTAGCTAAGACGACAGAAATCATAGAGTGAAATGTCCGAGGCAGGAGCACGGAGAAGCAAAGAGAAAGAGAATCGTCCGGGAAAGATATGAAGAGATGGGAGAGAAATGAGATAGAAGTGTCCGAGAAAGAGATGAGATTAAAAAAATGAGAGAGAAACAGACAAGAGTCAAAGATAAATGTGATTTCAGACACAACCCGATCGGAACTCCAGACCACGAGATATCCCTACGCTTTCGACATCACTACTCTGACCAACTTGCCTACTGCACCCCATCTTGCAGTCTTGGCCCTCCATTTTGCCTTGTCGACCGCCGCCCTAGCCTCGGGACTAATCTGCCACTCCTTAGCCTCTTGATTTGCTCTCATATACATCTCAACTTCTCGCTCAATCTGGGGCACGGTCAGTGGCACCAATGTTTGCACCTTTTTGCTTGTGATACTTAGCTTCGTGCGTTCTGTTACTTGTACCATATCCACGAAATGGTCAATGACATATTGCATTAACTCGACTTGCTCCCATGCAGGCTATCGTGTTGCATCGTTAGTGTGATTGAATGAAAGAGAGAAGCACTATTTACCATGAGATCAAGGAGGGACAAGTCATCATAGCGAATACCGTAATGGTCGACCACGAGACGCAAGGCGCCAAAGTTGGCGTGGGCCCATTCTCCGTAACTTCTGGCGATGCACCGGGACACGTCCGGTTCGGCCGCCTACATGTGGCGGCAGCGACGAACAGGGGGGTGAGCCTACTTCGAAAGTCGTGGCTAGGGGGTGCTTACCTGCTCAATAATCATAGCGAACAACTGCCAGACGATGGGACGCTGGTCAAACTGGACGCCCTCGAAGGGTGCGTTGAGTTTGACGAGGAGTTCAAAGGCATGCATGTTCAAAGTTTGCGTTTGGAAGTTTGGGGATAGCAGAGGGGAGTACCTTAGAAGGTTCAAAATTTCATGCTCCCGACTTATTATACCTTCCTCGCCGCACCAAGCGGACGGACCGAGTAGATAGCAAAGACCTATGCATTCAGTTTAATCTGTAGAGAAGCAATCACGCGCAAACAAACACGATTATATCATCTCCATAACTGGATCTGGGTGAGTGCGGTAGGCCTTGTCTCACTCTCTGCGTCGTTTTTGCGACCCCGGCTCTCTGGGAGGTGTCCGGCAATCGCCATAGTCGCCATAGTGCTCCTAAAACCGCCGAGACTTGCAAAGCTGGGCCGCGGACAGACTGATGACGGCACTTACAGCCTTTATTGCTGTCTGATCTTCGTCTTTAAATGCGCTCAACCATTATTCCAAATCAAAATTGAAGGATACAAAAATAGAAGCAGAAGTGTTTCTTCCAAGTCAGACTTTGATCCGCTGCGACCAAAATGCACTTGCACAAGTCTTCCAGTTGCGCAAGATAGCCTTCATCTGTCATTGATATATCATGACCGACGCCCCTAACAGCAGGGATATCCTCAATACCTGTGCGCATCGAGGATAAAGGTTCGGAGTCGGCGGCCAGCTCAATATTTCCAAAATCAAGAATTGCTTCTTCACACATCTAGCCTAGGATAGGGATATGCTTTTCGTGTGAGACTTGGACGTCCGCAGCAAGGTTGGTTTTGGCAGCGCTTACGGCAGATGCAATCAAGAAGTCGGCATAAGGAGCGGGAAAGTTGTTTGGATAGGAAAGCATAGGATATAGGCACTTTCTATCTTCTTGAACCTTGTCGATGGAGCCTTTGTCCATCGTCAGATAAAATTCCACGTTATCCTACTCTATCCTCGTAGAGTTGGTTTCCCGAGATCCCCAGTATTATAGTGGCCCCGGAAGGATCAAGAGTAGATTCGGCCAAACCATGACGACAGCCATCCATTGAAGCATTCAAATACGCTAAGATAACCTCCATTTGTTCGGAATTCAGGCCAGGAATCCCAATATGTCTGGTTGTAAAGGTTGTACTAGACAGTCTACACTGGACAAAAGTCTTCGGGGCCGTGTGATCAATCATAGAAGCGTGGCCAGGATGATGCAGCAGCGAATGCCATGGATTCTGCAGCCACAAAACCGGCATAACTCATAAATCCGATTGGTAAGGTAGAAATAACAGAGGTGACCAAGTGCAATATAGCGACAGCCGTACTAGCAACGACGTGACAAAGGGGGGGGGGGACATGACGGTTGGGAGCAAACGATGGCCGAGTTCTTGCGAGTATATAGTCCAACTTATCCCTAACTCAAGCTTTGCCAATCTCAGGAGATCAAGTAGCTGAAAGCCTCTAAACGAAGGATATATGGTTTGGTCAGGCTTGTGAGCCAAAAGCTAAATCTATAGCTAGATAGGAGCCATGCTAGTCGTAGTAGATACCAGTTAAGGCACCACGGCCAGGAGACGCTCAGTTATAGCGCTTTAGGCACCCGGTATAGTAGCTGAAGCTCAATAAATCCTGATATTTGTGAGATGGCAATTTGAGTTAGAGATATAGTTTCGTTGATAACGGGAGATGACGAGGGGTTGCATGTCGTGTGGGATGGACGCCGGGCGCTTTCCACACCCATCCCCTTATTGTTACGATAACGTGGCACTGCCATCAACCATGATTATCAACGAAAATCCGAGAAATCTCAATTTGTTGTCTTTTGGTTAGCATGGTAAATCATTCAACGGGAAGTGATCACTAATTTTATTAGTCCAGATGGAGGAGGAGTCTCTGGCCTGTCTGCCTTGGTTATTCTCCGAGAGTTAATGCAGCGCCTCCAAATCCAACTTGGGACGTCAGCTGAGCTCCGACCTTGCGAGTACTTCGATATGATTGCCGGGACTGGAACAGGGGGGCGAGTACTACTTTACTTGGGCTTTGTTAAGTTTCCTGACTTCGACACATAGTTTGATTGCTATCCTACTTGGACGAATTGGATTATCGGTAGATGAGGCGATAGAAGCATTTCAGACTATCTCTAAACAAGTCTTCTCTGAGAAAA
Organism: Ceratobasidium sp. AG-Ba; assembly: GCA_016906575.1. Lineage (NCBI taxonomy): Eukaryota > Fungi > Basidiomycota > Agaricomycetes > Cantharellales > Ceratobasidiaceae > Ceratobasidium > Ceratobasidium sp. AG-Ba. The sequence continues at coordinate 1,535,150 of CP059611.1, read as the reverse complement.
AAGGTTTGAACTCGGATACCATGTTCAAAGCAGCCAACATGGAAAGAGCTGTTGAAGATGTGATCGGTCGTTGGATGACAAATCCTAATGTTTGGATGTTGAATATGGATGTTGGAGCATGCAAAACGCGAGTCGCTTTTTAACGACGGTCTCATCCCATGCTGATACATCTCAGTTTTGTCTGTGCCATGCTGGCTGAGAACATGGCTGGAGGTGTCCCGATTCTCATCCGGAGTTACGAGGCGCTTGAGAACGAAGGGCCGCGCTGTACTATCAAAGAGGCGGCTCGTGCAACCACTGCAACTCCTGGTTTATTCAAACCCGTCACGATCATCGACCAAGGGTTACAGTTGTCGTATGTGGATGCCGGATTTGGCACCAACAACCCAACCGCGTGCATGCTCGCCGAAGCCGAGCGGGTATTTCCTGATCGCGGCGTATCGACGATTATCAGCATAGGTTCAGGTCGTTTGTCATCCGTCGGAATATCCCAGTATTCAAGCGCAAGGAGATTGGGCTTAAAGCTGCTGACCGACGGCGAACGAGTAGCGCAAGAGTTAGCTAGACGGTTCCAGAACACAACCAACTTGTATTTCCGCTTCAATGTTGAGCAAGGCCTCCAACACATCGGACCCGGAAGCTGGGATAAAATGGGAGATATCATTGGACATACACGACAGTACATTCAAACTTCAGATACCCATGAGAAGCTTACAAGGGCTATAAAATCCATCTCTAACCATGTCGAGGCTGGCGTTCCAACTTCTCAACTAAGTGTGTAATTTTTGTGCTTTTATTTTCGAGTTCTCAATCACACCTTTTTTAGATGGGACTCTTGCTGCTAGCGAAAATCTCCAACCTCTGAAGGAATCCCCCTCTCCGTCTCCTGTATTTACGGGTCGCGTGGATGCTCTAGCTCAAATGTGCAATTCCATTTTCGATGGCTCCGGTGCAAGACGCGTTTTTGTCCTGCATGGGCTTGGAGGCTCTGGCAAGACTCAAATCGCATTGAAGTTCGTCGACATGTATAAAGAAAGGTAGGTATATGCTGTTGTTGTGGATGATTATCTGAGTTACCATTGTTCATATCCAGATTTTCAAACGTCTTTTATATTGACGCAAGCTCTTCAACGACCATCCGAGCTGGACTTAAACATGTGGCCCTGGCAAAGAGATATGGAAGCACCTCGGACGACACTATTGCTTGGCTCACAGGGTGCTCTGAAAACTGGCTAATCGTGTACGATAACGCCGATGACGCAAAGTTGGATATCCAAAGCTATATCCCCCCTTGCTCGCATGGTAACATCATTATCACGACTCGCAACAAAAATGCTGTTGTTCATGCTCAGGGTACCCAATCGTGCTATCAAGTGTCCGGAATGTTGCCCTCGGATGCGAAGGAACTATTGCTCAAGACGGCCCATATTACAGCCGACGAAGGGATGGAGGAAGTTGCGGCCAAAGTAGCTAAAGTATGTCGGCCGTCCTTGACACGCGCATATCCATGGGTTGCTGCTGACAGGTATCTTAGGAATTGGGCTACTTGGCTCTGGCGGTGGTTCATGCTGGCGCATATATTTGCGTTCATGAATGCACTCTTCTGGATTATCTTACCATGTACCAGGATTACCGATTGAAGCTGCTGGAGGAGTATCGGAACTTGGTTCAAAAGGTTGACGACTATGATGAAACCATCTACACGACATGGCGCGTAAGCTATCAAAAACTAAGGCCTAACACCGTGCTCCTTCTTCAGATCCTGGCTTTTATCCACCATGAAGGCATTACCGAAGAGACATTCCGCCGCGCCAATCAAAAATTCATAAATCCCAAGTCTATGGAGTTTACATTAGTTCAAGCAGCGACTTCGGATGAGGCTTTGAATAGATTTATGCTTGAATTCAGAACCGATCAGAGCAGCTGGTACCGCCCATCATTTCTGAATGCAATCAGCGATGCTCGCTCATACTCTCTCATCGAATACAATTCTACCAACGAATCGTACTCTATACATCCCCTGGTTCATTCCTGGATCCGTACTACGGTCGAAGATATTGGATCAATGTCGAAACGTGCAGCTACGCTCCTTGCCCTATCCATCGACAGGAACCAAGACTTCCGGGACGTCGAATTTCGGAGTACACTTGTTTCTCACGTCAATGCTCTCTCTCCCGAATTGCGATCTCAACCTTCATTTGCGAGACAGTTTTCTTTTGTTTATTTTGAATCGGGTCAATGGGAGATGGCTGAAAAATTACAGGAACTGGTTGTTGAATCCGATAGGCATACACTTGGCGACAACGATCTTATGACCCTGACGGACATGCATGAGCTGGCTATGATATACCAAGTGAATGGGCGATTCAAGGATGCCGAGGCGCTTCAAACCCACGTAGTAGAGAGTAGAGCACACCTCTTGGGAGCTTCTCACGAGGAAACAACAAGGGCTTTGGCTTACCTCTCGATAACCTACCAGTACCAATGTCGATATCAAGAAGCAGAAGCTATACAACTCAAAGTACTAGAGGAAGCCAAGCGATTGCTCGGCCCCGAAGCAAGAGAGACCTTAATGACCATGCATGCTCTTGCGACTAGCTACAGTATCCAAGGTCGATTGTCTGAAGCCGTTGCTTTGCAAACTCATGTACTTGCAACGGAGACTAAGACCCTAGGTCCAAAGCATCCTACAACGTTGATGACTTTGTTCAATCTTGTGTCACATCACAAAGATCTCGGCAACCTTGAGCTGGCCGAACGACTAATCACTCGATATATCGATTCTTACACGAAATTGTTTGGGAAATACCATCCAGATACACTCAAAGCGACGGATCTACTAGCTCAAATATACTTTGGTCAAAATCGCATACACGAAGCAGAACACCTGCAACGAGAAACACTCGAGTTTCTGGAGCGAACGTTGGGAAACAAGCATATGCTCACTCTTACCACTAAAGGAAACCTAGGCAGCACCTACCTTACTCGTGGCCGACTCTCGGAGGCTGAAACGATAATCCTGGGAGTATACGAAGCCAGAAAAGAGCTCTTGGCAAAGGAGCATAGTGATAATTTATCGAGTATCATCAACCTAGCGGTATTATACCGAGAGCAGGGCCGAGTGGGAGATGCCGAACATATGATGCGTGAGGAGCTAGATTTCCGGTTGAATGTCTCATCAAACAAAGCGCCTGCCACCACCTGGATTCTCATTAATAACCTGGCCAATCTATATGCTCTCCAGGGGCGATGTCAAGAGGCGGCCGTAATGCAGGAAAAAGTTATCAGTCTACAAATGACCGTCTTTGGGGCGCAACATCCCAAGACGGTATCAAGCGTTCGTACCCTGGCAGAAATGCAATGGAATTTGAAGAAAGCTAAGTGGTCGAAACTGGCCTATCCTGCGTTATCGTTGTTGGTCATTGTGCTAGCTTCACTCGTGTTTAGGATGTTTGCTTTGTGAATGACATAACGGATGTTGTGTGAAATTTAGTATATTTTACCATCACCCTTGGTGTAGTAACATTCCGAGGTCTCCACACACAGACGCCCAGGTAACCGAACTATGTTGCGATTATATTATTATCAAACGCGAAGAAAGATCAAACAATTTACGATGTAAAAACAACAGCCAACCAAGTACTCTCAAAACGAACAAACCGAGACCCAGAACTGTCAACTCCTATGACCACCAATCAAACGCCCCGAGCCAAGTATGCGCTCAAGCTCTCCCAGCCACCTCCAACACGACAGATAACCCGCCTGGTCTGCTGTGTTCCCCCATCCAACGAGCCTCTTGGCGCGCTCTTCTCCACAACGACTAGTTTGCACGTTAACACCTTGCGGCCCATCGCGTTCTCAAACGCATATTGCGCAGTAGATTCAGGCCCCTGTTGTGCACCAACAATAGGAGTGACCCGGGAGATATAATATCCATGCACCATCGAGTTGACCACTCGCGCCAACTCTACATCAAGCGCATCCTTAGCGTTGGGGCTGTACGCCAGCTGGTCGGTCGATCCTGCTGCAAGAGCAGCAAGCCTCTCGAGAGAGGTACGACGACCTGATGTTTCAGTTACGCTCGCGCGAGACGAAGGTCGAGATTGAGGTCGGCTCGCACCAGGCATAGGTGTAGTGCCACGGAAGCTGGATGGCGGAGCACGTGTGCGGCCAGGCGGGCGTGTTGGCGTGATCGGTCCCATGGTATTGAAAGGAGATTGGCCTGTTGAGCCGATGGGTGAGGCAGCTGCCGACAAGAAAGCCGTTGATAGTGCAGAGGGACTCGTCGATCCGTCTGGGAAATAAGACGATGTCGAGACAGAGGGAGAGGTGGGGCGACTCGGGCGGAATGCAGGGGCAGGAATACGAGATTGGCTAGCACGCCGTGCTTTGGGCGGAGTCAGCAGGGTAAGATGCTCCGGGCTCTCGGTTTGGATTGTTAGGGTGCCTTGAATAGAAGGGGGACCAAGGATGGGAGTAGCGAGAGTACGTTGAAGGGATGGTGGACCAATATCAACCTCTATAGGTGCGGGAATTTGACTCGGTGTGGGCGGTCGTTTCCTTGCGCCACTTCCTGGCGTCTGCGGTCGAGAAGCGGGAGCGCGCGGGAAATTCTTGGCCGCAGCTGATGCTGGCGTTTGTCGTCCAGACATGGAAGACTGCCGACCAGATACCGAATGCCCCCGAGAGTGGCCTTGGATGGACGGGCGGGGCGGACTCGGTTTAACGGTCGCGTAAGTATCCTCGATAGGTTTGGTTGAAAAATTCCAGCGGGGTTTCGGTGGGGCTGTTGATGGGACACGAGATAACTTCAATGAGGATGAATTATGAGACGGTGTGGAGAATATCGATTGGGCTGCAGGCCGAGACCCGGACGGTGACATAACTCTGCGATTAATTGGTGATGTCGTGCGTGGCACTGCAGGAGGCGGCATGGCGGGCGTTCCCTTCAGAGTACTCTTATCTTTATCCTTTTCCTTTCGGTTGGGAGTTCTAAATCCCGAAGTCATACGCGAAGCCAGTTTTCGAAACGGCGACAGGGATTGACTGAGCGTGGACATTGAGACGGATTCAGATGTAGAAAGAGTTGTAGATTGGGATTCGGGGCGAGAAGAGGCTGTTGTACGTGAGCGAACTGATCCAGCTTCGCTTGGGTCTGGATCTGGCGGTCGCCTTAGCGCCTCGATTTCGCGATCTGTGCGCGCAATACGATCTCGAATCGACTTCCAGCGTGCGGAGAGCTCGGTGTGTCGGCGCAGGACCTCCCCGTTCTTGATGTCACGACTATGAATAGTCTTGTCGATGGATGCCATAGCCTGGGTGCTTGATTGCATGTAGTATCTATCAACACCGATTTAGCAAAAATCCAGCGAAACCAAAAGGAACACTCACTTTTTCACTCGCTCATAGTGATCAACCACTTGCGTAAAGTTTGTCATTGCCTCTACAGTCCTTGAAGCAGCACTCTCGCTCCCTGTAGTTCGTAGATATTTACCGCGCCGTGATATATATTCCTGAGGCTTGTTGAGTACAATTTTGGCACCACGAAAAATCACCTACCTGACACGCTTCCACTGCTTTGTCCAACGAATCCATCATACCGGCGGCCTGCACTCAAGTCAAAAACTGAATAGAAAGTTCCTGGATTGATAAACATACCTGGTCGACAGCCGTGCGGAACCTGACCAACAGCTGATCCTCTTGAAGCTCGGATCGTAGCCTCGATACGTCAGACTGGATGTTCTGCCACTCGGACAACAAAGCAGCATGTTTCCTCAAGACGGGTTCGTGCTCATTAATCTGGGTGGCCTGGCCCTCCGTTGATGTCTTGACCGCCTCCATTGCCGGGGCCATCGCCTTGTTGACTTCCTCGAGACTCGAACCAACGGATACGATTGACTCCATAAGGCCAGCAAGGGCACGTTCGATCGCCAGAGAGGCGTCACCAGAGCTCACGGAGTCGTCCACATGCCGGAGCTCCTGAATCTCTTGAGTAATGGTATATAAACACCGAACGCAAATCACGGCGCAATAGGCGCATGCTCACCGAATAAACGCGTTTGAATGTCTGCCACCGAGTATGAAAGTTCCGTTATTCGAGCGGATGCCGCCAGGATCGAGAGTTCCCTAAAGGAAAAATGAGTTTGTAGCTAATGTGATTGCAACAGACATACATGGGAGTGTCCTCGTCCATCGCATCATCCTCTCGGACGGGCAACGCACGTGTGATGGTGACGTCTGCGGGCCTGGTGAGCAGACAACAACGAGAGAGAAAACAACAAACACACCCTCCATGTCGGAGGGACTGTCCGAGTCCATCTCCGACATCCTGTGGACGAATTTCGGCGATGCAGACGTGGTGGAGCTCGGACGTGGGTATCTTGGGGACGGAGAGCGCACACAACAAGTTGAGTCGAGGCGGCCTGGCTCCGTGGTTCGGCGCTTATTCAGCCACGTCCCGCCTGATCTGCCACGTTCCTGGGTCTCGCTGGTTTCAGATAGACCGGTCAAAGGGGCAACTTGCACAATGAGTTGGTGTATTACTGGTGTGGGTAATTGACCATCCCCCTTCTTTGTTCCAGTCATATTTTTGCACAAATTTTCATTGAGAAGACCAAACAAACGCCGAGCATCGATCTATTCGCCAAATAACGATACAAACAAAACTCAATTTGTCAGACAACACTATGCTTGGGCCGAAACTTCACTCGGATAGTCGATGTAACCCTTTGTCGCCTCCGTTCCGGTGGTATACCATGTACTGTTATCCGAAGCTGCAAGTTCCAAGTTGTGAAGAATTCGATAAGGAAGGTCGGGCTAAAAGTACAAGATTACTTCACCCAACCAGATGATCACCATACAAAACCGCTTACGTTTGCGATAAAAGGACGTCCCATTACGACAGCGACGTTGTCCCGTTTCTCACCGGCCTCCTTTGCCGATTCAGCTGTATAGCCACCCGCAGTCAAGTAGGGACGGGGAGACCAGAGTTCATAAGCAAAATCGTTCGAAGGCTAGATTGATCAGAGCGATGAGTGCTCATTCAGAACTAAATGACTTGCGTAGCTCACCATCTTACCATCAGCCTGGATATCAACAGGCACAGTGGCAGACGACTCGATACCAGGCTCGATCATGTGGATATATGCGAGTTCGGGGTGACCCTTTGCGAGTCCCGAGATAATGTGACTGTAGGTGGGGATAGGATCAACCATTCCCATGCCTATACGAAAATTCTATCAGCTTATAATCCAATCATCGTGTCATAATAGACGCACCTTGGCCCTTGCTCCAGGGAGAGAACCGGACCCCAATACGTTTGTCGCCAACAGCCTGAGAGACAGCCTCGGTTACTTCAAACAAATACCGCGCACGGTTTTCGATCGAACCGCCGTATTTGTCGGTACGCTTGTTGACCGTATCCTGAATAAACTGCTCTGCAAGGCCACCACTGGTGGTTTCAGACGCCATTAGCATCAATCAACGTGTTCATGGAATAAACCTAATACCCACTTGCAAGCATGAATCTCAACACCGTCAAATCCAGCTACATGCACGGCGGCATGAGCTACTTTGGCATAGTTTTCAACGTAGCGCTTAATATCACTCTCGCTCATCTCAACTGGCGTCTCATCTCGGCCAGCCAGAGGAACGGGTGAGGAGGAAACATAAGGATGCCCTTCAGCATGCAAAATGCTCGGGTACCCCACTCGCCCAAGGGAGCCAATCTGCAGGAAAATGTAGGATCCGTTGGCGTGTACCGCGTCAACGACCTAGTAATCATTTATTAACAAATGCCAGAATTAAAAAAGCATACCACACTCACCTTTTTCCATGCTGCAATTTGCGCATCAGTGTACGCCCCAGGCATGTTGGGGAAGCCTCCCGCCTCGCCTGATATTGTGACAAATTCTGTGATAACGAAAGTGCCCGGAACAGCGGAGCGCTGCCCGTAATACTCGACTGTTGCGTCTCCAATAACATATGAGCTATCGGCTCTCAGGCGTGTCATAGGAGCCATAACGACGCGATGAGCAAGCTTCATGTCACCGATGTTAAGGGGTGCGAAGAGGGGACTGGAAGCACTCGACATTGGGAGATTCAAAGTATGTTGAAAATGCGAGAGTCTGAAAAATTGTCTGAGGGATGAGAGCTGAGCAGCGAGGCAACCGGGTTTTTATACCCAACAAAACGTACTAAGCACCAATCATCCATACATGCGTTTACTAATCATAGGACAGGGCTCAGCGGAAGAACGTGCCCGCCGGTGCACAACAGTGCTGCAACTACTACGCAGAGTCAAGATATGCACTTGCTGCCTAATGCGATGACAAAGCAAACCTGTGCTTATCTGAAACCTCGGTCATCATGATCCGTCGCTGATAACGTTTGAGGTACGTTATCTAAGCGCTGAAGGAAAGGACTGACTACTCCACGGGACTCGGGTCAGATAAATACATTCGGCACACGGATTGTTCACGTTACCTATTGGGTACCTGTGGTCTCGTGCGGCCGTATTCCAATGATGTAAGCTCTGAGGAGAAGATTAGAATACACTACTATAGAGTACAGCGAACGCATCTCGAGCTGCGTTGGACCCTTCATGAAGTCAAGGGAACCCCTATTATGATTAGGTAAAATAGAGGCCTAGCTCAAATAGAGCCAAATATGGCCACTCACAACCCGCCTTGACTATGACCACCACCCCAGTACACAAGGTTTTCAGCACAACGGATATTTTTGACTTGATATGCTACTGCGCCACAGCCGGTGCGTGTGCCAGCGTCATGCGCACAAGTCGAATCGGTTTTAGTGTAGCCGCTTGGTCTTCTGGAAATATGACGTCGATGTACTCAATCTCCTTGCGCTTTTGCCCAACGTCTCTTTCGCACACGGTGACCCCAAAACGATTATCAGAGTAGTATGTTGAACAAGCAATAAAAATATGTACTTCCAAATGTTGATATGCATTGCAGACGTTACCCGTTGATACCGACTTCTCGCGCTTCGAACTTTATGCACGATTAGTCAACTCTCTCAGTATCTATGCTAGGAAATACCTCACACTGAGTAATTGGAGCGCTCTGAGCACCTGGTCTCATAAAAGGTTGGTCCTCCCAAACCTCATCTTGTTATACACACCAGAAACACACCAGCGGTTCAAGATACCCTCCTAATAGTTTGGATTTCCTCTCTTCTAAATTCTTCGACAGTCGAACCTCGAGTTACACCGACTAAAAGTAGAAAAATAAGACATTGTATTTCGTCTCTGGCAAGTTCTGCCATTCTCCAAACGATTGTGAACAATAGTCCACACATCAAAACGCTCTCGCTACCTCCCTGTGATAGCATCAGGCAGTCTGCTACGGAACAAGAACAAATCAGTTTCTTCTTGGGGTTGCTAAGACCCAGAACAGTTTGCGAATACTTTTCTCTTTTAAATAATCGACAGGATCTGCGTACCAGTACTATGATGCTCGAATCCGGCTCACTGTAGGCTATTGGTAATCTTCCCATCCTCGAGCACCTTCATCTCTATACCATTGCTGGCGGCCCTTACCTTGGCGTAATTGGGGTTTTGCGTCAAGATTCGTTCCCCGCGCTGCGTTATCTTTCATTGGACTACCTAGGTAGCTCTGAAGTCGAGGCTCTGTTGGAATTGAAGGTACTGGTCCAAAATCTGACAACTCTGTCGCTCAGCATGTTTCATACCATGGACGAGGAGGACTGGGTTGCAGAAGAATTTATTCCTCATCTGAGTGACACTCCGCATCTCTCCAATCTCATTGCTCACTTCGATTTGGATGATGAGATGCGTGTATCTGGAGGTCACTACATTGACGACTCCCTTGAACCACTTGAAAATCTTTCTAAGGTCCCGCTCCTGAGAGTCAAAATCACGGAATTAGAATTCAATCGGGGATTTAACAACTTTGGAACAATATTTTCGCAGGTTGTGAAACTCGAGCTTCCAAATTTTCAGGTACTAGTCCATCACCCGGAATACTTCGCTTCAATGTCAAGTCTTGAGCATCTAACAATTATATTGATATGGACGAAGCCAACTCGAAAATACGTCGGTCAGCCTATCCTGTCCTTCCGAATTCTTCATGTTAGCAGTATCGATAATTTCCTAAATTACACATGCTCTATGGTGGACATCGGCGAGTGAGTAGGTTGTCTTGCACCAAAACAGGCTTAATAACTCTCTTTGTAAACTCCTGATGGCCTTGTGGCCTAATATATCACATCTCTCCTTGTCTAATCCGGGTAACACTCGATGCGATTCATTGGTAGTAACTAAAAACCTCAACTGCCATATCAAGATAGCCCGTCGTATCAAAGACCTTCGTCATCAAATAGCTGGGATTCATGGAGCTGACAGCGCCGCATCGCTAATACCTAATGAAATTCTTTTTGAAGCACTACAACCAATGTAGTTGATGTCAAATCTTGCAACTTCGTTCCTTTTAGCCAATGGACTTTAGTTGTGTACCTCCATGCAGCAAAATAACTAATCATTTATTCAAATACTGGCATCCGTTTGCATTTCGTAAGGTCGAGGTTCAAGTTCCCACCTGAATCGAAACACAAGAGCCGGAGCCGTTTTGGATTGACAGTCACGTGATACTGACAAGGACCACCAGCGGATCATCCAGCCTCTGAATATACTTCCGGCTGTCAACAAAACAGTCACCAGCCGTGCTTCAGGACCTCTGCAATCAAAATGGTAGGCCAAATATTCGACCATTCAAGTGAGATATTTTCTAATGTCAATGGCAGACTAAGCGCACAAGAAAGGTTGGAGTGACTGGAAAGTACGGAACGGTACGTTTATTCCCGACTAGAGCGAGCTTGACTGTTGAAACACGATCTATAGCGCTACGGTGCTTCCCTACGAAAGCAAGTTAAGAAGGTAGGGAAAACGAAGCAAGAGCTCTAAACTGGTTGAACAGAGTATTGTTGTAGATGGAGGTTACCCAGCACGCTCGATACACTTGCACTTTCTGTGGCAAGGTAGATACTCGTATCCCTCTTACATTCGAGTTGAATACTAACAGGTGTTCGTAGGACACTGTCAAGCGCACTGCCGTAGGAATTTGGAAATGTCGTGCATGCAAAAAGGTCATTGCGGGCGGCGCGTGGACGGTGTCCACCACTGCAGCAGCAACTGTTCGGAGGTACGTGTTTCTAATGGTATTGTGGGGCTCTGCCACACGCGGCTCTCTTCGAAACTCTGCTGCATATCTTTCCTCCATGAATAAAACCATATGGACTCGGGCTGACTCAACTGCATTCGTTCACAGTACGGTCCGCCGGTTGCGCGAGATGACCGAGGCGTAAGCATACTTGGGGGATCCAACGTAGAGCTTTCATCGGTTATGCTTGCATATGTTGTATTAGTTTTGAACTTTATGCCCCAATGCACTCATATCATCACCATGCATCATGAAATATCTATTTTGCGATTACGCATTTGTGCGCACAAATCGAAGGCCCAGAGTCGATAATAATCTAGATAATTGATTTGCTCAAACTAATTGAGTAGGCTCGCTTTGGCGCTTGCCCATAATAATGAGCACAGAGCTCGATTTGCACGGTCAAACTCCACCATGACCTCCGAGTTAAAGCCGTCGAAACTAGGGACAAAATCTTAGCAAGTGGGATCATGAACTAATCTATAGTTCAGATCATGACCATCTTCTGGTAGCTGGGATCAGGTATATAACACCGAAGTGGAGAATTTTGAGACGGATGGAGACGAGGGAGAGGTCTGGTGAGTCAGTAATACAAGGGACGCCTATGAAGATAAAAAAACTTTGAGAGTAGGTTTGGAGAAGAGACGGTTGAGAAGATGGTTGGTCTGTCCTCCGAGACCATCGTATATAAATAGCTAAGCGTTTAGTTTAGCTCGAGTGGACGCTAAGCAATATACCTCCGGTCAATAACCCCTCCATACTAGACATCGGGACAGGCAATGGGATAATGGCAGTAACCTTGGCTGAGAATGGATACGATGCGAGTCGGATCATTGGGATCGACTATAGGTGATTATAATTGCATTGGCCTAGATTATGAGAAGACTGATCCTTACCAGCGAGCCCTCAATCAAGCTGGCCAGGTCTGTAGCTTCGGGTCGGGGATATCCTGCGATACGGTACATTGTCACAGACTTTGTCAACGAGACGGCACCCCATGTGAGCGAAGATAAGGTGGATGGCAAATGGGATGTGCTGTGAGTTTGTGATCTCCTCCAGTCGGCTTACCTCGTAATTACCTTGAACTTTAGCCTCGATAAAGGCACTTACGATGCGATCGCACTAGCGGAGAAAAACGAGGATGGGACCAGCCTTGCCGCGAAATATCCTTCTAGGGTTGCCGAGGCACTCAAGCCTGGAGGTTTGTTCTTGATTACATGTCAGTCCCATGGTATCACGGGCTTTTGCTCTACTCAAACTAATTATTGGGCAGCTTGTAACTTTACGGAAGAAGAGCTCAAATCTAACTTCGGGGCTTCCCAGCTTGGCCTAGAGTATCAGTACGTCTACGATTGATATATACATGCATGTACTCACTTGGACATAGTTCGCGCATACAACATCCTACATTTACATTTGGAGGACGGTCGGGGAGCGTTTGCTCTTCCGTTGCATTCAAGAAAACCTAAGCATACATGATACAATCACATCTCATCATCTGAAAGCGCGTTTCCTTGTAAAGATTCCTTGGCTACCCCCAAGCCCCACACTAGTAGCTCGTGAGCTAGTTTCGTTCGTGCCCCAAGATCATCTTCAGCAAGTAGCGTTTGAATGAAGTAGACAATTCCTTTGCACATAGTGGGTATACGCAGCGCTTTAGATGTGATTTCTTCGACAGCTGCTCGGTTTCGGACCTTGGGGATAGATGATTCGGCGGATCGAATATCGATTAAGGGAGAGTTGGATTGGGAGCTAATTATCATTTGAAGGAAAAGCAGTTTGAGGAACCTTTTTGATTGTGGCTGAAGTACTAGAAACTCGACAGGCTGAAGTTCCAATCAGTACAAGCACTGATATCATGGCAGCTTAATTACCTTGAAGATAGAAAGGGCGACCGAGCCACGAGCCAGCCACCATGCATACGCCCTTGCATAGTTGGAGATAGTCGAGTCTGAAACGTTGTCTCCATTTGTATCAAAGTCCCGCGATATTGCGGCACCTCCAACTTGGGATTCGCCTAGCGAGCGCAAGAAATCCCATAGGCAGTATTGGAGCGTGATTCGATGTGAGTGAGACTTTTGGCAGAGATGTTGTGCAACTAGCGTATAGAATGGGTTATAGGCTCTTTCCTAAAGAACTACATCGTCAGCGTGTTACTGTAGAAACAAACGATCTTGGTTCGTACATTTCCGCAGCAATGAAGAACTACTCGTACGATTTCTCTCTGCTGAGTTTCTTGGAGCTCTAGTTGTGTCAGCCGTTCACAGGCGTCCACATAATCCTAATCTGGGCGTTAGTCAACGGAAGAGTTAGCGAAGAAGGTGTGCATACATCGCTGCTGACGAGAACGACGAAGATATTCCGTCGAACCTCGGTATTCATGCCGTGCTGCCGTGCCAAATCCGCTAGTTGGTCGACTACAATCGCTTTGGATGCTCCCATGTCTCTTGCTTTGGTCTGGGGTTTGGCGCCCTGGTTCTCGACTAAAGGATTGCCGGCCCACGCCGCCCCCACAAGCCACCATTTGCCACGCTTGTCAGACGAGTGAAGGTCTTCCAAGGTGACTCGCAGGGGTTCATGGGACATTACTGTCCAAATTAAGCGAGCATAAGTTTTGCTATGGATGACTCTGGGTATACTCACCATGTCGTTTCTTACTTATCCCGCCTAAATACTTCTTCATACGCTCGATCGCAGCGGAAGCTACGTTCTGACCTGTGCCCCCCGCGCGTTTGGCATCCTTTAGCTTATTGTTTTTTAGGTTGACCAAAGTCTCGACTAAGAAACGAAAGCGAGAGCTTTGAACCCACAATCAACAAAACATCCGTAGACTATTTGTATCCTACGTACCTGAGCACATTGGAATTTTTCCCTCGCATCTTATCTTGTACGAGCTGAATGATGTCTTTCAAAGCTAGGGGATCATCTTGCCGCATCTGGTGCCCGGAATCTGCAAGTATAATTAGAGATGCGCCCGCATAATACTTGTAATGTGAGCTTACTTTTAACAACCTTGAGCAACAACTCGACATCATACTCCAAGAACTCGGAGTTGAGCAGCGCTCTTATCAGATCGTATACAAGCACGCATGAAATGACCTGAAAGTTGTATAGCTCTGAAAGAAGGACAAGTAGGTTTGATGATTCCTTAGTCCCAGTAGGAGCCGAATCGTCTCCAGCCTCTAGTGTTTCCGCAGATTTAGGAACACGAGCACGCAGAGATTTCCAATGGGTTTCGTAGGAATATACAGCCTGCTCCACAAAGTACGCAGCTAATTCAGAGATGAGCTCAAACACGAAAGCCTTCGAATCTGTTTCAAGCACATACCAAATTCGATTCCAATAATTTTGTGAATTGCGGCAATAAAAGCAGCATGCAAGATCACAAAAGTGTCTAGCAAATTCGCAGATGAAGAGATAGAGTCGAGTACTATGTTTGTCAACGTCTGTGTAACGTCTGGCCCAACCTTAGATTATGCATACGCCATTACTCAGAGGGCGAGCTCACCGTTTCGAGGATTTACTCTATACAACCCTTCGACCTCTGTTACGATTCCCTCGATATTCTGCTCTCCCAGTCTGGCAACTCAAGTCAGAAACTAATTACAGCGCTGTGCGCATGCTTAATACTTACCGATTGAGCAAACCCTTGAGATGACGTGCGAGCTTAGTCTGCTCTGGACTTTGGCCAACTGTACCAGTTTCTTCGGGCACGCTTTTTTGTCGAAGATGGGGCGGAACATAAGCACCTGGAGCTGCGTTAGAACAAAGACGCGAAGCATATATCAACCTTTCTTGCTCACTCGTAGGTTTCTCCTGTATCCCCAGAGCCCGAAAGTCAGGATCGGGCTGTTTGAGAAGGGAAACCTCGTTATCTTCACCAACAGTGTCTTCTTCACCATTCGTCCCTTCAGAACTCTCTTGGTCTGAACCTGGCTCGTCGTTTTCGGACTGGACCGGACAGAATTGATAAGTGAATAATGACGAAACTTGCGCGGGAAACGTACGTTTTCCTCATCCTCTTCGGCACCCTCGGATTCCTCCTCGCCCGCCTCACTTTTGTCCGACCCGCCCTCCTCATCACTAAGGATATCGATTTCCTCCTCGAGTCGATCCAAATCCAGCAGAATATCTACTCCAGATCAATGTCCGTTTCTTTTCCCAGAACCCTGCGCACTCACCGTCCAGACCATCATCACCAAATGCTCCTCCGTACTTTTGCTTTTTCTTCTTTTTCCTGATCCCTAGTTTAGCTTCAAGCCAAGCTATCTCGTCGTCCTCCACATCTTTTTCCTTTTTCGATTTGGGTAAGGTGAGTCGTTCGAGTGGTGTGGGTTTAGACTTCGGTTTCGGGGCTTTAGGTTGTGCAGGCATAGCAGGCTTTGGAGACGCAGATCTCGAGCTATTCGAAGAAGGTCGGTTGGAAGAGGAGGGCTCGCTAGGTAAGGTGCTAGGTGGGGGTTTCGAACTCGCCGAACTGGACGGTGTCTCGTCCTTCAATTTGGGTCGTTTTGCAGGTCGATCTTCCACCTTTCCTACAGCAGGTCGTTTCTTCACCTTTTCCCGGCCCTCCTCTCTTTGTCTCGAGAAGAACTGAGCTTTTCGATTTTTTGCTTCTTCTCTCTTCGACCTTCTCGCACTGCGTCGATCTGCGGTCCGCCGTCGAGAGGTGGGAGCACCCGACGCAGCATCATCATCTAAACTCGGATAAATTTTCAGGGGAAATATGTGAACATCATATATCAGGGGAAATACCTCGGGCATTAACCTGATCCAACAGAGCCTGAGGCAACCTCGCCCGCCTGTCCTGATACTTGTGTCCTGCCATTACTCAAAGTGGCGGTTAAAATTAGAGACCACCGATCATCACGTGAGGCGCCACATCCTTGACCTCGAGCTGAAAAACAAAATACAATTATATAACCAAAAAGTTCTAATTACACCATTTCAGTATCTTCAGAGAGCAGCAAGTCGACGTCTTGTTCATCATCTTCGCCTTGAGCGGCGGTTTCTTCTTCAGCTTCGTCGGCGGTAACAGCTTCTTCGCGTTCACCCTCCATTTCCTCTTCGTCATCCTCTTCCTCTTCCTCGTCCTCATCCTCGCTCTCCTCAAACATCAGCGACACAAACTCGTCTCCAAGCTTCTGTCCAGCCGCGACCTTGGGCTCCTCCCCATGCGTTTCCACCTCCTCTGCTTTGGCTCTCGCCAGATCCGCCTCGGCAGCCGCAGCCGCCATCTTGCCTTTACTGGCCCGAATGACGTGTGGAAGCTTACACCCCTTGGTCCGACAGACTCCATTCTCCGCAAAGTCCGGACACTCCCTCACATGATTCTTTGCACACTCGACCCCCTTTTCGCAGTATCCCAACACCGCAAAATCACGACACACTCCCTGCTTAACGTTGTCCGGACCAAGGAACACGTGTGGATACGGGCACGCACTCCCAAGTCTGCATCGGCCCGCGTTTTGGAAATGAACACATAGAGGCATGCGTTCAGGGGTCGGGTCGTGCGAGAGCGGGCAGGTGAGTGCCGTGTTTGGACAGTCGTTAGTGACAAAGCGGGGGCAGATGGCCGTTTTGTTGGGGTCGTGTTTGTAGGGACAAGTATTGCCGTTTTGACATATTCCTAACAGACGAAAAAAAAGCGCGCAAAGTTGGGATGGGAGGGAAATGGGAGTAGGCGGGTGCGCACCTGTACGAGTCCAGAATCGGCATGGTTTGTCGACTACTTTTCGCTTGACGGACGCTTTACGCTTTCCAAATGCGCCGCGTTGATTGCTGCGGGAGGTTAAAAGAGATGGCCAAAGAATGCGAGGTGAAAAAATGTACCGATGAGATTGAACACTAGTCAATGTCGCAGAAAGTTTGGCGAGCCTCGCGCGTTTGGCGGCCAAAACCGCGGGTGGGGGCGGAGGAGGTTTGTTTTTTCCGATTCGATTTGCTGCGACGAGTTTGTTCTTGCCGGCATGAACGAGCTGTTGAGGTTGTGTCGGAGGCGTGGCCAAGGGCGTGGTCGTGTTTGACGGGGACGATGCCGGACTTGTCTTGAGGGGTGTGCGAGACGGAGGTCTTGACGCTGTTGGGGCTGTATTGCATTGAGTATTTGTGTGTTAAAATAGGAAAAGGTCACCAACCTCCCTTGCGGACAAGCGACTTGCCCCCTCTGCCGCTTTGGAAGACCTGTCCGCCGAGAACGACTTCCTGTGGAGCGTTAGTGTGAGAGGAACCACTTGCACTTGTCGGATATGCATATGGCTTCCGATACGAGGCTGGAGCGCGGGGACGTCCGCCACGATAGCCACCGCGGGGCGCGTGCTGCGCCTGTGACTTGTGTCGGTCGATAGCACCTAGGTGGACGTCAGACAACGTAAGACTAATCAAATGGTTAGACTGACCCGACAATCGCGATATTTCCTCCAAGATCTGAGCTTCGGTCTGGGCCATGGCTGGTGGTGGTCGAGTCGAGGAGAGACGAGACGGCCAGGGGGCTGACTCATGGACCCTGAGACCCTGGATGCGGCGCCGAGCGGTCTTGACATCTCACGAGTCCCGGAAACTGAGCGCGCCTCTGCGGTCGACGACCACCTGCCGGATCCATTTTTTCTCGTCTCGGGATGGCAGCACTCAACACGACCTCAGACGCATTTCTCGATGCCCTCGTTCCGTCGCCCCTCTCGTTCCCCTGGTACCATGTGCCGACGCCGGACTTGCTCACCTGGATGTCGGACAAACACCTCTCGCTCGCAGCACCCATCATCGCCTACTGGCTCCTGTCCATGTTCTTCCACATTCTCGACTCGTACGAACCCGCCTGGCTCGAGAAATACCGCCTGCACGAGTCCGCCGAGGTCAAGTCGCGCAACCTCGTCAGCCGCATCGACGTTATCTGGGCCGTCATGTTGCAGCACGTCATCCAAACCGCTCTCGGCCTCTTGTTTCTCGACGAGCACGGCAGTGAGTCTTCATACGACCACAAGGCAGGCATGCGTGCTGTCGCTCCCTGGGTCGTCCGAGCCGTTCGAGCTGTCTGTGGACCCGGACCAGGCGATCGGGTGCTCGAGTCCTACGGCCAGGAGCTCGTTCATGCGACCTACTGGTGGGCTATCCCCTCGGCGCAGTTTCTCTTTGCCCTGTGAGTGTCACCTCGTTGTTTTCTCCATTCAAATGAAGCTCACATGCAAATGATTAGTCTTGTGATGGATACCTGGCAATACTTTCTCCATCGCCTGTTTCATGTCAACAAGTATCTCTATCGCAAGTTCCACTCGGTCCACCATAGGTTGTACGTTCCTTATGCCTATGGCGCTCTCTACAACCACTGGTTCGAAGGCCTCGTGCTCGACACTCTCGGCGCAGCCGTCTCCCACTTTGTCTCTGGCATGGGCATCCGACAGGGCATCTTCCTCTTCGCCTTTTCTACCCTCAAGACCGTCGACGATCACTGCGGCTACGCTCTGCCCTTTGATCCCTTCCAAATGGCATTTGGGAACAACGCACCTTACCATGACGTGCATCATCAGGTAAGCCTTGCGTATCGTTCTTCTATTCCCAGGCTGATCATACTTTCTCCAGTCCTATGGTCTCAAAAAGAACTTTAGCCAACCGTTCTTCGTCCACTGGGACACCATCCTCGGCACAAAGATGGAACCGCGCAAACTCTCAGACAAGAAAGACGCTCGCCTCAAGCCCAAGGAAAAGGACCTCTAGTCTTTTAGCCTTTTTGTACAAGTACAGTATACCGCCTTTCTCGCTCTCTTGAAAAAATCGTGTCACTCTCTAGCACTGTCACCACTCTTTGTCTATTATCGTGTTGTTTTGGTTTTTCTTCTGTATACAGATACATACATAATGTGACTGAGTATTAGACCGTTGGGGTGGTATAAGTTTGAAGTATAACGCAGGTCAGATTCGGAAACGCATGTACGCCATGAGAAGGGCCGCACATCCAGTTGCTAAAGTTTAAATGGTTGAGATGTAGCTAAGTTTGCAAAGGCAAGCAGACATACCAACTGTAACCAGGTACTGTAAAGTATTTTGCTATTCAAACCAATCGACTGTAAGCCTCATCCGAGGAATCGAAGCAGCAAAACACACCTTGGACTGCTCAATCGCCGTTCGCAACCCACTAATCTCACTTTCGACCCGTGTGTCCACCTCTCGAATCTTGAGTTCTTGCATACTGGCTTCATCTCTTATCCTCCCTACAACCAATAAGCCTCAATTAAATGAAACTCAGAGCACAACTCACCCTTTTCCAAGTTCAAATCCAACCTAACCCCCGCCTGAGTCCTCACAATCTCCTCCCTCAATCGAGCCTTGAGCTTCTCCACGTCTGCGACCAGCCGATCATTGTCTGCTTTCATGAGCGCAACATCGTTTTTCTCCAGAAGTTGGACTTCAGATTTGAGTTGCGCAAAGTCGACTTTTTGGGTGTACGAATACTGTAACAGCAAACAATCATGAGTTCAATTGGTTATAATGCTTTCCATGAAATCAAGCACAAGACGGGGAACAAGTCAATCCTGCGTATCTAATCCGGTCAGACGACGGCCCAACTTTCGCTCTACCCAAAGATATCCAGTAACCGACTACGATACCCCTCGATTGTTTAGCACAAGAGCTACGCCAAGACACACCTTTTCTTGATCCGACTTGGTGACCATATTCCGACTCATATTCTTCACACTCTCATCAATAACCTGCGCAATAGCTGTCATAAGGCCCTCGGCTTGAGCCCTCGAAAGTCCTTCATCTTCGAGTCGTTGAACGAATTGGTGCGTGTCGAAGTAGTTGTCTCTGAGGGTAGGGGTGGTGTGGAGAAAGCAACATCGAGCTAGAGGGGTTGAGGATGGAGGAGTGCGGAGTAGAGTCCCAGGCACGGGAGGGATCATACGAGCTAGTTTCTTGAGAACTTGAGCATATAGAGCGGTGATATAGAAGGCGAGAGACTTACCGAGACGCGTCGCTCTAGGGCTGATCATCGTGGTCAGCTAATTAGGGCCGTGGTCAGAGGCACAGATAAGATTAGATCGAGACTTGTTTGTCAATGCTTGCGGCTGCTCCTAAAGTTGGGAAACCACCCAAGCCCCCACCTTCAATGGAATGCCGAGTGACACTTGTAAGGACTGAGCAGTACTTTGAAGCCATTATGAGATATGGCCTTTTTTATTCTAAAATATATGCTAATATAATTGCTGCAGTATGGTTGTCATGCCAGGCACTAGTGGTCCATACCACAGAATTCTCTGAAAGACACCTAGGGGCCCCGCCCCAACATTTGAGCAATAGTGTTATTACACAACGTTTACGCTGCCCTGAAACCACATCCTAGTCATACTTTCGGCTTTCAAAAGACCTATTTTTTTGTCAGAGAGTCCTGTTCTCGAAAGATGCCCGCTATTCCATTCTTTGACCCAGAGACCAATGGATTTGTGTATTGCATCGAACCCGACATTCACACATTCTACTCCGACTCAATATCTGAATTTTCTGGTGAAACAGAGTCTTCGGAATCGGCTCGGACTATTGGGTCGAATGATCTACCGGGTAAGCCTCACATTAATCTACGTTTGTTCTTCCTGCTGACTGTCTGTAATATGCTGGGATAGAATACTTTGTCGAGCACAACGGTAGACAGCAACCGTCGGCCAACTGCGTGATGCACTTTCCAACGGACAATACTCGCAGACTCATTATTCGACACTTTTGTTGATTCATACATTCATGGTGGGAACTACTCTCCTATAGTAAAAGAAATCCTTATGAGTCCTCATCCTGAACGCACGTACCGCGTCTTGGAACTTGGCGCCCGCGACGGCACTTGGCAAGTCGAACAACAACTGGCTGAGCGTGTCAACTAATCCAGCGTTTACAGGACTCAGGAGATGGCTGCTGAATTTAGACACGTGCAATTTCGAAGCATGGATGTCGCGCCTATCATGACGCACGTCCCGCGGCCGAACATAGCCTTCGAGGCTTACGATTTCACAACTGGACTCATGATATAAGATTCATCCCAAGATGTTGTATTCTTCAACGACGTGTTTGAACTTGTTAGCAAGATTGTTTCGCCCGCCTTCTTGGCGGGACTTACTTTTACTTTAGGTCAAAGATGATCGATATGTAATTCGCGGAGCATACCAAGTTCTTCGCCCTGGGGGACTTATCCATATACGAGAATTCGAGCTCCCGATATATGACTCGGAAGATCCTTTAAATATTCCTTGGCGTACCAGCCCTCCTCTCCAAAATCTACGCAGTGCGCTCATTCAAGCCGGTGCTGACGTTGATACGCTCGAGAACCTTCCGTATTGGCTTGCCTATGAGCTGAACGGTGAAGCCGGATTCGAAAAGATTCGGATAGCAACCATGATGTTTCCCGGATATCCTCACTCGAGTGGTCCATGTGGACACAAGGTGGATCCTCGTTTTGCCCCGTATTTGGAGCATTTTGCAGTAGCCTCTATTCGAGACATGACTAGTATACTCTGCGACGGAGGACTACAGACTGAGGAGGCCAATGAACTCGTACAGGAGGCCATTTCGGAACTGAGGAAACCGGGCAACTGTTTCCTCTTTAGACTCATTTGCATATATGCGAATAAGAAAGGCGCATAAACCTGCTTTAATCCTGAGCAAATATATGCCTGATCGTTGTTGTACTACTCCTCGCAGATGATTTAATATTGGGATCTATGATCGAGCCCAGTCAAAAAGTGAGCGCAGGGGCGACAGTCGGGACTCACGAGTGTCGCGTGTGATTTTGCCAAGCCTCGTATTCGAAAGAGGTTTGGCCCTACGTGTAGACAAGGTCTTCGCATATACATACGTAAAGTGTAAGGCCTCGATTTGTGAGTATAATACGTATAATACAAGAGAAAATAAGGAGTGTACTAGTGGACAAACGTCCCTGGTGAGTCTTTTTATCTTAAATTCAACAACCTAGCGCGGTTGAGATAATAATAGGCGCGGAGGCCTTATCGATCCACTAGCACAGTTTTCAGCTAGACGGTCATGCATATAAGTATTATTCAGTTGTACGATTATCCAGGTAACGCATTTAGCTAAGATATCGCTGAGGGTCTATGGATTAATGAGGGCCGTGAGCTACAACAAAAGCGTTGACACAGTAACTAGTATGTCAATGCGCGTGATTTTAACCCTCCCCATAAGTCAGCGAGCCATTTTTTGGCATTGCTTTCCTACCGGCCGGCGAGTCATACTACTCGCGTTTCGGGATCTGGCCATACTTGGGCCACCCTCGGCAGCGCTCGCATCTCCCCAAACTTGCCAGGGCGAGCCAGGCTTGGTAGATTAGTTGTGAGACTGACCTCGAGCCTGAACCGGGCCCTCCCGTGATCGACCATGACTCTTGGCGACCAGCTTACCTCAGCACTTCAGGGTTCGTTCTCGCCTCTGCGATGGCTGCACCGGTCTTCGTACGCTCGTTCACCATGACTTCAAGACTTTGACGTGTCTGTTTGCCTGGCAGCACTTGGTTGTATGCGCACGGAAACACTACAGCCGGGCATGGTCGGATCTCAACTTCCTGTTTTGGATATCCGACTGTGGTCTAAGCGTACGGTCTAGGCAGCCTGGTCTTTGCATTCTACATTCTGTTGGGGATGTGCGGACTTGCGGCATGGCCAGGCGAAAAAACGGGCTATATAAACCAGGGCCAACCTGACACTCGCACTTCAGAAAATGCCTCGCACCTCCCCTTCTGAACCCAACTTACGCTTTTGGTTACTAGCCATGCCGTCTACTGTTCTCAAACTTGTTTCTCGGCTCTTCGCTTTTAGCGCGCTCATGGTGCTGCTTGGCGTCGTAGCCCCGACCAACGCCCTCGCATTGGACATGCGGGCGATGTGAGTTGTCTGATTTGCTCGACGTCGACCAGTATGCTAACAATCGCATAGTGTCAGAGCCCCTTCCCTCAACCTGACGGCCTTTGAGATGACCTACGTCTCAGCATCGCCGCTGCCCCAGCTCACCGCCCACCCAACGCCACCGTCACTACTCTCTGCTCCAGTCGTCCTGGCGCATATAGTGGGGCCCGTCTACAAAACTCGAAAATGGATGAACGATATTCAACATGGAGCGTCGTATACTCTGTGTCGAACCCGGCCACGTAAGTGTTCTATGTCAGCTCAACAAGTGGATGCTGATGCCGAGATACAATAACGTAGCTTTTTTCCGTTCTCGCCTTGCCTCGCATATGTATCATGCGCTGTTCCTGGCAAGACTAGGACTCTGCCCATCTGGTACCTCGCTCATCGAATCCCTCCCGCGCCCTCCATGGAGCCTACCCGTCCGACGACCTCCCCTCGCCATCCCGATGCTTCCTCCTCTAGCAACGCCTACCACCGACGAGAGGCTTCCAACTAGAGTACAGTCACCGGTGGATGGTCATTTCCCTTCACCACAGCCAGCCCATTTACTCCCCAGACGACCTCTACCAGCGTCCGAAGAAGAGTCGGAACCAGAGACCGCCGTCGAGTATCGATCGACTCTTGTCCAAGAACTCATGCACCAAGCACACTTGTTGCGGACCTGGATACTCGAGCAGGACATGGAACGACTGTACATGGTAGTGCTCTACTCAATCGTCAAACTCGGAGTGATGTGCCTTAGCGTCTACATCGGGTGGTTCATGGACTTCAAGTTCTTAACCCCCTGTTGGCTTTCTCTGCGGGTCTTGTTGTCCGGCGAACCGGAGGTCTTCGTGAGGTATACGCACTTCCTTATCATACGCGGCTACCGTGCGTCCTCGCCCGAGGCTCCTTTTCTTCGGGTGAAATCCGTGTGGACGGACACGCTCACGTTGCCGAACAGAGAAAGGCTGGAGCGTCGAAGGCGGAAGGACATCAGCCAAAAAGTCGCGGAGTACCAAACGCGGTACGAGGGACAAGACGACGTCGCGTTCAAGGTATATTTAGTGCGATCCTGGGAAGTGTACCGCGAGTATCGGATGTTCAACAAATTCGACAAGTTTGAAGTGCCAGACAAGGACAACCGCGGATGTGAGTACTTGTGGAGTTTGGTTCAATGTGTTTCGCGTACTAACCAATGAACGTAGCCAAGTTGTTCATGGGCCTAGTCCGACCGGTCCAGGTTGTCGAACCCGAAGCGCCGGTTCTGCCCCGACCCCCGCGCCGAACCCCGCCTCGGGCACTCCCCGATATCCATATACCCAGCCCACCCGAGATGTCGACCCCACGCCCCAGGGAAAGACCTCAGACGTACTACTGGGAGCTGGAGATAGCGGTTGGGGAACTATAGATGTACGAAGAACCCGAGGTCGAAAGAGGCGTCGACCCGCATCCGAAGGAACGGTACCCGCGAGGCGAGATGGACAGGTGAGTGATGAACGAGTACACGGTCTGCGGCTGGTCCGCAGACGCCCACCTACCGCGTCGTCTCGTCCTGCTAGAGGACGTTCGGCACACCCGGGCCAACCGTGCTGCCTGGCCCCAGCACGGCGGGGGTGTACGAACGGAGTCTATACGCAGACGAGACCGGGGTACGGTTGTCGGCGTTGCTGAGCATGATGCTCGCGACGCCAGGTTGTACTCCTTCACATCCTTGTCCAAGGCATATATCGTCCTACACCCATCGCCCGCCCCGGTGCCCAAGATTACTTTACCTGGAGTCTAAACGTAAAACCTCATCCTTATATTCGTCTTTTTTCTTTTCCTTTTCCTCCAATTTCTCATCTTATCGGCTGTTTTCTGACCGTCTCGTTACCTGTGTAGTTTGTTATTCTCGTATCCCCACTCCCGTATCCTGATTCCTGTTATAGTCCTGTGCATCCTGTTTTACTTCCACTGTATCATTAGATAGCTAATTGTTTTCCCCGCCCCTTCGGGGGCTATTCTGAAACGCACAGCAGAAAGCTTATAGAGTTGAAACATGTCAACCGAAGTCAAACCCGCCTTGTTTGAGTTGCTGCAAACTCGTAAGTCACAAGACGTGTAAATACTCGTTCGAGGCCCTTTTGTATGTATCCTTGTCTACGTTTCCGTCGTGTATCCCAGTAGTTAAGATGGGATCAAGAGATCTTATACCAACTACAACGTGAATGGCCACGCCCTGTATTTGGGGGTATGTATGCGCCATGGTCCGAGCGAGTAGCTGATGAACGATACGATCGATATCTCTACCAGCTACGATATACATATAAGAGTCTGGTGAGAGTCTGAAACCTAAATAGAGTGGGGGGTCGCCTCTCGACGCCTCTCGAGCGGCGCAGAGGAGGAAGACGGTGTCGGGGCGCCGAGACAGGAGGGTGAATGGCTCGCGGGTCTGTGGGCCAGATAAGGCTCTCAGAGCCTCACTAGCCACACCGAAGCTATTAAGATACAAGAGGCCGTCTGATAGTCGCTTAATCCTTTGCAGGAAGGTGAATTGTATCAAACGATGGGCATCAGAAAATAGGTTGCACATACCAAAACGTAGCGATCCACATCAGGATGTTGAGGCGCACACTGTAGAAGGTTTCCATTTTGTACCTATCCTAAAACCATCCCAATTTGGCCCCGAAATTGCACCAATCCGAGTAGCCGTTGTACGTTGGGGTGTTGACACTTTGACCAATTATACAATTCTCGTGTTGCGTGCTACTGACGCATGAAGACTTGAAGCAACATCGCATTGTTTACGCACCTTTGAATATTTTGGTGTCTCATCGTCCAAACCCTCACAGATCCCTAAGGTTTTAATTGCGATCCGAGCCCCGTTTTTGAGCACACCTCGGTGTATGTCGCCAAATCCACCATTGAATATAGAATATGTACTTACTGCATCTCTGGAGATCTAGTTGGTTCGTAATGTTCGCGCAACCATGGTTGCCCAACGACGATGTGATCTTCACGAGAGTCTGTTTGGTGTTGATGGTTCATGATCTCGTGTAATAGTGACTAGTTAACTTGCTATTGTGCTAGTAATCTCGACTGTCATTTTTGGGCTACGAACGGTTTTCCCTTAAATACCGTGTCTACTAGGAGAATCCTTTGACATGCTCGGAGCAGTTTCAGGTCTAGCGCCACGGCTGGTTGCACTGTCGAGCTTGATTTTCTTATACTCGTCCTGTTTTGAACTGATGTCTTGCAGAAGCCTTTGGACAATTAACCGAATACGAGGCAAGTATACTTCCAAGTTGTTTGGCGTAGCATCTTCAGCAAGAGTTTCGTCTAGAATATATCGTAACTCTTGGGGTATGTCCAGCAAGTCCCTAAGTTCTATGCAATTCATGTTTCGAGAGAACACGAGTGTATAGTGCTTACGACATGTCTACTCCAGATACTTGAAACGCAGCGACGACGGCCTTGAAGCCATCCTCCATACGAACGTACACATCGCTTATGCCGCTTGCATTATGTGTTTTTGACTCCATTGATCCAATGATTCGAGTAAGCCCGTTATTGAGAGGAGGGGACTCGTAACACTGGAGCTGGGCTCTTGGGGTAGGAACTTGTTGTTACACATGTTAGTAAGACACAATAACGAGTAGCATATATTAAATACCACAACACTATATTCTTCAGAAACAGTGCTCCGTAATTTTGCCACCGAAACCGCAAGCTCTGCTGCAACCTTGGTGTCGGCAGGATTAGCCGAATTAGTCTGGTACGACGTAGACTGATCATCGATGTGTTCAATATGTCCCTGTTCGGCAGACGGTGGTTCGGGGCTCGTGGCCTCCATTCACATGACACTGTCGGAGTCTTGGGATAAAGGGATCTTAGGCGCTTAACACATCGACAGGGATTCTATCCTTTGATTTGTCATCCAAATTTTGATTTTGGGATCACTCTCCTCCACCATGCAGAGCGACGATGTGATTTGGTCTGTCATTAACCATCAGGTAAATAGTCAGACAAACAGCTCAATTCTTAGACTAATCGGTAACTCTCTCAGTTCTGCTCCTACAAAGTCAAGTGCGAACCACCTTCTAGAACACTGCACCGACTTTGCTCATAAACCCCCCATAGAACAGATACCCAAAATTTTTGTCGAAACGAATACAACGTTACAGGATTCTGCAATCGACAATCATGCCCCCTTGCGAATTCTCGATATGCTACGGTTAGGGAGAAGGAAGGCGAGTAGGCTGTTGGAATTGGTGCCCTGGGTTTAGGCTAACCTTAGACACCACCAGGCGTATTATATCTTTACGTGAAAACTATTGAGCGAGCACACACCCCTGCCAAAATGTGGGAGAAGATCAAGCTCTCAAACAATTATACAAAGGCTTTGGAGCAGGTGGGCCAAACGATTCCCATAATTTAGACCTGACTCCAGAACGGAACGCTGCAGATTGACCAAGAACTCATTTACTGGCCGAATTTTACAATTCACAAATGCAAGCAGCGTGTAACGAAGATCACCCAATATCTCATTAAGATGCGCAAGCTCAAGCTTCATGCCCAGTACGCTTCCCTTGCGCATTGATCTTCGCCCTACTTACACTCCGGATCAGACCGAAACTTGTTGGTATCAAAAAGAAGCTTGAGCGCCGTGAAGCTACACGCGAGGCTAAAGCTCTTGCTGCCGCCCACCTCGAACGTTCGATTGAGAAAGAACTGATCGAGCGACTCAAATCTAAAGCTTATGGCGATGCTCCACTCAACGTCAACGAGGAGGTCTGGCGGCAGGTTCTCGAAGGCGAGAAGCAAAAGGACAAGGCTGGCCTTGAGTTGGAGGATGATGAGACCGATGAAGATGAAGATGAGGACGAGCTAGAAGAAGAGGAGGACGGGTTGGGCGATAGAGAGTTTGTGAGTGACGATAGCGAGTTTGGCGATCTGAGTGACCTGGAGGATCTGGAAGAAGCCGAGGTATGTTAGCCCGTTGGCTACTGGTTTCGATTCAACTAAGATCGAGATAGGATGATGACGATTCTGCGGAAGATGATGGCGATGGCGAGGAGCAGGACGAGGATGAGGACGGTTCGGAATCTGACCGGGCAGATTCCCCACGAAAGCGACCCTCCAACTTGGGCAAACGCAAAGCCGGCCCTTCTCAGAGACCAGACTCGAAAAGGAAAAAGGGAAGAGGTAGGAATCTATACATTTTTTCTTGTGGTTCATGTTTACATTCTGTGTCCTTAGGGGGTGCGCGTGTGGAAGTCGAGTACGAAGAGGAAACCGTCCCTCTCACAAAAGAGGCAATCGCTTCGTGGTAGCTTTCTTTCACTTTGCGCATTTTGGATATTTATATGCGGTTTTATGATATATACTGATTTGAATACACATTCCCATCTGAGGACTTCAAAGTCTTTCCCCGATTCGGGTCTCAATATTCGATCGACGTAAACCTGATGCCTCAGTTGCCTAAGCCTTTCTTTCGTCATCCTGGCGCTTGACCTGGGAGACAGTCGTGCGTCATGCCATGCCTTTCAGCTCCCAGCCACGAGTCTAACTCCCTTGCGGAGGGGGGGGGTGCGCCAACGAGGCACAGCGTCAGGCAGACCTTTATGCTATTGGCTCCTTGGCAACAGAATTTCTTGGCTCATTACAGGCGCTTCTCTTCCGCATATGCGTATAAGTACACGAACGCTTGGCATAGCACTACATTCGTTTTCCCCTCTCCCCCGCTCTCGAGTGACTTCATCGTAACGTTATGCCTGTACAGAGTGCTGTGCCTGGGGGGATATTTGTCCTCAAGAAGCTCCGAGGCGTTGTAAGTCTTCTGTTGATCCAGGTATCGAGATTGGCAATATCGCTTATATTCACAAAATCAGGTTGTGAACGAAATATGGCCTGAGATGACTTTCTTCACGGCTGTCGCAGCCAGTGAGTAGCTATCTCGGTAGTCAAACGTGCCAGAGTAGGGGCGTTGGCTCAATCTCTTCCCTGCATTTAGTGGTCGTGTGTGTGTCCAAATACACATCAGCTAAGCTCGTGCGTGCTCGCTGCCCAGGCCTTGGCTCATGCTAATGCCAGTATAGTCGATTTCGCCCCAGCTATTAACCGTCTTGGGTAACGGCGATGTGTTTGAGCGTGGCTTTCAGCCTTCTAAATTGGTCGCACATAGGTACTGTCCTTGGTCTGGTGATCAGTTTTCGCACGACTTCGGCGTATGATCGATACTGGGAGGGCCGCAAACTTTGGACGACTATATCGCTTAGTGTGAGTGAGCGATAGGCTTCGACCTTGTGTCTTGTTAAAGCATGTGCCTTTGATACAGAGCCGTAATTTAGCGAACATAATCTGGATACACGTCCCAACGGATCGGTCTGCAAAAGCAAAATCGCCCTTACCCAAGGACGCCAAACTCAGGGCGATAATCGAGAAAAAATCGATGATAAACGTCGTCCAAGCCTTTTCAGCGGCCGTCAAGGTACTGTCTTGATTCATCTGCGCTTGCATATATCAAGCTGATTGATTCTTAGCATTACCTGCGCGGAGAATCTGGCGTATACTACCAAGACGTGTATCCCCTGATTGCATTCCTTCCTCAATATGCCGCCGAGTCTGCCCAGGGTGATCCCGACACTCGACTGCCCCTCTGGTCTGATGTTACCAATAGCGGTGGTTATCATATCCCTCGCGAGGAAGGGTTAGACGAGCTCCCAAAGGGTGCCTTCGGTCGCAAGAAGAGAAAAGATTTCGATCCCGAAAAGGCCCTCCCGGACGTCACCCCTGACCATGTGCACCTGGCCCCCGCGCGACTACCGCCTCAGGAAGGATTCTTTGACTACTTTCCTATCTTTATGCCCCTCAGGGGACTGTACAAACTCTTGAAGAGGACTGCTCAAAAGCTAGACGATGACGATGATGGGCGCCAAATCCAACGCAGCGTATGGACGGGCAAGAAAATTCAGCGGCCAGTCGTTGAGTCTGTTGTACCACTCGAGTTGGCGTAAGTGATTTTCGGTCACGAGATATTTGTGCAGAATTTGATCTTTTACGATGCAAAGACTTTATCTTTCGTCCTATTTCAACTTTCTACTGACTGAAGGGCTCTTGCAATCCGCCACGGCCACGGGTTTCAACAACAACTTGAATTCCTTGCAGGACGCAGCTGTTCAACTGCGACGCGTAGCAACAACTCCAAGTGTGTGGCCCAGTGTCTTAATTGACGTTTCTAATGATGAAAAACCTTGTTACTTGCAGTTCCGTTTGCCTATCAAGCCCACCTGCGAATGGCTGTGTGGTTGTATTTATTGTTTCTTCCGGTTAGTTGTCCGCATCGAGTGAAACTATTAACTCTAAACTTGTATCCAGTTCCAAGTGTATAGCTCATTGAATTGGGTAACAATTCCTGCGACACTGTTCGCAGCATTTCTGTACCTCGGGTTCTTGGAGATCGGAGCTGAGATGTAAGCTTTTGCTCAACATGGTGATGACCTCGCTAATATCAAACTACAAATTCTCTCCGAGTAGCGAGAATCCATGTGAGTTGTAGTTCACGGGCATATACTGGTGTCTGATGTTGTTCTCTCAGTCATGTACGACGAGAATGATTTGGATATCGACTCCTACTGCCTCAATATCGCACGTGAATTGGCTGAGATAACGGCGCATAATCCAGCGCCGCCCTCCGAATATATCTTCTCTCCACTAAATCAACCATTCGCGCCTTCCGATCGACGGACAGCACAAGATTTGACTACGGACATGGAACACGAGTACTATAATGAGGCCTCCGGCATGGTCAGCGTCAGGGCAACTCTAGTGAGGAGTTGGAGGAGTGTGAATCAGATGACAAGCGACAACAAGAAGGGGCGGGTTGCGGCTTAGGTGTTTTCGGTTACGTGTGCTGGTGTTTGCCACAACAGGCCAAATGAATAAGTAATATTTACACGTTAGAAACTATTACAAAGCGAAAGGAGTCTAAGATGGAAGCAATATTTTGCACAAGCGACTAGATGAGAAAAACCAACGAATCAGCCTCTGTTTGGCCGTATTTTTCGGCGATCTTGGTTTTCAAGTTCTGCGTCTTGCGTAACAACGAGAGGCACATTTGAAAGGCAGCGATCATCTGAGAGAACTCTGGTTCTGAACCCTCCTCTGAAGAGATTACTTGACTAAGATTAGGCCATACACCAAGTAATGACCTTAATAGAGTAGGTTAGCTTTCCGGGTGTAATTATACGAAGAAACACACACCGGGCTGTCTGAAGTAGCATATTTACGTCGAGAGGCAAATCTGTATCGTATGATAGCTTCAAGGTATGAAAGGCTAGATTGCTCGACTGCTCATAATTGGTATGTTCTGAAATAACAAGAGATATCGTCAAACACTCAAGGCAAGGCATCCTAGCAAAAGGTGCCAGCGAGTGCATCTTGATGTAATGGGAGGGTAGCCCCAAGAATTTGACCTGCGGAAACAGTGTAGCAAAGTCTATTGAATCGCCAATGGTTAGACCGCTTAGTTGAACCTCCTGTAGCGGGAGGGTGGGTAAGATCTGTAACGCAGTCGGTGTATTGAGGATGTTCTCTCCAGCGCAGAAATCAAATTTCAGACACAAACGAGTCAACCGCGGCATTTCCTTCAGCCTAGGAAACATAAAGGATAGAACCCAGCCATTTTCGTCAAGCTCCATTTCAATCTCTAAACTGACTAGTCTAGAAAATGCGTGCGTCGAATCCAATATCTCCTCCATTTCTGGCTCGAAGAGGTCCAGCATAACTAATCCTTCCAGAGACGGGAAGGCATCAGAGCTAAAAACAACTTCTGAGAACTCTGCATTCGATTCATCGCTCTTCCTTATAGTCCAGGTCCGTAGTTGTGGGAGCTTGCTAAGCGCGGAAAGTAATCCGGCAGTGAGAAATCCGGTGTCACTTGTAAACTCGCGCAATTGGTTGAAATTAGAAAGGTAATTTTCGGGACGGCCAGTTTGAAGTAAGCCTATCATCAGGTCCGTACTTTCAGACCTAGCAGCGTTTCCAGTAGTGCAATATGGTAGCTCTAGCTGAGTAATGTGGGGGCAACCTTGTGAAATTGCTTGCACAATAGATGCGACATGAAAGGTGGATATCGAGGGTTCAAAACTCCTGAAGGTAGGCCTCGGAAACATGAAAATCGAATTTAAGGACGGAGATTTCAACCAGTTGATCCAAGCAACGTATAGAAGGGCTTGAGTGGGCTGGAGTTCTTGACCGCAAATACGAAGGGAGCGTAGGTTTGGCAACACGGGATCATGTTCAGATATATAGTTGATTTTCCCCCAATCTAAGAACTTGAAATAGCCTCTTTTGTAGATGGTGAGATGTTTAGTGTGCGGCGCGTACAGCTGTAGCCGCGAAAAGTCGAGCTGGTCGGAAGTAAAGCTCTAGGAAAGGTGAATGTGTTAAATCATCAGAAAAAGGGGCAAACTTGGTCCAGATGTTAATAACTTACAATGCCGGTTATTTTATTTACGAAACCCGGGTTGCGTGCGGTGCTCACATTAGGAATCAACATCAAAAGATCAAGTACTTCCACAGCATTCCCCCAGACAAAGGGGACTGCCGTCATGAAGCCGACCTTATTAACACGTAGAACCCTACTGCAAGAGATCTTGTTGAGCTGACTACATATCAAGGATAAGAGCTCGGGCGTGTTGAAGAGCTTAGAGGCTGTGGTTGACATTTAGTGAAAGAGTTGGGGAAGCGCCGGTCGCTTCGGTTTACAACATGCCGTGGGCACAATAGCGCAGCGTGCTACGAATGTCACGCCATATTAGCAGCTGTTTACTTTATGCGTAAATAGGTTTATCTCTGCTCTAGTAGCCCAACTATCGACAACGTCGGTCAAGCTGAATATACACTGTATATTTCATAGCTTGTTAGGAAGCTAGCCTGCTACAGGCAGCAAATATCTAGTTTATCTGCAACAATCCCGTCGCTTCTTTGTCCTTGATTCTGCTGATAGAAATATAATCACTCTGGGACTTGCGAACTATGTCTAGAGCTCCTTGAAGCGAGAGATGAAACTGATGTGTCGGGTAAGCGGCCTAATCGCCTCCAAGTTTCAATGGCCAAATTCTGCCCAAAGTCCTGGAAATATCTTCTTAGCTGCAGCATTCTGAGAGGCAGTAGTAAAGTACCGAGCTAGTGAAGCAACGACTTTGCATCATCAGGTAAATCATTCGACATGTCCAATTTCAATACGCGCAAAACCGAATCACTCGGTGGATCAAAAGCGGGAACTACACAGTGTCTAGAGCATTGGACCAAAGAAATAGCCAGCCACTCAAGCTGTGGTATGCGAGCAAATACAGCTAGGTAATATATGTGAGCTTGGCAATCAGACAAGTCGAGTCGCTGAACCCGAGGAAATATAAAAACGAGGTCTGTCGAGCCGTCGATTGTTATGCCATCCAGCCGGACTTGAAAGAGTGGTAGTGTCGATAGCACCGTTGATATGGCTGGATTGTCCAGGGATCTATCTATCTCGAACCAGTCAAAATCTAATTCTAGATGGGGGTTAACCGGTGCATAAATTCCAGTTGAGGACACAACGAAACGATCATCCAACCAAAATCTTTACTGTCAAGTGAAGCGTTGATTTCCAAAGTCAATCTCGGAGTAGCTGGAACGAACTCCAATATATCTATAATCTATGTTTCTTTTAAAGCTCTTCAGTATTAGAATTTGGAGGGAGGTGAACGCCTCGGGATTAAGTTGGAATGAAGAAACGGGTCTCGAGTCGATGCTGATTAGCCTGAGTGATTCCAAGAGTGGTAGCTGACCCAGTAACCGAATCAAGTCTGGTTTGAGAAACAAGGCATCGCCTACGAATTCACGGAGACCGCAGAGTCTGGGAAGGTACATTTGAGGTGCCACGCTGAGCATGAAGAAAATCCAGAACCTGGTTTATGCTCTTGACTTCGATATTGATATCAGAGTCGCAAGGCGGGCAAATGAATTTCATGATGTGAGGGAAGTATCCAGGAACAGCTTGCAAGATTGTCGAAAGCTGTAAATGCGAGCCAGAGGTTCCCTTGCCTATGTTTGGGCCTTGCTGGTATGTCTCAATGCTGATGAGGGAGGGAGACACGAGCTAATGAACCCACCACACATAGGCTAGCGAATCGGATTGGCGAACATTGTCTTGACGAATTGAGAGGGTTTAATTGTAGCATTGGTAGGGCAGGATTGCAACCAAATGCGTGGGTCAACATACTCCAGTTCTTAAAATTAAAGAACGTATCACAGTAGATGTAGAGTGTTTTAATGTATGGGGAGGAGAGCTGAAACTTTGAAAGGTCGAGGGTGCTTGAAGCGAAATACTAGCGAGATTAATGAATTACGACATAGGGCGGGATCCAGTATGGCTGGCGAGTCACAGAGTATGCTCACTATGCCCCAAATTTGGCCATGATCGTCACTTACAGCACGCGCGATTCGGAACAGGAGCAAAAGGCTGGATATATTTATGCCGTCTCTCCAAACAAACGGGATTGCGGCCGAGAAGCCGGTTTTATTACATAGTAGATCTTGATTGCAAGTGCTCTAGTTTATTAGTCACACATCAAAGTCAGTAGTTCAGGGGAGTGGAAGACCTTGGATGTGGTGTTTGACATTTGGCGGGAGTCGTGACTAGCGCCAAGCAGTTGTTTGTGCAGATTGAGCTAGTAGTCCAACAACGCGCAGCGACAACATTAACCCCAACGAGCATCTAATACAACGCGTTGTATATATTACTCAGACACAATGAAACACGATACAACAACACTATATCCTGATCAAACACTATCCAAACAGGGATGAATATAAATTTTCGTCTCTTTTCTATGCACGGGCCCACATCGCCTACTTGCCAGCAAAGTGCAGGGTCCAAGTGCTCAGGATTCTCCTCCTGTTCACCTGGTATCCGTCCAGAGAGCTGGTGCCGTACGTCAAAGGCGCGATGAACACAAAGACGGCGAACATAAACAGCGCAAAGCCTGCAGCAGCCACACCAGCCTTGAAGCCCAAGTCACTTCGCTGGCGCGGACGCAGACGAGTAGAGGGACCAGCGATCGAGATCGGGTAGTGAATCGTCTCCGAGAGGATAAAGTTGAAGACGGCACCCGCAACGAGGGCAGAGGCAAGATGAGCAGGAAGGTAGTGGTGCACGAACAATTGACGGTTCATCAGGAAGAAGGGGAAGTAGTGATAGGCCCAGGCGAGTGCAAAGAACCCAGTTGAGTTGTACAAGCGGTTACGAACAGCTGGAGCGAATGTCAGTATTTGTGATGAGACAAGTGTAAGATAAACTCACGATCGGGGATGGGAATGATTCCGCGCCTGCGAGCCAATTGGTCTGCACCCAAAATGCCGACGAAGATGGAAAGCGCCATCACGCAAGTCCACCACCCGACAACGTTGCCAATCATGTAGATCTGCTTCTTGGTGTCGCTCTCAGTCCAGAAGCTGATACCACTGAGCAAGAACGGCCAGTTGATAGGACCACTAGCATAGGGATGAGACGCCGTGAGACCTGCGTTGTGCTGTAACATCAGAAGCTGGAGTTCGCCAAATTTGCGGAAGAAGTTCATGTGTTTGACTGGTCGGGGTGCCACAGCCTGAACACGGTCGCTGCTGCTGCCATCTGGGAAAGACAATGTCAGTGGCAAGGCCTTTTGATCTCAGTACTTCAACTCACTCTCGTCGGAAACAATTTCCTCCACAAACCATGTACAAGATTTATCAGCCGCGTTTTTGTTTCCATTGATCTCCTGCTGGTTGAACGCCCAGTCTGGAAGCGGGCTCGGATGGGTCCACATCGCAACCTTGGTTGGGATATGGACCAGCCTGAAGTGACCAGACTTGCTCTTCCAGGCTTCACCGTCGTGGGCGTCGTTGATCTGGATTTGGAACAGAGTGTCATTGTGGCGACTGTCGTCGTTGGACGGAATAGTGGTAAACTCCTGGTTTGTCGGCATCAACGGGGAGGCGACATCGTGGGTCATGAGGTGAGTGTCGGTTCGAATGTGCAAGAGCTGGACGATGTCGTTGTGACGAACAACACGGCCGCGACCAGTGGAT
This sequence comes from Ceratobasidium sp. AG-Ba, assembly GCA_016906575.1. Lineage (NCBI taxonomy): Eukaryota > Fungi > Basidiomycota > Agaricomycetes > Cantharellales > Ceratobasidiaceae > Ceratobasidium > Ceratobasidium sp. AG-Ba. The sequence goes on along the minus strand of CP059611.1, from coordinate 1,498,987 downwards.
GGAATGGCCTTGGTAGGGATGATTTGCCAGTGGTTGTTGGTATCGTTGTGAGGGTAGCCAGTAACTTGTTGGCCTTGGCTGCTGATACGACCATCATCATAACGGAGAGGATAACGTTCGACATGCGAGTGAAGGAAAACCTTGGTCTCCTTGTGGCGCATAGTGATGGTATCGTAATAGCGGATTTCTATGATTCGGTGAGTCTATGATGTTCATCTGTGTTACAAGGGCGTACCTTGACTGTTCATGAGAAGCTCGTTCCCTTGCAAAGTCTCCTGGAAAGCGGGACTCATGAAACTGTCCCCAGAACCAGAGTGGGTGAGGATCGCGAAATGGATGTAAAAGAATGACAAGTAAACAATCGCGGGAACGATAATCAAGCCAAATGCACGAGCAGCGAATTGACGCCCGAATGATTCCTGCAGTTTATGAGTAAAAATGCACGCAAACAAATGAGATGGTAGCGCTCACCATTGTGTGCCCACGGCGGATATCCAGCAGATTCCAGAGATCAATGCAGACAGCGGTGCCGATAGTCAAGAATGTAAACAGGCCGACCATCTTGCAGCCCAATGTGCAAGCCAGGAAAACACCAGTGGCAATCAGCCACGTCCACCACTCGGATGAGTATTCACTATGAATACGTGAGAAAAGGTACGGCGATAAGACGGAGAAACTCACGCGTATCGAAGTTTGCGGAACCGAATATACGAGTAAAGGGACAGGGCCATAAAGAAACAGAGTTGGGCATCAAGGAGGATGAGGCGGGATTGCGTGACGTGGCCGTTGTCTACACGTAACGAATGAGTTGTTGAGTAGGATGATGCAGCACGCCCAACATACCAAACAAGACAATGCAAGCAGAAAAGGCGGCAACAATGGTAGGATAACCGCTCTCCTTCATGATCTGGAAGACGATAGGGACAGTGAGACTGCCTAGTACAGCCGGGAGGGCACGGATGCCGACGTAAGGAACATGGGCCGCACTGTAGCTGTCGCCGATGTTTTCAAACTCAAATTTGCCATCAAAGCCAGAAAACCATCCGGCGGCTGCGAGTAGCATCTTGGCGAATGGTGGATGCACATCGAAATAGTACTCGCGCAAAAGATAGTAAGCTGCGAATTTGCCAAAATGAACTTCGTCGAATCTACGGGAACATTAGTTTGCGTCGCGTGGTGGAAAAAAATCCGACATACACGACCTGGTCTGGCTGATTGATTTTGTAGAACCGCAGTGCGAACGCTAGCACGGTCAGCACTCCCATTACAATGTAGCTCGTGCTCTCTGACTCAAACGGCGCGTTTGTTGCGCGTTCTCGCTGTGACAGAGGTTAGCGAGAGAATGGAGGTCTATGGATACACATACCTCGCCATTGGGATTCCAGAGTCCCATCATGTCCCTGCGAGGCACATCGTCGTCATCGATAACACTCTGGGTCGCGATGCTGCCGGTTTCGGTCGCGCCGCGGCCGTATCCTCTACGCCTTGTCCCAGACGGGGCGTCACTCATGGTCGTGGTCGGGTTGCTCCTCTGCGTGAAGCGCTGGGCTGAATAAGCACCGCAGCCTGACACGTAAACAAACACGGTTGGTGTGACGTCTCGCCTCGTGCCTGCCATTATCGCTGATCATACGTGGCTCATGCTAAATCTATCAATCTACGTGGAGAAAATCTATTCTCCCTGTAATGGCTCCTGCTGTATATGCGCGCAACGTAGCTTGTATACACTTCTAGTTGTTTTCATTGCGCTAGGGCAGGGTACCAACAAAATCGAGGGGCGCGTAAATTCAACCTCGCAGGGACTCGAAATCCGTCGTAGGGTACCCATATACCGACACCTTTGGCTCTCACATGGGTAACGAAGCCAACCAATTTGAAGATATGTATGATCAATATTTTGTGGTGAATGTAATGTCTGCTCGGTACAACAAGGATAAAAAAACAAGTCTCATGCAAAGCTATTCTCCACGTCCGCACTATCATCGCCGGTCTCGAGGTTCGCAAACTACACGAAAAAAAGTCAGCACAAGTCGATCGATGCCTTTAGGAGCGACTCACGTTAAGGAAAGCGTTTGGCCGATGCTGCTCAGCCCAGAACGGCAGTGGCGTATCAAGCACAACTTGGTACGGTATTGCGGGTGTCCACATTTGCGCCAATCCCACTCCATAGTTCCATACTCGCCCCTCGGGTGCCAGAGTCATACCCAAAACACGATCAGAAAGCAAGAGTTGCACGCGCTCCGACATGTTCGGATTGAATCCCTGTGACGAGAAGTTAATAACCGCTGACAAGATACAAGCTCGTCGTCACTAACCTGAGGATTAACACCTGCGTCGGTGTTCTTGCGACCCCACTCGAACCCGGCAACAGTAAGAGAGTGTGCACTCAAACTAACACTACCAGGGGTGAAGGAACAACTGAGGCAAATCGAGTTGCTACTCCACTCCGGATGGTCGGCCATAATCTTGGCTTGCGTCGTAACGTCAGTCGGAGAGAGATGCGAGATATCGAGCGCCTGGGTCTTGATCCATCCTAGTGGCTCGAGATCTTTAAGCAAAAACTCGTGCTTGGGATGTTGCGCCGGTAGGTCGACAGAGTTGTTGTTTCCTCGTTGGGGAACCCACACTACCGCCTACAGGAATGAAGTTAGTTCTATCACAAGATGTCTGGATGAGGAGACGTACCTTGATCTCCTTGACTTGCTTGTTATCTGGCGGGCTCGTGCCGTAGAGGAATGCGGCGACTTGAGTTCGGAGATCGGCGTTGGTAATAAATGCACGTAGAACGTTCTTCGGCAACACATATGTGTACGATCCCGCGTCGTCCTTGACGTCGTCGTTCGAAACATAGATATGCTGCAAGCGAAGCGGGAGATGGGTTGCTGAGATTGCGCGGACACGCCAGTCGGATTTGCTGCTAAATACTTGCTGCTCGTAATTCGTCGTAGTCACAACTTGAAGCGTGTCTCCGTGAACGTTCGTCGTCTGAGTTTGTATAGCAGTGACCTGGCTCTGAGCTTCGGTCGACTTTTCGAGCTCGGCCATCTGCTGTCGTTGAATTGAAGGAGCAGCGATTTCTTGACCAAGGATTATATCACGAATTTCGCTAGATGTCAACGAAGCAATGTTAACGCTGTTGCGCTTTCCAAAGTCCGCGAGAATAAGATCTCGTAAGGCAACTTCAACCTTGATCCACTCGTCGTCTGTCAACGTAGGCCATACAAAGTGGGGCTCGGTAATCGTCGACTTGTCAGGGCGTAGAATGATCTTGGCTTTTTCGTTGTTGACATGGAGGCCACGCAGGAGGAGGATGAGGCGGGAGAACGCAGTGTAGCTCGAAATGGACTTGAGCCAATCATCTGTTTGAAAATTAGTAAAAGCCAACTTGGGACAAACGTGAAGCTTACCGTAAAGACTAAATAGAACCATCTGCGGCTGGGTAGCGCGCAGAATAAGATCACCAAACTTTTCCATCTTCATGCACGCTTGGAACGGCAACTGCAATTCGCTCCCCTTGATGACAATGTTGGGGAAATCGAGCAAGTGCACTTCAAGAGGATCCAACATGCCCTTGCGCGTTACGATGACCTGCTTGGGCTGTTCTTCCACGGGCAAAGATCGTACAAGAGCTGCGACTTCTTCGGCCGTCTTCCACTTGGCCAGTTGACCCAATCGCTTCTGTCCAGCCCAAACGCTCGTGTGAATAACCTTTAGGAACAGCTGGCCGGAACGAGGATTGAAGATGAAAATAGCTCCATTGATCGGCTTGGTCGTCAAGTTGCCCTCGAACGTCTTGTGGATGGTAACGCGATAGACGTTGGTGTCGTCGACAAACCAGATAATTTGGTTAGAGAACAGTTCGGAGTAGTTCTGACTGTTGAGGTACGGTTCGGTCGGCTCCGAAGAGTAGAGCTGAAGGCCCTTGCGGATACGTTCGCGCAGGACATGCAGGGCCGGGTTCGCCTTCATGATCTTGCTCATGGCTTGTTGAATGAGCGGCTTCATTCCAGGGAACCAGTTGCCGTACGCCGACCACAAATTGTAAGCCAGGTCCATACCAATCATGACACCGGTGGGAGATGGGTAGATTGACATCGAGTCAGAGATATAATCCAAGAACTTTGATCGCACGTAGCGCTCAATGTCGTGGGTATCAAAGTCTCCCCAGCGGAGTTGGACATCCACCCAGTACTTGTTGCTGGTCGAACCATCGAGAACATCCTTGCTATCGGTCACGATCGAAGGGCGCGAGATGTTCCACTTGTACGCAGAAAAGAGAAGAATGTCGGCACACGAAGAGTTCATCTTGTACGACTTGCGGGGGTGGATCGTCTCCTTTTGCACGGTCTCGATCTGCAAGGCCTCGAGTTCTTGATCAAAGACTTGGCACAGATCCATAATAACACTCTCGTGAATCTTTTGCCACAAATGGGCACGGAAGATCTGAATCAAACTGATCTTGAGAGTAGGAATTTTGCCGTGCATGAAGATACCAGTCAAGTCAAGTTGGACCTGGAAACCGACGTAGACGTTGGCGCGATTGATCGTCGGGGACCACCAGAGAGTGAAACGACGATTGGGGATTTGATTGAGACCAGAGCGCTGCGCGTTGGTGAGCTTCTTGTAACGCATAGACTCCTCGAAACCGGACGCCTTCTCCCAGAACAGGCCCTCCCAGGTTGGGAAGTACGTGCCCTTGAAGAGGGTGTGCTCGAGAATGCCCTCGACACCTCCAAGGGCAGCGATCACATCAACGCGATAATTGTTGAGCTGCCAGAGCTTGCCGTCATGGCGTTGCGACGTCCACCAGAAGGGGTTGTGTTTGAGCAGCTGGTACTGCTTCCAATCTGTACGAACACGCCAGCCCTTGTCGTATGCGAGAGTGTGTCGATCCTTCTGGAAGAGCGTGTTGATACGAGGAATACCGCGGTCCCAGCTATCCTCCAGATCTTCAAGGGTCAATCTGCGATTTTGCGCGTTCGCCTCCTTCCGCTTCATCGAGTACTCTGACCATACGCGAGCCGAGTCCATGAATTCCGCCTCCCAAGGTTGGAGATAACGGTACAAGTTGGGAATAAGTTGATCTTCCTCGTGGCTCATACCGGCACGGAAATGGCTAACGGTGACGTCCGTCTGCTTCGACCAGCGCAGATCGCTTTGGGGGATAAGGACATGGCCCATCGACAACATGCCGAGACCGCCAAGTTCCTTCGGGGTGTAAAAGACGACAGGAGGGAATCGAGACGGCATCTTCGAGTTGAGGCCAATCTTGACGCGCGTCTGAATCTTGTTCTCGGCCTTGACGAGAGCGTCGAGCAGCTCGTTTGTGTGTACCACGGCTTCGCGATAATACGTCATGAGCCCGATAATCGCCGTGTTCCACTTGTTCACAATCTTCGAGAAGGTCGTCGAACCGGAACTCATGAGGACCTGTCGGATCCGGTTGTTGAATTGTTGTATGCCTGAAAAGATCGTTTTAGCTGGCGGTCTCAGTGCATTTAAAAATCCACTAACCTTCGTCGGACACTCGCAAGAAAGCCTGGGCTGTCCTCTCCTTCGTCTGCTCATTCGTCAGGTTCCAAACGCCGTCCTTCAACGAGAATTGTTCGCCACCCATTGTCCGGATCTTCGGAAGTATGCGGACTTCGAAGCCACACATCGAGAACAGGAGTTGTGGATTATCGCGCGAGTAGACGCTGACAAACGTGTCGTCCCATTCGATGGTAGTAAGTGATCGAGGAAGACTCTGCTTGACGTTCCAGAAGACGGCACGCCCAAGGTTGACATCGTGTTTGATCAAGCGCATACGACAATCGCGAGGCCAGCAGCGTTTATTGTTGTAGCCGATAACATTGTTATTAGTCGGGTCGGGGTTGGCAGAGAGATAACGTTGGATAAGGTCACGAGCCTCATCGGCCGTGAAGCGGAAGAGTACATGGATGCGATCGACATAGCGAGAGTACAGGCGGATAGGATGTCGAGTTTCGGTGGCACTGTCACGGAACTGGAGGAAGTTGTTGGGCAGTTGAGGAGGGCCAGCCATTTCACTAGCGCGTTGGAGGCCGAGAATGAGAAGATCGAGAACCAAACCGTAGTATTGGAAGACAAAGGCGGAAAATTGGAGGCCGCGAATCATTCCGAATGCATTGGTATGCGCCATATCCTTGTACGTCAAAACTACGAAACTAGTCAGAAGATGTTATAATAGTCCGGGATCATACAACTCACCAGTGTTGTTCTTAGCCGTGATATAGTCCGCCAGGTTGTGGTCCAAGATCAAACGAAGCAGTCGGTTAAGGAGCGTCAAGTCAATCTTCTCGTAAACCTTCGACAAGACAGTCTCCATCAAAACGTTGCATTCGCCCTCGCTTGTTTCCCAAATCTCGTTCAAGTTGTTGATGCCTTGACACCATTTGTAGACTAGAAGTGGCGGGGGTTCCGTGTCCTAGATAGCATATGAGATCAGGCGAAATTGAATAAAGCGAGCAAAGGCGTACCGCCGGCTTGATCCATGCTGGGAACAGGCCACGCTTGTCGGCTTCGAAGAAAAGGAATTGATCAAGATACTATAAGGAGGCTGTCAGTTGAAGGATTCCCGTACGTATCGAAGCAAACTGACAGCGTCGGTAATCTTCTCGACTGGCTCGATGTCGTAGCACGGGATAAGTTTATCGTAAGTATCGAAAAACTCGATGCCGGATTCTTTAAAGGCACGCTGCGTGAGCAAGAGGCGCTTGATACGAGAGAGACCTGGCCATCACATATTAGACGAAGTAGCAATCCGCCAGAAAATACTCACATTCGTGGGGATTGTCATACGCCTGCTCGATTAGCGCGAGTTCCTCGCGCTGACTCTGGTTCAATCGGCCCTTGACGCTATATGCTTCCTTTAGCTTCTCGAGTGCAAGAACTAGCAACTTGGTGTCGTGCTTGTACGAGAGCGGCGGGAATGGAATGGGCGCAAATTTCCGACTCTCGAGCCAGTGAACAGTTGCCGTGTATATCGCAACGGCCTCCTCGGAGCTGATATATGGACCGTCCTTGAGGTAGGCGTGTTGGCGCTCCTGCTCCGCCTTGAGGTACAGACGCGTCAAGCGACCCAAGTTCTTCTTGACAACCGCCTTGTCGACTGTTGCGCCGCGACGAATGCGCTCTCGGTTGTAATGGGCAACAGAACACCACCAATCGGCCTTGGACTTGATATATCGAAGAATGATGTTTTCAATCGCGACCGGCATGCCCGGGACCTTCCAAGGGATATTCGCTTTCCAGCAGCGCCAAGCTTCACTCAAGTGTTGGAGGATCGTCTTGGCCTTGTTCTGCTTGATCGACTCAGGCATCATATCGAGAATGTCGTGCATAACGGCTGCGCGGAGCTCCAGATCGAAATGAGACTCAACACGCTGTTTAGTGACTGTTTTTGCGATACCCTTCGAGTTGCGACCTTCGAACTGACGAGCAAGCAAGTTGCCGAGCCTAAGCAGAGAGTTCAATGGCCACATTGCATGCTAATAAGACATGCGCTTACCATCGTTCGAGGAGAGGGACAATGCCACGCATGAAGAATAGCCATACACGCCAGCCGGGCGCCCAGAAGCCGCATCCAGGGCCCTTCCCGACCGGACCGGTGTTGAAACGATAGTAGATCAAGTGCTTTAGATCCTTGCACATGCGGACTTGACGCATGAGCTTATATTTGTACCTGCACGATCATTGAGTCCTTGTCTTTGATAAGGAATGAAATAAGCATACCGATACATCCCGGTCAGCGCACCGACATGTGCGAAAATGTACTGGAGAGCGTCGGCCAGCTGGAACGCATCGACATTCCCCAGGCGGAATTGGACATGAGCGTCAACAACGAGCTTCGTAAGGCGTAGGATTTCACGACACAAATGGAACGCATTTCCGAAACGGGATTTCTTGCGCTCTTTTGTGGTAAGAGTTTTGACCGGCTATCGAAAAGAGTGATTATTTGGTTGGCTTGTGTGAAACTAATGAAAGACTAACCTTCAAGTTCATGTTCTGTAAAGAGCGACGAAGCGTCAGCACCATGTATGAATTCGGGAGTCGAGAATAACTTACGTAGTCCAAGTGCAAGTAGTTCAAGTTCTTGCGGTGAATCAAGAGATTGAGCATGTTGTAGCCTTGTCGGCAAACCTGAAGGCCGGCCTCCACCCAGTCAAGCTTCGTCGTCTGGAAGAATTTTGTCGCCTTCAATTGGCGGAACAGTGACTTCTTGGTCATCGCCTTCGGTGGTCGATGCTTCAGCTCATTGAGGACGTAGCACTTGAGTAGCTTTTGATACGAGACGCGGACTTTGGTGACCTGGTTCGGTGGGCAATGCTCAAGGTACCTACCGAATCCGGTGAGCTTAGTAATCGGAGTGGAGCGATCAAGCTTACCAGTTTTTCACAAGTGGCACGTCTTGTGCACGACGTGTGCGGCCCGACCGGGTATTGTACGGAGCAGGGGCCCACCAAAGCGCGATCGCATCGGCTGTTTGGTCGTTCTCAAGTGGCGAGTCGTTGAGGAAAGGCTCGACATCGTCCGGAAGCTCCCACTCATCGTCATCAGCGCCATTCGGACCAAACACCTCGTCCTCGTGCGATACCAAGGGCGCATTACGAGGCACAACGGCGCGGTTGGATACAGGGTTGACGAGTGGATCGAAGTAAAACGCCGGAAGGTCGGGATCGTCTGTGCGAATATAGACATTTTTTGGCTCGTGATAGGGCGAGATACGGACGGAGCGGGGAAGAGAGTTGTATAGGTGGGGGAAGGCAACTTTGTACTCGGTTCGAATCTGCTGGCGGATAATAACCTTGTTGATGTCGTTGAACTCGTTCCAGTCCTCATCGAATGCCTCCATGTCGCGATAAAGCGGCTCGAACTTTGGGCCACCAGGAATCGCCATATTAAGAGCTTTTGCTGTGAAGAACGATTTTTTGTCGAAGAGATAGGAGGCATTGGAATCAGTGTGGTCGGAGAGCAGAGTGCGACCAATACGATACAAGTTCGCCATGACTGGTAGATCGAGCGACCAGAACTTGTATGCTTCGCCGGAGACAGACGGAGTGTCCACAAGCGGTCGGTGATCATAGAACCACTCGAAGATAGGACTATCTTCCTCCTCGTCGAGATCGAGTTGAATAGCCTCGAGCGGATCCACATCCAGAATGTTGTCGCCATAGTCTAGAGGTGGCTCTTCGTCGTCGAATGGGGGGAAACGCATACGCTTGAAGTGCCGTCGATCACGTTTTTCTCGTCGCATAGCAAGCCACATTGATGCCCATTGTGCGTGGTAAACCGGCTCGATCACACGCGGAACCTGGTTGACGAAGGTGATGGCGCCAGTAATGTGGTAGAGGACCGGGACCTCACGGACTTGCTCCCAAGGACAAGGAATGTTCTCGAGCAGCTTGAGCACCGCGTGGGGCACGTACTTGAGCGCGCCGAGGTGGACACGCTTGTCATTTCGGAATTTTCGGTTGCTCATGTCACCGTGATCCTTGATAATTTTGCGGACATGCTCAGGCGGAAGATCCTGTCCAAAACATGAGCCTCGCGTCGTGCTTCAATGCGTTTGACTTGCCTGCTTCCCGGTATCGATAAAACCAGCCTTGCGCTTCTCGCCATAACGCTTGTTCTGCATCTGAACCCATTTGTGTGATTTTTGTGCAAGCACCTCGGGAGGTATTCGCATAGAGCCCATTTGCTGGGGGTGGGGCATACCAGGAGGCATGCCGGGGGGAGGTGGGACGAACCCAGGAGGTGGCGGGGGCGGGACAGACGACATCCTCACCGATGTCGAGGTCGTGGTCAACAACAAGCCAAGATAGCCATCGACACCATGACTAAGCTCCATAGCCACCAGCGCTAAGAGAACAAAACATCACGTGTCACTTTCCTGCTTAGCGGCCCGAGTTTACTCTTGCATACAATCGACCAAGTATATACGGTAATGGCCAACCACTTTCCCACTTCTGTGTGGGTACCTGTCTCTGTGCATTATAGCGATACACGTCAAAACAGTTCAGAACACTCTCGTGTGAGCTCGTCGGTTAAGCCCAGTGTCTGGTGTAAGGAACGGGACTGGGGAATATTGCCAGCCACTTGAAGGAAGCAGATTATGTTGTTTTGTCGACTACTGTGGATGATAAGCTCGCATCAACAGTCGATGCGTCTAGGTCATCCCAGCCAAGCTGAGGCCTCAGTCAAACTCTGTGTGGGCCAAATTAACTTTTTCACAGATGGACCCTTTTGGGTACTTTTGGCGTGTTTAATAGGATGTGTCGACCCGTTAATCTGAGCTGGGTGCGTACCACCTATTTTTATAGACCGTTTGCTAAGCGCCCAGTGGTCGCTTTTGACCAAAATCACGTGTTTTATCAAAAGTGAGCTATAAAAATAGGAAGTCCACCTAATAAACAAGCTTTCTGGTCACCATAGAGAAATCATAACCCGTTGAATCTTCACCTGAGAATCGACCCCAAACCCTCAGGGCCAAATTCAAAGTATATGCTACAAGCCAGGGAGCGATGCAAATTAATTAGCTCTGATTGCTTTTTTTCATCTAACCGATACTTGACTGCTTCAATGTTAATGACTCTCTTTCCGGCTGAGCGAAACACCTAACCCAGAGCTGAAGTGTCACATTACGAGTTTAATATTGAGTATTGCGCACTCAAAGGAACAGAGTGATCGCGCAGAAGCACAGCGATGTATCCTCTACACAAGGTAGATCAATCCTCAAATGAAATTGCTTTTAAAACGAGACACTAGATTTTTCGTATAACAAGGACCTCAAAAAAGAATCTATTCCCCCTTTCCCATCTCCGTCATTTTCCCATAAGAAACCCCATAATCCGTCACGTTATGTGGCACAAGCCAAGTTTCCACCATAGTTGGCGACGCAATCGTCTAGTAATAAGAACTAGTTCAGAAAATTTATGTGGGTGATCAGAGCGGTCCTCACCAAGGTTGGCAATCGGTGTGGGGTTCGACCCGCCGCGGCATCTGACCAGAATTTCAGCCTTTGCCATAGTCACAGCAACAAGCAGAAACCTACCCGCAAATCATGTACGCTCCAGTGCGAATACCACATCCAGAGCATGAGCCTCCGAATCCGCCGCTATGAGTAGCGTTAGGTGATCGAGTACAGCATGAGCAAACGCTCAAACCACTTACTTGGCGGCACAGACCAAGTTACCATTGTAGTTCGCTATGCACCTGTTCAAATCGATGGACGACCATCGGCTTCCGCCTTTGCCATCACTGCAGTTAGCGGTAAGAGTCGTGCCGGATACACCATAGCCACTGCAAGACGCAGAGAATCCACCTCCCGCGATAGCTGGGGTAGCAAGAATTGCACCACAGACGGCCGTATAGATCGCGCTCCTGGAGAACATGGTTTGATTTTAGATGTTGGAGGAGGGAGTGATTGTTGAATGCTCTACACTGAAGTGGGGGCGCCGCTTTTATAGCCATTCGTGCCGCAATCCATCGCTTATACACAGATAGTTTTGCCGTATAGCATCGGACGATCGTTTATCGAAGCCCATGTCTAACAGCGCTCCTCAAGCTTTCTGTGAGCCAGGAACAAAAGCGTGCCGCATGGATCGACCGAAATGACCGTCATTTGACTGTTCTTCCTTGAGTTGTCGCGGTTTTTGCGTAAGAGTCGACGGCAGCCGGCTCGGCAGTCTGGTCTGATGACTATTTGGATAAGGCCGTTTGAACATAATACATCTTCTACTTGCGTTTGTTCTTGATCCATGATGGCGACCATACGATGGAAGCTTGATGGTGAATATTTTATGCTAAATCTTCTCGTGGATAGTGATTCTGGCAGTGCTGGCCATGTGGCCGAAGGTCGTGCCGAGAAATATGTATTTGTCGTCAGTTTCTGAAGAACTGCCTGATGCTAGGAATATCGAAATAAGATGGAGGAGCCCTACATTAACTTGAGGCTTTCAAAAATTGTGATCTATATTTGGCCAGGCGGTTTCCGGAACAAGCGTTACGGAATTCGACATACAATTCCCGCGCATACATGGTACGCATGACATGTCACAACATTGGGGTACGTAAACACAGATTTCTGTGGAGCGCATGCGAGATTCCAACCGTGATTGGCCACGCATTCTTACAAAATCTGGTGTGGGAATTTCAAATGTTAAGAAAACATTCTCATTAGGATGAGCTTTTGCGCGCACCATGGCTCTCACTAAGTCAACCGAGGCGGGTTCGACACCAGCCAGCATTTTCAACTTTACAAGCGTTCTAGTATACGTTTTATAATAGCCCCGAAGGGGAGGGATAAATAAAATATCTAACTAATAATACAACAGAAATAAAACACGATGCGCAGGACCACGAGAGCAGTAAGGGTACAGGAATAACGAGACTACAGAGTAACGAAACCGAAAGCAAGAGGCCAATAGAATAAGAAAGTGAAGAAAAAAGAAAGGAAAAGGACAAGACGAATATAAACATGAGGCCTTATGTTTAGACATTACGTAAAGCACTCTTGGGTACTAGGACAAACGGCGGGCGAGGGGCGAGGGGCGATGTATGAGTTGGACAGGGATGTGGAGTACAACCTGGCATCGCGAGCATCATGCTCAGCAACGCCGACAACCGTACCCCGGTCTCGTCTGCGTATAGACTCCGTTCGTACACCCCCGCCGTGCTGGGGCCAGGCAGCACGGTTGGCCCGGGTGTGCCGAACGTCCTCTAGCAGGACGAGACGACGCGGTAGGTGGGCGTCTGCGGACCAGCCGCAGACTGTGTACTCGTTCATCACTCACCTGTCCATCTCGCCTCGCGGGTACCGTTCCTTCGGATGCGGGTCGACGCCTCTTTCGACCTCGGGTTCTTCGTACATCTATAGTTCCCCAACCGCTATCTCCAGCTCCCAGTAGTACGTCTGAGGTCTTTCCCTGGGGCGTGGGGTCGACATGTCGGGTGGGCTGGGTATATGGATATCGGGGAGTGCCCGAGGCGGGGTTCGGCGCGGGGGTCGGGGCAGAACCGGCGCTTCGGGTTCGACAACCTGGACCGGTCGGACTAGGCCCATGAACAACTTGGCTACGTTCATTGGTTAGTACGCGAAACATATTGAACCAAACTCCACAAGTACTCACATCCGCGGTTGTCCTTGTCTGGCACTTCAAACTTGTCGAATTTGTTGAACATCCGATACTCGCGGTACACTTCCCAGGATCGCACTAAATATACCTTGAACGCGACGTCGTCTTGTCCCTCGTACCGCGTTTGGTACTCCGCGACTTTTTGGCTGATGTCCTTCCGCCTTCGACGCTCCAGCCTTTCTCTGTTCGGCAACGTGAGCGTGTCCTTCCACACGGATTTCACCCGAAGAAAAGGAGCCTCGGGCGAGGACGCACGGTAGCCGCGTATGATAAGGAAGTGCGTATACCTCACGAAGACCTCCGGTTCGCCGGACAACAAGACCCGCAGAGAAAGCCAACAGGGGGCTAAGAACTTGAAGTCCATGAACCACCCGATGTAGACGCTAAGGCTCATCACTCCGAGTTTGACGATTGAGTAGAGCACTACCATGTACAGTCGTTCCATGTCCTGCTCGAGTATCCAGGTCCGCAACAAGTGTGCTTGGTGCATGAGTTCTTGGACAAGAGTCGATCGATACTCGACGGCCGTCTCTGGTTCCGACTCTTCTTCGGACGCTGGTGGAGGTCGTCTGGGGAGTAGGTGGGCTGGCTGTGGCGAAGGGAAATGACCATCCACCGGTGACTGTACTCTAGTTGGAAGCCTCTCGTCGGTGGTAGGCGTTGCTAGAGGAGGAAGCATCGGGATGGCGAGGGGAGGTCGTCGGACGGGTAGGCTCCATGGAGGACGCGGGAGGGATTCGATAAGCGAGGTACCAGGCGGGCAGAGTTCTAGCCTTGCCAGGAACAGCGCATGATACATATGCGAGGCAAGGCGAGAACGGAAAAAAGCTACGTTATCGTATCTCGGCATCAGCATCCACTTGTTGAGCTGACATAGAACACTTACGTGGCCGGGTTCGACACAGAGTATACGACGCTCCATGTTGAATATCGTTGATCCATTTTCGAGTTTTGTAGACGGACCCCACTATATGCGCCAGGACGACTGGAGCAGGGAGTGGTGACGGTGGCGTTGGGTGGGCGGTGAGCTGGGGCAGCGGCGATGCTGAGACGTAGGTCATCTCAAAGGCCGTCAGGTTGAGGGAAGGGACTCTGACACTATGTGATTGTTAGCATACTGGTCGACGTCGAGCAAATCAGACAACTCACATCGCCCGCATGTCCAATGCGAGAGCGTTGGTCGGGGCTACGACGCCAAGCAGCACCATGAGCGCGCTAAAAGCGAAGAGCCGAGAAACAAGTTTGAGAACAGTAGACGGCATGGCTAGTAACCAAAAGCGTAAGTTGGGTTCAGAAGGGGAGGTGCGAGGCATTTTCTGAAGTGCGAGTGTCAGGTTGGCCCTGGTTTATATAGCCCGTTTTTTCGCCTGGCCATGCTGCAAGCCCGCATATCCCCAACAGAATATAGAATGCAAAGACCAGGCTGTCTAGAACGTACGCTTAGACCACGGTCGGATATCCAAAACGGGAAGTTGGGATCTGACCATGTCCGGGCGTAGTCATTCCGTGCGCATACAACAAGTGCTGCCAGACATAAAACAGACAAGTCAAAGTCTTGAAGTCATGGTGAACGAGCGTACGAAGACCGGTGCAGCCATCGCAGAGGCGAGAACGAACCCTGAAGTGCTGAGGTAAGCTGGTCGCCAAGAGTCACGGTTGATCACGGGAGGGCCCGGTTCAGGCTCGAGGTCAGTCTCACAACCAATCTACCAACCCTGGCTCGCCTTGGCAAGTTTGGGCAGACGCGAGCGCTGCCGAGGGTGGCGCAGGGGTGGCGAGACTCGAAACGCGAGCAGTATGACTCGCGGGCCGGCAAGAATGCAAGGCCGAAAGCCGGGTCGCTGCCTGGTGGGTAGGCCGGGTGGGGTTGAAAATCACGCGCAATGACGGCCACTACGATGACATGGTCAAGCGCGAAGGGAACAAGGCGCCGCGCGTATATCACGTGCCCTTTTGCTCTCACCGGTTTCTCCCCCCTTCCCCACACTGGTGAGGCTTTTGGAAGGTGTTCCAACGTAGAGGCAGTACCCACATTAGATGCCTATGCCGATAATAAGGGATAAGTTGTATGCCGGTCATTGTGCACAGGCACAACAGGATCTTGAGCCAAGGAGAATATGACTAGATTCATCCTTCTCATATTTAGATGTATCAGTACGTGGTAATTCACACTACATATGAGGCAACCGTTAAATCCAGGCAGTGGAGACATCAGAAAGAACCCAGACTCGAGAGCGGTTTACGAAATTAAGGTTCTGTTCAAGTCTATTCATATCTTCGGAATCAGATGGCCAGAGTTTGCTTGGCTCGGTACCAACCGTGCTTGGGTTCGGCCCCTATTTAGGACCCCCCTGAATCGCGCTCATTGTGGTATAAAAGGGGGGCCGCCTTGCGTCTCTCTGTATGGTCAACTCCTACCGCATCCTCTCGTCCTGACTAGTCCCCAGATCTACTAAATACAAGCCATGTCTCACTCCGTTGCTGCAATTGTTGGGTTGCTCCTTGGCTCCCTTATTGGAGGGCTGTTGAGATTCTATGGCTACACCTCGTGCGTATACGTCCCTTTCCGCCATCAAACACCAATTCACAAACTCTATGTTTAAAGACCCCCGAATTGGTCAGCGCTGGCGGAGGCCGCTAACACAATGATGCGTAGCTTAGCCACATGGCTTGGCCACACGTTATTGGGCCTCGCCTCATCGCCAACAGGTACGTTTCGAACGGTTTCAACCTATTCCAACCCCCCGATGGTTGAAACCAGTATCTATTCATATAGACCCAGGCCGACTACCACAGTTGCTCCTGCAAGATGTCAACGAGGAATGGGGCCGGTGTCTAGCTCCCGATCACTGGCCTATCCGCCCACGAGGTATTTGTTTCCCTCGGGTACGCCTCTTGCGCGACTGATGATAATCACTGCATTTGGTAGACCTGGTGCAGGTAGTCACTAGACTGGAGTACGTCATCCGGAACCCCGTATTCGACTGGGAGAGCATATACGAGGCTGGAATCATGGAGCGACCTGTCCCTCAGCAAGATCCTGTCTACTGGCTTCCCGAAGGTAGCGTCTATTTCTTGACATCGATCTCCCTCATCCTAATCTGCTAACGAATACCTAGGACCACTTCCTCATGGCTTTCCTACTTTCCGCGAACTGGAGGACCCGATTGTGCTAAGCGCAGAGGATAGCGACTCTCTGCTGTGGTATGCTGGGGCTACGGCTATCTTATTATTCCTTGGTAAATTATTTCTGGATTTGCTTTTTCTGCTCGCTTATTAGCCTTTGCGTTGCGCTCGTAGGGCTCGTCCTCGTATGGCACTCGATCCCCTTGCCTGGAAGCGGTATGAATTTTGTTTAGAAATTTTTTATGTGAGCTCATGCGTAGGTTCGTTAGGTGATAGTCAGCTGGATCATCCTCTGGAAGCCGAATTGGCCACCGATCAAGTTGAAGGTGTGGTCGTTCCTCAAACGATGGAACAGCCTGCACCCCTTCCTGCGATACCAGTCGCCCCCTCGCTCGAGGATCGGGCCGAGCCTGTGCCACCAGAGGCCGAGTCCGGGTCATCGGAGGCACAGGCTGGGTTACTGGAGGTCGAGTCTGAGCCACTGGAGGCAGGGCCCTTGGCATCCAACCATGAACAATTGGAGGATAATGATGAGAATAGGCAGCCAGATCAAGCGCGGGTGCGAAGGCACTTGATTGGAGATGGTCGGTGGGACTTGGCCAAGGCCCTAGACTGGACTCGCAGGGATTAAAGGTAAAGTTCTCGTCGCTTGGTTTTTGCAACCGGCGATCAAAGTTTTTTCCTATAATATTTTCTCTTTGCGCTCTTTGTATTTTTAGTTCTACCGCTGCGGTTCATTCTTATTCATTGCGTCATGCCAAAGATATGATGGGTGTACTTTTTGGTGTGATCACAAGTAAACGCGGAGATAGGACATAAGATTCGGTGCTCGCGGATTCGATTCGATAGGCACCTCATACTGATAGTGCATGGCAATGAGGGGAGCAAGTGATAGAGTTGGCAATGACCCGATGTATGCGTACACTTTGTGTGAGCTCTCCAACATACAGTGTTCGAGAGTCAAAGGCTGGAAAACGGAGCAAGCGCCGATCACTCTGGGTCGAAATAGCCCGCGATGGGGCTGTCGTAAATTAGCCGGATGCTGTGAAAACGATTTAGGCATGACAAAGTTCTGAAATCATGTGGCTACTATTTTATCGCGTTGCATTCGCTTTTGACTCCACGGGGACATGTTTAGATCTGTGAAACACTTTACCTAGGGTCAAAATACTGTAGCTTAATGCTACATAGGCGGATGGGTTGTACACTGCAAAAATTATTGTATGAGATTATAGTATCAAGCGTACGTAACTGCACATCATGGGCATAACCCCGCCCGCCCCCAGTCCAGGTGCCCCCTCACAAAAGCCATGGCTGTGTGGCGCTTGCAATATCCTCGAGCCCACCAGGAAATGCTGCATCAATCCGCCAAAACTCCAGAGGCTATCGCCAAGTGCCAGTGCGGCGTCCTTGGGCGGGTCGAGTTCTCACGGGGTACTGCTGGTAGTGCTCTGCCGCAATCAAGTAAGCTGCGATTGGGCGGAAATATCCACCTTCTACGAAAATCAAATCTATTGGCGGGTAAAGCGTAAAGTTTGAATATTGAACCAGTCCCGGGACATCAGCAAGCATCTGAGGTTTGTAACTATACGCCTGGTTGCCGGTGATGGGGTTGCATCCTTGCGCCTGAAGCAAGAGGAATGCATTCTCGCGGATAGTCTGGTGTAAGCCTTCTGACATGAGCGGTCAGGTAGGGACTGGCGGTGGGTGGGAGGGCCTGGATGGTTCTCGAATGGTTGCAGGCAATGTTGACTAGACGCAGAATAGGATTGATGACGTTTGTAATGATGGTGCTGACGAGATTTACGCCAACAGCGGCTGAGCAAGTTCAGCCATACATAGCCTCCTGAGCAACGCTTACATGCACGATGAAACGGTAGGTCAGCGCAAGCGCCGCTGCTGATAGCACGACTATCGAAACAAAAACTCACATTTTGAATCCTGATCGATTCGAGATTCGAGGATGCACGATCGACCATGGCGGGTCTCGAGAAGAAGTCCAAGGAACCTGAGTAGCTCGCACTCGTTATCAGGGCCAAACTCTGCTTCGCGTCGCAGCCGCATCTCGGATACAAGTCAGCCATATGACGGTCTTGAGGGTCGACCGTTTAAGGGGAAATCTTTATAAAATGTAGAAGCAGACGAGCGGGAAGGAGGTCTGACAGCAAGTGTAGTGCCCGGGTTTGACGACGCAAAACGAGGCTGAAAACGTAAATCGACTAAAAAAGCAGTACATCGACGGCGGGTGTGTGTTAAATGATAACGCACTGCAGGCGTTGACAAGTTGTCTATTGTGTGCGCTCGGGAGCGCGAAGAATACGCATTGAGCAGCGCTATTGGAGGATATCGATTAGGATACAATGAAGCGCATTCGCCCGATGCAGGGGACACAGCGGCCAAGTGATGAGCTAATAGCACCAAGCCTACGCGACTGCACACCAGCATCCCCTGACCACCCCCTAGTCCAATATAAATTACGCACATCGAGTGATGCGGTGGCCATTCTAACTGCCATTACCAATCACCCAGACTCGCCTATAACCACCGGGTTGCAGTCCAACCTAGCGAGTCCGAGTTTCTGGAATAGACAGAGATATGGGCCAACTGCTGAAGCATGCGAGATCACAGGTGCTAGTAAACTGATTTTGGCGGCAGGCGCTTGTGTCGATACGATTTATAAGATGAGTCGGCATACAGCACAATCGGGGAGATCTGAGCGCGCCAGGATCCCCAAAATGCGGGTGAAATCAGCCTCTAGAAGGTCATGGAGTGGATCCTAAGTGATGCGGAAGTGGGGGCGAGGAGGGAGATGCAGCCGCCCTGAGTTTGTGCAGTGGGCTCGGGCTCCCCGAACAATGGTGACAAACGATTGGGAGGACGCGCACGGTTGCCCGTGGACTTGAAGGTTGAGCGTGAGCGCTCTGTAACCATTGGGATACCTATCGTTCAAGGCCGTCGTATATCTGTTAGACTTGCAGTCGGTTGGGAAACCAACGGGTTGAGGGAATAAAGCGAGCAGCGGATGAGCGACCAAGCTGCTGGCTGGCAGGGAGCGCCCGTTTAGCTGAGATACATAGTACAGTGTCGGCATGAGCTGATCCCGATGAACGATGTGAATCGGATAGTACCCGCCCCTTTGGAATGGGGAGGCGGGCTCGGTTATGGCCTTGAAAATGAACCGACCGAGGTGATGATGGATTGCTGGTCATATAAGTCGATAGCCGAGCTGAAACAGTGTTAGATACGAGCAGGGAGGTTGATTGGTCGTTATCCAGTTGGAGCTCTTGCTCCCACGTGATGATGGTTGGTGATAGTCCAAGTTATGTAACGGCATGTCATCATCTGCATGTGGGCTAGTTTAAGCCCTCCCGAAAATAAGCTACATAGGAGCTCGAGCACCTCCCCTGTACTTCTACTAGTCATGAAGCACTGAAAAAGGAGACTACACTGGCCCAAGGAGATGAAAACCTGAATCCAGTATAGAGAACCCACCACAACCCGAGCGCTAGCTGCGAAGCTGTCTTAGTCACTCACCTATCCTTGAATCAATATCATCCAGTTCACCGCCTGAACTTATTGATATACAAATACATTGCGTATTGTCCATATCGAGTTGCCATTATACTTTTGGCAGTTGGCAGCGAATTCGGCGCTGCTACCAGCACTTCATCATGTTTGATACGACAAACGCTGCGAAGAACTTCCAGGACAATGTGTCTGACACGGCCGCTCGAAGCACGCTATGGATATCATTCAGAACAATGTGCCCCTATGAAATACTTCTTCCGCTACAATAAAATAAGGCCGACGCCATTGAATTTATCATGAGGGCTTGGTGAGGTGTTCCTCGATTAGATTTCTTGCTTGTTGTGTAGTTCGATATTATAATTAGTAGCACAAATTTTCATTGCAAGCACGTAGTACATACGCAAGGCAAGGCGAGATTGGAAGAAAGCTACGTTGTTGTATATCATCGTCAGCATTGACCTGTCGAGTCAGTACGGAACACTCACGCGGCCGACTTCGGCGCAAATTATAGGATACCCTATCCTTAGTATCGCCGATCCACCTTCTAGTTCTGCGAGCGGGCCCTGCTATATGCGCTAGGGCAAACAGATAAGGAGGTGGTAGTGGTGGCGGTGATAGTGGCGACTTTGGATAGACCATGAAAAGGGACAGCGGGGATTCCGAGATGTGGACCTTCTCTACGGTCGTGAGATTTAGGCAAGGGATTCCGACACTGTGTCCTCAAGGTCAGCACGAAAGAACGCAAACAACGAAGCAGAACACTCACATCACCCGCATGTCTGACACAAGAGCTTTGGTCGACGCTACAACACCAGGCAGCACCACAAGTGCGCTAAAAGCAAAGAGGCGACGAGCGAATTCAATAACAGTAAAAGACATGGCTGAAAACTAAGGGAGGCTCGATTTGAGGCTAAAAAGGCGATGGCGTGGGTACCGGAAAGACGAGGTATCTGTTGTGGGACGGAAGTGAGCGCGACCACGCGCCTTCGTTGGCTCAGAACACGATGGTCGGGGGAAGAATCCCCCCTGAACCAGATGCATATATGCGAGACTAAATACACATCCGAAACACACGTGATAAGGCCGTATCGGGCTGCTCCGCCCTGGTTTATATAGCCCAAATTCTCACCTAACCATCGTCCAATCCTCATCACCTGAGGGTATGAAGTGGCGTATCTAAAGAAGATCTCCGGAATCAGACCTGTTCTAAACGGAAGCAGATGTGTCATCGTTTGTTTGACTTGGCATTGTGTTCGGATTCAACCCCTATTTGTGACCCCCCTGAGGTATAAAAGGGGCCTTGCCGTTTGTGCCTCCTCGTCTCAGACTTCTATCCCCGCCTATCATATTAAAAAAAATCTCACGTCTACCCTACCACTACCTATGTCTCACTTCGTCGCCGCAATTGTTGGATTGCTCATCGGGTCCCTCATTGGAGGGCTTTCAAGATATCACGGTTATACCTCGCATGTCTACTTCACTCTTAGCTACAATATACGAGCTAACGAGTCTCTGTTACTCCGACAGGCCCCCCAATTGGTCAGCGCTGTCCGACTGGCTCGCGTCCATATTCATACACCCAGCTTCTAGGTTGGCCGGTGAGTTTCGAGCGATTTGGAGTCACTACGGTCTAAGAATGACTCGATTCGATAACGTTTGTTCTAGATTCCGACCGGTCATCACAGTTGCTCCTGCGAGACGTCGACAAGCGATCGGGCCAGTGTCTAGCCCCTGATCACCGCCCGACAGGTAAGCACACTCTTCAGATATCCAAGCTACACGACTATGTCCAATCCCCTACACTACCTAGATCTCGTCGCGGCTGGAATTCTGGAGCGACCGGTTGCGCTTCAGGATCCTGTCTACTGGCTACCTGAAGGTAAGTTTCATTTCTTGTTGTCCATGTTGCCAATACCGAGCTACTTGCGGATACCCAGGTCCACTTCCCCACGGCTTGGCCACCACCTGCCAACTCGAGGATTCGATTGTGCCAGGCGCAGGGGACATCGATTCTCTGTTATGGTTCGCCGTCGTTGCCCGCACCCTAGTATTCATTGGCACGTCATTGCTCTTTTATTACGATGATTGATATTTCATGTGGGGCTACTATAGCGATCATCGTTGTATGGCTCTCGACCCGCCCTCCCAGAGATAGTGAGAATATTTGCCCAGAACTACCATATATCCACTGATACGAGTCTACCCTAGACATTCGGCTCCTTCGCCGCGTGGAGCATGAGTTCATCTTAGAAGATATTGTTGTTCGGCTCGACCTTCAAGCAGCCGGGCAGCCCGTGCCACCGCCTGAAGACCAGGTAGAGCCTGTGGCGCCGGAGGCAGAAGCAGGGCCACCGGCACCCGCCCAGGAACACCCAGAGGAGAATGGCGAGGGTCAAGAGCGAGTGTACAGGCTGCTTATTGGATATGGCAGGTGGAATTTTGCGTTTGTGCAACCGGCGATGTGAAATAATTAAATTGTTTTCTCTTTGCGCTGCTTGTGTTTTTAGTTCCACTGTACTCTTATTTATTGCGTTGGATTGAGGATATGATGGGTGTACTTTTTGGTGTGATCTCAAGTAAACGCAGAGGTCGGATATAAGATTTTGTGCTCGCAAATCGAATCCAATCTATATCCCATTCTATTGATAAATACATGGTAATGAGAAGGAGAAAGCACGTGAGTAGATGGCCTGATGTATGCGGACACTTTGTGCGAGGTCTCCAAGATACGGTGTTCGGAGTCAAGGGCTGAAAGTGGAGCAAGCGCCGATCACTCCAAGTCGAAGAAACAGAAATGAAGCTGTCGTTGGTCGGAGTGGGGAGAGCAAAAGGTATGAATGCGTATCCATCTGCACGTCGGTACCCAACTGAAACCATCAATCGCAACAGTGTTCAATACATACCTCAATTATTACGAATGCTGGCTTCACCCCGACATTTCCCGATCACGTATGAGGCGTTGCAGCTCATTGACTAGACAATTTGAACAAAGAATTTCCAAAACATTGAACGGGGGCGAGTATGAACGACAGGGATGTGTCAGGGATAGCACGTACAAAGAAGCAACGAATCGGTCAGATTGCCACGCAGATATCACAACACGGACGGTTAGAGTTGACGTTTGACGGCGACATTTCGCGTTGGGATTCGGGCCGATTTCGGATACTCGATTGGGATAATAATGACCGCAAGTCGGCTCAAAAACGTCACACTAAAGCTGACCCAAAAGCCAGCTCCGACTGTCACTAGGCCACTTTTGGACATATCCAAGTGCAGCCTCCGAAGCTGGTGATGGCATCCAAGTCAGTCTGTACGATCTGGTTTACGTACAATAAATGTCAGATTGTATCGACCCAAAAGTTTGTCAGGTATGTTATTTGAAGTAGGATGCACAGGCTGTGGTTTGAATATGACGAAGTCGCACGGTAAGGATGAGCAGGGTGTTCCTAGCCCCATGACGCGATCGGCGAGATTATCGTTTGCTATCAAACCTAATGTCTACTCCGCAGTTTTGTGAGTACGCTAGTGTGGACCCAGTAACTTGCCTTTTAGATTTATTTTGGGGCTGCACGGAAATAAACGACCGGCTACTGTTGAGTCGACTCAGCCCCTCAGCCTGATATATTAAGGTCCCCGCTGCGGTCCCGCTGGTCTGAACAATTGGAGAAGCGTCGTCCCAGAAGAACGCGAATCTCCCGTTTTGAATTCCATCGTCTGGTGGCATCGAGCATGTGTCAGACGGTGTATGATCAGCAAGAAGAGGAGAAGACCAGCCTAAATTTCGAGCGGAGCCGGTCTGGATCTCGCAGAGGAAATGCAATACTCCACACGATGGAATATGGTGTTATCGCTGGTTCGCATCTTCTCCATAGGTGGACCAACGCCACATCCTTTGTCAGAATTTCCTAGAGGCACAGTTTGTATATTCTGCGTGGCTACGCTTGTGAAATTCCTCGGTCATCCGTCAAGTACTCGAGTTGTATGTGGATATCCCGCATTCGAAATCTAGACCAGTGATGCCACGCTACATCATTTTCACGTGACTGTTGCGCGGAGTGCGTCATGGCGAGATGAAAGTCGAGCGTAGCGTACGCCACTGGTTAAGCAATTGAATGAGATATGAAACGAGGCTGAGCACGGGTTTAGCGGCTGGTGAATGTTCATGCCGAGCCGAGAGTCGAATCGTGTTTCTGTGCTTCGTCCCGGTGCAAATAGAAACCGCCTGGGTTCGTCATAAGCGGTGTTGCCATCGGCAATCAAGAAGTCACGTGCCTCTATCGTGGCCGGGAATCCAAGTTGCGGGTCGTGCCAATCAGCAAGAGTGAAACAAACCACGTGAAACCAGTTAGAAAAAAAAGATTGCAGAGGATCAGCTGACAAGTGAGTTGGGAGGTGGCATAGGAACTATATGACCCTGAGCTGATTGATATATGCAACACAAGCACGCATTCCCATCCCCGGCCAGCGCAGGCGCACCGCACCGTCACTCGTTTTGCCACGCTCCTTGTCTTGACGACCACCATTTCAATTCTGGCTTTATTATGGCCCACCGCTCCGAATTAAATCTCCCCACCGGTCCGTCGCCCACTGCCCCGCCAGCGATGGCTAACTCGTCTGCAGCGACCGCCCCCACCTGGACAGCGTCCTACTCCAAGTCGCTCCGCCGACCCCTCACGTCCGGCGACATCCCCGCGTCCCCCGCCAGCTCGAGCGCATCCCAAAAATTCGAGGTCAAGCGACTGCTCTCCCGACCCGCCGACCCGATGCCTTCCCCGCGCCCGCTCACCACATTCGACGCGAGCACGTCCTATGCCGGCCCGTCCGAGTCGTCGGCCACCGTCAAACGATCCAACAGCGCGAGCCGGTTCCTCAAACGACGTCCGAGCAAAGGACGGCTCGAATCGACCGAACCGACGGCCGTGTCGCGGCCTCGAACGACCGCAGCCGAAGCACCTCGACCGCTCGCGCCCTACACACCGCCCGCACCTTCCCCAGCCATCTCGACCGCTTCCACCCCAACACTCACCCCCGCCTCGGCTTATGCGCTCGCCTATGCCCGACGCACAAACATGACGACTCTTCCGACCGGAGCATCCGCACGTCACCCGTTCGAGGCTGCGAGCACCGGTCGACTCGTCGCGCTCGGCGACCCTGCCGACGAAACGCTCTCTCTGTCCACACTCTCCCTCGCCGGATTCGGCGCTGAAAAGGAAAGGGAAAAAGAAAGGGAAAAAGAGAAAGAGAAAGACGGCGGATTGGCACGCAAAGTATCAGCCCGGTTCAGGTCCCGTCGCAAGACAGAGAACCGGGGCGTGCTCAGCGACGCCGAGACCGAGGACTGGACGCGGGAAAAGGAACGCGTCGGGATCCGCGCCATGGGCATGGCCCGACCCGGTCGATCGGCCACCGTCTCCAGGCGCATGTCGCGTCATCTTTCCATCGAGGATTTCAGAGCGCTCGTCATCGAGGGTGGGAGTAAATTCGAGATCGAAGGGCGTGCGGCCAGGAAAGACGACAGGGCTCGAGCTCGCGAGGCTGAACGCCGGCTCGAAACTTCCCGGCCACGCCAGGATTCGACCTCGCATCAGTCTTCGACCCATTCTCATACGATATGTCGCAAGGACGAGACCCCGCGCTCAAAAGACAATGAACGAGCCAAGGAGGCCCGCCCGTCCCGGAGTGTCTCGACGCCTGCTCCGCCGCTTGCCGAGTCCCGTATGGCCGGCGCGACTAGCCCCGAGAGCAAGACTAGCTCGGGAGGCGGAATGATATGGCGCCTGGTCAAGAAGATGTCGACTGGCACGTTGAAAGAAAAACGGTCGTCCCAGGTACATGTTCTCCCTCTTGCCTTTCATGTCACACGACTAACAGTCATGATTCAGCCTGAAAAAATTCCTCCTGTCCCCCGACTTCCGGCCACACTTCCCTCGAGCCGACGTTCGTCTGTCGCAGACTATGGCGAAGAAATTCGACCCGAGCTTTCCCAGTTCCGGGCCAATTCCCATTCGTCTCAACACTCTTCCCGACCCAATACAGTTCACCAATCCAGCGGCGACATGTCCAATTCCCACCACTCTCATCACCGAACAGTGCCCGCCACACGTCCATCGATGACGCACACCACCGAGTCGTCCGTCTTGTCCGCTTCGCCTCCCACCTCGTTTGGTCGAACAGGTAGCCCTCGAACGAGCATGTCCTCGTACGTAGACGTTGCCGAAGAGATCCCGCCTCCGCCCCCGCTCCCAACCCTCGCGGTCGGAAAACACATTGTCGCGCCGGGCGAGCTGAACCAGATGTTTGTCGCTGGCGCAGCAACCTCTTCTCCCCAAACCCCATCCAAACGACCGCGCAAACCCCGAGACAAACTGGCACTCGCGCCTATCCCAAATTCCCCCGGCTCGGTCATGACAGCCGACTCGACGACCACCAAGCTCAAACCTAAACCCAACGTCCTGCGCCGTCCGGCCCGACTCGACGGCGAACGCTCCCCGCGCTCGGCATCCATGGGCATGCCCTCGCCTTCCCCACGTTCGATCCCGCCGATCGTCGAAACACCCCGGCCACGGTCCAACTCGATGGGCACGGTGTTTACGTTTCGAGAACTCGGAAGCGAGAAAAAGACGCCGTTGAGCGAACAGGAAAAAGCGGACAAGTTTGAGCGGTTGTTGGAAGCGAGCGAAAAAGCTGGGGGCACGCTTCATGCCCGTGCGCAAGAACGGTTGTTGTTGAGCGAGACTGTTCGGATGAGTGCTACGACGTTTGACGGGGCCAGCGTGCTGGGGCTGTGAGTCGCTTTGTCGAGGTGAATAGTGCTTTTGAGCGCGTGCTTGGTATCTTTTTTTTGATTTATTCTTTTATCTTTTCCTTGATTTCGCGTTCGTGCTGGTCTTGAATATGTCTTGATTCGCTCTATGGGCAGGTAGACCCAACATACCATTACGCTTACTTGATATTTCGTCTATGCTTAGGCTCTAATCGTATATCCCCCTCTTGTGGTTCGTTCATATGCTCGCTTATATTCCACAATCTCTTGCTGGTCACTACTCTCTTTAATTATCTCTCCCTCTCTCCTCACCAAGGACACGCACTCTTTTTTCTTTTCTGAATCCGCTTGTGCGTCTTTTCGTTCGCATACATGCATAACACGTCTTTTTAGATTGTACAATATTTTGGTGAAATTACGAATTTGAACGAAAAAAGTTTATCGTCGGAGATAGGTGAAGCCAGTTCATCCCGCAAAGAAGATCGAGTTCAGAACCGAACCTTGATGGGACTTGTACCTTGTGCTACCAAGGATAGGGGTCAGGTCTGGATGGGCGACTCGTTAGCGCGATGGCAAGCGGTGCGTATGCGTGGTGACAAACCGCTCCCCAAATGAATATTTGATTTATTGTTATTTCATCCTAGAGATGAATGTCGAACCCATCGGTTGTTCTGTCGTCGAGGTCGAAGAGACAGTGTGAGAGCATCTGTCCCGATCTGGAGCCCCTCGGTCGCGTTGCGGTGCCTGCCTAGAAACCGCCGAAGCGAACCCAGTGGATTCGGGACGCGGCATCACCTTCCGCCGGCAATTCTTCAAATGATCCCATTGCAGCAATTAGGTTTTGCGAAACAGTCTAGACGTGACTTGGCGACTTGATAGTTGAAATATTCGCGACGTACCTTGAACCTAGTTTTAGAAACTGGAAGCAATAAACTGGATTATACGCGACGGCGGCCGCCGGTGAAAATGCGCTCCTGCGCTTGCGGAGCGCCTTCGACACGTTTACGGTCGCCATAGAAGCTGTTGTTGATAGTGAGCGCCAATGAGTCTATCCCCGGAAGAAGAAATCAACCGAGCGCAATTTGACTCGAATTTGCCGATTCGAGCCGTGAGAGTCGGGTCGACGCTATTCTTGGTTTGGTGAGATACTGCGGCCTCGATGGGATCACTCGCCTGATATCTTGAGAGGACCGAACAGGCCGGAAATCTAATCCCCTAACGCCACGCCTGAATCCTTCGTCAAGGTGTTGTGCAGCGTGTCGAGAATTAGATCCAGTAGCATTTGTGCTGGGGAAGCTGTTTGAAAGAGCCATTCATGGTCATTTCAGCCTTTGATCGGTGTCTGCCCAATAACCGGGATATTGCAAATAGGGTATAACGTCCTTGATATGGTCATTCATTAACGCTCTATATGTACAAATATCTCTATTATTGTGTATTAGACGGGACCGGACCAGGTATACTAGAGTTACCGTCTACAGGAGGCGTGGATCCCCTTGATAGACCAGAGTTCGCCACACTAAGCTGACTCTCGAACGTTCGGGGTCCGCCAAAACGTCCTGCTCGATTAGACGGAGATGGCCGGTCGCTATAGTTTGAAGGTGAACTATCCCTGGATGATTGAGAACCATACGGAGATGGACTCCAACCTCCACGACCACGCCCGTACCCACCCCTATACGACCACCGGCTGTCTCCGCCGAAGCCTCGAGCACCGCTGTTTTGAGAACGCCAGCTACCCTTGTGGGGATCAGACATCCAGGTACCTGAGCCTGAGCTCAAGAGCTGAGATTCGGGGGTGGAAGAGCGTGATCTCCAGTCTTGGCTCATGCCGCGATCTGGATGCAGGTAAAATCCACGCGGGTGCGAAGGATACGGTGGCACAGCCGCAGATGTCGGGGGTATCAGAAAAGAAGTGTCGTAGAAAGTGGCCGCTCGAACGGATGCGAGGATTTCCTCCAACTCGTCGCATGTAAAGTCGGGAGAGTGATGGGCAGGAATATGGTATACCCTGTTGAATCCCTCGGATGGGTCGATGGGAACGAAGTCTCGAGCAAACCGGGATAGAACTTCGTGTGGTAAGCTACAATCAGCATGGCCGTCTACAGGTTACTTGCTCTGGAACCCACCTTGCAGTGCTGATTCCGGAGTCTTAATGGTTGGGTGATCCGTGCCTGCTCAAAAGCAGATTAGCAAAATGTTTCTTAGGAAAGCTCTTATTGAACCCACGCGTCGCTAGCCTTTCCTTACATGTCTATTGGTGCGAAAGATAGGTTTAGTATACATTCAGTGGCAACTGACGGCGCTTACCTGGTAAGGAGTATCCATCTGCAAGCCCCACACTTCAACTTTTGGGTATTGGCGGGCAATCTCAATCCAGGTTCGACGTTGGCTAGTGCAACAGAAAGGATTCATGAGAAAAAACGACAGACTCGAATTTTTAGCCACTTTACTCTGGGTCAATATTTGTTCTGTCGACGCAAACAGACAGGCCCCTAGAAAGAGCAGTATGGACAGCATTCTCGACGTCCCTGCGTTTTCCAAGCTCGTCTTGGTTGCATCGTCGGAACTCGGGAAACTCACGCTGAAGAGCGCTGGCGAATGTGGACTGGAGCCGAATGTAAGTAACCATAAGGCGCGGTGTTGTATGCAGCTACTTGCCTTTCCTGAGCCCACGAGTCCGCATAGTACGATGACAACTGGGGGTTTAACACTGTCCTCGGGTGCACTCATGGTTGTGGCGGTCAAGACAAGAACGACGAGCGCCAGGTCACGCTTCTGGCGAACAGCCACTGATTGACTCAAAGCACTTTTGTGGCGCAAATTCAACATCCATCACCAAATATAGGCATCTGTCACCCTTCTTATCCGAAAACGGCTATTCACACTACACTTATGATACGTTTATTAAGAAGTCCCGCCTTTGGCTCGGTGTTGCCGAATTCGTGCATACCTGGAATCACATTGCATCACTCCCGATATCAACGCTCCCAGACGCTGACGACGTTTCCTTCAAGCACTCCCACTAACATGGCAGGAAATCCCGTACGATGGGGGCCTTTGCTCGAAGGATATGATCTGGGGTCGCTCGGATCTCTGCCTTATAAAAATGTCTCAAATTTTCGAGAAATACAATCAACAGCTCAACAGATTGCAGAATCTCCGGCATCTGTGACGTGGTCTATGCTTGAAGATTTACTGCTAGTGACTCAGTTTCCTGCCGAATTACCCAATGTTGAAAGTTCGCGCCTGGCCATGTTGTGTGTCAGACTAATGAAGGTCTATACCGAAAAGAACAAGGTATGTCTAGAATCACCGGCTCATCGTATCATGCTTATCGGTGCTATATATAGTTGTTCGACCACCTTTATGGTCTCCGTTGTGTCCAGTTATTGTCCCTTGTGCTCCAAGTCGACCTCCTCAGGGACAGAGGATTACTATCTCGTTCGGCTCCACACATTGCCAAATCCGGACCGCAAGCTGTCGAGCACTGGCTTGCTGACAGCGCCTCTCGAGAAGTATCCAGAATCAACTTCTTATCTCCAAGCATTCATTTTCAGTTTTGGAGCGCAGGGCTTAGCCAAGAAGACAGACATTTTCTACTACATGCTTTCTGGCAAGCCCGAAAGGACATGTTTCACGTCTGCGGGCATATTCCTGGAATACAAGGATGGATAATAATATTTGCGGTAATTTGGCTTCCGTTAGTCCATAAACCGACTGAGATGTAAGCACGCTACTATACGAGGGGTATCGGCTCATATTCAATGCAGTTTCAGGCTACCTGTCCTTTACTATCAGCTAAAAGATCTCATGTGCCGATATTCATTGGCTACGAAAGACGACAAGGCGTTCCCGGCCGCTCCGATCATTGTCCGCTGGCTTCACAACCAATTAACTGCGCGAGGCTACAATAACCCTAAAGATCCCATTTGCGTCGATACGTCCAACATCGAAGAAATGCCGACATTCCGACGGGAACTCACTACACGTCTCAACGCGACCGGCGATGAACTGATGGATGCCAACATTGCCGCCACACTTCTCGAATTCTTGGTTGGCTACCATGTGCGCTCGTCGGAGAGGTCGACTATAAGCCCCGAACTTCAGGCGTTGCTTGAGGCTGCCTATAACCGCTTATGGCTAGAGGTCGAAAATGTTCAATTTCTGTATAGTATGGACTATCGGATGAATGCAGGAGACTTGGTATTCGCGTTTCTGCAGATATTATCTGTTATACTGTTGTAAGTTCGTATTGCTACCATACAGATGTGCTAATCGTCTAATTTCTAGGCAGCCGGATGGGGTTGGTCGAAGACCCAGTAGAGCAAGGAACGTCGATCCGAGACCTGTTTCGAAAGTGGTTGCCAGCATACTACACAATGTTGATTGGGTCAGCTTGATGGGACGGGTGGTTCTATTGCCAACGCTTCCCCTCGACGGTCATCCCCTTTCGCTTATTCAATACGGTACGAGACCAGCAGAAACTTCAGGTCGATAACTCATCATTGTGGACTAGCCACCATTAAAGCAGATTGGGCAGCTTCAAAGGAAATCCAGGTGCACTGCCAGGTTTTGTCTGGATACGACCAGGACGCTTTTCTTGCACTCGCACCGAGTTTTCCTGATTGGAAGAAGACGCACGATTTTATCAAGCTTCAGATCTACAACAACCAACATCCAAAAATCATAGGCCACTTTAGACAAACGGAAGAGATATGGAACTTCATGGGTCAGGTCCTCGGGCTTCATAAGATTGCAGCTAAGAAGTGCGCATACATGGGCTGTCTAAATTTCGGAGCCATCTACGAGACAAAGCTTAAAGCTTGTGGGAACTGTTGCAGGGTTCACTACTGTAGCCAACGATGTCAAACAGCGTGAGTCCGTCGCGGGGCTCCGCATCTCAATCCTAACCACATCCTACATCCATTTAGACACCTCTATTCGAAGAATTGGGATTCGCATCAGTGGGTTTGCTGCCTGGAGCGATCGAAGTCAATGTTGCGGCATGACTGACAGTGATACCGAAATATACGAGAACCAAACAGAATATATTTAAATCATTATCACCAGGCGCGTTGTGTGAGCATCGCTGAAGTATCGAGGTATCTGCCATCGAGAAATAGTCTACGTAGCTGATTCATGCGTAGGACAATGGTGCAGACAAGCCACGGTAGGAATGGCCCGCACCTTTGGCTTTTGGCGAGCGTCCGCAAGCAACATCATACTGTTTAACCTAAATACAGAGGTTCTGGGGATGTTCCGCATAAGTAAAGTCAACTGTGGCATCTCTACTAGTAAGTGGCTCGGAATTCCCGGAGGCTTCCTCAGCGCTTTCTGGTAAATGACTTTGCCTGAGTCACCAAAAAGCAGGCAGCACTTTTGATAGCTAATTCAAGTGTAGATTTTGTTGCCAGAAGCATGCATATAAGCTCAGAAGCTTGTCCCAAAGTAATTCAGCGGCCGAAAGCGGGTTATCTGGATGCTTCCTGGATGCTTTTCATAACTGTACCCTACCCCACAAACGAATTGACTCATATATTCAATGAGTCGGTTCAAACGCAATCTACAATAAGTTTGGTACTGGACGCGTAAGCGGCACAGCATAGTCGTCCGGCTTGCCTAGGACAACATTCGAGCCTCGTAAGCGCATACAGGCATCCACCTGCACAAAATCCACGGTGCACTACGATCGTAAGGACTAGTATGTTATTCCAAATCTACCCTAGAACTCTGACTCAAGAAACTCGTCCGGATAATAAAAGAAAATGAGCAGGATTATCAATAGCCACCTAACTCACAAATCTGTTCGTCTTCCTCCCTCAGTGACTTTGTGGATTTATTCTTTTATGGCTGCACCATCATATGGCGAAATTGCTTCATCCCTTAGTGCGCCGCTCTACCGCACATCTTCAGCGGAGAGCGAGCGTGTTATAGTGTCTCGTCAGCCGTCTCCACCTAATTTATCTAATCTTCCCGACGAATATGTTCTCAAATCTAAGGTCATAACTGTAGAGCTATGTCCCCGTATTTGGCCAACTAATACTCCGTGCTACGGCTATAATGGTGTTGTAGCGGGCAAAGCCCACCTCCATCACGAACTTGGGCTCCGGCTGATATCGCGATATAGTACCATATATTTTGCATCTACCCCTATATGACAGATCAGCCGTGTTTTGGTATATCAGTGACTGATCAGTGATTGGTGGTTTTTGCTGGTCTGATGTTTTTTGCCGGTCTGCCGGATTTCACCCGTCTGATGAATACCAACAGGCTGTTCAAAGGATATATGTCTCATATCAACCCGTATGACAATACGACCGTTCTTGGCAATTCGATTTGATACTGCGGCTACTTTCTGACACTGTTCGGTAGTTCTCGAATAGCACTCATTTCATTTCATTGGTATTGTACAAGATTGACAGGCGACAGTGTTTAGTTCTGTGTATAGAAAGCGGACGAGATAAGCGACTGTTGACAGTCGAAACACCAAAACCCGAATCAAGTTGAATTAGGTGTATGCGCGCGCGCCTGAGAAGCTTGTGTTAGGGCGTTGGCACGACAAACATGTGAAACCAGAACTCACATCGTGCAAAAACTATCGGCCTGACTGCCCAAGGAGAAACGGGTGAGTAACGGTGAGAAAAAAGGGTGTAACTACGTACAAGTTCGTTGCACCGGGAAGCCGCCGAGTCTGACTCGTGGATACCTCACATCACGTGACCATGGGCCGCGCCCAAGTTTTCGCCCAACTACTGTGCGCAGTGTGTCCCATCCTCACGGTGCACAGTGAGATGGAGCGAGCACAAGATACAGCCAAAAATATAAGACCGACCGTTTAATGCAGCGTTATATAGGCGAGAATTACGACAGAAATGTTAACTTACGGGCTGTCAGTTGAGTACAAGTCCAAGAAGTTACGGGAGGGGGACTGTTAAGGCCATCGAATATTCGCTATGCAATCGGCCCTAGCTTTATAGATACTTCAACACAGTGGAGGTGCTAGCGCCTCGATTGACAGGTGATGTTTCAGTCCCTTGGTTCCATGCGGCCCACTAAGCGGCTCTTGTTGTATGTGCCTGAGCTATTTTTCACTTGACCGAGGACAAGCCGGAGTCTCATTCACCGTGTATACTTGGTACTAGATGATCTCTAACCCTTCTTTGGTAGTCGAGGTATGCTGAAAGTTGAGCGAAATTAAATTTACGCCTCATCTTTACCCAATGGTGGTGTTAGAATGTGTCCATTGGCATAGGGCTTCTAATATACATGTAATATAGCAGTCGGATTACCTCTATAATACTTGCGTGGGTCAGACGCTATCTGGTCTGCCTGATGAATCGCCTATATTCTAGAATCTGACATGCCGATTTTTACCGACCTTCGCCAGGGTGGTTGTCAAATATATATGTCAACCACCCCCGATCAGAGCTGATCAATTGTATTTCACCTATATTTCACCATCAGCCACAGCCCAAGTTCGTGATGTCATCGCTCTAGATCGTGTAAAACAAGTTAATCTAATAGTGAGCAGACCTGACATCTGAACATTGGAGCGACGAACGTTATTGATTCATGGGTCAGCTTGAGGCTAAGGTCAAAGTTGCCTTCACAGAACGCGATACACAGACATGTATCTCGGAGAAAAACATCTTTCGTCGCATGATGGTTCTGCTTCCGGAAACGTCGAATTAATCGACTCCAAGTTATCCTTTTTCCGTCATTTTTTCTCCTAGAAGCGATGAGACTCCGGATCCCCTCCCTCCTTCACTCGTCCAATTCTCAACAAACAGCTCCATTGAGATACGCTATCACATTGTCGTGGAAGTGGTTCGTTCCGGCCTTCGTCATCGTGAGAGGTCAGTTGTACGCTTGCCTAGGCTAGCAAAATTATTAGCTTAGTGGCTTAGTTTGCATGTTCCGATATTATACCTTCCAAGATCCTATAGCCTTCCGCCACAACTACGCAGTTCTCTACCCAATAAGATCAGTCTATTACCGGAGGATAATCTTCAGGAGCTTTGTCTTGCCCCCAAATTATCAGAAACAGCAGTGAAGGGGAAATCCCTACGCCAGGAAGATGTTGAAGCGAGGGTAAGTGAGAATGGCCTAATGGATTTTATGGCTTTAAACTCAAATTCCAATCAATCTTTTTGGCCTATAAGTTTGCCCTTCCTAGTTCCCTTGTCGTAACTTGTAGCGAGCAAATTCCGTTTGTCCTTACAGTCAGATCGACGTCTCCAGCACTAGCAGCGTTGTACAACGATATAATACTTCAGCTAGTTAAGGTATTTGGACTCCAGGCTTACGAACACGCGTCCACCAAAGAGACTGTTATATCTTCCGGCAAGGTTTATGATGCCGGCCAGTGTGGCGATGGTATACAGGTTCTTCGAGGCCGGCTTAGTACCGGCTCGCCAGAAACTGAAATGTCATGGTCTGTAGCAGGCTTGGCCGAGACCAAGGTATGGCAAGAATATTTATATTTCGTATGCTAATGCTGATCATTAACGGTTTGATTGTAGTATATTATTCGACTATCAGTCAAACCACCTCCGGCAGTCACAATTCTTTTGTCTCATCTTCCTATATTCGAGGGCGCAATAGTCGTTCGAATCTTGTCAAGCCCACATGATCCAAACGCAGATATAACTAGCCCGCTTCTTCATCTGATTGAAGAGCAAAACCCCTAGTGTAACTCTATCAACGATTGTACATCTCCTTTCTGTACCGCTCCTTGCTCTAAAGGATATCAAGAATGGCGCCATTGTACCTAGCCTAAGGATAGCTATAGATTCAGTTCGCTGGAATATGCAGTAGCATATTTGGGATCGTGAACCATGTTGTAAGTCACAGAACGGGCGTGTTGTATATATCTCGTTAATATTGAAGAGGGACACGGTGCACAAAACGTGAACCCAGGTACAAAGCCCTAGGTACGAAAAATTCCTTCAGCCAACAACTATTAAGCGTCGTAAAATAAGCCCAGGAAGATTCACATGAGGGAAGCTGGCACGAAAGTGCGATTAATCAAGATACGGTGCTCTTGCGATCACCTGTGATCACCGCTAAGACCTGTCGCAGTCACTAAACCAGGCACAAGTGCTGAGACTACAAGGTTCATATTCCCTATAGTTGGCTCCATCAAAGCGAAGGCTAAGGACTTAAGGTTTCCTGAACATGGGGCCAGTATGACCAGCTTGAGAAAGAGGAGAAAGATGGCCGCGGGTTAAGTGCTATTATGATATTTTACGCTTGCTAGAGACTGAGATGCGCATATACCCCGTCTTTATGCCCACAAACAGGGTTATTAACCTCGTTATGGTAGACCGCTCATATAAGCAAAATTTGAAGATAATTTATGATAGAAATTGAGATCCCTTGCTTGTGTTCGCACTTGCAAATAACATCGGTCCAGCCGGTAATCTTTTTCACGTAAAAATACAGAAGACTGAAAAATACGACTTTATATGGTATATAAGCGAGGAGCCACAAGACAGGTCTTCGAGCCGCGCGTAAGCAGATAAGTCCTGATCCGGGCGGGTGAAACATTCAAGGGAGCTAGAGAGTCGTCCCAGAGTACCCCTTCAGTCCGACTTCAGGTTCGACATACCAACGCACAATGAGGGCAGCTTGACGACACGGTGGGTACTCGAGGGCCATACGCACAAGTACGATAGGCTGGGATATGCGGGCCTCTATGAGAATATGGCCGCACCCTAGGTCCACACCTGTATGCAGGAGCTGTTGATGCCCACCTCGGTGCGTTGATAACCTCGTCTCCCCGTCTGTCCAGAGTTCCGTTCGACTCTTCGACAATCCATCTGCTCGCTCGCATGCTCCACTCGCCGCGAATGCGGACCCGAAGTGCCTACGCTGGTAGTCGTCCTGGTGGTCCTAGGCCAGGCGGATGAAAAGAAAAAGGAAAAATACAATTTGAAGAGCAAGTCCAGTCCAAAGCAGAGATGAAAAAGCAAGAGGAAAGATAAGAGAAACCCATTTAACGAAACACTCAAAACAAAGGCAAGATAGAATAGAGACGAGCGTAGAAAAAGAAGACGAGAGAGGGAGAAAAAGAAAAGCCAGAATTATTGTCCGCTAAGCCTAGACTCGAACTAGTCGGGGCACTCGTTTGGACTGTCTATAGGCCAAACCCGACTCGAAGCCGATGTGAAGCCCCGAGAGTTGCATTGCAAGAGCCAACACATCTTCATCCTCGTCAGCGGAGTCGCAGGAGAAGTCGGAAGTCAGGTCGGGGGCAAGCGTGAGGTCCGTTGGAGACGGGAGTGGCAGGGCCGGAGATGCAAGGATTGGGGTGGGCAGGAGAGAGGAGGACGGGGTTGGGGGAGGTATCATTTGGACAGGGTGTGGAGCGTGCATCGAAGGTGTGTTTCCGAACTGGCCTTCGAGCTCGACAATCAATCCGGTGGGCACAGAATCGTCCAGATAGGCCTCGATCAAGCGACCAAGCCTTCGTACACCCTCTGAGGTCGTTGAATGTGAGGACCCAGAAGGGGATGACGGGGCCGACAGGAACCCCTCTGGCGAAACAGAGGGTTGGTTACTATGCTCAACGGTCAGGACCGGAGGTAGGGAAACACTATCGGCATCTTTGCTTGACTGAAATATTATTAGATTAGTGATATGTATAGCCCACGCTTCAAGGTAGACTCCTCACCTTGTACTGGCGATAAACTAGTAGGCCCACGTCGTATACCTGCGCGAGCAAACCCGTGAAGAGTTTAGCTGCAATATTAATCGCTACCGGACATCCAATAGTGCAAATCACTAGAAAAAGGTTCGACTTCAGACCTTTGGGAATGAACAATGGGCACTTACCACATGTCCAACAAACGACCTTGAATAGAAGAAATCGGACACCAGGCACGAGTATATCCTTGAAAAGGAGTTTGGCAAATTGACGAAGCAGCAGATACGGGCCCGAGCCGATGGTCCAAAACGAAAGTCTGAGCGGAGCGATGCACACATATGTAACGACAAGTTGAGTCAGCCGAAGAACGCATCGGCGGAAGGCAGTTCGAAGGAAAGAGCTCAGATCGTGCAGTCGTTGGACCAAGATATCCTCATGTAATAGAAAAGCCAGCATGGTATACTTTATAAGGCTATCAAACAGTTAGCATGAGTGGTCGAGTGGAATAACCCGAAATAGCCAGACTTACCTAGTCAACCGATCTGCGATTTCGCTCATGTCGAACATATGCTTAAGTGACAGGCCGAGAACAATCCAATAGGCTAGATTCAGCGAGACTAGGGTAGGTGCCAAACGTGAGATTATCACGAGGTAGGCATATGTCAGTATATGGACGCCAAGTCCCCCCAGTAAGAATGCCTTGAAGACGGAACGCCACAGGATAACTAAAGTAAGGAGCCCAACGAAGAAGCTGAGCGGATAGGTCGATATGCTGTAACAAGAGTGGTAAGAGTCAATTACGAGCAGTCGAAAAAGTGGCAGAGAATACTCACGTTGGCCAAATACTAGACAATATCCCAAGATCGAACCCAAATACCAGAGAGCTCATGGCGTGGGACAACAAGCATGGCCAGAAGGTCGAGGCAAATTGTGCGCATGGCTCGACCAAAAGTCGATCGATGTGGCCCAGTACACGCGACCGAAGCTTGGCCATATTCTCATTAATTCTAAGCGTGGATGACGGTGTCTCAGCCGTAAGCATCACGGTGGACAAGGGATTTTTGCTTACTTGTGTGAGCAACCCATAAGAAGGCTTGACCCAGCGAAAATAGGGTCAAACGGGCCTGTGCGAGTGACGACCATCCGCACGGTCCAAAGCGAAAAGGCAAAGGCGGCACAGATCAGCGGGCGAGGGGCAATACGTTGGCGGACGGAGTGGTAGGCCGGAGAAAGGCGAGCCACGCAAAGAGCAAATTTATTGAAGAGCAGAAGATGGCGAAAGACAGACGGAGCATACTGCCACATGAAGTAGGCATATGCGGGGTACTTGGCGACGCTGAGAGGCGATATGAGCTGGAGTCTGTACTGGAATAAGTTTGAAGGATTGAGAACCTACCTGACGAAAACGCGCGTGACAGGGGCAGAGCCCGGGGTAGCTACCAAGATCGTGGCGAGTGCGATCGAGACTAGAAGTATATGAAAAGTCATATTTTTAGTGGTTATCGATATGGCGACTCGAAAGTCTAGAGGGCAGAGTTCAACCGAGACCGTAGTTGGGAAAGGTCGATGAAGCGGCTCTTCCGTCTCTTATAGTACCTGCCCATAGCACGACTCCACGGTTTACTGGGCCATCCGGCACCATGAAGACATTTTAAAAGACCACAAGCCCTGGGGGGTGCATACATTCCCGCCCATTGCCTAATTAGGTGAGCTTAGTGACTGAGATAAAAGGGGATCAACGTACGCCGATCCTTATCGTACTCTTATTTCAGCGCGCCAGTGTCCCGCTCAGTCTTTCTTGGCACCGATTGATATCCATTTTCACGTCATTTAATATGCAGCTGAGGCTCCCGTATGAGATGTTACTGACGCGCACAACACATCTGGCGCGGATCCTCCCGAGTATCCCCTGAAGATCGGACCCTGATGAACTAGAACTTCCGCTTTTGACCATCGAGAACGTCATTCGGCCTTGCCAATTTGGATTCGGTGAGTTCAGTTGCGCTCTGCCCGAATAGGGAAAACAGAGCGCAGAGATATGTAGAGGAGACAAAGAGCTATGTTACATACGATTTAAGACTGAAAGTACGGATCTCGGCTGGCCAATAGCCAGCGGACTGCAGAATTGCTGCGAGAGTATACAGAGCCCATCGAAACAGAGCGGGCTGTCCC
Source organism: Ceratobasidium sp. AG-Ba (assembly GCA_016906575.1). Classification (NCBI taxonomy): domain Eukaryota; kingdom Fungi; phylum Basidiomycota; class Agaricomycetes; order Cantharellales; family Ceratobasidiaceae; genus Ceratobasidium; species Ceratobasidium sp. AG-Ba. Next base: position 1,459,593 of record CP059611.1, on the reverse strand, counting down.
GTGACCCTAGGGTGGACCAAAACAAAACACGCATTTGGTTACGGGAAATCACAGCCTCGGTGTCCAGAAAAAATCTTCCCAATTCCGATTGAATATGGGCGACGGCCCTATCTTGGGCAGTTGCACGATGAAACTTTGAGCTATATGGGGCTAGGTATTCTCTTGCTAAGTTTGTTTTCTTCTACGCCTCTACTACCTGATCCATCGCGGCAGAAGAGTCAGCCACACTTTGACGCCTGACATCCGTTTCAAGTAAACCGGGTACTGTTGGACTTTACATGATAACTTTGCTTGAAGGTGCGCAGCAAGTTCCAACCGCAATCGACTTTTGTATGTTACAGCGCACGTGCAAAATTAGCTAAAAACAGGACTTTTGAGCTTTGTATCTCAACATTAACGGTGATACGCAAATATACGTTCACGGACTCACGGCAGCCAGACAGCTTGTCCTTCCCATGCGAGCCGCACAAACTCCACATTTATCTATATCTTGATTCTGGACTCACATTGCTTAGCAGCTAACACGAGTGCTACAACATTTTACTAGGCAAAGGCATATCCTTATCCCTTAATAATTGCCCTTGGCTTAACAGCCTATCCCAATCAATGGTGCAGGTACCGGAACCTCGGGCGGCATAAGCACGTAGAAATGCAATACATAAATTCACAAAAAAGCGTAGTCAAACAGACCGAACCATAAGCTCAGTTATAGCTACAAAAAGCAGCAGAAATAGAATTTTTGAATAACGACCACCTTCACATTTAGTCATCGTCTTCAAATCGAAGGACCTGAGCGTCCTCATCGACCGCCACAGTCCTGTAGCCGCCTCTAGTAGGATATCTTCCCGAACCCCGACCTGGGAGCATGGACGACACGCGCGCATATAGTCCTCGAGACACTGCCACAACCACAATTGGCACTGAAGCTAGGGTCGAAACAATTCCTCCATCATCCCATGGTCGTTGGTAGGAGCCTTGTTCAGGAAGTCGGATACCACTATTCGTCTCGTTAGCAAGTCTGTAGGATGAGGTAAGATCAAGACTAACCCAGTAGCAAGGCCGTGCTTCTTGAAATGAAGCCCCACTAGGCAAGCGAATGCAATGGGAAGCATAATGATGAAGCCCCAGAACAACCATCCGTGCGATCCAATACCAGGACATGGATGCTCTGGCCCTCGGTCAATGCGATTGCCTCCCTCGCAGGAAGAATGAGGGATCTTGCGGTAGGCCGTCCGTTCATACCATACTGTATCGTCTGGGCAACTATCATCATCGGGCAAAGCGGGGGCACCGGGTGTAAGGACGCATTCGCCGGCACTATTGCGGACGAAATTGAACTCGCTGTGGAGTTGGGTTTAGCTAATGTACATAGACGCAATCGAACAAACTTACCATTCGAAATCGGACGCAACGCAAGGGCAGTTTTTCACTATTCGCTTAGGGGTTTTTGCTTGTTCCCCAACGTAACAATTGCGGTCTCGCAGACGACGATGGTACAGTACCTACTTTCAGTTAGACTTTTTTAACCTCACGACGATCCAAGTCACCGTACCTGCCGTCCGAACAGGCATCGCTCTTCTCGTTCCTCACTAGGGCTCCAAAGCTCAAAGTCATCCCTCTCTGGATGATCTGGATCCAAAACGCCTGAAAAAAATATTAGTCAAGTGGTCATCCAAGTCAGGCCGAGTACTCACATCGCTTGTCAGTGATAGCCGAAAAATCCAAGTGTACAGCAACAGAAGCGTCACGGTTATTTGCTTTGTGTCCCAGCAAAATAAACTTGCGACTTGTGTCCGATGGTACGGTGACGATAGAGCGGATACGGTACTTCTCGTCAGAGAATTTATACTCGCGCCAGTTCAACCCCTCGTCAGTAGTGTAGAACACATGATCCGTGGCATCCTCATCATTGACTATGACGATGATTGAGCCAGAGTCACCATACTCAAACAAATGAGCGTCCTTGTGGACCTCCTCCCATGTGAATCCTCCGTCACGGGTGAGGAATGTGTCACTATCCTTGTAGGGGGCAAGATATTCGCCAACGTTGCCGACGGCCATCATGAGGCCAATCGCCGAGGGGCTACTGTATTTAGCACGCGCATCGTATCGCTCAGTGTATCCATGGATATGCAGCGCACATTTCTGAAGAAAAGTTGATGCGACTTCTCCATAAGGTAGGACATAACTCACCGTGCCCTTGCAATCATAGTTTTGGCCGAGAGAGTCCTTTGCAGGCGGTACCATAGGTTTCCAGGTTCCACCTATGTCACAAGATCAGCTGATGTTCAGCGTCTCTGCTATAAACCCACCGTCATTATGAGTGATGCGCGTCTGGAGTTTCTTCTTCTTCGTGTGCTCGGCCTCTTTTGTATTCGACACGATGTTCATAACAGCAATTCCGTCTAGTCCCATCATCTTTTCAAAGTCAACATATCCTCGCGAATTGCGATTCACAGCACCGAGAGAAAGCCCATAGTATGTGCCATTGGAATTTGACTTGAGGACATTGCCCCACTCGGCTCCTTCCTTGTCGGACATAGTCACATGCAGGAAGACCGAGTCGGTGCTCGATTCGAGAACAGTGTATGCCTATACCCATAGTCAAAACTAGTCATTCTGATAAAAAGTAGGTACATACGTGATTGTTAACGGACATTCCTGGCGGGAACTGTCCCATAGCGAACTTGCGACCGTCGAGCGAAACCTGAAGGTCAAGCGAATTGGTTTTGGGTGTAACCTATTCATAAATATGAAATGTCAGTTTGTGTTCTCCCAGATCTCGGTGCTTACCCACCTCGGCGACCAACAAATACTCTGAAAACTTTGCGAATCCGACAACGCTGTTGAACATCTTGCGCTTGTTCTTGAAAAAATCGCTTCCCTCCACAAACTCGAGCGGATTCTCTCCACCAAATGATTTTTGGTTGCCCTTCTTGTCACGGTAGCTCTCGCAAAGAACGAGCCGTTCATCAATACGCAAATCCTTTGTCCGAGCCCAAGTACAAGTTCGAACGTATGTCTCAAGAGACTCCCATTTGCGTCCATTGTCGAGTGTATAAAAGGCCTCGGAGTGACAGTTGGATACATCGCTGCCTTCGCAGTCGCGCCAGCCAGTGAAGATAAGCCAATCCGATTGCGAGGGATGGAAAGAAAGAAGGTTGATCCCGAGGCCATTGGGAGTGGTTGGGAGATTCATTGGGAGCCAATGCCGTGCAGTTTCCGTCGTGTAGTACATGTCTTTCTTATCAGTGAAGAGATATGCGCGATCGTGAGAGTATTCGTGCATGTAGACAGCAATAAAGTAGCGTCCGTTCATTAGAGTCGTCCAAGAATATCCTTCATTCGAGGATTGGTGTACGGTCCCATCGTCGAGTTGTAAAAGGATCGTCTGTCGCGGGGCTGTCAATATACAACCAACCGCTGAAAACTCGTAACTCACCTTGGCCTCCTTGAAGTACCAATTCCCAACCATTGGGCGTTTGAAAAAGGCAGTTTGGTGCGAGACCTCGCCCGGCGGCTTTTGAGCCTGGGAACAATCCTTTTCGATTTTCTCGTCTAATTTTTTACCTTTTTCCCGTTCACATGTATTGCCAGGAATGAGCCGATAGCCAGATGAGCCCTGGTACTTTTCGCCGGGCTTGTTCTGTTTGCATACATCCGCCGGAATTGGTTCAGGACCAGCGGGAACGCATTTAGAGCCCTCTCGGACGTAGTTGTAGTCACTAGACCCAACATGAGATAGGCGCACAGAGCGAACAAATGAGCCAAGAACATACCACTCGTAATCCTCCTCCTCGCAGGGGCACTTGTCTTCATGCTCCGGCGCCTCATCAAACTTGCCACCAACGTAGCAGTCGGCTTTTTCCTTCCTTCGCATGTACCATTGCTATCCCAAGGACGGTCAAATACTGACGAGCGAATTAAACATAGGCCAAACTGACCTTGTGTCCCATGAGGCACTCTTTGCCCTTGACCGTGCGAGCATACCACTTTTCGAGATCACCGTTCTCACATTTGCGACCCTTGGCAGGTTCGAAATCCAAATGTACGACAGCATTTCGAGCACCAGATCCTTGGTCTTTCCGCGAGAGCGTGCCGATGATGATAAATTTGAGCGAGGTAGAGTCTGGAACTGTCGTCAAGATTCGCGCACGAATCGTTACACCCAAGTCGAGTGTTTTCCTACAACTCATCTTAGAACATCCACCAAGCCCAGCGCGCAAAGAGTGCGTACCAAGTATTACCCTCGTCCCAGCTGTACTTGATTTCCTTGGTCGCCTCTTCATCATCCACGAGAACCATGATAGAACCCTGGGCTCCAACTTCATACATATGTGCGCCGCGTGCGATCCGCTTCCAATTCAGTCCAGCATCCCGACTCAAGTATGTGTCGCATTCTGCGTACGGACGCAAATGGGTTCCCACGGACCCAACGCCTAGAGCTAACCCAGGCGCTGGAGATGAAAACACACGACCATAGTTGTGGGGGGTCGAAACCGAGTACAGATGCAGGGCACATGTGTCCCGGGATGAAGAGCGACAGTCCGAGTCGTCAGGTGGGTTCAGGGGATCCCAAGTCCTTCCTACATATGGATGTGCGTTAAGACGGTTAGACAAATAACGCAACGAAACACGCACCATCATCAAACGTGATCACACTCCTAACCTGCTTTTCAGCCTTGTGGCCTTCCACTGCCCGCGCATTCTTCACAAAGTTGGCGATCCCAACACCCTCGACTCCCACCAAATCTTCGAAATCAACGTATCCAGCCCGGTTACGATTCGTATCCTGCAAACTCTGCACAAAATAGGTTCCGTTGCTGTTGCTAACGAAAAGCGTTCCCACTGCTGCGGTCGAATGAAGGAGGACATCGATCCCAAGACTGTGCGAAGTGCTCTCAACGATTGTGTACGCGTTTTCGTGGAGTTTGGAAGAGGAAGCGTGCGGAAAGTGGGCCTTGTGCCATGTGTGGCCATCGAGAGTAACCTGGAGCGAGAGTTCGTTGGTTTTGCCGGTTGGATCACGCATAGCAGCGACCATAAATTTGGAGACTATTCCGATCGCGGTAACACCCCGAGAATACCGATCTCCCAAGCCAAAATCGATTATTTCAATATCCTAACCTTCTACTAAGCACCATGTTTCTAAAGTGTAGCTGGACTTACCTTCTGGAACCAGTCGGCGCTAGTATACAGCCTACTCGTTCGAGTGTTGGAGCTCCCTTCTGCGGTGGTCTTATCGAAAGCAACACAGAATACCTGTAGCAGGTCGATAATCAGGAAACGTCTAAATGCATGTCTGCGGCTACATACCTGACTAGGAGGTCGTTTCGGTGCAAACTTTGGCTTCTTCTTGCCGCCGGCGATAGTTTTGACGCTACTGGAATGGGCGAATATACACTTTTGCGAAGCACCGAACAAGACCTTGGGCTTGCTGGAAAACGCGTCCTCTGTGTAGTATGTAACACTCTTGCATTTTTGCGAAAAGCCCCAGTTGGTCTTCTTGCACTCCCAGGTCTAAGGGCGGAATCTTGAGATGTACACCATGGAATATAAACAGATGCAAACCTGAATAAGTATCCACTCGGCATTCTTCTCGTCACTGTGGAAGCTCATCGGACTCGCAGTAGACGCGACCGGGTGTGGCGTCTCAAATGATTGCCAGCTCTTGCCACGATTCATCGTTCGCCAATGTTTCGTGCCGTCACCCAGAATGAATGCCTATTCGCGTATGGGTGTGATGTATTCATAGCTTGTAGGCGTAACCCTCACCATTCTGTTGTCAAATGGATGTTGCACAAGCATCGCAGCATCGCCAGATGGTACATTCTCGACCTTGGCCCATTTCCCTCCTTCGTCTTCCGAAATCCAAACGTTTTGCACCTCAGAGTCATGGTATAGTACCGTCTAAGTTACGCCATAAGCCAAGTTCCATTTGATCAGGTCCTTGGACTCAAGCGCTCACCGTCGTATCGTCAAAATAGAACAGGTTCCTCGGTGGGTTCTCAAACTTGGTGACTTTTACACTTGGAGAGGCTTGGGCTGCAACTCCTAGTCCCAACAAATTGCCTGTGCCTGATATAGTCGAGCCGAGTGCGGGGGTCAGCACACGCGACACATCATGTGCGATCCCGAGGAGTGACGTAAACGCCGCGAGCCGCGTCAACCGCATGGGTAGTGCAGAAAGTGTTGTTCAGACGAGCACAAGTTGATAATTTTCGATGTTCAAAGTAGGTTGTGGGTGGATGAGCAGATGGATCGTTCCCGCCGCAGTCGCAATCTAAACACACCCCGTAGTCGAGTATGCTGTGAGGATTGAACTAATTTTTTAGCCCACGGTTGTGGTATATAATTATTCTGGAGACTTGCCGTGGCGGTAACTGAAGAGTCCAAGCCCTTTGCCAACGACGATCGCGGGAAGTCGAAAACTCTCGGCTCCTGATCAACGCGCAGCCAACGTGTAAGCGCCTAGCACAGCCGCAGTCGCCGATAAGATCCCAGCCTCTCTACAAGGGCATCGCCGAAACCGCCATAGACCGCAAGTGCACCTACTAGTCAAGGATAAACCTTCATGCCCTCACGGCATACAATTTATAGTGAAGTCGTATAAATCCAACTAACAAATTTGACCTAACGTTCGTCTAGTCCCTTTGAAAACATAACTACGCCAGACACAGCAGGGCAGGCGTTTCTTTGGCGAGAATCACCTCCTCAGGAGCAGTTTCGTCGACCTTGGTTGACATGATCATAAATTCAGCATACACGCACTGTTTCACGGGTTGCGAGTACTACCCACCATATTCATGGTTACCGCAGCTGTGTGTGTCCAGTGAAATTATACTCAACAGCGCAGTGGATAGAAGGCTGAATTGTGAACAAGCAATACCAAGGCGGTCTGGCAGACTGGACATTGATACACACGTTTCTACGATCTCGAAAATATGCTAGGATATGTGTTTTAGCAGTGTACACTAATGCGGCTCTCAAATACACACTGGAAACTCGTCTAAGTAAAGTGTATAACGATAAGGTCAAGTAAAGATAACAATTGGTCGATAACCTTATTCTAGGGTTATACGACTGACATCGGGCAGAGTTGAGGAAATCAATCCCGCCGAAGTGATACTTTTCATCTGAGATCATTTTTTAATATGTTAACGTTTTGGAAAAACTAGTGTTCTCACCGTATTTTTTACTTTAGAAATCGGAGGGCGGGACCCGGGCTCATAACTCCAGCAACTTGAGAGCAGTGACCATAACAAGTTCCCGTGTTTGCTCCTTACAGGTATATGCGCTTCTGGCCGCTTTGGATACCTTTTCCCTGTAACTGCGAAAATCACTTGGATGTCTTTTGTGAGTTCGAGATAAGGCACTCTGCCCGACACCACTTCCTGTCAACGCATGTCGTCAGACGCCTCACTTACGGGATCGATCGAACCTACTAAAATAGTCTATATAGGTCGAACACCTGCTCAGCAAGAGTGGTTCAAGCTAGTTGAGCCATACTTACCATTGCTAGTGCATATATATCAGCCTCGACACTGTAGGTTTGCCCTTCTAAAAATAATTCTGGAGCCTGCAGCAAGTTAGTTGGGTGATGTGGCCTGCAACGTCCTTCAGCATACCGTCCATCGAGCCGACAAGTTTGTTTTAGCCGTCGTATACGTGAATTGAAGAGTAGATTCGAGCAAAACGGCGTTTCCGAAATCGCAAAGTTGGGGTCGATGGTCGTCAGACACCAAGACGTTGGCCTAGGACGTTTTTAAGTATCCAAGTATCTTCACATAATATAATATACCAAAACTCACCCCCTTGAGATCCCCATGAATCTTGAATCCAGTCTTACTCAGTAATGTGTACACTTGAAAAATAAAGCGCGGAACCTACAATACCGCATTCATGCAAGAACTCTAGTCCCTCTGCTATCATGACACACTTTTGAACGTATACAATCAGCCGTTTATGAAAGCTCGAGAATTGAATCATATATACCAGCTGCGGTCGATCAACGTCATGTTGAGCTCTGAGATACGTGGGTAGCGAACCGCGTTCGGCCCAGGGTGATACCATAGCGACTTGTCCCCGAAACTGGGCTAAACCCAGGAATTTTGCAACGTATGGGTGATTCAATTTCGACCAGGTATGAATTTCGCGCGCAGCATTCTGTCGAGGAAAGGTTCACGAAAGTTCCTTCATTTCAAAACCACGTACCTTCATTTTACGTTGTTGTTCAACTAAATCCGGGCCGGCAACCTTCATGGACTTGATGGCGACGGATGTCCCATCTCTTAATTTGCCCCGATATATATCACCGAAGCCACCTCCTCCGATCGGATATTCATCACACGTTGAAAAGTCTAGACTATGGGTGACATCTGGGCAACCATGTTGTACGAGAACTGAAACGAGATCAGGCATCGACTGATAGAGAGTGAGTTTGGAATGGTTTGTCGGCCAAACAATAACGCACCATCGCTTTGCTAATCACAGTCTCCCTGGGCGAATAAACCGAGCCTTCTGGCTCCATAGCACATCCACAAGAGTGCTCCGGAGACTTTTTGACGTCCGGGATTGGCTTGAACTATGGAAACATTAGCACCAAGTAAAACGATACAGCTCAAACTCAGCAGCCATTAAAACCTCACTCACCTGGTCGTCGAGGAACCAACCTTGATCCATATCCGCTCGGTCGTGTCTTGTATCCATGCCCATGTTTGAGAGACCAAGACGATAAGAATCATCGGACGGGTCAATCGGCGAAGGCCACCTCATGCCAGCACAAAAGACATCAGTGTCGCTTTTGAACCGCTGGAACTCCGTGGAGATATGAAAATCCTCGTCGGGTGACGATTGTTGCATATTACCATACGGACGAGTCCAACCATGTGAAGGACGAACATGCGTCGATGCAGCCTGCCTGGACAAGCGACCAGATTTGGCTCCTGAATCGTACTGGCCATCAGGCGATGCAAAAGCCCCAGACGCTTCTCTCTCCAAAAGTTGCGACCTTGAACCACGCCGTTGTCTGGAACTATTGGTAGCAGTAGCACTGCCACTGGATTCAGGTCTATGAACACGTTTAGCGTATTTGGCAGAGCCGCCCCTTGACCAGAACTGGTCCTGGCTCCAAAGCATGTCTGGAGAGTCCTGGCCAGTGCTCAAGAATCGTGAAAAGCCGAAGTCAAGGGCCGCGAATGCTGCGACCATTTCGGCGTCTTGAAGTTCGAGGGCTGACCTACCCATTGCTTGGGAGCTGGTTGTCTAGAGAGAAAACAGGTATCGACCACAATATTCATTGTGGGTATAAATACCAAACAGTTCCCCAACGTAATTCCGTTCCACGAGGTTAAACTATACGAAGCTAAAGACACATATGGAAGATTCATGGGCACCCGTCAGGGAACGTCGGGGTGCGTTGTCGTTGCTGGCACGCCTAAAATCAAATCGACTCGACTGTCGTGTTACCATCTAGGGACGGCCGCCCACTTTCCTGAAACAGACATAATTTCGCATCATGGAGTGAATTGCAGGTCTACGAGCGTCCTCAATTGCAAGGGACTTCGATGTTTTCAATACAGTGCCACTATTCAGTAGCCTTGAAACAAGGAGTGATCGAGGACGCCCTACATCTGAGACATGGTACTCCCTATTTCTAAGTTTTGTTTACGTAGGATAGAAGACTTCTGTTCCTGTAATTGGCTACGAAATTCAAATAGCGATTTACGTAAATAAACCGTGTAGTTTAATTCTACAAGCACCCGTTAGCATTGCGGTCGTCTCTCACAGGGCTGACCTTAAAGGGCCCTGTTTGTGGCGCTAGGATCGGCACATATGACGCAAGTACACTCCTACCCCCACACAAAAATAGGAACAATCCGGTTGAGCTCGCAAGGTCAGCACGAACACGTCAGTAAGTACATGTGCCTGTGGAACATGGCTTACCAGCCGAGCTGGTTTCAAGGGTCAATTACCGATTTATATACAGCTTTTATTGCTATATTGACGGGTAGACGCTAAATCCGCCCGTAACCACAAGGACCGAAAGCGCCCATAAACGATTGTTTTGATCGAAAAAATCATGATCACAGTCATCGGGATCTGTTATTAAAACGATTGCCCATGCACTTTTAGCACTTATGGGCGCTTGCCTGTTTTGCTGACAGCTCACTACTTAATCCGTGGTCACTTCAACGAACGTCCCGGGCTCCACCCAAGGAGATGTATGCAGCAAGATGGATGTATTGAAGCCCTAAAATCCGAATTCATACGGACATTGAAACCGCTGTTGATAGTACGTAATACACCAGGCCTAAGCTGAAACCCAAACTACCGTTCTTGTCATAGACAGCTGAAACCAGCTCGACTGATAAAACCAGTTCTATAGGTATATATACACTCTAACGCGCTCGTGGTGATCTTACGAGCTTAATCCTATCGCCCCTACTCTGCAAAAAATGTAGGGTGTTATGAGGTGTCATGACATGTATTATAATTGAGGGAAGGATAATGGTGTCATGAGGTCCAATAACCCTGGTGTCATGGTGTTATGAGCAGTCATGATATGCCATGACACCATTATCCTTCCCCCCTGTTTTATTACACCTACAGTTTTTGCAGAGTATCTTCATACCCCCACGCGTTGAGAGTGTGTGCCTTGAGCTACAAGCAGGACTGCAAAGAGGCGACTACGATGTTGACAACTACCGGAAGCACAGAATCTTAGGCTCGTAACCAGCCGACGCACTACGCTTGATCCTTGCGGTGTGTTTTGTCGACATACGAGGGCGGCTCAGTTTATCGACGTATTAGGAACACACGTTTTATTGCTATCATGTAATCATCCTTTTTCGGTTGTTTGCTTGGTCAATGTTTGGAGCAGTTTGGGGGGGGGGGGCAAGGTCAAGCTTTGTGCGTCGGCTGGTATAATCGGGGTAATCATTTCGGATCGGATTTTCGATTAGTTTTGATTACCCCCCGTTGTAATGGTTTTGTAGACTCTGAGCTCGAAATTACCCTGGAATTTGTTGAATGCATTCGTGCAAACGGGAACCGCACTCTCGAATGGTGGTGGTCTCAGAAAGTCCATAAATTGCCATTTCTACGGGATACTTCCACTAACATTCATTCGTACCTCTGGCATAATCGTAATACACTCGTCGGCATCCTGTGTGCCAAAAATAAGAACCTATGGAGCAATGTGTCGCACTATAGCCGTCGGACATTGCAGTGGGGCTCGATGAAACTCTCTGCAAAAAATGTAGGGTGTTATGAGGTGTCATGATATGTATTATAATTGAGGGAAGGATAATGGTGTCATGAGGTCCAATAACCCTGGTGTCATGGTGTTATGAGCACTCATGATATGCCATGACACCATTATCCTTCCCCCCTGTTTTATTACACCTACAGTTTTTGCAGAGCTGGTCAGGTGACAACGAAGGGCAACAAAATAGCGCTTTTGCGCAGTTTACTGCATTGCCTATGCGCATATACGATGGAGAGAGTATGCCCTTAGGGTCCTAGATGTTATTTAGGACAGAATACGGCTTCAACGATGGGTAGCTGTGTGTGGCTGGCGAGATATTTGATTCAACCAATGCTTACTGTCAGAACGTTTTTATTCGGAGCTCGTGGACGCTCAAAAAACTCATGTAGTGCTCTATGCACGCATTCCTGACCACTTGGATGAGTTGTGGTGAGCGGAGAGGTCGCCTTGTCCCGAGCGCTCACGCGCAGAAACGCCAAGTCCCTCTCAAAGCGATCGCCGAACTTGCCCGGCCGAAGTCCATAGGTAAATTGTACCAGCCGTTCTCGTGTTGTGTCTTCTGTGTTTGTTTGGTGCTTCGCTGGTCGTGTTTGGCGCCTACAATATGTAAGCGAGAATGGCTGGTCACGAGCCTAAACCATTCGTTCAACAAGGCGACCATACAACGTCAAACATGAGGCTCAGTCGGTAAACTATATCTAATATACAAGCCACCTTTTATGGTCCAAGTAAAAGTTCTGGAGCTGTGAAATAAGTTGAAGAGCGCTCTCCTTGCTCAGCCAAAAGCCCAAAATCTGACTAGCACAAACTGGCAGCCCAGCGTCTAAGTATGCTTTTTAGCACTCAGTAGGCCCTGGTAGCGCCGGTAGCCTGTGCTACTCGGAGCTAGTGAGTGCTAAAAAGCATACTTAGACAGGTGGAACTACTTGGCGCTAGTTAGCTTTTCGGCTTTTGGCTGAGTGATCACCCAAGTGTAATGCAAATTACTCGGCCACGACCCGATCATGCTGTATTAGCTCATAGTGTAGAGACGATGGAGTCCGCAGGAAGCCATGAAATCAAACCAAAGCGAGTGGTTTCTTGGCTATGTAAAGGAACAAGCCCAACTTGTTTTGCCTTTTGTTATTGACCGGAATTGGCTGTGTGCGAGCCGCTTGTAACTGTCCTTAGGCTCGGAATTGATCCTCGATAAATAAACTACGTCTTTTAATTCGAAAGACTTTATACAAGATATACTATTGTACTCGGCACCAGCACACGAAATAACACTCTTGCGTGATCAAAGCACACGGACAAAAGAGAACAGACAAAAGTGAGCAAAAAAGTACACGACACCTCCTATGGGACATCTGTATCGACCCGAAATATATAGCTCCCCACATCTTTCATTTTCTGCCCTCCACGCCCACCTCCGCATCCTAAGACCCAAAAAGAAACACATATGCTATCGCCCCTCTACTTCCCACTCCCCGACCACACCACCCGCGTGTCCACCTCCGCCCCCGTCTGGCCTCATCCCGATACCTTTAGACCCGAGCATGATCTCCACGCACTCTAGCCACCACTCGCGCTTCTTCACATAGTGCACCACCACACTCCCACCCACGCTTGACCCTCGATACTTGTCGCTCCACCGTTCGCGCGCGTCCCAGACCTTTTGTGCATCAGCCCCAGGCGCAATCATCGACATCCCTGATCCTTCCACAAGCGCCTCCATCGATTGTTCCAGCGTCAAGTTTGTTCGTGGTGGGCGATACCGTGTTGGCCAGTGCGACGCCACGTTGTACTCGTACCGGTGCCGGAACGTGGCCACGCTACTGTGTCTCGGATCTGCCCTCGGGTCATCTTCGAGCGGGATGACACTGTCGTCTGCCGGTGGTTGGCCGTCCTCGTCCACGGATCCTGCGCCATCGGCAAGCCGTTTCGCCTGTTGGGCCGCAAACTCGCGTACGCGATGCACTTCGCTAGGGAACAAGAATCCGTGCGAGTACACGGTGCTCGCCTTCGGGTGATCGTAGATCCAGCATCGTTCGTTCCACCACAGGATCTCGTGTGCGCGCGGGTGTGCTTTCATCCATCGGGCGGTCACTTGGTCTTCCTCGCCTCGGGTCATGCTCAGCAGCTGCTTTGCTGTCGCGACATATTGCACCAAGTCCCACGAGAGCGCATACGATTCACCACCAATAAACTTTTTCTTCACCACGTCTGTCGGACCGAATTAACCAAATGAATAGCACCCAAAATAAATCTACTCACATCCCCAATAAAGCATGCTCCGAGGCGTAACCCTCAACCTCGCCTCGATCTCCCCGAGCATCACGAATGAATCGTCATCGACCTTGAGCACATAATCGGGCGGTATCCAGCCTCGCGCGCTAACCCCACGTGGATCGTGGGATGCCAACGTGACCGTTCGGTTGTTGAGTTCGGGCAGGCCAGGTGGTGGTGGGACAAACGCGTTGTGATACGCCCACTGGAAGTACGCAAACGATTTACCGTCGTTCATGTTTTCCTTGATCGGCAGGATCACAATGTCGTTATGGACTGCGAAAACTGATCAGCTTCTGCGCATCAATACATCCAAATGATACTCACTATCCATCTCGAGCGCGACAGCGCTCTCGTACTCTTTCGACGGCCGACCCATGATGAATCGCACGACGGTGCGTTCGGTGCCAGATATCCGGCTGGCTGGATGAGCAGCATAGGTCTCGCGAATCATCATGCGCCGTTCGTATCCAGCCGCAACCGTTAACACGCCGAGAAAGACACCGACGGGCGGCAGAGTGGTATAGTTTGCCGGTGGAAACGGCGCGGTCTCGAGACAATAGTTGCGCCATGGGAGTGCAGTCTTGAACGAGTTGATAAAATAGATGATCGAAAACGTCAGGCCAGTGATGGCAACTCCGAGCCCCACAAGCGTAGCCAGCTAGACTGTCGTTAGCAGTGATTTCGCACCGGTCGACGCACTCACGATGGTGACCGGCCGGGTGGGGAACCACCTCTGTCGGACTAAAAAGTAAAACACATCCCAGGCAAGGCCGGACCACTGGCCCGAGGTGCTTGTTCGTCGGCGGTGGTGTCGCTGGGGCTTGGAGCGAGCGCGCTCAAACATGCGTCCAACTGGCGGGCTCTCGCTGCGGCCGAGCAGGGGAGAGTGGGCCTCGTCGTCAGAGGCTGAACTCCTGCTCTGGGGCGTCATGGAGCGCGACGGCGAGCGGTCCGTCTGGAGCGGAGCAAGCGCAAACGGAGTTGGGGCCATTCCCCTCCGCGCCTAGATATATCGAGTGTTGGGTATTTGTCCACCGCAGTCGAGGTCGACAGCAAGCAAGCTCCGGCAAGAGAAATGACAGTGGAGTAGGCTCGTCGTAGTGGGGAAAAAGCACAGAACAATGCTTCCGTTCTCGGTCTCGGTCGTCGTCGACCTTGGCGCCGTCCCTGAATCCGAACACCGCCCCCGCCATCCATGCTCCAATTCACACTACTCGCACAGCAATTTAGATGTAACTTATACAAAAACAAACCCGACAACAGCAACATAAATGACAGACGACAACAGCCCGAGAAGAATCCAATCCTATCCGTAGATCCCAAAAATAGACCATAATCCACAACTCAGCTTCAAAAGCTATCTACCGGCTTGCATGCGACTGCGAACCGGGCTTTCCACGCAGGTCGTACAGCTGAAAGCCCTCCCGTCCATCAAACCTACGGCCAACGTGTTAGCCCCCTGCCCGAATGAAGGCAGCATATAACATACACTCGCGGCTTATCCAGCATCCCCGCCGCACTCGGCGGGCACGACAACGGAAGGCTCGTCTTGCTCGACTGCGAGCTCACATGATCCACGACCAGGCTCTCCGGCCGCGGCCGATCTTCCACATCAGGCAAGGCCTCGTCGCCATCGAACAGTGCCTGCGGGCTCTTGCTCAGCTTTGCCGCCCAAAAAGAACCATACGGATGACTCACCGCAGTTTCTTCCAGCGATCGATTCCGGGTTTCAACGGCAAAGAAGTAAACAAACGCTAGCTCGAACACGAGCCAGATGGTATAGATCAGATCTTGTTTATCGAGTCAGCTTGATCCAGCCGCTTTAAATAATGCGACTTACAATATTTGTACTTCAGCTTTTCAAGTGCAATCGGATTGGTCTGTACCAAATCTATAAACAATTCGACCCAAAAAAGACACATCTAAGAATACTCACGTATTGGCTAAAAATCAACGAAACTTCTACTGTCAGAAATAGCAGTGCCAGGCCTTTGGCCCGCAAAAAGAACGGCAAAATCTCGACGGTGTACGATACGAGCACTGCCCGCATTCATCTCGTCAGCGCATATATCCACACCAAATCAATATGTGGTGACGTACAAGGCACATAAGCGATGGCGTACGCAGCTTGGTACGCAAATACCATCGCTAACACTCCATGTGCGGCTCTCGTCTTTCCTGTGTTTTGATAGATTCCAGCACAGGTCGTGAGAACCGCAAAGCCGATGAGCTGCCGAAAAATATTGATGAGCCTTGGCAAGCCCGGCACAAGCGGAAAACGGAACCTACCATGCCGGCGTTGCTAGTCAAAAACAACTTGCGTCGCCCACACTTGTCGACGGCTAGTGATGCTCCAACCGCAAAAACGACTGTTTTAGACAGCATTTAGTCCCCTGCTTCGAAACATCTATATAGGCTTACAGTTCCAAATAGCAAGGCACGCATTAATCAACGTCTGGTCTCTTGAACTCTTGATTCCAATCCCGTCCAATACCTACCCAACCCACACTCAACGTCAAATCGGGCAAATGAGAGAAAAATGACGTACTCGTTCAAGGTAATAACTAATCAATCCGTTCCCACTCATCTGTGAGAAGCACCCGACGGCGATAATAATCCGCATGCGCCGGCGGTTTCCCGGCGTTCGAAACAAGTCGAGCCAGGACGAACGATCTGGATGCGCATGGCGTCAGTAACCAACCGTCGGCAAAAGCGCGGAGTGAGGCGACACAAGCCGCCAAAAAAGTCGCCAAGGGACTTACTTCGCTCGGCCTCTTGGGCAATCGCACGTTTGATCTCGTGGTACTCGAAATGGACCAGTCCGTTGTTCTCCTCTCCTCCAGCATGCCATTTCTTGAGTATGTCTCGGGCTTCCTCATCCCGACCAACTGAAACCACTAAAAACAAATTACCGTCAGCCGCGTTGCGTAAAAATAAACTCGAACAAAACGACATACACCAACGAGGGCTGTCTGGTATAAACCACACAAAAGCAAATTGTACAAGGCTGGACAAACCCTGCAACGCAGATGGAATCCTCCATGACCACTCGTTAGGAATTCGAAAGGTCCCGAACGTTGACCAAGCTAGGAACGCTCAGCCTCGCAGTTCAGGGCAGGATCAGAGGATGGACATACCGGCGACGATAGAACCTGAGAACCAGAGACAATTAAACAAAGATGTGAGCGGCGCGCGGTGCGTTGGATACGCGAGCTCGGAAATTAAGAGTGGCGAGGCCATCATTGCCTAATACACACGTACACATCTCATCAGCATATACCCTCCGTACCGCGCGGTTGACTAAGTACTCACGAATGTCGTCCCAAATCCAATCAAAAACCGCGCACCGACAAATGTGGGCAAGTTTCGTGTCAACGTCTATCACGCCACGATCAGTCTCAAACCAGAATAGATATTCTAGACAGAAAACATACCTGAAGTATCGCACCCGCCAACGTAATCGAAGCACCGCTGAAAATACCCGTGCGCCGACCGAATTTGTCCGATACGAAGGGCGCAAAGGGTATGGCTGATAATGACCTAGTGGTATGTCAACCAACTATCGAGCTACACTAGGCGATGCCAACGTACCCTATCGACTGGATCGCGTTGAAGAGACCGAGTTCGCTAGCGCTTGGATAACCTAGACGACATAGGCGAGATCATGACGCATGTCGAGCGTGGGGTAGGTTGATCAACTTGCCGAAATATTCCTTCCACTCCTGAACAGACTGTAGTCCATTCATCATTGAACCGTCTATCGAGCACATTAGACGGGTGCATGCACATTGTCAAGGGAGCCCTTACCAAAGCCGTTAGCATACGATGTAATTAGAGGAACAAACAACATCAAGTTGAGGATTGCGAGGTCTGCATATGCGTTGGTTCAACTCATCTAGCAACGAAAAGTGAGCACTCACGACGTTGCTTCCACCATGGTCCAGTATAAAGCACAATATCCAGAGGTGTCTCGTCTGGCACATAACTAACGGCACCCATGGGGACCATGATGACAGCACCGGTGAATTAGTCCAGAACGGAGATCCGGGAGAAGCGTAAGGAGTCTTGACGGCAGTAGATAATACAGCAGGCGCAGTGCGCAGAGTGGGGCGCACGACCGGGGGATCGCAGCGGCAAGAGCCAGGACCGGAGGGGATCTTATGCGAAACCCCCTCAGGGTGGAGAAGATGCGGGGGTGCCTAGCCTCCGCAACTGGAGTCTTCGGACGGTAGTCGGGTGCTTAGCCTAGGGCCGATATTGCAGATCGACGTGGCTTGCTGCACAACCGGCGCCGGGTCCTCACCATCGGTTTAGGCGTATCACTTGGCGCCAGACGCTGGCCAAGATTGCTGACAGGCAGCGCTGGGACTAGCCCGCCGCAGGCTCAGACGCGGGGCACACAGCGATATGCGGGGGTGACAGGAATTGATCGTCCCACGTGGCTACGACCGGAAAGTGTTGATCGTCCGCAACAAGCGCTCGGCGACCCCCGACTGGCCGCTCTGCCGATCCTGCGGCCGGGTCCGCGTGCGCACCAGGGTCGCACATCTATCCACACCAGACATATTCTTCCCCACGCGGCGAAAATCACTGCCAGAAAATCGTGGTTAGCGTTTGGTGGCACCCCGACTAGTTCGGCACTTGTTCTAACTACACTTGGCAACTCTTCCCTCAGGTGACCCACCACCCCAGCTTGGACGTGGGTCGTGTGCGCCACCGTTTCCGGTCTGTCCCATTCTCGCTCACGAGAACGAGTATTGGATACCACTACGGGCGCCGAGGTCGACATCACGACAGTTTAGGGGTAGTGCAGGTACAGTGATAAGACATTTGTCGATCAGTTGCGGACGGGCTTTGCGCCCATGTCTCTTCTGAGCCACAATTCAGTTGGTGTATATGCATCAGCTTCGACAAAAGTCTAACATATAAGCAGATCACAGGTTATTACCTTCTCAACGCAAAACTGAATTAGACACCCACGAAGTCTATCGAATTTAGTAAATTGTGGATGATCAAATGCTCCCGCGTTCCTGGCAATATGCATGAGCCTATGGGCAAGGATGGCCAGAGGATGACCATGGTGCGTAACTGTCGTCACTTTTTCAGCCATTGTCGTCCCTAGCATCCCAGATCTACCAACACACCAGTTTCTCACGCATATCAAACCTGTGGCATTAGTCTTTCGCCACCAGCAACACTCGTCTCATCATATTCGTCGGAACCTGAACACACCATAGTCTATGCTATTTCTACCATTCGATGTTCAAATGCTTACGGGCAAACCCGACACTTCGCATTCGGTGCCACTGAACCGTAGCGGTTGCTCGGCAGCGCGATTGTTTCAGTGTCGGCTGTCATCGATGTAATTAATTTTGTAGTTGGTGCCTGCGTTTTGCGCGCGAATATCCCACTCATTTGATACACATTATTGTTGATATTTCGTACGTATCTTTTTTGGCGGTTCGTGGTTAGCATATTGCATACTGTCTGCCGCTTCGTTGTAGCATACACTTCTGGTTCCAAAAGGCCACGTGGGACGATTTGGATCTTCGACGACCGTCTCGTAGCATCTGACCTGATGTCTAACCTTCTTTCGTAACGATCCGCAGCTCTGTTCTCGAAAACGTGCGATCTATCTTGGCATCTTCCAGCTTTTGGCTTTACCAACTTCGCATCGAAGGAATATTGAGATCAAACCAGTAAATAAGCTTCATCAACCCGCTACAAGTCCCGAGCACAGCCAAAACTTGAATGTCGCCACGACAGTCGTAGAACATTGAGGATTGTTCTTTTCTCTACCGAGTCGTGATCCTCCAAACTACCTTGTCTGGTTCTGTATCTGCTTTTGAGGTCAGTGTGCCCAGTTTTTGAAATTCTGTGGTAGGCTGCCAACAAACCTAGAATGACGACGCAAAACACAAGTTTTCTCCTTGTCATATTCTCGAGTGTGTCTTTTGGACTTAGTAGGTTTATCTGACCCCAAAGACAGAATTAATTAGGGCGATGGATACTACAATGAGGTTACTCGGTGGTTCTTCTGTGCAGCATACGCAACAAGCAATCGAGCGTACACAAATACACATCTATCACTTTAAAGAAGCACGACTCCATGTAGACAATATCGGCTAATGGTCATATAGACTGGACATAATAAATAGAATATGCGTGTTTTGATCAAGGAGTTCAGCTCGGGAGTGACTTGTATGCGAGTGTTACTATTTTTCTCCAATCATGTTGGTGACCTATTTAGGTCATCGGTGGTCGTATACAGGGTGAACTGCGATTGTCAGTGGGGCTCCAGTTGACCCGGTCGAGTGTCTTCTGTGCGCTCGTGGCCGAACTTGGTTCGAGTGAATATGCTTCGTTCAGGATCATCAACTCTCTCCTTGACTTCCGGAAGGAGAAACTTCTTAGGCTTCTGGCTTTGAGACAGCGCTGCGCGGTGGTGGGGAAGATCTCAGATATGGTCGGATTTGGGCGTGTTTCAAGTGCTCCAATGGAAGTCGGGGTCGGGTCTCTAATGTTCCTGGCGGAAAGCAATCAAAGCTCACTCTGGCCTATACCTGAGGTTGCTCCCCCTCTGACCATAGATAATTTCTCCAAGATGTTGTCGCACTACTTAATTAAATAGAGCCACTCCTCGTTGGTTGCATTGGGTCCCTATGCGGAAAGTTTTGCATCGAAAAACTATTGATAGGTCACGCGCACCGGCGCCGCATCCTCCACCCCAACACTTCATCTCGCGAGCAAACATCTGCACCAGCGAGTAGACCGTTTTAGGCATGTCTAGGAGCAATAATAAGGAAAGCGGTAAGTATCATAAAACCTAATACATAGTTTTGCTTTTCACAACAGCTGATTCGTAACGCGATACCTGCAGGCACACCCGTACCGAGAGGGACTAAAGACATTCAATCCCCCCCAAGGATGCGTGTACGCAGAATTAGCACTGGGACTAAAGATAGTGAGAGTAGTCAAGGTACGTCTACTTATATATCCATGTCGCCCAGATGTTAAGAATATCGACATAGCAGATTCTCAGTATCATACTTCCGATCAATTCAAAGGAAAAGACAAAATATCCACCAGCAGCAAGGAATTGGTTGGGGAGGTTTCGGAGGAGACATTGGTCCAGTACTTACAAGAGGTAGTTCGGAAGAGGAGATATGACCCGGGTCACGCGCAGAACCAGTACAGTGAGTGTGTATCAGATGCGACATGTAAAGACCAAGTTGAATTCTGTAAATTGTCTACATTAGAGCCTTATCCTGTGCCTTGTACCTCTTCTCATTCCGAAACCCAACACTCCCGAAAGCCAGGGGACAACTTGGTTTCGAGTGAAGGCGCATTTCGTAGGCTTCTCGACATGGCTGGGGCTGGAGTCGATAGCAAGGTTTTTGCGTTGGAGGCGGATACGGATGAATAGAGGTAGAATAGTTGTTAGCCCGGAGAGAGTAGTTGGTCATCGTGAAATTAGATTGAAGCCAGAGTGAATGCGGTCAACACGCCACGGCGCTTACCTAAGACCCAGTGTAAGGAACCCGCCACCTCTCGAATCGGTTCCTCCTAACCACGACCATGGATCCTCCCGCTCCTCCAAAATTCAAACGAAGGAGTAAATGAGACAGGTTCGGCAGACTAGTACCAGAATCTGCACCTCCACCTCCCAACCCGCCAGTTGTGGCACAGTCGTCCCAACCCATGACGTACCTCGACAAACGCGTCTTGAAAATCATTGGAGTGTTGAATCCCAGTATGGAATATCGAATGTACTAGAATATAGTAGCAATCGCATGACTCGCATATATGTACTAGATACGTACCGAATATTCTAGGAGGTACTAGAAAGACTGAAATACGTGTATATAAGGAGCGCATGCAGGCTCCGTAGGTACTCATCCCCGTTGTTAATATCATATCAATCCTATTGTCTTAAGCACACTGCGTTACGCGCATTTATTGCGTGACTATATTCAGCATCGGTTTCAACATGGAGGGACTGCGGAAGGCTACCTTGCGTTTCAGCGCAAGATAGAACAAGATAGCGCCATTGTTATACGGCCTGCTTCAGTGGTCCAGCCAAAAACCAAAAGCGCGAACGATCCTCACAAACAGGATTCTCGCCGTCGCGAGCATATTGAGTATTTCAAGTCCCTAGATGAGAGTGACATATTGGATTATGCCAAGGTTTTCAATGTAAGTCGCTATTTAGGCATGATTCATTGGCTGACAGATTTCTTAGATCCCGCTGAAAAAAGTTGAACTTTATGCGCCTAGGATGCTGCAACTCATTCAGTTGATGGCCAAGGAGTTGTCGGGAGGCTGTAAATCGTTTTGTATGATCATGTAAACCTTCCTGTCGATTGCGGTTGAAATCATTAAAGAATATTATGCGAGTAGCACACGAGACTCGTTGGTGTACAACAAGGAGCAAAAACTCCGGTACAGGGAATCGAACCCTGAGCCGTCGCGTCATGTGACAGGATTAGTCAGCTGAAAGGCGACAATGTTAGCCGTTACACCATACCGGATTGGATTGATTGCCACATGCAATAATGCTAATTCATGATTTGTGAGTTTTAGGTGCCAATGTAAGCTAACATAATAATATACTATGCCGCCGCCCTATCTGTTAGCCAAGGATTACTTGGTCCGGAAACTTCGAGGATACACGCATGGCCATGCAACGCAAGGCAGGCCTTTTGTTGTCTGATTATCATAGTGAGGTTGCGTGAACAGGCTGGTTTGATCGTTCAAATTACAAATCTGCTAGAGTCCAATAAAACCCGGGCCGCGGTAGTTCACAAGCCAACCGCCATCATTTACCCCACAGAACGCGAGTCAATCTATAATACATCGTATATGTACTGAAACTACCCGACAGAATATGGCACCAAAGATACTTGGCGGCTACCTGCTCACTTACCAGGAAGTAGCAGATATTGCACACCACCTCGGGCTTCAATGGGACAGCAATCCCAAGGTCCTCATAGGCTGCCGCAAAGCGCTCAAACGGTGGATGATCGATTAGGATCCCGTTTTCTGGTATTTTTGACTTCAGCCTATCGGCTTCAAAGAACACGGCAAGACCGTCGTCAAGCTCGTTTTTCTGACCTATGGGACCATCGAGGACAAAACCGATCCCGATTTTAGGTTCTATGAGGACGAGGGACTTACGGCAAACTTTAGAGAGGGGACACGCAGGGCAAATATCTCAGAAGAACTGTTCAAGAACTTTGTGATGGTGCGCAACCCGGAGATTAGCTTTGTTCAAGAACGATATGGACAGCCAGAGAAGTATTTACCGCTCAGATCGCGCGCCTGGCGGAATGAACACAAAATTGAATGATAATGTCTTGTTTCTCAAGTTTTACATGTCATTTGTGTGTGTGCTCGTTTTTGATAAGCCAGCCGAGCAGTATCTGGACGTCATTGAAAATATCTTGGCGGGATGATTCGAAAGTCTTCTACGGACCAACGTAGACGGCGACGACTTTGTGATGACACTGACACCCAAATCATATATTACAAGAACGATCACTTTTTGCTAGCACTAGAGGCTTAAGACCCAGCCGAACCTTGTAGTTGTCACACTCACGGTCACGCTGACCACACCTATGATTCTGCGAAACAGTACAAAATTGGCTAATTTTTAGTGTCTGCCAAACTCGTCAGATGAGGTCAGCGATAGATGTAGCATGATTCCAGTCGGAGAATTCAGGCGAGACTTTTACGAGTGTAGCAGAACTGGCCGAGCTTGTCAAACTTTTTGACGAAACGGACAAGTGGGACAAAGCCCAGTGCCGAGAATACTCCAATAGCCTGATACACAGCCCACCCGACATGCTGATACTGCCCCTAGAAGGGATATCACACAGAACGGTGGGAGCTCAAGCTATGTGGACATCCTGAAATACAAAAAGGGGCTTTGAACTGTACTAGAGGAAACAATATATGTCAAGAGAGGTGTACACACGAGCAAAGAAGGATCTATTCTGCGGTTGTTCACAGGCGCACGCCAAGTGCACTTCTGCTAAACTCAAGCAGCATATACACTGGTTTGCGAAACTGATGCAGTACGCCTGTTTATGCAATAAAATGATAGTGACCGCACTTGAACCTGTAAAATAACTTAAGTACATGCCATAATGCCTTGCGCTGATATAGCGCGAGGGATATACATAGGCTGTACTGGCAGGACAGAGAGCGTGGAGAGACGTTTTGAGATCGCCGACCTCAGAACTGCTAATAGAGATTGTAGTACTATGCGATGTCAGCATAATAAGCAAATAAAAAATACCTTTAACTGTTGTCTTGGGCATATAGGCGTCTGAAAATGTCGCTTTTGGCGGTCCTAGGACAAGAAATACCGAATCACCGCCTCAAAACTTGGGTGCGGTTAAAGTTTTGATTTCAGTTGTCACATCAGGCTCATGGTAGTGATCGCGTCTGGATTAATGGATTTGTATTGGATCAGCCGGTGCAATGCACCTGCGGGTGTGTTAAAGCCAAAAGCCTCAGAAAACCATGGGCCGTGTATCAGATTCGCGGGCGTAAGATATGATATTCCTGGACAATCCATGCTGTGATCATTTGCATTTGACTCATAAAGAACCCTTGCGAAGCTGATTTGACTGCTCTCAGTCGCGTGGTAAGACGTGACTGCCGAGAGCTTGCGGCATACTCGGGCATAGCATACGTTTCACAAGAGCTTCCCAACCAGTATAAATGCAAAGCGAAATCAGCTAATCTCACCATTCACTCTCGCTATACCACCCATTCCAACATGGTTTTCAAAAGCATCCTGTTCGCATCTACTCTTGCTTCCGTCTCCATTATGCAGGTTATTGCCGGAGGCGGGTTTGGAGCTTCCTGTAGCAACTACTACTTGTCGGGTACAACTCTTCACGCAAACTGCGGTGACGGTAATGGCGGACACCGTGACTCGTCGATCGATCTCAACCGATGCATTGCAAACTACGGAGGCAACTTGGCATGTGCTGCAAAGTGTGGTCTTCTCTCTTTCGTTTCGAATCTTAATAACCCTCTCGCTCTGTATAGTGGCGGCTTTGGAGGCTCGTGCAGCGGATGCTTGATCCGTACGGGTACTTACATGATCTGCCAGTAAGTCATTCCGTACGCTGCTGCTTGCGGTGCCTAACTATCGTTCAGCTGCGGCCCGGGATCGAACAATACGCCTATTAAGGATTTGAGTGAGTTTCAAAGGATTGCGGATTATTCCAATTTACTTATAGCTTTTAGACGACTGCGTGGCAAATTACGGAGGAAACCTCGCTTGTGCAACATAGTATCCGTATTGGTGTATCGTTGTTAATATCGTGCTCCCCCAGACGGGTAAATGTATGCGCAATTTTCTGGCCTGAAATTCCGTAAATCGCCTTGCCGGAACTCCCCTACCCAAACATAAAACCCGAACTGCAGAAGGCTTGGTTTACCATACCAGCGACTTGTTGGTCAGCTGCACAGACCATCTCTTTCTTCAAACTTCCCCCCCTATCCATATATGTCAATTTCTATGCTCTATATATAACATATATCCACCTGATCGATTCAGTTAACCCAGTGCCCACGAGAAGTGCTGAGAATCTTTGATTCTCGATCGGCTTCTTGGCGCATTCGCACTTGCAGAAAGTGATGCATAGAACCCTCAGGGGCTGGCCCCGAGGAGTGTAGAACTATCTACATGAGGTAGAGTATACATACGGCGTACATGCGTATACGCTATACATGGAAATGATAAATGAGCGCGCGTTAAGCGCTATGCATACAGCCATAGGGGCCGGGTATCAGATGGCGGTTAGTCCGGCGGTCCATCAAGCGCAACAAGAAGGTTTAGCTTACGATAGTCACCATCAAGATCCGCCTGATTGACGCCGGTGTGCTTTGGGAACCTTTGTGGCGGAAGGCATCGATCATCTGGACCACTTCATCGGAACGGTCATGGGACTAGTTGATGTACTTAGCTCTTGTAAGATCCAACGCATAATCACTAGGGGGGAGGAAGAAATGCCAAATGGCGGGCTTTTCGGCCAGTAAATGCTATATACGTTCACCCATGGTTCGTGGATAGCTAGCTGAGTATTAATAGACATATCCTTCGGCATACGCCTGCCCTGCCGCGGAAAACATTTGATCTGCTGGGATAGCCACCAAATCATCTATAAAACCATACTGCTGCCGTTTGTCCAGCACAATCGTTGACGTTTTTCCCTCGTCCCAGCCCTCCAAAAGAGAATGCTCTTTAAAACCACGACTCTCATAACTGTCATCGGTGCAATTTCTGTCACTCCAGTCATTGCGGGAGGTGGTTTCTCTGCATCTTGCAGCGGCGCCAGTGTGTCTGGGACTACCCTTACTGCCAACTGCGGCAATGGAAATGGCGGAAGTCGCTGGTCGTCGATCGACTTGAACCAGTGTATTGCAAACTACGGAGGCAATTTAGTGTGCGCCAAGAAGTAAGTGCCCCAAATGTTCTTCGTTTGCATGATGCTCAGCAACAAAACCCATTCATAGTGGTGGATTCGGAGGTTCGTGCAGCGGGTGCGAGATCCGCACAGGGGTGTACATGATTTGCGGGTGAGTCTAACTGATCGATTTGGGGTCGCTTGCCAAAGTTGACATTCCATTCAGATGTAGTGGAGGGTCAAACCCGACCCCGATCATTGACCTAGGTAAGAGGCAGACATATAAATACAATCAATGCACTGATATTGATACTAATTTCTAGACAATTGTGTCGCAAACTATGGTGGAAATCTAGCTTGTGCCACATAGAATTATTTATTACTTTGACCAGAAACAACAGACCCGGGAAGCTGGCGAAATCGATGAGATGGATCAGTCCCACGAGAATCTTAGTACACACGTAGTCTTTTGTCCTTATATATCAATCTAGCTTGCATCTACTAGCCAAACAACCTCGGAAGTAGGCACACGTGAGGGCGATCAAGTCTCGGTGGTGAATGAGGAGCCAGCAACGTTTGAGCCTGCTTTGCCAGCTCCTAGCCGAACTGGATATTGAGGATCGACCGTATAGTTAAACCTGTTGAAAATTTAGAAGCTTGCCGATCGATTCATAACTAAATTGCTCGGGATAGGTTGTGTTGACCCCCTCTGATCGAATGCGCTCCTCCAGGGGTTTGGACACGAGACATACTATAAACGGCTCGGCGCACTGGTCGTGTCAATGTATGTTCACAATCTAAGTTTACATAGCACAGGGCACGCATTTATATGTTATGCTGTAAACCGGCGGGTTGGGACTCAACATGAGGTTTTGGCTATCGTGACAGCGATAAGGTGATGATGACTAGAACTCGGCCAGTGCGAATTAGTAGGTCGATTTATGAGCTGAGCTGAGCTGAGCTGGGCTGTGATATGGCCAGGAATCTGAGTGGCAAAACCGGTTTAGTTGCAAGTTTGTTCAAGCGCTTATCGAATAAATAAATAAAAGCTGGGTAACAATTTTGGCGCCGACCACGAGCTATCGATCTGCACTGCTTATAACGTAGAACGTGAGTTGCTATATCGTCGTATTTTATTTGTACTGAAATAGACTGACAGAGTATGGCACCAAAGACACTTGGTGGCTACCTGCTCACTTACCAGGAAGTAGCGGATATTGCGCACCAGCTCGGGCTTCAGTGGAATAGCAATCCCAAAATCCTCCTAGGGTGCCGCGAAAAACTCAATAGGTGGATCATCGATCAGGATCGCGCCCTGTGGTATTTTCGGCTGCAACCTATCGGCTGCCAAGAAAATGGCAAGACAGTTGTTAAACTCATTTTTATGACCGATGGGACTATTGAGGACCAAGCCGATCCAGACTTTAGGTTTTATGAGCACGAAGGGCTCACCGCAAACTTTAGAGAGCGAGCGCGCAGGGCAAATATCCCAGACGACCTATTCAAGAATTTTGTCACGGTGCGCAACCCAGAGATCAGCTTTGCTGAAGAGCCCTATGGGCAGCCAGACAAGTATGTACCGCTTGGATCGCGCGCCTGGTGGAGTCAATACAAGCTGCAACGGTTATCTTCTGTTTCTCAAGTTTGTATCTGTTGGTTTCCGATAAGCCCAATTAAACAATGTTTGAACATCAGAAACAACGAGGTCGTTTCAGCGGAGTGTATTGAAAGTATTTTACGTTGCTCGTAAACTCAGCGTTACACTACTATGAAAAAAGTTACAACCAAGGATTCTCCGTGTCAGTCACCTTATTTGGTAAATATGATAAGCGTTATTGAAGAAAGAGATACCGACAAACTATTCGATGATAGCGATATATTTGCACGAGTGATGTTTTCTATTCAAGCGGCTTTGGCCAACACTCTCGAATTCAACCTGTTTATGCGCGTTACGTTGGCCAACGAATGAGTTCCATCTGGTTTTTACATTTAGCCTGAAGTAAGACCCCCGTCGATTATCGATCGTGTCTCCCATTGCTAGCCTCGCTAATTGGGTCGTTAGCTCTTCGATTTCACCGCATTTGTTGTTCTGTTTGGCGTCGTAGCATTTACTAATCCTCTCGTGTCGGACGCGCGGGTGATGCAAATGGCCTAGTTCGTTGGACCTGGTCTTTCACATTGACTTTAACGACACAGCCCTTCTCTCAGCCTGGTGAATATTGGCATGATCCACACTTCAGCTCCACGCTGCCCCATTCCATGGCCTATTTAATGTCACTGGAGTTGATCAGATAGTTATTATGAGAAATTATGGCAATCGCACACGGTAGCGAGTATCCAGCCTTTGAAGCGCGTAGTATTGCTATAACACATTTCTACCAAAGATATCTCCAACACATTCATGCGTCTGTGCTTTGTCGAATACAAGAGAGTAACGCAAACGGGAGACAAGGCAAATCGTGTATGTAAACGAATGAAATAGGTAGCGCATATATCGACACAAACCAATAAACACTGTCCGTACAGAGTCAAAAAGAACAAACAGCGACAAAGATCGTTCGCGCCAATCCAATGTCTTTGACCAGAAACAAAATCCCAAACATAGAGTTTTAAAGAGCAACACAAGCACCAAGGAGAGCAGTGATCACAGTCACACCAGCCGCAAACCCAAATCCGTCCGCACCAAGAGTTTGACGCGACGCATGGTTGGACGAAGAAGTCGCAGTCGCGGTTGCAGCAGACGAACCCGAACCTCCAGCCGGCGCAGTAGTAGAAGTCACACTAGCCGTCGACGAAGTAAGCGCCCCGTTTCCGACCGAGCTAACAGCTTTGCAAGAGCTACTGCCGGGTGCGGGATGAGCAGCAGGTGTGACCGGATCTCCCTGGTGGAAAGTGGATGAACCGTAAACGCCCATCGGCTGAGCAGAATCGCCGAGGCAGTTTTCGAATTCCCCTTGTTTATAGTTTCCGGGCATGTTCCATTCACAACCCATCTCGTCCCAGATGTGACCGCACAGTTGACGTGACCTCCCACCGTCCTTGCAGCCGCGGATGCAGAATTCGGTAGAAGACATAAAGTTCTGTTGAATAATAAAGTCAGGCGGCTGTCAAAGTTGGGATTATGCGAGACTTGCCGTCCATTCGTGGTACTGTTGGAGTTTGCCAAAGCTGTTGCCAAATACGAGACCACCGTGCGGGTTTCCGAACCCGTCAGCGCCTAAATTCATACGATTAGGACGATGATGTCATTGCGCGTCTAGGGGGATTTACCGTGCGGGTCTAACTCCCCTCCTGCGTCGTTTCTCGGGATGTTCATGCTGGTAAAATCACCCCAACCGGTTACTTGGACTAGCATGATCGACGGAAATGAGAAGGAATCCGTCATCGAAAATACAATGGAATCACGGACCGTAGTCGGGTGTCTGCACGAAATGAGCACCCTTGATGGTACCATCGGGGATAAGCCTCGTCCCATAGCCGGGTTTGAGGCACCAAGACACCTCGTACTGCTCTGTCTCGCCAATGGACGAGTTTTTTCCGTTGGAGTAGGGGGGTGCCCAGAGACAAAAGTCCTCTACCGAGTTGATGAATACGTTTTGGCTGGTGTCGACGATCAGCCGTTTGGTGCAACTGGACATGTATGCGATCGACTTACCAGAGCGACTGTTGACTGTTTCCCGTTCCACACTTGTTCGTGCCTAGCTGGTCCTGTTCGGTGTGGTTGGGGGCAGTGTCGGGGAGGTATGTTGCGGTGTACTGGGCTCGTGCAACTCCAACAAGAAGGGCCGAAAGAGCAGTCGTAGCAAAGTGGACCATGGTCAACGCAACTCGAGAGCGCCAAGGGCAGTGACAAGAATAGGATGACGGCGACCAAGACACGAACAGGCCAAGAGTGGAGGAGGGAGGAACTGAGTCCCGGAACTCGTACGCGAGGGCTGATAAGAGCGAGCGACAGGCCGACAGGGATTGCCATGCGTGTGCGTCTATATCCGGAGGCAGCAAGCTTGCATACCCGATTCGACAATCCGTCTGGCGTGGGCGTATGGTCTTGCACGATCTTGGCCCAAATCGTACAGCCCCTGCATACATGGATTAATGCCACCACTAAAATAGCCGGACTTATCTCGCCAAGCCACATCACATCAAAATAACTTCGCTTGGCATGCGAAACTTCTCCTTTCCCAGCCAGAAACACCTTCGATAGTCACTGAACGCCCGCACTTCTAACCTAATTTTGCGTTATTGAATGGTGGCACTCTGTTGAAAACACGCAAGTTTTCTAGAATCGAGGGCGCCCAGTACCGGGAATTTATAATTTATCATTCAAAGCAATCCTGGAAACACCCAATAAAACATACATTAGCCCGAATAAAAAGAACGCCGAATCGCACCAGGCTTTCAGATGACAACGAAGCACCCAAGAATTCTAAAATCACCCGCATTGGCAGCCAGCATCTACCTTGTGCCCACCCGAGTCCAGAACATGACTCATTAATAGCTAATCATTCAATTCGATGTCAGTGGAGTCCTAAAAACGGGGCGATAGACTCACCCCCATCGTGTCAAACGCCTGTCCACATAATTTATCCGATGCATCGCGATACGTGCACATCCAGACCATATCGTCACCCACAGGTCCATCCAAGTCCGCCAGCACCGCAGATCGATCAGACAGCATCGTCTCCGTCTGCATGTCGTCCTGGCTCAGGCCCCGATCGCCTTGTGATTCGCTGGGATAAACCGTCGGCTGGCTCGGCTGAACAGCAAGAGACTCGAGGGCCACTAGGCGCCTTTCGAGTTCTTGCTCCCGCAGACGAAGCTCCCGCTCACGATTACGCGCCGCGTTTGCCTCTCGCTCCACTTCCAAGTTCTCAACCTCGAGGTCTTCCACCCGCTTCTTGAGTTCGTACCACTCCGCTGCCCGTCTCCGCACCTCTCGTCCGTCCGTTCGAGATCGAATCTCCCGCTCAAGGTCGAGTTGCGCCTGGAGCTGCTTGAGCTCGCGTACTTTCTGCTCCATGTTCAACTCGAAGCCGCGCTGCCACTGCCGTAATCCTTCCGCGACCTGCTTCTCTAGAACTTGGACTCGAGCTTTCAGCTGCTTGTTCTCGTCAGCCAGCGGTTTAGCTCCGTTGGATACGATCATGTACTGCTCGTAAGAGGCAGCACGCTGAGCCTCAGCAATCTCGTACTGGCTCTGGACGGTGGCGAGCTGGAGTTGGAGATCTGCGATGGTTTTCGCGTGGTCTGCGAGTTCCATGGCGTGAGATTCTTGTTGCCGCCGTATGATAGACTCGGACTGTAACATGTTATCCTCATAGTTGGCCAACGCACGTGCGTTATCAGCCACAAGTTTGTCGCGCTCTTCAACAAGCTCGACAATTCGATGATCCCTCGCTGTGGGAACCAAATTTAGCATAATACAAACAATCGAGTGGTCTGCACACACCTGCAAGTTTGACCTCTGCTTCCTTGAGCGCCTCGATCATCTCCCTCTCCCTTTCGCTCTGTCCACTCGAATCGATCCTCCTGGGGGGTGTGACGCCAAAGTCTAACCCAAGGGCCCCATGTTGGTTCCTCCTCGGTTCAGGACTCGCCGCTGAACCATCCTGGGAGAATAAAGGCCTCGTTTTTGGTGGGCTATCAAACTGCCCGATATCACTATCAGGAGAACGCTCGCGTCGAAAGATTTCAGTGCCCAGTTCGGGGACAGGTCCAAGTGAGCCGTTATGGGGACCAGATCCTGTACTAGTTTGCGTATGAGGCACTTCTAGGCCATACACATGTCCATTTGTTGATGATGGGAAGGGATCAGAGCCTGGAATATGCTCCCCACTCGTGCGAGGCGCGCGAGTACTCGGATTTGTGGGTGTAAACGAGCTGATAGTATCTGCTGGAGGAGGAATCTGACCTGGTGGAGGAAAGGACCACGATGATGGCTCTTCGATAGAAGAGTGGGTGATCTCTTGTGCGGGCGGCTGGGACGGTGCTTGAGATTGAGATGGTTGGACCTGAGATTCGGGTTGTGGCTGGGATAAAATATCCTGAGAACCGAGAGGAGATTGACTATCAAGCAGTTGTTGTGGTCGAGAAAAGTCAGAGAGCGAGGGAGGAACGTATGTAGAGGGGACTAGAACGTTGGCCTCGGGAGGTTGAGGAAGGCTACTAGGTAGAGTTTGGAGCTGAGATTCGGGCTGCGAGGGTATAGCATAATCAGGCTCTGTAGGCCCCACGAACTCCATAGAACGGTCCACAAGACTTTGGTCAGGATCCAGGATCAGTACACTTTGAGAAGCATCCATGGTAGTGTTACTCAGATCGATCACGCTAGCATCGAGGGTGTTCAAACTGTCGGGAACGACTGGACCTATATCTTCTTCCTGATGATGGGATAGGTCTCCCGCAAGTAGCTCATCGATTTCCATGGCATGAACCAGAGACTGATCGTGGTCGCCCAGAGTGGGGGGATCGTCCTGTTCGGCTGCCTCTTCGTTTTGAGCGTCGTTTGGCCAAGCTGGGGCCGACTCCACTTCGGGCTCCAAGATGGTCTCTTGTGTGACTGCTTCTTCTTGGGGAGGGGGATTATTCTGCGACTGGCTTGCAGGTTTATCTTTCGGAGACGCCGGTTGTTGAGAAGAGCGAACTGGGGATTGAGATGGCGCTCTGGCAGCCTTTCGGTGCTTGGTAGGAGACTCCGGACTAGCAGGTACTGGACTCCTCGCTCCCCCTCCGCCGAGCGAAGGAGAACTGGTCGGAACCGGCCCTTCCTCTTCCTCCCCCCCTTCTTCATCACGGGGAAGAAGCGTGCTAACCTGGCCCGTAAGATCGAGCGGCTTGACCCCGACCGGAGCCGTGTCCCCCCAAATAGGCTTGTGTTTTGCCCTGCCTTGAGAGAACGACTGCGATCTGGTTCTAGACGAAGGGCCATCCTTTCTAACCTGCTCATCTTCGTCCTCGTTGCTGTCGGTCTCGTCAGATTCGGACTGGGTTTGCTCCTCACTAGAGCGGGGTGTAGGCGCTGGTGGGTCACCGGACGAGCTAGAGCTGGAACTAGATTGGGAAGGAGCCTTCGAGTTGCCTGGGTCGTACTCGGATCCTGATTCGGGTTGAGCAAACTCGGGTGGGACGGATTCGATAAGTGTTGATTCGGTTCTTGCAACAGATACCCGGGGTTTGATTATGATATTCTTCCCTAGCTTTATCAGCTCTGATGGCCTAAGTTTCCGTTTACCAGGGGAGCCGATAGATCCAGATTTAGCAAGAGCCCGAGACGAACGAGGCGGAGAAGGTGAGGGAGATACAGGCAAGGGCGGGTCGGCGGGTGCAGATTCCTGAGTTGAAGCCTCCGTTTTTCTAGACGGGACTTGAGAACCGGGTACAACGGTGCCCTTCGACGAATTACCCTGAGACTGAGTCTGGGGTTGAAGCCCTTCACGCGCAGGTATACTATCAGCATTGTCAAAAGAAGGGGGACTGGAGACCTCCTGTATACACAGTTAGCATTACCAACGAATGTAATAAATGACAATATCTCACTTCCTGGGTTAACGCTGGCGCGTTTTCTGACTCAACACTAGACATGACCTGTTCGCCCCCTCCCAGGTTGTTTCTATCCCCTGCCTCTCCCCCGTCTCCACGAAGGGAGGCTAGTTTGATGCCCGAACCTGATTGTGACCTCTTGGGCGAGAGCGGCTTTGGTTGCTCCTCCACTTCGACATCCTTTCCTCCACCAATCATAGTATCGCCCACGTCTATAGCTTCATTGGATCGATCCTTCGAATTCCCACTCTTTGTTGAAAGCTGCTTCTCCCGGCCCCCGGTCACGACTTTCGGGAACTTGTTCCTTGCTCCCAAGCTCTTCCGTACGTGTGCTGGGATGGTATCATTGGTGTTTTGATTCACAGCACGTAGATTTGCACGATTTGCGGCAGGGTTTTGGGGTGGAAGTGGGCGAGTACGAGCACAAGTGGTGGGATGTGGACGCACGAAGGTCGCAGGGTCGATATAAGCAGGATCTTCTTGGCCCATAGACGGGGATTTTAAGGATTGACGAGATCTAGTCTTGAGCCCAATCGGAATCGGTGCTTTGGGGGGAATAGGCTTGCGTCGCTCGGGAAGTTGCGGATCACTGTCTTCATCCTCTGTAGCACTTTTCTCCTTGTCGAGCTGGGCTGTTTTAGTGGCTCCCTTCCCAGAGTCTGCCTGGGTGCTAGGAAGGCGCAGAGGTTTCGCGCGAGATGAGCTGGCTTCGTTGGAAGCAGATATCTTGCTGGTCTTGGCTGCGAGCGGCCCAAGAGATTTCTTAGATAATGGACTCTTGCCAACTGCTGGCTTGCGTTTCTTATACGTGATAGGACCTGCCTGAAATACCAGTGAGAGCCTCAAAGAGAATCAACCTAAGAACTAACCCGTTTCTTCCCTTCGATCCCTCCATCGTCGTTATCGAACGGGGAGGCAGGCAATGGAGAGGCAGGACCGTTAAGACGTAGACGTTTGACAGGGGACATGACCGAAGAAATGGCATCAGGCTCGCGCCGACGTTTGGTGCCCGTACGAGCGGGAAGTTGAATAACGAAACGCGATTCCTGTTTGGCAGATTTGGAAGCTGCAGTGTTGACTGAAGAGATCGAGCGTGCCTCGGATACAGGCAGAGAGGCTGAAGCGCTGGTGCGTTTATTCTTTGTTTGCTTTAGAGTAGAACCGGCTTTGGTAATAGGTGGGCGAGAGGTAACAGAGCCAGATGCAGAAGCTAAATAAAACTAGTTTAGTTGGGGCATTAGCCCAAGAAATCAGAGCTTACAAGATCGTTTGCTGGACGTGGCGCGTCCTTTGCGATACTCCTTCTCTCTCTTCCACTCCGCAATCAGGTCGTCGGTGCAATCTGTCTTCAACACCCAGTCTGCTGGCCACTTCTTCCCTGTCGCAGGATCATTTCCTTCCCACTGGACCAGATACTTCTTCCCGCGTTCGTCGAGTATCTTTTCGACATCGTAGAGATTGTCATCGTCGTCGGATTGGGAGATAAATTGGGTTTCATACGTCCCAGCCGCGTCCCGGTCCATAGCCCAGCAGTATATACAAACAAGTGAGAGATCAACAACTCGGACGCCCTCGAGTCACGTGATATGACCACACCAGGTACCAAACAAGTATGCCGCCGGCATGTGCGAACTTGGCCGCAATCGGACCGAGCCAAAATCCAAGTCCCACATATAGCCCTTTAGATAGACTAGCGAGTTTTCTAGTTATTTATATTGCTTACATACCCACGTTATCCCACATTAACCAGCACACCATCTAGACTTTCAACCCGCAAGCCATACTTCTTGTAGACCAGTGAGAAGTCTATATTGTGGCTTGACTTATGAGCTAAAGATAATCGTCCAAAGCCCATTGCTCATCTAAATTGTCGCTTTATGTTTTTAGATACCATGGTATAGCGTCCAGCCTGCTTCCCCTGCACGTCAGTTGCTTTCGTGGTTTGAAACGTTGTAGTACTTCTGGCGACGACCTTATTCCTATGCCGTGTACCGTACCGTGTATATAAATAACTTTATTCTAGTATTAGTGACCACTCAAGAGCCGCTGGCTTGCCCTCCGGCGATATAGGGCTAATTCATTATTCCTTAGAATTAGCTAGAGGTGGATCTTGACACACTCGGAGCTTTCGCAAATTTCAACATATGCATTTGGGTCAAATTGCACTAGTTGCAATATCAAATGCTCAAGGCAACCGAACTGTTATGATATTCTTATCCTACTATGCTTCCCCTGTCGCATTTCCATCGTCACGAGAAAGCACGTGATAATCACTCACAATGGATCGGGTCCAAACCGTAGATCGTACATCGATCAACTTTTATTTGGTCCATAGCTGGCTATGTAATTTTATCCCGTTGTTTCCGCCTATGAACTACGAAGCCCGATGATGACCTTGCTCTCAGCATTCCGAAACTTCCTCACGAAAGATAAATTAATCAATGAGAAAACTGAATAGATAGAAACATGAGATATGATGTCACAATAACCCCCAGAAGGCGCATGAGTGGAGCCATCTGACATATTGAAGCCCGAAAGAAGCTTGTGACGAATTGAGCATACGTCCAGCAAATCACAACTGTCTTGGCGTCGCATCCTTTTTACGCACTATCCCAACTCACGTTGTGTGTTGCACGATGGTAAAGAGGTATAAAGTACGGTACGGGCTGCCCGCCTCCATCCCAAGCCATCGCCCATATTCACTCTTTTCTTTGTTCTCAGCTACCAAGTCGCTCTTTCCTTGACGCTACACTCCTTCCGCAATGTTCTTTGCTCGCCTCGCCGTCGCCGCGCTCTCTCTTGGCACTGTTGCCTCCGTGTTCGCCGCCCCTGTCGGTATCTCCGGTGCCGAGGCCAGTGTTGTTTTTAGCCCGTCCGATGTTCAACGTCGCGCCCTCCTCGCGTTCCCTGACGCTGTTGATGAGGCTTTTTACACTATCTTATCTCTCAAGGATAACATGAGTACGTACGTATGTAGAGCTCTGATTGCACACGGTGTGACTTTCTTCTAGGCAAGCTCGCTGAGGCCACTGATACGGTGACTCCCGATATCATCGCCACTGTCAGTACCGTCGGTGCAGCTGTTGGCCCCGTCCTCGAGGCCGCCAAAGAAAACATCTTGACAAAAGCGGACGGAACTCACATTGACTCTGTTGCAGTCGTCGAAGACGTCAACAAGATGTTTGCGGTAATTTCTTTTTGTTGTGTACACATTGCTTCCTAAACCTGATGCGACTTCAAACCAGGCGATAGACAAAGTCATTGTATGCATTCAGGGCCTCGAGTCCGTCGATTTAGCCAAGAGGGCATTGGTTGATCTA
Organism: Ceratobasidium sp. AG-Ba; assembly: GCA_016906575.1. NCBI lineage: Eukaryota > Fungi > Basidiomycota > Agaricomycetes > Cantharellales > Ceratobasidiaceae > Ceratobasidium > Ceratobasidium sp. AG-Ba. The sequence continues at coordinate 1,422,769 of CP059611.1, read as the reverse complement.
CAGTAAGGCTCTTTTTGCATAACAACGACGTTGTACTGACCGGTCGTAGAGCCAAGGTGGATGCCACCAAAAATTTCATTAAGGGTGTGCTTCCCGGTCCAAAACTCTTGAAGGACCCTATGGCTCTCAACTTTCTTGTCACCAAAATCGCCGTTGATGCCGCATAGACTTTACGTTTATCCTCAGTCCCTTATTTGTATCTCATCCCTATACCCTTAGTTCAACTCGATGTATTTGTATGTCCGGTTATTAATCTAGCTATTTTGCCCGACACAAGCCACACTTGATGCTGTCTGTGGAAAGGTCATCCGAGGTCCTGGCGCAGCTCGACTCACATCTCGCCCATGGCAAACCTTTGTTTCAGCCCCTCCATATACCTTAAGATGATCAATAATAGGCAGTTAATTGATCGTTTGGCTTCTGACGATACAGTAGGTGATACAAGGTTTACGGCGTCGGCCTTGACCCATGGCGATGGATATCAACTCATAGCCTGACTTGATGGTTGATGAAATTCTCAGACTAGTTGATGTATGCATTAGTGCAACCGGTTGTATCCCCGTTACATTTTTATCTGCGTGATAATGATGCGACTAACAATGTTGTTCGAAGATCGTAACTTATATGTTCAATGGGTAATTTATATTCTCCATCAGAACTATATGACATATCGATGGTGATGAACCATACTCAGAATAGTAGAATCCATGGTATAAATACCTTGCTATAAGATAACTAGTCGTTGATTGCTTAATTATGATTTCAAAATGGCGTGATATTAGCCACCTGTGAATGGTCGCAATCGCCCTCAGATGGGGGCCGGGAGGGTTAGCGAGCCGACCTATCTACGTACCCGTAATATGATCTATAGATATAATATTTTCACTAATACAATAGTAGCAGTATAAGAAATTGAATAGCGGTGACAGATTTTTGGTCATGGCTGCATGATTAACTTGGCCTTAGACTCACCAATGGCAGCGCGCTTTGTTTGGCCCGCTCTTGAAGCCCTTTGGTCACGTGATGTACGGTCAGAACGATGGCAAGAAACTCCAACTCTCTCCAGCAACTGTCCGTCAACCGTATTCATCTCTACAAATAGGAAATATTGCAATAAAACACACCTCATAAATGGCTTCCGAACCCCTTGATGATGTTCTGAATAACTTGAAGTCACTCCAGAAACTTACGAATAGTCTTGATAAAACTCCAGACGACCCCCGGGTTACAACAGAACTAGCAACTCTCCTCGACAAACTGAGTAAATTTGTCCTAGATAACTCCCAAAGGCACGTGTTGTGGCCTCTATGTTTTTTGCTCTTTTAATATCTCGTAACCGGTAGAACTCGGCTGGGATCGGATCGAGCATTCTCAGAAATCGTTGCTCATCTCTGGGATACCGCTGGGGCCCACATAAAAGGCGACATCATCAACATTGAGCTTTTGGTTAGCTTGACGAGGCTTACAAGGAATGTTGCCGCGGGATGTCAATACAATCAGGTTTGGATTACGAAGTGGGTGTAGTACATTTACACCAGCGGTGGTTCTGATCACCCTCGTAGTACATGCGAACCTAAAATACGGAATGTCACGCATTGTATAACCTCATTCCACAACTCTCAAAACACTGAATGTCCGATATTGCTTCATCTTTGTGATAGATATCTGGCTTACGATCCATCTGTAGATCATCTTCTGACAACACTGCTGGCTCAATGCCTGGTGAATATATCCACAGGCAATGAAACTACTTCTGTCATTCTCTGGAGCTCGTACAAAGAATTTACCGAACAACAAAACATTGTAACGTGAGCACCGAGCTCTGTCAATGTTTGTGGGCTATGCTAATTTTGCACTAGGCGATTGCTAGTTTACCCAGAAGAAAAGGCAGTCATGGCAACTCTTATATTTATTCTTAATTCGTTGACCTCAGCTAAGGGAATCAGGTACGAAACAATAATGCACTGTGTACCAGTATGAATGATTGCGGTAGATAGTTCTTCCGTTGCACAGAGCACGGGTGGACGTGCTGTATACGTAGGGTTGCTCGAAATGGCCGACCAAACGTACGAGGATGAAGAGCGGGTCGATCAATTCCATCTAATGTAAGTCGGTCAGTGGCTGTTGATTGAACCGGGTGGCACATGTCCAACTAGCTTTCAAACATTTGTCAAGCTTTGTGAGTATGGTGGGTTTGGCGCACTATATGCATCACTTCAACCGTAAGAAACTCCTATCTGAGTTTTCCTACACTCACTCTTGTTGCAGCGCCGATGATACAATATCCCCGCATCAAATTACTCTGCTCAAACTCTTAGATGGATATATTCAGACGATCAAAGGCACAGTGAACGAAAACAGTGGGATTCGCGATTTCCTAGTCGATAGGCTATTCTCGGACCTTCGCAAGGCAAATGATTGGATGGCCATTCCCCTGGACAACGGCCAACCCAATGAAGCTCTGCCTCAAATAGCAGCAAACCTCGTTTTATTATCCCAAATGATAGCAAGCTGCTTGATGTCAGAGCAAGTCTTGTGGGAAAAGTCGTCAAGTGCCATGGACAAGAGTCGACCTACTCTTGACTTTCTGAGGAGCTCACAACGAACGTATGTGGAGCTTATAGTTGGTAAGCCATCGCGAGCACATGGAATGTGCCTAATTGTACTAAACGCGGCTTCATAGACGCCCTCCGCCATCTGAATGAACTACTCCCTCGAATCCAGTTTGGCAAAGTCAAGCCACAGTTACCAACCTCGCGTCCAAATGAACTCATCTCGCCTGACGTACCTGGGTTTCAGTTTGTTAAACGAGATTTAGTTCGACTATTGGCGATTTTAGTGCATGACGATAGGAGCATACAAAACCGCATACGAGAACGCGGGGGAGTAGAGGTTGTCTTGAGCATGTGCGCCGTTGATGACAGAAATCCATGTACGTGTTTCCAAATTCATTCAATTTAACTTTATCTTATACCATTTGTATGCTCGAATATAGACATCAGGGAGCATGCTCTATTTGCGCTAAGAAACTTGCTACACAACAATACGGAGAATCAGGATATTGTGAAGGAGCTTGAGCCGACGGGGAGATGGGATGAGAGCGGAGTTCTAACGGATCTCCGTTGAATAACCCCCGGGTGTATGAAATAGATCATTGAATCGGAGTAACCTTTTGTCGCTTGAAGGATACAAACGCCTATCATACATTCACGGAAACGGATGAAGCCGGGCCCTCGTGGATCATTCTTCGTCCTCTTCGTCCTCTAACGCCACAGCTCGTCTTTTACTTCTCGATTTGCCGCCGGCTTTTCGGATGCTATGCTCATCCTCATCGGCGCTATCCTCCATATCGACGTCGCCATCGGCATCGGCATCAGCGTCAACGTCAGAGTCACCCCCTTCCTTCCCTTCTTCCTTCTCCCGTTTACGCCTCTTCGCCGCTTCACGTTCAATCCTTTCATCCGCCTCGTCGAGAGAATCCATCCCAGCGTCAGCATCTTCTCGACGCTTCTTTCGCTTCCCAGGAGAAGCTCCCCCGTCCTCGTCCTCCTCGTCGGAGACAACAAAATCATCGGCAACATATTCTCCGCCCCTTTTTGGCGCTGCGGCAACCTTCCTGCCGCCACCAAACCCACCGTCCGAGTCTGAATTAGCTTCTCCAGAATCGTCCGACGCAAACACATCGTCCCGCCTCCTAGAAGAAACCGATGCCCTGCTCCTGCGAGCCCCGCCGCCGAACCCGCCCATCGACGCGCGAGGTTTACGTGGTCTCGCGCTCCTGTTTGCGGTCTTTTGCAATTCGCGCTGTTCGCGCTCGGGATCCATTGTGGGTTCGGGGGCGAGACGGAGCCGTGTGGTACGCGAGTGGCGCTGGCCGACGGCACGAACGAGCTGTTTGTGGGTGGCGGAGAACATGCCAGTTGGCTGGAGCGTCATCGTACCCGTGATAGGTATCTCGCATTGGAGGACGCCGGCATGTTTATGTTGTGTGTATAGGTAGCTCAGGCCGCCTGCCCGTTTGAGCGGGGTCTGGGATTGCAAAGCTGAAGTGGTAGGTCGGGCGCCGTCATAGTTACTAGTGATATCGAATATCTCGGTGCCAAGTTGGAGGGACATGGACCCGTCCGACCAACGAACGATACGTGAGTTGGACTCTTTTTTCTATGGCAATGGTTAGAAGCGTGTCCAACGGTTGACAACCAATAGCTCAACATGCATACCATCTCTCCATCTTCGCCTTGAACCCATCTCCATCTAATGGTATTAGTTACATCGAGCATAATGGCGCTCTCCTTTCGCTCTTCTCCTTCATAGTCTTCCTGTGGACCTTCATATGTATCTTGATGAAATGGCTTGGTGTCGAGCTTCAAAAAGTTGGGCATTCTCATCATCCAATACTGCAGTGTCCATTAGCCATTCGTGAACCTCTACGTAGACCACTTTCGCTTACTTGACCGTCAGAACTGGTAGGCAGCGGCAGTTTAGGTATGTTGACTTCAGCCTCACGAACGACCTGGGGTATCGCCTCTTCTCCTTCTTCCTCTTCATACTCCATCGCTTTACGATGCTTCCTCTCTGCTTCGGTCAAACCATCACCATCAGATTCGCGCAATGAGGGCGTAGCAGAAGAATGCCTAGTTCAAACCACCCATCATAAATATATAGCATGCACACGCTTGAACATAAGAACTCACCGTTCGGGAGCCCTCACATCATGCGCAGACTCTCCGTCACCTTCGTCGTCTCCAAAGAGGTCTGCGACAGTCGCGTCGTGACCTTCTCCATCGGTCCCAGCGCCTTCGGCGTCATTAGGCTGTTCTTCGAACAACGCCGCCATGCTAACATCTTCTTCATGGTGAGTATCCTATTGTTCGTTTTTGAGATTTTTTGATAACTGATTCCCGAAAAGTACGCACCGACATGCTGGTGAACACAAGACGAAACGGGGTAAACACGCCAGCAGCCGGGCGCTAGGCGGGTTCCGTGATCTGAGATACAAACACAACCAAGTATGTACATACGATGCTTGGCGGCTTACGAAAACGAAACGTCTGGCAGAATCTTTGACCTGCGCCAGTCTACCGGTACAACTTCGGCTTCTGTTTATGTCGACCATACAATTACCATGGGATTTGTACGGCAATGAGGCACTGAACTCGGGGAGACGTGGGGCATTCCAGCCACGACCCGGCCCCGATCTCACGACAACCTTTCCCACCTAGACCATATCAGCTTGGACCCGTAACCTTCAGCAACGTGCGAGATAAACCTTGATATATGGGCATCAGTATCTGTGATTTCCGTTGCGTGATCAAGACACGGCTCGAACCCTTCGCGATCGTCTGCAGGCTGAGCCCTTATTGAATCGCACATATGTCGTTATGGCTCCACAAATTCTGAAATGTGTTGTCAATATTGTCAGAAGGTTATTCCGCCGGCGCCGGCGGTCCCTCTGAGCCTATTTTTTAGTGGCGAATCATGGATTGTACGACTAGGCACCTGGGGTGACAGTCTAGCGTGCCAACCGTCTGTGCGCGGTCCCTATAGTGCTTACGTCCGAAGTCGGGGGTCATCCAACGGACCTGACATCAATCTTGGGTTGTAGGCTTTTCATTTCCAGTACTTGGGCTCGAGTTTGTTGCCGGACTCGAGAAACTCACATGCCGTGTTACTTGGCAGACCTGATCCAGGTCAACATTGTGGGTGGCGACGCAGCCAGCCCGGTGATGCATGTTGTCCGCTCACCTTGGTGTCTCCCATGCATTTGTATACATGAGGGCTGTCTCTATTGTGAAGGACACTGGGTGTAATTGTACCTGCCGCGGTAGGCAGTTCCGAGGCGCGTTCGCTAAAGCTCCCTTTTGAGGGCACTGAAACATCCCTGACCCGTCTACCCAAGGAACCAAAGATATCATCTTGAGAGCTTGTTCTATTACAAATATTCGTACATCTCTCTCGAGTCGGCCAGCCAGGTGGAACTTCTGGGTACACGAGGTCATTGTACTTCCCTCAACTTCTCGACGGAGTTGGAGTCATCCACTCAGTGTACCTCCATCATGCGTACAAGCTCCTTGGTTAGAAACGATTAGGTTCGCGTGCTAGGTAAGTACGCTACTACGCCAGCTTAGACTTAGGCCGACGGAAGGCAAGTTGATTATCGTTTCCACGTTGTCCGGCTAGCGACATCTAGCGTCTAGAGTATTTTTAGAGCGCATACAAAGCCCGATAAGAAGTGTGACGTCTGCCGCCCCGTACCCATCCTCGTATAATCTCCGAGCAATGTCCGCGGGGGGAGTCTACGGGAACCTAGCAACTAGCCATTCCGGTTCCAGAAAGCGCTGTGCTCGCCTATGTGCGCCTCCGTGTGCGCCCGCCCTTCTCTACTCACCCAACGCAAAGCACCCAACGTGTGCGGTCCTCTTCCGTCACCACCGAACACCAGTAAGCAAAATGATTACCCGATTTCGAAAAGAGCCCACGAACTTCTGATCTCACGACATCTGGTGCCGGGGCTAACCCTTGTGAGAGATAGGGGCAACAGCGGATTGAGAGACGAACAGAATGCGAATAGAAGGATCCCTGCCTCGGTAGGTAGTATGGCCTGATGGCTCCTCCCAACCCAGCCTCGGCCGTAGGTTAGTGTGGCCACGACAGGGTTATCCACGCGCCTGCTGATATGATGTGCGTCGACTCGTTGCTGATGCAGGCTTGTACCAATCGTGCGGCGTGCCGAGCGATGATCCATAATGCCTAATTGCGGTGTGGTTTGCGCACTTACCGGCCGTCGTTATCTCCGAGCGTGCATGCATGTCGGCCACTTGTTGAGCAAAATACGCCGCAATGCATTTTTCGATCATCTGGACAGGTAATTTGTAGAGGTATTTGCAGTGCTCCTCGTGGGTTGCATCCACGTCTATCCAGATTTTCAATGTCTTTACATCTAGGTATCCATCTGTAAAGTCTATGTTTTATATAGTAAAGCCCGCCATTGTGTTCCTGGTGGTAACACAACCATCGTGGAAATGGTCTGACTTTGGGGACCGTAAAGAGTTAGACAAAGAAGTGACCTTTCCAGCTCGGTTCGGTCTTGAGAAGGGCTCGCCCTCGAGGGTGGAAATGTTTCAGAGGCTCTTCGTATGATTAGCGCATGGATCATGATGACTGAGCGTGCTGGAGCTATGCTTATGGCCGTCATTCAAATGGAACTTTCCGGACTTTACGGGATTAAGTCCATAGAGGGACATGAGTGGTGTGCTGGTCGGGCACGGGGGGCCATCTCCGTGAAGCGGTGGCCATCGGGCGAGTGGCTGGAATTTTGGTGTGCTCGGATCGCACCGACAGGGGCTGGGGGACCCGTGGGCGTGGTGGAGAGCTGCCGTAACGCATGCTTGTTATCCGTATGCTGAAACACAAGGCAAAATCTGGGTGGTACGCTAATCAGCCTGTGATAGCTGGAGGCGAGAAATATATTATATTCGGTGACCCTGAACCGGAAACGGAAACGAGGGGTCGGTGCGATCAGCCGAGAATCGGAGATCACGGTAGAACAAACCTCGATACCGCCGGCTTCGTTCATGATTTCTCAATTCAACAACCACGACCGTGTCCTGCCCTGGGGATAAATACCCCTGCCTCCGTGGGCACCCCCTCCTATTTCTCTCCTTTCTGTCATGGACTACTCTGCTGCGTCTTCTGGTGCGGGTCCGAGCACTCACGACCAGCCTGCATGGCCACCAGCAAAGCGTGCACTAGGCAGCGACGCCGAGGGAGATGGTGGCGAGACCGAGGAGGACGAGGGAGGAGGCACAGGCAAGGGCAACGAGGCGCCCAAGAAACGCAGGCGAAGGTATGTGTGCTCACCGCATGCCCGTTCGCTCATTAACGACTCGATCGTCGTTTTCCTGATGCGAATCGACCCACTCCGTCACCCCTTGCCGCGTGCAGACAAGCCCTCTCGTGCACGGAATGTAAACGTCGAAAGATCAAGTGTGATCGACAGCACCCATGCGGCCCCTGTGCGCGGCGCAGCGAGGCCGACAAGTGCCACTGGAACGTCGTCGAGCCTGCAGACAAGTACGTTCTCCGTACCGAATGGGATGCCTTTCAGCACAGGTTCGAATCGGTCGAGCGTGCTGTGGCTGAATTGGGGCCTAGGCCTACTGCTGGAGAGGGCCGGTCGGACGCTAGGCGCTCGTTCTCGCCCGATCGAGCACCATGCCAATCTCGCTCCCAGCCGCTTCTCCCACCAGATGCCGGCGGCAAGCGCATTGCGCGACTAGAGGCCTTTCTCGCCTCCAGTATGCCCGACATATGGGCTCGCTTTCAACACGAAGACGACGGCTCGAGCCCAAATTTGCCCAGCCTCGCTGGCCCACGCCGTCTGGGCCGTTCGGAGGATCATCGGTCCTTGCTCAGCGGGAGATCACTGTTCGGAGTGTCCGCCCCGCCCTCCGAGTCGAGTACCGGCGTGAGCAGAGACAATACCCTCCCACGGTTCCAGCCTTTTTCGTCACCTCAGCCACCCCCACACGCACAAGCGCACCAGGAACAACAATACGCACGTCCGTTGCTGCCGCGCGGATCCTCGGCCGAGCACTTTCCGCCTACCCCGGCTCCGAGTGTCGGCCGGTTCGACGGTCCGTTGCCAGGTCCACGTGCGTTGGGATTTGCGCCTGGCTTTGGGGGACCGAAGAGCGAAGCGAGCGGGTCGTCGAGGGTGAGCCTTGTCTGAGTTTGAACTAGTTTGGGCCGTGTGTCTAACTCCGTTACGTGTTCACAGTTTGGTGATTGGGATGCACATCTTTCCCGGGTCCTGCCGCCTCCATTACCTTCACCACGAAGCCGCGTAAGCGGTGGGACAAGTGCGTCCTCGACTGTATTCTCTGAGGGACGCAGGACTAGCGACCCCAACCCACTTGGTAAATATGATGGACCCGGAAATGACAAGCCACCAGGCTCGGGTCACGGGCGAGCAGATGATCCAAGCTCCCCACACATTTTTGTCTCATTCACCATGGCTGGCGATTCGACGGAACGGGATCTCCTGCTCGCAAGCCTATTTGGCAAGTCCGAGGCCGCGCTCGAACGGGGTGCCCTCCCAGACCGGACTACATGCGATCTGCTGGTGGACCACTATGTGAGTCGAGCCCTAATCTGATAATTAGGTTTGAGGCTGAGCAAAGTGTAGTTCAAACGTGTCGCCTGGAATCATAACCTTATTCACCCGGAATCTTTCCTCGAGTCTTATCGGACCTTTTGGACAGTTCCTACAGAGAAGCGATGTGCACCATTTGTTGCACTTCTGCTCGTTGTCTTGTGTGTCTCGTTGGGGAATATGTCTCCCGAGCGGGCTATTCGCGAACGAGTGTGCAAAGACATGGTGCACCGGCAGCAACTTTGTCTGGGTTTCTGGAAGGGCTGTCAAAAAGCATTGGGCGCGAGCAATATGGTCAAATCCAAAGATCTGGAAGTACTTCAAGCGTTGGTGATGCTTATGTACTGCGACCAGAGTTTGGACGACAATGGGTACGTGTTTTGCGCATACGTCTCGCGTATTTCATCTAACTATAGAGGCTAATCCTTAGCTGGGAATATTATACGCCGTTTATCGGTCTCGCCGTACGACTGGCTCACGGCATGGGTCTGTCCAAACTGGGCTCCGAGCCTGTCGGTCAGGTTCCGGCCCCCGGTTTACTCGAACGTGAGGTCAAGCGACGTGTCTGGTGGAATCTGGTCTTTTTGGATTGGTATTTGTCCCCCATGGGGGGTAATACTTACCTCATTCACCCAGGACAAATGACCACCAGCCCACCAACTAATGCCGATTGGAGCGAGTTGCGGGACGGGGTCCTGTTTGAACCCCAGGAACGCAAGAACTACACGACTGCGTCATTCTTAATTACTAAAACAGAATTGGCTGCTTCCGTCCGGGAATTGGTGCGGAACTTTGTTTACTGTCGTGGCTGCATTACTTATTTTGGTTTGGGAACCAGACAGATCACATCAACGCAGGTCAGGCCATAACACACGATTTTCTTCTCGCGTACGAACGCCGGATGAGCGATCGATGGGCTCTCTCGCCCCAAGCTCTATTCCGACGCGACCATATGCTCGAACGAGACGAGCGAGTTGCCGTACGTTCCTGCCACTTTTTGATCCATTGACCCCAGGGCTAACCTGTGCTTAATTTTTCATCCTTGTATGCGCCTTGTAAACTTATAGTGGGAGCGATTAATGGTCACGTTTGGCCTAAACCATCGGGCCATCCGGTTGCATCGCCGGTTCATGCTTCGCGGTTACGCCGTTTTGGAATTCAGGCGTAGTACAGAGTCCTGTATCTCCGCCGCCAAGACCGTATTGCATACGTTTCAAGAGGCGCAGTCGATCGATTTCCCGGGGACCACCGTTAGTACCAATTTAATTTTCGGTTCACTCAACCAGCTAACGCAGTTTGGTCCTAGTGGTGGGTCGTATGCATGATCAGCTATGCAGCAGCTGTCGTACTACTCATGGACCAGTTCTATTCTCGTACGGCCATTGGTGGCGAACTCCCTGCTCCAGCGGAGATGGAGCTCCGGAGACGATATATACACCAAGCGATCCAGCTGCTGTACGCCATCAGCGAGATATCGGGTCTCGCGAAGCGTGGGGCACATGTGTTGTCTGCACTCCTAGAGGAAGTTGGCCGCAGACGTGGGATAGGACCACTAGACGTGCACCCCAGTCCATATGCCAACGCACCGCCCGGAGGGCTCGGTCGTTTGGTTTCGTTGGGAACAGGAGGTGGCGATAGATTCCTGGAGAATTGGGTGTCGGAAGGATTAGGCCGGGAGCCTTCGAGCATCCCGGATGGGGAGCTACAAAGTGCCCCGGTAGGGGCAAGGGGTCTGAATGCTGAAACGGAGGCGTTTTGGACAAAGGTGTTCGAGTTGGATTTTCCGGTTGAGTCGAGCCAGTCATGACCTTTTTTTTGGCCCTTCTTGAAGCCAACCGTGATGATACACATGCTTCTCCATGGTTGTCTACAAGAACAACGGAATTTTGGATTGTTCTTATGTTGGTATGCTATATTTGGTTGTATGTTTGGCCTTTCTTCAATAGTGAGGTATCTATTGTTTACTTATAATATGTGTTACACTCCTCTCCTATTGACTCGAGTGAATTCACGATGATATATATACACCGCTACTCAAACTTTGTTATGAACCCTCACTCTCTTCAACCGTAGGAGGTGGAGCGTTGTCCAAGATCGTCTGAATCATCCTAGACCCCAGCGCCGTAGCTTCCGCAAACCTTGGCTTGAAGAATGCCTGAGTATGCTTGAACCTGTCCTTGTACAACGGAAAGCTTCCAAACGTCACACACTGGCTCCATCCTCGCGCGGCGACTACAAACTCGAGGTCGTCCGATCGATGGCTCACATCGTGCACTGCAGCGTCGAGTGCGGCATTGAGCCGGGTTTCGGAGCGGAAGAGGTACTCGGCTACTCCTATCCACAGTCGGAAGAGAGGCGTGGCTGCCAGCGAGAGGTGTGCGAACGGATCAATATTGAGAGCAGCCCAGCAGTCGACCATGGCTAGTAGGGAGAGGTGCGAGTTGGTGTTGGTATTGGCGGGGTGGGTAGATGAGATGGAGGGTCGCGCCGCCCGCCGTGGGGCTGAAGTATTTGTCGGATCTGCGTCTGGATTGGGAGGTTCACCTCTCGACATGCTGAACCGATCCAAGACATCTTCGCTCAACAAGATCGGCGTAACTCGTCTATGCGGACCGAACAGGGCTTCTCGGGCCCGGTATACCCGTGTACGAAGGCCGGCCGAATCACCTGCCAGCATGAGCTTGAAGAGTTCGGTCGCCGAGGTTGCGTATTGGCCGATCATATCCCGCGCAGCGGGGTTAAGGATCGCAAGGCCGGCATAGACGTGCCACTTGTTCGAGTAAATGCGAAGCATAATATTGACTTTGACGACTTCAATACCACGAACGTACCAGCCCTGCTCCCACGGGTAAGACTGGGAGCAGTGCCAAGCTGTACCCATGCTAGTCGAAAACAGTCAGGATTATGTATCATGCATATATGCTTCAGATATCCACCTAAGGAACGCCGCGTGCGTCACCGCCTGGGTATTGGCTGTCACCAAGTCATGTTCTTCATATGAAAGATACACGAAATGCGAGTTGAAAGGTCGAAGTATATTTTCTACCAGCTGCAGTGCCCAATCAGGGCCACGATGCCGTATGATCACCTACTTTGGAGAAGGAGGTATTAGAATGAAATGCATAAAGGTCAAAAGAGACTCGGCGCACGAGTGGTTGTCCTTCCGGAGATACTGTTGGACCATGGAGTGAATGACAAGAAACGATATGAACGTCTTCGGGAAGGTACTTTTCAAAAGCCTCGCGTTCAGGCGTCTTGACAGACGTTTGACCGCCCACAATCGCACCAACTTTGGTTGCTGCAATTTTTTTTTTCATAAATAAAAACGCCTTCAACAAGTTTACGGAACATGCACATACATGGCCCATATTCCTCGACTACTTTTTCGATAAACTGAGCTTCCACCGCATACATGATCCAGTCTGCTGTTCTTGAGACGGCGTGTCCATCGCGCAAGACTTTGATCCCGGGTGTGCCTGGCTAGGCGTTTCAATCACAACCGCGAGGTGTCGATATTCGCACACATACCTTTCATTTCCTCCCGTAGCTGAGCAAAATTCTCTGACCGGTCACATACATTGATTCTGCAGTTGGGAATCAGGGAAGTTGCAGACCTGGTCGTGATATGACTCACTTGGCCCAGCCTGCACGCGACAGGGTTTTCGCATACATCTTCCCCATTTCACCCATGCCGATGATGCCAATTACAGGCTGGTCATCCACAGATGCATCCGGGGTTGCGTCAAATCGCATGGTGGGTGTTTCGACGATGTAGCTAGAGTCCGTGGTCCACACGCTTCCAGAAGGCGATAGCCTTGAAGTGTCACTGCTGTTAATCGAGTCATCAGTGGGATGTCGAGGATTCATTTCAGATGGAGGGGGACTGGAGGCTCACATGGGAACTGTTGATTGTTATAGGGCCCGTCGATAGATAGGCTGCGTGTTACCTTCTGCTCGTTGTATGCAACGCCTTTGATTACCCACGGTGGGAGCAGCAGCTCAAGATCCGGGATCACAAACGAGTCAAAGTAGTTCGCCAGCTCGATCCATGAGTTGCCGAGTCACGTGTTAGGGTCAAACGCCACAAAATACCCCTGCTGCAAACATGCCCCAACAGTTGCTCTTTACCGCTGTTCCTCCTACAAACGCTCGAGTTTTCTTCCCAGTTCGGGATCTCGGTAAGCTTGCCACTCTGTTTGACCTGTCATTCTACGGCTGGAGCTCACCTTTGGCTCAGACAACCCTGGACTTGACCTGGATCTGACCATACTTCTATTCTCTGTGTTCTTATCCACATTCCATCACATTTTCCGTCATGTCGGTGCCGGAGACACCTGCCGGGTACAAATACGCGCACATTATAGGTGGAAAGCCAGCGTTTTCAGACTCTACAGTCGCTATTGTTAATCCAGCTACCGGCCTTCATCTCGGGGACACTCCTATTGCGAGCGCGAAGCAGCTAGAAGACACAATTGACTCGGCACGAAGCGCGTTTTCAGAATGGTCCAGCAAGTCGTACGACGAAAGAGCTCATGTTTTGGTCGAGATAGCCCGCGTCGTTGAGCTGGGCGCTGATGACTATAAAAAACTGCTCACTGCGGAGCAAGGAAAGCCGGTCAGCCCGATAGTATTTGAGATTCTTCCTCGGCGACCTAATCCCCGTTTCAGCATCGAGATGCTCTTATCGAAATTATGGGCTCGGTGTACTGGTTCCGTGAGACTGCAAAGCTTCGCCTGCAGGATACAGTCCAGGAAGACACTGCTGAACGGACGGTAGTCACCCAGCACGTCGCACTTGGTGTTGTAAGTACTTTCTCTACGATAGGTTTACTTCGTGGCTGACCGAGAGGTGTGCGCTGTTAGGCAGCTGCGATAGTCCCCTGGTGAGTTTTGCAGGACCTCCGTCACGCAACAGGATTTCAAACGATAGCCATTAGGAACTTTCCAATACTCTTGGCGGCATGGAAAATTGCACCAGCCCTGCTCGCAGGCAACACAGTTATCGTCAAGCCAAGTCCGTTCACCCCATTGACAACTCTTCGCATCATAGCCGAGTAAGTGCATACAGCCAATCTACTACGATTAAACCTCACTATACATCCAGTGTGCAAAAGGTTGTCCCTCCTGGGGTCTTGAGTGTTCTCAGTGGAGATCACGAGCTCGGCCCGTTGATGACTGCCCATCCTGGTATAGATAAGGTAAAGTATGAACTTCCATATATGCTTAACCCCCGCTGATTTCCGACCTCCTTCGTGTTTCGGCTTCATCACTCCGCATGATTCGTTCGGTTCCTCATCGCTTCAATTTTAGATTGCTTTTACAGGGTCAAGCCAGACTGGCAAGCAAATCATACGGAGCGCGAGTTACAACATGACCAGGTTTACTCTCGAGCTTGGTATATGATTTGCCTTTCCTACCTCGCCTGATGTCTCACATGTGAATTCCAGGTGGAAATGACCCAATGATCATCCTTCCCGAAGTTGATCCAGAAATCATGGCCCCGTAAGTCATATCCGCTTTCCTATGTCTTGTTGTCTAAGGCTAGTTTATCACACGAAGACACATCTTTTGGGGCGCCTTCTCAGTACGTATATGGCCGAATGAACAGCGAACTCTATTGACAATTTGCATAGAACAACGGACAATTTTGTATCGCTGGTGTGTGTGTGTGTGTTTATTTGCAAGCGCCATTAAGACTGAACCGTGGTTCCTGCCTCTAGCTAAGCGCATATACATACACGAATCCGTGTACGAGCGTGTACGAGACGCACTTGTCGCTTACGCACGCAAAGTGGTAGTTGGAAATGGAGCACATGAGGGTACTCAAGTTGGACCGGTCCAAAATAAGCCCCTGTGCGTTGACTATTTAAAGCATGGTGTTCGTAGCCTGGAACGAGCACCCTACTTAACGTATTTTCTTCCCACCAACCCTAATCTTTCTGTGTAGGTTTGACAAACTTCGCGAACTCTTCGAAGATACGCGCGCTCGAGGGTGCAAATTCGCACTCGGGGGCGAGTTTCCGGCCCACTCAAGCGCCCATGGCTTGTTTGTTCCCATATCTATAGTGGACAACCCGCCAGAGGATGCACGCATCGTACAAGAGGAGCAGTTTGGGCCAATCGTACCCTTGCTGAGGTGGTCTGACGAAGAAGATGTCGTTCGCCGTGCAAGTATGTATCTTGACGTATGTGCTACGATCGCTTGGACTGACCAGTTATGGTTTAGACGCCACGCAGTACGGGTTGGCCGCATCGGTTTGGGGCAACGATCTACGCAAAGCAAGGCGTATTGCTGGTCGAATAGAAGCAGGGAGTAAGCACCCCTTTCACCTGTCCTTCTGTGAATCTAGACACGTCTGATATTGGTACCTTTAGATGTTTGGGTTAACGAAATCCATAAGTTCGGACCTACTATTCCGGGCGGAGGACACAAGCATTCTGGCATTGGAGTAGAGAACGGTGTAGATGGGTTGGCTCATTGGACTAACCTGCAGACTATATCAATCAACAAGGGAGGAATAGCTCCAATATAAGACTTGTTTGGGCAGAATCGTGTGTGGTATAATTAATGCTTTTCTTATCGATTTGAGCAATACAGCTATATATCTCAATCGATGGGAATGGTCGATTAGATTGGATAGTGTTTAATCTCAGGGGAATCACATAGTACTAAAAAACTACATGGTACTAATGTCACCGCTCAGGTGGCTACATTCTCGATCATTGTTGTGAAAGCGTCGGATGGTACGCAACGAAGCCCTGACTCCACCACGGCCTATAATCTTCAAGGGTTCAGGCTTTGGGTATCTCGACTACGATCGTGGACATATGCGTTATCAATTCATGAGGACCCAGAAGGCCGTTCCGGGTCGCAGTTTTACGGCTTGCTCTAATCATCTAATCAATTTCGTATGGTTTGGTCCTAACATGTCGACTCCAACGTTATCTCCAAGCTAAATCTACTCGTCTCTCAAAGCTGGTTCGATGGCTACCTACCTGGACTTGTTCAACGTCTCTGGTTAGGCATGGGGGGATTTACATTACCGGATATGAGCGGGCCAAGCACGCTTACCGCAAACTACAGCGACTCCACCTCGATTAGAACTACCCAGGGCCGTGAATTCAAAGCGTCTCGACCTCCATGAACGCTCCGCATGGTCTATATCATTTGTGGCTCATCACTGATTAGGTTATCCTTTCAATAAATCCGAAACTGACTGTTACTTGATCGGTATGTCATTGCATCGGTTTTGGACAGCACAATTACTTAAGTTGTATTTCGGTGGTTTTTATCTGTATTGAGTTTTGTAAATCGCCAACACAACCTTGAAAACCTAACAGTCCGTGAAGACTCACTCTAATTACATCGTGTGAGTACAAGGCTGGATGACCCTGATCATTCTAATTCGTAAGTTATAACGTGTAGGATCTGACACGCTTCCTTCAAATCTCGATGGGCATATTCGATTGAAAGGTATGAGAGCATGCAGATCGAGCTCAACTTAAATCCGGTGGAGCTTGAGTTGGTCCTGGCAAGCCAATTTTGTTCTAGACACACATGTATAGTCGGTCTTACTATCTCAAGGCTGAATATGTAATGATCAAGATGTACACGTAGTCTTAGCCAATCAAGTTTATCTGCATTGGACTGTGCTGCCTCCGTGCTTCTCCTCCACGACCGCGAGGCGGAGGGAAGTTGCTTATGGTTCCAACACAGGCGGAATAACATTAACCGAGCTGATAATATGTCCAGTCCCAAGTGAACTGATAACAACAGGTGCGACACCGTCTTCTTCCAGTCAGGACTCATATGGACTGCTTGTAAAGCGAGAGCTTCGTATGCAGTATTTGAAGAAGCGAGATGGTGAGCACAAGGATCGAAGCGTGATACAGTTTAGTTCCTATGCATACGTCTTTGCCACAGAACTTACCCCACATGCACCATATAAGCACAAGCGTAGTGCCCAGCGCAAGTGGAAGGATAGGCTGCATGTGGGGGAAGGGTGCAGCACGTGGTCGTTGGGTGTGGCAATTTGGGTTTGTTGACGTGTCTGGTCCGCCACCTCTGCTTACCACCACCATAATAATAGCCTTTCCCCCTGTAGGATTGTGCACCTTTTCATTAGCACTACCACCACTCTAAATCAAGGCAGGTCTATACAATATATTTTAAGAAAGTAAATGTGCTAATTTGTACTCAACGTCAGATGACGGACCGAGCTCAGGACGCGTCGACAAACGATGTCTCTAAGGAAGGCCCCAAGGCCATTATCAAGAACGTCGACATGTCCGAAGACATGCAACAAGAGTCGATCGACATTGCTACCTCCTCTATGGACAAGTTCAATATCGAAAAAGACATTGCTGCGCATATCAAGCGCGAGTTTGACAGGCGCTACGGTACGACCTGGCATGTGGTTGTTGGGAAGAATTTCGGAAGCTATGTTACCCATGGTGAGCAGCGCACCTCCCCTTCAAATTACCCGGTTTGCTCACCGACACCAAACACGTTCCTAGAAACTAAACACTTTATTTATTTCTACATTGGATCGCTAGCATTCCTCATCTGGAAGGTTGGTACCCGCGTCACTCCTCATGTTATCTCTGCTCATACTCTATTATCCAGTCGTAAATTTAGACGCTCATCCCTGGGTCCCTGTACTCCGTTCTGCACGACAGTGCGTCGGTAGAACGAGAATGGTTTTCTGATTTCTTCTGCGCTTTTCTTTGCGTTCGGTGGATCGATTTTTCTCGGGTACACGTTAGATCGCTACACGCTTAATCTAATTGACCCATCTCCCACATTCACCGTGGCCTTCCACTTTTGCTACGCATGCTCGGCAGCTTGCGAGCGCCCTACCGTAAATCGACGTAGCCCTGCTTGAGTTTAGAGTGTGTCAATTTCGGGTGTTTGCAATGCTTTTGCCCCGCAGGCATTTTGCGGATTCCTCCCCAAGGGGATGATATTGGATTGAGTCGCCGGGTCGCTTATTGTCGTCTGCGTGTTCTGGTCGTGCGAGAACACTCGTATGACAAGATAGTGGCTGTTTCTTGAAGTTTAGTGGGCAGGGTAAAGCCGAGAGACAACTCGCTCTCATTGCTTGATTACATAATTTACGTGTGCAACACGATACAAAAGTCAAGTATATTATTACACTAGTGTTACAGAGATCGATCGGCATGCGCGCCTAGGTAAAAATACAATCATGAAGCGCGGTGTGCTTTCCTCATTCCCAATTGACTACTTCAAAGTTCATCCTCGCAACAACCCGTTGGCGGGATTCCAAACACTCAACGATTTCCAGCATGTGTATGCCACGGTGTTCCCTAAGCGGAACTCCCCAGAGCTCAACGTCCCGCTGATCCAAGTTAATCCATCCAGGTGCTGGCCGTCCGTCCTGCTGTCGGATCAAAAGGTCTGCCCCTCGCGCCGGAATGGTCTCGAACTCGATCGAGACGACGAAAGGGGCACCAACCGGTATTCGCTTTGCTTTCAGACGACCAGCAGTCTGAGACTCGCCCTTGTCCAGAACTGGGTTTGATGTCGAGCACGTTCCAGAGGGCCCTGCTCCATCGGGTGCGCATGTTCCGACCGTTGGTGAGGGAGCTTTCCCGACAGAGGGCGTCAAATAGAACACCGCGGACTCAGAGTCATCTTCGTCACCACCGAGCCCAGTAACATAGTGGAGCCCAAGAGACAAGCGCTGATCGGAGACAATATCTCCAGCGGTTTGCGTGGAATGTCCATTATGGAGGCTTTTGGGAACGGCCTTCTGAGAGAATTTCCTGGTTATGCTCAATTCAGTGTTTGGTACGACCGGGGCACGATGCTCCTTATTGAGGTGAACAAGTCGAGGGCGTCTAATTCCAGTCACGCTCACACTGCCTGGAGATCCTGGCAAACTTTGATGCTTGTTCAGAACAGTGGAAATCCCCGATTCAAGGGAGGCACGAGTTGCTGTCCGCGAAACCGAGGGCGTGCTGATAGTGGTAGGTATCTTCTGGCGAGCAGCGGTGGCAATGACAGCGCCATCCGCGTGATCCAAGTTTGAGGAACCTGAAGTGGCAATAGAGTCGATAGTGTCGCCGCGTACTTGATCGGGCATGGTCTAGCGGAGCCGAATTGTCAGTATATGCACATGGTTCTCAAAACATGGAAAGTCGAACCACTCGTTGATGCCGCGGCGGTAAAAAATCTGACCTCCGACGGGGAATACTTGTTAATGAACTACCATCCGATGCGCTTGGGGTCTGGCTACTGCGGTCGGACGTCACCTGCGCCAAACCCTCAAGCGGTGGCGCTCCTGGACCCCGCATAGAACGTCCAGCCTTTGACCACGCACTACTGGGGATAGCGTTATCCAGCCCAAAATAATCAGCCACCGGTTCTCCAGAAGAAGCAAAGATGTCGGAACGAGATCCACCCTCAGTGTAGGCGATCGACATCTGAGCTAAGGTGCCTTCATCGTTGATCGGGGTGGGGCGCGAAATCTGCGATCGACGGATGTTGCCAGACTGCAGCTCCTTGCTTTGAGCCCATAGTTTCCGCCTAGGAGGGGTGACCAGGTCCCTAAAAAAATGTACTTTCTTCGTTGTCTTTCCGGTTGGATCAATACGAGGGCGGGGTTGCTCCAGAGAAGTAGAAGACTTGTGAGCGTCATCCAACCTATCAGTAGTAGAACTACTCCGACTCCTTCCCAGGCTTCGCATAATCTTCTCCGAGAATAACCCCCGATGCGTAGAATGAACTGCTAAATCATGACTCTTCCATTGATTCACATTTTCATCGTCACCCTCCAGATCGTGGGGTCCACAATACCTGCGGCAAAGCGCGAGGAGACAGCAAAGTAACACGGCACCTCCAAGAACGCTGAAAGTAGCTATGATGGCTGTTCTCGCCTGGACGCCGTGGTTACTTCCATGTGGGCGGTCCCAGGCCCCCGGGTCGAGTGTTTCATTTGAAGCAATAGATAAGAGCATAGACACCGCTGAAACAGCATGTGTTTCTAGATCAGTAGCGTAAAACGTCACGTTTACTTCATTGTAAGCTGATCGTGGAACCAGGCCACTCAAAGTATCATTTGCGCTATTATAACTGAGCCATGATGCTGCCGCGCGAGGGATAATCCTAGGAACAACAACAGCCAGAGAGGAACGGGCGTGGGAGAAATACGGTTGTGTCGAGAATGTTAAGAATGAACCGGAAGACACGTTGAGCGGTTGAATAAATGCCGTATTGAAATACGAGGGAAAGGTAGCTATGCTGAGATTGGTTGCGACCGTGTCGTTGTAATCAGACGTTATCAAAACCGGGAGGATACAAGGAGGGTAGCCAATTGCTGACACGGGTGGAAGGCCGGCAAGAGTTCTAGTTGTGTTATCAAACGTAACCCAAGGCACAGACGACACGTTTACCTCCACTCGAGAAACGTTCGCAGAAACGACTTGGACCCCATCGATGGTAAGACCTCCAAATGTTTGGATCGAGTGCGTGAACGGAACGCCTCCAGTCACATTCACGGTCTCCAGTCCACTGGTGCCGTCTATTCCAAGGAGATGTGTGCGCGCTCCGACAACTAGTTCAAATTGTTGATTTATTGCTCTAAATCCCCAGCGGTCGCTCCCGTGAAGGAGGATTGGAAGGGCCACGGGGCGGTTCTCCGGAGGTGCCACTCCATCAAAAGTCATTGTCCAGTTGTTGAAAGCAACCCAGTCCGGCAACGGTAGGCCATTATCTAAAGTAGCATAATAAAATATTTTACGTCTATCAGGGGTGATAAACGTATTTCCATCGAAGCCAATGCTAAAGGACCATTTCGGAGGAACCCGCACGCCTACACTAGGGGCCGGAAATGTGAAGCCCGATGATATCGAGGGATTACCGGGAACAAGCTGTAAAGCTAGGGGAATATGGACAATAGGCGGTGGCATATCAGTCACGCAAATCAGGAAATGATCGTTGGTTCCGTCATGCTTCCTGACACGCACGGTGGTAACTCCAACGTCCTTGGTACTCGGTCTCCCCCTAAACGTGCTTGTCGCGTTATCGTAAATGAGCCAGTCTGGAGCATTGCGAAGCGAGATATAAGGGGTATCCGCGTCACTAAAGGTCAGCGGAGATAAACTCCAGCTATAAGGTTGATCGACGCGAGCAATAAGAGGGCGTTGCTCAGATAGGGGAATTGCACCCCGAACAGCGACGGGCAAAATAGCCACCAGTATTCCGCTGTACCTCATGGCACCGCGGGCGGGGTTAGGCGAAGAGCGGGGACTGAGCCTATCTAAAATCTAGGAAGGGATGAATTGTGGCAAAAGAGTGTGATAGAAACCTGGGGGAGTCGGTCGATGAGCAGCCCCTAATCTCAATAAGCATACATACCGTTTACAGTAGACAGCAATTAGAGATGTGGTTTATTACTGTACACTCTGGGCTTGTTTAAGTCGTAGAAACGAGGGACGGGAAGACGTTAATGAACGAGGTCAAGTCGATGCTGGTGATCTTCAGGAGCATCACTTGGATGACCTCGGCGCTTAATAGATCCGAGACTGTTGGGTCCGATGGCATTTAGGAGAAAGCCCGACTTGGAACAAACAAATCGAGAGGATTCATCCGCCAAAGCGTACCGCAACTGACACAGCAGCCTAGGCCTGATACAATTTAGTCAAGTGTCTTCAGGGCCCACACGCTCCACAAACTCAGGACGGCGAGTGATATATCTATCTTGATTCAAGCACACTATATCCCAAACAGGCTTATTCAAGTTCGTTCAATTATATTCAGACATATCCCACGGCTAGCTAAACGGAGACTAGCCAACAGCTCTTTGGTAATCTATTCGACTATCCTAACAAAGGACAATCGATCTGCTCGCCAACAGCTGAACGGTCGATCAATTCCGGGAGCGGTTTGGTTCCAGCATCGGTTGTCTAGCATTTAATTTATCCTTGTAGGCATATTGAAGACCCCAAGACGCCACTGGCGGTACCAAAGTACGGAACTTTCGGACGTGGCTTATACCAATACGGCAGTGCCGTATCGAACGATTATATGCTAGTCGGAATTAAACAGTAAACCCAATTATGTGAGAGCGGATGTGTCGGAGTTGAAAACCGTTATTTTGTCAATAAACAAGCTGTCGAGGGAAAATGCCGATGAGGCGTTAGCTGATATGTTGGTACAACCGGAGTGGTTGAACTCGACTAACACAGTAAGTGTTTTTTCACCAGCCTAGCGAGTAAGCTACACGCTTTTGAATGAGGGGCCAAAAAGTTGGGAGTGGCGTAGTTTGCTCCTATAAAAAGGCCGTATACGACGACTGAGGACTCAGCTCCACTCGGACTTCGAGCTCACCCTACTTACACCCCTCTACAATCTTATCATGTCTTCCAAGGTAGGAACCGTCAAGTGGTTCAACGAGTGTAAGTCTACTCGTTGGGAGGACTTGCTAGCCGCGCCGATGTATTGAATGTATTTTTCAGCCAAGGGATTTGGGTTCATTCAGCAGACCGATGGGGGCCGTGATGTCTTCGTCCACTACAAGTCAATCCAAGGGGAAGGTCACAAATCTCTCTACGAAGGCGACCCAGTCGAGTATGAGATTCAACAGACTTCCCAAGGACTTACGGCTATCAACGTTGTGAAGAAGTGAAGTATTTGCTCGCGTATGTATCTGACTCTCGATTCTTTGATACTATTGGCTCATTTTTTATGCAGTTTCTGCCTAATATTGGTGCATGGACTACGTAGTTGGATCCCTTATTTAGTTTGTGTATGTTTATAACGGCCTGTTTTGTGGCACCTGTAGCTCGGGATGATTGTCTGCTCCGTCGTTATTCCGATCGAGCCACCCATGGTGTTTCAGACTATGGGTGCCGTTGGTTTGCAATAGTATTGTATTGACTGTAGCCTCCTTAATCTATTATCGCACCTGTGGTGTATGTATGCCGGACCCGGCAGACGGTTAGGCTTCAGCACTAGTACCAGAGTCACCTAGCCGTTCGGAGTTTCAACTGGGCTATGACGGGGTACATCGCGTCTCGTGACTCATACGGCGCAAACCCACTTTGAATCAAGGTTACGAGCGCATATGACGATGACTAGCTTGATAAAGATGAGGCGTACGACCCCAAATCAACCATGTCTCCGCTCTTAACTTTAGCCCCGAGTTAGAGTTAGCTGTCAGGATTTCGCGAAGAATCGTGATATTGCTTCCCTGAACGAACCAAGCCGCAATGCAGTAGCGCCGCACCATCGAGACGGTACCTGCAGGCCAATCACCCAAAAAAGTAGACTTGCACAGATTAAGTGACCTTCTGAGCTTGAGGTCCGCGCTCATGTCTGGTCAAATTGTCCGCTTTGCCCCGGAATGCAAATGCTAGTTAGTATTCAAAGGGGCATCCGAGTTGGTACGAAAGCAGTGGATTACTACGGAAGATACATCCAAGTACGAGTAGTAGCACGAGCGAAATTGTCAATCATCGTCCCAGCTGACGGGGACATCCTCTCTCCCACCGCTGGAGTTCCTAGGCCCGACAGGCGTCAGGGTCGTTCTAGAGCCTGCAGAAACAGCGGGAGCATTAGTTCTCACAGCGGCTGCCACGCTTGATCGAGTCCAAGGTGTGGTACTTGACCCTGAAGCAGCGTGTCCCGACATCGGTCTTCCTCTACTTAGGACTGAGCTACCAGACGAGGCGTTATTCGGGCTCATGCCGACGTTCGCCGGGGCCGGACTTGAGGTCGCGCTCCTCCATGCGCCAGCAGTGGGCGCGCTTGATTGACCGGGGAGAACTGGTGTTGGTTTGCGAAGATCCCCAAGGCTCCCAAGACGCGAGGGCGTTGGCGCGCTAGCTTGCGACAACGTTGGGGCAGGAATACGGGAATCGGGCCGGCGAATAAGTTGAACGCTAACGTTCCGAAATGTCAGTTGAATAACCGATTGTTGGTCTAATAAACGCACCTTCGTCGGGGCTCCTCGTCAACTAGCTGAGTGCTCACCCGGTACACCTCTGCTACGTCCATCACAAACTTCCGTCGAACCTCAGGCATATGTGGCAGCACATGCGCTTTCTTATCAGACCCAACAAAGCTACGCACATGGGTTGAATGAGCATTCTCGTATAGTAATGAGGTTGGCTAACTACTCACTCGGCCAGCGCTTTCTCCACGTTCTTCACGAAAGCTTGGTTCGCAGTAACTCGACAAAATGCAATCAGTTCTGTACTCCATGTTACTGAGTTGATGCCTCCGGCACGGGCGTTCTCAGATATCCCCAACGCATCTGCAAGTCGCGCGTTGCGTTTAGCCACTGAACAAGCGTCTTGGCACTTGAGAACACGAGAGGCACCGCACGGCGCAGGCTGTACGATTCTTCCACAGACGCACGACACGGTAATAACGACGGGGCAAGGTTCGGCATCGGTAGATGGACAGGCCGACGGCGCATGACAAGCGACAGGACAAGGGTGGCCGCTGTAATCAAACGACTGTAAGTTAAGCGGACTTTCGCAAGCATCATACGCATAAAGATGACGTACCACTGCTTCCTTGGCTTCCCACAAATCTGTTCGCAAGAACCACATTCGCCCGTATGACAAGTACGATCGCACGCATGATACCCACAGTCCAGTAGTTTTCCACAGGGGGTACCGCATGACACCCGCTCCTGGGAACAACGTACATTGCGTACGGTACTTTTGCCGCAATCGCAGGTTCGATTGGTTAAGTGAGGACACGGAGGGCAGGAGCTCTCTTCTTCTGCTGCATGGCAAGTATGTGGAGTGCGTGGATGGCCACACGGCGGCGGAGGTTGCGCACAGGGGTAGGCGCAGTTAATGCGGGTGCCGCATGGAATTGGAGGCTCGATGATCGTACGGTTGCAGGGACAAATCAGTTCTTCGAATGAAGAGTGGAGGCATCGGGGACAGGGGCCACGATGATCCGGTAGCATACAGTTATGGTTGCCGCATGCAAGGCGTTTGTTGCAAACCTTGAGGAAAAATGAATGTATTCAGAGGCTGAATATGTCAGGTACCACAGGGACTTACCAAGTCGCAGACGTGCCATCCCTCGGAACCATCCTCAGTGGCATCCGTTGTTGCACCTGGCTCCACTACCCGCCTTTTGCCTTTTGCCTTGGTCGCAGACCCAGCGAGTGGGCAACAAATGCGGTTGCACACATGTCGACCACACCCCCTGAGTGCTTTACACGCTCTTTGGCACAAGATCTCGCGGCCCTCCGTAATTTCATTGCAGGGTACTTGTGTCGTCGTTTCCCCACACCGGCATTTGACGGCGACTGGAAGAGTACATGGTGGGCAAGCGCCAGTATGGCATAGCTTTGCGCACGCGTGTTCGCAAGTGGGGTGGGGTCTAGAGCATAGCTGAGAACAAGTGGGAATAGGGTCGATGCAAGTCGTGCGTGGGGCAGAGAGCGGTGATTTACCGCAGGGGCAGGTAGCAATTACGGACGGAGAAAACGGACAAAGGGCAGGGGTGCTTGACGGAGCGTGGCAAGGCTGGAGGGTCAAGAATCGTAACAATAGTCCGAAAGAAGGGATGGGGTGAGAATGAGAAAAGCGTCCTGAAATTTCTTTGAATTAAACGCACCTTTTGGCATGTATGCTTGCCGCAATCAAAGGGCCTGCATCAATGATCAGTATCTGCGATTAGGTGATGGTGATACTGGGACTTTACCTTTCGCAAATATCCTCGCATTGCCACCTTCCTTCCCAAGAGCCCTGCCCTTCCACCACGCAATCTTCGAGTATACCTGTCCCACATGCCATCTCCTTCTGTTGCTTTCCACAATAACATCTTGCTGTATCTACGATGTCGCAAGGCGAGCAAGGTCCTGGGTGGCACTCTTGATTGCAAGTATGTTTCTCGCATCCTAGCAAGCGTCCACATGGCTGACCACACGATAAGAGAGGTCCGACGCCAACATTTGTCGAGCCTCCCTTGTTGAGAACTGAGCATCGTAGAACGAGCGTTTTGCTGCCGCACCAACAGTTCTTGTTCACACTCACGAGACAAGGAGGGCAGGGTCCGGGGTGGCAGGCCATAGGGCAAGCGTGCTCGCAATCCTTCCTGACCCGCGCACAAGGCTCCCCACAGCTGTGTGGTGTCGATAATCTGCTTGGCGGAGGGTCCACAATGCGAGCACAAAAGCATAGGTATGATTGCGGGACGACAGTGCGTTTAGTCTGACATCCGGGGCAGCGCCAATCACCAGGCAAGTCAATGCTTCGAGTACGATACGCCTCTCGAGTTGCAGCGACTGACTTCTGGGCCCATTGCTTGATGCATCGCATGTGGAAAATCGTCCAACAACACGTAGATGGAGCCGCAGAAGGATCATCCAACGGGGTTGCGGGAGCGGGCGCACATGACCAAATTGGCTGAGCTGGATGAACCGGGTTAAAGCAGATCGGACAATCCACAGCGTCCTCCTTGTGAGTAAGCGAGTAGATGAGCCTAGAGGTCAAGTCGCCCGACGTCGGAGGGGGAGGGGGGATGGTTGGTGGGTCCACGGTCGAGTTGACTTGATCGGCATTACTAGTGAGTCGCGCACCAAAGTTCTCGCGGCGTCCTCGTGCAGGTTGCGAACGACCAGCAGGAGGACCTTGGCCTCTGTTGCCGCGTCCGCGTCGTCGCTGTGTGTTTGACCCGGTACTCTCAGCTACAGAAGCACCGTCATCAGGGGCGTCGGCAGCCATATGAGGCGGCAACTGGTGTTCTGGATTGCCACCAGATGGTGTAGGCTGTCCTGGGCGTTGACCTCGTCGATTTCGATTTCGGTGCCGACTAGAGGCGCCACCATGCGGAGGCTCGGAGGCCATGTTGAGGCCATCGTTAGTGTCTTCTTGGCGGGGAGGAGCCTGTCCTCGACCTCTGCCACGACGGTTCCTGTTACGCGTGGGTTGACCAGTAGGTCCTTGCCCAGCGTTCGGAGGGGGTCCTCTGTCGACGGGGACGGCGCTCATGCACTAGTTGGAAAGCTAGGATACGAAGTCTAGTGGGGAGTAAGAAAATTAGTTTTGTTCCGGGCTCGAACTCTACATTTATACCTTTTACGTATGGTGGATTAGTCAAAGTTGGAGTCATTGGCGCGGGAAATCCGGAGTGAGCCGGGGCCGTGATGAGTCAACCTCTGCGTGGCGGTGCTGCAATGAATCGAACTCTCAATAGATCGGCAGGACAAATATGCAGCATGGAACTCACCCGGACTGCAAGGTACAGCTTGATACCTTTAGTAGTCTTGAAACGGCTCAATATCGTGATTTCAACAGGCTCTATCACACCCGAGATACGTACTTTAATTCACCAGTTGAATTGGCAGTAGACTATCTTTTTCTGCGCTACTCGAGATGTGATTCCACTTATCCGCTAAGCGATGGGCGGATTTATACGTGCAGACGGGCAGTATTTATTTCTTATTCTTTAGCAAGGCTACAGTATTGACAAAGGCGTCCAGAAAGCACAACCAGATTGCCAAGTAAACAAGCTCATTCGTCAAGCAAACCTGGTTGAGCCATGGCGGAACTCGAGTGTCTCAAAATAAAAATTCGCACCTCACTTCTGTTTCTCCTCCTTTGCTAACTCGGATTTCGAATGCAGCTCCGCTTGCTGGTTCTCCTTGATCATCCAAATTAAAGAGAACCCCGCACCACCTCCAAGCAGCAGAGAACTGACAACAAAAACTCCAAGCGCGTACAACCTAGTCCCAGTACCGCGCAACAGCCACAGCCCCGAAAATAGGGTTGCAGCGGCGATGTAGATGTAATCCCACTTGCAGAAGTCTTGACAGAGCACGGTAAACGAGTCGGACGCAAAAGAGAAGCCCGGAAGATAGATGTCCTTCAGAGAGTCGAGTGGTGATGCAGACTTGAATACCCGAATAAGAGTATATGCGTGGGTGACGACTGAGGAGAAGATATTGAAGATATAAATAGCTTGAAGTGCCTGGTGAGACGTGCCAAACATGGCCCTAGACAGGAAGCGTTGAGAGAGCAGCGAAAAAAGTTGGAAGATGAGGACATATGCGGGGAAAAACTGCCAAATTCCGATAATCCCAGGGGTTTGATATGTAACCATAGCGAACGAAAATGCCACGAAGCCTACGAAATACCCCACTAACGTCGCCTCACTGTAATCAGCTGGCATCGGAACAGTTTCGTGGCCAGCGAGCAATAGGTGGAGTGCCCACCAAAAGGGCAAGATGACTCCAGCACCCATGGTCTGATAGAGATATCCCAAGACAAGCATCGATACGAAGACTGTCGGGAATCGGTAACCGGATCGACGCATTTCTATAATTGGAGCAATGGCTGCAGGTCCAACAGAGGCGATGAACTCGGGCATCAGGACGAAACGCCCGCCCTCGAACGATTGGAGGAAAAACCTGATCAACGTAGACAATGTTTTGTCCAGGCCTTTGAATCCAGAATATTGCCATTCGGGAGGGCTTGGAGGCGCCCCTTGGGCCGCTTTACTGGCGACGAGTTCAAGCAACGGGGCAAGCATGCACCGATACCCCAAGAAGGACTACACATGACGCATTAGACAGCGCCATACACCTACGAAAAAGCTACTCACTATTAAGGGGAGCAGCAAGAGGGAGACATAACTCAGTGGGGATCTACGACTCAGTCGCTCTATTCCATGGGACGCGGGTCAGAACAACGCCGTACCATGAAAGATTTTCGACTTACGGGTCATACTTTTTGTGCGAAAAGGTTGGGCAATTATGTTACGCGGGAGGAATTAGAGGAAAGGTTGCCTCAAACCTACTGTTATATATCACAAAACTCACCGGTCGCATCACGGCGGTCGGGGCAGATGAGACCGACCCAGCCCGAGGTCTCATCGGCGATCGATGGTTCTTAGCAGTGTCATCATCTCGCTTAACATACTCAGAGTGGCCATAACCGGCTATCGGTCTTGCTACGGTCTTTTTGGACGTCAATTTCAATCTGTCCAGTGACAGGGTATACGTAGGTCATGGCGGCTTTGTTCTGCATAAGCGATTTTCCTTAGGTGCTTGTAACATATCACCAACTGTTATTCCACAAAACAAAAGGCGAGTGTAGGGGAGCTAAAACATGCCATTTAAGCTCCACATCACGCTAACGGAGGCCAGGAGTACGAGCCTCAGCAAGTTTGTTTAAGCGATTTCGAATAAGATATTTACGCAAAATTGCTTATGCAGAAGGTGCCTACTGCAACAGGATGCGGGGTTGTGTACCGCAGGCAACAAAAATACCGAGATGAGGAAGAGTCTGGCGCTTTGCATACAGATTGCATATGCGATAAGTCGCGACCTATTACTTTCTACTTACTACAATGTTTCGTCGGGCTCGCCTATCGGCGCATGTAAGTTTTCATTCCGCCCCAAGTCTTCCCAAGTTTGTTTGAGTGATTTTGGATAAGAGATTTACGCAAAATCGCTCATGCAGAAGGTTCCTGTTACCAAATCGAGGTAGTTTATGATTCGTTTGATGCCAGTGAATTGGGCTTCAAGGGAGGCCTATTGATTACAGCGGCCTTTGATCTAACCCGCATCAAACCTCATAACCATACTTGCTACTGGCTTTCTCGCAGGGCCTGAGAACACAGCATGGACACGTAACCTTTATTTGCATCGAGAATGAAACTGAAGTGCCTACTGAATGTAGCTCCCGTTCGCGTCAGTAGAAAGCCTCAAGTTAGGGTCGCTAATGCTGTTAGTAGTTGAATCCTGTTTTACGGGAACGTTCCTAGGAAATAAACTCCTGTGAGACTAAATGGTTAGACAAACGGAATTATTTTAGCTCATCAGAAGCAACTAGATAGCTAATGGCTTAGGGGATGGTGGATGTATATCCTGTGGCTGACCACGAAATGGAGAGCCAGAACAATGACAATACGCGCAGGGACGAACGGCATGCATAAAGCGGTCGGAGTTTGGCTAGTCAGCGCGGAGGATAAGCTCGCTGTGCAACTTAAAGTGTTCCAGCAAGTTTACATTGCCATATCTTGGGGCACAACAGTGGGCCTGCTCAGGTGTTTTATCCGAGGCGCTGTTGTTAGGGTAGCCAAAGCTCGACGCATATACCCAGGAATGGGGATGTCAATGTAGACTATTAGTAAATTATATGGAACCGCATTGGTATGCCTTAACGACGGGGCAAGTGCCTGCGGCTTTGTTGAGGCACTGGACCCGAGCGCGAGTGTGAAACATCCATGTTGAATATATCTCGAAAAGACTGATTGGTCGAATTAACGTTTAGCCTATAAGCCAAAGTCTCCTGGCTCATTCCTTAGGCTTGAGGGTAAATGATGCAGCCTTGGGGTTGGGCTATCCACCATGGCAAGCAGCGGGGCCATCATCGATTGGTATGTTAAGGAACGCAGGGAAGGACACATCAACTCGCCCCAAATAAATCAAATAAAGGGGGAGACAAATCAAGACGGAACTAGTGGGAAATTAAATGTTGCCCTGGATGATTATCTCGTATCTGATTTGGTACCGGGGGTATAATCGCGTGCACTGAGTTGAAGGCTTCCAGCCGCTTGGCTAGAACTCTTGGATAACAGCCAGTCAAGCGTCTATTCCCATTGAAAAGCAGGTCCAAAATAGTGGGTGGCCGTCGCCAAAATGGGCTAGCTCTTATGAGCACTGCAGGCTCACTGGGGTGATCGTTTTAGTAAATAAAATTGATCTCGATGCCTGTGATATTGTGGGCGGATTTGACGGAGTGGCACATCACAGCGTTTATGGCTGGTCCTTTCGGGCTATGCTATATGTTTATCAATCATGGTGTTCAAAAGTGAACAGTTGTTGGAACGGAGAGAAAGCCCGAGAATGGATTGGCGATTGGTGGCTTCGTAAATCATATCATGGATGTCCAATATATTAACCGCCATTGGTAAGTCTTCATTTAACCTTATTCTCGATCAACCTAACTGTACACATCTTGTAGTGCCAATACCACTAAAATCGTTCGGAGTTAGAACGAAACTCAGTGGAAGATATGGATGTACTTCAATCAGCACAGGATAACTATGTCCTTATAACATCAGACACAACCCAGGAACAAGCTGAAGTACCTGTTTACGAGCGAAGCGGCAGCGGATAATGCGCCACCAGTAGAACACACAACAAAAACACTCTTGGACCGTCGATTAGTCCGTATGACGTCCACGGAGGGCCGAGTGAGTGTTGAATGTTGCATGTTGCATGAAAGGGGCCGACTCACGAGCTTAAAATGGATCGGGGGTCTGGTCGTCAAGGGGGCGTAGGCTCGTCTGGCGGACAGCGGGGGGCTGGTGAGCCTCGTGGGATAGTGGGCACTAGGCGTAGTTGTATCGAGGGGCTTCGTACCCTCTGTATTTTTCTATAGCCTGCATAAGCCGAGAGTTTAACAAACGTATAAACTTTTTTTTTTAAAAAAAAAACAGCATCAGACACATGTGTGGAATTCCATCTGCCAAGCTAGTTCTCATACAGTGAGGGCGCCGCTCACAAAAGCCTAGTATGTCGTCACTTAAAGTGCCTGCCATGGATTTTCCCTGCCATCATTAATGACTTATCCCTTAAGATGCCGTGGCTTGTTTCAGCTCCTAGGACTCTTTGGCTCACTAAAACTGCCGCTCACGACCTCGATTGCAAGTGAACTACGCCAATACTTGAGGCATCAATGGTCACCAGATGGAATCCATATTCGGAGTCGTATTGCAGGAGAGGCGGCCTGAAGCGGATCAAACAGTTTGAGTTTAGTCTTGTCCAGGGTAAGTTCAAGTGTTGGCTACGTTCTTTCGAGAAACATGTCCAGGCTTAGTGACCTAGTAATATTATGTTTCTGCTATTGAACCCAATACAAGTGAGTCAGCGAGCGCGATCTTGTTTGTTGAATCAACCTGTTCATCGAATTTCGGACCTCGATGGTGCTGAAGGAGAACACTTGCAACCCAAAAATTCACTTCCAGTAAAGTGGATTGTTCGCAGCTGCATACGTTGGCACATGTGATGCGCATATAATCCGATAATATTGGGGCTTGTGATGGGGTTCTTCCGTTGGCCATGATTCGTAAGGTATTCTCGCCCGATAGTGTTCCATAATCGGTTCGGGCACTCGTCATTGCACCATATGCGGCTCGGATACGTATTTCGGTCAGACGCATTCCAGCCAACGTAGGCGGTCCGATAAGTAAAGTTGTACACTGAGCTCCAGCTTGGCCGCTACCTGTATTTTAAAAGGCTTAAAGTGGTGAGAAAATACTTCAGTCTCAAGATCAATAGATACGCCTGTCTGGGTAGGGTCATTCCTGTGGGAGTATGGATAAGGTAGGCGACAGGATGTACTCGGACCGGGGGCCTTGTCACAGTGGCGGCGAACGTAACCACTCAAATAAGCTAGGTGCCTATGACGAGCAATAAGTGGATAGGTCTCTTCTATCTGCTCAGACGAGAGGGCTCCTATTTTGCTCGGGAAAACAGCGCACGGAATGGGGGGGGTGGGGGGGGGATAGGTGTTAACGGGCTTCTTTGTGCATAGGAGAGTAGTAGTGTATTTTATATTGTTTGAACGTTTGTATTCAGGAGACACGTCATTCCAACGCGAAGCTTAGCAACCCACGCAATGTCAAAACTGTACCTTGGCGACACCTCTGGCTACTAACATTTTCGCCTACAGGTGAATTGGTATATAGGCAGAGATAAGAAAATCATGTTCGTGAAAACGTGATGAAGATCACCTAATAAAATATAACAAAGCTACTATCCAGAACAAGCCAGAACCTCACGCATCTACCTCCATCTCTTTCTTTTCCTCGGATGGCGTCGGTATAGGCGTTGAAGCAGCCGCCTTGGCCGCCTCGTCCGCTTTGGCAGCCAATCTTTTCGCCCGCTCGTCTTCGTATTTTTTCTTGTCCTTCTCAATCTCCTGGATCAAGGACTCGACGCTCCCGATCCCAATCTGAGAGAAGACTCGGCCATGTCCCAGGAGCGAGGCTGCACGAAGCGCTTGCCAGCATATTTTCGTCTTAGTCTGCGTGGCACCGAACCACAATCAGATCCGCATGCAAACAACAAAAGAGGGATAGTACGAACAAGTTGATGCTCCTCCAACAACCTTTGTTTAGGGGTTAACCTCGGCGCGGGCTTAGGAGCTCTAGGCAGCTCCTCATCATTCGGGCGTGCAATGATCGAAGCGGATTGTCCAGGTGCGGCTCCGGGCACGGGTGTGCTCGGTCTCGACGGAACGCCACCCGGCTTTCCAGCGCTCGGCACAGCCAGTTTAGCCGCGATCGGTTTAGGTGTTGACGTATCTTCTTGTTCGGTCGTGGGTTCAGAAGGTGTAGGTTGTGGAACAGGGTTATGCATCGCTTGCTCTGCCGCGATCGCTGCTTCAGCGCGTTGGATCTGGAGGTTTATGCTCTTGTTCATGTTTTCGAATTTTTGCATCGTAGGGGGCCTAAAATGTGGTTGAGGTAAAAGCAATAGTTTAGGTCGAGAAAAACTGACTTCGTAACGTCTTCCAGGTCTTCTGGCCCATTGAATTTGGAATCCCAGACGGCTGTCAAAGACGCACTGCCCAGTGGGTTCCTCCACACATCCAGCGGTCGGAAAATCATGTCTTCCCGAGTCTTTCTGGCTACCTCTTCGTCCGCTTTGGGATCAAAGTCTCTTCTCTCAAAGGCAGGGCAGAACTTGTTCTTCCAATCGACCTACGCACATTCGTTGGCCGTCAGGGACTAATAACTTGACGAAATAAAATACCCCAAGACTCACCCAATGTTCATCTCGTGCAATCAGCGACCGGATGCTCCCTGCGCCCGTAGCTCTCCATTCATCAAAGCAATTTGACAGCATCCTCTTGACCCATGTCTCATCATCTGCTGACAGGGCGACTTCACCCAATAATTGGCGCTTTCGGCGCTGCTGTAGACCCGGAGCAGGGGCGGAGGCGGGTGCAGGCGTAGGTGTAGGAGTGGGCTGCTTGGGAGCCTGAGACTGCGATTTCGCGTTAGGTACAAGCAAGGCTGGTTGGGGGGTCGGAGTAGCAGCAGAGGTAGGTGTAGTAGTTTGCGGCGGCTTCGACGCTTGGGAGGCTTGCATAAGGTGTTTAAGAATGATGACAAGCTGAAACAGAATTTGGCGTCTAAAATTGGTATCCGCTAGCTGTAACAATATTAGGAGTTGGATAAATCATCCGAAAAGCTTGAATGTGGACATACCTCGAGGTCCAGCAGGTCTGGAGACGTCAAGAACTTGGCAAAAAAGTACTTGTCCGCGTCGGCCTCGTCCACGACTCGCTTCTCCGACTCGACCTCCCTCGCGCTATCGTCCTCCATCTTTTCCCTCACTCTCCGCACCTCGGTCGATACGCCTCTTTTTCGCTTCACGCCGGCTAATGCAGGGACACCCTTTCCTTCTCTTCCCATAAGTGCATTATCCTTTCGCGTTCGCTCGCTCAGAACAGGCACAATCGTATCTAACGCTTTCTTAAACGCCGCAAAGACCTCGGACGCCGTCAGATCCTTGGACGCAGATATGCCGTTGGTCAAAGCGACTTGGGCACTCGTGCCCTCGGCAAACGCGAGCGGCTTGGCGAAGAATAGCTGGAGTTGCCAGAATGTGTTGTATAGAATACGTCGTTGTTCTGCCTCGCTGATTTTTGGCTTCGATTCCTTCCCCTTTTGCTCGGTCGATTCAACACCTTCCATCGCGTCCGCGCCCTCCAGTTTAACCTCTGGCTCAGGTTTGGGATCGGGGATTGCAACACCTTCCCAAACGGATCCAAGTTCACCAGGGAGATTCACACCACTTCGTTCTGTAATATCGAATATGCCACCCTGGAACGTGAGTAGCCTCCCAGCGAAACCCGTTCGTGCAGCGCGAGCTTTGAGCGCGTTGAGCGTGCGGAGGACGACGAGCGCTTTGCCTTTGGAAGGTACCATTCCCTATCATAATCATATTTAGACGAGGGTATTGGTGAGAGCGCGGGCACATACGATGAGCAAGCGCCCGCTGCGCTTTTCGACCCAGTCGAAAATGGTGATGCACGAATCAACAGTGTGGGCGTCAAGAACTTCCTCCAAGACTTCAAGGACAAATTGCCAGTTGCAGATTTCTGTGTCCGGATGGCCATATTAATATGAGAAACTCTGCAGAAAATACTAGCTGGCTCACCAAGCTCGGTAAACACGAGGGCAATATCCAACATGGTGAATAGCTCGGAAAAGTAAGTATCCCGCGTCCCAGAGTTCCTGGTATGTTCTCCCTCTTTAGACTATGGAAATTATATTTAATAACGGTTTACGTGTTGAGAAACTAGATACAACATACTACTTGATCCCATATCCTCGCCCGAATCACATACTCCCACTCGCTCCGGTCCTTGGGTTGGCTCGAAAACTGGGTGAGCTCATCCTTGGTATGTTCCACCAGTTTTTCGTCGTCTAATTCTGAGGCTCTATTAAATATCCGTGCGAAGCATTCAGACTTGGGTGCATAGCGGTCCATCAGTGGGTGGTGGTTGAGCGTTTTGCCACTACCGCAACCGCCGAGCGCTACACATCTGATCATGTCAAATGTCATCCGGATATAACATAATCGACGATGATCACCCACGATGAGCTCACCCACCAGCTTGGCCCAAATCACAGTCCAGGTCGATGCGCTAGCCGTGATTAGAGATGTCGAAGAAGGATTGATTGAAGCTGAAGACTTTTGGGTTAGCTGCTACGAGGCAAACAAGTCTTCGGTGCATGGCAAAGTCCGGGTGACGATCGACGACCAGGCCAGAGACCGGTGCGCGTTTGTCGGGCGAGAGGGAGTCCAGTGTAAACAACTCACAAAGGTGGGCTTCATCCAAACTTTGCTCAGCTTGGCTCATTTCGCTATGCTAGAATACCTTGCAAATATCCTGCCTCGCTCTACGTATCTCATCTCGCGCAGTCCAGTTCCCAGCTAGAACCATCACTCTACCACCCGTACCTACAACTAAAACGTCATCGAAACTTGACTATGGTATCACCTCTCTAGATGTTTCGTCCGACGGACAGACCTGGGCTGCCGGACTTGGGAATGGATCAGTTGTTTTATGCGCGGGTACAAAAGGGGAAGCACCCTCGATCACAATCGTGCACAAGGCCTCTGTATCAGACATCAAACTTGTCGATCGAAACGGAAACGACTGGAAAGTCCTGAGCGCCTCGGAAGACTTTACACTCTCCCTCTCCTCACTCTCTCCAACGCCATCCGCGCCCCTACGCTTAACATCCCACACCCGAGCTCTGACCTCTGTCTCCCTCCTGTCCTCTTCTTCTCAAGCTGTCTCAGCAGGAAAAGACGGCACACTCCGAATCTGGGACATCTCGCCCTCATCTGACGGCAAACACCTGGGAATGATTCGGTCCTCGGGAGATGTGCCGATCAATTCTATCTCTGCATCATCATCTGGAACTATAGTCGCAATGGCTCTTCAATCCGGGTGCTTTGAGCTGGTCGATCTCAATACAAAGTCGACAATCTATACTTCTTCAACCTCCAAGGGAGCTCTCGAGGCTATAGCTTTGTACACACTCTCAGAGGCCGACTCTCGTTATTTTGTCGTGACAGGCTCCCGGAACGGAACAATATCATTCTATGTATGCGCTATTCGTGATGGGGGCGTGGACGTCAAGGATTTGGGAAGTTGCATACGAAACGGGGCGGGCGTGTCAGACATTAAACTCGTTCAATCGAAAAGTATGCATGTTACCTCTTCTTCTCCTTTTCATAACGATGTATTTCTTCCATCCAGATCTATACCCAACAGCTCTCGTAACAACAACCGACGGACTCCCATACCACCTACAGCGTTCCGACTCGGGCGAATTTCAAGTGTTGGCAGAATACGCGGGTGGAGCAGACTGTTCGCCAATACGAACTATCGTCGAATCAGGCGACAAGGTGTGGATGGCTGGAGATGATGGCGTCATTTGGATGTATGATCTCTGAAACTAGTGCGTTTGGTTTGACTACAAAGTGCTGATTCAAATAGTATGTCAATTGGCACCTGAAATGTAAACACATCAAACACTCACGCAGCGTAATTTGGTGACTACATCGACCGAGTGCGTGCCGAATCTCCTTGATAGCTTATGAGCCAGTCAACTCTTGCCTCTTGTGGAACTTGTTACATGCGGGTTCGAGTCTGACCGACACGGTTGAAAAAGTGTTGGAATCGAACAGAAGAAAAATCCAAAATCAATCCAAACCAACACGCTTTCGATACATAGCCATCCAAGTTCGAGAAGCGACCGTCGAGTAATCCTTTGGATGGCCGTATTCTTCCGTAACAAACGCGGTAACTGGGTCATGCACCGTCACAAAATTACTAAACAGCTTGTCTGGCAAACCAGCCCGTCGAGCGATATCTCTGAATATGGGGGTAGTATGCTGGTCCTCTGAAAGACGATAGTCCGGCCCGTAATTGCCTTTCACGATCCCGATCGTAAGGAAGATGAGTTTCCCGCGTTGGTCTGCTTCGTCAAAAAAGATAGGTTGGAGACGAAAGTACCACAGAAGCGAGTCTTGGTCTATCATCCACCTGTTAAGTTCCAAACGACAGCCTATGGTAGAGGTGGGGCTTAGGGGACTCCACTCTATACCAAGCTCGCGTGTGTACGTTGCAGCCTCTTGGTAGGTAATCACATAGCCACCAAGCATTTTACATTTGGGCCCCAATCTGAGATACTTTCGCCGTCAGTTTGGATTGCATAACAAGCTCTTAGACTTACTGTTCTGGTTATGTTGCCGGACGATGGAGTGAGAACGCCGCGAGCCGCGACCCATCGCCCTCGAACTTATTTGCAATTCCGGTGAATCCATCCGCATGGACTCACTCACACCGCAGCATTATGCAGAAGCATAATATTGTTAGGCTCAAATAAACCACAATTCCTGCCTACAGGTGATACACAAATCGATAGTTCAATCTTATCACCCCTTCCGCAGGATGTTATGTATACTGCAGTCGTTTACCTCGTCCTTACCCCCACATAAGCCCTGGTTTATCATGTCAAACAACTTATTTGACTGGCACGGCAAGACTATGGCTCTAACCTATATAAGCGCGCTCAGGCTAGCTCTATTACTAGTTAACCAGCAAATGATTATTAAATGTATGCGGATCACATATTGACAATATGTTGTTTCAACCCGCTCATATGGACGTTGCGATTTTCTATAAATTCTGCACGCCTCGCGATGCATCACTCCAATGCGATTCGTAATTACTAGTGCTCGCAAGTTATCTGAAACATAAGAATTAAAAACAAACAAGCAATAAATCGACCCCACCAGGTTGTACATTTCGGGGTGTACGAGACATGTGCACTGCGCCTATTCGGCATACTTTACAGGTATTCTGGGAGCATCAGAACCACCGCAAGCGAGCAGACGAGGTGGCCGAGCCGTCTAGACCGCGACCACCTCCACGAACACATCCTAGGTGGTACTGGGCTCGTTGCATGCACAATGTGCTTATGGCTCATTTCGAGTCGAACGAAAGGTGGTTAACGGGATTATAATCAGTCGAGGCCGCACGCACGAAGCCCTTCGTGGTTTCCTGAACGAGGCCAAGTGGCCACCTTGCCGTCTGCTCATTCCAAGCTACTGAGGGTGCACAACGTCTTCTTGTTCTACATTCGAAGCACTGAGCGTATAAAGTCAACCAAGAGTAGCAGCAAAACATCCACTTGATCCAACACGCTTCCTATACATAGCCATCCAAGCCGGGGAGCCGTGAAATGTTCCTATACTTAACAAACGACATGTAGTTAGTAGTGCAGTAATCCTATCAGCGCACCTAGTGAACAAGCGTGAACGATAAGTAAGATAGTAGGATGTCGTGGCTTTAGTTACGAGTTGACTAGTTTAAGTATCGTATACTGAGTGTAGACTAATTACAATGAATACGGACACTACATTAAGTCTTTATATACTAAATCAATCCCGAGAGTACCCGGTACTCTAGCGAGCACACACGAGGTAGGTGTATTCGATGCTTGGGCAGCGTAATGCGTACCCTCGCTAACTATCAATTCATACGGTCTTTAGACCTTCTATTTATCTATGCGATTCGCTAGAATACTCTAGCAATTCGTTCTATCTTTAGCATTCATTGTACTTTTTTTTATCTTTTCTTATGCGGCGCCTGTTGTTTACACATGCATGGCTTTATGTTTTATATTATGTAATACAATCGCTGCAAGCCGAGCGGAGGGTAATCCTTTGGGTGGCCGTATCTCTCCTCAACAAACTCGGTATACGGGTCATGTAGAGTCACAAAGTTGCGAAACATCGTATCCAGCATACCGATCCGACGAACGATTTCCCTGAATATCGGAGCAGTGTGTTCGTCCTCTGAGAACTGATCATCTGCGCTACCGTACCGGACCGGGAAACGGGCCGGTTTTAGTATCCAAGAAGTTGAAAGAGCATAAACGGACCATTTCGCCTACAACTCGGCCATCATATCAAAGCCATAACCTCTGACCAGCATGCCAATTTTGAAGCCATTTGAAGGCTTGGGTCGACAGTGAGAGCCCCTGAAAAACGAAACACGTATTCAGGGACATACCAGGAAGCGGACCACCTCAATTATCCAATACCAGCACTTGAAATGTTAGCATGTCTGAAGTAAAAATAGTTGGATGCACCACTAGTTATGTTGTGATACGTTCTGCAAGGTGCATAAGCTAGTTTGACTGCAACGGAGATGGTAAATCGACTGAAGTAGGCGGGAAAATCCTCCCTTGCGTACTTTACGCTACTCACGGTAGCACAATAGTACATAGCCAATACAAGTCATGTGAATGGCTTTGGAAGTGGTCATAGAGATACGCCGGACTCCAAATTCCCAATTTAGTAGCATCCCGACTGACCTGGAACGCAAAATTGTTAGGTGTGATGCATATGGTACAGTCTCCCCCGAAGTTTTGTTCGTGTATGACCATACCAAGCAGCAATTGTCCTCGCGTTTATACCATTGTTGAATCAGCGAGACTACAATTTATGATGTTGCTGGCGGTTCGTCCAAAACACCTGTTATGCTACTTACATAGTACGATCAACAAATTTCTGACGCATACTAAGATCCAGCCTCCCAATCGATTCATTGTATCCCAACGAAGACGTGACAGAAGTCTCTGAATTTTTGTGTACAGTTTGATAGGTAGTATAGCTACAACAGTGCAAAAATGGTCTATGGTTTGCATGGTCTATCCCGAGTAAGCGGTAGTAGTCCGCTTCACTAGCCCGGTCCGCTTCACTGGCCCGGTCCGCTTCACTGGCCCGGTCCGCTTCACTGGCCCGGTCCGCTTCACTGGCCCGGTCCGCTGCCCACTCCGGTACGGTATAGTCCCCTTCTATGATTCCGACCGTGGGGAAAATAAGTTTTACTACTTGGCCTCCTTCAAAAAGCATGGGTTGAAGACGGAAGTACCACAACAATGGACCTTGGTCTATCATCCACCTGTTGAGTTCAATGCGGCTACCTATGTGAGAGCTGGGACCATACGGGCTCCATTTAATCCCAAGCTCGCGTGCATAGGTCGCAACCTCCTCAGGGGTGAGAATATAACCTCCAAGTATTTTACATTTCGGCGGCATCCTGGAAAAAGGTACTGGATAGTTTGAAATGTTCAGTGAGACATATGCTTACTTTGGATAAACTTCTGGATGATACGGAGGAGGGAGGGAGAGCCTTGAACAGATCTGCAATTCTGATTCATGTGGTCAAGCTTTTGCCATCCACGTCCGAAGTCTGCCCCACGACCAAGCTCATTTATGTGTTCCGATTCATGTACCAACAGTGCAATGGCGCAGAATTCGACTAAGATACAACGGATGAGACACGCGACCTGGTCCTGTTGCTTCCGCCTCTACTGTGCAGACGATCTACACGCTTTCACCAGGTTTTCGTCAGTATTAGACGCCCCTAAAGCTACTGCTGATTTACGTCCGAAGGTGCCGTTTCTCTGAATCTTTTTTACGGACTTTCACTTGGCCGTTTCTGAAGAGATTTAAAGAACTTATGCATGGGCCTATAAGAGGCGTCTCCACGTCCATGAGCTTAAATTACTATTGCACATGCATAGAAACAAGTAAACTCATAGCTAAACCCGGAAAAACCAACATAAACTAGAACCAACACACTCCCGATAGCCATCCGAGTGCGAGACCCAAGCGGCAAATAATCCGTCAGATGCTCATAGCTCTCCTGAACAAACTCGATATAGGGGTCAACCACAGTCATAAAGTTGCTAAGCATCGCATTCGGCATACCAAGCCTTCGTACAATATCTCTCAAGATCGGAGTCGTATGGAGATCTTCTGCAAAGCGATAATCGGGTGTATAATTGCCTTTTATGGTTCTGATGGTAGGAAAGATGAAATTTTCCAACTCGGCCTTGTTCAAAAAAGATGGATTAAAGACGAAAATGCCATAGGAGTGAGTCTCGGTCTATCATCTATTTGTTGCGTACTGAACGGCAGCCAAGAAAAGCAATAGGATTGCATGGGCTTCACTCTATACTGAGTTCGCGTAGGTATTTTTGCGACTTGTGCTTTGGTAAGGACGT
Organism: Ceratobasidium sp. AG-Ba; assembly: GCA_016906575.1. Taxonomy (NCBI): domain Eukaryota; kingdom Fungi; phylum Basidiomycota; class Agaricomycetes; order Cantharellales; family Ceratobasidiaceae; genus Ceratobasidium; species Ceratobasidium sp. AG-Ba. The sequence goes on along the minus strand of CP059611.1, from coordinate 1,381,004 downwards.
AGCCACTTGGGACTTTACACCTAGGAGCCATTCTGGAATATATAAGCCCGTTGATTGGGGAGGCTTTGGATGTTGTGTAACCTTGCGGGTGTGGTGGAGAGCGAAGAGTTCACGGCGAAAAGCAAACAGATCACAACGCATAGATTGACAGAAGCCTGTTATAGCAATCAGCAAGCCACACACCCTTCCTTATCCTTCTCTTTATTCTCCTTTTCTTTCCCAGCATCATACACACGCTTCGCAACATCACACATCAATTCATCATACCGTTTCTTCAGTTCTTCTTTGGTAAACGCTCCTTTGCCTCCGTCTATCAAGACATCCTTGTCATCCTTCCAGTCATAGACAGGATATGTTCCAGAAGGATCGAGCAAGTAACCAAGAGATCGCGTCTTGGCAATCAGCCAGTCGACATCCCGGAGATTATCCTTCCATTTCTCAGGGATGCAGGACAAACCGAGGTATGTGCCCAAGAGCGACCCTGCAACCGTTGCGTTTCTAAAATGGGCCCCGATCAGGAAAGAAGGAACTAGAAGAACGGGGGAACATACGTATCTGCGTCCCCACCCTGCATCGTGATCTCCGTGATACACTGCTCGAACAAATCGTCTCTACCCAACTTTGTTTCCGCCTTCATAGCCTGTCTCAATGCCCAGATTCCGGCTCCAAGACATTTAAGCGTGTATCCGATCTTCCTACGTTCCTCTCGAATCAACCATCAGTTTACTCGTACCACGTGATAAACTTACTGTCTGTCGTCCAGCTGCAAGTCTTCGAGCTTCTCAGCATATACGTGCGCACGTATTTCTTCGATTTGAGATTCGGTGAGAGGAACAAAAGGAAACGGAAGAGTCGAGGGAGGAGACTGGATGTACTCTATCCCACGCTGAACGACAGCGTCAAAGTCGGAGAGTGTGACCAACTCGTTGCGCATCATCTGCAACAAATCTCATTTCATGAGTCTAGGCTGGTAGTGGTGCTGAAAATAGACGTACGGCAGCAACGAGTGCAGTGACAATCGTACAAGATGCCAAGCACCTATCCTCGTATCAGAACTACGCCACGTGTAGAATAAAAGTTGGACTTGCCTTGGGTCGGGATGAGTTGTGGCACCGACCAGTAGAGAAGCGTGCATTGCCCTGTCGACCCCATTTACTCCATCTACATCTTGGAAAAGCAAAGCGCCGATAATGGCTGTTCGCATCACCGCACCGTTGGCCGCCACGAATCGGTTAGTGTTTTCCCAGTACCTACCACTTATTCAGTCTAAAATCAGAATGAATAATAAAGCGGCCTTACCGAATGCTAGTCCCGAACGGATCATATTCAAACGTTTTATCCCTAACCACGCTCCCGACCGTCCTCCCAAGCCCGAGCGGAAGGCGATCCAGACACCTCAGGCCATTTGCGACCCAAAACTTGAGCCGTTTTGCAAAGTCGAACGGGTCAACTTCTTTTGCTCCACTCGCCAGGAATCCCAAAAGAATAAGCAATGACTGGTCGGTATCGTCAGTCCATCCAGACAACAGAAACGCACTTCGATGTTGATCGTGGTAAATCCCGGTCTCGCCGGCTGGTGGAGGAACGACGAGAGAAAAAGACGGACTGGGGCCATAGAGCTCAAGAGCATGAGAGCGAGGAAAGAATTCAGTGTAGAGCCCGATCGCGTCGCCTATCGCACCACCGACAACACATCCAAGCAGCCGGTCCTGAGAGTCCATCGCAAGGAACCGAAGTCGTGGTCGTAGTCAAGGTTAAGTCCGTGTGGCTGTGTCGCGAGCCGCCGATCGCGGTTGAAAGCGCCACTCAATTAAGGACAACCCGCCATCCAACTCGGACGACGACAGCGATGTACAGGTCTCGGACCACGCCAATCGCACTCGGAATCACCATATGCACCATCCTCTTCTATTTTCTTCTGGGCCCCGAGAACGTGCCGCACGTTGCTCCCGGGCCCTGGCGCACCAGGAACAACATTGAGCCGTCGACGACCACCGACATCCTGGCACTTTCCGATGTTCAACTCGCAGCACTCTCGGCCGCGAGTCCAATGCTGGCTAATGCATCTCCCCTCCGCCAACGTCTCGCGCTCCTTTCTGCGCCCAAAGCTCCGCACCCTCATTTGGGCGTAGCCAGCCGGATTATCGTCATCGGTCTAGCACGTCGAACCGACCGCAGGGCGCACATGGAACGTGTCCGCCGAGCCATGGGTCTCGAATTCGACTGGTTCGACGCAATCGACACGGCCGATCCGCGTGTGGCCGAGATCCACGAACGCGTCAGGCTCGTCCGGGAACTGAGCAGAGTCGGAGTTGAGGACGTCGTGCCAGATCTCAACTTTAAATGGAGTGAGGAAGTGCAGAGGATGCTCGCGGATGGGGTTGTACCTGATGAGCCTGTTGGTGAGTTTGTTTTTCTCCGTTTCTAAGCTATTTTCGGTTAGTAATATGTGAAATGCCCAGGGGTCGAGCAAGCTGATCTCTGGACTGCGTATGACGACCCGCGTCATGCACTTTTGCCACTTCTCCCGCCTATTCCCAGTCCGGATACACGGTACGCTAGTTCGTTTCAACTCGGCTTTTCCTCCTCACTCAACCGAACAGTAAACCGCTCACCCACATGAGCGGATTCAACATCACAATGCCCATCCCAATTACACTAGGTGCTGTCAGCTGTTGGTACTCGCACTATCAGGTCAGTCTAATTCACTTTTTGATTGTTCCTGGCTTATCAAACATGTAATAACAGGTCATGCGCGCAATCGCAGATGGACCAGACGAGACAGTCATCGTACTCGAAGATGACATTGACATGGAGTTTGACCTCGAAAAACGCTTGACAGACATGTGGCCTGCGCTCCCCAAAGGCTGGGACATCGTCATGTTAGGTACGTTATCAACCCACATTCTTTCTTATCGCCCTGTGGCTGGAATGAAACGATAGGCCACTGCCAATCACATGAATGGTCCAAGCCAGCCCTCAAACGTGCCCCAGCACTTCACAGAAGCACACATACAATGTGCACACATGCGTACGCCATATCCAAAAGGGGCGCTCAAAAGATGGTCAGGTTTTTACGAAGTGAACACTTTGCGTATTCCAGACCAGTCGGTAGGATTCTCCTTTGCTCTTCCTTCTGGAACCTTGTTGACGTCATTCATTGAATAGACCACACGTTCATTCATCTAAACTATCACGATCTCACAATCAACTTTTCGATCCTTCCCACAGTCGTTTTACAAACCAAAGACAACCCGTCAGACGTCGAGGGCGGCACAGGTGGACTCCAGACCGAGTTTTTGGTCGATAGCGCGCTGGAACGCGTTAAACTTTTGGAGGCGCAAGGACTGGTCGAAGTCAAGATCGAGGGCGCCCAGGATCATTTGTAAGCTCCAGTCGGGAACTCTGGACAGTTCTTTCTTTTTTCTTTGTTTTTGTAGCGTTGATCTAGAAATGGTTTTGTCTGCATGTTTTTCGCATACAGTGTTTTGTATTCGTGTAGAACTTTCAGCGCTTATAGTTCATTCAATGCGCATATATCCTGACATGCTGCTCGAACATAAAAATATGGCCGGTCGTGAGCTGAAAGCTACACTGAATAAGTCACAACACTCATTTATATTTAACTTCAGGCGGAGTACAAGTACTTGAGATCGTGCCCTCCATTTACCACGGCACAGCCCGCTTGTTCCTGTGCATACAGCCACCTGGTTGAATAATAGTCACGTCAAAGCCAGGAGGAAAAAGACTTACGTTGTACCACTTGGCACGCCTGTTACATCTGGCACTGCATGATTGATCAAATCAGCCGCGAGAGCTGCATGGATGATTAGTTTGATGCGAGTAAAGTTTGGTGATATCGTACCAGCGGGAGTCTTGTTGCCATATGATCCAATCGCAACGGCCATGTAGCTAGCGACATAGGACCTGTAGGACATATTGCCGGTCAGTTCCCTCTGTCAGCATCATTGCTCTTTCGGAATCCCTTACACGGCGTTAGTCGGGGTCGTACATCCAGGGATATCCGTCGGACATGCGATTGGGTAGAAAGACCACACGTCGAGCAAGGAGCCATAGTTACTAGAGCAGAAAAAAACACGATGACCTAAGATATGTGGCATAAGCCGCGCATATACCGTACCTATTTGACGGGCGAACTTTGCTCCGAGGAAGTGATCCAACGGTAACAGCCTCTGGAACACGAGCTGGCGACGTGTTGCTCAGGTCTGTGTTTGAGAATCCTGTGAAATAATCTATAAATTTATGCGCTTTGAACAAGTTTTTGACTGTAACTTACCGGCAGTAACGACTGTGTGTACTCCCTTGGAAATGGCCCCTTTCACGGCACTATCTAGAGCAGCACTCGCGCCTCCTCCGAGCGCCAGTACTGCAATTGCAGGCCGCATTGTTGTCTGGGGTTGAGTTGCTACCCAATTGACCCCTGAAATAATTTGCGATACAGTGCCGCTACCACTGTCCGAGAGGACTTTAACAGCGATTGCTTTCGCAGAGGTAGCAGTCGCTCCAGTTTCAGCGCATATTGCCTAAATTTAACGTGAGATTCTATCTAGAGCAAGTTCTATATCAGCTTACCGAGGCTGCCATAGCAGTTCCGTGACTATAAAGATGCAAAAAGAATAGTATTTAATAACTCCCAGATTTACTTAAAGCATCCCCTTACCCGCTACCGTCGATCGTTCCATACTATAAAGTGTCACTTTCAGTATGAAAACAGGCTGGCAGAACTAAAACGTATTTACGCCGTCGGCCGAGTAGCCCCAGGACGCACGTCCACTAAAGCACGACTTTGACACAGTGATACCTAGAAACCGTCGTGATTGTAGAGCTTATGAGCTTACTATAGGTTGAAAATACCTGTGTCTAAGATATATATATCCACTGTTGATAGTAATGATTAGTGGACGGGGGATAGTGTAGTTCACGTAACCACTCGCCTCCCGCTCCGCCTGCTGTCCTACCCATCAAATGAGCAGAGAAGTCTCTATCCACGCGTGCCCTAATGTCCATATCACTAGAGCTGCTTATGTTATATGCAGATTTTGTCTACATTTACGAGCATATTTACCTTTTTACAGCGTTTTGGTTGATCGAGACCACCTGGTCCCTAGAATAAGACATCAGTAGTGCCAAGGATGTTTTTAGACTCCAATTTTTTGTATACTTTTCAATACTCTGAACTTCATCTGATAAACGGAGAGCCTTGAGAGCCTCGGGAGTCAAGGCCGCTGCATATCCATTTAGGACTGCGTCATACACGTGCTTCACTTCGAACCCCGCTCGTCGTTGGGTAATGTGGGAGTTAAGGTTAGCGTCGCGCTTGAGTGTACTACCAGTATGCTCGGCGGGTGTTAGAACTGTCCAAATAAAGTAGCTTACACAATGTATGTTTCGGTAGCGCCGGTTGCTGGAGCCGAGTTCACAGCCAAGATTAGAGCAACTAACGAAAAAGTTACGCGTATCAGCGTCATACGGTCGAAAGGTAGGGGGTTGCTTGAGCTCAACAAGCCCAGTCCGGTCGGTTATATAGCCTATGCGTCGCCAAGACATCTTGTGGGATCTAGCTTACACACCACCCAAGTATGGACACGACCATATGGCTAGCTGCATCCAAGGTGCGGTTGGTTGACAGCGGCACAAGGCCCAAGCACCAAACCAGACAGTGCTTGATCGGCTTCTCGGGCCATGCTTGGAAGACTGTGGCGTAATCCTACTAGAAGTGATCTCATCCTCGGTTGATAAACTGAACAATTCGAAACACTAGAAATCGATATGACCGATGAAAACAGAACCCAAGTTAAAGGGTGACAGAGATGGCTGGACCGGAATGGGGGATAAATTCCGGATCGTCATCGATAAGCAGGATTCAACCTCAAGCAGTCAGGTTCGAAATGCGAGACCGTTCGACTCACGGTATGAGATGTTGTTGTTTAAAATTTCATATAAGCTAAAAGGGTTTCTCTTGGTTTTGGAGTGAAAATGTACCTTAGGAGACCAATTTTTATACAAGGTAATGAATATGAACCAATAATTGGAGAGTACGGCCCGTAGTGTGCAGAGGTTACAAGTCGCCGCTGGGAGCCCTGCTAGTCACGTGCTCTTTTCTCGGCTTTCGTTCTCGCGCCTCGTTCTCTCACACCGTCACTCGTCGCTGGTGTTCTCGCTTTCTTATTCACATTTTTGTACTCGCTCAAAAATTCGATCTGAAAACATTTCGGGATAACAACCAGACCTAGGAGCCACCTTTCGCGTCTCTGGTGCCCACGCATGATCCACTCTCCGGCTTCTTTCACGCTTTCAGCCTTTTTGATTTACTAGGTTCCTCTTGTACTCCGCTCTGTCTTATGTATCATGATTTATATATTCGTTTTATCCTTCACGATGGTGCGGCTGGAGGCCAAATATTGGCTCAACTACTTTTAGAAGAGTTGGATAATCGAATGTCTCACAGAGGTTTGTAGCTCCGGTAAGCTGGGGCCAGAGGAAATCAACGCGCAAAAGTGATTGATTCATGGTATCTCTAATTTAAGCTCCTCACAGAGGACTGTAGATAGACTCGCTCTGATATCTCAACGATGATGTCGGACTTGAAGGTAGCGGTTGGTTGGGAAAATAACCACCCAACAGTTTTATTTGAGTTGACTTAAGTTACCATCATATGAGCTACAACCTCCATTGAATTTCGCTCTGCATTGCGTGATTATAGTTCAGATGTGCGACAATAAGAGAAAAACTGAACCTATTGATCGAGTTCACGTTCGAGCGTAAGTTAATTGGTGACGGGATCACGAAAACAAGCTGTTCTAGTCGGCAATCAATAAATCTTTGTCTTCAGCCCAGTTATATGGTGAATATCCTCCATCAGGGTCGACTAAATACGCTGCATTTCTAGACTTCTCGATTAGCCAGTCTACTCCCTTTAGATACTTTACCCATTCCACTGGGAGGCGTTCGCTCGATAGATAGGTACCCAGTAGTGTACCAGCAACCGCTGCATTGCTATAAAGCACGATATTCAAAAAAAAATTGAGATAAGAATTTCTATGTTGTTGTATAGAATAAAGTGACTAACGTGTCAGAGTCCCCTCCTTGCATTACGACCATTGTAATGCACCATTCAAAGATGCTATCGAGATCCCCTGCTGAGGCTCCAAGTGCTTGACGTATTGCCCAAACCCCAGCCCCAAGGGTAACGTAGGTGTATCCGTTTCCACTAGAAACGAAACATATTGCTCGTGATCCTTACTTGCGGAATCGATGCAGTGCATCTACCTTTGGCGGTCAAGGTTCAGATCCTCTAGCTTTTCCGCATATACGTAGTTGTACAGCTCTTTGGTTTGCTCGCTTGAGATTGCTGTAAGACCCTGTGTGCATGTCCCGAGTTTCGTCGGGAGTGATGGGTTCTTGAGGTGTTCAATTGCCCGCTGAACCACCGATTCAAAATCTTCAAGGGTCCGTAGCTCATCGCGCATAGCCTACAAACAACACGGCTGTATGAGTGACCGGTCACGTACAGGTGATGGTGCCCGCACAGTTGCCACTAGACCTGTAACAATAGCACACGATACGAGACACCTATTTTGCGTTCGTTAAACCATGCTAGATGTGAGATTCGATCAATCGTACCTTGGATCAGCGTGTGTTACAGCAGCAACCTGGATTGCCACGCTCATGGCTCGATCTATTCTCCCCGTCCAAATCTCGGAACAAAAGCGCGCCAATTATTCCTGTCCTTATCACGGCACCGTTGGAGGCAACTTGCCTATTGCCTGCTTCCCAGAACCTGATTAGCGCATATTAGCTCATTTCGTGAATGTCTGGAAAACCTGCGACCGCTCACTTGATAGATGCCCCAAATGGGTCACGCTCAAAGTCTTCAGATCTTACTACACCTCCAACTGTCTTGCCGATACCGAGAGCAGCTCTGCCCAAGCACCTTAACCCGTTCTGCACCCAAGACCTAAGCCTCTTCGCAAAGTCATACGGATCGATTGTTTTCCCTCCGCTTGCCAGAAACGACATTAGAATCAACAGAGCTTGGTCTGTGTCATCTGTCCATTCGGAAGGCGGGGATGGATACTCATGCTGAGTTTGTTTGGCGCCTGTCAGATGATCGGGGGCTGGGATTTGGAGTGTGAATCGTGGACAGGTGCCATAGAGATCAATAGCTGAGGCATGAGAGCAGTACTCAGTGAATGTTCCGATCGCATCCCCAAGTGCACTTCCTATAATAGCTCCAGCTATTTTTCTCTCGACAGGCATTGTGATATTTAGAGGGACAAGAATTTTGTTTCTGCGAACTTGGTAACCCAGATTACGCGGCTCATCATGATCCAGTAGCGCGCTTCTTTCACGCCAGTGACGCACGTCTCGGGCCATTCCGTATGAGGAGCTACTTCGCGAAGTTATGGTATTGATGCCAGCGTTTTCGTTGGCGCCAAGCTGCGGCGGAACCCGCGAATACACTTCGCAACCCCCACAAACCATCATCCTGATGAACTCACAGCGATGATAGGATGGTCTTCCAACCGGGATAACCGCCGACTCTATTTGTATCTTGCACAGCCCAATCATATCAAACAAAGAGAAAACCAGACATATTTTCACCCATGGCCACTCATTGGTCAGCATCCAACTACTCTATGGAAAGACCAGATGCTTAAAAATGTGCAAAGCCTTTCAAACAGTGTCAACCCCTATCATTCCCAATGCAGGCATTGTTATATCCATGTCAGGAGAACTTTGGTTGGTCACGATCTTTACAGGCAGAGTACCTTCGAAGATTGGTACATTTGATGCCAATGCCGTGGTGCAAGGTGGAGGTTTGATCGAAAGTCTGATTATATGCTAGGCCCAAGTGGGATTTTTACGTCAACTCTGTAGGGTTCTTTCGCAACACGTACCTTAACTTCTACCACTCCTGCCGCGGTCCAAGATGACTCACGTCCAGGTGCGCCATTTCCGAGTTCGCCCCGAAGTATTTGTGCGCCGTCCCCTAGCTGCTCAGCATCATAGACCTCTCCTGAGGATATAACTGTCTCCTTGTATGACGTCTTTTCATAGGCCTTGATCCTAAGCTGCTTTACTAGCTGTAATGTAACGTTTGTATATAGAGCAGCCAGAGCGGGTGATTGAGACTGGATGGTGAGCACAAATGGGATTCGATCACCAGACGCCACGACGAGCGGACAGGGAAGTGCTATCTAAACAAGAGTCGTTTGAGGTATGTGAGATCAATCAACACGAGGTGTTTTACCTTTGCTTCAACATTAGTACCAGGTGATGGTTGATCCTTCGATGGAGGTCTCCCAGCAGGCTTTGGCGTTAGGTGAAACTCCTTCAACGTATCGCACTCTGGCGTCAAGCTATACCGGTTGCGCCCAACGAGAGATGATTGAGTCCTTGTCGGAAAACAACTACGCGGAAGATATAAGATCGGAACTACTAAGCTGTGCAATTTCAGTACAGGATGTTAGACCATGGACGTATATGCGCCGTGAACGAATGAAAAAATCACCTCTCATGCCGACGAAGACCTGAGCGAGACATATCTACTCGGATTCGATAGCGTATCTCGGCCGAGATTCCGGGCAGAAAATGTACAAATGAAGGAGGCAACGAATTGTCGTGATTATCTTCGGTGGCTGGAAATGCCAACGAAAAAGAGTAGTCGGTTGTTGAAGCCGAACCGCTTGTGTACAACGCTAACGAGCGTTTGAATAGAGTACTCTCGACGTGACCGGCAAGAACACCTCTTTCCATAAAGGAAGCTTTGGCTAACCCCTCCAACTAACTTCTTAGTGAGCGACCATGTTATTATCCAGATTGAGCGGAGCTTGAGACTCACTGTAACTTTCAGCCGCTTCACATGCTCTAAACTGGCCACGGAGATATTTCCCTCGACCGCACCTGTGTAGCCATAGCATGGTGTAGATGTAGGCCAAATACGTGATCCCAAATCGAGTTTTATACGTTCGGACTGAAACACATATACGTCTGGAAGATTCACGGGCAGGTTAGACAATGATGATCGAAGCTCCAGGATACGTTCGCCATCGGTCACTGAGGGGCTATATGGAGGTGAGGTGGGCGTGGAGTGACTGGAATTGGCGTAAGAAGGCGCAGCCATGGCGAGAAGAGCTTCGACTATTGACAAACCGGATCTCGGTAGAGGAAGAGTCGAGCGTGGTGTTCGGAAAGTCGGCTCAGATGGGACTTAAAACAGAATCTCTGGCGCGTGTTTCGTCGAGTCATTCGCTTTTGACCGAGCGTCCCACGGGTATAACGTATGTCTTGATACCCAATTACTCAGCGAGGCACCACAATGTAAAATGGCATCATAGCACCACAGTACATGCATTCCGGCTTGACTATCTTGAGTCAACTCAAGTAAATATTCACCAAGAGACATACGGAAGCTGGTCACACCAGAATGTCATGAACCTTGGAGCTATATCATGATCAGCGTTAGGGCGGGTTTGAAAGCAATGTTCGGTGTTTATTGCACCAAGCATATACAAACATACTGCAGGGCCAGGTGTGGCTTCTCCTAAACTACAGGATTAGCAAATACTATCAGATCCAATGAAATCCCGTGCGAGTAGCATGCCCTTTCCGGCTTCATCTTACACGACAACTATATCACAATACTGAATTTTATTAACCAATACAATCGCTTGATATAGAGAGTATATCGAAAACCGAAAACCTGAGCATTTCAAAACATAGCGTATCTCGTAAAGCAGCGTTCGTGAAGATTTGATATCCTAGGCGTTTATTCATCGTACTACAGATCGGCCGAAAGCAATTAGGTTGTGTGAATGAGAGCCAATTAGATGCGCCCCATACCTGAATGTCCATGGAACTGGGCCATGGGGTAACCATCCCCTTATTACTCAAGTACATTGTCTGCTGGGTTCCGTGAAGGTCTTGCTTGAAGCTAACCAACGTTGTTCAGTTAGACCGCACCGTCACCAAGGTAAGCACACGTACGATCGGAGTTTGCCAGAGGCGCCTGGTGCACGGCGAACATTCTTAAGCTTGAAAACACTCTTGATTACAGCCGGCATCGTCTAATGAAAATATTGTAAGGACATCGTTGATAACGAGGGTGTATGCTCTTACCTTTTCAGTAAACTCGTCGCCCATGCATTTGTGCATTCCGTAACCAAATAGATTATAATCTAGTCTAGGACGCTTAGGATTGATCTTTAGAGGATCCGGGAATGCCTTCGGCTAGACAAGTTTAATGCGTCAGTTAACTGCTTTGATCTGTACAAAGATTACCTACGTCAAGATTCGAATTGGCCAAGCTAACAAACAGCCTATCGTCCTCGTCAAGATGAAGTGTATTCTTGCCATCTTGCAGAACGACATGCTTATTCACGTCGCGGAATACGCCCGGGGCCTGAGGATGGAGGCCTGTAATTTTTGACGTCGGTAACGATTCAACGGGGGGGGGGAGGTTGCCCTTCGTCAAGACTTACGCATTGCCTCACGGACGTAACCAGCCAACAAGTCATCGCCCTCCGCCGACTAAGGTTTCCAGTAATCAGCATATTGGTAGAGGTATTGATCTTGTGGTATATACTCACATCTTGGAGAGCAAGCTCACTAATAATCTTCCTCTCGGCTGTACGCTCGTCATCAAGGTAGAAGTCCACAATGTGTGTTGCCGCCTGAGCATAATTCGATACACTCGCAATCATGCACCCAAACACATTATATACGACCTGTTTGATCGTCAAGTCGCCCTTGTTCTTGAACAGACTGGTCAGGAAAGCTTGGGCTCCATCGTCATCCCCATAGATGCCGCTGAAGACCCAGGCTTTGAGACCAGCGATGGAGAAACTCTGTTAAACTTATTAATCGACGTGGTCGCAAATAAGCTTGCATCACATACGTTCTGAGAAGCGATGGCTTCTAAGTGCCCTTCAATAATACCCATCAACTTTTCGGCGGCCATCGTAGCCCCAGCACGCAACTGCCACCCGTTGAGAGGCTCGACATTTAGGAAGATATAGCTGGAGCTAATGTCAAGCAGACGACTCTGGGTAACAAATCTGGGCACTCACGTAAACACCACGGTCATGAGCTGGTACATTTCCTGCTCTGTGATTAACCCATCCTCATTTCCTTTGCACTTGAGTGGCAGCCCCGCCTAAAGGCAAATGATCGCTTAGTCTGGGTTCCGGTATAAACAATGTTGCCACATACCAACTCTTGCGAGACCCAGTGCACCGGCACAAGATTCAGCACATCTCGTACAATATCTACGGTACGCGTCCTGCTCTTCGACATCGAGAACGATCTATCTTTAATAAGCTCGGTCGTCTTGGCCCCATACCACAAGGTCTGACGCTGGATGGCCTCGGATGTCACCATAACCTTGTGCATCTGAATCACGTTTGAGTAAATTATTTAGCAACAGGCAATCAAACGGCAGGTCACTCACCATACTCATGTCTTTCTTGTGTTCGGCTGGGTTATCCATGGCGAGGAAGAAGCCATACCCATCTGTCAAACCCTTCATGTGGGCCTCATACGTGCCTCGGTAAGTTTTGGGATCGCCTAATACTTGACGCACGGCCGCGTACGAGTTGATACTGATAATTTCGCGCGCTTTTTTCGGCCTTTCGAAATCATACTGACCCTCTATCTCAAGGTCAGTCAAGTGTTCCTTCATCCGGCTTGGAACCATAAAGGGGAACAGCGCATAGACCGAGTTGAAGGTATAGTGTTCGGGTAAGTTTCGCATAAGGATCTTCGAGAGAACACTTCCAAAGCCGCCATTGTTCACATCGCGCTGGCAATCTTGGAAACCCCAGACGGTAAAGTTTTGAGGAGTAAAGTCGTGCGTTAGGAATCGGTCGCCACGCCTGAGGAAAAGGTCAGGTCATGTTATAGGATAAGCAACGGTAGGAACATACGTGAGTGCGACTGCATCGGCAAGAATCGCTCGGCTGATGGTGTATCCAGGGCAAAGACCTGCGCCAGCAACCACAGGCTTGGCTTCTTCGGCTTGCATACCCACATATAGCTCGAGGTAATCGGGATGTCCGTACAAACCCATGGCAGCCTCGTAGATCTCCTGACGGGGATTCCAATCTTTGAAGCTCTTGTACGCTATTATCATCATTCAGTACCGTGCCCAAGGTGGAAAAATGCCAGCTCACGTTTGAGACCGATGAATTTCCTAAACTCGTTGAGCTATATATAACTATCAGCGAAGTTCCCTCTCGTGGCCATGGACTACTGACTGTGCAAACACCCCATTTCCGCGCCTGCTCAATTCCAAGAATCTCAACCATCTTCATGACCTCGGGGGTATTCCTCGCAGAGAAAGCTCCCGACACATTTTCCGTCGCATCATGCAGAATCTGCGCAAGGTCTTCGTCGTGGAACCTGCCTGTCTTGGGGTCTCGTTGAAGAAACTTGCCGTATTTGCTGGAGGTGCGGGAATAAGCACACAACAGAACAAAAGCACATAAAATCGACAAACTTTTTGAATGTCCAGTTCGTGACCTGCTGGATCTTTGGCAACGTCTTGTCGTCGGCCAGCTTTTGCTGAAAGTCCATCCATGTGATCTAAACAGCCCTCTCAGTATCATATTCAAACATGATAGAACGCTACATACCGAGTGGGGATCCTTTCCTCCAAACTGCTCGCTCATCATTGCTTCCGTCCAGGTTTCGTCGGCAGCACTCAAAGTAGCATGCCAGCGATACAGCAGGTTGAATTCGACGCTGCATGCGTTACCCTGCCCTCGTCCTACGATCTGATGATCGCCCCCGCGAATCTCCTCCAAGGGGTTGAGCGAATACGAAGAACCGTAGCGTGTAAGACCAAGGATGGCACCGATGTAATCGGAGACGATGACGTTCATGAAGAAACCACAGTTGATGAGCCTCGCGGTATTGAACAGGACATGGTCTTGTTCTTCGAGTGGGTTTCGAGGCATCCAAGCTATAATCAAATACGTTGGTGACAAGTTGATAATAACGAGAGAAGGGACTCACGAGCGTTCGCGCCCGATGCATGTCCCAAGAACTTGGACGCTGTGGGAGAGGTAAGGGTAGTGCTCACGCTGCTGCCCTCAGAGAATATCGAACTGGACATCGACTGATCGGTTGAGTCGGTCGAGCTACGATGATGGCCATGTGCTCCAGGATGCCCACTCGGATAAGTGTATCCGTTGGTATGATCATTCGTACCAGCGTGTGCGTGGGCAAAGGCACATCCGACGCTTTGACCAATACCGACTGTGTGAGCGCCCGATGCTGGACTCTGTTTCTTGAGGACTTCTGGATCCTTGAACTTGCCGTTCTCGTTGATTTGGTAGAGTTTCGTTGCGATATACTATTATTGAACCACATCAGTATTATTCGCCTTATATCATAATCGGGATACCCACATTGTGATTCCTACAGAACAACACCAGCAATGCGCTTACGGCAGGGGGCATCAACAAGAGACGATTCTCCGCAAAGACGTCTTCATGTAAAAGACCAGTACCATCCATACGCCGGACCCTTTTTTGTGCTTCCCAGTCATGACCGTACAGAGGAGAGAGGTCGAGGTACGAGGAAGTGTCGTTTATAAACGGTGATTCGGGCGAGGTACTGATAACAAAAGTGAGAAGAGGTTAGTTTGAGACGATACCACTTGGTATTGTTGGAACAAACCGGAACAAACTGTGTATAATCAACACGGCAAAAGAAAACAAGAGCGAGCTGACTCCAGCTGGGTGCGGCTTTCCACCCTTTGTATCTCGTCGCAGGAGTGCCTCAAAAACGAGCTCGGGTGAAGGAAGATTCGCAGGTGGGATCGGGGTTGTGCTCTACGCCGAAGACTAAATTGAGTACGACTAATATCGATAGCCGCCCAACTTACCTGAACGCTGCGCGCGTACGGGGTTTTGGCCTTGCCCAAATCGGGAATCAAGGGATTGTTTCCGCTGCCGTCGGGAGTTCGGAACTGTGCCGCCGGGCCGACGTATGTTGCAGGAGGGTGAGGCAAATCGGCATACACTACATCCAGTCAGTCAGAGGAGGTGCCGAGGACATGTATTGAACGCTTACGAAGTTTGATGACAGCATCCTGGATCTTTTGCTGAATGACAGAGCCCGGCTCGGTTCGGCTAAGTGCAACGAGGACGACTTCGAGCTGCGTAGACCGTCGATGAGCCTGCGAACGCGGATACAGGAGCTACATTTCCATACCGCCATATCCCTGTCGTCTAACCCTATAGTTTTTCCGTTGACCAACGCATCGAGAATTGCATCCTAGCGCAATGCACACTATAAGTCCGACGATCGGGAACGAGAGCCCCGTCGATTCACACGTACCATGGTAGGAAGTGTCGAGTCTGTGAGAGGACCTCGTTTAATCTGGTCTCGCAAGTCTTGAAGAGCCTGAGCTAGAAACTGCTTTTTGTCTTTACGGTTATACTAACGCGTAGAATCATGTCAGAACTCGAGATCGGAGCGAGGGAGTGCACGATGTACCATGGAAGCCGCAGCTTGCGCGTCGGAGAGCCCATCTCGCGTCTCGGGCAGGGGACGCGTCGACAAGCGTATGGTGTCCAGCCCATCGATGACCTTGGTGAGGGCCGCGCCGATTGCGTTCTAAAATACGATGAATAAATTGCAGAAAATTCGACAGTGTGGCGCACCTTGACGGTCTGAGCCATGGTGGATGAAGAGCGAGCGAGTTCCGAGGCAGGGGGTGTTATATGCTGCTGCTTTCGACTTGCCCAAGCCGGCCCAGTGATCTCCACGCCGGGTACACGCGCGCCGGAAGCTGGTGCCTGGCTTCGATAACAGATCCCCTAGCATTGGTCGGCCGACAAGCGCTGGGCGGTCCATCATCTTCCTTTTTTGTCGGTGTTATCATCGCCGGAGCCTACTTTTGTGGTTCGATCTTGCGCACTTCACTGGAGAAATCTCTCGGCTAGCACTGCGCAACACCAGCGTCTTATGTCGATGCCCTTTTGTGTTCAAACACATCACTGTATCGACGTCGAATCGCTCTTGCTATCACCTTCCAAGGCGTCGTTCAGACATGGCTATCGGTTTACGTTTATTTCCGACAGCCGGATCAACTCCTCGATGATACATCACTGTCAATCAACTAGAGAATCACGCCTGCCTCCACTCCGCCGCCCACCAGTTGGAGAACGTTGAACCTGAATCTTTCGTAAAAAGGTGCATATTCGTCAACAAAGTCATTACTCACGTGCCACATCGAACGCGAGGCATTGTAGCCCGATAAGGAAATCCTCGTGTCGATTGCCGCTCATTCAGTTTCGTCTAGATTCCTTGCTGTGTAATCGGGACCGTTCCCCAGAAGGAATAGTGGCAGAGTGATACTTGCGCTGTGTCTCGCCACCCCCTCGTTCTATGAGTTCCTATCTTGCCTAGATACATACGAGCGTGTACGCATAGGGTAGTGCTGACCAAATTTGATAGTAACTCGAGCGCTCAAGAACATGCAATAAACGATTCTCATATCTTCGCATATAGTCCTTCTCATGTTCTGGGCGCCAATTCTATCTTTATGCCTAACCCTTTGGTTTCACTGATTCGCCAGCACTTGCCTATATGCTTCTAGGATGATCCCGGGTCAAAACCACGAGCGTAACTCCAAAGGTTATTTATCTTCGTCAATATCTTGTAACAGAATGCCATTTCTCAGCGTCTATCATCATTTGGGATCCAAGCAACGGAAAGATCTCCCCATACGTCTTTTGCCCTTAACTCACAAATTGTCACAAGCAGTTATATCATCGGTTATCAATGGCTTCAAACAACTAATATACGAGTGCACGGATAGCAGGATTTGCGCGCGAGAGACACCTCACAGCTGCCTGCATTTTGCTGCCTGGTTGAATGCTGTCACAGTATCCACTTGAAATGGGTTTATATATTCGCAGACCGGGCTCTAAAGAATAAAGGGCGTCGCGCAAGCTTGTATGCGTCGTTGGCAGACTACGTAGCATAGAAAATTCCTGAAATAATAATATCACAGACTTAATGGGCCATACAAGCTGTTGTTTTCTTCGTACAAGAGATTCAAGATTCAACAAAAGCTTGTCAAAGAGTTGCAGACGAACATCTCATATAGCAATCTGACGCCGCTCATTCTTTTTTACTTCTTCGATCCGTTTGAGAGAAATTGAGCGGGAAGATACCTCTACATTCTTAACTTCTTGAAGAAAGATGCGGTGGCTACGGTGGATTTACTCGCGGTGAGTCTATTTCGCTCGTGTTAACCCAACATGCTTGACTAATAAACCTACGTCCCATAGGAGACTAAGGCTAGTTTGGTTGTTGGTAGGCTGAACCCCAATTCTAAAAGGAGATCACAAAATATCCCGAAGCTCTTGTCAAGAGGTGGGAAGAGGCGGAAGAGGTTAGGATACCAACGCAGCCAAACCACCTAGTATGTCCGTTATCAACGCACCAGACCCGCCCCCCAATCACCCCAGTTAAAGAACGAAAGCCAAACTTGATTCGCAGGCCCAACATATCGTCGTCGTAACCCTCGACGTGATCTCTACCTTCACTAGAGTTTCCCTTGCCCGGGCTGCTGGTTGCAACAACTGAGCCCACTGGTGCTACCGGTAATACATACCGAACTCCAGCAACATCTTCAGATCAATATGGCTTTCATGCATTCAAAACCGATGCGGCGAAATGTCGCCTAGAGGTGACAAAACACGAGACAGGTGTCTGAAGCTATCGTACGATGCGACGGTTATCGATTCCGTTGGATTTTTTTCAGCGACTAAGCAGATCCTTGAACAGGTCAAATCCGTTCAGTACGATGTATAATCAGAGTGTGACGGCGTTGGCAAAGAGTACAACTGAAATGTATGTCAACTCTATTTCAATGTGACGAACAAGAAGAACTCGGAGCTACGGACTGTAATTAGTTGTAAGTGAACAGATCGAAGTCGACCGTTTCTTAAAGATACGCCGCTTGGTCAGTTGCAAACTGTATACTTATATCACTCAGTCAATGGCGAACAGAGGCTTCCGCCAGCTATAATCCAATATGCTTCAACGAATACCATCAGAAAAGGGGCGACTTGAGGCAGTATATACACTTACGTGCAAAAGAAACAAGCCACCCCAGGTTTTGTAATTACACCGCATACATGGAACAATGTATGCGGTGTAATCACAAGACCTGGAGTGAGTCGTTTCTTTTGCACGTAAGTGTAACAGCGATTCCGACATAACCATTCTTTTACCTCCATGACGCTGAAATATATGGCATCGATATAGTTATCGCACTGGAGTTTCGTCAGCTTTGTGGCCACGCCTAGGTTTGAGATCAAAGTTGACGGCAATTTTGTTGCTCTCGACAGCCTCCATGCCAATCGCACAAAAGACACAACAGAGAGAATCGAGATGCAGCCGTTCAGGAACTGGTGGGGAAGGTTCACTAAGCAAGCAATGAAGACGATCAAATTTAAATAAGACGGGGGTGAGGACTGGTAAAGAGTGGGGCAAGTGTTCTTTGATAGCTGGAAGCAGATTCAAATTAGGTCTTGTAGTGCTAGAAATTCGAAGGTATAACGAAGCCCTCCATATTGATTACTATGCAAAGGTTCTAATCTTACATCAGATAAATAGCCAGAAATGCATCAACTCCCACTTGTTGAAAGTAAAACAATAGATTTCGGATAGTAGTAGATAAATATCGCTTCGTCTAATCAACAAGAAAGGTAAGCGATTTTATGGGAGGTATTAGGTGCTTCAACTCACTAGCTAGCCGGGTGAATACAAATATACAAACCGGCCCCTCCCCCTTATGGCCTTTCATGGATCGTTTTGGTCTTTATTTATGCTATACATGTAATATTCTGCTCGCTTTGTATCGTTCATGATTTGTCGGATTTGAACTCGCATATCCTTCAATGTAGGAGGGTCAGCTCGTGAGCGGGTCGTATAAGTCCAACACCACAAAACAGCAGATAGTTGATCCGGCGACAGTGCGTAGATTACAACTACCATTCCCTTGGCAGGATCACTTCCGTTCAGACCTGTTAATTTGAAGGTATCGGTGGTGCAACAAAAAAGACTCACTAGGCTCGAATCACCTCTTGAAGTCTGACGCACAAGGTCATCTGAGCATCAGGGTAAGAGATCCAGTTGAGACGCTCCATGCCCAACATATAATCGCCGCTACCATACGGAACGTCCAAATTAAACACGAGCGCCCCACGCATTCGTGTCGATATAAATTTTGAGTGCTGAGAAGTGTATTGGTGCGGCAATCAGCCAAATAATGATCCAGAACCAGTAAACATATGGACTGAGCCATGCAAAGCAATAGACGGCTTACCGCAAATTTCATTATCCCCTCATGATCCGCTTTCATAATTTTGAAGTTAGCGCGTGCTCGTTTGGTTGCCTGATCGTTACTCCCGGTGTCACACCATATAAGGCGCTGAGATGCGGGAGCATGCCGTCCAAATAAGGCGACAAGCGCTGGAGTAAGTTGATCGTACACAGTCTTCCTGATTATCCCCGTCTGTAAGCTACAATGCAAAAGAAAGAGAAGTCAAACAGACGTACTTCCCGATTGTGTTGCTATTCACCACTCCTTGAAGCAAAGCATTGCTGACGTCCAGATTGAAGCCACCAGCAAACTGAGGTGCACCATAAGTCATCTGAGAGGCTCCTGGTGCTGATGCGGCTGAGATTGAGGCCATTTCAGCAACTGAAAGGTGGTTCTGGGCGGGTGCACGAAGGCCGCTTGCGAACAGAGGAAGAGGGGTATATTGGCTGACACAGTGCTGTCGATGGGTCGCCCAGAGCTCTTTCTAGTAAACAGCGCGGTCGAAATGCGCCGTTTGAGCAGGTGGCAAAATTTAGTATGCCTGCTTAGGCAAAGTACTTTGATTCATGTGGATTGTACAGCATCATACCTGACACTCGGGCGAACAGCTGGGGCGGGTAAATTAGCGTGCAGATCTTTCACGGAAGAACCCGCGTGATACTTACTACCACATTTTTCGGCAAACCTGGCACTGTCGGGCTTGAGGGGTATCCACAAGATGATAAAACGCCGAACCTTGCATATGAGGACAGGCCTTTGGCGGAGGACCAGACCGTAGTGCATATGCATTCAAGCCGCGTGAACCGGATACATAATTGAACTCTTCTGGGGATAAATCTTTGATTTGCTCCATTACTGGATTAGAGTCGGTTTTGTGTGTCCACGATCCACGTGATCCGGTGCTTCGAAGGAAGGGAAATAGATAGGTTCAATAGCAGAATCACCTCGTCCAGAATTGAGAGCACCACGATATATATACAGTACCTGGGCGCTGCAAGCTGCCCATGCTATCCTTCGATTACAGTGGAGATGTCAACAAATCTTGCCACTGACTCAATGACTGACACGAGCCCTGAGAATGACAATATGTCAATGTACCGCGCATTCTAATTTTTTTCGGCCCTCGCGCACCCCAGTCTTTTCGCTGTACGACTGAGAGAAACGTAGGTGGCACAACCCGTAGTAAATACCTGGTGGGGAATCAGTGCCCATACGATCACGTGATCTGATGGAAGTCTATCAGCCCAACGACCACGCGTAGCCGAGACCGGCGCCACGACACGTACTACCCTCGTAAGACCTTGCAAAATAAACAGGAACTAACACTTAATTCGAATCATTTTCAGACACGACCTTTAGCACATGAGATGATAACATGTCCTCGACATTTCGCCTTCCCCACGGATGGCACCCTACCATTATCGTTTCACAGGTAACGTGCATCAGCTTTTTGTTGTTCAGAACTAACCCATCCTCAAACACAGATCATCGCCCTCCAATGTCTACACTACCTTGTTCTTTCACTCCTGATTCCGCCGCTTCTCACCCTTTTTGCCGATCCTTATGCACTTGCGTATGAAGGAGGAGCCGCGAATGTGGCTATGGTGATGGATTGGCGCGAAATGGTTGGAAGAAGTACTATTCGCGGAGCCGGAGGTCGCGGCTGGACAGGCTTTAGCGGAGCATGGAGTGGCGGGATGAAACTGGGCAACGATGTCAACCCTGCCGAACAAGGCGAAGGCTGGGTAATCGACCCAGTCCGAAGCTGGCTGATTTCCCTGTGCTGGTTGTTTGCGTCCACCGCAGAGTGAGTGCCAAGCAAACAGATTTATTTTCGTGTGACTGTGATTGACCACTCGCATTAAACCCAGCGTATACTTTCTCTACATCTTTGTGCGACGTCCAACGCATATCCTCGATTTTGCCCTGACTCTTGTCTTGAACCACATTATCTTGACGACTTACTACGCTCGATCCCTCCCCACCGCGTTGTTCTTCTGGCTGGTTATGACACTCGGCGCAGTAATATCAGTCGTGGGAGCCGAGCAACTGTGTGTGAGACGGGAGATGCAAGAAGGGATTGACATGGGTCCAGATGAGCCAGAAGAGGAAGTCGAGATGGGACGTCGGGATTGAAATAGACGCTAAGTGGCTGCATGGATTCTGTGATATCTTCATCCAATATTTATTTTGAGCTCGGAATGCGGAAAACAAATGGATTTCGTTTATTCAATCCCGCTAAGTCCGGCTTGGGATACGTATCCCATTGGTATCCCGACAATAATACAGGGGATCTAGGAAACATTTGCCACCCAACTCGGGGGATCTGAGCTGCCGGTTAGCTTGCGTTTCGGAGTGATGTGCGTGCCCCTATCTACAATTTCATTCTATTATCGTTGGCCATCGCTCTTCCACCATTCAATCGTACTCTGGATCTTTATCGGATATGAATCCTGCGCGTTCTGGTACATCAAATTTAGCGAGACGAGTTTCGATAGCACTCCGCGAACGCATTTTTGGGGCCCCATGGAGTGGCGGGGCAAGTTTCAGGATAACACAGGGCTCGCCTAGTATGACTCTGCTCTTGCATTTTGGACTCTGGACTCAACCGCCATCTTCGAAAGGGGATCGGCTAGCGCAAATCCTGTTCCCGACCTCCGCCGCGCCAAACTCTGCCCCATTCTCGTCCTTGGACAGAAGATGATTGATTACTTGGCTCATAGCTCGCTCTCCATTGGCGATCTAGCCGCCGGTTCCGAATAACCTCTGCATCTTGCCGAGATTCCCAGACCTTGTCCCCGCAAACATCTATCGATTTCGTCCTGCTGGCAATCACCAGAGGCCACAGCTCAATGAGAATCTATCATCAGAGGATAAAGTTGGATATCTAGGCGATCAGACAACAGTAGGTTAGCGTGTCGGGCTCTTAGTGGCCCATCGGCCCGGTTGTCCCTTATTTGACTTGGATGTTAACTTTGGGATCCAGGGACGCAAAGTCGGAAGTGTACATTTGAGGGTATGTTACGTTCATAGTGGGTACCATTTCAATCGAATTCTCGTCTTCGTAAGTGAGCTCGCATTTCACCTGTTCATTTGGACAAATTAAAAAAAAAGGATCGTCCATTGTCGATCGGACTCTATGCGAGCCACAACCGCATGACCGCTCATCTCAACAAACCCTAACTGTGCTCACTGAATACACCGTTCGATACACACGCGCCATGACGTTTTTCGGTGGAGGTTGCATGGCTGTGCGACAGGATGAGAGAAGGTACAAGCTTCGCATGAGTCCTGGACACTGTGAACGGCTTTATCACGTCATTGCTCCGCCTGGACACCGTATATTTCGGCCGATGTCCCTACTAGACCCCTAAACTTTGAGGAACGAAATATCGATTTACGTCTTGATTTCGAACAGGTGGTCCAGTTGGTTTTCTCTTTCTGGAGAGGTACAGGCGCGCATAGACCGGTCATGAGGTTTAGAAGATCGGATTGGACGGTGAGCTTGTTGTTTCTTTCGTACTAGTCTTATGATTCAATCTTAATTAAAGTTAAGTTCAAGTACATCGGCCCTTTCGCAAGCGAGAAACGACACGAAAATGCTCTAGAGATCAGCTATTCCTTCTGGGTCCTTTTCTTTTCGTTTGCTACTTGGCATTAATCATGCCACGGACACGAGGCAGTTTATCCGGACATCCCTGTCCCCGCCTCAATATCATGTGCACCATTCTGATCTTTGATTTATACAAAACCTGACGGCGCCCACTGTTTCAAGACGGTAGCTTACGTATAACGTGGCGAGACGCCACGCTATCCCTTGATTCTCAAAGACAGCCACGCGGGCTGAAATGAAAAAAGGCCCGGACCGCCCAGCACAGCGATCAATACAATTCCAGCCATTCGCTTTGTCTGCATCAACGTGAATTCGTATTATATTACCCGGAACGAAGGTTACATTGATTCAGCGTGTATTCCACGCGTTGGTTCTTATGTTCGAGGAGGGCTTGGTAGAGATTCATCGAGACGGGACTGATGCTTGGGTCGAATCTTTCCTTGGTACCATGAAAAAGAAGACACGCTCTCTATTTTTCGATCTACTAGAATCAAAAAAAAGATATAGATCTAACATAACCACGAGGATTGAAATCGGTTGATAGAGGTAAGAAATGCGACAGTGGGCCCCTGGTCCCTTTTCCCTATGCTCATAGGCGACGGCGAGATTATGTGTATTCGCGCACCATCAACTCGAGAAGCCACCAAACAAGGATCCAAGAAAATCCTCACACAAAAGAGAAAAAGCAGACACGACTGCAACCGTCATCTCGGTGCATACCGGACCCAGCCAGTAGTGAACAAATGACCATGAACCCCGGTCATTACCCGCGACGCCGATCCTTGCTGTCTTTCACACGAGCCGACGCAGCCCGAGTTCCTTCTGCAACGTTCTACGCGCGAGTCAGCATACGTATACCCCCCACGCTCGGACATCCCATCGGACGCCGAGCTGGGCGCTTGGTAAGAAAAGGGGGGATGGCGCTTCGCCATAGGGGCCGATTGGCTCGGCAAGAGTCATGCGCGTTTGGGTCGGTGAGTGGCGGTGGTGGCGGCAGATGATTGCCGTCCAATGGGAAGATATGTATTATAGGGGCACGAGGCTATCCAGTGTAGGAACCATGATGACTCGCAGCCGGCCACTGGACAGATCACGTCGGGCAGGGCGGGATAGGATCCCCATGCGTGTGCGTACACTGGTCAGACGAGCTCTGTGAACCCGGCGTTTTGTCGAGAACTCAGACGAGCTCAGATTTTCAGCAACAATCTCAGTAGCGTACATGTGACAGATCAAGCTCTCAGCCGACTCCGATCCCGAGCCAGATTTGCCGTGTTCAAATGGCTGGACCGACAGTCCAGCCAATGTGTGGAGCGGGCGGGAAAAAAAGAGGTCCAGGAAAATGTATACAGTGGACTAATATAGGCGGCACATTACGTTGAAATGTCAGACGGAAGAGGCAAGAACGCTGGTAAATCCCGCGTGCTACGATTCGGGGATGCGATCCGTCTGAGAAATGCACGTCTGAAACATGAAGGGAAGAACGGAAAGTCCAATTGCGGGTGTGTGAATTGAATATCGGCCCTGGGGATGCTGATCCGCGCCTGGTGTGGTCTGTGTGGTGTGGTCACCACAGGCGGCGCTGGAGGCGGGAAGTACGGCGAGTGGGGGGAGAAAGTTCATGGGAGACGCACGGCCTATCCGAAGCGCGATCTGGATATCGGGGGAGATGTGGGGAATTGGTCATGCCGGCGATCGAAAGGCTAAGCCACGAATCCACACAGGTTCCAGCTCACCCACGGCTTTTCCAAGCTTCACACGACCGAGTCAAATCTGGGTGTCTGGTATTAACACCAGACAAATAGATCTGAATTAGCGTTCGAGATTCAGGGTCGGGCCAACAACACGAGGGTGCCCTGAAGCTGTCTCACATGCGCGGTATAAGACTCGCTCGCCTCCGCCCCCGACTCGCCCATTCTCTTCCCTTGCCTCCTTCTCCCGCACCCCCTAGTTAGACGCCTGTTGTACCGTAGAGAATGGAGAGCTTGAAAGGCATGCTGTACCCCGGGTCCAACGCCCTGCAGGACACCCTAAGACTTGTCGTCATTGGCGGCGCTGTTGAGACCGCGCGCCGCACCGCTTACTCTGGCTGGAACGCGTTTGTCGATTCCTTGTGCGTAGGCTCGTTTTCTCGCCCGCCCCACTTTTTTTTGCTGACGGATGAGCTGGCACGGTTAGCTTTCTTACGGCTACCTTTACGCAAGATGATTAGTACGTCGCTCCCAGCACGGCTTGTTTCCCACTACTGACCGTGTCGTGCGAAAAAAAAAAGTCCCTACGACTGGGTGATGCACTGGCTCTCCAAGCAGGTACGCAGCGCGCTGTTTCATGTATCAAGCGCCGCTCATGTGTTGTTTTTCATTTATCAGCCTGCGTGGAGTCGTTCACGAGAGTTCGAGGTCGGGACACGTAGCGCCGAATCGTCGCGCATGGGAATCAAGACCCCGACCGACCAGGAGCTCGAGGAAGACGACGAGTTTGGCAACGCGGAAGAGGACGAGCAGCTCGTCCACGGCCGGCGAAAACGCAAGGTGGCGTTTATGCCGTCGCCCGGTGAGCATCCACCTCCGGTCTTTTGTCCTGCTTGGTTCTCACAGTTGATCTATCAGACACGACCCACAATATCTACTACCGAGGCCATTGGCTGCGCGTGAGGATAACCCCCAATCAGATTCGCCACTGTGCTGACAGCGGGTCCGTGTATAGATTACTCGCACCGCCATTCGGGAACAAGGCGGACGTGGCGAGCTCAAGATTAGCGTCGTTGCGCGGAACAATGCCGTGATCAAGAAACTCGTACTTCAGGCCAAGGCGGAGTATGAGCAGGACATGGAGCACCGAGGTCAGTTTCAACTGCATTTGCATATTCACGATAAGACTGACAACACGACCAAATAGTCCACATCTTCCTCGCTGATCAGTGCGTATTATGTAATAAATCGACGATGGCTTATTCACATACACATCGTCGATCGTTTTATTAGGCACGGTGGATGGCGTTGGAACGGTGCCCGCCAAAAGCGACCGATGTCCTCGATTGTGCTCGAGCCAGGCGTCAAGGACATGCTCCTTGCCGATGCAAAGGATTTCCTGCGCAGCGAAGACTGGTACGCCGAGCGAGGTACGTTTTGCCCATCACTCGTAGCTTTTTGGAAATTGAGCGATCCGCAGGTATTCCGTTCCGACGTGGATACCTTCTTCACGGTGTTCCCGGGAGTGGCAAGACTTCTCTCATTCATGCCCTCGCCGGAGAACTCGGGCTCGATATCTATGTCGCTAGTCTCAGCATGAAGGGGTAAGCTCCATGCGATCCGCATGCTTGGGGCGATGCTCACGTTCTCACCAGGATGAGCGATAACACCCTCGCCAATCTCATGGGCCGTATTCCTTCGCGCTGCATTCTTTTGCTCGAGGATCTCGATGCGGCCTTTACCCGCGGAACTTCTCGTGACTCCAAGTCGACCGGCGCTCCCACCACGACTACGACCAAGACTGAAACCACCAAAGAGGATCCGAACACGCTCAGTCTGAGTGGGTTGCTCAACAGCTTGGATGGTGTTGCTGCGGCCGAGGGTCGCCTATTGTTTGCCACCACGAACCACATTGA
The DNA here is from genome assembly GCA_016906575.1 of Ceratobasidium sp. AG-Ba. NCBI lineage: Eukaryota > Fungi > Basidiomycota > Agaricomycetes > Cantharellales > Ceratobasidiaceae > Ceratobasidium > Ceratobasidium sp. AG-Ba. The sequence continues at coordinate 1,354,418 of CP059611.1, read as the reverse complement.
GCGTCTCGACCCGGCCTTGTCCCGTCCTGGCCGAATGGATGGTACGTGTATTTCATATTTCACCTCGACATTTGGCTGATGTCGATCGATTCGTAGTCTGGGTCGACTTTAAGAACGCCTCTCGATGGCAAGCCGAGGAGATCTTCAAGAACTTTTTCCCATGCAAGCCTGCTCCTGGTTCCGAGGCTGAGAAAAAGGCCGAGGAAGAGGCCGCGGCCGCTGCTGCCGAGTCGGCCGACACCAAGCGACCTGCTCACCGCCGCCGTACCAAATACGTCGTCCCTCTTCTCGAGGCAGAGGAGATTGCGGTCTTGGCCAAGAAGTTCTCCGAGAACATTCCCGAGGATGAGATGAGTGTGAGTACGGCTAGTTGAGATGTGTGGTATGTATTTCATCTAGGTGATAGGTCGCGAGCTTGCAAGGCTACTTGTTGAAGAACAAGACTCGTCCGAGGGAGTGTGTGGAAGAGGTCGCGGCTTGGATCGTCAAGGAGCGTGAGACCAAGGCTAAATTGAAGCGTGAGAAGGAGGAAAAGGAGAAACAGGAAAAGGAAGAGGTATGTCCCCAGTAGTTTGTTTCCTATAATACCATCTCAGTATAATTGCCACAGGCTGAGGCCAAGGAGAAGAAGGAGCGTGAGGAAAAGGAAGAAAAGGAGCGCAAGGAGCGGGAAGAGAAGCGAGAAAAGCGGAAAAAGGAAAAGCAGGAGCAGCTTGAGAAGGAGCGCAAGGCCAAGGCCGAGCAGGAAGTCGTAGGTTGCCTGACTTGTATGGTCGAATCGGTGCTTACCACGACCGCTCCTGTCAACTCCAGAAAACCCTCCGACGCAAACCCCGTCTCTCCACCGCACCTACACCCTCATCCACTGTAGTTTCCACCCCGGTTTCAACCACAGACGTCACGGATAGTGATGACAGCGACGAGAGCGATGCGGAAGAAACGAAAAAGGAGAATGCTTCGACGACTAGTGCTGCGACTGATTCCGCCAAGTGGGTAAACGTCAAGAACGGATCGACTTCTGCTGCCCCGGTTTCGACCGAGGGTATCATTGAGACTGTGGCTGAGAGCGTGGCGAGCATCCAGATTTAAGCGACACCCTTTTTTGGCTTGATGCTCGTCGGTGCTCGTGGCTTTTGTGTGCCTTGAGGTTTACTGTCCCCCTGTCTCTGTGTGACTTGGTTAAGGTCGAGCTTGCTCGCCCTCTGGTTTCCTTTTTTTTCTATCAACCCCCCAAGATCCAACCACCTATCCTCCCCTTTTTTTTCTGCACTCGTTTTTTGGTCCTATCTTTTGATGCCAACCCCAACGGTTTTTCATGTGCTGACGACACTCGCCTCGGATCTTTCTAAACTTCAAAAAATGACTTTTTTTTTTTACGATCTCAAGTGTATAGACACCACCCCGCATATCCGTCCTGCTCTGTTTGTTGTTTTGTTGATCTGTGTTTCGTATGTCTGATAATCTCTCTCTGTGAATGCATCGGTATCTTTGGGTAACATACAGGATCGGGCTGTGTGCGCAGTCTAGTCTCAGTGTTTGCGCAGGCTTTGTTTGGAAATAAGCTTGTCCTGTGTCGGCTCTTCTGCGAGGGATCCGATGCTACCACTGCATCGGCAGTCTCGTTCCGGGCCCGGTCTGCGCAGCTCATGTAGTGTCAGTAGGTAGGTCGACGGGTAAGGTGTGTGTATCTTTGCTCTGGATCATTCCGCCAAATATTTGGGTCGGCCGATTCATAAAGCTCATACTGAATATACCAGCAACTCTCGCTCGTTGGTGTGTCCTTTTCCTCTCTAATCTTACAACCGGGACCATCCGCTACTACCAACAAGCGCGGCGTACTCTATGCCTCTGGCTTTTCGAGCCATTCAAGGAGTCATGTGCCCCTATGATGTATGGCTAACCCAAGCTGGAGTTGGTAACCCCGATGCCGCTCGTTTTTCACGCTTTGCTAATGTCACTGGGGCTAGAGCGGTATCGTGTTCATTCACTGGAATTTACCTGCATTCCTAGGTGCACAGCCAGTACATGGAACATGCGGTGCATTGGATTCCTTCACGCGGCTTTAGGTACCGCGCGCGAAATCGCATAGCCTAATTCGGCTTTGTGGTATTATGGCACCGCTATATCTGGGTACGAACGAGTACTTGCAGCGGTAGTACTCGGATTCCTCGAAGCGATGACGCTCTGTGACCTCGAGGTAATCTGCGTACGAGCACACAAGACAACGAAAGAGATGACAAGCACCTGTATCTAATCAAACGGTAGCTCGTTAGTTTCTATGAAGCGTAATAAATATTTTAACAGCCAACCTGGGAGATACACCGTTTCTCTAACATAAGGCCAGACGCATACAGTTTGACTTGCGTTCTGATTTCGGCGTTATCGCTATTCCCTCTTGCATATGCCGTAGCGATCAGCCCCATGGATACATACTGAAGGTGTTTGGATCTACGTGCTTTATAACGCATAGACGATAACTTGCCTTCGTGTCCAGTGCTTCAAATACGGTAGCTCTTGGTCAACATCCTTGGCGCCTGCGATGATGGAGACCCAAGTGAAGCACCGAACTCGACTCCTGCGGGAGTTGAACACAAATATCAGCATACCTACCGTCACAATCTCTACCGGATAGAACGCGGTTATCAAATCATTGCACAAGGTCTCGCGCAGGTTCAGCCACTTTTGCGCAGCTTATCCTTCGACGTAGAACACTTTTGGGCCTTGGCGTTACTCAGGAAACGATTTTTTCCGCAGTATTCCATGTCAAAATAGCGTAAATATCATCGGACCTAACCAGGGCGTAACGTTATATGGCAACTAGTCCGCTTTCATGCTCTTAATTGCCTTGATTTAGACTTTCGAAAGAGCAGATGCATAGCATCGCCGGCGGTCCATCCTTTCATTTGCTGTGCTTCGGGACCCGTCAAAACACATTTTCACTCTCTACGCACTATAAAGCTGTTCCGATCTCGACACAGTGCTCACCATATCCTCTGACTACCCGCCATGTCGCCAATCAGCGCGCCCAGACTCCTATGGCTACCTCAGACTTTCAACGGATACGCTCTGGGATGTCTGCTGATCACATCTTTTGTTTTCATCGTCATCCAGATTGGTCTAACTGCCCCGTCTATCGGAACGTGGCAGGGATTTATCCTCTACACAATGGGACCAGCTCTGCTAATCCACCACCTCGCCGTCTTTTGGTACCTGTTCAAAGCTCGAACACAAACCTCAACCGCCATCCATGTTCACGACTGCCTAACCCGTAAATTGAACATTGGCTTCCTCGTCGTGCTGCATCTCGTGTGGGTTGCAGGCACGGTGCTCGGTTTTCTCATTCTACCTCTGGTATTGGACGGACCATGGGACGGCGGACGTCGCAGGGCCCTGGCATGGTCCTCTGCAGCATTTGGGTTGATGGAGTGCGTGGTACTTGGTGTTATTATTGTGTTTTGTATAAGGGCCAGGCGGGAAAAGGTAAGTTTTTAAGCGGATAGCTAGAGCCAAAGGCTTATAAACATCTACAGAGCCGGTCTGATGCTGATGCTTCAAGACCCGCGCTCGGAGGTTTCGCCAATCCTATGCATGCTTGATATCATTGCAAAGAACTTTCGTAGATTCATAACCAACAGACTACCCACTTTCGAATCACCGGGGCATCATTCAATTTTTTCGTATTTTTATTGCCTTTGGTCTTTTGTTCCACCTCTGAAAATCAAGCCTTCACCTCCTTAGCCAATCTTTAGTTTCGTCGTATAATGTAATACTATATTGGTCCGAGTAATGTACAGCCAGTATCTGCTACGGGTCTCTAGGGAGCGGTGCATCGAGCTCCAGCGCCTTGGCCGGAAGAGTTACTAGGGTGCGCGCGTGATTAAGCCGGAATTATACATGGAAATCATCCTAGACTCACATATACCCAGAGAGTACGCCAGCAGCAGATGGGCAACGAAGGCCAGAAAGGAAGGCCCAAGCGACCGAATTAGCCCCTGCCTAGACACACAGTCAACAACAATTTATGGTGCTAGCTTGGCACACAATCGCTCACAGCGTTCGTATGCGTATGATCAATAGGGAAGTAACCCTCGGTCGTTCCCTTTCCAAGTTTGTCGTAGTAAAGCAAAGTTGCCTATTCATAGGATTTAGACCGTGTACAGATTCAAAATGACAATGACTTACGGTCCAGTGGTCAACAAATGGCACACCCTTGGCAGCGGCAGCGTTCTTCGCATAAGTGACAAACTACATCCGAATCATGACCTTGTTAATAAAAGTGCTTCGATCTAATGATACTGTTGATACTCACTCTAGTAGGAGTATAATTAATCTTGGTAACGCCTTCGAAGGGATTATTAGGGGTTTGTCCTGAAATGATAGGGGTGGCTCCTTTGCTTTTGGCGCCGTCGATCATCCACTTGACGTAGGTGGGCCAAGTATAGACGGTTTCAACGGTTCCGTCCGCGAGAGTGACCTTAAGTGCAAATTCAATCTTGTGTGTCAACTTAGACCGTTGCTAACTGCTCACTGTCTGGGTTTCGTTGCCTTCGCCTCCAACAGAAGCACGATCGCTAGTGGATGGAGACCCGCCGTCGTTATGTCCAAACTCGATGACCACATCTAGATGAGAAAAATAAATCAATATTCTCCCGAATCAAATCCTATATTAAGCTTACAGTCACCGGGCTTCAGGAGATTTTGAACATCTGCCCATTTCTTTTCACGCCAGTACGAGCGAGCACTTCGGCCGCTGACGGCCTTGTTAACCAGGGTAATCCCGGTGAGGTAGTTGGCAAACGGAACGCCCCATCTGCAATGACCATAAATCGTTGTTTGAACAATCGCTAAAGATGTCTAACCTACCCTTCAATTCCCTCGGATGCCTTGTGAGACGCCATGGTAGAGTCACCAACAAGGTACAACGATACACCAAGAACATTTGAGGCCGCGGAGACCAAGAGCGCAGAGATCGCAAAGAGCCTCATGGTGATGCCGCGAGTAACGAAAGGAAAATGGGAGTCAGCTTCGGCACACGGACAGCTGGATTCCTAGTATTTATACTCGTAAATTCGACCCCAGTCGGCTATATGCATTCCTCAAAGCGGCCGTGTTGTTATGTCTCACCCGCGCTGCATCTGCGCGAGAACAGCAGAGACGTAGTCAAGTGACACGCCATATCGCTTCCAAGTGAGTTCAGCCGTGACTAGCGCGGCCCGCTCCGGGGAAGAACGCAAGTTTGTACTTAAGAGTGGAATAGGCCGGCATCTTCGATTTATCCGGCGGACCTGAGTTCGTTTATGGTTACCGTCTAGAGACAATCCTATAATGATTGTTTCCCATTGAGTCTGCCAAGCTGACGATGAAGTTCAATCGTTCCGATGGGCCATCGTTGTTCTGCCGCGATAGGCCCGCATGGCGTTCGGCTCGACATGCTTCGGCTGAGGCATAGTGACCATCTTGGTCATGTCTTGCTGGGAATATTCCCCTTGCGTAACGACAGCTCTGGGATATATGCGCAACGCTACGGCATGCACGCACGGTGTTAATCAACAAACTAGGCGCCTTAATATTGATAGGCTAATCGTTGAGGAGGTGCCTGCAACAGGTACCATTTACGTGGTGCAAACAGTGTGTGTGATAAATATAGTAAAGGATCGTCCATGACTTCTAATTGGATGCAAATGATTCACAAGTTAGTCAATTGTGTTCAGGGCAATTAGAACTTTCAACAGGGGTAAGATGACCCTTGAGGCATTGGTAGAGTCGGCCTGGAGCTGTGAACACGCTGGCTCGAAACCTGTGCCCCAATATCACCGCAGATAGCGTTTTTAGATACGACCGAGACCATCTGCTGTGGGCGGCCCCTAACAGACGTAAGAACTCAGCTAATCTAACTCTGGTTTTGTGCACATTATGGCAAGCCCCGGCTGATTTAGTTATGAGTTGTCAAGCTTATGTGTTTGTGCCTGGTGCAAGCTGAGCTTTGTCGGTTATATGACCCAATGTAGGATTAACGATACAATCGAGTGGTACTCGACTCCATGGAGCTTTGGATATAACCGCACATTCGTAACTCCGCCATTCACGCAGTATGACAGGTGCAACGTTCCTTCTTGTCCAGAAGAGACTATTGGATAACTTTGTTTAAACTCAACATCTGATCCTTTACGCCCTGGAACTAGAAGTCGGAAGACAAATGTATCCAGAAACATGTTTTGGAAGATTCCGTCAACTGGGTCCCAGCAATCGCGTGTTACCAGCCGGAGTTGCCGTTGAGAGATTAGATTGTTCGATCCAACTGGGGTAGAACCAATTCGTTTTGAGCCGCAGCACTCGACTCCTGAGGCGGCAATAAACTTAAAGAGCCAAATGTTCGATAAAAATTGACCAACGCAATGATATACACTGATAGCAAAAACCAAGCGAAGACGATAGTTTATTGTTTCAAAAGATCATTCATGGCTTCAAACTAACTTCACTCAAGGTCTTGAACGCTTCTTTGTACGCATCTAGCAAGGCCTTGACTCTTGCACGCTCCGACACCAGGTTCTCGTCCTCGTGTAAGAGCTCATCGAAACGTTCCGGCCGGTACAATGTTGACACGAGCCGGTTCTGCACGTGCTGAGACGTGTAGTTAACTAGGAGGTGCATAATTGCCTTGGGCACAATGTCTTGGATCGTTTGTCGGACAATGTCGAAATAGGAATTGATAAGAGAGCGGATCAAGGAGGTTTCCCATTCGTCCCGTTGTGCCGCGGAGGGACTACCCTCAGCCGAGACCTGCATGGCGCGACCCAGTTTAGGGACCGGCGAGGTGAAGAGCCATGAATAAAGATACTTACGGCCTCGATGTGTCTTCCAAGACTCTTCATATCGAACGCGGCGTTCTGGGGCTGCTCCAACGACCTGGCACGCGTCTCGATTGCCGAGGGCGGTGCTCCACTCTCCGACATCGTGTCTCGCCCAATCGTACGCTCATGGCGAGGGCCAAGTAAAGCGGCCGACGTAGCGCCAACAACTCTGCTCCCAGCCAGGCTCGTGGGCGTGTTCGTACCCAAAGCCGGAGAACCACCAGGCTGACCACCGAAGAAATATCCTAGGAATGTGTCACGCGGGTTGTCCGAGCCTGCAACTGAAGACGCCCGACGAGGCTTATTGTGAAGGCCCCGGCTAGTAGTCTCGGGGTCGCTAAGCTTCGCAGGCGCACCGTTGGGGTTGATACGGCTTGTAGCTGGAGCAGAGTGGATCGGGTTCGCAGGTGGGTGAGGGTTGTGTGGGGTGATCAGGTCCCCTGCGTCGTCCACGCTAGCATTATCATCATCCGTTGGAATGCTAAGCGACCTCTGGGGGATCGTCAGCCCTGTCCCCAAATTTAGCAATAGAGACCGAGCAACCCACCTTTAGATGTCTGTCAGACCTCTTCGGCTTGCGAGTATTCAAAGACACTGCGGCCGACTCGTTATTGCGCATGAACGAAGGATGATTGGTGTTGATGTATGCCGCCTGAATATCAATCAAGCTTTGGGTGTAATCGCTGGTCGGCCCAAGACGTTCCCTCAGCAGCTCCGACACGACCTCCACCAGTTCCGTGTGTAGCTTCGGGAACCTCGCAAGCTCCTTGCTTGTGCAGTTGTGGCAGATCTTGACGAGCTCTTCATACACAAGCTCCACACATCGAAGACTCGGGGCTTCGAGCAGCTTGATTTGAGGCTTGACCAGCAGGTCGAACGCTATTTCAGGTACAAACATGCTCGGGCGTGGGCCATGCGAGTTCCGGATGGCGGTACGGATGTCCTGGGTCGTGAGGTTACCAGTGGCATCGAGCGAGTTAAGAGCATGTCCGAAGACGTCGTTGAAGACGTAATAGACACGGGCACCGCCAGAAAGTTCCTTGGTCGAGATATCGAGGGAAGTTCCTTCAATCGAGGCGACGAAGTCACGTGCAAATGAGGTCATTAGGCGAAGAATCAATGCGCCCTTCTACGAAAGCCGTTACGACGTTAGCACAAGCCCAGGAAAGTAATCGTTATACGTACCTGGTGATCGTCACCGAATAAGGCAGCATCACCAAACGCACTCAATTCTTGTTGGGTCTGGCCCATCAAAGTATTGAGCCTGGCCTTCATGTCCGGGAGCTTCTCGCGAATGTGGTTAATCAAGACCTGGTTTGGATTCGTGAGGATAGTCTATACAATTGACCTGAGACTGCCGTACCTGGTTCAATGTCTTGGCGAGATAGGCAGTTCCTTGCTTGTGTGCGATGTTCCTGTACGCGGGATGCTCATGGAAGAATTTGGTCTCGTTTGCTCGGGCGTCAGACATGGAGCGTTCGGTATTGATATCCTGCTGGCTGCGGTTGACGACACCAATGAAGCCCAGCTTCAGAGGGTAAACTCGACCCGTGAGGATATCCAGGGCGTTGGTACCAGCATCCATGAGGTCGAGTTTGGTAAGCACACCAATGGTGCGTCTGCCTTGAGGGTCGACGGAACGAGCGAGCTTAAGCGAATCCGAGTTCGCGAGATCGACGTTGGCGGGAGAAACCGAAAGGATAACACTAATCAGGAAGGTGATTAGACATAGACACATTAATTCATGGGATTAATTTCGTACCAGTTAGGCTTAGAAATATAATCCATAATTAAGTTTCGTATCTGTCGTTCAATGTCGGATGGCTGGTCGCCGACAGGGATCTATTCCAAAAGATCTGGTAAGCGGATCGAGATTTTGGCGCAAAATGTAGGACGAACTTTCGTAAGACCAGGTAAATCAACGAGCGTCAAGTTCAAGACGTTCGGGCTGTAGATTCGCAGGTTGATCGGCAGCTTCGACACGCCCTTGTTTTGTCCCGCAACCCTGAACGTCTCTGCCTCGATCTCACGTCGGATGTCGGCAAAGTCTGTGAAGCGTTTGTCGATATGCAAGAACTGGCCGTATTCGGTGACGGGAGCATCGGGAGCCGCAGGGGTGTGGATCAGTTGGAGGACGAGGGGTCGGCGGGTTACAATGCCTTGGCCGCGTGGCAGAAAGTCGCGTCCGACAATCCTGATTGAAGATGGGTTAAATTTGCACATCACTTTGGATAACCAACTTACGTTTCGAGAACGCTGGATTTTCCTGCAGACTGGCTACCAACCTGTATAAAAGACAGATTTAACGACATTGTAGAATATCTGAGGGCATATACCCACCACAGCCAGCTGCGGCATGTCCAGCTCTCCGCCTAAATCGGAGTGAATAAACGCTCACGTGAAGAGCGAGCTACATACCAAGGTTGGCAAAAGTGTCTTGGAGTTTGTTGACTAGTTGGATGAGATCGCCGTCCATTGTGTCGTCGCAGTCGTGTGAGTGAAAGTGAGGGGGCTGGTCGTCGTCGTCTGGAGGTCGTCGCGTTCTGAGCCCAGTACCTCGCATTTCCAGCCAAATAAAAACCCCTAAACACGTGATCCCAGCGCGAGGGCCTCATGTATCATCTGTCTTGCCCTTGTCCTCTGTACACGCACCCCAGAACGACGGCACATCTCACTTACGACCATGGGACTGACAGCAGGAAAGGGCATGATTGCAGTCTCCATACTGGGCATCTTACACGGTAAGCACGATGCATACGCCGTGCACGGCCTTCTTGACATTCCTACTTAGCGGCTTACTCTGCTTATGAACGTACGTATATGGCTACAGGCGATGTCATATAGCTCAGCCTCGCATCTAGACCTCTCACTGCTCAAAGCGTTGGATAGGCCGACTCCAAACACGCTGCCCATAGATGTACGTTCAACGTGTCAAACGACCCCTATGTTTTCAGTTCATTCTCACACGCTCCGCCCAGATCATCTTTGAATGCTTCGTGGCCCTGGGTTTGTTCATCGTCGGTGCGATTTTGGATGCGCCTGCATTCAAAGAAAACTCATGGGCGAGTGAAATGCGCACACGGTGAGCTCTTGGCGAGGCTTTGCTGCCGTCGGCTAACTAAACGACGTCGGGAAACATAGAAAAATTGGTGATGTTGACTCTCGGCTTGGGTTTGCGACATTTAACCACAGGGGCAGATTGTTGTTTGGGAAGGGAAACGTGTCAGCCGAGAAGTAGATAGTAGTGTATCATTGGTATAATTTATTTTGAACACTTTTGTATTCCCAACTAGTTTCATGTTAGCTATCCAAGCAGCATTCGACAAGTCCCTACTCACAATTACTTTTCTTTGATAACCTTCTTCAAAGCCTCTCTCGTATCGCGCTTCACACCATGCCACTGTTGCCTTTCGTCCTTAAATTCCTCTATCCGTAGGTTTGATGGCCCCTCGTTGGTGTTTCGAGCAGCTAGAATGCTCACAACGGTTGGCAATGATTTTCGTGAGATGGCTGCTCCAGGGGGCGGACGAATGATGGCTGAGCGGGGCAAGGTATCTATCCTCACGGGCTTGATACGAGTAATTAGCTGTATTGAGGACATCCTGTTGAGGTGCGCCACTTCAGTAAAGCTATTTGTAGGTAGCCGTAGTACTCCTTACAGACTGCAGTAGTTTGGATTCGTAACAAGATCATTTCGGTATCAGAGCGCCCTGCGCTTAGCTGGACTCTCATCACGTGCTCTGTGGCACAAACCAGCCACCACGAACAACAGATATCTCGCTGATTCAGAAGCAGCATGCTTCCAGCTTAACGAGACATGATATGAACCACGTAGTTCAACGGCACATGCTTCGAGCGTCCGATCGATCCTTGGCTGCTCCTAGTTGGCTTGATAGCCCCGACCCTTCAATTGGACTTGACTGGATTGGAATTCTGTCTACGATCTAGTACTATGTTCGAGCAGCTAGACCGGCCATTTCAGGCCAACGATAAACGATCTACAAAGCGTCTTCTCTAGGAATACTTACGGAACTCGTCCATTCAGTTCAGTCATACACCTGTACAAAACACTCCTTAAAAATAGGCTTGAACGTTTGCCCTATCATGGCATTATCTACAGAACCACTCGCTCCATCTAGCTAGTTGCGTGGCGCCCGCTCAACGGCTAGCCTGCTATCTTGTGTACAGCCTTCCTCCTAAGCCGGGTCTTTCTGTCATCGATCGAGTCTGCATTGTATGTGAGGTCAGCGAATTTCTGGACTGCCTATACCGTTACCCAATGGTCCACTTCCGAATGAATTCCGCGCGTCCCGCCCCTTTGATCGGTCGATTAATTGGTCGTTTCATGGTAAGCTTCATATATTGGCTGAGCACACACACGACCTTCGACACGTTCCCCAGATCGATCTACACCCCAGCTACTCATCCAAATGACGTGTGTTAAGCTTAGTTTGAGTTTTCGTGAGGACGATTTATCCACAATCTATATGACCGTAGGCCATAACTCTGGATACCGGGACCGGCGCGTGCCTTTAGGCTACTGTACCCACAAGGTACGATTTGAATTGCTCCTGATAAGGACGTTGATTAGAACGTCGAGGTTACATACGTCGTGAAGCAAGAGGAATCGGAGTCGGGACAACACCGGTGCTGAGTTCCTGCCTCCTCCCCACAGCCTGTCACCTGTCTTAAATGGACTCTTGCGATTGCAGTCCCTGGTAGCCGAACACTTAACTCAAATACTATGGTCAAATGCTCTACACAAGGGTTCAGCTGATATACATGAGCGTGAATGCCATCGTTGTCAATGAGATGGCATATCGCATCGATGAACACTGTTTCCAAATAGGTCACACTGAATTCCCAAGGCTATGAGCCACGATTGTCGTGATGATGACCTCAATAACCCGGTTTATTTTCTCATGTTGAGATACACGACTGGAAGCATGTGTGTGAAAAAAGGCTATTTCTGAATAGACAGAAAACACCCATCCGGTTGAATAGAGAGTGAACTGTTCCGAAAACATCCCTAAAGAATCAACTTAGCTCACGAATCCGGTAACTGTGCCCTGACAAAACAACGTTAGCCTCACACTTTAAAATTTTGTCTCTACGTAGGGATTCCCATGCCGACATCCGAGAAGACAAAGTCGGCTGAAGCATGCGTCTATACAGAACGGAATCCACGAAAATAATCTATGCTTTGTCCCTATCAGACAAGTATCCCCAGCACGTGTTGGGGTTTTGATCAACCGAGGGGTGATCTGTACGACATCTTAACCGAGACATCATGGGGATTTTTGAATTCCGAGAATCATAAACGCCAATTTGCAATCAAAAGTCTTACCCTCAGAGTATTAGCCGAGGTAACAGAATATGCTACGCGCCACTAGCTCGAATGCGTCATTGAGCACCCTAGTTGTAGACGCCCATCGTCATTGATGAGGGGACGATTCGAGGAGAGAAATATCTCCTGTTGTAGTGTATCTGTGAGTCCACCTATTCAATCACTCTGTCAAGCATTCTGGTGGCAAAATTGGAGAGAGTAGAACAACTGTTCCTGTCAATATTCTGTCACAGCCCACTTGTTATGAAAGCCCGGTAGGCTAGACTTTTTGGGGGAAGAACTCAATGGCGAGAACGTTTGCGGCACAGCTAACAGTGGCAGGATTGCAACCCATTGTCTGGTTCAGTTGCGAGAAAGGACATGTGTGAATTTCGTTTCGATGGGCGCATAAGCTATCTTGCGCAGGGTCACGAACAACTGTCGTCGTCGGAGTCTGCCGTTCCATATGGAGAACTCCAGGGGACAAGCGTGAGCGCAGAACTGATACTCAACTGAGCCAAGGCAAAAAAACGTCTGTGTGATAGCCCTATAACGATCCTGATCTTGAGATATCTTTGATGTTCTGATTTTGTTGATTGACCGCATGGGATGTTTTCGTTTTACCGAGTGGAGATTCGCTAGATGTTCAGGTGTATATACCAGTTTGGACAAGGTGATCCGGGGTAGTGCCATCCAGGGGCCTGCCATAATAAGTGACCTCCCGATGTGGCGCTACCCGGTTAACGTCCCGATTCACCATCGGCTTCCTCGAGAGCAACTCGACAAACTGATCCCACGGTAGGGACGAATACTGTCTAACTCAATTAACACGAGCGATGCTCTACGTCTGCTTGTCCAGTCGCACAAAGCATGATATCATACCGGTGACACAGGTACCAGCTCCTGGATTTACAGTCGTCAACTTATTCCCCTTTGTAAACGAGAGATCGTGTGACACCGGGGGGCCGGTTGCACGTAGTCTTGTTAATAGCTATTTATCTGAATCTCAGCAAAAAAGAATAAATAGGGCCGGCAGTGCGTAGATGTCGCTAAGTCAACAGTGGGCATGTATACAACTAGAACTTCCATCTACGTTATTGCTTCGCATACATAGGTACAGTTGACCAGGTCATAACCCGTCGCTATCGTATAGGGATATCTGGAAGAGAATACAGATTATTGTTACATTATCGTGCAGCAAGTATCGTCACAGCCGCAGTCGATACAACCACAGTCCTGTCGAGTAGACGGTTAGATAGATATAGACCATTTTTGTCACGTTCACTCACCATTCCATCATCGCAACTGCAACGATTCACAGGAGTAGATCCGATCAATGAGGAGGTCTCCTTAGATACCATGATAACAGACTGCAAGGCGAATTAGGTTTATTTTGACTGGGTGGTTTACTGTAACACTTTACCGAGTGAGCAAATAGTCGAAATCGCAAGTGAAGCGGTGATAAGGACTCCTGTACGCACCGCCAACCTATATAGCTGACGAGGAGATTATTTTAGATAGCAGGCATATTATTTTTGGATCAGGCTGTGACACACCATGGGCGCTTCTCCAGTTATAGGACAAAGCCGCGATCCTCTTACAGCCTGACAGACTACCGTTTGGGCTGAACACGGTTTTGCCGTGACACCGTCTCTGACCAAACCCATTCCAAAAAGCCGAAGGAATCACGCTCGAAAGTCGAAAGACCTGTAAGTCCGACACATATTATCATTTGCCTTAACGAGGATGTAGCTGCAAGTCCAAGCTACATGGCTGAGGAGCAAACACCGTGATCACAGGAGCAACAACCACACTCCTATAGGATATGTAAGTATGTTGATAGTCCAGCTGTCACTTAGGATGAATGAAGCACACTATGCATTCGTCGTAATTGCATCGGCTGGTGAGCGCGGGACTACTATCAAGATCTGATTTTTGTTCGCATTTGTGTTTTGACCCGAACCAGCGAAGTCTCAAGCTCAACGTAAGCCTATAGTTCTTTTATAGCTCACTCACGTGTGTCGCTATGCTGACGAGGAATATAGAAGACGCAAAGATAGCTATCGAATCATGGTTTACGTTATGGTATTCTATGCTATTTTTACTTCTCAAGGCTGCGAACGACGTCACGCTTTCGCTTTGGCGAGCCCAAACATATACAAATAGCTATAATAAACCTGGAGTGGCGTCCGCAAGCTCTTTGATAAAGGCTATTATGTACCACGATCTTTGCGCTAGCATTATACGATCATAGGAGAGTGCGATCCAAGACCACAACGCTTATTAGAATTCCCGCCAAACCGCCTGATCCTGGTACAATAATCTGAGGATGATTCAAGTCCGACATTTTACCCACTGAGTAGTCACAACCCTAAACCCACGAGATAGTTGTGTACAGATAGACACGTGTGTCCCTCAATGCATAAATACATTAGCTTTAGAGCATGGCAAAGGGATAGAAAAGGCTGTTCGCCCATGTGTTGCGATAGTTTGTCTGTGCGCTTAAACCCTTCAAGACAAAGGGAAAATCATGTCATGTTTATGACACAGTTTATGCAATAAGCCGAACGGATCCCTATACTTAATCTGACATAGACAAAAGGAGACATGTTTGTCGCATGCGTCGTCAAGTATGACAAACACGCCGCGTATAAATGGCACAGCCGACGCCTAATGGTCAATCTTATACAATTGTCGGACTTGTTTCTTGGCCTCAAGGCGTTCCTTTCTTGGAAGTAACGTCGCATACAGGTGGATTGTGCGCATATTCTATTACACATTTGCCACTCAACCCCTATACGAAACCGATTTTGGAATAACGGCTCACAGTCCGATAAAGTTACGCGAACAAAGACAAACAAACGGTCCGAGATCCCCCCCCTCCCCCCTTGAATCAGAAGATACGACACAGTATACGTCATGCTTCGATCGATACGCACGCATTCGCTGGGCTTACAAGAATACAGGGGCGAGCAGGAAGAGGCGCAAAATGCTCGGCGTTCCAGGCTTCTCCCGCCGGTGCTTCCTTGGTTAGTATCGGCTAGAGAGTTTTAGGATAGATCTGAGATCTTGTGTTAGTCCATCCTACCCCTTGCCCTCCAGTTATCTATGCAACCTGTCTCCTCTACTTGTGATAGACTGCCGCTAAATGGCTCAACCCTGTATGTTGTGGCTCGGCTGCAGTTGAAACGTTTGATACCCGGCGTCAAGGTCGGAGTGTCGGTAAAGCGAGGCTAGGAACGTCGAACCGAACTTTGTGCGGAACGTGAGATAAAAGGTTGGCTCCAAATCATTGTGAATAATGGAATATTTGCTAACGATCATGTGCAATCACTATCAATCAAAAGACCCTTTTCATGTGCATATAGAAGGAGAACCCATCCGTAGTTGGAACAGAAGGGTTGCATACAACTCAGCTGACAGATTGTAGACTCTATCCTGTGTTTGTCTCGTGGACGGTTACTCTCTTACCGAACACTCGGCTTTATCCGTTAGGGGGAGAAGGTGCTATATAATTGCGGAGTTCAAAGAGGATCAATCGACACGGTACATCGAGTTACAATGGCTGGACCGGATCGAGAGATAATAGACTAAGAAATACACATTGGGCTGGGAAAAAAACATCAATTGTGTGCAATGAAAACACCGCAAACGAAGAACTGAATCAGGTAGGCCATATGTTTGTGATAATCATATGCTGAGACCACAAGGCGAAAAAAAGGGGTGAGAATGAAAAATAAAATCACATCGCAAAGAGTCCGCCACGAACTAGAGCTATTGCATAGCGAAAAAAAAGGATAGTGGATGCAAAGTTGAAAAAATGGTATAGATCTGGTCTCCATACATGGCTATCACGAGCCGAATAAAAAAAAAGTACAAACTTTTTACATCGAGTCGAGCAGTGCGTGTATAACTCAGTCGATGCCCGAATAATAAGTCAATTAACTTTGGTGGAGCTCGAACCTACGCGCCGACAGACTGGACGCTGGTCATATGGACCGCCGGGCTGGCGGCCCTCGGCGGTGTGGAGCTAGCAACACGCTCCGGCACGTTGGCCTCAGCTTTCGGCTCAGGTACAGGCGATTGGGCCTTGGTATCTGGGTGGGGCGAAGCCGGGTCTGCATCTGGGCCTGGGGTGGTCGCCCGTGTGCTGTCTTCGCTCAGCTGGTCGGTAAACTCGTCAGGACCGTCTTGCGTATCCGTACGCTGACCAGAGGTTGGACTCGCTACGCGTTCGATGGGACTGTGAGAGCTGTGCCGGCCTTTCACGTCGTCCTTCGAAGTAAGCGCCCCCGTATCGCCAACCGCCCGGGAGACACCTGGACGACGAGAACGAGTGCATATATCAACAACCGATACCGAAATAGTGAAGCAAATAATAAAACGTACCGTTGTCACCAGCAGTCAACGACTTGAATACTTGTGCAAACTGGGCTCCGATGGATAGTTGAGCAGGGGCACTACCTGCAGCCGACGACGCCATTGGAGACAAAGAGGTACGGCTCGCCTGGTCCATATGCTGCTTCACGGTCGGAGAAGCAGGTGGAACTGAGCTCGGGGAGGAGCAATGTTTCTCTGGGGTGTTGGTGGCATCTGCAGCCGCGGCCGCAACTCGTTGTTGGCGCTCCCGCATACGCCGCGCGCGCTGGGCGAGTTGGGCCCGACTCAACTGTTGCGGCACATGATTCGCGCCGAGTCCGACGCCATAACCCGGGTTATGCTGCGTCGCAGTAGTCGCAAATGCCGCGGTCCCATTGACGGAGGGGGGAGGAGGTGCGACGGCAAAGACCGCTTCGCCCGCAGAACTGACACCCTCCTGACTGTTCAACTGGGGGGTCCACCCCTCGGCATTCTGAACCTTGGAAGCGCGCTCGACACGCTCGCGAGCACGACGAGCTCGCTGGGCGAGCTGTCCACGTGTAAGCGTGGGCGGCTGTTGAGGAATCTGACCGAGAGCGACGTGCGTCGATCCCGGCGGGACTTGAATCGGGTTGAACGGGATAGGGGTCTGCACAGGAGCCACATATGTCGGCGGAGCACTGGTCGAGGCAGTGGCGCCACTCGGAGAGGGGGTCAAACCGAGGCGTTGTGCTCGTTCTCGTTCGCGACGGGCACGTTGTGCCAATGATGCACGACTCGGAGTCGCGACTGGGGCAAGCACAGCGATAGGAGGTATGAGATGCGAAGCCGTATGAGGAGGGACAGCAGGGGTTGATCCTGGAAGGGCCGAATGGCCGACCGATTGAGAGGTCAGGTCTGCCTCGAGTTCGCCTTCGCCATCGTCGTCCCCGTCTCCATCTACACTCTGCATGGTCACATCACCCGCATTTGAAGTGTCTTGCGAAGGCGGAGTTACGTCCGGAAGTGTGCCAGGGGACGGCTGGGTTGGAGCCTGAACGACATGTGATATGGTAGTAAAGGAAGAAAGATCTGGCAGAGTTGCGGAACTCGAGGTACGGCGTTTGGGAGTATAGAGTCCTTGGGCCTGGAGTTCCCGCTCCCGGGCCCGACGAGCACGCTGTCCGAGTTGGCGCGCCGTAAGCCCTTGATCGCCTTGAGTTGTCTGAACCATTGTGAGCGGAATATCGGCGTGAAGAGGCGCATGGTTCACTGGAGGATGAGCAGGGCTAGGCGTGGGGGCGATTGGCGCACTGGGGGCAGGTTGCGAATAACTCGGGGCCACGCTCGAGGTAGCGAGAGACGCAGGGGGAGGGCTGGTAGACGCAGCAGGCGCTGGGCTATGAGCGGATTCGGGAAGAGCCTTCGGAGCGTCAGCGACAGAATCCATCGTCACGTCTTCAAGTTGTGCGTTTGGGGTGGAATTGGAGGGAGAAATTGGGCGAACTATATGCGCTGGAGAATCTGAAACGGGCGATTGAACACTTGGACTGTATTACATAGTCAATTACAGCCATACTCGAGACAGGAGGCACGTACCCCTCGTGACTTGGAGCATCAGGCTGATTTACGTTCGAAATCTCTGAATCGGCGACTTGTTTCTGTACGAATTACACAAAGATGAGGTGGGCTATCCGCTGGGCCAAGTGGCGCTATGCTACATACCGGGGGAGGCGAGGGAGGGCGGTCGGGGGCAGGCGGAATGTCGTCGGAGCGCATGACGACGTCGGTCTCTGAGGACCCGGATGAATCACGCGGCGCTGGCTCGGGTTTGATATCGGGGACAGACATGATGGGCAGCGAGCAGTTGAGACAAAGTTTGAGAGAAACAGCGGCGGTGGAGGGGGGATAGGCCTGCGAGCGCGCGAGCGAGAGGATCGGCCGTCGGGTTATATTCTGGAAGGAGTCGGTCTGAGACAGTTGAATGATAGAAATATACTATGTTATCCGCACGTGTCGAGTCGGAGTTTAAAATCATGTGAAGTGCTATTTACTGGTAAGACGACCAGTGGCCCAGGAATCGGAGCATAGATACACGTATGAATTATGCCACGATCGCTGAACTTGCGGCTACCGGATTAGGCACATCTCACAGCGCGTGGTACAGACTGAGCGCCGACACATCTTACCAGCCCCATCGGGGAGGAAATAATGCGGCTGGCTGTTTATTTGAGAAAGTTAAGTCCAAATGCGGGACCTGCCAAATAAGGCATCTGAGTTTCAACTTTGATATCTACAGACGCTTCGGGTATAGTCATATTTTACATCAACCCAGCGCTTCCAGCCAGGGTCTCCCCCAAGCCCTGCCCACCCGTTCTCGTTTCCCCCCTTCCCGCGATGAACGCGACGGTCCTGCCGGTGAGCAGCACACGCCAGACGGGAGAAAATGCACTTATGCCGGCGCAGGATGACTTTGAGACCCAGCTCAGACAGGTCGTCACGGCCAAGCGGTTGTCGAGCTCGAAGATGACGGCGTTGACAGAGCTTGCGGCGGAGAACATGCAGGTCAGTCGTCAGGCAGCAACAGAGCACGCGAGCTGACAGAAACATAGTCGGATACACAGATGATATCGCTCATGTACCGGTTGCACAAGAGCCTTCCCGCAGCGAACAAGGTGTCCAGCCTGTATGTCTTCGACTCTGTCGCACGCGCCGCTCACCGGCACAAGGCAAAAAAGTCGCTGGTCGCAGACCTGAACAGCAATGTTGGAAATGCTGCGTCGTTTCTCGTTCGGCTCGAGGGGGTGTTGGGTGGGCTGGTGGAAGATATGCTGACGCACGGGCCACCAGAGGCCAAGGTTAGTACTATTTTATTTATCTTACATAGCTTATCTGCCCGAGTATCCGGACATCTGGCACGTTGCTGCCTAATTACGCCTACACGTGTCTCTGTCTTTGTCGGATGTCTAACTCAGGGCGACAAACGCAACTGTACATCTGGGCATCGCCAGCTGGCACTACTGACGCAGTTTAGCTCGGTCGGTCGGACCTGAGCGCTCGCTCACACGCTGTGCGATGTGCATCGCCTAGTCTCGTTTTGTACAACCACACACCTTTTCTACAGTTCAAACACGTATCGGTCCGTTTGAACCTCGCGGCCTGACATTTATCTCAACTATGTAGGAGAAAACACGCAAGGTGGTGGATATATGGACGAGAGAGGGCACGTTTCCCGCAAGCGTGCTTGCGCGCCTCTCGGAGAGGGTAAAACAAGGAAATCAATCGTACTCACAAGGTGCTTATACTGTTCACTCATGTTTGCTAAGTACTTGCCCCTTGCAATTCATTATCGTTGCCCACCCTTGGTGCATGTCGTGAATAAGAAACTGAGAATAAACGGTTTGTGTATATAGGAACAACAGACAACCGTGTCCCGCCAGCGATAGATACTGCAGTGCCCAAGGCAGAGCCAACTTTGACGACGACGCCCGTGACGGCAACAAATGGCATCGCGTCGCTCCCCCCGGCGATCCTCGCGCTCCTAGGGGGCACTGTGCCCAATACACCCGTAACGTGAGCGAATGACTACCATCAACCGTGCCGCCCACTCATGTCTGTTTTCAATCAGTGCACAGCCTGCACCGTCTCTGGTTACGGTCTCGCCACCGGCGCCACCTCCTGTCCAACCACCAACTCCATCGTTTACGCTCGATCCGACCCAACTCGCGCTCATCAACCAACTTGCCGCACACGCGACGCCCCCACCTCCTCCTGCACCTGCAACCATCCCGCCTGTGCATTCCCCGCCTCAGGGACGCAGGTATAGCTTGGACACTGCAAATGGAAATGGAAACGGCGACTACCGCAGTCCACGTTCACGCTCGCGCTCGCGCTCTCGGTCTCGATCTCCGGGTCGTTGGCGTGATTCACGGTACAGGGACAACAGGTACCGTGACGACGATCGATCACGCGGGGGCCGGTATAGGGACAGAGGCGGTCCGCCGCCGCCGTCGAGGTTCCGTGGTCGGGATGGTCCTCCCCGGCGGAGACGTTCTCGGTCGCCCGGATGGGACCGGGATCGGGAAAGGCAAGGTACTGCTGCTGCTGCTGGAGGAGGGGGAAGCGGTCGTGCGCCGCTGCCTGGTGTAGGCGAGGCTGGCAAAGACGAGTTTGGACGCGACATACGAGATCAAGAAGGTGGTGCTGATTCGGTGTCTACGCCCGTCGACACGACTCGTTCGACACCCGCGTCTGCGCCGGCTCCTATGCCCGAGTCTGAAGCCAGCGCTTCTCTTCCACCTCCTCCGTTTAGTCCTACGGCTCCGAGTCAGGCAGGTTCGGGTGGTGGATTGGCTGCGTTTGATATGACCACGTTTGATTTTACGAATCCTGAATCGTGGACGAATTTGGCGAGTGCGTGGGAGCAAACGTATGGACGTACGCCTACGCAAGAGGAGATTATGGTGTTTATTTCGAGTGGTGGTGTGTCTGGGCCGGGTGGAAATATGGGCGGGGGTGATATGGGAGGTGGAGGCGGCCAGTGGGATCAGTCCCAGGCTCAGAACAACTGGGGTGGAGGTAGAGGACGTGGTCGCGGCGGTGGATTTAGAGGACGCGGACGTGGGCGTGGGAGAGGTGGTTTCGGAGGGTACGGCGGGGGAGGGGAGGATATGGTGGAGGTGGCAACGGGGGCGGATTTGGACAAAGTATGGGTGGAGACTCGGATGCTGTTGTGCTCGGTGGAGGAGACGATAGCACTGAGGGGTACCAGTCGTATGGCTATCCCGAACAAAATGGAAATGACTTTGGATATGGTGCTGGAGTCGGGAATGGGAACTATGATGCTACGGCACCTGCTCCTGCTGCCGCTTCCAACACTGGCGGCGGCGGAGGGATGAAAAAGGTCGATGGGAAATGGGTGTGGTCCAAAAATTAAAGACATTCAGACTGTAGTTTGATTCATTCGCTCCCCACTCTGTTATATTCTTCTTGGCATGTAGCTCCGTTTCTTCGTGATTTGGTTTAGTGTACGACTAGTCTTTTTCATTGGCTCAGCGGAGCTTTCATTTTTGGAACACGATTTATTTGGCAAAATGCAAAGCGCATACAGACAGTAACCTACGCACGAGACCCAAGTGCGGCCGCGTCGCGCGAGTCGAGCAAGGCGGTTGGTCCGACGAGCCGAACGGATCCTGCACTGGACCCAGTACAAAAATGAATGGGATCTTGAAGTTTGTGGAGAGACAAGTGTGATTGCCGTGGAGGAGCTTGTGGCAGGATCCTCTAGGCGCGATTCAGCTGTATAAGAGGTGAGGTCTTTTTATTTTATTTTTGAAGACTTGATTTCTCCCCCGCTTCCCCGCCCCCTTTGACTTGAACTCTAACCATGGCCACAGCGATTATCCAAAGACCTAATATCGAGCCGGCAGAGCCCGTCCATACCAAAGGCGCTGAACGTAAAGACTGTGCTCTTGCGATGCTGAGCACGCGTGTACATTCGATCGTGGCGGATGGAATGAACGTATTTTATCGAGAGGCAGGGATGCGGGGCCGGCCTGTCATTCTATTGCTCCATGGAGGTATAGCGTCGTCGTTTCAGTTTAGACAGCTGATGCCTCTGCTCGCTCGAGAATTCGTGAGTGGTTTGATCAATCTTTTCGGGAGGAATTAAAAGTCTAGACTTTTAAATAAATTGTTAGCATGTGTTCGCGCCCGACATGCCTGGACATGGATTCACAACTCCGACAGCGAATCGGCCCGAGCCGTACAAGTATACGTTTGCGTCGCTCGCACGGACCATCACTGCGTTTGTGAATGCGCTCAAATTGACGTCGTATGCGCTCTACTTGTTTGATTTTGGCGCGGCGGTGGGGTGGAGACTCGCGTTGGCTCATCCGGAGCGAGTCACGGCGATCATCGCGCAGGCTGGAAACGCCTATATCGAAGGACTGGGCAAAGCATGGGAGCCCGTTCGTGCGCTGTGGGGCGATTTGGAGGCTGAAAAGCCTGGTACGAAGCACGAATACACGTACAAGAAGGTGTCGGGGTATAAACACGAGAAGCCTATCCCTAGACCTCATCTTGTGTTGAAACCCGAGGAGGAGGATGAAGGGGACGCGGTGACGGGTACGGTCGCGGACAAGCTTCGGCTGCTTCGTGCTGCTGTGCTGAGCCCCGAGGGTGTACACTGGGTGTATTCGCACGGCGCGGGGTCGCACGGGAATGGGAGAACCGTTAGTCCCGAATCGCACATGTTCGAAACGGCGTTGATGCTGCAGGAGCCTGGTCGGGGGGATATCCATCTTGGACTTTTGGCGGATTACCGAACGACGGTGAGGATGTATCCGTTGTTCCAGCGCTATTTGCGAGAGTGGGCTCCGAGGGTGCTTGCGATTTGGGGATCGCGCGACGCGTTTTTGGATCCGGCGGGTGCGAGGATGTATCAGCGCGATGTGCCCGACGCGGAAGTGCTTGTGCTGGATGCTGGACATTTTGCGTTGGAGACGCATGTGGAGGAGATTGCTGCTGCTGTGACGAGACATGTGTTGATGCTTTGAGCGTGTATGCGTTGTATGATTATGGTCTGTGAACTGTATGCTATTGAACCGAATATGTCTACTACGTTGATCTATTTTGGGCTGAATGAGTCTGACCTAAGCCAGATGCGAGGCTGACGAAGATCACGGGCCATGACGACGCCGACAGTTTCTTGCGTGGATTACGGCGATTTTGGCCAGCGGCTATACACAAGCGGGTCAAGCTTTTTGGCCTTTGTGCTCCACAAGGACAGCCAACAACGAGTAGATGGTAGGCCCGACGCATACAGCCATGTAGTACTTGGCCAGCGTCTTTTCATCCGTCCATCATCGGATGTGGACCACAGAGATGAACCGAGCAAACGGAAGCACAGCCACAGACCCTGGCCTTTTTCGGCAACGCAATAAGAACACGCGATGGCGGTCTTGTTGCTTCATTCCCCCCTCACTGCCAGTCGCTCGTTAAAACAGGTCGCTCACTCACTTGCGCACCTCTATTGCCCCATTCTACTTCAATCGAATCATCATGATTGCCGCTGCTGCTGTTGTCGCTGCCTTGGCCGGTGCTGGAATGGTTGCTGCCGCGCCTAACCCGTGAGTTTTTTCTGCCTTTGTTTCAGTCCATAAGATGTTGACGACAGAGGAACAGAACGGAGCCGTCGTCGACCTCGGTGTTCAATGTTGGAGCTCAGTGCTCGATCAAGTGGGCAGCTGATACCGTACGTACATCCCATTAATTACCCAAGGAACTTAATTGACGAGTTGTCTTACACAGCTCGGAGAGTGGAAGGACATGAACATTCAGCTCATGACTGGCGACAACTGGAACATGGTTCCCATCACCAGTACGTTCAACATCTTGGCGTCTCGCTCTTTTCAAGCCAAGAAACTAACTCGGCTCCTCAACAGCTGTTGCACAGAACATTGACGCGACCAAGGAAACCTCTTTCACGTATCCCTGCCCGGACGTCACTCCCAACTCGGCCATCTACTTTTACCAGTTCTCTCACCCGGAGAACAAGACCGAGTTGCTCTGGACTACTCGCTTCACCGTACGTGTTACCAGTCTCTCGCGTTTAGACCAACTTCTCACTAGTATTGGACAGATCGCGGACGCCAAGGGTGCAACCACTCCCCCGACCGAGACCACCCAGCCTGATGGCCAGAGCATTCCCTGGGGCAAGGGAGCCCTCACCGATCCTTCCACGGCTGTTCCTCCTCCGGCCTACTTGACCGGCACCCAGGGAACCACTCCCTCTGCTTCTGGCTCGTCGAGCGCTTCCGTCGCCCCGGCCTCCACCTCTGCCCCACCCTCGGCCGGCTCGTCGTCTGCCGCTGGCTCTGCCACTCAATCTATGTCCACCTCGCGCCCGACGAGCCGCGCAGCCTCGACTGGTACCTCGTCTGGTACTGCTTCCGCCGCCTCGTCGACGGCTTCTACGAATGCCGCGATTGGAAACGTTGCGCCGGGTGTGATGGCTCTTGTCGGAGCTGCGTTTGCTGCTGTTGGCCTGCTTTAGATTCGATTTGTTTTCATTGGGTCGCATTTTTTTTGTTGTTGTTTTGGTTTATCTATTATACATTCAGTTTGGATACCGAGATGTCTTGCTCACGGCATGTTCATGCAATCGATCCTACATTATACCATACACGCATTCATACATCGAGAAGAGAAGACGGTCCAGAAATAAACACGCGGGGCAACAGCCCGGCGGTTAATCTACCACACATATTGCCACGACACTCAGGGTCCGCAGTCGTGTAACTTGGGCGCGAGTACGGGAGTCGCGAGTCTCTTACCTTTCCACCACGATGGCAGTCGCGTACGAACTGCCTGCGTTGTCAAAAGAGGCGGTGGCCAATACGGCCTCGCTGCTTCGTATTGTCGTTCTTGTGTTTATTTCAGGTGCGGCGATTGCGTCGAGGTTGTTTGCTGTCATCAACTTTGAGAGTATCATTCACGAGTTGTACGTGTTCCTTTTCTGACCTATCTTGTCTGGGCTGGAGCTGATTGGTTTGCTGTGTGTAGTGACCCGTGGTTCAACTAGTGAGTAGCTAGGTGGAAGCGGTGCTGAAGGATTTGGAGCTAATGGGTACATGCGTGTGTTTTCAGTCGGGCAACCAAGGTGCTAGCAAAAGACGGGTTCTATGTACGTCCATTCCCACTCATTCGTTCTCCTGTCCGAGTCGATTTCTCGACAACCTTCCTGACACGTCCATATTTGGCGTGTCAACGTTAACCTTTTTGACCGACGACTTTACTCCGTTATTTATCCACCGTTCCTATCGCTGACATCCTTGTTACGTAGGAATTCTGGAACTGGTTCGATCCTACTGCGTGGTACCCGCTCGGACGTGTCGTCGGGGGGACCATCTACCCCGGTCTAATGGCGACGAGCGGTGTGATTTACAACTTTCTCCACGCACTCCATCTCCCAGTCGACATTCGCAACATTTGCGTGCTTCTCGCGCCCGGGTTTAGCGCGTTGACGGCCTATGCGACGTATCTGTACGTTTTAAATCTCACTCCCACGATACGTGTCTTGGTTTATTAATATCCCCTATAGCTTTACCAAGGAAATGAAAGACGAATCTGCTGGTCTGCTCGCAGCCATTTTCATCGGTATCGCACCGGGCTACATCTCCCGCTCGGTGGCAGGCTCATACGACAACGAAGCGATCGCAATCTTTTTGCTCATGTTCACGTTTTACCTCTGGATCAAGGCGCTCAAGCAGGGATCCGCGTTTTTCGGCACGCTCGCGGCTGTTTTCTACTTTTACATGGTCGCGGCGTGGGGTGGATATGCGTTTATCACGAACATGATCCCGTTGCATGCGTTGGCGTTGATTTTTATGGGGCGGTACTCGAGTAGGCTGTATGTGGGCTATTCGAGCTGGTATGCGATTGGCACGTTGGCGAGTATGCAGGTTCCGTTTGTCGGGTTTCAGCCTGTTAGGACGAGTGAGCATATGGGCGCGCTCGGTGAGTTCTCTTTCAGTCACTTTGGTTATTCATTTGGAGAGGACTCACGTTGGGTATAGGCGTTTTTGGTCTGTTGCAGCTTGTTGCGTTTAGCGAGCTCGTCCGATCTCATCTCCCGACTCGCCAATTCAAGCTCATCCTCCGCGCGTCGCTCGTTGCTGCGTTCTTCCTGGGTGGCGGCGCTCTCATGTTCCTTACTATGAAAGGCTGGATCGCGCCCTGGACCGGTCGTTTCTACTCGCTCTGGGACACGTCGTACGCCAAGATCCACATTCCCATCATTGCTTCCGTCTCTGAGCACCAACCGACGGCGTGGCCCGCGTTCTTCATGGACCTCAACTTTTTGATCTTTGTGTTTCCGGTGGGAGTGGTGCTGTGCTTCAAGGAGCTGAGGGACGAGCACGTGTTTGTGATCATCTATGCCGTCGTGGCGAGTTATTTTGCGGGCGTCATGGTTCGGTTGATGTTGACGCTTACGCCGGTCGTTTGTGTTTCGGCCGCGATGGCTGTTTCGACCTTGTTGGACACGTACATTGATCCCGAGGAGCCAGACGCCCCGGCCGAGCCGACTGCTGCCAAGGACGCTGCGGCGCCTGCAGACACCAACAACGCCACCACCAAGGCTACTCCTACCCCGAAACGCACTGGCAAAAAGACTGGGATTTGGGGCTTGGACACGCGTCTGGCCGTCGTGGGCAACACCGTCTTTTTGATGCTCGTGTTTGTCGTGCACTGCACCTGGGTCACGTCCAATGCGTATTCGTCCCCCTCGGTTGTTCTTGCTTCGAGGGCTCCCGACGGCAGTCAGAACATTATCGATGATTTCCGAGAGGCGTATTATTGGTTGAGGATGAACACGCCCGAGACGAGTGTTGTGGCCAGCTGGTGGGATTATGGGTATCAGATTGCGGGTATGGCTGATCGGCCTACGTTGGTTGATAACAATACTTGGAATAACAGTAAGTGTCGTGTCTTTTCTTCGAGTGTTGCGCGCTGATGGACTTGGGGGGGTTGTGTAGCTCACATTGCGACCGTCGGAAAGATCATGGCTTCGCCTGAAGAAAAGGCTTATCCTATCCTGCGCAAGCACGATGTCGACTATGTGCTCGTCATCTTTGGTGGTCTCCTCGGATACTCTGGAGATGATATCAACAAGTTCCTCTGGATGGTTCGTATCGCACAAGGCATTTGGCCCGACGAGATTAGGGAATCCTCGTTCTTTACACCGAGGGGCGAGTACAAGGTTGATGAACAGGCGACCGTGGCGATGAGGGAGAGTGTTATGTACAAGACTAGCTACTACCGGTGAGTGCATGGACTTTCCGTTTGAGAGCTGGCATTAACGCCTAGGTTAGTTTCTCGGAGCTGTACTCTGGCAACCCGGCGATGGATCGTGTGAGGCAGCAAACGCTCCCGAAACAAGGTCCGACGTTGGATTATTTGGAGGAGGCATTTACGTCTGAAAACTGGATTGTACGTTTCTGCATTATGCTCGCAGTGCTCTTCAGGTGCTCAAGGCATTTATTTCTGCAGGTCCGCATCTATAAAGTGAAAAGGGAAGACCCGCTTGGGCGAGACCACAAGGCTGCAAATGCGTTCGAGGGAGGCAAGAAGAGGAAGCGTGCCAGGCCCGTCAGCAGGAGAAAGACCCTCGTTGAGCAAAGTTAGACCAAAAAAAAGAGTTGCGTGTATGACTCGACTGTAATGATATTTGTTGATTTGCTTTTAATCCCTCCGAGTCGAGTGCAAGTTGTCCGTCAAGAATGATTAAATGATAAGAGAATGCATATCGTACAGCAGGGCCCCTTCATGTACATCGTAGCTATCATATATGTAACCAGAATCCTATCCAAATCCAAACTAATAAGATACAAACGAAGACGTTTTATGAGATTTGAGTATGTAGCTAAACGGTTTGAGATATGGCAGTTTGATCGTTGGTTACTGTACCGCGCGTGGAATTGTGTATGGTGGTGAGCGGAACCTCAAACTGGTCGTCGGTGCCCGTTGTGTATCCAGTACTAGGCGCGCGTATGCTCTTTTCTTCTTCCGCAAACTCGTACAGTGAGATGATTACTCGGCTGCACACCGCGCTCGAGAGGGACGAGAATATTCTAGTTTGACCATCAATTGACGAGAAGCAGTGGCAAAGCGAAGACATACCCTGATACGTTCGCGGCCACTTCGATTCTAGGGTTTGTCGTTCCCAAACACGAAAACAAGGAGATTCCGAGAAGGACTACGAAATATCGCGCAGCACTAAAAAAAAGATTGATGTTCATCAGGACGCCGGGTGTATGCGCATCAAAACCCACTTTTCACCGAGCTTTTGTGTTAGAGGAGTGGCGCCGAAGCCGTTCCTCATTTGCCACACCCTCCAGGCTGTCAATGTAAACACGGCTGATTCGTATATCATCGGCATAATATAGATCAACCACGTATAGCTCGGAAGAAGGACTATGCAACCCGACAGCAGGTCCGGGACTAGAACATCATGGTTTGAACCCCTGATCTGATACAGATCAGCCAAGGAGCGGACGTACACGGATTGGTGACAAAAGTTGCCCTCTGTTTTCAATTAAGCGGTCAGAAGTCCGTGTCGGCCTCGGCTGCAGGCTGACTCACGTCGACTAAGAACTTTATGAAAAAGCTCGATATAGCGACGGTGAACGAAAGCCCTATAGACAAGGCCCTACAAATACTCCATTTAAGGGTCAAGTTTCGACTGGAATCGGTTTCACCTCACCATAGTACCCATCTTTGATTCGGTTAGTAAACGGTAATAGTAGCGAATCGAATTATCTTACTTTTGATCATACAAAGCCCAGCATCGCACGAGCATGACAGCTGTACCAAATCAGTCGTGGATCAGTATTTTCAGCCCTGCGACCAGATAACAAAATCCGTACTGCATACGATCGAAGCTTCCCCCACCGTAGCGTAACCATAGAACAGAATGGTTCGCCTACACCTACATAGCAATCATGTCAAATACAAGTGAATTGAGGGGTGCCGCCACTTACGTCTAGTGAAACGGTCAGCTCCACGGTCAGTCAAATCGTGCCGTGAGTAAATACAAACCGGTACGCTGAGGGAATGGCTAAACAGGAGCACTGAAAAGTTCCCCTGGTTAACTATAGGTCAAGGGCAGTTGTGTAAGAGACGCATACAAGGTAGTGTTGACCTGGTTTCCATGAGTTTAACTTGAGATGGCTGTTCTGCAATTCCATGCTCACCAGAGAAAGGCCATCGGCCAGATTCGGTTGAGGTGATACGCCACACGTCCAAGGCTCCAAGGACGGCTCCAAACGTAGGTTATCTCGAAATCCAGGCTGGTGATCCAGTCGTAGATGATTATTGTAGCAGAGGCAACTGTAGGTCACTTTCAGTAAGAGGCCGCTGCGAAAGAAACTTGCTACTGACTCGCAAGATACTTGGCTCCGTCAACCTCGTTGCGGATGTGGATGATCAAATCCACAATTATGGAGGTATAGCTATCCCCCGCCCTCGAGATCATCCTGTGCACGTCCATCTCGAATCCAGAATAAAGAGTTGGGAGGAGGGTGAGGGGGCACTCTGCGGAACGGAGCCGACGTCCACCGATATTTGAACTATCCTCGTTTGATCCAGGAAAGCTTAACATACGAAGCATGACTACTCGCAACTATGAAAAGAACTCGATCGGCTGATGTATATCATCTCAGGACAAATTGTCCGCTAGACCTGGGTTCTCAAGCGTTGGATGCAGCCTATGGAAGGTAGGCTGATCCGAAAGTATTTGAAGGCATACGTGGGCCACACACGATGGCAAATTGACAGCAATTGAGTCAGTAAACTAGCCAAGTCGGATATGTTGGCTTCCATGTAGTCATCGGGAAATACGGAAGTGTAGCGGGAACGCCTCACTCGTGCCATCGATAACTTGTTCAATAGAAGCATAGCTTGATCTGAGAAATAGCATAAAAGAATAAGCGTGGAACGATAACGTAAAGGGGTTATCGGCTGTAACAAACTTAGTATATCTTAACGCCACAATACAAAGTAGGTTTGTCTCCCACTCACGCTATCGATATGAAGCCAATTTGCTCTCCATAGCTCGTATGGGCACTTTGAAGCGGTCATAGTATTCGGGCTGCCAAACTCTACTATGAATATCGAGAGTTCTTAAAGGGATGCCCGATCAACTTGGATTATATAGGTCTGGTACACACAATCATAAAGGTCAAATACAGACAAACAGAATGCTCAAAGATAGGGGTCCACCATTAGAAGATTACATCACATTACCAGTTCTAGAGGTTTTGGCGTACGGGAGAGCACTGAGCGGTAGCTCGAAAGTGAGATTGCTATTTGCGGTGCCCCCAGCACTAGCTGAAAATAGACTCTTCTCTTGGGTTCCAAATTCATATAGTGAGATGATCACTCGACTACAAACCACGCTTGATAGGGACGAGTAGATTCTAGCACAGAGAGATTCGTAAGTTGGATAGAATCAGAAAGTGCCCGCACCGACATACCCCGATACGTTTGCAGCTACTTCGAGCTTCGGATTCGTTGTTCCGAGAGACGAGAACAACGATATAGCAAGAAGAACGACAAAATATCGGGAAGCACTGTCGTCAAATCATACAGAAAACAAGCGATGATGATTAATCAGCAATGAGAATCGACAATTATATGCACGGACTGTTTTAGAACTCACTTCTCTGCCAGCCTTCGTGTAAGCGGTGTTGCACCCGACCCCTTCCTAATCTTCCATGCCTTCCATACGGTCAGGCAGAAGACCGTTGACTCGTATATCATGGGTAAAATGTAGATTGACCACGTGTATGAAGGAAGAATTACGAGACATCCTGATAAGACCTCAGGTACTGAAGTGAAAATGAGCGCCACCCGAAACTATAATGCTGCAGGACGTACGTGGATTCGCTACGAAGACTACATTCTATTGGAACGAAGGTTTTAGACATAGTTTATCTTATATTTAAGATTAAAGGACACTTACGTCTATCAAAACTTTCACAAGAACCGCCGACACAACGACATTGACTATTAGTCCGGCGGATAAGACCCTATTGCATCGTGTTAGAACGAACACTGCAATGTGACTGGCTCATGCTTACCATAATACCCATCTATAAAACATCTAATAAGAACGATGGAGCAGGTGAAGGATGTAGGTTCTCACCTTTGTCT
This sequence comes from Ceratobasidium sp. AG-Ba, assembly GCA_016906575.1. Taxonomy (NCBI): domain Eukaryota; kingdom Fungi; phylum Basidiomycota; class Agaricomycetes; order Cantharellales; family Ceratobasidiaceae; genus Ceratobasidium; species Ceratobasidium sp. AG-Ba. The sequence goes on along the minus strand of CP059611.1, from coordinate 1,323,188 downwards.
ATACAAAGCCCAACAGCGAACGAGCATGACAGCTATGTGGCCGTGAGTCTTCTCTTAATCGTTCATCTAAGACACTTGGTGACATACCACAGACAATGGTAGCCTGGAGGACTGTTCCATAGGCATATAGTTGTATAGTTCGTTTGCAACTGCATATGAAATCTGTCGGCCGAGGCTGTTTCAGACTAAGTTCTACTCACGTCTGTTGAAAAAATCAGTTCTTTCGTTCTTCAACCCAGATGCAAACGTGAACACGAACCGGTACACCTAGTGAATGTGTGAACAAGAGCACTGGGGTTAAATAGGTTAGGTGTGGGGGTTAAGAAGTTGGAGGAACGCGTACAAGGTAGGGACGCCCTATTACTCGGCAGTAAGTAAAATAGCGTAAAACACACATGCGGCACTCACCAAAGAAACACAATTGGCCATATTCTATTCAGGTGATAGGCCATGCGACCAAAACTCCAAGGCCGCGACCAAACATAAGTAATCTCGAGATCAAAAGTCGTCAGCCAGTCATACAGCATGATCGTGCCAGCGGCGACTTAAAGTTCATCAGTGATCAGAAACTTCCAATCATAGAAAAACGCTACTTACGCGAGAGGTATTTCGCTCCTTGCGCTTCATTATGAATACGAGTGATAAGGTTTACGACAATCGCACCGGCGCCTGCTCCTGCTCTTGGACTAACATGGGGAATTTCCATGAATAAATAACTAGGTGCAAGAAGGGGGGAATGAACGAGGGAAGACGTCGAAAAAAGGTCCTGCAACACTTAAGGCTTGAGAACGGGCCCCGAGTTCAACCCGAGTCGCCCTTGGGCTGTTGGCATGGATCGTCACGATCCTGGCAGGTAGGGACTGATCAGCGGATGCGTCCGATCAAAGAGAAATTGCCTGCCGAATTCAGTGTATGAGCCTGGATCCTCCTCGGATGTACCTGTCTGTATGCACATAAAGACACCGGCAGAGGTCAGCACTCTCCGTACATCAGGGACCAGTCGGAGTTTCCAGTCCGTTCAGGTCTCAGCCCTAACATATGTACCGAGCATTAGGACATACACTATACATGACTGAATTGTCTGGGCTTAAGAAGGCGCCTCGCTGTTCAGGCCCAGCGTCGAGTAGGAGTGTATGTTTGCCGAGACTACCGGCAGCACAATGTATTGGAAAGAACGGAGATAACGAAGCCTTCGGATCACATCGGAAATTATTTGTTGCTCTGATTATGACATAAAATTAGGTTACACTGTTTCTGTTCCCAAGGAGCTGCGGAGTAACGCCACCATCGATCCACGCCCGAGCCAAGATGGATACAAGCGATGTGGCGCCTTGTGGCACCTCGGATATTTGCTACCCGAGCGTCAGTCCATACATGCGGAACGTACGAACTTGGATACTACCACCTCGTCACAGTTCGTTCTAGGGTTTTGATGTCTGCCATGTATTCCTTGCCCCAATGTTCGGCCATCCATTGCCATAACAGATTTACAGCTTGTGCTTGGCATGATGCATGCAATTGAGGCACTCGGCGCTCCCACCAGTTCCGTCCTCGCTTGCTCGAAGGCGAAGGTGTCCATGTCATCAAAGGTGCCAGCACTTCTGATTGCGTCTGGCCAACTTTGCCGTCCCCAAGAGAGAGGGAGGTGAGCTGGAGATGTAGCGTTGAGGTGGATGAGACAGAGGATGAAGTTTTAGCAGTACGTTTCCAGGACAAGCCGTCGAAATTGACATATTGGATGTTCGGACATGGTCCGTCTGGTCCCGTGAGCGCTGTTGCTCCGCTGACTGTGTCGATCGTCGAAAACAAAGGAAAATGGGAGTCGAAGAATTCGAGAGTAACAAGCTGGTTGAGAGTTGGTGGTATCAATTTGACGATTTCCACAAGACACTAGAGTAAGATGCCGTACAATTCGCATGGACACTCTAAATAGAGCGAAGAATACTTACTATAGTTGCGTCCATGCTGCTATTTCGACTCTGAAATCGAAGTTTCAGAACTCGCAATCCTGGCAAGTGTTTGCCAATCAGGTTTAGTGTGCCCCTCTGGTAGTCCCGCATGGGCGACCACTCTCCAAGCGAAACGTGGAACGTTATTTTCAGCTCCCGCACTGTTTGATCAGAAGCACTGAGGCTGATTAGCAGCTGCTCTAGCCTCTCGTACGCCTTCCTCTCATGTAGACTAAACACGACCTCGTAGCTTGTTATGGGACGACCAGGGCATAAACTGGACAACTGATGCCAAGAACCGAGCGAAAGTTTCTGTAGTGCGGGAAGAAAGCTGTGGTCTTTTGCGTGCTCTATAAGAAACTGCAATGCAGAGTCGTTTCCCCGAAGATTAACCCCAAATGAAAACAGTCGGTCCAACCGTTTCAAGGTGCATATAAGGCCTTCTGCCCAGCTGGGATCAGGAGGCGTCCAATCCCTCCGGTAAGGATCTGGCGAGAGATTTATTTCCAGCGAGCTAATGCACTCCGGGTGCCTAGGACCGCGGCTGAACTCGTAAACGTCTGGCAAGCTCGGAAGATGGAAATGGCGGTATAATAGAGGAGCAACGGCAGTATTCAATGTTTGGTTAACCAGAGAAAGTGAGCGAAGGAGCGGTCGGTGGTGTTTAGGCCCTAGAGATTGCACAACGGTAATGAGAACGTCTGTTGGGAGCACCTCGATTGTTCGCGCTGCCGGTTTGCTTGTGGTTGGAGCTGCGAGTTTCAAAGATGGGTCTGCAAGAGAGAATGTGAAGGATGATGTTGTAGGAAACGCAAACGGAACGGTTTCTACGACGCAGTGTTAGTGTTCATCAGACTGGGCCATCACATAGGCGCTGGGATTACTTACTTGGGGCCGAGACATTTGAATTCCGATAGTTAGCCGCATGCTTCGACGGTTTTGATTTTGGTTTATTGACGAATGATGTAGCCTGGCGACCAGCCAAAGTTTGCCTTTTCAGTGGTGGTTTGCCTAGGCTCTTGCCTACTGCAAAGAGAGCTGTTGGTTCATGAGTCGAGGTTTTGGATATATATTCCGGTGGTTGTTGGTCCGAGCTAGAGGATGACCTTTCCATGGAACAAAGCAGCCAAGTACGCTAGGTAGATTAAAACTCTGTCCGGGAGAAAGCTCTATATAACGGAGCTGGGTATATTCCGAGGTGGTGGTAGGAGGCTGTAAGGTGGGATTCTGGCCTGACGTAATCAACTAAGGATAGACGAGCGACGCTAAATATACGCTTTCAGGTCGCCAGCAAGAGTAGTTTAACCGTAGCACATTGAAACGCAAAGCCCTAATTGAACAAAAAAAAATACAGTGCAAGAGAAGAATGATTTCTTCTATCGAATAGAACCGAGATTAGCACACCAGAGTGCCTAGCCATACACCTTCGTAGGGGCCCAAATGGTGGATCAAATTGCTCTCGAAAATATTGGGTACCGCACCAGTAGTGCAGTCCGGGCTGGTGTTGTCTTGTCCTGTAACCTGTTTTAGCCCTTGAACCTCGCCAAACTACTGCTTGGACTCACCAGCACAAGCATTCCAAACCCCAGGAGCTTTAATATGCTTCTCTCCGCTGGCATGGCGGTAGCCCAAGAATCGACCTAAGAATAGGTTAGATGCGACCGAAATAGATCGTAATTCTGTGCGCCCACCGGGGAGGATCGGGATCGGGTCATCCATGCTCGTGACGCGAGAGAAGTCTTCGATTGTGGCGTCGATCCAGTTTGCAAAGTCTGGGTTCCCAACCTGAATATATGCATGCGTGAGTATACGTTCGTCAACTATCTATTAGATATGACACAACTCACGCGAGGCTGGCCATATGTAACACCTTTGATGGAGATAGTCTTGGGAAGATTTAGTCGGAGGAAGAGTGAGTCCAATGCAGCGATGGCTCCTCCAAGCGAATGGCCGACTAGAAACGCCTTGCATCAGCCTTCCGCCTCAACCTATTCACTAACTCCAATTTACCAACTGTAACCTTGGTGGCATTCCTTTCGGCAAGCACTTTATTGACTGCCGCAAGGATGGCGGATGCCGATGCTGCATGAGCGTCTCTAAAACCAGTGTGGACGAGTACGTTGCTCGAAACACCAGGGAACAAAGCTGTTGATAGCGGAGTGAGCGGGAATTTGGCATCCACCAGGAGGGATTGGCTGTATGCGCGTTGTCAACTCGTGGACGATGGGCGGTTAATTGTCAGGGCTTACAATTGAAGTGGGTCCGTCCCTTCGTGTGCGACTACTACTGATGAGCCTGCAGGCCACCATCCCACGTACCCTAAGGGCTGTTTCAACTGGTGATGTTCAGGGATGATAGGAGTAGCTTACACAATGGGACTGTTTTTCCGTTGCCGCCGTTTGCATATGGGACGAAACCGGGTATTCTCTTGCAAGCCTCTGCCGACGGGATTCAGTCGGGCCACCAAAAGGAGAGAAGAACAATGAACTTACTGCAGGACCAATCGGCCACGCCAGAGCAATAAGCGGCAGCAACGAAATTCGCATAAAACGAGTAGGAAGAGATCGTCTGCGCATCAAGCGGAGTCACCGACCCATCGCGCTCTACCAGAATGGGAGCAGCGAGGGACTGAGCGACAAACGCGACGCCAAGATATAAAAGGGATGTGAACCGCATGGTAACGACTGATGAATAGACAAAGGAAGGAAAAGGAACTGAATGAGGGGAAAGCACACGACGATGCTGTTGAGCCTCTGTCTATGCCATAGTTTTTATATACCTCCTATTGTGTTGGATCAGTACCCCTAGTCCGATTTTCAGCGGAGCATGGCTTCAGCTTCGATACCATACATTAGAACGCGTTCTAGTGTGGACAGCGCGTTCGCGCTCACATCGGCGCTCTTGTGAATAGAAAGTTACGACAGGTACGCATGGGCGGGGGGGTCACGGGGCCCCGCCTAATGGATTCCCGTTCGACCGGGGCTCAGTTGATCGAGTTCGAGGAGGCGCGCGTGAAATTCATTTTCCCAAAAAGGAAATATGTGTGCGTGGAATGTCCCAAGTTGGTGAGGTCGGCGCACTGGTGAGTCTATAAGATTGTTCTTATCCTGGTACCTCCTATTTCCACGGCGCATCTCATAATGGTAGGTACCAAATGACGTATGTGCCTAGCTTACTCTCGTCATAAGGGGTTTTGTGAGCGATGATCCTACAATCGGTATCTTAGATTAGCTATCCTCAAGCACATGATACACGCCTATGTTTAGAGCTTCCCAAGTGTATCGGAATGCCTGGTCTCTTCGTCTAGTAGCAACTCCACGGACAGGCACATTCGCCTTCCGACATGCATCTTCTGCTTTCCTGATGTTGTGCTTTCCACGAGGTGTACCGACGATGTGGCTTGGAGTAGATGTGCACACATTCAGGTATACCGTGGGCAATTGCGTGGTTTGGACGCCTGGGAATGTATAATTGGCGTCGATAAGGGAAGAGTTTTGCGCACAACAAACGAAAGCAACCAAGGTCTCAATTGCATCACATAACGGAACAAGTTCGAATCGAAGTCCATGAAATTTACAACAAAAGACATCCAATGCAAGAAAACACATTCGATATACAGAAGAGGCATAACCAAAGTGATAACGAGAACGAAAGGAAATATGAAGCAATGTGAATCGACACGAGCGAAAAGCAGCTCAAAACGAGGCCACAAGCCAGAAGATAGTATGATAAACAATCACGTATTGCAACGTAAACTGAGACGTCCTTTTCTCATTCTTTGGTTTCACTTTCACGCACTCCCATTGTCGCTTCCGTCCCAAACCACCGCCCGAGGTTCGACCTCCCACATATCCTGCAAATTCCAATACTCCAACACCCAAAGCCTGAGCAAACTAGTGGCTTGTTGCTGACTCTTGGCCTCGAGTAGATACGATTGATCACCCCACCAGTTGGACCCGCGTACGCTTGCAGGATAGGGTGTCCAGTCCAACCTCGGGAATTGTGATTTCTTTGGAGGGCCCGAGGAGGATGGGGATGGGGACCTTGGTGGGGATGGAGGAGCAGGGGGAGACCGTTTCCACAAGGTTCCGTCGAAATTGACGTATCGAATATTCGGACATTTTTTGGCGAGTGATACAGCCGCAAATATTTGGCCATGCAGATCTCCTTCGAATTGGACTGTGTCGAAGAGTTCGAGCGATGTTAGATTTGCGAGTGGGGGGAGAGCACGGATGAGGGTTGTTGGATGCTGTTGCACCCCTCGTTAGATTCCCTTAAAGGTATGAAGAGGAAAAGGAACGTACGTTGTATCTTGACGCCCTTTCGCCTTTCATTTGGAACCTCACGCTCAACTTCCTTACACCTGGCGCACAGTCTCCAATGGTACGGAGTACATGACTTCTATCTTCGTCCATAGGTATATTTATTACGAGTTGGAGCTCTCGAAGCAATTCTCCGCTCGAGGTGACGGTCTTTAACAAGGTTCCAAGATGGGTATAGTCGCCAGGCTCCTTGATCTGAAAGGTGAATCCACAACTGCGTATAGACCTTGTCAAAGCTAGTTGAGAGAACTGATGTGAAGATCCAAAGGAGAGGCTTTGTAGCGATGGAAAGAACATAGGGTTATTTGAATGAGAGAGGATTACGTTTGATATAGGGGTATTTCCAGGGCGTTTGATAGCGAAATGAAGTAGTCTTTCAAGCGAGTATAAAGTCTTGATGAGATCCGCCGACCATTCCCCATCAGGGGGTGTCCATCCAGGCCGTTTCGGGTCGGGCGTAAAGAACATCTGTAAAGATGAGACACATAGGGGATGCCTCAGTCCTTTACTAAACTCCCATACGCTAGCTAAACTGTTTAATATCAGGCTCCGATAGAGGATTGGAGCAATCGCAAAGTGAAGAGCCCGATTGACAAGAGAGAGCGATTTGAGCACGTCCGATTCGGCGAGACGTATGACCGGCGTGAGGATATCTGGTGGAAGCGACTGTATAGCCTTTGGAAACGCGCTTGGGGCTGGGGTGAACGTCGGATCGACTGGCCTAGATTTTGGATAAGGAATGGGGTGGGAAAAGTCGATTGTTTTGGAAGAAGAGAATGTGAAGGGTACGGTCGGGGGTAGGCCACCTTTGAGCCAGCACAAATATTCAGAATGTTACTGGATGTAGATCAGGTGCAATACGGACCTATCGGCTGGGCGGTTGGAGCGGCACGGCTGTTGGGTTGTGTGGCGGCAGCGTTCGGAGGTGAACGCCGTTTCGTCGGACCCTGTGGTCGTGGGCTCGCTTTAGAATGGGGTTTGGCTAATTTGCGATGTCTCGTTGAATCATCGGTGGCGGGCGCTCCAAGTGTAAATTGAACGAATAAATCAGCAAGTGATTCAGGGGACGCGTCTCGGGGCAGAGTGATGGGGGCATCGAGACAGGCCATCTCAGCGATTAAATCGGTTCACCAGAGTGTTGGGTAGAGGGGACAGGTGGCGTACGAGGTGGATGGGAGCTGAGTCTAGGTTGTGGTGGCTGGCCGGGGGTGGCTTTATGAGCACCCTGAGAGCAGCTGAGTCATATCGGCGCTCAGAAGCACTCATAGCCACGCGCTGCAACCGGCATCTTTCAGTCCACCACCGAGTTCAACTTGGTGATGGCGAACCGAACAGACTACACTCCGCTCGCTCAGGACACGGGGAACAGCGACATCCCCGACGTGCTCGCAGATGAAGATGCACCGCCTATCTACTATGGAGAAGGCCGTTTTTCGCCGCCAAGCTCGTTGAGCGACGACCAGGAGAAACTCCTCGACCCTGGCAGCATCGAGCGAGGGAGCTTTGATGACGACGAAGACTATAGGCCCAGTGTTATGAGAGAGTCGGGCCCATTGTTTTTGGGCAAAAAGGTGAGCTCGTGTAATACTAGGCCTGGGGAGCGAACAAACTTACTGATTCATTTACGTGTTTGACAGCGCCCGTCTCCACTTCGCTGTTTGGTCATATGTCTCGGCTCGTTGGTTCTTTTGGCGGTACTACTTGGATTTTTGGCTGCAAGGACGTACAGCCAGACGTCGTACCGTTATCGTGCGCCTGGGAACAAACATATCACCATGGACCATGTGTTCAACGGAACGTTTTATGCTCGGAGGCAGAAGCTTGCTTGGGTTAGCGAAGGTATGTTTTCTCGTTCTACTTCTAAGTAGGCAGATATTGATAGTGTTTGTAGCCGGAGATGGTGTATACTCGATCGAGGAGAGTGGTGCGATTAAGCTTGTGGATTTAAACACCCAGACAAACCGAACGCTCGTCAAACGAAGCGACGTCAAGGATGTAAGCTCCACCTTTTGCCCCCATCTTTCAGCTATCTGACATGTCGACAGGAACACGGCAACATCTTGGCGTTCAACTCCTGGTCTCTGTCCGCCGACGCCTCCCACATTCTCTTGAAAACTGACCATCTCAAACAATACCGCCACTCTTCCTTCGGGAATTTTTACCTTCACCGGCTCGCTGATGGAACGACCTTCCCTCTTGTCCCGCCAAGCAACCCACCTAAAGTCGCGCTCGCCACCTGGTCCCCAACAGGGAGGAGTATCGCATGGGTAATGGCAAACGACATTTACGTTGTTCAGGACCCAACGTAAGCTCCCTCTCGGACCCCATTCTATCATCTGCACCTAACCTTATTTGCACAGACCAGACGCATCGCCCCTCCGCCTAACCTATTCGGGCAACGCAACTCTCTTCCATGGTGTACCAGACTGGGTATACGAAGAAGAAGTCCTTTCCTCTGCTTCAGCGCTCTGGTGGTCTCCGAGCTCATCCCACATTGCGTACCTCGCACTTGACGAGACCAACGTACCAACTTACACCGTGCCCGTCTACAACCCTACAAACAACGCTTCAAACGTTATTCCTTATGGGGGAGACTCGATCGTCATTCGCTACCCCAAACCAGGATTCGGAAATCCGTTGGTGCAAGTGGCAGTATGCGACTTGGGCGCAGTGAATGTTACCAAGGGCGAAGCGATCAAGGCTGTTCAGAAAGCAGTCGAGACGGCTACCACAGTCTTGACGTGGGATAAACAGCTCAAGCCTGATGACCAGATTGTGAGCGAGGTGGCGTGGGTTGGAAACGAGACGCTTGTTGTCCGTGAAGTTGGACGCGAGGCCAAGGTCGGGAACGTTGTGTTGTTCAATGTGGGTAAAACGGGGAGCAAAATTCCAAAGGGCAAGATTGTGCGTGTGCGCGGGGAGAAGGGCGAGGAGGGTGATGAAGGCTGGATCGAGTCGGTATGCTCTTGGTTTTCCTTTAGAATAGCAGAGTACTAATAATAGATTATAGGAGCAAAACATTGTTCCTCTTCAGAAAACCTCTGGATATCTCGACATTTTGCCCACGCCCGAAGGCTATAATCACATTGCACTGTTCAGCCCGCCGGATTCTTCGAAACCCACTTGGCTTACAAGCGGAAAATGGGAAGTGACGGGCAGCATTCTCGCAGTTGACGAGAGCCGTGGTCTTGTGTAAGTCTCTTTCTGCCTATCTATACCCAATGATTTGGCTAATGTCTTTCGGATAGATACTTCCAAGCCGCAAAGGCATCCTCAATCGCTCGCGGAATCTATTCTGTCCAACTCCCATCGCTCTCAACACGTGCACCAATCCCGTCACCAGACGAACCAACCGCTCTTACGGACGAATCTACGCCATCTTGGTACTCTGCTTCGTTCTCTCCTCGCGGAGGTTACTATGTCTTGAACTATGATGGTCCGAGCGTGCCGTGGCAGAGAGTTATAGGCGTAGAGAACAAGGGAAAGGGTAAGTCTTTAACCCGCGCATTGGATGACTTTGCTTATCTTGAGATGGATGTAGACCCTGTCAACTATGTGTTGACGGACAACCAAGAGTTGAATGACACGTCTGCGTTGTTCGAGATGCCAGTCATTACGCGGTCAACTATTGAGAGCGACGGATATGGTGAACATCTTATGATGTACTCTCTTTGCGACAATTTATTGAATATCCATGACAGAGCTCAATGTGATGGAGATCCGACCTCCTAGAATGGACGAAACCGGAAGCAGGAAATACCCCGTTCTGTTCAGAGTGTAAGTCACTTGGTCGCACCGTGTCGCATGAATCCATTACTCATTGGGATGTAGTTATGGCGGGCCTGGCTCCCAAATGGTCCATACTCGCTTCGAACGAGACTGGCACCACTATCTTGCTTGCTCGTTGAAATACGTTATTGTGGTTGTCGACGGACGTGGAACTGGATTTAAAGGTCGCCAACTGAGGAACCCCGTGCGGGGTAATCTTGGATACTGGGAAGTTGTGGACCAGATCAATGCTGCCAAGTGAGTTTAGTTTCATGATTCCCGTGGAACCAGACTGAGCAGGCAACACAGGATCTGGGCCGCAAAGAAGTACGTTGATTCGAAGAGGATTGGTATCTGGGGATGGGTATGTACTTCGGGTTCTTTTACCGTTATATGCAATTCACAGCGTGAGGTATCTAGTCGTACGGTGGATTCATGACCTCCAAGGTTCTTGAAGCCGATGCAGGCGTACACACGCTTGGTATGGCTGTTGCACCCGTCACGTCGTGGCGACTGTACGATTCAGTATACACCGAACGGTACATGGGCTTGCCTGACAACAACCCCGGTGGATACGTCAATGCCAGCGTATCTCGTGTCGACGGATTCAGGAACGCGAACTTCTTGTTGGCGCACGGAAGTGGTGACGATAATGGTGGGCGTCTTGACTGTTTCCAGCGAACTAGCACTGATGAGAGATCCTAGTGCACTTTGCAAACTCGGCTCACTTGCTGGATATGCTTACTCAGGCTCAAGTTCGCGGATTCAGGTTCAGGATGTTCACAGACAGGTGCGCATCTCATCGAACGTTGTTTCTGGAAACTTGCTGAATTGTTTCAATGATAGTGACCATAGCATTCAAACACGTGGAGGCTACCGAGAGCTTCACGAGTGGATGTCAGAGTTTTTGTTGGAGAAATGGGGGTCGGGACCCAGGCAGCGCGGATGGTGATAGATATTTCCTAGGCTCGCGGATTATCTTCTCGTCCTGTCAAGTCGATCATTGTTATTTGAGGTCTATGTGCTTCCAGAAAACTTATCAACCTAATATTGGCATGATTGTTGACCGTTAATTGGTCATTTTTATTCATTCACCATAAAACCCAAGTGAAACAGATCAACAAGAACGGATCAGACTAGCCATGCATCATACGTTTCCCAGCCGGATATTGCGCGTCTAGCAGTAGATGGTTCCCATCCATACACCCTCGTAAGGTCCGAGATGGTCGACGATGCTACCCACAAAGATGTTTGGAACGGCACCAGTAGAGCAGCTAGTGCTGGTATTGTCTTGTCCTAGATTAGGATAAGGTTGAGATATTGACCCGGTGTAGCAAGACGCAGAATGCTTGAAACTTACCAGCACAAGCAACCCAATTCGCATCGGCGATTATATGCTTCTCGCCACTGGTATGATGGAATCCTAGGCCGCGGCCTGCACATTCAAAATGTGATAATTAACTTGTAGTACCGGCAGACGAAGGACGTACCAGGCACGATTGGGATCACGTCATATTCGTGTGTAACACGTGAAAAATCGGGAATCTTCTGATCAATCAAGTTGGCAAATTCCTGGTTCCCGACCTAAATAGAAAATCGTCAACCACAAACACCCAGCGATGATGGATTCTCGAGCTCACGCGGGGTTGGCCATATGTGACAGCCTTGACGACAATGGTGGATGGTAGGTTAAGCTTGAGATACAGGGCATCGAGTGTTGCAAGTGCACCTCCAAGCGAGTGACCGGCTATCAATTATTTATAAGTCACGATCACCAACGATGGTGAATGTGAGAGCACGAAAAGCTTACTGGTTGTAACTTTGGTTGCTCCTTTCTCAGCGATGATCTTTTTGACTGCAGCAAGGACCTGCGGCGCAGAGTTTGCTTGCGCATTCCTGAAACCATCATGGACCAAAACGGAGCTTGAAACACCTGGGAAGAGTTTTGCGTCCAAGGGATCGGTTAGTATGTTGGCATCGGTCAATAATGATAGGCTGGATAAGTATGGATGGTCAAAATAGACCCATAAATGATTCAAGAAGCAACACTTACAACTGAGTAGGATCGGTACCCTCATGCACAACGACCACCGAGTTGCCAGATGGCCACCAACCAACATACCCTGAGGTGATCCCAATTTATTGAAGAGCAGAGTGGCTTCAATTGAGACAACCTACAGAATGGAATACCGTTGCCGTCCCCTCCTGTAGCATAAGTAACAAACCCAGGAATGCGCTTGCACGCCGCTAGATACGAGCACGCTGTTAGTTGTTGACATCTGTACACCTAAATATAGTAACATACTGCATGACCAATTTGCAGTACCAGAGCAATACGCAGCGGCAGCAAAGCTGGCGTACGGTGAGTAGCTCGAGATCGTCGCAGCATTGATTGGCGTCGTAGCAGTGTCCCGTTCAACCGGAGCAGCCAATGCGCGGAGAGATAGCGCGAGAGCAAGAGAAGCAACGGCGAAACGCATGACGAACGAAGGAGGTGCTTGTTGGACAGACGGCGAGCCGCTGTCCCTCCTCTTTCGCCCAACACGTCATATATACACTCTCAAAGCCGCCATTGCTTCCCACCACCTGTATGTAAAATTCCAGCATTGAACCATCCCACACTAGACTGGTCACGCGAGGGACTTCGTGGTGATTCAACGCTTTCCAGTACGTACCAAACCCGCTGACAATACGCCTAAAGCCGTGCGGAAGAATTCTATATCAGGCTGCGACACGAGACAATTCCCTCTTGAACTCGACATACCGCCTCTGTTCATCTTAGATGATCTATTCTAATACTCTCACCCCCTGGCGAACCTGGACATATGCGCATGGACTGTAGATCATGGGGCTCCGCTTAATACTTTACCGTGTCCCGACATATAATGAAGGCACGATAGCTGTCGGTCGGAAGGGCTTCTCGGCCTTCGCACGATAGCAGGTGAAAATTCACACTCATGTTCAACCAGGACGATTCGATTAGAACATTGCAAGATCTGTACAGTTTCGGGAGGCAGGCTCAGGAGAAATGTCGGATAATGCCTCCACAACAGGAACAAGACGGGTTGAACCAATGTCGCATCCTAGTTTGGAAAGATACAAAGGTACAAGCGACTCGCGAGAATCATCCAGAAGGCAACAGCTCGAGTACGGGTGGGATGGCATGGATGATATGCATATTAGCCAGAGAGGCCCGCGTCAAAAGCCGAAACTGAGGGTTACCCCGCTGGTAGAGTTAGGCTGAGGCTTAGCATTCATGCCGAAAACACAAATATCGAGTGACCTGGTGTCGTCGTGGGCAGAAGCTGATCGCCTGTTGGCAGATACTTACGTCATTCAAATGGATGTTGGGCAAGTACTATATAGAACCACGGCCAAACTATCTCGCTTGTGTCCGACAGATTTATCTTCTAGCATCAGCAAGCTCTGTGGATATACACATCCTTAGCCAGCTATTTTATCACCGCGTTGTCAAGCGACATCCATTGATTCGCCCCTTTCACCCCTTCGCTGTATCTCAAGCCCCGAATATATCCAGGGTTTTGCTGCGCAAGTCGAGGGAAGAAATGCAAGCGTCAATGTTGCGTATGTTGGGGAAAATGTACATTTATTTAGCAGAAGATGGTCCCAACCCAAACGCCTTCAAAGACCAAGGTGGACAAGAAAGTTGCCTTGGATAATATATCCGGTACAGCACTAGTGGAGCAATCATTACTGGTATTGTCTTGTCATAAAACGTGTGGATCGTGATACTTTCGGATCGAGAACACGGCGAGCTCTGTTGCATACCGGCACATGAATTCCAAACACCCGTGGACTTGATATGTTTCTCTCCGCTCAAATGATGATACCCAAGGAATCGACCTAGGCATCATAAAGCATTGAGCACGTTTGCGGTAGGAAGAGCTGATTGATGCTGGGGACTTAAGATCAAAGATTGACGAGCCGTACAGTAACTTAAGGCTTCCAAGAATTGTGCTCCATATTTGGCTAGGCAGTTTCCGGAACAAACGTTACTAGAATTTGATGTACAATTTGCGCGCATACATGATACGCACAACATGCTACAGCATTTGAATACGCAAATACAGACTTTTGTGGTGCGCAAACGAGATTTCCGCCGTGACTACCCGCGCATTCAGACAAGATTTGGGGCACAACTATCTAACTACGAATATTCTTAGTCAGATGAGCTTTTGCGCGTACCATGACTCAAAAGCTCGCAGCAGGTCAAACGAGGCGGTTTTGACACTAGCCAGCATTTTCAACTCTTCAAGCTTTCCACTGTACGTTTCAAAATAGCCCCGAAGGGGCGGGATAAATAAACTAACCAGCTAATGATACAACGAAAGCAAAAGAAGAAGAAAAAAGGATGCGCGAGATTACAAGAGTAACAAGTACAGGAATAATGAAACTACAGGGCAACGGAGATGCAAGCAGATAACCGATACAATTAGAAAGCGAAGAAAAAACAAAGGAAAAGGAAAAAGAAAAATATAAACATGGGATCCTACGTTGAGACGCCATGGGAAGCAATCTCGGGCACTGGAACAGACGATGGGCGTGCGGCGATATACGCCTTGGACAGGGATGGGGAGCACAACCTGGCGTCGCGAGCATCATGCTCAGCAACGCCGACGACCGTATCCTCGGTCTCGTCTGCTTATCGACTCCGTTCGTACACCCCTACCGTGCTGGGGCCAGGCAGCACGGTTGGCCCGGGCGTGACGAACGTCCTCTGGCAGGCCGAGACGACGGGATCGGCGGGTGTCTGCGGGCCAGCCGCAGACTGTGTACTCATTCATCACTCACCTGTCCATCTCGCCTCGCGGGTGCTGTTCCCTCGGGTGGTCGGTGCCTCCTTCGACCTCGGGTTCTTCATGTATATATAACTCCCCGCCATCTATCTCCAGCTCCCAGTAGTACGTCTGGGGTTTCTCCTTCGGGCGTACGATCGACGTGTCGAGTGGGCTGGGTACGCGGATTTTGGGGAGTATCCGGCGTGGGACCCGGGGTCGGAACCGGGGCAGGTCCTCGTCCCGGAAGATGGGTCCGGTCGGTTGGAACATACCCGTGAACAACTTGTCTACGTTCATCGATGAGTACGCGGAACATATTCAAACTTTACAAGTACTCACATCCGCGGTTGTCCTTGTCCGGCACTTCGAACTTGTGACGTCCACCGAACATCTGATACCGGCGGTGCACGCCCCAGGATCGCACCAGATAGACTTTGAACACGACGTCGTCTCGTCCGGCGTACCGATCTTGGTATCGCGCGATCGTTTTGTTGACTTTCTTCCAATTTCGACGCTCGAGTTTTTCTCTGCCCGGCAGCGCGACTGAGTTGTTCCACACGAATTTCTTCCGGAAAAAAGGCGTCCCGGGTGAAGACGCGCGGTAGCCGTGTATGACCAGGAAGTGGCCATAGCGCGCAACGACCTCCGGTTTGTCAGAAAATGAGACCCGCAAAGACAGCCACCAGGGGGCTAAGAACTTGAAGTCCATGAACCAGCCGATGTAGACGCTAGCACACATCATTCCAAGTTTGACGAGCGAATGGAACACACACATGTACCATTCCATCATGTCCTCGTCGAGCATCCAGGTCCACACCAAGCGTGCTTGGCGCACGAGCTCCTGGACAAGAGTTGGCCGATACTCGACAGTTGACTCCGGCTCTGACTCTTCTTTGGATACCGGTGAAGGTCGTTTGGGGAAGAGGTGAGCTGGCCGTGGCGAAGGAAAATGGCCATCCGCTCGCGAGTGCGCTCTAGTTGGAGGCATTTCGTCGATGGTAGGCGTCGCCGGAGGTGGGAGCATCGGGACGGCTGGCGCAGGTCGTCGGACGGGTAGATTCCAACGAGGACGGGGAAGCGATTCGATAAGGGAGGTACCTGGTGGGCATAACTCTAGCCTCGCCACAAATATCGCATAGTACACATGCGAGGCAAGGCGAGAATCGACGAACGCTATATTTTTACGTGTCAGTGATGCTATTCACTTGACGAGCTCACATGGAACACTTACGCGGTCGACCTCGACACAGAGCGTGTGATACTCTGTATTGAATATCGGTGATCCATTTTTGAGTCCTGTGAGCGCGGTCCACTATATGCGCCAGGATGGCCGGAGTAGGGTATGATGACGGTGGCGATGGTGGTGACGTTGGGTGGGCAGTGAAGACGGACGGGGACGGTGCCAAGATGTAGGACCTGTCAAGGGCGGTCAGGTTGAGGGAGGGGGCGCTGACGCTATGCGGTTAAGGTTAGCATAATGGATCACGACGAGCAAATTAGGACACTCACATCGCCCGTGGGTCCAAAGCGAGAGCGTTGGCTGGAGCTACGACGCCAAGCAGCACCATAAGCGCGCTAAAAGCGAAGAGCCGAGTAGCAAGATTGAGAGTAGTAGGTGACATGGCTGATAGCCAAAGGTGGGACTTGAATTTTGAGGGGGAGGTGGGAGACATTTTCTGAGGTGCGAGTATCAGGTCGGCCCTAGTTTATATAGCCCATTTTTTCGCCTGGCCATTCTGCAAGTCCGCATATCCCCAACGGCGTGTAGAATGCAAAGACCAAGCAGTCTGGAACTTGCGCTTAGACCGTGCGCAGTCGTGATATCCAAAACAGGAAACTGGGATATGTCCATGCCCGGTAGTAGTCTATAATGGCTTATTTCGCGCGCATACAACAAGCACCGTCAGACATAACATAGGCAGGTCGAAATCTTGAAATTACGCTCAATGAGCATACGAAGATCAGTGCAATTATCCCAGGAATGGAGGGCCCTGAAGGAAGGGCTGAGGTAAGCGCTAGGTAAGCTGATCGTCCAGAGCCGTCGATGGTGAGGCCATTGGAAGACGTTCCAACCTAGAGACAGGACTCAAGTTAGGCGGTCATGCCGAGAACACGGGCTAAGTCGTACGCCGAACATGGTGCACGAACTCAACAGGGCCTGGAGCCAAAGGGAATATGACTGGATCCACCCTTCTCACATACGTTATTAGGTTCAGCAGGACACGACAACTCATGCTACACTCGGGTTAATTGTCGAGTCCAGACAGTGGAGCTATCAAAAACCCAGACTCGAGAGAGGGCTGTAAAGCCAGCGCTCTATTCAGGACTATTTATATCTTCGGAATCAGGTCCGCCGCTTCGATGTGTCAGCATTTGCTTGGCTCAGCAACTGTACTTGGGTTCGGCCCCTCTTTGAAACCCCTGGATCACGCTCGTCGTGGTATAAAGGGGGGCCCTTGTTTCATGTCTCTGTATCTTCAGCTCCCACCAAACCTATATCCTCAGGCCCTAACTAGCTCTCAAATCTGCCCAACACAAGCCCGAACGTTTACGATCATAGATGCCTTATCTAGCATATTCCACAGCTAGGTTTCGGTAGAGAAACGAGCACATGGGGGCAGAGACATACAAATGCTGATAAACCAAGATCTCCATTGAGGTTCAAGAAAATTTTATTCCAAGCGAGAAAGAAACAACGAAAATAATACTATTACAGCTGTCATACCAAACTCATTATAACTCTTGACCTTTTCACGCCGCCATGAATCCGTTGAACCACTTGTCAAGCTGATCCACGCTCTCTAATGACACGACGTGTCCAATGTACCCATCTGGTCGTACCACCGCAACACATCCCTCGGGCCCAATCCCATACGACTCGTACAGTCGTCCGCCTCCCATCTTGGGGAAGCACGCAACATCGTCCATGAAGACCTTGGACCAGTGTGTGCGAAGGGTAGGAGGAAGATCGGTGTAGTCGCCGGTATTCTTCGTCATAGTGCTGTGCGTATGCTGTGAGTATATCTTCACTCTGGATCAGAACTGTGAAAATGCTAACCTGAAGCTAAGAATCTCGAAGACGGTGTCGACTGGAGCATCCTTTGGCGTATACTTCTTGTAGAACCTCTCGGGTTTCTCGAGCTCATCCGCAAACGCTTGCAACCGCGCCTTTTGGATAGGATCCTTGGTGTTTCCAGCAAAGACCAGGATCTTGTAACGGATATCGGACGGGATGAGATCTTGGATCTCAAACGGACGAGCGTCGGCAGTACGGATAACGGTTTGAGGAACAAGCCTCTGGCCGACAATGAGCTTGGTCGCAAGTGCCTGATGTGACGGATCGACAATCGCGGATGGTGCATAATGGATACCGATACCGCTCGTGAATGCGCCGAACGTCTGGAATACCCTAGATGGACAGCCAATTTAATATCACTTTACACCCCGCAAGTGCCTGTAACACATACTCGACGAATTGATGATGAGACACTCCGTCCGAGTTGTCTACAGTCTGCGCCTTGCCCGAGAAGAGAGCAGAGAATTTACGATCAAAAGCAATCAGATCCTGCGCATACTTGCGGCGCTCGAGTTCATACTAAAAATCATGTTAAGATCCACCCACGCGCTAACGGAAAACGTCAGACATACAGTCTTCAGGAGCTCTGGGGATGCCCATCCCCGGAGAACTTGGGTAAGTTTCCAGATAAGGTTATGCGTGTCGTTCATGCTGGCGTTCATGCCTTGGCCAGCCTTGGGCGAGTGTGTATGGCCTGAGAACACAAATTAGAGGAGGTGCCGTGTTTAATCTTTTAAAACTCACAAGCATCGCCAGCAATGAAAACACGCTCCTGCGCCGAAAAGTTGGACGCCACTCGCTGTCCGATGATGTAGATCGTCCACCAGTCAAGCTTTTGTGGGAACTCGAGTTTGAACGGCTTGAAAGAGCGTCGAGCAACCTGCACAAGATCGAGCTATAAGTGTGCGAACAGGACACGTTGGACAAACAAACGCACTTCCATGATCTTTTCGGGAGTCATCTTGCTCCTGTCCATGCGTCCAGTGCCTCCGAGCTCAATTTCTGCGAGTTGAACATATAAACGAACAAGATCGCCTTCACGTGGGATGATCATGCAGCTCTGTAGGATTGTCAGGAAGGATTTGAATTTCCAAGGCAATATACGTACGCCATTGTCCGAGTGAATCGCAGTTCGGTTCCGGATATCGGGAAAGTCGGTATCGGGGATTGTATCGACTACACCCCAGACGAAATCTACAAAATAAAATATTGAGGCATCTCAAAACCTGTGGAGATTTTCCCACTCACCAGTATGCTCTCCCTCCATCTTCCAACCCATCTGAGACCGGGTCCACGAGTGGGCACCATCGCACCCAACCACATACTTGGCTCGAACAATCTCCTCTCGATCTTCCTCGACTTCGACAGAGCTCCCATCCGCTACAACTTCGTTCGAGTTTGCCGGGGCACCCGCAACAGGGCGTGCAAGCCTCGCTGCCTCGGCCTCACTCAGCCTCTTCAGATGCACAGTCACGGGATACGAATCCCGCGAAGCAAGTTCGGCCGCATCCGTCGAAAGCGATATGCTCGTGGGTACAATGGGCTGTTCGACCTCGATCGAGCGAGGTGGATATGAGAATTGCGGTTCGGCCTTGGCCCGGTGCTCAAACTCGCGTGGGCAAGCCCCGTTGGGAGTGGGCCCTTTACCAAGAGCGCGCATCGCATCACGAAAGATGTTCTCGATAGCGCCTTGGTGGAGCGTTACTTCGAATGGGTATCGTGCAGTGGGGGCAGTGACGTCTGGCAGTCGGTCGGACCGCGCGATACCGGAACCGTCCGGAGTAGGGTTATAAAACGCGGCCATGTGCATCTGGTTTCCTTCTTTGAAGAGTCGTTCAGCAAGGCCATAGCTCTGCGTGCGTTATAGATGATGTCAGTTACGAGCTTGGTGGTTGGTGAGATAACAGGAGGAATCAAAGGCTATTCATCGGCAAAAGCGTAGGCGAGCGCTTCGCTGTCAGGCTCGTACTTTGCGTGACGTTGATCGAGGGAGTTGTGGAGAGGGTGGATTCGTGCCAAGATACAGCAGTGACCATGTCGAACGTACCTGAAGAACTGTTGGAGATCGGGTCAGATTCTGTGCAATGTGTGTGTGGTCTAACAAACTTGCCTTCAAGGGTCCTAGGCTGAATGCCATCTGCTTGGCCGGCCGCAACCTTAGACGGGCGTTTGTCAATGATGCGAACGTTCACGCCAGCCTTGGCCAACCCATGGGCACACATGAGACCGGCGGGGCCTGCTCATGTTAGTATCATGTCCCACGACGGGTGTGCGACATTTCTCACCAGCACCGATGATGAGAACGTCGACTTGAGACTCGATAGCAGGCATGTTGGTATCAGGGGGATTTGGTTGTAGTAAAGACGAAGTAGGTGGATAAAAGGCTTATATAGGGATGGAGAGGCTGCAAGCCTGCCTGAGTGGTGGGCAAGCTCCGGCCGGGTCTCTGGTGATAATCTAGCCATCATCCCGAGAGGGTGAGAAGAACACCCCTTGATTCGGGCTGCACGTCGGCATTAGTGGATCTCGTCGACCTAACCTGCCTTCTTTATCCAAGCGGGCCCCAAATCTCACTCATCTGTATTCCACATTGTCGTCGTCGCGTCTCCCAAATACAAAATATAACGTGACAGACCGGATATGATTGGCCGGTTGTACCACGTGCACCACAAGCGCCTTTCTTGTCGAGTTTCTATGGTCGGATATTTGTTCCGACACTCTTCTCATTTGTCTAAAAGTATGACGCACCCCAGTATTTCCTCGGCTAAATGATTTTCCAGCGGCCGGCCAAGGCTTGCGAACACCTCACCGTGTGCGCGCCAGATCCTAATTTGGCAAATATCCAGCCATTCAAGCGCGGGGTTGCTATTCTACTCGCTCCGTGCCTAGACACTTTCATATTTCAGCCTGGGTTCTTTGCGCACCACATTATCTCTGGTACAGATGGAAGACGGAAATGTTAGTAATGTGGCGTTTAAGCGATAGAGAGGGGTCGACCAAGCCCCAAATAAATTGCCCCTAGTGTGGTACAAATCAAATATATGTCAAGGCGCTGCATTAGGGTGTATTACAAGGCGCCGTTCTAGACCTGGAGTTCCCCAAGAGTGAATATCCATCACCGTATTCGGAACTGGTTTTACTTACTAAGACATGCACCTAGGCGAAGGTTCGAATCATACGATTGGAGCTTTGGAGAACGAGTTTTTAGTCATGTATGCTACAAGCCCAGCGTTCATGTCAGTCGCATATACTAGAAAAAGTCTACTGTTACATTCTAAACACTATTCCCGACCCCTAGAGTGAACTAGCCTCTGGCATAGCAAGTACATGGTTTAATCTAGCTCAAATATTTTCACTGGATTGTCCAGATGATGGCTCACCAAACTTTGATAGCCTATAACTCTCACACAGGGACTGATTATCGCCAGAGTGACTCCACGATCGTAGTTTTGCGCTGTCAAAACCATCTCTATTGATTGTCTGTGATAGTCGAAGATGAGCTCGATGGCTGGGTTCGATAATGTTGCACCAGGGCATCTCTGTTTCTCATCGTTCTCAAGTGAGGCTAAAAGACAACTTGGGATGTTATTAGTAGACACAACACAAGTTGCGCACAGCTCCTTGGCGGCATCGACATTGACAACTAGCCAGTACGGCCTCGACGCGAAAAGCGGTTGCAATCTACAAATTGCTGGCCTCTCCGTGTGTCTCGGAACATATACTTCTAGTCTATTCGACTATTTAGTCATCTGGGACGTACAAGAATACCTCAATTGAAGTCGTTCGGCACCAAGAATAAATCAAATGTGCGGATCGGGGTAGTGAAGAAAGCTGGCGTCTTCGGCGCCGCTTGTATCGACCTCAGCCGAGGTCCGCTAAGGTGTTTAGCTTGACTGCGCATACACCAGAACATAGAATCATCATAGGCGATCTATCCGCAGTTCATGAACGTAGTCGTCTGATTTGATGGTTCGAAAAAAACATCAGCTAGTACCGAGTGGCTAGTCACACTAACCCTCGATAAGCTTCGGATATTGCGGTTGGATTTGTAGTATAACGGCTAGAGCTACATGATCTTCGAAAATTGAAATAGACCGAAGCTAATGCCCGGCTGACTAGGACATCGCTCCAGTCGCGGGGCGATTCGCTCATACAAGGCTACGACTCCTATAGAGAGAAGAAAAACTGAAAATGTACACGGGTATCAAGAAGCCGGAGAACATGGATAGAATATACATACAGATACATATTAAGCTACATAAAAACGAGAAAGCAGCCAGGCTATATGCCCATAATAGTCTGAACTTGAGAGATTGTAGTAATCAAAAACACACTGCCGAAAGAACCAGTGAGAAATTGTGGGTAACTCAAACCAGGTTTTCCATGTTTATCAAATGGGCTACTAAAGTGACGCTGGTCCTGGAAGTGTCAACGAAATGAAGTGGCTGAAGTTGGATTATTTCAAGCATATATCCAAGGTAATGAAACTGCACATCAACTTAGCAGAGTACGAAGCGAGATTGAAGGATAACACATGCCAGGTTTGTGTACAAAGCTACCCACGGCGGATATAGTGCTCGAGCTGGAGGTCCACGGCGGGCCAACGTGATTAGTTCAGCCAGCGCTTGCTCATACCCGCTATAAGCCCACTCCTCGTCATTTCGGGTAAGGCGAGGCCTTGCTCGTATACCCTTGATATCATGCTCATGTTCGGCTACCGCGGAGGACGCGTTCTTTAGCTAGATTTTAGTCAGTCAACGCTACAGGTTTTAAACCGAGATATTGCCTACATACAGCGTCAACCAATTCCAGTGGTATTTTCCTTGAATCTTTGGTGGCTAGAGTTGAGAGGACGGAAGAAAAACTTGGGCCGGTAGTCGGCACAAACATGGTGAGTATAATTGAAAGAGTAGATTACTCCGATTTTGAACCGTGGATGCGAAGAAAGAGAGACGAGTCGAGTTGTGAATCGGGGATGTGGAGCGCATCACCACATCTCGAAAGGACTTAAATAATATCGGAAGGCGGAGTTGATGCATATGAAGGTCCAACTGTGGTGGTCGTAGAGCCAACAACAACGTAGCTGGCACTATAGTGGCTTGGTCCAAGCACCGTTAGTGAATAGATTCATCGGCACCAAATAGTGACGAACGGGCCATACACAATACCCAAGGAGCGTGCATCATAATGTCGAGTCGATCCGTAGTTTCTTTTATGAGTCGTGATGCTCAAATTCAAAAGAACGGACAAGTCGCTATGCTTTGCCGCTGGTTCGATTGTCTAATTAGAGTTTAATTGGTGATAACCGCGTTTGGGCCCGGCGCCTATAGAATCACCTGACTTAGCATGTGACCGCGTTCAGGTGTTGAGCCTGACCACAACCACGCACCCTGCGCGCGTGCCCCAATAGCCCATCCTAGGTTCACGGTAAGTAGAACACCATGAACGAAGGCAATATGGCTCATGCAATCATAGGTGCTCGGTACTTGGGAAACGACAATCTGTGTCTCCAACTCGTGAGCTAAATATATACCACAAACGTCAAACAACATGGCTCCAATCGATCGCGCCAAACCAGAGAAGCGACGTCGTATCGCGACAAGTCCTCAAACGACCACTCCCAAGAGGGCGAGCACTCTGTGGGTTCCTGCACAAATGCCGTGATTCAACTAATTAAACCCGCTCTGCACAGATCCGCTTCTCCACTAGCACGCAAATCAGCCTCTCCAGCCAGTCCGTCCTCGCCACTTACGCCTCGTGCCAAATCTATCCCTTTGCCATCGCACCTCTCTCGACTTGTCTCTGCTCATACAGCTATTGAAACCTCGTTATCTCTCTCGTTGGCGACTTCTTCCCGCGGACCTTCCGCCGAAACTGGTCATCTAGCCGCAATTACGAACACTGTTGCGCTCGAGACTGCTGGTTTACGTGTGCGTATTGGTACAGACGAGATTCGTCGGCTGTGTTGGCTTTGGGAATGGGACGGAGACGCTCTACCTGAAGACAAGCCGCCTAAACCTACCGCTCGAGCTGTCGGGCCGATCGAGGATAGCAGCGAAGACAACCCTTTTTTGGAAAGCAATACGCCCCGAAAGTCCGCCCCGGCACCGGCACCAGCGCCGCCCCCGACGGATTGGGTCCGTGGTGGAATGGGATTCATTATAACGCCTACAACTCAGCTACAACGAGCTCAAGGGCGCCGCATTCCAGCTTACGGAATTGGGATCAAAGTCGAAACCGCGCCAGAGAAATCTACAGGTGTCGCACTCAGTGCAATCGCTAAATGGACTGCGGACTCGCACCTTCGCAGAAAGGAGATTACTGACAAACTTCAGCTTTGGGTCAAGGTACGTATTTTATTCGTTGTGTCCGTGGTATAGTAACTGATATTTCGTCGCTAATAGCTTCACGAAGCGACTCAAGTTACGCCTAAGGCGAATGGCAAAACCAAGCGCTTGCGTTCCTTGTCTCCTACCCCTGTCCCTCATATCCCTCTGGCCGATCTGCCATCGCTGGCATCCATACCGATAACATCCACACCAAGCACACTTCGCACAATGCAAACTCCGTCAAAGACTAGCCTATTCTCAACCCCGTCGAAGGGTGCGATGAGCACGCCCAGCTTCGCCCGCCGCGACGGGGGCTTTTCAACCCCAACGAGTTCTACGAGGCGCGCCTTTGCTACTCCCACAAGTAGAACTGGCGGTATATTCGCCACACCTACATCGGTTCATAGGCACGCGGCCGCAACGCCATCGACGACTAAACGCGCTCTTGCGGTGCCCATGACACCCACGACTCGGGCTGCTGCAGTTCCTTTGCCACCTACTCCTGCGGCTACGCCATCCACGCACTACTCATCTGGAGCCTCCGAGTCTGGAGACTCACGCCCCTGCACTCCCAGTATCAATCGTGTTCTATTTCAGTCCGGGCTCGAGCCTCAAACCCCTCAAAGGGACAAGAGCTCAACGCCATCCGCACCGAGCACCCCTCGTCAGGCTGCACTGGCCGAACGTCTTCGCCAGAAGGCTCTCGCTACTCCGAACGGGAAAACTACGACCGTCACGCTATCTTATGATGCCGAAACCAATACCGTCCACACTGCCGATCTTACACCCGACCAACTACGTCGCCGATGCTTACTGGCCCGGATCCCCGACGCCGCAGAGACACTCCTCGCTATATTTGCCACTCGGCGTGTCATTCCTATGCGAGAGGCTACCAGGGCTATTGTTGGCGCGTCGCGGGTGAGCACCGGGGAAGCCGAAGACGAAGTACGAATGATGGCAGAGCTGTGTCCCAAATTCGTGAAAATCAGAGTTGTTGGGAAGGAAGAATGGATCGAACGGGGTAGCAGTGTGGTGACCGGGAAGGTTGTGGGTCCCCTGAGCCCCGGCAAGAAGGTCGGTGGCGGAAGCCCGGCCACGAAGAAAGCTTCTGCGAGCCCCAACCCAAAGGTACCCGCAACTCCCTCGCGTCCCGGCAACCTGCCGCCCAGCCCGGCACGGCTTCGCACTCCGG
Source organism: Ceratobasidium sp. AG-Ba (assembly GCA_016906575.1). NCBI lineage: Eukaryota > Fungi > Basidiomycota > Agaricomycetes > Cantharellales > Ceratobasidiaceae > Ceratobasidium > Ceratobasidium sp. AG-Ba. The sequence goes on along the minus strand of CP059611.1, from coordinate 1,297,753 downwards.
GAACGTCGGCCACGACCAGTACCCCAAAGAAGAACAACGACACCGAGGTTTTCGGCCTGAAAGAGGTACGGGAAGTCATACGCCGAGAACTTGAGGCCGGTGTATAATTTGCACATAAACGCACATTAGTCCTGATTCGCTTTGTTTCTGGCATTTACGTTGTTTATCTTGATTTCGCTCTGCTGGTTTTATTATATGTATTGCTCTGTTATAGGAACAACTGGACAAACATTACCCGAGGTCTGGCTACTGTCGGCTACTTGAAATGTGGTGGTTGATGTATTCATTCGTGGGAGACGGCGATCATTTACCTATCAAATGGATTAAGCTACCGAGGCGATGAAAATAAATGTCAATCAACAGTACTTAAATTTCCCCGCACTTTCAAATATTCAGTAACTGTCCCTGTCTCATATATTCATGATTGAGCTATTCGAGGATGAAGAAGAAGAGCCAAATATCAATCGTGTTCCTCTCCTCCCGATTGATGGTGCATCCAGCCAGAAGGCGTACGTTTACGCGTTCTAGACTGGCTTGTAAGCGCATGCTGTGCTTGATTATTGGTTGTTGGTTGCACCGCCCTCTAGGGTGTTGTCTAATCTCGAAATACTCCTATTACAACACTCATATATCAACCCAGCCACCCAAATCATCTATAGTGCCAGCTGGGCTGGCATCTTACGACACCCGCTAGTCTTTTACACGCGTCACCAAGGGACAAGACTGTTGTAATAGAATTTTAATATTGAGCCCGTGAGAATGCTCATCACGGAGAACAGGGGGCACAGCCTCAGTTACGCCGCCACTATCATCATTCGTGTGAACAGGACAGGATTGTAAGACTAGCAGTCTAAACGATCAATGATGATGTCGGTAGTTCCCGCGATATCCAATATCCGCCAGTTGAGGGTCGATCAGGCTCCCACGCATCATACATATGAGCCTGTAATGGCCTGTATTTCATGCTGTGCCGCACCTTTATTCCTGTTGGGTTTTACAACTAGTAGTGCCACCAAGAAGCAAGGCAGTTCCTCCTTTGCAAAGTTTCAACCTCGTTTTGAGAATGCCACGCTTTGAAGATGTTCGAGTTCAAATTCAAGTTGCCTGTGTGATCGCGTGTGGTATCATGCACGATCGGCTGGCAACAACCGATGAGCATATTGGCCCTGGCGAGCGGATTTCAGTCTTGGGATTCAATAGCCACTAATGCAAGCTGGCCAACGCTCAGATAGGAAATGGCAAGGTTATCACCCGTAATAGTTTCTATAGGGTACCATAACGACCACGCGTGTGTTTAATTCGTGAATGTTCGCGATCGAGGAGTTGAAGAGGCCCTCGGGGGTGAGTGCTCCCCGACTATGGCATCGGTGGAATACCTTGGAGCGAACAACTCATGTATGTGTTGAGTTGAACTCTTGGTTTTTCTAAGCGTCTAGGATAGTGCTAGCTCTCCTCTACGATCAGAAAACACAATCAACTCCGCTCGTAATTGTATCTGAACTATCCCAAGGTACGCATAGTACCAGCTTCGAAGCAAAATCTAAATCTAGGGGCGGCAATTTGGCGCATACATCAACGACCGGAAGGACTAGTTGATCGCAATTCACAGTACAGTCTGACTCGCCACCTGTATATGTTGAAGTGTATAATTGCAGCTCCGTGCTCCCGTGGAGCTACACCCAAAGAATTCCCGTGAAATCAAGGCACAAGCGAGGGCTAAAATAGTACTCCGAACGCGTGGCGACTCATATGTAACCAGGTAATCACAATAGGGAATATTTATGTATGCGCACAGCAAGGTGTCTTAACGGGGTCTCAGGCAGCGGCAGAACCGGAGAACGAAGTGGAATAAATATCAGCAGACGATTTGCAAGATGCACAAATATATACATGTTGAAATGCGATGTAGCGTTGGAGGAGACAGGTAACCAGGATGATAGTTGTGATAAATAAGGTGAGATAGAAAAACAGGTTTCGTTCCATAACAATAAGTTATCTGAGGCTCATAATTTAAACGAGAATAAATAGGCAATAATAACTTGTGAAGGGTGGGACGCTCAGCGTTGCCCGTTCACAGAAAAGACATACTCCCCGTCATGTGGACGCGAGTAGTCCGCCTCGTCAGCATCTGTCATGCGTGGTTGTTCATGAGTGCTAAGGTGGCGACGCATGTTGCTTTTGACGGAAAATTTCCGGCCGCATCCTGGGTAGGGGCATTGAAAGGCTACAAAACTGACGTTAGTACCTTGTACATGCGAGAAATCAGCGACGTATAACTGACGTTGTTCTCCCGTGTGGGTGTTCATGTGTGTCTGAAAACGCAAGCCAAGTTTCAGACATCATCCCCGAAATAATGCCGCAAATGACTCACCTGTAAGCTGCTCGGACGATCAAAAGCCTGGCTGCACTCTGAGCACACATGCCGGCGGTTTCCCCCTGAGCTAGTAGTGGTTGGAGCCGCGGCACGATCAGACCTAGCAGAGTTGGGCGGAGTAGGGTAAGCAGGGTCGTTCCGGCTTCGACTGCGAGAGTGAGACGACTGGGGAACGAGAGGGGGCAATTGAGGATTTTGACCGTACATTGACATTCCAGTAGGGGGTGTAGGTGGGTAATGACGGTGGTGTGCCTGAGGATGCTGCTGGTAGTGCGATCCGGACATGCCTTGGTTGGCTGCTTCGATGAGACTTCCTATGGGAGGCAAGATAACTGTCGAACGGGGTTGACGCTGGGAGGACGGGTTGGAAGACATCAAGCTAATAAAATAGGCGAGTATTGACGTGGGAGACTAGTCCGGAGTGAGCGGATGCTGTGTGGCGGCAAGGTAAACAACCAGGGCGCGATAAACAGCAATGTCGAATCAAAGCACAGACGAGGAGGACTCGGTCGAGTAGGGAATGTGTGGTATGGGGAACATGAGGCGCGGCGCGAGCTTTTTAAGTCAGGTATCGAGCTGATGACAATTACATGGTGCGCTGTTGCGAATGACATCGCATAGAGGCAGGCCGTTATTGGACTGATGGAGATGACTTCAAGTGCATTGCTCGTCATCTAAGGCGCATCTAGGTTGTGATATGATACCTTGCCCCCATTTCAGGGCATCAGTAACACGATCATTATGCAACATTTGGACATGTACGCTCTGCTTCTGGGGGCTGTTGAAAGGTGAGTGAATACCTGATTTGATTGAGGCGGCGTAAATCATACCATCACGAAGGGGCACTGCTTCGTGTCCCCATCAGGCCAATGGTTCGGTCTCTTAGCCGCAATCAGTTGGATCGGACAGCACGGCGCCGAGCAGTCCGAAGCTCCCTGTGGGTCTGATCACCGCCAGAAATACCAAATCTATCTTTGAGTGCGGGCGATCCACCGTCCTGACGACCACGCCCGCGCTCTGGATCGGCATCGTCCGTCGCAATAATTCAGCTCATAATTACGCTTGATCCCGAGGGTGGCACTCGACGGGGACACTTGCCCTCCTGACCGATGGCAATTAAACACATGACAGATTACATAGCGTTTGGAGCGCTCGCTTGTACAGCACCATCCCAACTCCGATCACATGAAGTCAATCGCGCGCTTCCGTACCCGGGTCGATCCCAACGCTCCTCCGGCTTCACCTCCACTGGGTTCTGCTGACAACGACCCGCCGGCCATGTCGGGATTAGAACTCGGGCCGACGTGCGCGGACTCCAACGCCGATGCGGGCGGAGGTGGCTTTTCCACCCAATCACCTTCCTCCTCGTCCTCGGTCCGTGCCTTTTTCGATGCTCGATCAGCAGGTTTATCTTTTTCGCGCTCGCGTCGCTTGGGTTTTGACTTGGACTTGGTTGTTTCAGGCGCCTCTTCCGCATCTGCACCTTCGTCGACATCAAATGAGAGAACTGCTCGCTTGCTTTTGTCCTTCTTCTTGTCTTTTTTCTTCTCCTTGTCTTTATCTCGAGGTTTAGACTTGACGTTGAATACCGGGCGAAAGGTAGCAATGTCCACAGGGCCGGTCACATCGGCCCCGCTCGCGGCGGGTCGAAGCGCTGCATCTAGGGCGGATACTGGCTCGTTCCCCCTATCTACCATTTTCGCCTCCTGTTCTTGACCGTCTTCATCTTCGCTGCCCTCTTCATCACTAGCGAAAATCGCCTTGAATACGTCCATACTAGGCCGTACGTATGTGAGTGTATCACGTCCTTGGTGTGGGTCTTCGCCTAGTCCGACGTTTGACAGATCACGGGGTCCAAGGTCTTCGTCTGCCTCTGCCTCTTTCCCGCCTCCCTCGGAGTCCAGAGGACGCATCTCAACGTCTGCCAAGTCCACTGTGGGCGGAGCCGTGGGCGCCACACCGACTTGTTCTTCCCAGGTCTTGGGAGCAGCTGTAGGTGGGCCGTCTGGATGAGGATCACGTACGCCAAAGCGCTTGCAGAGCAGTCGGTGAGGGTACCACGGTTGGACTTCATGTGTGAGCGGGCCGTACATTCCATGTCGGGCTGCATTCTTTTTTGGGTCTTGTTCCTCGATCGGAATTTCATTTTGCCCGGGATCTATAAATCGTTTTGTTAGACCAGTGAAGTAGAGATGACATGGCATGAACAGGGCGGTGTAGCGCCAGTGGTTCTTGATGAACATGACGAGCAAGGGAACACGTACCTTCTTCCTTTTTATCAAAAGTTGGTTGATACAAGCCTCCTTCCCCAACGCTCGGCCCACCCCCGACGATCACACTGCCCGAACTCGCACCCACAAACCGGCCTGCCATTGCCCCACTCACGGGTTTGAATATAGCGGCCGCCTTCGCGTAATCTTCCATCTCTTTGTTGAATTGTTCAGCATTCTGATCTGGTAACAAGCCCAGCCCAGGTGGCGTTTGACCTTCGGACAAGGGAATAGGCGAGGCGTGATATTGAAGATATGCGGTATACCGAGCTTGCCGCAGAGGATCTGATGTGAACGGCTGGAAGCCAAGAAGAGCAGCTTTCGCTGTTGGGGCTGTCGTTGGCGCGATTTTAGGTTTAACCGTCGGCTTTGGCGGAGGGGCTGCAGGAGTAAATGACGAAGGATCTTTGCGGAAATTCTGGAGCCTGTCTCGATCTTTTTGGGATAGGTAATCGAAGACTGATTTTTTGGCTTGCGGAAGTGCGGGTTCCCCTAGTTGTGCGCCACGCTAAATTCGGGTCGCAAGTTGGTTAACTAAAATGATAGGAATAAAGTTGGGAGACGTACTTCTTCGGCGGTCGGTGCCTTTTTCCATCCGCTCTGCTCGGGCTCGGCAGGTTTATTCTCGTCCTGTCCCTCGGCTGAAAATTTGGCCCAAACCCTCTTGGGGTCCGGAGTCCACCCTTTGGGAACTTTTGGCAGAGGAAACCACTCGTCTTGTCCAACCGGCGTTTCACTCAAGGCAAAGCCTGATAAAACCAATCGGCCGTCGTTGAACTTTCCCGCCGGCCCTCCGACGACTCGTCCGGCCGTCTGAGATGGGGCTTGTGATCGGGACTGGTTGGAAAGGGTCAAGGGTCGACGACGAGAATGTCCGTCTGCGTCTGTATCGTCTAGTTCGTCGTATGCCATTCGAGTTGTACGAGACGAGGTTGCACCAGGGTCGTATACGTCGATATCATCGTCATCTGCATCATTTAGTGCACCAAGGCCGAATCCAGCTGCGAGTTCAAGGTGTGAGTTATGAATAAACGAGAACCGAGATAGTGTACCCACCACTTATATTTGGGCCTGCTTTTTCTTGAACGTTGCCCTCTCCACCCAACCTCACAGGCCCAACGTGACCCAGTCCGTGTGCGTTCTCCTTGGGACGGAATAAAAGCACAGGCGTGTCTCTTGGTGCAAACAAGTGTTTGCTGGCCTCGGCATCTACCGGTGCATCGCCTTTCACAACGCCAGCCTCAACATCCTGCTGCCGCCTCCTCTCGTACGAGATACGGGGTCCGATGCCTTGACCCGGTTTCCAACCCATCTTTCGCAATAGTTTAGCTCCGGGCGAATCGGACGTGGGAAGGGTAAGAGATTGGAGTGCGCTGGCAATGTCCGAGGTATCTTGAGGAGGGGCAAACGAAGAGGACGGTTCGGTTGTGTCGACTAGTTTTTGCGAGTCTCTGAGTTCTGCGAGATCTTCTTCGTCCATAAAGTCCTCTGGCCTTGCGGCTTTTTGGGACGCGCGGTTCGTGCGAGAGGATTTGAATGTGGCAGGTGCCCATCCTGAAGACCGATACATAGTCTCAGAGTAGCAGAGTCATTGAATCACTCGACGCACCTTCCTTGGACCCCACAGTATTGAAGTACCCAGCGGAAAACCCTCCTGTGAACGCTCCGTGTAGTCGTCGTCGACCTTTTTCGTCCCGGACCTGTATGCATTAAAACTGAAGTTGGTAGATGAGAGATTCGGGAGTAGAAGGGAGATGTGAGATGTACCTCTTGTTTCCAAACTGGAACAAACTCGTTTGCGTCCTTGGTACTAGCTAGTGAAGGAAGGGGAGTGCCAATCTACTAACAGTATTAGAATTGGGGAAAGATAAGTTCCGATAATTAACGTACGAGACAAAAGTTCTCATTGAGTTTCGAGTTTGAAGGGTCGACACCCATATTGTCGAGCTTTTTCTTCAAGCGTTGTGCCATGTCGTGGTAAGTGGCAAGGACACAGCCAAGCGCTATGCTGAGTCAGCTCCGCGTCTAGGCCTGATAACATAACGATCTGTAGAGCGATGACCTCATGTTGAAAATACATCGGTTCCGAAAATCTATTGGGCTTCTCCGCCACTCTTCTCGACCACATTGCACGCAGCTCATAAAGCCCGACAGAGCTTCCCCTTCCACCTATTCTCGACCACGACCAGCCATGGCTCGCGTATTCTGCCTCCCCGGTAAGCTATGATCCCCCCTCGAGCGAGTTGTTACTGAGATTGCTCTGACAGGTATCTTCTTCCTCGTTGCGGCGCTCGTCCTGCAGATCCTGGTGAGTCACTCTCAGGGCATTTTATTTACGTCGAGTAGATAACTGATCCGTCGGAATTGTACAGGTGTCGATTTCGCTGCGCTATGTCCCTGCGCTCGATATTGCGCGCACTCACTTTGATGGAGCTGCCAGCACCGGGTCTTCCTCGGCCGTTAGCGAACTAAGAGTAAGCCCTCTACATGCCAGCTCTTGTTCGGATGCTTATCTGCGGACTTGCAATAGCTTGGGGTGTGGTCTTATTGCTACCGCGTTGAACAGAGCGGAGACTTTGCTTGCAGCCCATCCAGTATGTATCCCCCCCCCCCCCCGCCGGGTTGTACATTCTCCCTCTGAACTGACACTTACGTACAGAGCATGGATACACCGTTGATATGCAATCCTCCGGCGGCGACAACGAACGCATTGGCGCGTCCTGGACTCGCGGCTTGGTCCTTCATCCCATCTGTATGTACCCGGCCTAATCTTTCCTCCGGCTCCACCTGGAAGACCTGACGTGTTTTTCGCTCGCAGCCGCGGCAGTCATTCTCATCGCCCTTCTATTGAGCCTTTCTCAGCACCTTACCGTCACCCTGTACGTCATTGTGTGCCTGGATTTGTGTCCCGAAAAGGTTATTGACAAGTACACAATTTGCAGATTCGCCTCGCTGATGTCGTTCCTCGCGGCGTTCTTCGTCCTCATTGCATTTGCATGTGACATTGCTCTGTTTGCGTACCTCAGTATGTCCTGCCCTACACCCCCCACTTGCCCATCTGACATCCCTGCTTGCAGAACGCCGTGCCTCGAAGCTTGACAATGTTGTTGCACACACCAAGCCAGGCCCCGGCTTCTGGATGACTCTGGCCTCCTTCATTGTCCTTCTCCTGGCCGGGTGCACCGTCTGCTTGGGCCGCCGCCACGATCGCCGCCATGCTGCCGGTGCCGGAACCGGCCTCGCAACCACCAGCGATGCGTATGCTACCAACGCTGCTGCCGCCCCTCGTCCTTGGTACAAGCGTTTCGGACGTAACAAGTACTAAGATGTTGATACCCCTTTCTTAAAAGGAAATTAAGTGTGACCTTTTTCTATTCATTTTCTGCCGATTTTACCCCTTTTCTTTGTCTTTCTGACTTGGACTTGGAACGACCCGTATACGCGACGCCCTTTTTGTATTGATAAGGTTTTTGGAACTGAACGAATGTCGGAGTCGATGTATTCCTTGTTCTTTAATCCATTTTGACTTGTACTAGTCCGATTTAAACCCCGCCAGGCGTGTTGTTTCCTACACGAACTTGGGAAACTCCGGCCAAGCGTGAACGATGACGATATACAATAACTTTCATTCCACCGAAAATACAAGTACATAAAAAGAGCATATCCCTTCCATACGGGTCGCTCTCGACACTAAACCAGTCGTTACGATCTTGGGTGAAAGAGATACTTGTTCTCCCTCGCTGAATAGGCGGCTCAAGATCGCTGCCCTGAGAAGCGGTTGCAGTGGTCCCAAATATCAGCCGACGAGGTGGTATCAACTTGAGAGTTTGAAAACTTCGCTAGTCGGGTACTTAAAGGGTGTGGTGCAAATATGTGCAAAGTGAGCCACATTCCACTGTGGCCTTGCTTTCAGCCACCACTGGTCTAGATGTCTGACCCAACCTGTTCGTCTGGTAGGGCAAGTGACCCTCGTTCTGCCTTTATGGATTGGGAGGCCGTGTATACGACGCTATCTACTGCAATCCAGTCGTATCAAGCTGCCTGCTCTGCCATCAATGTCGCTTGTACGACGGCCAATGTCCTTGTCGGATTGGAGGATACACTAGCTACTATAGACTCGGAACTGGGATCTCCAAGAACACACGAACTTAGCCTGCGCACAGCATAGATGGTGCTAGCTAGCACGCGGAATACGTCTAGGAGGCTGGTTCGCATTAACACACTTCCGCCCGAGATCCTGGCTGGCATCTCTAGCTTCTGCAACACGTGTCGTATAAAAGGGAAAGCGTCCGGTCTATATAATCTGACTCTTGTCTGCAGCAAGCGGAGGCAAATTGCAACTGACATGCCATACCTTTGGTCTCACGTCGACGTACCCAATGGACTCGCTCGGCTCTTCCTGAAACACTCGAAAGCCCGTCCGGTATATATTCACACTTATGGATTCACATACTCGTGTTGAGATTCACATACTCGTGTTGAAGAGCAACTACTGAAAACCAATCAAGTAATCAAGATACTCAGGCCACACATCCATCGAGTTCGTTCCGTAGAAATCGAGTTGCATTCGGAGAATGACCTCGTTTCAAGCGTATTAAAACTATGGCTTGAACACGGTAGTCCGTTGCTGGCTAGCTCGCTCTCATTATTATTGCCAAAATCCCCAAACAATGATTTCCCAACCCTTTTCAGAACGCTGGCGATCGCCACATTCGATGTGAGCCATTCGGAGAACGCGCAAAAGATGTTGCAGTCTATTAGCACTCTTCGTTTTATGTGCAATATGCTCGACTGGAGTGGCGGGGCTTATCGTAATCTTGCGGACCTTCGGATTCGGGGCGACAGGTCACCGATCAGTATAGCAGCATCGCGATTTTTCGATGTGTTGTCTTCTAATCCGAGACTCGAAGTGATAGTGCTTGAGCGCATTTCTTCCAGTTGCGTTGAACTACTTGCGAGGTTTAAAAGTATCTCGATGCACTTTGAACACTCTACTACTATTATCATCCATGATAGCTTCCACTTCTGGTTGTGTCCTGAAGACTGATGACGATCAATCACTAGACGACGACATTGCAGAATTACTCCTTCGTTCTCAGATAACTACACTATATCTCAGCTACAACCGCACCCCTTTCCTGCCTCTTTGGATTGTGCATTCGAAACATCTTCCACACCTAAGCACATTGGTTTTACGTGCTAAAAACTCTAGAGAATCGCGCATCCCGTACTGGAAAAATCAACCAACGGTACCGTCAGTTCATCCGCACAGCGTCTTGCTTCCGAACTTGGGATGCATAAACTATATCTATATTACTGCCGTGGACCGAATCCAGGACACCCGACGCACGAATTACAGGCATCATTTTCAGCAGCACACCCAGAGATCGAATGCACAGTTTTGGCCTCGTGCAACAAACTACTTCCTGAGCTTGCGATATTCAACTAGAATCTTATTTTTCCGTTATACTAAAAATGCTGGTACAGTTCTGGTGTTTAAATGTATGCGTTCTGGTTCTTTCGAATAAAAGACATAGTTACTTTGCGTAAGCACAATGAGTGGTAATAGGAACTTAGAGGCTAAAATATCCGTTATGCTAGAGGCCGGTACGTAGATTAGGGTTGAAGTACTATATGGTGTTTATTGTAGCTCACTTAACGATGCGGTTGTTGCGAGAGGTTGTGAGCGCGACCGCGCGACTACGATGGCTAACGACAGCAAATACACTCATAACTGGTTGATGTGAAACCACCCAACCCAAACTTTTAGCCGCAACGATGAATAGTTAAGCCGACAAGGGGCGAAGATATTTTGTTGTAATCAACACAGCATATTTATATCTTAGCTGGGGGCTGTCTCGGTGGCGCTCATAGATCCGCGATTACCGGGCTGACATGTCTCAGGTACAAAGACACGCACGGCAGCGGGCTAAAGGGAGGGAGCAAACGAGGCTGCATCAAAATCCTGGGTGACCGGACGGTAAGAAACGAGAGAGCGCTGCTCGGGTTCAAGTCCCGTGTGTATGACTAATCGCGCCACCCCCAAAGACTGCGCCAGACCACCACCGTCATGTCGGACTCCGAAAATGCCCGTCTCCCCAGACGTAAATTTTCATGCTGCTTTAGAGGCATGGGGAGAAGGATGTGTCCTGATATTCGACATCATCAAAGCCTACCAAGCGTCTTGCGATACTTTCTGCGCGGCGTGCACGGAGAGCTTGGGCTAGCCCGACGGTTTTGCCAACTTTGAGGACACTCTTTTGGCCATTAGCTCCAGGCTTGGGCGTCTGGAAACGTACGAGGGTACTTTGTGTAATGAACGAATGCTACTGGCCGCCATGCGCAACACGTCTGGGACACTAGTTCGTATCAACTTGCTTCCGCCCGAAGTACTAGCAAATGTCTTCGATCTATCTAAAAAATGTTACGTGGAGCGAGAGTCCTGTCGCCTGTGCGAGTGATCTCACGTTTGTACTCGCTGGAGGCGGATTGCACGGAATACGCCAGACCTATGGGCACACATCGATATTGGACCAAGGATCCCCAACGCGCGCAGTCGGCTGTTTCTTGAGAATTTGAGGAGAAATCCAATATACGTGCACTTAAGCGAAGGTCTTTAATCGTACAAGGAGATCAAATCACAAGATAATGTAATCCACGAAGTCGTCCAAACGCTCATGCCTCACATCCAGCGTGTCAATATACAGTCGCAGGTCGACCAACGCCTTCCTATGGCCGTGGCACAAATCTTGCTCGAGTTTGGTGATCCCAGGTTGTCCAAGGCATTCTCGATATTCTTGCCCGACGGTAATGGTACTTCTACCGTGATAGATGGCTCTGATAAAACCGGGATTCGCTTGGAGCATCCGGAGAACACATCAGATTCTATGCACCATTAGAAAATTGCATGTTCAAGCAGCCCGTTTCAGCTGAAATAGTCCAGCTTATCGCGATCTTACGGACTTGCGGGTTTACGGTGAAACCTTTGCGTTTGATTTGAAAGTACCCGAGCTTTTCAATATCCTGGCATCCAGTCCGAATCTTGAAACCTTGATGCTTGAGGTGATAGTCGTATCCCGACCGAAAGGGTGGGACGCACCTTTACCAATTGTATTCAACCGCTTACGGACTCTAATGGTTCATCGTTACCCGTTGGATAGCCTAGTAGTACTTCTATCCATGATTACTCTCGTCTCTGGGTGCACTGTCTCAGTAGGAACGTATGATCCGAATAATAGCGAAGTTGTGGCATTTTTTACCCGCTCTCGAATAACTACGCTTTGTCAAAGCCTCTTTTATGGAAACGATGGAATATTGACTTTGGGGTCACATTTGGACACGCTACCTCATCTGCGCACTATCGTCTTGCGCTACGTGGATCTTCATCGGTCGGTGATCGGACACCCACCAGTAATTCATGGAGCAGGCCACCGGTTGAATATCATTCTTGTCCGTTCAAGTGTCAGCATGGAGGTGCTGAAATATATTATTCCCGCACTTAGAGCTCGTAGTGTGCGCCTCGAGCGTTGCCATATGTCGGGCGGCTGGCCCATATCTAACTTGGAACGCTCGTTGGTCGAGTATTACCCACAGATCGAGTTTTCAAGTTCGGACAACGACTCGACCGACTATCTGCCTTCTCACGGCATGCTCGATTAGAATGTGGCTACATGTGAAATCGCGAGCGGACTTTACGGTGTAGGATTTCGGTATTGGTTTGAACCAAGGTTGTGAGTTTGCAAGGGTCCTGGGCTATAGTTTGTCCTACGGCCTAATCGTCGATTGGAACGTATTTGGTTTTAAACGTGTAACCGAGGGCTTGAAGGAGGCCAGACCTCTCACTTGTAGAAAAAAGAACAGCCGTACGAATAAACCGTATGGACGGTGGCAGCTGAAAAGGGTTACATTATGGGAATCAATAACCGAACCATATGCCCGAATGACATATTCTAACTCAGACGCGAAAAAAAAGTAGCTTTTATGAAGGTAAATTGGAGAAGGTAGTACGGGTAGACAAAATTGACCATTTGGTCGCCTCTAACCAGGATGGGATATGGAGCCGTTGGTCCTGGGATGTCATGTGGTTCTTAATTTTCTGACTACATCTACATAGGGAGAAATGGAAGACATGTCAAACCACGCATACATACGAAAGAGATACAAAGGGGCGGACGTGAAGCGCGGGAGGGGCAGGCGAGGGGAATGGCAAATTAGCCGAGCATACTCATGTGATCCATAAGCGCCAGTAATGGATCAGGTCCGTTGTCTCCCTTGTGGTCCCAGCTCCGTCTCACCCCTCGGCAGAAATCCGTATCCATCCTCACTCTCTAGAAAAAATTACACCTCGCTACACACAGAGTATTTTTAGCCACCGTCATCATGTCGGCGTCAAGCATCGAAAGGCCCCATTCCTTCAACCAAGGCAGGAACATTCGTACCGCTTTGGACATGTGGAAGGAAGGACGTGTCAAGTTGCTCCGCTCAATCGAACACTATCGAGATACTTGCAACACTCTCGATGTTGCATGTAGAGCAGCATTGGGCCAACCCGAGGATCTCGGCGATTTGGAGAACGCACTAGCCACCATCGGCTCGGAACTTGGACCTCTAGAGACGTATGAAGATATACTGTGCAAGGAGCGTATGCGACTAGCAACCATGCGCAACACGTCGGGCGCGCTGGTTCGTATCAACTTGCTTCCACCTGAAGTGTTGGCCCACGTGTTCAAGCTATCCAACACATGCTACATCCAAGGCAACACTGTTCGCTTGTGCGAACTTGCTAGTGTTTGTACTCGCTGGAGATGGATCGTGCTTAGTATGCCAGAGCTATGGACTCATATTGATATTGGGCTGAGGACCCCTAACGGGCTGACCCAGCTGTTTCTTCAAAACTCAAGAAACAGTGCAATATGTATACACCTGGACGAACAATATAGTAAACCATACGACCGACGTGGCAAACCGTACGAAGGGGTCGATAACTACGACTCTGCAGTTCATCAATTAGTTCAGACGCTAACGCCTCATATCCACCGCGTCCACACACTTGATATAACAGCCACCAATCAAGAATTTGCAATGAAGGTGGCGCAGATCTGGCTCGATTTTGGAAATCCCGGGCTGTCCAATACACTTTCGATCCGCTTACCCGAAGACGGAGGCTTTATAACGATTGGTGATTCTGAGGGAGATGGCATTGGCTTTGAACACCCAGAGAATGCGCTCCGAGCCCTCCGTTCCATTAAAGTACTCCACGTTCAATGTGCTCGCTTCAGCTGGGATTCTCCCGCTTATCACCAGCTCACGGACTTGCGGGTTTGCAACGATGACAACGCCGTCATCTTCAAACCATGTGAGCTTTTCGGCATCCTGAACTCCAGCCCAAACCTCGAAGTCTTGAAGCTTGAGGGGATAAACATGCTCCGGATACGCGGATGGACTCAACCCATTCCGATTATATTCAATCACTTGCGAACTCTAAAGGTCTCTCGTTGCGCACAAGGGAGTCTAGACATCTTGCTTTCTATGGTGACTGTCGCCTGTGAGTGTGCCGTTGGGATCGAAACCGTTGATCTAGGCCATGGAGGAATTGCAGGATTTTTCTCTCGATCCCGAACAGTCGTACTTTCACTGGACTGTAGTCGGGATGACGGTTTAACATATGTTGTGTCGTTCTTGGACGGGCTGCCGCCCCTACGCACCATCATCTTGGATGACCTGTACACCACCCTGCCGGCTCAACACCAACCTCAAATTCTTCCAACAGACCGCCGGACGAGCATGATTCTCGTCAATTCGACCGTAGACCTAGAGGGGCTGCGATACATTGTTTCCGTGCTTGGGGTTCGTAGCCTTCGTCTAGAGTGTTGTCGTGTGATGGACTCCTGGCCTACAACGACCTTGGAACGCATTCGAACCTCCTTGGTAAAGACTTATCCAGAGCTTGAGTGCTTAATCACGGATACGGAATCAACCAAATATTTAGCTTGCAGAATTATGTTCGAAGGAGATGTCATATAATCTTATAGGTTGATTGTATGCTACAGTATCTCGCCTTTTGCTTGGACTCAGGTCTTGACGAAACTATGACATTTACCCTTATATGCTGTGTTGAATCCGATTAAAAAGTCCGACCTTATTTTAGATAGGATAACAAAGTACCGGGCTAGACGAAACATGACCTACGCAGCTAAATTCATTTAGTTCAATCAGTCGTAGTTATCGCGAAGAATCCTTTATTGCAATGGGTTGTGCCGCGCATCACCACGATGACCCAGTTGAAAATGGTCGAGTCGAGCGAACAAGGATCGATAAAACAAGATACAACTACGAAGTCCGGAGATACAAAAACAAAAACGCAAGGGGCAAAGCGATACAGGCTCACGGCACAGTCCAAGATCACAACATTTCTACTATTCTTTCTTAGATTCCGACATCTGCCTTCAGCTGGCATACGCAATCGATGGAACGCGTGCGTGGGCTTTGGATATGGGCACATAGCGTGGAAATTGACTGCATTTGATTAGCTCCTCGCGCTGACCAAACAGTGTTAGCGTTGACGATCCCTCTGTGCATATATGCAAAACAAACATACCTCGTACGGGCTATACCACCCAAACTCGTGTCTGAAACATCTCAAGTCGATCCCCCGCTCGACGCAAAGCACTTTGAGTGCAACGACGTCGCTCGTCCCGTCGTCGGTGCACCAGCTATACGTGACGGTGCGCAACGATGGCGCTTTGCGTACGTATTCAATCACATCGGCCAATGTGCCTTCGGAGCTGGTGCTACCGTTTGGACTAGGACCAACAATGGCGGCTGCTGCCTTTGAACGCGTCTGAACTGGGGAAGTACGTGGGCTGTTGGAACCGAATGGGCGATTTGGGGAAGTGATACTGGTTGGGGATGAGATACTGAATTTAGTCCCTGGGAGTATACTCTGTCGAGAGGGTTTTGGCTTGATACCAAACGCGAGATGTTGGACGCTTGGAGGAAGTGCGTTGAGAAGCGGGAGAGAAGGAATCGAAGCCGTAAGCTTGAACTCTTCCAACTTTTCCAAATTCGAAAACGCGATAGTGAGACGCTTGGGAGCGCGAGGTAGACGGACAGAACGTAATGTACCACGCAACTTTTGCAGTAACATTTGCAAAAGCATCAGATCCTCTGGAAGGGTCGTCAACGAGAGGATCTGCAGTGATCGACGCGAGTTGTAGAGCATCCATTGGAGATGGGATTCGCTGGGCGGACGCGTACACCTCCAGTCATACTCGTACAGCTCGAACTGGGGTTTGCTCGCGCCCGTTGCCCGGACAATATCGGCGTTTCCGGACAGGGATACATGCTCCACACTTGGCCAAACACTACACAACTGCGACGCGACGAGCGACGAATCGGTCGACATGCACTGGATCCGCAACGCGCGTGGTCGGACGTCGGCGAATGCGATCATTTCCAACGTCGCGTCGTGCAAGACGGTCGTGCGTTCAAACGTCACGTCGATTTCGATGATGGATGGGAGAAACCCGAGAAGTTTTGCGAGGTCGCTTGGGGATATCATGTCTTTTGGGGCGATGGTTGTTGTACCGCCGTCCCCGTGGATCAAGAGTTGGAGGCGTTTGACGGATTGGGTGAGTTCGATGCGGGTGCCGTGCATAAGGAACAGACGAAGGCGTCTTGCCTGGGAGATCTTTACGCTTGAGAAAAGGAGTGTCTGCGCGGGGTTACGCCATGCTCGGCAGACTGTGGAGAGCGACTTGAGAAAAGATGTGTTGATCGACGAGAGGGAGGTGATGCAGACGTAGGCCAGACATTTTTTGAGAATGTCCTCGGGCAAAGAGTTGATGGACGCCATGTTCTTCACTTTTTCATGAACCAGACACGCTCAGACGCGCCAAAACCCCTAGTTCAATATGAATCAGAGTCGTCTGAAATGCAGTCGGCCAGTCCTTTACGATTTGAGAGCAGATAGACAGAGTTCCCAGAGTTGAGCGACCAAGCCGAGTCAAGTTGGACAAGATCGCACAAGACTCGAGAGGAGTGGTTGACGAGCAGCAGATGGTTGGTCTCCATCACACAGCCTACGCAGGCATCGATTTCTCCCGTGATGACATAAGCAGGCTGCATCATGGACTAGCGATGTGTGCCTTCCACCCAGCCCTATCTTTCGTTCCAGCATGAGCAAGAAAGGCTCCACTGCCTGGGCAAGCAACAGGCCACAGCGAGGAGGAGGGGGAAGCTTGACATCAGACATGCTATCTCCTCGGCGACCTTCGCCAGCACCTCCCCAGAACCAAGCCAAAACCTCCAAACCAAAAACAAACGCGGCAAGCTCGGAGCTTTTGAAAAGTCGTGAAGTCAAAAGGCTAGAACGATTGATCGATGAAGTTTCCACGGGCGTGGTCGACAGCCGTGCAGCTAGCAAGCCAGGTTGTTTTTGTCTAGGTATGCGCCTCGGTCAGTCTCGGGCTACGCCGAAATGAATCCATCTCGTGTGAAATTTAGCAAAGACCCATGCTCTGTCTGCATACGTCCCGCTCTGCAACTTTTGCGGAATCATCCTCTGCTCGCTTCACAACCCCGCCCTGCCTTGTCCGTCCTGCTCTAGTCCTCTACTCCCGCCCGCAACTCGAAACGCCCTGCTCGCCCAACTCGAACAAGAACTTGCGAACCAACTCGTACTCGAAGCCGAAAAGCGCGAAGAACAAATGCGCGCCGCGCGTGAAATCGAGTTGCACAACAGCGGAGGCGGCCACTTTCCCACTCTTACCGGCAAACCAGACGCCCGATCTGCTCAAACACAAGCACCTCGTAAAGTCTTGTCGCTCAACTCGAGTACTAAAAAAGCAACACTTTCGACGTTTATGGCTGTTCCTTCACCGCCTGCTTCAAACCCGGCGAGTGGACGGGCATCCCCGGTCGAGAATAGGATCCCTGCCCCGATCCAGGCGCCTGTTGCGCTGGAGCTTACACCCGAGATGAAGCTCTTGGCAAGACAAAGACCGTGGGCGGATTGGCAAGACCCAACTCCTATCTATGTGCCTCCGGAAGAGCCTAAACTAGCAGTAGAAGAAGAGCAAGACACTGCCGGGGGTGGCGAAAGGGGGAAATCCAGAAAGCGGCGGGGTGGCAGAGGCGGTGGCAGAGGCGGGCAGAACTCGGGCGCAGGTACCGAACGAGTAGTACCGGGAGCGGGAGGCAGTAGACAGGCTACATAATAGTAAGCATGAGATTTGATTCTGTTCGCGCTGGTTATTCCGATGGATTCACCTTTGAATCCTGTATACTACGACCTCGGACAGACAAATGAAATATCACAGCTGCTACATTCTCCGACCAGACCATATTCTAGGCAACTCTATTGGGGATACGAAGTGCGGGGAGGCTGTTTGCCCTAAAGTCCAAGTTCGGATTGCCTCGAGGCACTGAAGGCTTGAATAAACGCAAGCGAGGACAACTCCCCTGAAGCATCAATGGGTGAGCAGACACGGATCCTCCGTTGAATGGGCTATCTAGCCCGATGTTCTTAGGAACTATTTGGGCTGCGCTTCTCCTAGCAGATGTATGATCCTAATCGTCATGATCATTGAACGTTTCAGTGTACATGCGGTACTAAATAAATATCAAATCGATTGTCCATGCGATTATTTATTTAAATCGAGGTAACACTCCCTGGAACCTGGAACACTTCTCCATTTCGAACGATTACCGAATGCCCAGGTTGCTACAGGTCCACCTAATAAGCAAGATGCGTAGGAGGGTGGGTCGGTTGACCTACCTGCTGGATAACCTGAAAGAACACCTCAGTATCGGGGGAATCTGAAAATCTGAACACACTACTCACCTGAGGCATCGGCATAGGAGACGCACCATAGGCGTCTGGATAGACAAACCTTTGGCCGCTTCGTCCACTCCGCCCACTCGTGCTTCGCCCGCTCGTACTCCTTCCACTTCCGCCCCTCCTCACTGGGCTCACTGGGCTTTCGGCAGGATATCCGATGGGCGGGGGTGGTCGGGTAAGGTGTCGCTCCTCGAGCATCTCAGGATCAGATCCCCTGCTCCTGCCTGCATCTTTCCAAACATCGTGCTTGTCTTGGTCGTTTAACTTCATTCCTACTCCAACCAATAGCCCGAACAAAATCGCAACTGGGGAAAAATGGAGTTAGTTGAGATGATGTATGTGATGTCTGTCGACTTGGACCCACGAAAGACAAAGTTGGCCCAAGAAAAGGCTTGGACGGTCTAAGCAAGGCGGAGTGTGTTAGTCAATCCAAGTCTGGGTAACGAAAAGACAGAACGAACCTTCATTTGTCGACAATAACTCTCAGCGGAGTCTATTCAATACCGAATTGTAAGCTTAAATTAAGAGAGGAAAACTGAATGACATACATGTCGTGTCGCTGTTGGCTGGAATGGTTTGTCCCCTCTGGGCATAACAAGATTGTTGTCTAAGATGAATCGTTAAAACCAATGTTTTCCGGCTAGGCTTGAGTTATCACATACCCAACGACGTCCGTAGAATATGCTCCCATTGTGAGCCAAAGCACTGGGCAAAAAGTTGAGCTCGGTGTACAGGATAATCTATTCTTGAGCGGCATACCTCCAAGGACGAATACTACCCCAGCCTCTACTCGCGGTTGGGAGCGCAGAGCGAGAATTATACAGACTATGATCGTGAGGATGGAGACAACCTGTAGTATGGCTCAGTTTCACGCCACCAAAACAACGCATATATGCGCGCACCAATGAGAAAATGAGAAAATCGTCTAGTAGTCTATTAGTAATTATGATGATAGGTTTTGTAGAATCATGCTTACGAATTCCAGTAGAGGAAAGACGGCTATTTAGGTTGACGCTATCCACGAATGTTTAGTTACAAGTCAATAGTGACCCAGCACAGTTAGCCTCACGTTATCCCAAGCACTACTGCAGCACATGCGAATACCAGGGCTATATCCAAGGTGTGTCAAACGTCCGGAATGGTGATGTCAAGATCGATCGAACACACCAAAATTGATCGCCCGAGCAATCTTGAAGGATGTTTTGTCCATGTCGGCCATCGTAGTCAAAATCAACCAATTTGTCTAGCGTGAGTCGTCGAAGATGCCGTAGAGCTATCGTTACGTATTCGTTTCGGCCACGAGAGTAAGAGGAGTAACGTGAGCAAGGCTGCCTGGCCAGAAACTCTCGTACATGGCACCGTTATAAGGATCGGGTGGTGCCAGACATAATCCCGACGCCTGCATCTTTTCAACTGCTATTGGACAAACACACTCGTCAGCCGAAAGCATTTGACGTTCGGTTGATATCATTCAAACAACTATGAGCTCATTGCTAGTGTGCACGGAACGCGAGCGGAACCCCGTGTGCTATTTGGATATATTTGAGGCTCTGAAGAAGTATAAATTCAATGATGTCATGCGGTCAAGTTGGCGCGGCTCTTGCTCTCACCCCACGGAAATCATAGTCCGATGCATCGTTGAAGGCCTGGTCCGAGCTGCTCAACGTACTTCTAATCGGTACCAGCAGCATCTATTTACTAGTATTTGTCCCGTTGCCGTCGATGTCGGTAGATGACCGGAGCGGCGCCCGATGGCGACTGATGCATAATAAGCCAGCAACCAAAGAAGCGAGGAGCATCAACAGAAACTGATGATTTACCGCCGCGACCCGGAATAAGGCTTGCTGTGCTGGCACGTATCTGCGTCTGCATCTGCCCCAATACCCTTTTCCTTCTTGCTGAAATTCAACGCTGGTCGCTCTTTGTTTACTTTCTTCACTGTTATGCTCTTGTTGAACCTTACTTGCCTGGTGTTGTTGAGCTGTGGATTTGCCTGGGCTGCAGTTCTAGGTACGTGGCAGCCATCCCCATGAAGCAACGCCCACTAACTGTTCGTAGGCTCCAAGACTCGTATCCCTGCCATATCCCCAGGTTTACCAGACATCATTCAAACAACCTTCACACTTGCACGCCCATCTAATATTTCCACCAAAATCCAAGTCGATGCCTCCGCCTCTACCATATCCATCACCAACCAGCCATGCACAACCACCTGCTCTGGAGCAGCCGGAACAGGGCCTAACCAGCTCGATTGTACTACCATCGCCAACTCCCTTCGAAGCGGGGGCCAAGGAGGGAAGAACGTAACCCTGTCTCCTCTCCTGGGAACTCAGTTTGCATTCAGGAGTTGCAAGGTGGTCGTAACGAATCAAGATACTGGAGCTAGCGTTGTGTGAGTTTCCTTTGTTTGGTTTCGTGTATCGAACAAGGGGCTCATGGAAGGATGATTGGTCAAAGTTCAACGCAAAGATCAATAGCGGTTGTAGCACAGAAACTTGCGGCAGCGTGTAACGCTGCCAACAACGCAGGGGGAGGAGAATGCAAGTATAATAACGTGAACGCGGGAATCACTGTTCAGCATTCTTAATCGCCGGGGGTTGTTTCGAATATTTACCTATACCCGTCTTCTTGACTTTCGATTCATTTTACATAATTCGATCGGGCTAAGCAGAGTTACTTCCTGCGCCTGACTCTAGCGGACTTCACTCCTTGTATTCAAATGCAATGATACATTATACCTGGAACTCAAGAACATGAGATGCTCATGGGTAGACGCCTGCCGTGGCGGTTGCAGAGGCAGGCAAGGACGTGGTTCCAGCTGTGGCTTGCGGCAGTTGCTTAGTCTGCCAGTTGGTCTCGGAGCAAGTGGGAAGATACACGCTCGGGCCTATGGGAAGTATACGTTATCAATCTGTGTTGCGCCGGTTTTCTGTATGAACTCACCTGGCGCCTTGTAGCTCGTGAGTGTACCGTAGATGTTAATAAGAAGGCCAGGATCTTGAGCAGACTAAAAAAGGAGGCGTCATATATATGAATGATTGAATTGACGGAAAAATACTAACGTATCCTGGAAGCGAGGTAGGGGTAGATTTCATTCCTGTCGCCGACCCACCAACGCGAAGTTGAGCGCAACCTGTGTGCAATAAGCGCGTCAGCCTCAAAAGAGAGTATAAAAGGATGTCAGTATGGACATACCAACGTAAAGCTGAGCACCGTTGGCACCACTTGCAGAGTGCAGAGCAATGAGCTCACTGGATCGAACAACATCCGTTGAAGCCTATAAATCAGAATAAAATAAATCACGTACGAACGAAGCAGATAGTCTCCGGGAGCAAGGTCACAGGGCAATGTGACACGGATGAGTCCCTCTACACATTGACCACTTGATGAGCGTGCCTTTTTGAATATAATCTGGGTGGCTTACTATTGTTGTTGGCAATATCAGTAGCCCAAAGGCCATCCGTATACAACCCTCCAGAATAGATCTTTGTCCAAGAAAGGCCGGTCACACTGGTCTGAGATGCGCTCGAGACTTTGGCGATGTATGCCTGAATCGGGCCGTGGTGGGCACCTCCAACGGCAATCGTCTCTTGCATGCTATGCTCGTGCCAGATCCTAGAAAAAACACTCATCATTGGGAATATAATGTTCATTTTTGAGTTACTTACATTGTGACTGTATCACCCGGCGACGCGGTACAGGTATTGGCCGCGACGCCAGTGACGGTGTTGCAGATCATGGCTGAGCTCGAGTAATCCGTGATGGGGTTATTGTTCGTGGCAGGACGAACACAGTTGTAGTCGTTGCTAGGAGGTGAACCAGTTCCTACGTACACTCCATGAAGGTTGGTGTGAGCTGTGGCTCCGAGGGCGAGAGCAAAGAAAGTGGCGGCTCGAAGGAAGGACATGACGATGATAGCCAAGAGAACATCGCCAAGAGGCTTTTAATAGCCACAGGGATAGGGGGCGCGAGTCTCTCGTGTGGGTTTGTCCGGGCTAGCGATAGCTGATTGATTCCGAGGGGCTAATAGGGGCTTTGTCGGGCGATATGTCATGAATTGTTCGGCAGAATCGTGCCAATTCGCGCGTTTGCGGTACTGGAGCCGCATATTTCTGAATGAAAGAATCAAGGTCTCGTGAACCAACTTTTCCCCTCGGGGCCTCGGTAGCGCTTCGGTGTCGTTGTGAACGGACAATCCATGGGAGGTGCAATGGTTGGTATACACATTAGGAAATGATAGCGTACTATGACAGGATCCCAAGCGGTATAGCATGTTTATTCCAACTTCTCGAGCTCTTCCAGTCTTGCCATCACGACATCTTTGCTCGTTTCTTCGATCTCCCCCGCGAGAAAGACCTCGTCCAGAATCGCGTAGACCTGACATAAGAGCCATGAGAAGGGGAACGCATGACGATTAGACCATTCTACCTTGTAAAAGTTGAATACAAGATCGAGTTCACAAACATTCTGGAAAAATTGGTCTGCAGAGAAAGTGAGTAAAGAAATGCTGCTCGAGTCGTCAATGGTTGGCACCCACCCAGCACTTCTACAAAAAGGTGAATAGCTTCGAGATAAGCCAACTCGTTGTCATTTGCGTCGACGCAGACACAGAAAAACAGGCCAGCGTATCTCCTGTAGACCACCTTGTAGTTACGGAACTAAACAAAGGATGGTGCGGGTGAGAAAAGAGGCGACTTCGGAGACAATACTACATACCTCGACGAAGTTGGACTGGTATTTCTGATCTCTCGGTGCAACAAGCCGATGCACTTCTCCTCTGAGCCGCACCTATTTACTAACTATAAATAGAACAACAAAAAACACGTGGACGCGACTTGCCTTCTCATCGTCCTCGAACGGGACATACCATTTTGATAAGCGTGTTTTTCCTTGTCTGTTCTGACGGAGACATGAATTCAACGCAGGCGGGGCGAACCGCAAGTGGATCTTACCTGGACCAAAATGAACCGAATCATGGTGGTTGAGTTCAGCCACTCCCTGAGGCGATCAGCTAGGCGCCGATCCCACATCCATTGCAAATTCAGTTTTGTCTTTCAACTCAACCCCACTCGCTTGCCTTCCAGACTCCTGTTGTGGCTATAAAGCTTGAAAACCATGAGGCCTCGCTTTAATGTGATACCTAAATACGCTAGTCTCCGAGACCCATCAGGAAAGCTTACCAGCGGCCCTCAGACAAATACATACTCGCGGCGGCTTGCTCGCTTTCCTCAGTCTGGCCAAACCTCGGACGAAGAGTCTAATTCAACAAGTGAATCTAGCTTTGAGTATGAATCCTCTGGTGATGAAACATCCTCTGAGCCAGCTGTGTTATCTACCTCCACAATGTCAAAACCCAAACCCAGTACAAAATTTCCAGAATACATAATCGTCAACGGAAAGCTTTGTGCTAAATCTAGGACTGCGAAACCCTATGCTTGTACTCATGAAGGATGCGGGAAATCATATCGTAAACCTTCGAGATTGGAGGAGCACGAACGATCACACACTGGCGAGGTGAGGTCGAATAGTTACCAATTATCCTCAAGTGTTTTTACTTACCATGTATTTGTAGCGTCCATTTATCTGCGAAACGTGCCAAAATTCGTACATGCGAGAATCACATTTGCGTGCCCACAGTCGCAGCCATCTTCCTGCCTCAGATCGACCATTTGTCTGCACACATCAAGTTCTTGGGTCCAAAGAGCACCAACATCATGATCAAGTTCCGACGCAGCCCACGGAAAACGAGGCATCCACATCTACTACCCGAAGCTGTAACCAGAGGTTTTGGACTTCACAACATCTAAGAGCGCATGAATTGGCTATTCACCTGGGTGAAAAGCCGTACAAGGTTGCACCGTTTGATACGTACCTTTGCTATATTTACTTATCGGTTTTTGTAGTGCGACTCCTGTCCCGCTGGGTTCGTTAAACACGGGGCCCTCAGAGTTCACATGGCTGAAAACCATGCACTTCCTGGCACAAAGCCCTATCAGTGCGAACAGTCTGGATGCACCCAAAGTTTTTCAACTAACCAAAAACTCAAAATTCATTCCCGTACGCATGATGGTGAGCTTCTCCCAAACTCCCCTCGAGCATACATACTAAAATACCTGTATCAGTCACTCGATACGCATGCGCGCACCCCGATTGTTCTATAACCAGGCAGGATCCGGTACAATTTGCGACATGGACCCAGCTCCAAGCCCATATGCGTTCAGACCATCCTCCAAAATGCCCACACGAATCGTGTAATGGCCGAACGTTCAAGTCTTCAAAAGGGCTCCGAGGACATTTAAAGGTATTCGTGCGAAAGTCATGAGATTTACATGAATCTGACTCGTTAACCAGACCCATGAAGATCGGGAAAGGGAAGAAAAATACATACAAACCCTTCAGTCAGCATCTGTTCCAGCAACAGGTTCGAAACGCGCCCATGCTGAGCAAGACTCGCACTGGGCTGAACCACCGCTCAAACGAAGAAGGGGCGGTGAGATGGGAAGAGATTGGCCCTGCCCGCAGGAAGGATGCGACAAGGCGTTCAAGTCGGTGAGTCACGCCACGAGAGGCAGACGTGACAATCATTCCACCCATCTGAAACTCGGCATCGTAGAAAAAGGCGCAGTCAGACCACGTACGAGTCTCTCACGAAGGCTCACGTAACTTTCCATGCCCAAAGGATGGTTGCACCCAAGCCTTTGGATATAAACACGTCATGCAGCGCCACCTAGAGCGCCATCATCGCGAAACCGCCCCCTCTCCACCCACACCGATAGCGGAATCTTCGATTGAAGCGCTAATTGGACACCAGCGATCGGCAAAAAATCGGCCACGGCTCATCGCTTGTCCCTGGCCAAACGCGTTCGGCCCCGAGCCGAGTATTAGCGCTGGCATGATTCGCACCCGATGCGCGTTTAAATTTAGCAGAGCATATGACTTACGCAGGCATTTGAAGAGTGCGCATTGTCTAGAGGTTGAAGCGGACGAAGTTGGCTTTTGGGTAGAAGAACAGAGGTCTTAGCTCGTTGCTTCCTTTTGGCTGAAATGGTTCGGTTATTTCTACTTCTTCAAATCTGTTCAAAGTAATTACCTCCTTATCGATACATGGTAGGGTTATCATTTTAAAATTGAATACGAGAAAGGAGCACTTGTGTGTAAATATGAATTTTGGCCCGCTGCGCAATGGGCCGACTTGGCCCACCAGCTCGAAAATTTGGATTAGCCTCTGTTGGTTCTTCCACCCTATCTTATGTGTTCTCTACTGAATCGGTGCGGTACACCTAGATTTGGTGTTGATAGTGGTTTCATCTTCTTGTTCTCTAGGCGCCCGCCATGACGTCAATGCGACAGCTTTACGTCTGCACTCTGCCTGTGATCGAATCCAAGCTTGAGATATACTAATGTATAATATTTCTTTATTCTACGCGATGGGTAAGCGACGTGGTGTGATGCGGGATTCGAGAGACGCTGAAGGCGGCTCAAGTGTGTGTGGCTGGGCCACCAGCCACACGAGCAGGACCCGAGGGCGGGCAGCATACAGTTGTATCCTTCCCCATCGGTAGCGGTGTGGTAGGTAGAACAAATCAAGATATGAATGAACACATATTAATTAATGACTCTCGAACTTGCCAATGGCCGTGCGGGCGTTATCTGGCGTATTCATGCTACCTGAGAGTGGCTGAGAGAAGGTCAATGATAGGTCACGTGACCAAACCGGCTCTACCGACCTGCGGCAGAGTATCACGTCTCGCGTCTCCGCAGGCTGCGACCCATGCGTGCACATTTCCGAGAAAAAATTAGGCGAGACCCAACAGTACAAATTTCTGGTGGTAGCAAAAACAAGCCTGGGGTGGAGCTGTGAGACGTAGGCTCAATTCTTGTCGTATTAGGTGGCATCCGTTGGCCATATCATGCTTCGTGAATGGCGACCCAAATGAGCCAAATCAACCGATATTACTACAAATTATACCCACATACTTGCATCATTGAACCCCGGGCGGATCCATGGTGCGATAAGAGTTTACGGTCTACTATAAGATGGATTCGGGGGGCTGCCTGTGAGTTCGTGCCCCTTCTCTGTTCAAATCTTCTCCGTATGCCTGAATCTCTAGAAATAACTCCAAGCGAATATCTCCCCCTCCCCTCTAGAATCTACGTAGCAGATATTCTAGGTTTCACTGACCAGTTTTTTGACATCAAGCTTAACCCTCACTGGAAGGAAGTGGAGGCTGAGTCATTTACTTGGTTTAAGACCTACGGTGAGTCCACCCCCGGTATTTGGTCTTCTTCTTCTTTTTCGCTGAGCATATCATTTAGGTATCCTCACAGGTCGTAGGAATCAAGCCCTTGAAAATAGCGGTATTGGTCAACTAGGTGCACTCGTGTACCCCGAAGCGGACCTGCTCCACCTTCGCCCTCCAATGGACTTTTTGATATGGCTTTTTGCTGTGCGTGCTATATATTTTAATTCGAATTGCTATTTGACAAATTTATAGTTTGATGACATGTTTGATGAGGGAGATTTGCGTGGCGATGTTCATGGAACCCACATGGTCATCGACAACGCCATGGATGTTCTTCGCAATCCTGATACTGCAAAGCCTAACTCCAAGGCTGTTACAGCACTTCATGAGTACGGTTGACTCGGCCGAGCTACTATCATTTGGCTGAAATTATTCAAAGTGTCTTCAATCGCATGCGCTGGGACGCAAGCCAGGCTACATCCGATCGCTTTATACGTACCGCAGAACTCTACATGAATGCCATTCTACAACAGAACGTGCGCCGCGCGGCTGGTAGTATTCCTACAGTTCAAGAATGGATTAAACTGCGTCGCGATGTAGGAGCAGTTCAACTTTGCTTTGGTAGACTTCTTTAAGAAACGTGGTTGAGATATCTACTAACTGTCTGTGATAGCGGTCCTTGAGTACTCCCTTGGGCTTGACATCCCAGACCAGGTTCATAGTGACCCAGTGATTTTTGAACTAGAGTTGGCAGCCAATGACATAATTGCTTGGACCAACGATATTTATTCTTTTCCGGTTTGCTACACTTACCATTTATTTAGACGACAGAGCTGACTTGTGATTGGGATAGGCGGAATATGCGCAGGGCGACCCTCAGAGCCTTGTCTTCGTCTATATGTGTAACGAGCGGACGGACCTTCAGAGTGCGGTAAATCACGTTGAACAGCTCGTACGTGAGCGTACAAGGCAATATGTCGATGCAAAAAGCAGGCTGCCATCCTTTGGGCCAAAGCTTGACCCGCAAATCGCACGTTATGCTCAAGGTCTGGAGTATTGGGTACAAGGCTCTGCTCATTGGACGTTCACATCGCCTCGTCAGTGTCATTTATATTCAATGTCGTTTTTAAGCTAACCATGTCTAAGGCTACTTCGGTGCGGACGGTGAGAAAGTAAGGAGTACCGGTGTCTTGGATATTACAGGACCAATGTAGAGGACACCTCAGAACATGAAGCTCAATGAATTACGTTTTGCAATTTTTACAGCCTGTCAACCGTGGCCTGTCGGCTTAGATGATGAGTGTGTAGAACGTTATTTGCTGTGAAGTACCCCTAGGTGCATCAAAGAGAAATCTAACCAAAAGAGCTCCGGTTGCGTGAGAGCACCATGGTCAGCTTTGTTCGCGCATACACAGTCATCTACCAGAGCAGTCTGGGTGGCTGAGATAGCCGGAGATATATATTGTGGGCGGTACTCAGGTGCTGAGTGGGTAGCATCTTATATTGAATCTTTTTTTTTGCGAGATGTTGTGAACTTCCGCCAAGGAACATGATTTTAGTCGGAGCTGCTTCAACTACGCCAAACGCTGAAGCCAGCAGGGCGAAGGGAATGGTGGGTTTGAGCTGCATTTGGGCACATTATGAGCAAGTTGTCGAGTGATTCCTTATTTTCCTATCGGAACGGGTTACCAGCCTTCTATCCACACGAAAGATCCCCCAGTAATACGATGCCGAACGTTGAACCTCGTGATTAGTCAGCGGATCACAAGCACCAGAGGAATATACGCCTACGCTTGTGCTTCTTCTTGTTTCGATTGACCACTAGGGTTGGCTCCCGCTCTGTAACCTCGAGAGTATTTAATAGAATAGCTGCATTATTATGGATCAAACGACCGCAGAATCTGCTTGGGTAGCCTCGAAAACTGCCAAGACAATAGAAGTACCGCCAGCACACCAGGCCGGCTTAATTCAGCAATCTCACTCCCAAAGTGAGCCCGGCCAGCTGGTGAGGCTCGGAAAGTACTGTATGAAATATCATGTTTATATTTAGCAATCATTCGGTGTCCGCCGCACACTTTCAATACCAATGGCGGATTCCCTCAACCCCCAAATAGTCATGTCTCGATGATCTGGACCGAAAGCTCACGATCATCGACCAGGAACCAACGAATGACACGCTTATTCTCTCTTATCTCCTATCATTCGAGGCTACGCCTTCCCAGGTTCTATTTCTTGCCTCCTATTCGTAAAGGACTTAGGGTTTCCGATGATCCAAGCGGGTAAAATGCGCAGTGGCGTGGGCGCTGTTATCGATATGTCAGTTGCAAAGCACTCGTGAATGAAAAACCTGGCTTATCTGGACCTTCCCTTGTTTCAAATATATGGAAACGCAAACACCTCGGTCACGCATTTATCCCCGACGTTTTGCTCCCGGTTCCGCAGGAGCTGCGCGCTAATCAAACCGGTACATGTCGGCCACCAATCATTATAGGCTCGATTCCTGTGGCTCGGTACATTCAGCCTCCCGACCGAAAATGCCGAAGGTATTCTGGATTTTACTCGGCCTTGTGGACGATCTAGTCAGGTGCTTGCTGCAGGATTTGCCCCGCGGCATACCTATCGGACCTCTGTTACCGGGCGCTCGGGATTTCCGGTCGAGTCAAGCGGCAAAGCATGCGTGTATGCGGTCCAGGCCAATCGATTCCGATCGAGTTTCTGGTTGCATTTATGCAATAGGTCCCACCAGCGTGGGTGTGCGTGACCTTCTCTTCACATCTGAGGAGCGGGATAAACGCTCCCGTACCGGATGGACGAGCCTAGGTGGCGTATCGAAATCGCATATAATGGCAATTGATTAAACACCTGGTTGCAAAGTGTGCCCCTGCATTGAACAGCATGCTGTCGTTCCCACTTTTTACTGTTTTTGCAGCTTTCGTTGTTTCTGCTGTAATCTCGTTGAGATTTTACCCTCGTCGGGGACGGGTAACTCTTCCTCCGGGTCCCAAGCCCCTACCTCTGCTCGGTAATGTTCATCAGGTAGGATAACCACACTAATAATAACTGGGGATGAGAGCTCACAACACCTTAGATGCCCACGAAAGGCGAAGATTGGCTCACGTTTAGTGAATGGTCAAAGACATATGGTGTGTACCTCTATGCCTCCCTACCTAAGCGACCAGCTCACATCTACTCGATACAAAAGGGGATATATTCTATCTCAGTATATTTGGCAAACCTCTCGTCGTCGTTAACTCCTTCAAAGTTGCATCTGATCTCCTCGACAAGAAATCTGCCAAATACAGCGAACGACCAACGTTTGAAATGGCAGGGGAGCTGTGAGTTGTTTTCGACACACTTTCAATATATACAACTTGAAAGCTCATCCACACATACAGGATGGGGTGGTCTAAATCTGTCGTTTTGTCTCAATATGGGGACCGACTAAAAAGATATCGAAGATTACTTCAATCTGTCCTTGCTGGCAGAGCCGCCCTTCGTTTCCGGCCGCTTCAGACACAAGAAGCTCGTCGCTTTGCACTGCGCATGGCACGTACACCCGAGGACTTGGTTCAGCATATCAGGCAGTAAGTAACTACCCTGTAGCGAGTTCCAGCTCTGATACAACCACCCTATGTTCCAGCAATGCGGCAGCAGTGATCATGAAAATAGGATATGGCTATGACGTTTCTTCTACGTCTGATCGCTATATCAGCATCGCCGAGCGAGCTCTTGGGCTATTTGCAGCAGCAACAGTTCCTGGTGCCCATCTAGTCGACCTTCTGCCATTCTGTAGGCTTTTTTCTTCAGCCTTAGGCTCGAGGTTAAAATTTTGCTAACATGACTCTTACCTCAGTACGATATCTTCCAAACGTAGCAAAGAGCTCTGCCGCAACCGAAGGTCGCTCCGCTCTGATGGAGATGGTCGAGCGCCCTTTCAATGATGTCAAATCACAAAAAGATTCGGTAGAGGGGCAAAATAACGAATCGTTTGTAGCCACAAGTCTACGTTCTCAAGCTGATGATGATGATCACATTCAAGTAAGCAGTTCACGCCTCGTGGATAGTCTTCTGGACTCAGCTCGCTTATTTATTTATTAGTGGGCGGCAGCCTCTCTGTATGCCGGAGGGGCGGACACGACTGTTTCCGCAGTGGAAACATTCTTCCTCGCGATGGCCCTATATCCAGATGTCCAAAAGCGTGCACGGGAAGAGATTAGTAGTGTATGCGGACTTAAGAAGAACGGTATGTATTCCACTTGTTAGAGGTGCGAACAGTAGCAGCTGAACTATGAGTGACATAAGGCGAATTAAATCGTCTGCCAAGCTTGGAAGATCGAGACTCTCTGCCTTACACGTGGGCCATATACCAAGAATGCTTGAGATGGGGTGTGGTTACGCCGTGTCAATATCATGTCGCTCAAGAAGACGATGAGTATACTTTCAACGACGTCCAGCGTCGGGTAAGTATACCTCGTGGAACATTGGTTGTCGTGAATGCATGGTACGAAAAAGACACATATTCCTTTGAGAGATATCTGAATACTAATAATGTGTTTTGTCTTAGGTCAATACTGCATAATCCTGAAATCTATCCAAAGCCATTCCAGTTCGATCCAACCAGGTATCTCCCGTCAGAATCTGTCATGGAGCCCCAACCGGACCCACGCAACGTAGCTTTCGGATGGGGGCGCAGGTGAGTCTTAATGTAACTACCAAAAGCAGTGTATTAACTGAAGCCACTAAAGGCGATGCCCTGGGATTGCTATTGCCGACGACTATGTTTTTGTCACTATTTGCACGACTCTTGCGACACTTGCAATATCCGATCCTCGAACAAAGCAAGGCCAGTACATACACGCTCCACGCCCAGAATACCAGGAAGATATGTGGCGATATACAACAGGAAGTATTAGGTGGGTTCGATTGTTAAAGAACACAATCAGTTTTTGACACCATCGTAATGACAGCCATCCGGAGCCATTCGATGTGACCGTAGAGCCCCGGAGTGAAAGCTCTTGTTTACTAGCACGCTCTAACTGATGTATGAAGCTATAATCTGGTCCGCTATTTAAAGAGTGCAAGCTTTGCCTGTATCTTTTTACAATTTGAGGCTGAATTGAATGGTTACATTAAAGTTGTACCGGGCGAACCATGAGATCATGGACTGGTGGAATAAAATCGGGATGGACTGGTAATGGACCGCCCTATGGCGGCCAGAACGCTTATTTATCAGGTGGCCTTCCTATTTTATAGCTCACTTTTGATAAAACGCGTGATTTTGGTCAAAAGTGACCGCTTAGCACTTGGCAAACGGTCTATAAAAATAGGTGGTCACGCACCCACCTCAGATTAACAGACCAACACGTTCTATTAAACACGCCAAAAGTACCCAAAAGGGGCCATCTATAAAACTGGTAAACTGGCTAACACAGAGGCAGTACGTATAGAAAACCATGCGTTGTGTTACTAGGCGTAAATCTTGAATGGTCATGTATCATAAATTGGCCGATAGTGCCCAATTATTGCTATTTCGTAAAACGAACAACGGAGCCTCGCTTTGGCTTGAAGACAAGGTACGTAAGCTACAGTATTTTCTTACTACGGGAGATCTGATCGGTGCTCTCAGCTCGCATGCTGCACGATTGACCATATTTGGCAACATATTTCCTCAAGGAATAGCAATGCGGGCGAACCTGCGGTACAATTCAACAATAAGATGATTTCAAAGGTGCTGCAGAAGCAAAATTCGGGTATTCTGAACGAAGCATTCGGAAGCTTCCATGCGCACCCAAAAAGCCACCTCAACCCCGTTTCATTGGTATAATCTTGAACATTGAGCTCCATAAACAAAAGTATCCGTATATATATGCGTACAAATCATCGAAATTTTCTCTCCGTCAAAGTGATATTGTAGGAAACCGGATTGGCCCGACTCGATTTCGTTGTCTAAGCGTATTAAGAAGGGGGGTCAGCCGGTTCGAGCCGTTCGCCTGTAGCATTAGTGATATCCAGAATATTAGACCAAAAGGGGAATCTCCAGCCACTAAACTGGCTCCCCTATAGTCAGCTTTTACTTCGGTAGGCTAAGACCAGCCGACACTATGTCGCCGAACATTTAGGTGTTGCAGCGAGAAGAAGCTCAATAAAAGCAACAGCCCCAACCACAGAGATACGAGCAAAGAACAGATATTGAAGCTTCGAAACAAGCACGAAGAACTAGTCCACAGAAGCATCCAGCCGTAACAGTGTCATCTAGATCATTGTTCAGCTAGATCTGGAAAAGTAGTGTTCATAGCGTCAGCTTACCTCGCGATCCATGTTGCTGGCTGCCACATTGACATGATTGGCATGGCTGAGCTGGATAAGGAGGAGGGTAATGCGGACTGTGCTCATAGCCAGTGTAAAGCGGGTATGCTGGATTATATGTGATAGGAGGGCTCGTGGGTGGGGCGTAATAGCTATTCATACTATCCTATACCAATACAAAGAATTGAGCGGGGTCTTTTTTGCGTACTGTGCTGATAAATACCTGCGGATAAGGCTTCATGCTGGGGGATACTAGTGTGACAAGCGGCAGATTTCTTGGATATAAGTATTCACCTAACAAGCCGCCACGCATCTCGAGCACGTTGGGACAACAGATGGGGCGTATTCTTGGCATCGCCCCGTGGCCTAAGACAAGCTGAAGTGTGCCTAGCGCTGACCTGAACGGCCATTCAAAATGTCCAGGTTCTTCCCCACATGACAAAAGTATCACACTAGTATGACAGCTGCCTAACTTTCCGTCAAACATTTGAACGCCTGCACGAGGCGGTAAACTCACGGTATCTTGGCAGACAGGGTGGCTTGAGTGGGGATATGACAATAATGTGCATCATAGGTAATGTTGGGTCGTTCAGATACCGTGGGTCACTGATCGTGCCTTTCTAAAACCACCATTCTGTCATATATTCGCCTCCTATCCAATTCCGATAGGGGTTGCTCGGAGGTGAGTGCTTCCTCTCATTGAACGGGGGTTTGCTCGCGTAAATGTACCAACCCGGTGTGTTGCATATGGTTTTGCCCATTAGCAGTCCGTCCTAAGCTAGTCTATTTCTCTTGTAACCAGCGCTTTGAGAGGTAGTTGATGATTTTCTACATTTAAAACTATTAAACGGGCCCTCACTGGACCGATTACTCCTTAAAGTACTGTTGGGTAGCCGAGAACATTACTCACATAAGCACCGCATAGTGCAGCCAAATTAAACGATAGGATTTTTAAGTCATATACACACTGAGGGTCGGGCCAACCAGTGTCCCAGTATGCACCCGTGACACGTTCTGAGACCAAAAAGACTTTAAAATAACCAGACAGTTAGAACTTCGTTGAGGTTCAGAGCCGAGTAGTGTACTTTTGGCACTCAATACTTCCGCTTAGCAAATTTTCAAGCTTAGCCTTCAATCCGTGTAGTAGTGCAGGTTGTAAGGACAAACGAGTAGACTCGGCTACTATTGCATTGGTTGCAGCTTTGTCTCTTATCTATCTTAGTTACTATTATACCTGTCACTGCTTTGTACATTTCATCTTATGGTGTTATATCGCATATATGCGCGCAACCATGCACATCGAATATACATTCTATTCCACTACAAATACTGGCTCTAGGGCCGGCGCTCTCATGCGCCGCAAACACAGAACATAAAGTATATGTAAGATACACTGTAAGAGCGCATATATGAGTACAAAAGACATACCATATATGATCTACTGGTAAGGAATTGGAGGGGGGGGGGGCGGACGGGCGTCAGCGCCGCGGGCGCACCAGCTTGACTGGCCATCTTGAGCAGCAAGTTGAAATGAATGAGCAGCCCTTCATTCTTCATTCGCACGGGTTTTGCATATCTTATGTATGGGCGTGGTGCACTGTCCCTGAGGTTGGCATGTTGTGCGGCTAGCGCTCATCTTGGGACTAATATTTTTGATGCGTTCTCCTGAAATCTCAGTTAGTACAGGCCCTGCAGGACGAAGGCCTTGCCTTTATGAGTATATTTTCAACAGATGTCTGGTCTATTATTGGCTTTCGATTGTTCTAGTGTGGAGTGCCAAGCCACCGCGGCTCGGCCTACGTGATGATGGATTGGGCAAAGATCTGCATAGTGCCAGGGCTGGGGGGCAACATGTGTGGAGAATGTCGTAAATGGTTGGTGGCGTCGACTATTCATTCCTGAAGTTTCAAGCGGACATGCCGAGGCACGTTCGCTGGAAGTTGGAGGCCGATGAATCTGGGCCTTGCACTCCCAATTCCGTAGGAACCGATTAAGCGTAGCACACTCGAAGCCAAGCGAGGGGCAAATATAAACGACCTGGACGTTCATTGAACGCCACCCGTACCCACTGTGTGTAAACAGTATTCCATCTGTACGGTTTCAATCCGCAGTCCCCCGTCGCCGTGAATGCGTCCTCAGTTTCACCCGTAGAGTGGAACAACGATTGTCATCATCAACTCATTAAAAACATACAAAAGACACGCGCGATACAAAGGCATAAAAAACCACCCCAACCCCCAAAGAACAAAAACAACATCTACTGCTCATCCTTGAACCCATCACGGCCAGTCGCACCAATCGTGTTGAGCGCGTCTTCCTCGGCGTCCAAGTGACGGAACACGAGCCAGAACACGCAACCAGCGACAAAGCTCGTGATACCAATACCGGCATACATCCACATCAAGTACGGATCGGTGCTGACACCGACCAAACCAAACTCGATGGCAGATGCGACGGCAGACATGAACAAAAAGACGGACATGATGACCGACTTCATGCGTTCCGGCGCTTTGGTAAACGCGTACTCGAGACCGGTGATGGACGCAAAGATCTCGGACAGACCGATGATGATGTACGACGGGGCTTGGAGCCAGACGTTGAGCGGTGCGGGTTCTTTGCAGGCAGACGCATCGGTGCCGCAAGGGCCCTTTTTGTAGATGTAGTACTGGATGACGGTGGTATAGACCATGGCGAGCGCGCCGAGCCAGAAACCGAGCGTGATACGCTTGATGGGCGTAAAGTTGATCTTCATCCTGCGCAGAGCGGGGTAGACGAAGCGCTCCATGATCGGGATCATAATGACGAGCGAGAGCGGGTTCAGGTTGTTGACGATCTCGTTTGGCACGCCGTTAAGTTGCATGGTCGCGGCCTGGGACGTCAAGTTGGAAGTTATTTGGTCGTAAGAGATCCAGTAGAGTGGGTAGAACAGGCTATCAATGGTATTTGATGAGATTAAATCAAGACGACCAATCAAAGATAAACACTCACAAAACCTTGCAAGCCTTGAGCGCACGCATGACCTCATCGACAAATTGGTCGTCCCAGGTGATGACATTGGGAGCCGCACCAGCGCCAGAGGCGTGTTCACCCGAAGTCTTGCCTGCATAGTAGCTGGGCTTGGCCTGTTCCCAGAACTCGGGGGC
Organism: Ceratobasidium sp. AG-Ba; assembly: GCA_016906575.1. Classification (NCBI taxonomy): domain Eukaryota; kingdom Fungi; phylum Basidiomycota; class Agaricomycetes; order Cantharellales; family Ceratobasidiaceae; genus Ceratobasidium; species Ceratobasidium sp. AG-Ba. Next base: position 1,261,577 of record CP059611.1, on the reverse strand, counting down.
AGTAAAGTTCTTATAGGTGCGAACCGGGTTGATCGACCAGCGTCCGCGGGCAGCGAGCCTGAACACCCGCCAGGTCTCGAGGAGGACGGAGCCACGGGGAGGGGTCTTGTGGTAGCGCTTGTTGCCCCAGATGAGAACGGGCGGGATCAAGAGGAACACAAAGGTCGGGAGTGCATAGGCGAGCCAGAAACCGACGTGCTTCTCTGCAAAGGTAGTCGTGAGAGAGAGAAGCGAACCACAGTTGATCATCATGTAGAAGTACAAGAAGGTCTTCTGCACGGTGAGAGTCGGGTCAACGATAACGGTCTCGCCACTCGCGAGGGTGCGCTTGTGAAGTTTGCCACGGTACTGCTCAGCGACGAGCGGGGAAATGTTGGACTTGAATCCACCAGTACCAAGGCCCATGATGATGAGGGAGATGACAAAGCCTGCGAGAGCGCCATTCGGGTGCTGGATGGCCGACGGGATCGAGACGAAGATGAGGAGGATATGGCCGATCAAGCAAATGATGAAGAACCAGACGATAGCACCGAAGCGGCCAGTCCAAGTGTCTGCAACAATAGCACCAATGATGGGCGTAAAGTACGTCCAGAACTGACGGAAATTGGCCAGGGCAGTCGAAGTTCGTTGACCACTGAAATGAAGTCATTGAGTTGGCGTTGGCGCTACTGAATTAAGAAGCACTTACCGGCCCAAGGCTCCGGCAACACCATCAGGAGCCGGGTTCGCACCAGTCGGGTAGCCAGCGGGAAGTGGCTGCTGGACATAGTTGGTCATGGGACCCGTGGTTCCATACCAGGAGAATCGCTCGGCAAACTCGACGAAGACGATAGTCCATGCGACCATGGGGATGCTATCGGCCACGCGACGCAGAGTGTGGGTCTCTTCCTCGGTGGGGAGGAGATTTGCGTCTACGACATCACCGCTAGAGGGGCGTTAGTGAGCGAAGATAAGATGCTACAGGCGAGACCTACGTCGAGTCGGAGTCAAAGTGACGCTTCTCGTCGATGGTTTGCACCTTTGAGAGGGCAACGACCTCGTCGACGTCGACATGGGGTTCGGAAGCCATCACGGGTTTGTCGGTCTCAGCACGGGGGGAGCTCGTTGCGCGCAGGTATACGCAGCGTCAACGTCCGTGGGCGGGAGGGGCACTGGGGAGAGCGTTCCGTACCGGGTAGTGCGTCTTATAGGCCGGGGCGGATGAATTGGAGATAGAACTCGAAGTCGAGCACCTCATACGAGTGATGCTTCGTGTGCCTTTGGCTAGTGGAGACGATAAAGCTCAGCTTGCCGCACCATATCGCCATAACCGAAGCATGCGATTGGCCGTATGGGGGGCGTCCATGTGCTCGCTTGCTGACAGCATAAGAAGCGGATAGAAGACGTCAGGTCATGTTCACCGGTATCGCCGGCTCAGACACAACCGCAAGTGTTTGCCCTCGGATATAGCACGCACCGGCCAAGGCGAAAAGTGGGGCCAGCATATCGGAGTGGTTCTGGTGCAAAAAGTCCTGCAAAAAGTTCTCGCTTACGGTGCAAAGTTTCAGCCAGATGGTAGATCCCGGTGCGGAGCCGCTGCAAGCGCCAGACAGATTAGGAAGTGATTGCATGTGGTCCCGTCTGACACCATCACTTCTCGACTTGGCGTCTTGCGGCGTGTTCTCTCGCCCTGGCTCTGGAGCACACGACATCATTCGGTCGTATGCTAAACAGAGAATGCCCATGCAATCACTGCCGGCCGGATCCTCTTGGGCTTGGCTGGGAAAGGAGTGCGACCAAGCTTGTGGACGATTGGAGTGGGAAGCCCGAGTTGCGTCTTCTCCTGTCTGCATCACCTATTATTATCGCAGGCACCTATGCTCTTCGCTAGGCCCAGAAGACGAGGTCGAAGGGCCAAGCGATCGCGCTGTCGACAATGGTTGTTCGACGTCTACGCTGTCGGCTAATCATGCAGCTGGGTCCCCCGCAGACGTGCCTAGGAAGCTGGCCAACATACGGGCTAATTCAAATAATGCCAAGATACCCTGCTGGTTCCCATTTTAAGCAACAAGCACGCGATCTGCTAACCGAGTGCGGGGCCATGAATAGAGGCAACGATAATTGCGCATGGCCGCAGGAAACTGAATGCAGGATGGTAGATATTAGTCGATTTTTGTAGATTTTAGGACAATTAATCGGTTAGAGGTTGAACGACTTACCCAGCCATTCTTCCTATTTCCTTATCTCGCTTCTTCCGTTATCAGCCGCGGAGACAGTTCTTTATTTACGCTCATCTAAGCTCGAGAAAGTGATGGGATTTATGCGCCAATACACCGAGATCCACCTTGCAAGGTCACTTAATTACTAGTTAGTGGGGGTAGGAAAGAGTGGTCTGTGAGTCAACAATCGGCGGCCGTGAGGCGCTTGCACGTGACATTAAGCGCTAATAACGCCTGTTCATCTCTTCCACGGCTTCTCGTGGTTCGCAGGCACGCTGGCATCACTTGCCCGCAGCGACCCCAGTATCATTCTAGTTGTGTTCTCCGTAGCGAGCAGCAACAACGCAGAGTACTCTGTGGACCTTTGAATAGACCCAGTGTTATCTCTCTGCTCGACTTGTGAGAAACTGAACATTCTGTTCCTTATCTCGGCTTCGCAATGCGAGACCTTCTAACACGGTCTTCACTACTCCTGGCTCCCCTCCTACTTGAATCAGCACTAGGCTACCCAGCACAAGCTCCGCTCGCGTCTCCCTCACAACCGTTCCAGGTTCAAAACTACACAGGCTACGAACTGAGACGTTATGGAATATCCAACCGCCAAGACTTGATTCACATGGCAAAGACTTTAAACGTGAGCACCCTCTCCTCCTTGCTCGTTTATCACAATCTGATCCTCACTGTACCTAGAGCGAGAACGCCGACATATGGGATCTCACACCCACCCACGTGGACGTGCACATGGACACCACGAACCTGGATCTCTCCGACGCACTCTCGACTCGGACGTACTCAACCTTACCTTATTCGTTTCCCTATAACCACACATATCACCCTACCTCGACGCCTGTCCCACTTCCAGACGTATCGTCGCTCCAAAACACCACGTTCCATACGGCTTATCACACAATCGAAGAGATTGAGCTGTTTGCGACTGCATTGGCCACCGCGTATCCTCGTCTGGTCGAAATCGTCTTGCTTGGTTCGTCTTGGGAAAACCGAGACGTGTTTGCGATTAGAATTGGGAAGCGGGGCAGTGGGAAAAAGAATAAAAAGGGAAAGAAGGGCAAGAAGGGGAGACCTGGCGCAAGAGTACATGCTGAAACCGGAAAGGAGGCACAGACGTGCAAGCGCCGTGGTCACACGACCATGCGTCATTCGTCATGGATGACTGTGGTAGACTCGTCGGCCGTCAAGACTTTGCGCCAGTGGTTCCGCTCGGTGTTCGATCAGTTTACGAGGATTTGGAGGGCGGGCGTGGTTCAAGGGGCTCCGTCGGTGCAGTCGTTTTATGTAGACGAATCACCTGTTCATGCGCAACGTCGTCCGGTCAAGGATCGAGTTGTGATTCAGGGTGCGCAACATGCTCGGGAGGTGTGTTGGAATCGTTCGTATCTTTCTCTATCATTTGATTCTGACTCGCGTTGTAGTGGATCGCAACTTCGACTGCACTGTACCTCGCCCATGCACTCGTTGCTCCAAAGAAGGAACCGGGCTCGCTTCGCCATCTTTTGGATCAAAACGTCAGACTTCTCCTATCTAGGCATCGTCGAAAAACAAAAACTAATTATGACCTATAGGACTTTACTATCATCCCAGTCCCCAACCCAGATGGGTATGCGTATACATGGACAACTGATCGACTTTGGTACAAGAACCGCATGGATGTGCTTCCTGGCAATAGCACACCCAAGTCGGATGATTGCAAAGGCATTGATATGAACCGCAACTGGGGATACGAGTGGAACTCGTCTACCATGAACGGTTAGCATTTTCGGCAACGCTCCTTGTCTTTGTGCTCACCCGGACCTTGTTTAAATATCAGTCGGGCCGGATGATCCATGCTCGCATTGGTATCCAGGCGCGTACCCGTTCCAAGCACCTGAAGTCACGGCCATTGCGAACTATATTCGGCGTACGCCCAAGATTCAGGCGTTTATTGATTTGAGGAGTTATGGTCAGAAACGTAAGTCATTTAGTCATTACTCCTATTTCGAACTCTCCGCCAAACTGATATGTTTTGAATAGTGATGTACCCGTATTCGTATGCGTGTGACGTAGTTCCGCCTCATGCGGAAGATATCATCGAGGCTGCGTTGGGTGCTACCAAGGCATTGCGCGAGAGGCATAGTACACCTTATACTTCTGGCGCGTCATGTGAATTGCTCTATCCGTAGGTTCTTGCATACTATACCGACTACTATTTTTACTAACACCGGACACAGTGCACCGGGAAATATCATCGACTGGATGTATGGAGACGCAAAAGTGAAATATTCGTATAGCTTGATGCTGCGGGATACTGGAACGGTACGTACCCTTTGTCCATTGAGCAACTTTGGCTGATAGATTCTCTAGTATGGGTTTATGCTACCACCTCGTTGGATCCAGCCAGTTGGAGAGGAAACTGCTTCGGGTGTTGCGAGTCTTGTCAAGTTTATTGAGGATGTAAGTTGGTTCGGAGTACGTATGGCTTATTCTCAACATGGGTTGTGTCTACAGAAATAAAGCAAAAGGCCGGCTATGGCCCGTTATGCTCTTGGTTTTAACTATTTTGTTTCCTTTGTGAGGGTTCCTATGTGCATAAGATATCGTGGATTGTTCGTTGAAGCAGACATGTATTCATATACGCCATCTCGGCATGTAACGAACTTGAAGCCGGATATGGAACGCACGGCTAATCTAACGCGAATCACTAATATTCTCTTTGACACCACCCATATACCAGAATCCCATATACTAGGGCTGGTATTTATTTACTATCCATGTGCTTGTCCCCAATAGGTCTATTAGTAGGCCGGCTGGGGACACACCGCTTCCTCCTGACCACGAACATGAATTCTGGATTACCCACCAAACCGCTCGCACTCATCGCTGAGTTCTGCGCTATAGATACTTTGATGACATGAGCTCGTACAACCACTAGGTTGCATCAAGTTTCGACCCTACTTATCTACCACATCATCATATTAGAGGACACCTCCCGCATGCGCCGGTGTTTGAAAACGATCTGTCACAATACCTCATTGGCTCATCTAGTTCTTTCGATCAGTATATGGGCACCCTACAATCCCCGTGCGTCCCCAAGAACCCTTCAATCTTGGTGTGACGGTATCACTCGGGCGCTGGGGCGAATGATCAACCTCGTGGACCTAGCTTTGAATTTTAACCACTACATCAGACTAGCAGTCCTCTCAAATGCAAAATTTAGACTACGGAGATTTGAGTTTTATGGCTTTGTTGATATTCCAGCATATCTAATTACACAATTCCCCGAGTCGCAGCCTTGGATCGAATCGCTGACTATGGAATGCAAGCTATCCTCGAGCTTGGGTAATCTTACACCAAGCGCCCTTCCTGTCCTACGCGAGGTTTCCGCTTACTCTGCAGAAAGCCGGCTACTACTTCCGAATCGCCTCGGTCATATCAGGAGCATATTCTGTCTCGATCTTTTTGGGTGCGATATTATGGGTACTATAGCTGCCCTTGGTGTTACGCTACCAAATATTGCTAAACACCTGCCCCTCAATCTTGGCTTTGAGATTCACGTAGAGGAACCAGATGTGTGTGAAGATATGGAGGAAGCTCTTGTAACGCTAGGATGTGAGGTATCATGGGTTGAGTCATTAGGATTGTGTGTGACCGCTGGATCATTCGACTCGGTAAGCATATGCACAAGATGCTCCAGCATCGCTCTCAACCATCGAATTCAGGAGTTCCTATCGGAGCGTATTGTACCAATACTTCATAGCGTTGCTAATCTCCACACCCTCGCCCTAATCTCTGCGCACCAAGGTAGACGACCGGATGATCCATACGCTTGTGTCGATTTCCCCTCTCCACTGGCCGAGTCCAAAGACACTGCAGCACACAAAAATTATCTCAAAATGTGGCAACTAGCTCGGCCAAATCTCCACAAGATCGCGTTCCACGGTGCCGCTTAGGCGGCCGCCGACTTGGACTAGTACCCAATCGATATGGGCACATTGCCTAGAAACAAATCGGGTCCCAAGCGCCGGGGGTGGGCTCGGGCTGAGCAATATTGGCTTGCCGGGAGCGAGTGTTGGCTCAGGGGAGTAGCTGTTGGCTCGGACGAGCAGGTGTTGGCCATGGCGTCGACTGCATAGGAGCTGTAGCCTGTGTCAGCGCACGTGACCGGCGCGCTGCGCCAGCATTATATATCACAAGTAAATCGGCCAATGATCACGAGTGAGGAATCCGCTCGTGATCGCTCTCTATGCTTAGGAAGCGCTCGAGACACTCCCCTCATGAGGTGAATTGAATATGGGGATCGGTCACAAGCGGATTCCGCGCGCATGATCATTGGCCGATTTGCCTGTGTTTCTCATCGATCAGTGCACATTGTGCGACGTAGCCTGCGGAGACGCACAATTCCATTTGAATAATTATATTTAGTGCAAGCACTGGGAAGATTATGAGCTATCCATATCCAAATAACTGTACGCCATATCTCGTGCATAACCCGCATGATATCCTCCCTCACTTCTACTTCATTTGACCTCAGTTTTTCAACACTGGCCACCCGCGCACTGTGATCCCCGATCACAAACACGAGAAATGTGACCACATTGAGATACGACTAAGATACACCTTCACGTGGCTTATGCTTCTTGCTAAGCCCTAGAAACTTCTCACAAACCGAAGATGAGGATTCGTACAGGCTCTAGGTGATGAAACATTAGTTGATCAACCTAAGGATATATAGCAACAAGTACTTACTTTAAACTTTAGATTGACGATCGTTAAGCGTGAGTATCGGTTGGGACTAGATGGGTAGGTAACAGCTGAGGGATAGGGGCTAGGCGATGGAAAATAGCCAACCAAGTGGCCAGGGGGAGCATACCCCAGAGGTGATGGGTAGCTCGGTTGCCGATATGGATGATATACACGGCCACTATCAAACCAGTAGCTCTGGGGTCCAGGGGGTAGGTTCTGTACGAAAATCTATCTTAGCATCCTGCCGAATGCATAACTTTATATTTTACTAGAGGTGCTTGATATTGGGGCTGTATAGCTGCGTGGGCGCTAATCATACCGTAATTGTGTCGCCCCCGCTTGCTCAATAGGCCATACTAGCAATGCACATCAAAATTGTTTGAGCAAAAAGAGTAGTAGCTGAAGGACTGAAGCATATAGACATGTGCCTCCCGATGAGTAGAAATAGCGTGGCAGATTCGAAGGAGAAAGGCTAGATTCAATGGGTGATGAAGATCAATTTTTATCAAAAACTCTGAATTGGGGTCAATAAGCGAAGTGGCCTCTTGGATGTAGTCGTATGCTTCCGCCCCTCTCTTCCTAAAACAATTTAGGGGTGTGTGCTCGTCGGGAAGTTGACGCCGCTCGATACGGAAATATTTGTCAAAATGATAACGTGCGTCCTGAAGATTGAAAACAAGGGCCTGGTGACCGCTAAAGAACATACCTAGATACTGAACTGCTGGCACGCTAGTTAAATGGCTGAGTATATCGTGCAGAGTGCCTCGGAAAACAGGTATCAAACACGGGGGAGTGGGGAGAATTAGGTCTACTTGTTACCGTTGGTGTCATTTCTCGCCTTTAAGGTCAGACGATGGTGCAAGTGCTGTGTTACGCGTAAAATACAAAAGATACACCTGCAAACAAATTTAGTGCCAAAGGCGCGACACAAAGTGAATGGAATGGAATGAATATAGGGGATTGATAGGGCTAATGATCAATTAGGGTTGGGAAAAAGAAGTTTGAGGAAGCTTATGGTCATATAGATAACGTGAGTATGCATATACGCTGCCCAACGATAAAAGGGATTGGCTGTATGCGCACCCGATAGTCCGTTAGGGCTTCCAAGGGAGGCTGAATGCTATTAAGAAACTTGTTAGTTTCCTTGGATTCAATGCACCTACTCCGCAGTTGATTGGACAATATTTAAGCTGGTTGGAAAACCACTGATAGGCTGAAGAATGCACGAACCAAAGTCACAAGGTGCACTAGATATGGCTGCGCTCTCTGCTGCTCTTGTTTTTTTAGCACGTGCGTTTGCTGTCCATCACCCGGCCTCAAAGCAATAAATGCTAACGAGAATTCTAGACTCAACTATCCCCCTCGCCTTTCCCTGTTGTGCTCTCGTTGCCAAATACACTGAGGCTCACGAGCCGAGTAGCACAACACACGCATGCCTCCGGATAGCGAGCACTCAGGGCCAATCAAAACCCCAAGGTCGATCCTTCGGGGCCCTCGAGGTGGATTGCAAGTGTTTGTGAGCACCAGTCGTGAGATTATCTCTAAATCTAGCTTATACAAGAAATGTAAGGCCCAGGTCCATTTTCCTGAAGCCTGATGATGATTATTATTTGTATACCGCTAGCAGGCTCAACTAGAGCCAAGGAAACAACCACAGAAGCGAGAGAACTGGGCAACGCCCTGCGCCGGGGGAACAGGGAGCGAGCGTATACAGAGAGGCAGGAAACGTGTCCGAGCGAGACGCCATGGGCGAGTCACGTGGGGGGAGGGGCGCATCACGGCAGGGCGTACAGAGCGAGACATTTCCTGAAGCCCGAGGTTTCAAAAAGATGATCAATGTAACATGATTTTAAAGCTCAAGGTTGATTAGCTCAGTTGGTTAGAGCGCCGAGCTAATAACTCGGAGGCCATCGGTTCGAGACCGATATTGACCAGACGTTTTATTTGTCGAGTCGAATTCGCTCATTTTTGCGCTCGTTTCGGTAGCTATATGCTAAGATGTGATGCATTTTTGTCACCATAACGTACAAAAAATTGGTCCGCAAACCACCATCAAATAAACTAGTTACATAAACCCCCATGGACGTAAAATAGATAAGGCAGACGGAACGCAAGAAATGGTCATAAACATGGCGTGAAAAAAGACAAATCAACGAAAGGCGAAAAGGAAGAGAGATGCAATGAGATATGTACAAGAACAACCTCTATACTTCGTCTACCTCCACACTCACCCCCGCACTCGTACTCAGACCCCTGGTTCTCGATAAATCTAAACTAGGGGGCGCGCTCACTTTCCCCGCCTCGGTCGCCGCTCGCCGCCTCCTCACTCCAACTTCCGATATCACGGCCTTGAGCTCCTGCACAACATCTCCACCCGGACCCCAGTTCTCCCCGTCTGTACTTATGCTCGATCGAGACGACTTTTGTTCTCGTTTGGTACGAGCAGCTGCAATACGCTCTGCGCGGGACAAGGTACTTTTCGGTCGTTTGGCACCAACGATACCGGCCATGTCGTCAGTATCAGCCTCGAACACTTGTTCGATCCCGGGCGGGGGAAGATGCTGAGCCGAGGTACCGAGCAACAGATAATCCGACGCGTCGTCTTGACGAACATTTGAACTTTCCAACGTCGATCGAGCAAGTGTGTCTCGGCCCAAAGAATCCCGTCGGAGAATATCCGCGTTGGAATGGATCGCGTCAAGCGGTGTGAGTTCATCTGTCTCGCCCTCCCCCTTTTCGGAGCTCGCCGGGCTTGAACGGCTGGCGTCCAGGGCTGGAACGTCGCTGTCTTCCTCTGCATCCCGTTTAGCACGTTGTTGCCTCAGAACTGCACGCGCACGTTCCAGTTGTCGAAGCGCCGTCCCAAGTTCACGTCTGATAGACTCGAGCTGAGCGTCCGAAGAATCCGGGTCGGCCTCAAACGAAAGAGTCGACAACGTCGATGCAACATCCTTGGCGCGAGTGGTTGCACCAGCGAGCTCCTCGATATGCATTCCGAATCGTTCCTTGGGCGAAGCAGTCGGCGCGAATCCAGCCGACAGAGGCGTCATCACGCCCACTCCAAGCTCGCTCCCGAAACTCGAATCCGCCGCTCCAGCCGCGTTCCCTTGTGCGTTCTCAACAGCCGCGCCCAGTCGCCCAGCCCCGTCCTCCAGACCCGCGCTCAACAACCCCATCACGCTCCGCACATCCTCCCAGTACTCGCCATCTCCATCTGTGAACCTGAGCGCCATGAGATGCGCCGCGGTATGCCTCCTGCTCGCGCGTGCAACGGTAAGAGCATGGCGTAGCGCCGCCAGCGAAGTCGTCTGGATCTGGTTCTGATGTGAAACACGTCGAAGGGATGACAACGCGATCGAACCAAACGTCGAGTTCGGGGTCGGGGCCATGTAGGATTTAGTCCGACGGGGCGGCGTCCGGGGCGAAACAGCCTCGGAATCTGATCCAAACTGAGGAAGAGGCGCAACCCGTTCGCTATCCTCGCCAATGTCAGACACGACCTTCGGCGCATCCGTATCCTCGTCGTCATCCTCAGGCAGAGGAACGTGCAATGCGCGATCTGGTGTGGCAAGCCGAGATCGTCGGAGGTGCGCACTCGTGCGGCGTCGGCCGAGCCCGAGGTTGCCGTAGTTTCCCCCGGTGCTAAATCCACCTCGGACTCCACCTCCGATCCCGGGCCCCCACGTACTTCGTTTGTTCTCGAGCGAAGTGAGGTTCGGAGAAGGTGATGCGTCCATGCTCCTCGGGCCGGTGCCGATGCTCGCATATCGCGCGTGACTGCGAACGCGAACGGGTGGAGGGGAGGTTGGAGGAGCATACATGGCAGTGAGAGGCCCCAGAGCGGCCGGTTGGGTGAGAGGAGCGAAGAGGCCGCGGAGAGTATCTGTGGTATTGGTTGCCGCATTGAGCTCAGACGTAAGCGCAACGCGGAGGGCTGAGACAGCTGGCGAGGGTGCAGCAGGAGAAGAGGTGTAAAACATTCTAAATCGGGCGATACAAGTCAGCTTCAAATTAAGCATCGACAAGAATAGAATGTGACACACGATTGTTCTTCAGTCTCAAGGAGACCGATCGCGTCCGACACAGCGGCGTCCCATGCGCTCGTGGCTTGGACACATCGGTCGAGGGCAGCGAGCATGACTGGAGCGGGGTCATCTTCCCACTCGCCCAGCCAGCCGCTGCTCCGTAATTTTCCGCACGCGGTTGCTAGGAACCGACGTGCATGGTGCTCTGGCGCGATTCCTGTGACGTCCGCCAGGCCAGCGGCCAATGCTATTACGCACGCCACCGTGAATCCGCTTGTGAGAAAGGCGGCGAGGACGAGAATAGCGGCGGCGACTGGCCACGCGTGTACGGGATCGACAGTGGATATGTCTGATTCATCTGTGGGAAGGGTGATTGGGTGATGTGGGAGTGTCGAGGTGTTCGGAGGCGGACTGGAGGGAGATGTGTTGGCGAGGAGGGGAGAAAGGATGACGGCGTGGATGAACCGTTCAGCAAACTCCCGGTGCGCGGTTTGGCGGGAGAGCTGCATGATCGTATGTGATAGTCTCTGGTACATGGCAATAGGGGGAGGGGAGGAGTAAGATAGAAGTGATCAGTCGAAGCGTCATATATACGACATGATAAGAACATGTGTGTGGGGCGTGGAGAGACTTACACCAAGTACGGACACGAGTGGTTCTAACACGTCCTGGGTTGAGCTTTCTGTTTCAATTGTTTCGACTGATAACGGATTTTCGCCTCCTGGCATAGTCATGCTCAGTGCTTGTTCTCCAACCTCATCTGCGGGGGATGTCAGCAGCCGTATACTTCTGTCAAATAACGCTTACCCTTGAGGTAGTCTCCAAGCGGGTGTTGGTCGTACACGACCTGGGCCATGTATTAAGATAAGTTATAAGTGTGCGAGAGAGTACTGCCGTCGCTAGCTCAGTACGGAATACTGGGCAGTGATGCTGTGGCTGCGGCTCGAGTACTATTCGCCGGGGGACAGAGATACAATTAGATAGTAGCAATAAAAACGAGTGTGGGTGTGTCGAGCGGGGGATGTAAAAACAGTTGTGTTTCTGCTGCCTCGAGGGTCGTGGTCGTCGCAGGAACAATGTTTCGTAACGCGCGGCACGTGCCCGAAACCACGCCGAGAGCTTCCTTCGTCTGGGTCAGGGACGGCTCGAACCTTGGAATCTAGGCGTGTCTCACGGGTAGAAACTTATGTACGCACTACGGAGGAATAACGTGTGGACTACGTATTACTAGAGAGTATCTTTTGATCATGTTCTCAATGCTCAGCTCGAGCCTGCTTGCACCAGTTCGTATGCATACACCTCAACCATTTCTCCGTAACCACCATGTTTGACATTCAACGTGATTGCCCACGCTAGCGCGTCGGCTCCCGAACTTCCTCCATCCGGATTCTGCTAGCATGCACTGCCTAGCCTAAGGTTTTTATTCACCTGCAATCCTAGTAAATTTCAGTTGCGCCGTGTTTGCTCGCTCGAAACACACTCACCTCCACTCGGCCCTCTACTGTCTGAACGCCACTTCCCTCTGACTTCCAACACCGACCGCTTCCTCCCTCAATGATTCACACAAGTTTTCCAATTGGATCTTTGTGCTCTGGTCTCCCGACCCCGAACTCGCACGCAACCTGTCTTCGTACTCTTCGAGAAAAGAGGAGCATAGAGCGTGCGTGTGCGGCGTATCTGTTGATTTTTGAGAGATTATTTGAAGGCGAAGTGGTGTGGAGAGTCGATCCTGAGAGGACATGGTTGGACCCGAGTGTGATGGTCGAGGACAGCAAAGTAAATTGTTTTATGACGTAAACCACTTGATCAAGTGGCTATTAGTCAGTCTGTGGCTTGACTCCCTAATTTGGCACGTCTAATGAGATCCTATGTCATACGAGTAAGCCACGAATAGATCGGATCGGTAACGGAAAAAGAGAAAGCACAGCTCGGTCGATGTGGTCAACTTAGTCCACGGATGTATCTAGCTAATGGACAAAGAGAGAGCATAACAGCGCTACAGGGTGTGTCAGATATATGAGTATAGAAAAAAAAAGAGATACGTACCAGCTTAGTGTACGTGGTCAACTGAGCCAGTACGAAAGATAAGGGGTCGACTTTAAGAGTCGGGCGCCTAACTAAGACAAACAAGAGTGGCGCATATACCGCGCTACAACACCATGCTCCTAAATGAACTGCCTTCATATCTCATCCCATAGATGCAGAATAATAGCTTTTTTACACGACTCGGTATATCACAAGGTAGGTCGCCGCATGTCGCTTTTGTTTGATGATGGGAATTTCAGCCTGGTCCCACGCACCTTCGCCGTTTCAAGCAGACCCCACCCGGTAGCACGCAGCTCCTCTATCATTTGAATCCAATTAGTGCCACATGATGCTTCTTGCTATTGTTCCAAATCTCACGCAACACACGAGTGGCCAGCTTCACCCAATTCTCTTCGACAATGATATATGTGAGGACTTGGAGTTTATAGGCATGAATTATGGCGCCCAACGGAGCTACTCACATAGCCTTCATGGGATGTTCGAATGAAAATCTCCACTGTTGCTTACCCCGCCAGTCGGACTAGTCTCGTGGAGGCAGGAAACTCCGAGCTTCACCGTATTACGTGAGCATATCTATGGTGGCTATGACGCTAGCGTGGCTGCGCAACTGACGCTGATCCCTCAGTTGCCGTATGTCATCGGGATCAAGCACGACCGACTCATATCATGGAAATCACCTGTGCCTAACCCGATCTCGCGTACTTGAGTGAACCGAGATCATCCGCCTGGGATCATCCTCGGCAGTCAAAAATAATATAGTCTTCTGCCGCCGACTTCTACACCCAGCCGCTGTCACGGTGGCGCTACCGCACTACCCCGCTAGTGCTCAAACCTCTCCCTCGCTCATATCTCGTTCCTGGCCGCTTGACCTAACTCCGTGGGCGTAAATGCTACTATTCCCATGTACTTGGCGGTGCTCGCTAACCCACTTGTACCGAACACTAATCGAAGACCTCCGGTGGGAGATCAATGATTTTCCCTTCACATAATCAAGTACTCCGTGTCTCGGTCGGCGTCTTGACCGCCACATAATCATGAACCCACCGGAATGGAATCAATCATCTGTCAATGTACATTGGCCATCACCTCGTCTGCGGTAGCCGGGACACTCGCCCCTCATGGTAGTTTCACCAGGTGCTTACTCGACGACATGAGCATACGGGCCGGCGGGAAATATTCTTAACCTGGGATCTGTTTGGTGATACCGAGCATGATAGATATGGGCGGGCCACGAAACTGGATATTGGCGCTCTAGCTGGATCAGAACGAGTCTAGCCTTCTGCTATTGGTTTTGCCTGCCAACCAGTATAAAAGAGAGGAATGCTCGAGCCGGAAAGACAAGCCAGCTAGCGGTTTCATACTCATCCCACCCACCCTACTACTCAGCTCGACTATGCGGTTTGCTCTCCAGTCGCTAATTACTGCGGCTGCTCTTGCACACAACTGTCTCGCTGCTCTCCGTCAACACAGCTTGGTGGTACGTCTCCTTCAGGTCTACATATATGTCGTTATTCAAATGAGTGCGGCCAGATTACCAACGGAACAAATAACCCCGACGGCACTCCTCGACCTTCGTGGTTTATCAATGGTCAGACCCCTGGCCCCCATCTAGTCTGGGATGAAGGGGATAGCATCTCTGTAAGTATCTCCATCGACCTTTTTGTTCGATAGCTGAGCCCACTCGAAGGTGAAAGTAACCAATAATGGCTTCGAACCTATTACCATCCACTGGCATGGGTATGCTACTTCTCAGGTTTTGTGCGCTACTCAGCTAATCTCTTTTGCAGTATTTCGCAATTGGGTACTCCCTGGTCAGATGGCGTTCCAGGTCTTACTCAATACCCCATCAAACCTGGCCAGAATCTAGTGTACAACTTTACCGTTAGTCAATCCGGGCATCATTGTAAGTATTCTGTACCTGTCAGCCACGAACAAAAGCCTCAATCATTGTTGTATTATAGGGTATCATTCACATAGTGTATGCATTCTCTCAAATCCCATTTGGCTCCCTACTAATACCCTAGTTGTAGAAATCGCAATTGGACGACGGCTTGAAAGGTACGTTGCGTCAATGAACAGGCCACTAAACTCGACTTTAATTTGCGTCCAATCGCAGGCACAATATACATTCGCCCAAAGCTAACTCGTCCACGACCATTCACTCAGATCACAAATGATACCACGGCTCTAAAGCAGCTACTTCTAGCCGAAAACCGACCCTTGCCTCTGAATGTGTGAGTTCAGTATGATTTACAACTCGTCAAAAGTAAAATTCATCCGTTGTCCAACAGGTACGATTACAGGCACTATACCTCCGAGTACCTCATGTCGGAATGGCATCGTACCGATATCGAACAACTATGTACGGATAATATCCTGGGTACGTTCGATCTGGCGGTCTATGTACCAAAACTAATATTTATGACTCGTCTAGTTAATGGCAAAGGCCCAGTGAGGTGCCAAGATATGACCTTGCTCAACTCGGTTGCCAACCCGCTTCAGATACCCCTCACCAAGAAAGGGTAAGTTCGGCAGATGCTCTCATCGTATCGGCTTAGTGCTAACGTTTATTATAATTTCAGATGCGTAAGTATTGATATGTTTACTACCTTCCATGATGCTGTCTTACCCGACTACTCTAGATGTACCCAAACAGCACCTTGATGTATCCATACCCAGACTCCAAAGTACGTACGATTTGGTCATTTGTTTTCATATGCTGATACAACGCTTGTCCAGCCTGAGCTTGTGAACCAGGAGATGTGGTATCAGTGCAAAAACTCTTCAACATCATACGAGGTGTTCACTGTAAATAAGGCTGATGGCTGGGTTTCGTTCAACCTATTGGTGAGTTATATATTTGCTCTAGGGCACCGCATATATTGAATGAATGGCTGCCTAGAATAGCGGAGGGGTGTGGGATTTGCGTGTATCGATCGATCAGCACAAGCTTTATTTTTGTGAGTCGATCATCTGAATGGCTTCATTTCACATGGTTTATAACCTGCAATAGATGCGGCCGACGGACAATACGTCAACGTTCAAGTGGCTACTTCTGTGTTGATACCAATTGGTACGCTAGTCGAACCCAATCACTAGATTTACTTTACTTAACCTTCGATCGTCTAGGTGAACGTTATCAGTTCTTTGTGAAGCTCGATCAGCCTGTTGCCGATTACACAATCCGGGTTGCCGCTGTTGTCCTTCCACAAGTCATTTCTGGACACGCTATTCTTTCTTATACAACGACCCAATCAACTGGAAATGGCCTTGTTAAGACATCTGTCTTACCAGCTGCCAAGACACCGGTACGTTTCGATCTCCTGTTGACTATATGCGCATTCGTCTAAGTTTCTTTCGGCCCAGTACATCAATTATGCAGGCAATATGTAAGAATCTTGCATCCAAAGAAGTTCTGGCACATAATATTGTTACCTACAGCATCAATGGAGGAACTGACCTTGTAACGGCCAAGCTTGCGCCGTATCCGAACGCTCCTCCTCCACAAGGTACGTTTTTACGAGCAAAGAAGATGTAGTCATCGATTGATGTGTTTGCACTTTTAGGAAAGCCTGATCTTACTCTAATTTTAAATGTAACTCGCACCAACGAGTTTGGCTGGGTTCTCAATGGTGGGTCTAACTCTGATCACAGGTTGCCTTGCCTGCTGAAAGTTCTCCGGCTATGAAGGGAACACCTGGATCCCACCTGCGGATAACGCTGTACCACTCCTATTTAAGCCCTCCGACGTGGCTACTTTGGATCCGAAAGTATATTTTTCGTACAGGAACGGTTCGGTTGTCGACCTCCTTTTCACGGTCACTGCTGGAAACCCGGCGTTGCATCCTCCTCACCCTGTGCGTAAAGACGTATCTTGAACACTCACGAACTAAGAGGGTATACTCTATAGCTCCACAAACATGGTCTGAAAGCCTGGCACCTGGTACGCTCGATAGTGTTACTTAGTTTATGGTAGTTTGTGTCTGATTTGGATTATAGGGATCAGGGACTGGCGATTTCCCGTATGCTTCGATATCGGACGCAGTTGCTGCCGGATACTCAGGAATCAACCTGAGGAACCCTCCTCTTCGGGACGACTTTGTAACGGTATGATTGTCACCCAATTACAAGGCTGCAGATCCCTGACACTTATCTCCAGCCCGTTGACATCACTGGCAAGGCTTGGTCTGCAGTACGCTTGTTGGCGAGTGACCCAGGCCCAGTCATCATGCATTGCGTGAGTGTCAAAGCCTTCATTTTCATAGTGTTCCGCATACTTAGGAAGTACTTTAGCATATCGAGCCTCACCTTGCCACGGGAATGGCAATCGTTCTGCTCGAGGGGGTAAGTCGTGTTTAGATCAGTGGGTTGAATCGAACATGAAGCTGACCTACTTTGGATATAGCCTGAGCTGTTGAAGACAGGATATGTGCCAAGGTTAGTGGCTCCTCCAAACCTCTTCAAGTATAAACGCTAATGATGTGCGAGCAGCTATTACCTCAATGCGAATAAGCCTTGACCGTAATGCGACCAGTTCGCCTGTGAAGGCATATTTTACTTGATTTTGATTATTCCTACTCGTTAAACACAAAATAATGTAACCTAATGTCTAAAATAAATAGCCGGCTCCTTTGTCTGTTTATGTCGCCCACAACGTTGCTTTTTCTTCCCTTTTCTAATCGCTGATTCTCAAGGCCTTCGCATGGCGGCTTTGTTCGAGATGCAGCCGCGACAAGAGGCACTTGGTTGGTCTAGCTGCTGACCGAGCGCGATCTCAGAGCCGAGAAATTCAGTCCGGAGTTAGTTTCTACTTTTCTTTTTTATGAATTTACTTCAGCCCTCTCGCATGTTCTCTTCATACACTCTGGCATCTCTTTCTCTTCTCCCTACAACGGAAAATCCTAGGGCCGGTCATCAGGCTGAAATAACACAATCCTGGGACCCATTTACGGATGACGAAGCCACTCGAAAGACTTGGCTGAACATGTGCATAGAAAACGAAGATCAGCAGAAGCTCGAGTCGCTAAACGGACGATCGCAACTGTATACGAAGAGACCTACTATAGTAACATCTCTACCCTTTTTCAGCCTCAAGGCGATGTGGCGGCTGAAGACCTCTAGCTCGAACTTGAAAGTGTCTAGGCATTGGCGGATCAATGAGTACCCTCGCTTATAGCCTAACCTCGTGTCACTGGATGACGGCACAATACTAGAATATTCGAATCTTCTAGAATTGAAGGCGCCCACAGGTGCCAAGGTGAGGCGCTGACAGTACTTGACCGGTCAGTGGCCAATCTCTCATCAGAGAGAACTGAGGTGCGTCATGCAATTAGATAAATGAGATGAGGGGGGTGGGTCCGTTTGGCCAGCCGTTCATAGCCGCTTTGTCACGTTGTGTTATGTGTTTGAGAGACGTAATGTAAACGAGCGATATTGAGGTCGGCGTAGAGAAAGAAGCTAGATTAACGGGATTCTTCCGAGCCTCTGGTACGTACAACGCCCAGACTATCATCAGGCGTCCAGCAGGAGCTTGCTCGCCGTCAGGCAAACTTTCAGCCTGCACCTGTATAAAATCATTTTGGTCTTGTGCCTCTGCCTCTACTAAACCAAATCATCCTTAAATCCGCATGCCTGCTATCGAGTCTCAAGTCGACGTTCTCATCATCGGCGCCGGTAGGAAATTTCGCGCACACATGACCCAGCATCTTATTAATCTGAGCAGGTCCTGCTGGCCTCATGTGTGCTTATGGATTAGCCAAGGCTGGTGTGAACGTTCGCATCATCGACAAGCGTCCAGCCAAGGTTGCCGCTGGCCAAGCAGACGGCATTCAGCCTAGAACCCTCGAAGGTGAGTTTGCCATACTAGGCGTGTCATATAGAAGTCTGACTAGTTCTGCAATAGTTCTCCAGGTACGTTTGTTCTTTTCGGTTTCACACGGATCAATTCTCCCAACAACTCCCTTGATCGATGTCACGCGAATGTAATTGACCCTGATGGAAGCGCCACCTACTCTTCTGTTGACGAATAGCCTTTGAATCTTCCTTATCTAATCGCCCTACCTCATATCTGACATCATCTATAACACACAGAGCTATGGCCTTGCTGAACGACTCTTCAAAGAAGGAAACCAGATGCACATGGCCGCGTTTTACAACCCAGCCCCGGACGGCTCCGGCATCACACGGTCCGAACGACTGCCAGACGTCACCGCCCCTACCGCACGTTATCCGTTCAAAGTGACGCTGAACCAGGGCGCCATTGAGAACATATTTCGCGATGCGATGCATGCCCTCGGTAAAGAGTCTGCTCCCAACGAGGCCTACCCCTGCAAGTTTGAGCACCGCGCCAAGGCCGAACCGCAATTCTCGTATCCACCTCGCTCGATCCAGGTTGAACAGCCTGTTGTGCCCACGAGTATATCGCTTTCGACGGATGCGGTCGAACTTGCTTCGCGGGATTCGTATCCGGTGACAGTGCATCTGAAGAGGTTGAGCAAGGGCGAAGCGGCCAGGCTTTCGCGCCCTGTTGGGGGTGCGCCGACAGACTCGGATGGAATTGGAGCGGATGGGAGCTCTGTTCAGGTTGAAATAGACCGGGAGGAGATTGTCCGAGCCAAGTATGTAGTCGGATGTGATGGCGCCCACTCATGGACCCGGTCCCAAATGGGTTGGAAGATGGAAGGAGAGCATACCAGTGGGAGGAATAATTCCCTCAAATTTCTCAGATACCTAAATGTTTTCCTTCATAGATTATGTCTGGGGAGTGCTTGACGCGACCCCAGATACCGACTTCCCCGACATCCGAAATCAAACTGCAATCCACTCGGACAATGGCGTATGTACATATGTTCGAAAACATGACTTTTTAGTAATCTATTTATAGAGCTGCATGGTTGTCCCGCGTGAAGGTGATCTTGTTCGCCTATACGTTCAACTCACAGAAGTCGATCTTGGAGGTACTGGGCGCATGGACAGGAGCAAGATGACTCCCGAAAAGATTATGAAGGTATGTTGGCTTTGGCCAATGCACCCCCCTCATAGACCTATATCTTGCCTTTTTTCAGGTTGCCCAGCGGTCCTTCAAGCCGTTTAGGCTCAACTTTCCACAGAGGCTAGATTGGTGGACGATCTATATCATCGGACAGCGAGTAGCGTCCAAATTCTCAGCACAGGAACGTATTTTCATTGCTGGCGATGCTTGTGAGTTTCAACCCACCAAGACGACACATTCTAACCGACTTGTCTACCTAGGCCACACACACTCACCCAAGGCTGGCCAAGGCATGAACGCCAGTATGAACGACGCTCACAACTTGATCTGGAAGCTCACTCAAGTACTCCGAGGATGGGCGTCCCCAGAGCTGCTGAAAACTGTACGTCTGACATTCTTAGACAAGAATATACGGGCAGTCCTTAATATGGTCCTTAGTACGAGTTCGAGCGCCGCAAGTATGCACAAGACTTGATCAACTTTGATCGTAAATTGTCGGCGCTCTACTCAGGCAAGGCAAAAACGTCAAACAATTCGGACGGAGTGTCTCATGAACAGTTCGTCGAGTACGTATCATGGGTGTTTACGAAAGGGCAGAGGGATATTAACTTGCATGCCCATCCAGGCTATTTCAAACGTTTGGTGGATTTACCAGTGGTATCGGTATCCACTATGCACCATCCATCATTGTCGATCCGTCACATCAAGCGCTTGCGACCAAGCTCATTGTTGGCCAGAGGCTCATCCCTCAAACTGTCATCCGCATCGCCGATGCTCGTTCGTTTGAGATCCAAGATCTCGTACAGTCCGATATCCGCTACAAGATCCTCGTCTTTGCCGGAAACGCCAAGGATCCTATCCAAAAGGCACGGTTGCAAGCTTTTGCAGATGAGCTCAAGAAGCCCGAGAGGTTCTACAAGAAGTATACACCAAAGGATGCTCCGGTTGATACCGTCTTCGAGATTCTAACCTTCGGGTCAGAATTTTCACGGCTTTCATCTAGGCTATAGAAATACTCACAGTATACACACAGTACTATGACGAAGAATACCGCTGACTACACTGATATTCCTCCTATCCTTCGTACACACTGGTCTAAGGCCTTCATAGACGACGTTGCCTGGTTTCCCAAGATGGGAGGCGGACGCCTGTATGAGTCGTACGGGATTGGGCCAGAGGGATGTGTTGTAGTGGTACGACCAGATGGGTACATCGGACATGTTGTGTCATTGGAGGGCGCAGATCAACTTGAAAAATGGTTCGGTGGATTCATGGCCGCTTCAAAAGGTCAGGAGCTATTATGAGTCGACGTGAAAGCTTGAAGCCTGTGAAGCGCATATACTGTATCTGGTACATCTCTCAGGTTCACAATAAAAAAAAACTTAGTTATTGTCGGTATTTAATGCGATTTTGGAAAATGGAATTGTATACGAGGGTCGGTATTGCGAGTACTTAGATTCGTTGACAGTAAACCTAAGTGTACATACCAGCCATGGGCCCTGCGGGTGAAGGTCAATTAGCAGCACACAGCCACGCTGGCCAATCCGTCTTCTTGCCACCACCGTGTCCCCTGACATGGCTCAGAATTTAGATATATTGAAACAGCTCGTTGATTCTCAGGGAAGCAAGGCCGCTCCGAGAACTCTACATCGGTACCCCGCATGTTCGACACTTTGTTCTTGAATTTGGTAAATGCTTGCGGTGGACTGGAAAGTGATTGATTGATTGGAAGAAGCTGGCCTACCATACAGAGCAACGCAACTTCAGCTAATCTGATGATCCTAAGGTCAATCCGGGAAGTATCTCGTGATATCACTATACCTCCGAAGAAATCATCTGGGCTTCCGTCGAGTGAAACCTCGTTGGCTGCACCCATACCGCTTGCGTAACGGCCAGATAAGGTAACTCAACTGGAATAAAAGCAGTTTGTGCTTTAACATATTCCTCTAATATTCCAGTCATCGTTGCTACACAATATGGTACGCTGTCCAAAATTTTGCCCAAACCCCACCACTCATTTTCCTTTGCTCAACGCGAACACTCATTTTCTTCGTGGGCATTTGCTGCCGTTTACCTTATTTCTTCTGCGCAGTCTTCTGGATCATCATACACCAAGCCTTTAGGCCTCGGGATCGCTGCACCTGATGATCCTTACTGGATGGAATCCATCGCTCGCTTAGGCGGTTCACCATACAACCCAAATCCATCGACATACAAGGTGGGTGACGAGCTAGCCCCGATATGCGTTTCAATAGGCAGATCGATCTAGTTAACAGGTCTTCCGAAATGTCAAGGATTACGGCGCAAAAGGCGATGGCGTCACGGATGACACGGCCGCCATTCAGGCTGCGATTGCTGATGGCGGTAGATGTGGCCAAGGATGCAAGTCTAGCACCATTTCTCCCGGCTTGGTGTACTTCCCGTCGGGTACTGTATGTACTCGAATCATGATTGTGGCCAACAACATTGATTTTTATTTCCAGTATCTTGTTTCAAGCCCTATCATTCCTTACTACTATACTTCTATGGTTGGAGATGCCAAAAACCCTCCTATTCTCCTCGCCGCGGCCAGCTTCTCCGGAATTGCTGTGATTGGTATGAGCATCTATTCCTCCTCTATGAATAATCTCATTTCGTCCGCAGATGCCGATCCATATATCCCTGGTGGAGGCGGGGCTCAGTGGTGGGTTAACCAAAACAACTTTTTCCGATCGACCCGAAACTTTATTATCGACTTGCGTCGGATGCCCGCTTCGACGTCCGCTACAGGGCTCCATTGGCAAGGTTAGCGACACTACCTATTGATCGCATATTGCTAAGATCAGTCTCGCCCCAGTCTCACAAGCTACCTCATTGGTCAATATCCGAGTTGAGATGTCTCAAGAAATCGGAAACAACCACCAAGGGATTTTTATGGAGAACGGATCTGGAGGGTTTATGTCGGATCTGTGTTTCAATGGGTATCAAGCCATCTCGCAAGGAGCAGGATTTAAACTAACAGTACGACAGCGGGCGATACGGCGTCTGGTTGGGTAATCAGCAATTCACTGTTCGGAACATTACAGTACGTTTACTTATCCGGACCAGGTTTCAATCTCACGAATGCCACGTTAGGTTGCAAATGCTCAGTCTGGCATCTTCCAATCCTGGAACTGGGGTTGGACCTTCCAGGACGTGAAAATCATGTACGCTGACACTCGTGCTGTTACACATGCAGACTGACTTTAGCGTGCAGCAATTGTCAAGTTGGATTCGACCTTCTCACAGGCGGCATCACTCAGGAGAATCAGGTAGAGGCTTTGCTTCTGCATTTCCTTTTCTCCTTTTGACCATCTTTCAGACTGTTGGTGCCGATGTTATAATTGATGCCGTGGTAATCAACACCCCTATTTTTCTTCGAACTTCCGCCTCGGCTCCGACCTCCCTGGCTGGATCTATTCTTCTAGACAACGTCAAGCTCAGCTCCGTTACTAGCGGGGTCGTTGATGGAAATGGAAACGTCGTGCTTGCTGGAGGGACTAGGACTATCCGTCAGTGGGCCCAAGGAAACATCTATACTGGCGCCGGAACGAACCCCAAGTATGTCCAGACAGCAATCAACGCTCCGGCTAAACCGCGCTCCCTGATTGATTCCACTGGCAAAATATTTTCCAAATCTCGGCCACAGTATGTAGACTATGCGATCAACCGTACGTTTCCCGCTGTTTGTTCAGATGTTGCAATGCTAATCGGAATGGCTCGGTTCAGAGTTCGTATCTGTTAAAGCGGAGGGTGCCACAGGCGATGGATTAACCGATGACAGTGATGCTCTTCAGGCCATATTTGACAAGTACTCTGGCTCCAAGATAATCTATTTCGATGCCGGCACATACTACGTCACCAAAACCATCAAAATCCCTGTGGGTTCGATCATCGTCGGCGAAATATGGTCCACCGTTTTGGGCGGAGGTGCCAGGTTCGCAGATCAATCCAACCCGACACCTGTAATCCAAGTTGGAAGTCCGGGTGACCAAGGGATCGTCGAGATCAGCGACATGGTATTCTCAACGCGAGCCGGGAGTGCTGGCGCGATCGTTGTCGAATGGAATGTCGCCGACGCGGCGGGTCAACAGGGCACGGTCGGGATGTGGGATGTACATATTCGCTTGGGTGGGTTTGCTGGGACTGATCTGGACGTATCGACTTGCTTAGCACAGAGTGCGCATTCGACTGATGCGTGCACCGCTGCATTCTTGGGCCTGCATATAACCAAGAATGCGACTGCATACATGGAGAACGCGTGGATCTGGACCGCCGATCATGATTTGTAAGTGTCGTAGATAAGCAACGTCGGCCATTCAACTAACAGGGGCGGATAGGGAGGACGCAACCGAACGCAGGCTTGATGTTTACACCGGCCGTGGAATCTTGAGTCAGAGTACCAACGGACCGGTATGGTTGATTGGGACTGGATCGGAGCACCATGTGCTCTATCAGTACAATATTGAGGGAGCAAAAAACGTATATGCGGGCCTAATCCAAACCGAGACGGTAGGTTTTCAGAGCTGATGTTGCGAATAAGCCGTTTATTGATGCCAAGATGAAATGCTCAGCCGTATTTCCAGCCAAGCCCGGCTCCCCCGTCTCCTTTCAGCATAAGTTCTGCATATGCCGATCCTACGTTTACCAACGGAGATGCTGCGTGGGCTCTAAGTATCCAGTCTTCATCCAACATCTTTATCTACGGGGCAGGGCTATACAGTTTCTTCCAGGTCAATCGTTTCGAGCTTATTAGGTCGAGTGCAAGGGCTGACGATACCTTTAACACAGAACTATTCTCAGGAATGCTTGAAAACTTACAGTTGCCAGGATTCGATAGTCACCATCAGCCCGGACTCGTCAGGTTTGTCCGGTGGCATCTGTTCCTGATCGATGCACTGACTGCTGTCCGTGATAGATATCTATGTGTACTCCCTTTCGACGGTCGGGACGACTAACATGCTGAACCTTGGATCCACGTCTGTGGTGAAGCAAAGTGATAATCGGAACGGTTTCGCTTCGACTATGACTGTTTGGACTTCCTCGGACAGCACATACTAGCTCGAAATCAACGAACCAGCCGGCCGTTTTAGGT
The DNA here is from genome assembly GCA_016906575.1 of Ceratobasidium sp. AG-Ba. Taxonomy (NCBI): domain Eukaryota; kingdom Fungi; phylum Basidiomycota; class Agaricomycetes; order Cantharellales; family Ceratobasidiaceae; genus Ceratobasidium; species Ceratobasidium sp. AG-Ba. Next base: position 1,236,467 of record CP059611.1, on the reverse strand, counting down.
ATGAAGCATGTTTTGTTTGTCTGGATTTGGCAAATCGTATAATGCAAGGAGGCGAGCACGTTGCTGCCTTTTATAGAGTGACCTTCGTGATAAGCAAATTGGCGGTGCTGTTTGTTAGACTCGTCCGCGACAGCAACCCTGAGACTGATGGGAGTTACAGAGCACAGCACGGCTAATTCGGACCTGGGTTCATTTCGCACCCAAGCTAGTAGCAAAGGTTGGCTTCGGGACTTTCTGCGATTTTATTGGCCCTCACGATATCGGTGCACTGTCTATAGTTCGAAACCCAACCACAAAGAGCGACTCCGGGTGGCCACCGGTAGAGCCGAGCCTCATCATCCCACAAGCGCCCACCCTGAAAACGGGGCTTTTGGGTGACATCCATGCTGTCCCCAACGTGAGGCTTGGCAGCGCATTGACCAAATTCCTGAACAGAAACACGCGATTTCGCCGTACAAAAAAGCTGGACAAGGTCTTGTTCGGTGCGTGCGCTCTGCTCTTGCCTCTTCTCCCTTCTCTGCAAATAGACTGATGGTTGCTTTCAAGCAGGCCTGGCCTGCGTTCTCTCTTTTACTTTCAACATGGTTGAGCGCATCCCAAACGGCTTTTGCATGGAATTGTGCAGACAGTGGCCATGCCAAGCCTCATGACCCCTACTGGGTCGAGACTATCACGCGTCGAGGAATTGCCCCTTATAGCGACGACCCAAAGAACTACCAGGTGAGGTTGTTCCAATTCTTAACCGAATGTTTTTGACCTCGTTCTCCAGGTCTATCGTAATGTCAAGGACTTTGGCGCAAAGGGGGACGGCAAGACGGGTAAGGGTTTGAGCGCCTCTTGTTATCTACATCAATTTGACAATCGATGATCTTGGTCCAGACGATACCGCGGCCATTCAACGCGCAATCTCGGAGGGATCGCGGTGCGGAGCCGGATGCCAAGCCTCAACGGTGACGCCCGCGTTGGTATACTTTCCATCGGGGACGGTCAGTCTCATTTTCGAGATGATTCGTCTGAAACTCAATGGAGGATTTTTATAGTATGTCATCTCGCAACCTATAGCTGCATATTACTATACTTCGATGGTCGGGAACCCCAAACGACTTCCTACTCTCTTGGCGTCTAAGGACTTTAACGGTACTTCTGGTGTTATTGGTATGGCCGGCCTTACTCGGAACCCCGACGGCGCTAGTACTAATGAAGCCTAATTAGACGTCGACCCGTACTTCCCCAACAACACAAACTGGTATATCAACCAGAACAACTTCTTCCGCTCTGTCCGCAACTTCATCATCGACACTAGCCAAGTCCCAGCCAACATTTCGATAAATGGCATTCATTGGCAGCGTGAGTCTCGTCAGGAAACGGCCAATGTTGTCTTGAGGATGACCGTCCATGCCCTCGTTTCCCAGTATCGCAAGCTACGTCTTTGACTAATGTAAGGTTCGAAATGTCCTGTGAGCCAGGAAACAATCACCAGGTAAGTGCTGATACGTCTTCTTGTGTACAATGTGATCCTACGAACTCGTCAGGGCGTTTTCATTGAAAACGGTTCTGGAGGTTTTATGTCCGACTTGTACTTTAGGGGGTAGGTTTTGACACTGTTGTCCGGGATAGCACTCTTACACTAGATTGCTTAGCGGCCACTATGGTTTGATTGTTGGAAACCAGCAGTTTACTGTTCGGAACATTACGGTATGTTGACGCCATTCGAGAGCGGCGGATAGATACTAAATTTAATCAAATACAGCTCGAAAAAGTTCAAACTGGTATTATGCAGCTCTGGAATTGGGCTTGGACATACCAGGATGTCAAAATCATGTGGGTCGTGCTTGTTCCGGTTATGAAAACAGATTCTTACCGCTTGTTATTCAGTGACTGCGAAGTCGGTGTTAACATCACCTCCGCTGTGAGTTGATTAGACTTAGGGGTTTTAGTACGCTAACATGACATTATAGAGCACTGGCTCTATGCTCTTAGTCGATACCGTAGTTCGCGACACGCCTATCTTCGTAGCTACCACAGGGAGCTCTCCAGCGGTCGCCAACGTTACAAACACATCCAATACGACGATTATTCTCGATAACGTCACCTTTAAGAACGTAAAGACTGGTATGATCGACGGAAACAACACGGTCTTGCTTTCTGGTGGAAAGAGAAAGACCGTGAAGCATTGGATCCAAGGAAATATCTACCAGGGCTCGAGCACCGATTACGATTATTCCAAGGGTACGGTCAAGACCCCTCGTCGGTCGCCAAAATTAATCGACTCGAAGGGCAAGTTTTTCTCAAGGAGACGGCCCGAATATGATAACCACTCCCTGGAACGTGAGTGACTTGATCATGAATGTGTCTCAACGCCAATCTCATCGTGGCATTCAGAGTTTGTGTCGGTCATGGCTCATGGTGCAAAGGGTGATGGTAAACACGATGATACCAAAGCTATTCAAAAGGTACTCGACATGTATGGCGGTTGCAAGATCATTTATTTCGATGCTGGCACCTACTATGTTACGGATACCATCAAGATTCCAGAGGGCACGATCGTTGTTGGTGAAGTCTGGTCTACGATCATCGGTGGTGGACACAAGTTTGCAGACCAGAAGCATCCTCGGGCTGTTATTGAGGTTGGATGCGGTGCGTGTGGGCATCCTGAGATTCTTGCGCAATTGCTGATTGGTTTTGTTTGCGCAGAGGGTGATACCAAACCTGTTCAAATGAGCAATCTCGTCCTCTCGACTCGATCCGGTAGTGCAGGAGCAATTGTCCTGCAATGGAATGTGGGCGAACCTAAGCGCCAATCAGACATGTCTGGCATGTGGGACGTGCATATTCGTCTAGGTGGATTCAAGGGCTCGGACATTCAAGTCGACAATTGCTTGGCCACCGATACCGAGCACCCTGTCAAGGATTGCACGGCAGCATATATGGGGTTGCACTTGACCAAAAACGCGGCCGTATATATCGAGGGTGGATGGGTCTGGACGGCCGACCACGATCTGTACGTGTGTCAACCTTTATATCTTAGGAGCTTATTCTAACTCATACTTTGTTGTAGTGATGACCCCCTACAGCGACAGATCGATGTCTATACTGGACGGGGCGTGTTCATCGAGTCTTGCAGCGGACCAGTATGGATTGTTGGTGGAAGTTCTGAACACTTTGTACGTTCTATTATCTTGTCTTTGGGGCGGCGGGCTTATGGTTCGACATATGCAGGCTATCTACCAGTATAACATAGTCGAGGCCAAGAACGTCTATCTTGGACTGGTTCAGACAGAATCGGTAGGACTCCTTATGATTTTTTTGTTGCCCCTTTCTGATGGTAGTCTGTCTAGCCCTATTGGCAGCCGACTCCAGCACCCCCGAAACCCTTCAGCCTATCTAAGGCATACAAGGATCCTGCTCTTACACATGGACCTGCCGCCTGGGCATTGTCAGTCACCCAGTCGGAAGACGTATACATCTATGGTGCCGGATTTTATAACTTCTTCAGGGTAAGTGCCTCGGTTTCATCATATTTTATGTTTGTTCATTTGTGTCGCACGTTAGAGCTATAACCAGAGCTGCTTGGCAAACTACACCTGCCAAGAGACTCTCGTCAACATCGACAAAGAGTCGGACGGTATGTCGATCACATACCAGAATCATTCATCACTGATCTTTTGATAGACATATACGTCTACTCTTTGGCAACTGTGGGTGTCACTGACATGCTCGACGTCAACTCGAAAGCCGTTATTAGTCAAAACGACAACCGCAATGGTTTTCAGTCAAATATTGCAGCCTGGACCTCAGAGAAATGCTCTCTTTGAGCTTGAACAATTGAGATTTTATTTATTTCCCCGTGATAAGACATTTCGTATTGCTTGACATTCTTCGTGTTGCGTTGTGTTATAATTATGTCATTCTTTTGTGTGCGCTTTTCTATGTTTTGTAATCGGACAGTATGATAGATCCCTTTTACGAACCGCGAAACGCATCAAACGGTCGTGTGTACATAGTTTTGATCAGAAATTTGTTGCTGTCAGAAGCCAGGCGGTGATGCTTATTTAGCACGGAAAAATACATGGGACATGTACTACCGATAGAAGGGTTTCAAACGAGATCTGCGCAATGCTAAGCTTATGACTGTTTTCGACGTCTCGGCGTTTATTTTTCGATCGGGTCGGACTTATGAAAACAGCCATAACCAGTCCCCCCCGATTCCTAGGGTCATACCATATCTCACCAGGGGCCGACAAGCCCGCGCTGTTCTATGTCCTACATATGAAGATGTCTGCCCTTTCAGGTTGTGACTTTCACCCACCCACTCCGTTGTGGTCGACAGGATATAGCCATCAGAATGTCCGATCCTCCCAAATTAGACAAAAGTCTTTAATCACTCACTCAAGAAGAACTCGAATTTTACTTGACTTGGATGGGAATAAGCGACCTGTCCGAGCTGAAGCAACACATCCTCGATGCCTGGGCTCATATTCAACCACATACAGACTAAGCACCCAAAACCATCCCGCATACAAACATGCGCTTGGGTACGCTAAAGAATTTTCTGATGCTATATGCCTTGAGTTGGGCGTCCTTTTTGCATCATCTAAGTCATGCTGAATCTAGCTTCTTGTAGTTGGAAATGAACGAGAAAATTAATGGCGGATAGGTTATCCAGTACCCGCCACTGATCTACATAAAGGTCAGGTCTCTTGTTCGTTCCTGGGTACCATTTATGAAATGGGTAGATTTTTGGAATCCCGGTTCCGAGCTGTCCCAGGATGACGCACCCAAGTGTCCTACCTCATTCGTATCCGAAGTTATTATTTCTTCGGACGTGCGGCCAGATTTGACCAAGCTTCATTACCCAGCCCCTAGGTCACATATCAGTTATTCGTGTGGGGTCATTTTTTCAGTAATTTTCTGAAGGTGAGCCGTACGTGTATGCGTTATGGTACAATCTCTGATTATAATGCAAGACCAATTAGTCTGTCAAGGGAAATAGCAAAACCTGGCCGTATTCTGGCTGGGCGTGAAGCATCTACCAACACAGCGGCTCTATCAATCCCAGAACGAGGACAGTACAAAAATGACTCATGATGAAGGGGACAGAATATGGTTGATACATATTGGTATACATGTTTTATATCGAGTGTCAGCGGTGGATCTCTTGAATTATACTTTTGGTCACAGTTTTTGCAATCTTCTGTTCAATTTAGTACCCTCTAGCAGCTGGTCGATCTGTGGGCACAGCGTGAAAAATTGGAACAGGAAACGTTGGCGCTTTTGGCTAGCATGTGGTGTATCAACACGCCAGCTTCTGTCAAGTAAATCGATGCGCACCTCTTGCAAATGCGCAAGCATGGCTGCTTCTAGATCAACCTTCCATAACGCAGATTCACTTGCCCTCTGTCGTCCCCGGCGCTCAATCCATGTTCCACCTTCACACACCAGAACTGTCAAGCAAAGGCTGAAGAAAGCGCCTCCTATGGGAATCATCGCTACTATCACGTAACGACCTCCCCTTGTCGCTACACTTGGGCCCGGTATTTGAGCTATCATTACAATTAGCCTAGCCAGTAACGCAAACGAAGAGTATACAGCGATTATTGCAGGCAATGCCATGATAAAGGCTACGGGTTTGACCGGTTGGTTTTTGAACATTTGACCCTTGGCAAGTCTTCCAATTGCTTCGTCCGAGGTTCCACCAGCCAAAATGGTGATATAGGTCACGAGTACAAGCCCTATGAGAGACATGCCAAACGCAGTGCTATAGAAAGCCGAAACAACCCAGTACACTTGCTCAGGTGTTCTGCCAGTGGATTGGATAGCAAGCGCTGCAGCGCTTGTGGCGGTGATAACTGATATCTACCAAAGTATACGTTAGTAGACCAAGTTAATGCTCTACTGGAGGAATTATTACAGCAAAGTTTACTTTATCCCACTCCTCCTGGATAAATTACAAGAACTATCAGCTTGCGCTTAGGACCATTCTTTGGGTGAAACGCCAAACCTGCTGCTTTTGACGCATAGTTTTCAGGCCAGAACCATCCCCTCGATCTGAAAATGCCCGAGGTGTGGACCAAGGCTTCATGGGCTGTGCAGAGTCTCCCAAATTAGGGACGAGGCCTTCGAAATATGTTAGACGCTCCAGGTACTTGTCGGGGAATCCGAGGGTACACAGACAAAGTATCATCCAGATGAACTTGGGTATACAAGGATTTTCATGGTAAGTGGCCATGGTATCTAAATACAAGCTGTTAGAGCTAATACCGTTTGAAGTAGATGCGGTATCTAGGTGGTCCCTATATACATATCGCAAGAGGCTTCTTTTTACTCTTCGAGCACCGCACAGATCAACCTCGGGCGATGACAGCTATTACCAACCGAGAGCAGCCCGCAAGGAACCAAATATCCCAGAAAATATCGTACACGCGTACTGTTCATGCGCCAGTGCTTGGCGGAAATATTTTGTATGGTGCAGCGCTGTGATGGGTGCATAGGCAAAACTCAAATACTGTTGGACAGGGTTGATTGGCAGGCCTCGTGCCTTTTTGGAGGACCTGCAAGAATATGTGACAGCAACGAAGCAGCGCTCGATATATAAAACTTACTTAATGTCAAGAGATTGGCGCATATACCAATCACTGAGCCAAGTACGAATGCTGAATCAACCAGTGAGATATGTTGCTCACATCAGGAAAACGAGCCGGTGCCCGCGGGCGCGCCGAGCTGGCCTATGGCTCCTAAACGGAAGCGCCATTCGCAAGCGCTTGTGAAGCTCGCGAGAGCTCAGCCGGCACGGGGCAGAGTTGCTTAAAACGTAAACGTTTTACATCATGTGAAATCACGTGTTCGGTCCGGCACGTACCCGATAGCACGACGATTTCGCTACAAACGGGAGTATCTAGGCGAGCGAAAAGGATACATAGCATTCAGCAGAGCAAGCTAGTCAATAAACAGTATGATCTTCAACTACCGTCCACCTCAGGCATAGAAAACATCCAGTCTCCAAGTTTTCGTGATCTCCAAGGCTTGCTCAACAATTGTTCGTTGGTGAACCTGAATTCAGCAAAGCGGAGCCATAGCGACTGACGCTGCGCGGCTTCCGAATTTCTAATCGGTAGGCCTGTCGCCGGGGCGAGAAAGTTCTCATATCGATGCCTTCCTTAGCCTCAAATGCGTTTGCACCCAAAGCTGTGCGTACATCCATTTAGTGGACATCGAAACGAGTTCGAGGGGACAGGTAGTTGCACGGACGCTGCGGTTCGCACTGCATACGTGTAGCAATTCCTCAGCTTCCAGCCAATCAATCCATAGAAATCAAGAAATTTTGGCTACACCTTTGCAATCAACGAAACTAAAAGCTAAACGCCTCCGGGTCTGCCCATCCCCCGTTCTGTCAAGAGGGTCGAGCACCCCGAAAGAGGGTAGGATAAGTTCCACCCAGGGATCCATTCAATGAACGAACAGACGCTCGAATGCCCGCGGCCGCCTGTATGCTACTGATCCGAACGCATATATACGGAATAGCCCTGTTCACAATCGACCAATCGATGGGCGGACATCGTCTCTGCGCGCAGAAGAAGCCGACAGAATAGGACCTGGTAATAATTTCCCCATAGGGTGGCTGCCTATAGCCCGAAGGCGTCTAACTATTTCGTTGCACTCGATCGCATCATCTGTTTCAGCTTGGTGCCGATGATCGGAGGCGGGTCATCCCGTTAGCCCCAGCACTCGATGTTCGGTAAAGTCAACGAGCTCTTGTTCAACCTCGGGAGCACTATGCCTGAATCTCATAAAAATAGATTGGTCAATGTCCGAGAGAACTCGGGATATATGCACCAAGTCTCGCCACGAGAGCCAGCTGGCTCGGCCGGTGCAGATCGATCCATACTCCTGGCGTCCAAATCGGTTCCAAGGCTCTCTTGAAGTGAGATGTTTCAGCCAGGTATAGTATCCAGGATTTCGTCCACCAGAAATAAAGAACATTCCTCTGGAGCGAGTGTGGGAGAACGAAATGGCAAAAACGCGCCTAGCAGGTCGTTCCACGTATCGGAGCCGCAAGTGTACGTTCCATACCAAGTCACACCACCGAATTCTTGATGCCGAATGACCCAGGCGTGAGATAAGGAGCAATAGAATTCATTTATGTCGGCGTAGTCCCTCAAGCGTAAAAGTGAATTGTCTCCCGACGGCTCGGTGAAAATACGCATAGGTAATGATGGCTGCAGACCTGAAACACAGAGGAAGGGATCTGCGCACGGATATGGTATACACGAGCCTAGCACATACCCGGTACACCCGTCTATCCTATGCTCGGGTCAATCGATATTAGAGACACAGATAGGGGGATCATCGATCCAGTTATCATCGCAAGAAGTTGTAGAGGTTTGGGCATAGAGTCATCGGGCCCGGACGGATCACCCGGGAGCTGGGGCGTTGAAACACGTTGAGCGCTTGTCCAGTGCAATTACGGAGCATTTTGGATCGCCCTCTCGAAGGAAACAGTGATATTAATTTATATTCGCAAATGCAAGTATAATTCACATTCTTAAAATGCAAGAGCTACAGGAACAGCGGATGAGAGAAAGGTCCAGAGAACCAGAGGGAGAGAACAAAGGACCGACCTAGCAGATCTTCATTTCGGCGAAAACAGGTTCAACGTGCAATCCCACCCGCAACTCGCGATCATCCCCTCGTCAAACAAACTCCACGCACATCCAACAACAAATTCGGTATGGAGATCATGAATCGCCAACAACGGAGGTCGACCAAACGTCGCATTCGTCGTCCATCTGCCGTCATCACCGTCACTCAGCTCGGAACCCCAGCGGAAAAAAAAAAAAAAAAAAACACGAAATACTCACACTCGGCACGTCATATCATAACTCGCGCTCGCAAGCAAATCCGCACGATGAGGACTCCACTGGATTTTTCGTACCGCATACTCATGTCCCAAGAGATCAATCTCGCACGTTCCCCCAACCGCACCGGGCTCGCTCTGGTGAACCTGTCGCGCGTCCCAGACTTTGATCGTCTTGTCCACGCTGGCCGAGGCGAGGACCCAAGGTCGGTACTTGTTCCAGTCCAGGCTGAGCACCTCGGTTCCGTGCGCAGGGATCGTGAGAGACGGACGGGCGAGTGGCGTCGAACTCAGCGGGAGCGTTGGCGCGGCCGGATTCGCGGGCGGCTGGAGCGCATGGAGGGGGAGCCGGAGATCAAATAACCGGAGTGTCCCGTCTGTCGAGGCCGTGGCGAGCACGTCGGGCGCATGAGGCGAGAACAGCGCTTGGTACACGCATGACGAATGCGCCGGGATCGTCTGCAATGACGTTCCGCTCACAGGCGTCCACTGCGAAATCGATCAGAAAAACTACCCGTCACAGACATGTGAAAAACGGCCAACCCACAACTTTAACAGTCCCGTCCCAGCTACTCGAGATGAACCGGTCCTTGCGCAAATTCGACCAGTCGACGCTATACGTTTCCTTGGCGTGTTCGTGCCAGACTCGAATCGGGAGGTCCTAGAATCAACACCCAGACCCAAAAAAAGAGGCGGGGATACTTTAGATCCAATGAGCCCCTGGAGTCGAGTAGGGGACAGTGTCGACGTACCGCCATGGTAATATCCCACAGCCGGAGCGAACCGTCGCCCGAGGCCGTCACGATCTGGTTCTCATGAAGCTCGGACCAAGCGAGGTCGTATAATCCGTCTTGAGTGCGGTATCTGTTTTCGTCCACCCAATGAGCAAACCCCTAATCGCAACAAAGACAAGGAAAAACGCACGCCCGATCGACTCGCAATGTGCTCGCGTCAAACCCGGTCCCTCCGCCCGGGACAGGCGGATGGCCTTGGCTGACAACATGCAGTCGCCCATTGCCGACAAGCCCATAATTCGCCGACGAAGCGAGCGCGAGCACCTTGGGCTGGAACGGCGAAAACGCGACCGAGTGGTGCGCAAACGGTTTCGTGCGTATCGACGCAATCTGGTTTGTCGATTCGGACATGCGGGGCAAGGGAGGAAGGCTACCAACGAGAGAAACCCGTCAGTTTATATACGGATGGGAGAGGATGTACCCTTGGGCGCACTGGCACGGATTGGGCTTTCAATCTGCACGACAATAATCGGGACCCCAAGTTTAGACTCGTATCGGGGGTGTTTCAGAGCAGGGACGAAACCGATCGTTGCGATGTCAAGATAGGGAAAGGGTCGTGAGCTGCGAGCGCAATAGCACAAAGTTCAGATTTCGGGCTAGGGTCCGGTCGTGGTAAAGATTTGCTAAACTCGAGCCGCTGAGCCGACGGTCCTGGTCGGTAATTGTATTTGCCGGAACGCCGGCCGACGGGTGGAGGTCTCCACATCACACGATTAGCGACATACTCCCCTCCTGTGATCGCTAGCCAAAACCATGGACCTGGCGAGTCTCGCCAGAGAAGAAAGTTTGTAAAATGTAATAATGTATCCCAAAGTGTAAAAATGTACATAATATGCTACAAAATGGTTATCCCAACCGGCAGGGTATGATCCGTAGCAAAAGGCAAGAGAGCCTCAGGCTTTTGGTCGAACAAAAGATTCAATCGCAATCCGGAACTCGATTTCAGTTCATGACAGTCACGGAATTGATTTTCCAAACGGCATCTGTATCACTCGATGAGTACTAGCGCCACCAGCAGCAAACAAGAGAACTCACCCTTGAAGTTGGCAGGATCCCTTAGCCGATCCGCACAAGTGCCAGGACATCCGGCACTCGAGTAAGTAGCACCCGCCCAGTCGCCACATAGAGTAGTATCAAACACCAAACTATGGTCCTTGAAAAATTTGGTGGTCGAGCACCCTGACGAGGCCCAGTGCGCTTTCGGCACGCCCCACGTCGTTGGGTTAGCCATCGCTCCCTTGTTCGTGAGGTTCTGGAGATCGGCAGGGACGCTATTGCGGGGGAAGAACCAAACGGAAATGCCATCGTCATCCCAGAGCATAGCAAACACTCCTCCACCGGCGGCATTCAAGCCGGCTCCGTACGAGGCAGTATCAGTATCGAGAAAGGCGCATCCGGTGTTAAAGTTGACAGCTGCGTTGCAGTCTCTAGTCAAGATGGTGGATTTGGGTTTGATGAGACCAGTGTCGAGCGAGCAACCAGCGGCGGTGTGGAGAGTCATTTGATTGAATTGTTGCTGCAAAGATATCAGAACAAGGAGGTGGAGGAATAGGAGGTGGCGCTTACGTCGTGAACACCCTCGAGAATGTCGATTTCACCATTGTTTGGCCACTAAGGACAAATTTAGTTTCGATATGCGAGAACAATGCGAGATTCATGCACGTACTTCAGATCCAACAGTCCACCAAGCGGGCCAAACACCACATCCGTGCGGCATAGTCTGGACGTCGAGCACAAACAAGCCACCAGTATAGGTCTTTGTCGAAGCGATTCGAACGCTACCATTCTTCTTAGTCTTGGCGCAACGACAACAAAGGACAATCAAAACTCACGAATCCCGATTCTGACCAGCACCGATAAAGTTGGTATCATCGACCTTCATGACGGCCGTCCCGTTCTCGACAAACGCAAGCTTTTTCGCGAATGCATCGTTCTTGTTGAGATAATTGACATTGCCGTTGGTGGGATCGGCTTGAGAGAAAAAGTCCCAGCCACTGGAAATCATAAGCGTCAGCGACAAACAAAGTCAGGGGCGAGAGTTTGATATGGCTCACTCGAAGAAGTTCGACCCTGTGTACTGATCTGTGACTCTAAAGAGCTTGGGAGCACGCCGGTAGTCGCCAGCGGTTGAATTGTTGTTGAAGCCGCCGATTCGACGGTGCTTGAGCATGCGTGTTCCGCTGCTGTAGATGTGGTTCGTCGCGCTCGCTAGGAGCGATAGGGATAAAAGAGAGAGGACGATGTGGAATATCATGGTTAAAGGAAAGAAGGAGGGTGGCGGGAGTTGTTGAACGAGAGAGAAAGAGAGCGCGTAAACACGAAGGTCGACCGGCGGGCCCTTTAAAACAGAATCGAATCGATCGAGAATGAAGGAAAGTGTCAAGAGGTCTAATTAACAGACTCTCTTCGACAAACGATTGAATAGGCAAACGGGCGGGGGAGCGAGCGAGAAGACGGGCCCCTTGTTTATTTATACGACACGAGGATAACATGCCCAAAGCCGCAGCGCGTGCGTTTGATTTTGTGGCAGGAGAGTTCTTGGATACGGAAGGCCCCGGTGATAATGCTCCACACTTATTAGGACATAAACACAGCTTTTCCGGCGGAAGAAAGGAGCCCGCTTCGAGGTTACGGGCAAGCGATCCAGACAGGGGTCCCGGCGGCCGGCTCTGGGCACGTTCCGGTTGCCAGTTGTGGACCGCATCACAAAAGCAGTGAGAGACGGTCTGGACGCGTGCTGGAGCACCGGTGCTGGCGGTGTGGAGACACTTGAAACAGTCGTGGTTGGCGGCGAAGCAATGGAAATGTAATATTGCCAAATCAAGTATAGCACGTGACGATCGGCCATGATATCATTCGCACCCCCATTACAACCGTCTGACATCTTCTATTGCTAACCAGTTTGGACTAGAAACGACTTGAACTCGACGATGGCCAACCGAGCACTTCTCGAACAAATTAAACGAATTATCCCACCACTCACCCCCAAACTCCATAAAGGCCAGGCAGGACGTGTGGGCGTCATTGGCGGGTCAGAAGAGTAAGCCAGTCGTGGTTTAATCCTTGGAAACGCCAACTCGAATGCATACAGCTATACAGGGGCTCCATACTTTGCTTCTATCTCTGCACTTCGTTTGGCGAGTCCAGCTTAGTAGCTCATGACATTTAAATCTGAGCGTCGGCGCAGGGATGTGATCTATCTCATGTTATATGCGAACCGGGCGCAGGGGCGGGAATCAAGACCTACTCCCCAGACTTGATCGTACACCCTATTTTGAACGAACAAGAGTGCGCCTTGGTCCTTGCTCCATAATCGTCAGGTTTCTAACGCGCATGTAGCACGCCCGAAAGTATCAAATCCAAACTCGAATCCATCATCGCACGACTACACGTTCTCGTAATCGGACCTGGCCTCGGTCGGGCGACACATATGCAAAACGCGGCCAAGGTGGCTTTACAAATGGCCAGAGAAAAGGTAGACACAACATCCTCTTACTTAAATCGTACTGAGGTGTCGAACGTGACAGGAGATGTACGTGGTGATCGATGCAGACGGTCTCTACCTGGTCCAAAACGAACCAGAGGTCGTCAAAGAAAACAAGCGAGCCGTATTGACTCCCAACGTAGTCGAATTCAAGCGGCTATGCGATTCGCTGGTACGTCTCGCTCTCTTCTTCGGCCTAAAACATCAACGAAATTACGTTGATTCAGAAAGTCGATATGAAAGGGGAACCATCCTCGTTTGCACCAGCACTCTCCAAAGCACTGGGTGGGGTAACAATCATTCAAAAAGGCCCAACGGATTTGATAGTCTCTGGCGACCAGGTATTGATTCTCCGCGGCTCCCTCACCTCTCTACACCGCCTGTGGCTCCCCCATTTCCCTCCGCAGTACTTCATCCTGACATGTCTTCAACAGGTGGAAGAAATAACCGAGCCCGGAGGATTGAAACGCTGCGGCGGCCAGGGCGACATTCTATCTGGTATGACGGGCACATTCTTAGCTTGGGGAAAGTCGTATGTCGAGGGTGGATTAGATGGTGGAGATGCCCAAGGTAAGCCCGATCATCGTCTATAATTAGCTTCTGTGTTTGAATGGAATGAAAGGCGACCGGGTGCCTGAACATCGAGTTCCTCTCCTCGCAGCGGCCGGCGCTTCGATCCTCACGCGAGCAACTAGCCATATCGCATTTGGAAAACTCGGGAGGGGCGTAATTACTGGCGATATGATCCAAGAGGTGCGGCCCATCGCCAAGCGGCTGGTTCAAAGTTAATGTTCAAGATTTTTAGATTGGCACGGCGTACAGGGACAAGTTCGGTGAAGAGGGCGAGAAAGGATGGAAAGGTGCGGCGTAGTACGTCAAATGAATGCAGAAATCCGGACGTTGATCCATCCGTATGCTGTTCATCATAGGGCGTTTGTAAGCTCAGCGCAAAATAATTTAGAAATACACTGCGATTACGAATGAATACATACACAACACAAAATCATTCCTCCCAAAGTTCGCTCTACTTGCTCGACATTACATAGCCGGTGGTATCCAAAATCTGTTTTCCGCATATAGAACATATGCCTTTCTTATACGCACACCCTGTGAACCAAAACTACGATCAGCCACCACCAACAACACGAGGGAAGATGAGCAACGCACCATGACAGTACTTGGCCCCATTCTGCGTAACCGAGCTTTTACAATCTTTGCATTTGCTCTGATACGGCTGATACCTCTTTGACGATCCAGCGCCACCTACGTTGCGTCCCGTGAGAAGCTTGTTTTCGCCAACCCTGCGTGTAGAAGAGGAAGGCGCGAATGGATCTGGAGCAGCTACTTTAGAGAGTTTCTATGTATTATGTGTTTGGTTAGCTAAAGTAGAATGTCGGGCGAGGATAACTTGCCTTGGTGCATTTCTGGCATACCATCGTTGTTGTCGTGAGCAGACGGGCGTGCTGAATTACCGGGCGGCTGTCCATGTATGATTAAGCGTTGGTAAACTCCCGTCACGTGCACTACGCACACGCTATTGCTCGAATAAACTTGAAATCTACCATGATACCACCACACGGCGACATTGCACGAAAATAGTCCATGTATCAATCAAAGATCGCCATATGATCACAGCGCGAGACATAGAGGAATATAACGCTACTTGTCGACATTTGACTGTCTTTCTGCACGACAATGCTGTCCGCTCCTCATTGCTATGATAGATAGCCAAAACGCTCTCCGTATATTAGAACTTCTCGGCCAGACTATGTTTTGCGAATACTATACTTTTACTAGAGCTGTTTGGACTATTTCTCCTTGTGAAATCAATGAATTACACGCTTGGCTTCGACCTTTACTCATCCCAGAGTCTCTTGCCTGCAAAAATCCACATCTCAAACCTTAGTGAATAGTACAACTAGAAAGGTTCCATATCTATCGGAAAACTGCGCGGGGCTCTGCCTGGCCTCGTGGTTGATTGTCTACGTATCTACGCTCGGCTTTGTCGGCAAGCGGCTTCAGAGGCTCACGTACTTCAGGGATTTAATCCCAGATTCTGGAGACCCGGCCAGCCCGTTCGAGCCATGATCTCAGCCGTAAGCGTTCTCTGATCGAGGGGACTTGAATAGGAGCGGGCAGGAGACCACGCAGTAGAAACAACAGGCAAGTGTTGATCGAGTTATCATGAAAGAGAGCTTCCTCACAACTCGTTGAGAGAGTGACACTAGCTGAATATTACTTTAGTCGGCATAGCATATTGCGCCCCCTCCAATATTAAAAATCAATTCGCTGATATGCCTCAGTTAATACTGCTACCGGCGCTGCAACTCTCGCCATTCAAGCTGTTGATCCAAGTTCAAGCCAGATTTACTGGATAATCACGGTGTTCTACAGTACAATGTTCGGGATGTCCCTCCGGTGTCCGATTGTAATCGCATACATCACTGTTTCTGCTGGGGGCTCCTTGGGCGAAGTGATTAGTCAACTTGCCAAAGGCGAGCTATTCGAGGTCCAATTTATTCTGTGGCACTCATAATATCACTGCCCGCAGTTCTCACCACCTACTCATCCTTTGCCTTGTTAGTTGGACTTATTACTACGATCGTGCAAGGGTCAGGCGATGGCGTGGCTACACGAGGCAAGCTATACATTGCTATCACTATCATCTCCCTTGGAACGGCGCTTACATGCCTGGGTTTCCCGTATTCATTCTGTGAGATCGGAAAGTGGATGTAACGTAAAGGGTGACGATGCAGGGTCGAAAAGGTTCAACCTTAGCCGTTGAGCCGTCCCTGTACACTTCAGACGACCCGCCCATGAACCTATGAACCAGGCGAGAGTCCTGTGTGAAAAGCTGCCACACAAGATGAATTCGGCCTATCGACTTGCATATTGATTCGTCTTTCAAAGCTGTAGCATCATGTACCAATAACTCGCACCCAACCTCCGCGTTATGATCGATCCGGCTATCCTCGCTAACCCCTGATGTAGATCCAATTGGGAGTTTACGATTCGAAGGTCTGCGCGGGGTATATCCGGTGACAAGCGTTACTTATTTTGCGCGCACCTTGTTACCTATTCTTCGAATAGCCCCTAAAGTGAGGCCCCTCCCCGTTCTGCTGGTGAGGGGGTTTTGGGGTTCTGAGCACTCGCTCGGTGTTTCAATTGACTCACCATGATACTTTTTTATCGTTAGATGCGGTGTATACTACCGCATTTAGATTCCTCCGCTAGAATACCTAAGGCTGGAACACGTCAGTGATTTCCGCAGCCATACCATGGCCCCTAACATCACATCTCTGGCGGAGGGGTCTCGGTTCTGAAGAATTTCGGCAGCCTTGCTCATCGATTCCTTCCCATGGGGCATGTTGCGAGTATAGTACGACATGGTCTAGACAGCAAAGCTTGGGGTACATGTTCAAATGTGCTGTCTCTCCCCCCCCCCCTCCATCAAATTGAAAGTCATCGTTTGGAGGCACATCAAACACCAAGTTGATTTGTGTCATTTATATAGTTAAGCTAAAAGCGGCAGTGCGCTTTCTTTTCGGCGATATTCTTGGTTGGATACTGTGTATATGTAGTATCGAGGTAAACTAATATACACAGCGCAAGTATGTGACTACCATTTTGCGAGCGCTGGATTAGATATCTGGCGTAAGTCTTTGTTTCATAGATAATCTATGGGACCTAGTAAGGGATTTGTGGTAATTCTGGATATGCGTCTGCCTCCTGTATCAATCGCCCACCGCAAAGCGCCTAATAGAAGCGGTGTCCCCGCTGCCATGCGGCATTGTATATCGTTGTTTTACTGTTATAGGCGCTTCCCTCGAGTGTCGTTTGCTCGAGGCTTGTATCACCGCTAGATCGAGGCGACCATGAGTGCCACGATTATCACTGAGAGTGTCGTCCAGTGATTCCACCTCGCTTATCAACACGTGTGTATGTAGGGACAGTGGCAAGTCCCACGGAACCCCTTTTCCACATTTGTGCTTGCTTGGGTTTCTAAGTATTGAACTGCTGTCATGCGCTCCTTACTCTGTAAGAGACCGGTGGTTCCAAAAGATACGTCGTTAACCATTTTCCAATGACCCTTTGCTCCAGTCGCTCAACCACTCCCAGCCAGGAGGAACGACCGGACTCACGGCCCATTCAGTATTACCCATGCATATGCACAATTCTCTGAGTCCTGCTCTGTTTCTTCACGTTAGGCTTTCCGGAAAATTACCTAGAAAGGCTTGGGTATTTCGAGAGTCTGGTCCCTAACGGCAATAAGTGGACTCAACCGAAGGAGTTCTCCGATCGCGGTTTAGAGGGGAGCAACCTTGAAACTATGCGCCAGAAACAACAGGTAAGTAGGATATATTAGATCGGGTACGGTGCATTTATTATAGTCCATCTTAGGAAGAGTGGGACAGGTTTAATATTGCTGTACGTAATGTACTATCTTATTCTGCTCGTATGGTAATCTTGTTGCCATCTCAGCCAATCCCCGAATATCTAGCTAGCACGTGATACAGCCCCACTCTCTAACGACGCTTCTGAGCGCTGACTAGATGATGGTAGCACTGGTAGCTCGTGCTACTTCGGGTCTAGTGAGTGCTCAAAAGCATCCTTAGACAGTTCGAGCTAGTGTATGCTAGCTAGATATTTGGGGTTTGGCCGAGTTGTCCCAAGGTATCTGTTATCACCGCCACAAGCGCTGCGGCGCTCGCTATTCAATCAATGAGACCAGCTGGAAACTATATCAACTGGTTGGCTACAGCATTTTACAATGCAGCATTCGGAATGTCACTTCAAGGAATTATCATCATCACATACATGACAATTGCTGCTGGCGGGGCCTCCGACGAACTGATTGGTCGACTGGCCAAGGGCGACTTGTTTAAAGGACAACCAACCTGGCCTGCGGCATTCATGATGTCAATGCCGGCAATCCTTGCAACATATTCTTCGCTGGCTCCGCTAGCTGGGCTGGTCGTCATGATAGTCAGTGGGCCCGGAAACAACATAACGACAGAGAGCAAAATATACATTGTAATATCAATCATCCCTATCGGTTTAACCTTTGTTGCTCTCTGTCTCACATTTTTGTTTTGCGAGGTTGGAGCTTTGATCGAACATTACGAACGAAAGAAGGCTAGAGCCGCGAGACATAGCCAAACGTGAATCACCGGTTAAATTTCTGACGTCCTCTATTCAGCGGTGGTCACTGTGTAGTCCATGAAATACGTATTCATCAACGACGTTTTTATGCTCCGAGAGCGGCAACCATGTTATCTTTACACACCACATGAGTCATCCACTTTCTCCCTTCGGCGAACAGTGGGTCAGCCCCAGGTATTGTTGTTAGTTTTGCCCATACCTAAATCTTGATGTTCCCATGTCGCTCTTTGTTGACGATTTGTCACATCTCTTCCCAGCTTTTTGGAGAGTGGCAAAACATAGAATGTCCCGTGGTACGTGGATTTTAGTACTCCCCAGGTTTAGACGCTTCTATGTGGGAGCTGAACACTATTACTCCAGGAAGGCCGGCGAGAAGTGGGGCACACTCTCTAGCACAACTCTTTTGGCCTTCCACAAATAGAACATGTAAGTTGGAGACAGGAATAACGCATATACTCATATCTATCCTCAGGAAACAGGTGCAAGTAAACTGTCGTGTTTATGATCGATACGTGGCCTAGCAGTTCGTTCGGACTTGTTAAATTAGTTAGGTCTGGTCGCGTGTCTCGCTTATACTTGGCGGGTCAAGCATTTCTGGCTAAAGGACGTCTCCGGATACGAACGAGATAGGACACCTAGATCGATCGTCTTTGAATAGTTCAAACCTAAGCTTCTAAAAATCTGTGTCAATCCGTGGGCTAGATGTTGTTTTTCAGGATAAGAGAGGTTACTGATGACCTTAGTGTGGGCCCGCGACCACGATATTTCGAGGAGGGAACCCACCTACCATGACCTTCCTAACTTCATTTTCGAATAAGAAGCATTCATATAAAACGTTCCGTAGCTACACAAAATAACGCTCACGGCAACAGCCAGGCTTCAGGCCGTACAAAGCATCGTTGTGTGCTTTTCTGTATACGAGCACGTGCTTGTACGCAGGGTGGCTGCGTGATCTCAATCTATGAGCGAATAATATAAGTTTTACGGAATGGAAGTGACGGAGTAATTACAGGTAGCGCACTTGGTCAAGGTTAACCTTCGGATGCCGGGACTACAAAGCTTACTGCAATTGCTATTGAATAGTAGCAACCAGCCATTCTTTGCTGACATCACGTGTCTACGCACGCTCTGTAACAAACCATCTGAAAGAAATTCGACTTGTTTAAACATGATTTTTTTTTATCAACGTTATCGTCGGAGAATGCAAGCCGCCACGTGTAGAAACTCGCAACCCAGATTTAGACGTCAGCAGTAACGCTAACCGTGTGTTCGGCAAGAACCACAAGATTTACCACTGAGCGCCCTTGAATGCTCTTTGGTTTAAGGCTATTGAATAGTGAGGACACTGAATTCCCTTGCAATCGAGAGCGGTTACCAGCTTATCCAAACCATACTCTGACACGGGTTCTTGGCTCAATGCCGTCCCCGGCCCTGAAGTTAAATGGACTTCAAGTTAGTGGCATCACACCTGTTGAACACGGGCAGGTTTCATTCTTTCTTATGCAAGGAGTAGCCTTAGGGCGTAATATTTGATACAGAGCATATAAAGAAGTTCTGTCAACTGAATGGCGTGTCGATTGGAATTCAAGTTTGGTCTGAAATGGGTATTTTGACCGGGAAGTGAAACACCTAAATCCTACCTTGCAAACTAATATATTTCTACTTGTTTGTTTTTTCACGTAATTATCACGGTTGATAGTTAAATGATGAAGCTGGTTTCGAGTGCTCAATCTTCGGTAACTCCTGGCAACCCACAAATACTCATGGAGAATAGGTGAAATTGTGACTCTTGATGCGCCGACATTTCTGGCCATGTAAGTCGTTCTCATATTCATCTACAGTAAGCACTGACGTTCTAAATTGCAGTGCATACACTCTGGTCGCTCAACCTAGCTATAAGCGGCCATGAAGAATAATAAGTAGTTGCGTACATGTACTACTTTCGAATAAGAAACAATAGAAAGGGCCCATGAAGCCGCATACTGTGGCTCACTATGTCTTACAAGGCCGTAAAATAATACTCCGACAGTATCGGACATTCAAATAAAAGCTACATAAACTAGTTCTATTTTGACTGCCCGACTCGGGCTGGGAATTTGAATAATACACAAATTTCTCCTTAAATCTAAACACGCTTCGCAAATTCAATACGGAGATACTGTTTGAATAAGCCTCTAATACATTTAGCGTACTTTGGATCGTTCAAAATAAGCCAGTTTTGCTGAAAAACCAGCTGTTGTCAGCCAATCCCCGAATATCTAGCTAGCACGTGATAAAGCCCACTGTCTAACGATGCTTCTGAGCGCTGACTAGATGCCAGTAGCGCTGGTAGTCCGTGCTACGTCGGGCCTAGTGAGTGCTCAAAAGCATTGTTAGACAGTTCGAGCTAAGTGTATGCTAGCTAGATATTCGGGGATTGGCTGAGTTTCACTTCCCGGTCACGTTTCACTTCAGGGCCCGGCACAGTACTACCAATACTAGTTCAAGCTGAAAAAAACTGAAAGAATGCCAATCCCGTTATCAGCTTCTCTAGATCGTTGTTTACCAATGTGAACAAGTCCTATCGGTCTTGTGACGAGGTGTGCTATTTCACGGAAGATGTTACAGTCTTCCCCCTTCTCACGATCTTATTTGGGTCGGTAACAGGCCTTCAGGCTTTGGCCGGTTCCTTCCGTTTGCCTAAATCGCACACTAAGTTTGACTACAACAGCATTTGGTGCGTATAGTCTGCATTACGTAGTATATCATGTTGTGGGGTGTCCATCATGATGACGGCTGCAGGCGCAGTTCTTAATGAGCCAATTGATCAAATGGTCAAGGGCAAGTTACTAGACGGTCAGTCAATCTGTCCAATCACATTCATCACGCCAACAACAACACCCCGCGTGACATATTCTTCAATCGTTCTACCGACTGAGTCGGTCGTTATGATGATGAACGGGCCCAGAGTTGTAGCAGCGACTGAAAATGGAGATTTACGTTGATGTATCAGTCGCACCCGTAGGATTAAACATCGTTTCTGTCTGTCTTATGGTTTTATTTTGCCAAATTCGAGCGACCCCGAAGAGGCCAAACGTAAACGGGGATCGCCGACTGATCAGCCTCTGATCGTTTAACTCCTCTCTAGACAGAGATCATCAATGTCCGATGGACGATACACAAATTTATTGGCACTGCTATTTGTACGGAATATTATGCTTGAATTATTTTTGCACACCACACCATCCAACCTCTTCCTTTCGTGAACAGAGGATCGCCTTTTGGCATCTCGATGAGTTTTGCCCATACATGGAGCTTGTTATTCCCTATCTTGCCCTGGCCCACACTTTGCCACAAATCTTCCCAGCTCTGTGGAGAGTGACAGAACATAGAACGCCCTGTCCCGCGTGAGTTTTGGTATTCCCCAGGTTTAGACGCTCCTATATGAGAACCAAACACCATCGTCCCGGCCAGGCGACTGAGAAGTGAGATGCATCCTCCAGCAATTCTTCTTTGATTCTCTGCCAATGACACAGCAGGTTAGAATATACGTAGCTCATATACTCACACTCACCCTCAGAAAATAAGTGGAAGAACGCTGCTGCATGAATGATTGATACACGGCCTAGAAGTTCGTTCAGACTGTGCAAGTTGGCCAGATCTGGTTGCGTA
This sequence comes from Ceratobasidium sp. AG-Ba, assembly GCA_016906575.1. Classification (NCBI taxonomy): domain Eukaryota; kingdom Fungi; phylum Basidiomycota; class Agaricomycetes; order Cantharellales; family Ceratobasidiaceae; genus Ceratobasidium; species Ceratobasidium sp. AG-Ba. The sequence continues at coordinate 1,214,521 of CP059611.1, read as the reverse complement.
TCTGTTTTATCCTTGCTCGAATCGAGCATTTCTGACGCAAGAATATCCCCATGTACGAACGAGATGGGACACTTGGACGAGTCGTCATTAAACAGCTCAAACCCAAGATTCCAAAACTCTGTATCAATTGTAAGTTCTATGCCGTTTTACAGGATAAGAGAGGTTACTAATGACCCTGGTGTAGGTCCGTGGCTACGATATTTTGGGGAGGGAACCCATCCAGCATGATCTTCCTAGCTTCATTTCCGACTAAGCAACGCTCAGATAAAAGTTCGGTGACTCATGAAGCAGGACTTACAGCAACAACCGAGCTCTAGGTACAAAGCATCTTGGTGTGTTTTCCCGTATTCAAGCGCGTGTTTATAAGCAGGGTGGTGGTGTAATCTCAATCTACGAGCGAATGATTTGAGTTTGTAGCATGAAGTGACTGAGGAATCATGAGCAGCGTACCTGGTGAAGCTTAGTCTGCGGATGCAAGGATATGGAAAGATCTAGACCGTTCATCATATCAATGCAGCCTAGAGAGCCATCAAGACAGGGTATTTATTTACTTTATACGCCCGTGCCTGGATGTCAAGAATGTGTCGCTTCAACTCGTCCTCGTCGCTGATTCCTGTCCACGCCAAGTAGAACTTCAATTCCTCATCACTAAGAGAGTAAAGGCTTTCATCTAATTCTGGGGGTTCAGGCATGGGAGCGGAGGATAGGTCCAACTAGTTAGTCAAGGTTGGAACCGTAAACCACGAACCGGGATGGGTTTACGTATCAACCCTTCTGGCGCAACACTTGCCTCCAAATCGAGTGCCGAGCGGCTAAATATAGATAGTCATGTGAGCAAGGGGCATACCCCTATTTCTTCTGCTGAACTCAATCTCGAGTTCGATCGGGCAAGGAGGGAGAGCAGGCTCAGTAAAGATATATAATTGGTGGTTGGAGGTAAGGGGTGATCCAGGACCAATTAAAATAGTAACATGGATGTCCGACGTGCGAAACCATGAACGGAAGAGTACAGCAAGAATGATGACGAGTGACGTAAATATTACAGATGAGGGATCCGACGACGGTCACCGAAGAGAATGAGCGAGCACCAATTATAAAATGAATAAAACACCTAGGGTCGCCTTACTACCGCGACAACAAAGTCCCATCCCCACCACCCATATTTGATCTCTACTAGCCGTTTGACCTGTCTCCATCCATCCGAGTCCAAATTGTCGTTTGTTGGCGCGGTAGGGCCCATATAAATAAAGTCGGCGGGAGAGATGAGCGAGCGCAAGAGAGATCCAATGAGGAACGCAATGAGTGCAACGATGATAAGTCGAGCGCCCGAGTGTCGGCGATCGAAGAGAAAACTTTGGGCAGGTGTGGGTTGTTGGACTTCCACAGCAGCAGGCTCGGGAATGGTTGGAAGCGGGGGTGCTGGGGAAGTAGGAGGGGCTGGTGGCTTCGTTTCTCTTTCTGCGTCGTTGATTGGAGGCATGCGTGTGGATGGGTTGCTGGTGTATGATGAAAGAAATCCAAATATTGCCGATGCTGATGGTCGTCGACTAGGTGTAGGCCGAGCAGGTGCTTTTGGAGTCTAAAAACAACATTAGTTGTAATTGCAACAAGGAGTTCAATTTGCTCACCGATATGATTGGCACATCTGGAGACGTCGGTGCTTCCGCGGCACTTGTAGGCTCCTCTGTTACCTTTTCTTCAGCGACAGGCACAGGTTTCGCAACGGGTTCGTCAGAGTACAAGTGTGTTGCTGCTGCAGCGGGCGTCGCCAACATATTAGGCACCCTCTGTCCTCCCTCAACGTGCTTGGCCCTACAGTTATTTGTTAATTTCTATCATTTGAAGTGAAAATGATGTAGCATACCTCTTTAGCAGTGGATAGCAGGCAACGTATTCTTCCTCTAGTGCTGCCCTTCCCAGGGCAACGACCGACTTCTTCTCACTCAACACATCCACTATCCCTCCGTCCGCACGGTTCTTGTCCTTGATCGCACCAGGTCCGATAGTCACGCGTACAACTGCTCGCTCAGCCGCCAACCTCTTCACCCACTCGGGCTGCTCTGGCCCACGTCGTGTTTCTCCAGTAAGTGGATCAACCACATCTTGTGTGGCCTGCGGGATCTGGGGAAGCGTAACGCGGATCAATTGCCGAGTGGGTTGTGCAGAAGCCCGAAGCGGAGACAGCGGTATCGTATAAATCGAGACCTTTAGTGGCAAATCTCGGGTTGTGTAGGTCGAGTCGTCGACCCCAAGAAGGGATATAGGTTGACTAGAGTCTTCTGAGAGGAACTTTGATGCAGTCGTAATATCGTATCCCGTCGGGAACAGCCTTGAATCCACTATAAACTCGGCGACGGTTAGGCTATCCGAAGGCGCTTTCGCTGAAGATGACAATGTTCGGCTGCGATGCCGAGGAGAAATAGCCAGCCGCCCAGCCGAACGTCCCCAGCTTGCCGTGTTTCCGCCCCCGGGACTTGTACCTCCACTAGCGCCACCATTCGAAGTATGTCTGTGGTGACCCCCAACCGTAAGCAGCGACCCACTAGACGGTTCAACCGCGCTCGCAGGCATCTGAGGCGAAGGTGGTGGCGGGCGGACGGTGAATGGACTGAGCCTAATGCTAGCTTGGAACATATTCGCAGTCTGGCTGTAGCTCGAGCCCAAAAACGTGCGACGCTGATCCTCGTTACCCAATGTCCACACCAGTCCCGATTTTGCAGCCTCTTCTTCGCTCTCTCGTACCATTCCAAGCACAGATGCCGGGTACCGAACCATCGGCACCGAAGCTCTTGATCCTCCACCTAGAAACGCCTCGACTCCGGCAATAGATGCACGTGGCAATGTGGCATTGACCATCGCGTTGTAGGTGGCAGGGACCTGTCCGCCATAGTCGACGCAAACATAGAGTGTGCACCGCGCGCTTGGGATCGCATAGTTCTCCGCCGTGTACGGATCGAGGGTCTCGATAACCCATCCGTAGAGTGGCATTTGTCCAACCGGTAACGAATACGGATTCACTTTTCCAGGTGCAAACTGCTGCACTCCCTCGGGTGCATATGACGAGGAGGCTAAGAATATCAAGGCAGGATTGCCTGATGAACCAGCGTCTTTGCTCTTCGTGTTCAATGCCGCACTCGTCCTTGTCGTCATGCTTGAAACATAAAATCCACGATCTCGGAACGGGAAACCACCCTTGAGCACAGTAAACTCGGTTCGAGCACCAGCACCATATTCCTCGAGGACCGCACTCGCCCCACCGTCAAACCAGGTGTCCCACTGTCGACGAGATCCGGCACATGTGATCGCGCTTGCCACATCTTCGGCCGAAACGCCTTGCAGGACCTTGGCACATCGGTGCACAGGAAGCGTGCTGGAGAAAGCAGGCTCGCTTCGGCGAGTCACGGTCAACCCGGCCTTGGTGTTCACAGGTGTCCAGCCATCGGCCGTCGGAATTGTATCAGGCGTCGCGTTGGCTGCATGCTGGCGTACCAAAAACTTGAGGGCATCCAGAGACGAAGCCATAGGTGGTTGAGGAGATACGGTTGGCGCGGCCGATACCATAGGTGTATTGGTGACCAGTCGAAGGAGAGTGGAAGGTTGAGCCACGGACGTCACGACCGTCTCGACCCCGCTTTGTACATCCGGAGCACTAAGCCCGAGCACAGTGGTGGTAGGAGTAGAGGGCTCTTCGGGAGGGTTTGCGCTCGCCACGCTGCCTGCAGGCGCCCACATCTTTCCGAGACCTCCCATGCCGAGGCCGAGGGTGCCCATGCCCAATCCCCAGCCCATCTTGAAGCTGCTTCCAGTAGTTGCTTCAGCCTCGGCATCTGTCCCGGTTCCCTCCGTGGCACCGGTGTCGACCGTGTTCATCGTATCTTTTCGAGCGCGTCGAGTCCAGACGACCGGTGGTTCGTCCAACGGTACTCTGGCAGGTTTGACCCGCTTCGCTCGAGCAAGCGCCTTGGCCTCTGCTTCTGCCAATTCTTCCACATCCACCTTGACCCTCGCTCCATTGACGATCAGTGTCGGTGGCCTAGGCGTAGCGGGAACAGTCAAACTCGTCGGCGATCGTTCAGGTATGGGACGAGCGTCCGAACCCGTTCGAAGTCTGAGCAATTCGTCTCGTGCCGTTCGGATGATGGGAGAAGGAGTTTCGGGTGAACTTTCTTCTCCAGACTCGCCCTTGTCCTTAAGAATATCTCTGCCTGTGCTTCCGACCACGCCGCTTCCCTTTCGAGCAACAACACTGATACGTTCATCCCATCCCGGTTCAATAGCATGTTCGATAGTCACCCAGAGACCTCCGCCACCCCGCGCAAGCCGATGCCGTCGGAGTGCACGAACAGACGACGGAGGCGGATCGACAACAAGCTCAAGCGGAGACCAAGTATCAGGGTCGATTCGCAATTCGAGTTCAATAGGTGGGAGAGGAGCACTTTGATCAGGTCTATTCATATTGGTGATCGTGGTATTGCTATTATTCGCCGACTCCAAGCTCGGAAACGCAATCCCCTGGTTGGACGAGACAGAAGTCGATGAAGGAGCCAAGGACGTACGCGAAATCGAGTCGGGCGAACTAGACAGAGTAGTCGACATCGACAGCGGCGAACTCCGTCGACGATTGGATCCAGGAATAAGCGTCGCGACACTCGCGCCCAACTCGTCTGGCTCTTCCTCGCCAGTCGTCGTCTCGTCCTCGCGCGATTCATTTCGAAGACTGCTCGCGATCGTAGCCCTCCGCCCTCCGGTTTTGGCCTTGTCCTTGGTGTCGTCCACACTCCCCACCCGCTCACTCTTTTCGTATTCGACCCTCCACACACCCCGCTCATGCTCGTACCGAACCCGCGTCTTCCTTGCCCCGCTCAGCCGGCTCACAACGGGCGGAGCCCCACCTCCCCGGATGACCATCTCTCCAATCCCAGCAAGCGTAGCGACCATACTCGCCGCGCCCGTCTTGGTCCGCGACTGTTCGAGCAACGTCAACAGCGTCGTCGTTGGCGAAAGTGCTTCGATCGCAAACCCGTGCAAATCAACGTGCGTACGAATCGTGGGCAGTTCAGGTAGTGGTAGGGCCGGGAACAACGTCGAATCGGTCGTCGAAAACGAGAATACGTGGGCCGCTGTGGGGGATTTGTAAGACGTTTTGAGAAGGATCGTGTCTCTGGGGCTAAATGAATAATACCAATCCCGATTAGTCAGATGGTCCGTAAGAGCCAATGAGAAACCAGACGTACTTGACTGGCCACGCTGCTCTTTGCTTGACCCACCACAGCTCCGTGAGCTCGTTTACGTCCTCGATAAGCTTGACATCTTCGATTCCCTTTTCCCAAACACTCCTCGCGGGCTCACAGCCCAACGCCCCCAACAGATCCCACACCCCTACACCCACAAACGTTGCCTCTGCCCGATATACCACCAGTGTGGGGTCGATCGAATCCAGTTGCGTAACAGTAACACCTCGGGATTCCAGCAGTGGCTTCCACTTTTGGTCAGGCTCTTGGAGAAGGGCTGTAAAATAAGTGTACGACCGCCGGATAAGCGTTTGGATGGCTTTTTGGTGCGAGGACGGTCGGAGGGTCGTGTTCGGGGTGAGTCGGGAGCTGCTGGATATGCTCGTGGTTCGTGATTGCGTGGTCGCAGTGGTGATCGTGGCCGAGGTGATGCTTCCCGGTCGACCCGTTGCAATTCCGTTGGCCGTTTTGGTTGTTGTGGCTGGGAACGCAGAGAGAATCTCCGCGTTGGTCTTGGGTGCAAAGCCTGGTCCAGTTTCAGGCCTTGGCGCAGCTCGTGCAAGCGAAATGGCGTGTGGTGCTCCATTGACTCGAAGAGATCCCCGCGACCCGCCACCGAGCTCGACCACAAATCGGACCTTGAGAGCACTGGCACTATGCGCAGGAACAGGCGTATGAGCCACTCGGATAATCGTCCTATCCTTCTCTCCGCCGCTCCCCGAACGTGAAGCGTGCACGACCCACGGAAGACTCGCTACTTTATCGCTCGCGGCTCGCGTCGAGATCTGGACTTCCCATGCATGCGTCGGGGCCAGCCACACTTCAACTTCATAGGCGCCAGAACCGGACGGATGGTCGTCTTCAGGCACGATGGTGTAATCGAGTCGTAAAGCCGCGCGACCAGGATCGTACGATGAGCCGTCGATCACAGCCCGTGAACCCCATCGGTGCAAAAGTGGAGCGCGAGGGGCGCGTTGGGCAGCAACATTGTAGAGTGCAGGCAAGAGTGATGCCAGAGCAGTGCTGGGCGAGGAAGACGATAATGGCCAGGCGTTTCGTAGATCGTGTTGCCAATAGAGAGTGATACGAGTGGATTTTGCAGGCGGAGTCGGGAGTTGTATGTACCATGCAAGCACTATGCGCCAAAAGTTTAGAGATAGCCTCGGCATTGATCAAGTTGCCGGTCCAGGGGCGGGACTTACGATGGACGTGAGAGCGAACCGAGGGCGGGGAGGGTCGCAGGAACGCCGGCTCGTCAGCTGAGCGAGGCAAAGACGTGGCGACATCTACCAGCGCGTTATCCTCGTGTACTGTTCGCGAGATTGTAATTGCGTCTCGGGAACTGTCACCGGTCAATGTCAACGACTCTAAAATCAACAACAGTACTCACTTTGCTGGCCATCCAAGCACATAGTCCGTCTTGCTCACACGTGTGTTCGAATCGACAACTTCGAGCACCTGCGCCTTGTCCACCATTCCATCCCACTCTTTCCTCAGCTCTGGCGATCCAAACACTGCTCTCCAGTCGTCCACATCAGGTATACCAGCTTCCTCGTCTCCCTCTATGTCTTGCACGACCCGCAACACAGCTCCTTTCTTGTGTACCGACGCCGGACCAGTACCTGCGACTCGGACCCATCCACTGGTCGCCCCCGCCAACGTCTTCAGTGTTGCTGATGCATCGTCGAGAGCCGTCGCCCACAGCTCGTGCAGTCTGTCGTGCGTCAGCCGTGAGCCATCGACGGACCCCAACGGACTCACCTCGCCCCATCGGACATGACGGGAGTGACAAGCGCGAGAGCCAGACGTCACATGAGCCAGACTTTCAAAGCTTATCAAATTGCACCGCCACTGATCCAGACCCCTCGTTCTGAACATGACCACCGTACCCCAGCTCTTGCCCTTCCACATCGAACACGACGGCTCTGCGCCAGTCGACACCTACTTTCATGTCGGACAAGACGAAAACGGAAACAAGACTGCTGCTTTTAGAGGGCGAGAGATGTACGGCCTAGACTTGGCTCTTCCAGAGGGGTATTTGGGCGTCATCCTGCGAACGGGAGAAGACGACAAGACAGAGCCCAAGAAGAAAAGTCACGCTATAGACGTTGATGGGGAAGATGACGCGTCTGGGACGCGACTCGGACCTGGAGAGTCGTTTGAGAAGATCAGGATATGGCGAGCAGATGCGCCTGTCGACGTCAAGCTGGACGAGTATGCACGCGCGATGAATGAGTGGACTAGGATGGCATCACTCGTGAGTCAAAGGGTCCTCATTCTTTCTGTGTCGCTGGCTCTATGCGTGTCGATTTTGAATGGTCTGCCCTCCAGAGCGTTTACTGACTCGGCTTACTACGGGGGTTTGCAGGTACACTCAGTAGACGAAGACGAGTGCGAGGATCAAAAATAGACAAAACAATCTATATCTGAATATGCCAATTCGGCCCTCCACCGCTGCCTGGTACGTTCAAAGCGAGAGCGGAACCCAGGGTTTTGCTTCTTGAGCCTGTCTAGCCACATTGTTGGCGTATCAATGTACCGTTTTCTAGTTCTTCTATGAGCCATAATCGTATCACCCATGACGTTTGAAATTTTACAATGTTCTGGCCGTTTGCTGCCGAATCAGCCCGCTTCAATTGCATAGACCGCACCCAAGAGAAAGACAAGTCATGCGGCGTGAGATGAGATATTCGCAACACAACATGTTTACGTCACGAATGCATACACACGATACAGCCTGTCATACAATTTACTACCCAAATAGAATAAAATACACTAAACAAAGCCGCCCTGCGAACCGTGGTCAGAAAATAGAAACGATATATAGGACAAAGCTGTGATACGACTATGTGAAGCTTTCACGATTGTTGGGCTAATTCTATCTCTCTGAGAAGTGCTTCGCCCTTTAGTTGACCTTGAGCCCCTAATGACTGTTGAGGACGATTAACTAATCGACCGAACAGCCGTTTTTATCGCTGACTGATACCCGGCCTCTTAGGGCAGTTCTGATATATTATCTATAGTCGCTTGTATGCCGCTTTCATCAGTATAGCATGTATAGCAGTATTGCTTGTAGGCTGTCCGCATATATTCCATATCTACTGTACATTGCCTCTATGGACACTGCTACTTGTATATAAACTGTAGTACATGAGTCTTGTACTGTACTGGTCTCTGCTAAAAATCTTATCTATTTACCGGGTAGATACAAGTCTTCCTATGTCACGACTAGTCTCAAGTAAAAATCACAATATGAAGAATCAAGACGACAGGAGGTCAAGTTCTTGAGAGAATCTCTTCGAACTTGACCCTGTTTATATATATTCAGAGAACACAGGCGAGAATACACATATGCAAACTACAATTGGTCTTTGGATATGAAATGATAGATGCGTCAGCGCTTACAAATATTCCAGAAAGTTCCATGAGTCACATGACATGTAAACTATAAAAAAAATATAAAAGAAAATGTCATAAATCGTTATCTATGTCTACGAGTCCTGTTGGCTCGTGACACTACCCCCTCCTCAAGGTCTGGATGACGGAGTGCTTTCGGATTATCTCGGTGGAACTTGCGCACAGCTCCCATAGCTGTATCCAAATGTTCTAAAGGTTCCCATGTATTGGACTCCGGTCCGTAGCCCTTCCAGTGGACCAGGTACTGTACTTGGTTACAGCGTTTTTGTGAGTCCAGAATTTTTTCGACCTCGTATTCCTCTTCTCCTTCGGGAGTAATTGCGGCAGGAGTTTGCGGTGGTTCACGTCTGAACGGGTCTTCCTTTTTGAGGGATAACAGGGATGTGTGGAACACTGGGTGAACTTTGAGCGTATGTGGTAGCTCCAATTTGAACGCGTGAGTCCCTTCCTTCTTTACAACTTTATACGGTCCGATCTTCTTTGCAGATAGTTTAGCCACAGGTCGTTTGGTTCGGATATTGCGTGCATCCAACCATACTTTATCCCCAACCTTGATGTCTTCTGGCAGACGATGTTTGAGATCATAGTAGTGTTTTATTTTCTCGTTTGCCAGCGTGACCGATGCTTGAAGTTCCTCCATGCGTAGTTTCAGTTGATTTGCTCTTTCATCAGCATGTGGTACTGCCTCGTCTGCCTGTTGACCTACTGAAAACCGCGGGTGGAAACCATAGCAAGCAAAGAACGGTGTTTGATTAGTGGATGCATTGACACTGTTATTGTATGCAAATTCTGCCATAGGTAGTATCCCAACCCAATCGTCCTGTTTATATGCAACATAGTGACAAAGGTATGTTTCAACGACTTGGTTAAGGCGTTCCGCTAAACCATCGGTTTGAGGACAAAAAGCTGTAGACAGAGATGGCTTGATATCGAGCCTTTTATACAGTTGTTTTAGGAAGGTTGAGTTGAATTGAGGTCCGCGGTCCGAGATGGTTTTAGATGGAAGGCCATGTAACTTCCATACGTATGTCACAAAGAGGTTAGCGACGTCGACGGCTGAAGCCCGAGAGGTTGTGGGGATAAAGTGCACCATACGCGACATTTGGTTGACGACCGTGAGTATAGCATCAAAGCCTTCTGATTCGGGGAGACCAGTAATAAGGTCATAGTTGATGTGGTCCCATGGGCACGAAGGAAGTTCGATTGGATTGAGGAGGCCGGGTGGGAGTTGGTTCGAATGTTTATTACGGATGCAGGATTCACAGTTGGATACATAAGCTGTCACCGTTTTCTTGAGAGATTTCCAATAATATTTCCGGTTGACTAACTCTAATGTCCTGAATTGCCCTGGGTGCCCTGCAGCCATATTGTCATGACGACTTGCAAGTATATCTTTGCGAATTGAGTCGTCATTTGGTACATAGATTTTGTTTTTGAACATAAGGAGTCTGTTTTCCCAGGACCAGTTTTTAACCTTATCATTCTTTTGAAGAGCCTCTATGATATGATTTAACCGCTCGTCTTGTAGATATGCGTTGCGAATGCGGTCATCGAGGACTTCGTCAGGCTCAATGGAGGCGATGAAAGGTTAGGGTCGAGTAATGCTCGGCTCTCACCCCCTCCTAAGGGCCGGTGTTCATCTTTCCTCGACAAGATATCTGCTTTGCCATTTGTCTTGCCGGGGCGATACTTCAATTGGAAATTAAATTCTGATAAGAAGCCAGCCCAACAAGCTAAGCGGCCTCTCAGATCTTTTGAAGCCTTAAAAGGCTCAAGATTTTTGTGGTCCGTGATGATCTGGACCGGTAAGGAAGTCCCTTCAAGCAGATGGCGCCATTCCTTGAGAGCTTTAACAATTGCTAGAAGTTCCTTGTGGTAAATGTCGTAGTTACGTTCGGCGGGAGTCATGGCCTTGGACAGGAACGCAACAGGGTGGAGATGGCCATCCTCTGAGAATTGTGATAAAATCGCACCGGTTGCGAAGTTGGATGCGTCGCATTCTAGAAAGAATTGTTTTGAAACGTCGGGGATAATCAAGACAGGTGCCAAACGTAATGCTTCCTTAAGTTGTTCAAAAGCGCGAACTGATTCATCTGTCCATTCCCAAGGCTGATTTTTCCTAGTTAAATTAAACAATGGCACAGCAATTCGCGAATAGTCCTTGATAAAAGTTCGGAAGAAGTTACAGAATCCAACAAACTCTTGAACTTGGACCACTTTGGAGGGGACCGACCAGTCAATGGCTTTAACAACTTTAGCAGGGTCAACTCGGATGCCTTCTGGGGATACAATAAGTCCCAGGTAGTCAATTTCTTTGACGCTAAAGAAACATTTTGCCAAGTTGCAATATAGATTATGCCTTTGTAATTGAGATAGCACTTCTCTAACGTGTTTTTCGTGGTCGGCCTCATCTTTCGAGAAAACTAGTATGTTGTCTAGATAAATGATAACATAAACATCCAAAATATTGCGGAAAATATTTTTCATGAAGTGTTGAAAGGTGGCAGGGGCGTTGGTAAGGCCAAAAGGCATAACGAGATACTCGAAGAGGCCGTAATGGGTTTTAAACGCGGTCTTCCACTCGTCACCCTCCTTGATGCGCACTAAATTGTATCCCCACTTGAGATCGAATTTTGAAAAGATCTTTGCACCGCGTAATTTCTCTATCAGATCGTTGCTTCTAGGTAAAGGGTATACGTTTTTTACAGTCATGTCGTTCAATTTCCGGTAGTCTATACACATCCTTAGGCTTCCGTTTTTCTTTTTGACAAATATGACAGGGGAAGCCATCGGGGACTTGGAGGGACGGATAAGGCCCGCCTCAAGTTGCTTGGAAACTGTTTTGCGTAACTCTTCATCTTCCCTTGGCCCAAGGCTGTATATTGGGCCGTGACGCGGTACTGCGTCAGGTTTTAGGGTTATCTCGCAATCATATGGTCGATGTGGGGGTAAGGGAGATATCTCTTCTTCTGTAAATATTTTAGAGAATTCAGAATATTTTGTAGGGAGTTCGGAAGTAGCAGCAATTTCAAGGTCCGGTTCCCCACTTTTAACAATAGGGGAGATATTAAGACAATGTTCAGAACAATAACGTGAAGAAAAAACAAGTGATTTTTTGTCCCAGTCGATGGCTGGGTTGTGGCGTTTAAGCCAGGACATTCCCAAGACTATATCATGATTGCCGACGTTGACTACATAGGCATCTACCTCCTCTTCGTGGTCGAAAATTTTGAGGTTAATGCTACAATAGTGTTTGACTCGTCCAGAATTGATTTCTCTACCGTCAATGACTTTGAGGCGGCGGGGTTTGTCCAGCTTCTTTTTAAATAATTGGAAATCTTGAACTATTTTTTCGCTAATAAAAATGGAAGATGCTCCAGAGTCTATCATGGCCCATCCTTGGAAAGGCTTTCCTTGGATTGCCGAACGTTTTTCTAGGGGGTTTTCACACGGCTGCGCACGGAAGAACAAGAGGAATTGAGATTCATTGGTAAGCGACATAATTTCCATATCTGATTCTACATGTGTGGCAGCTGAGAAATTGTCCATATTTTTTAACATTTCGCCCAAAACTGACCCCCTAGCCAGGTTCAGGCGCCGTCTTTTACCAACTCATCGTCCGAGTCTGTCATGAGCCGCGCACATGACCTCTATCTTTTTCTCGTGGCTTACACGCTGTATAAGCCACTCACTTCTTTTCTTCCTCTTAGTAAGGCTGATTGGCGTATTAACTAAGCCTCTACATGGATGCTTACTGATCAAAGCTATCTTTAGCACGCACCACATGGATGCTTACTGATCAAGGCTATTTGTAGTACGCTTACAGTCTTCTTGGACTATTCTTAGCTACACTCTACTTTTAGACACACATTCTTTTAGAAACACGTACTATCTTTAGCTCATGTATTCTTGGAACTGTACGCACAGACCATGTACCCATGAGTATAAATACTCGGTGTGCAAGCTGCTCCAGGACCAGCTTGCTCTACCTCGTCGATCTCCCCTCAAGGGTGATAACTACTAAGAGATATATAAGACTTACACACTTAAGACTCAACTATTGGTACTAGGTCCTATTAACTTAGGTACTTAGTAATATACTGCAAGCCACGAGTCAATCACAGTCTCTTCAAGAGACGGGTGCCTTCGACGTCCTACTCGCTAGACGAGCAGAGGACTACAATCCTAAGTCCAAGAGGCTCGACACCCTACACAGGGCTGTCGTCAACGCTTCGACACTAAACTACATCTACGAACAGCCACAGGAGGCTGCCACGCATCAGGCTAAGATCCGACGCCGACGTCGTCGTATCCAGAACAGAAAGTAAACACCCTTAGAAACAAGGGTTGTGACAGAGTCTGGTTCCTTTACCTCCTCAATCTTTGCTTTGTATCCAGAAATAGGTTTTGAAGGGCAATCCCGAGCCATGTGGCCCTGTCCTTGACAACGCAAGCAGGTTATTCCCCCCGTCCTTTTTTCACCGTCCAATTCCATGGGGCCCGGTCCTTTTCCTTTTGCAAGGGCTGGGGGTGGAGGAGGGACACGGGATGCGCCCAAAGTTGGTCGGTCATCTTTTTTCAACGCCGGGAAAGGGACTTGTACTGTGGAGCTCTGGCCGATCCATTTGACATTTGGGACTACTTGTCCCCTAGAATTAGAGATGTCGTGCCAGAGGCCGTCTGCCAGAAAAATACGGAATTCTTGCTCCACCTCCGTCAAAATTCCGGCATGCCAGAGCAGGAGACGGAGCAGGAATCAGTTTGGGGTGCCAGTTTCCGGCCAGGAAACCGTCTATTCTGGCACCCTGCAGGAATCCGGCAGTTCCTGTGACTGGCAGCTGCGAAGCAAATTTCTAAACCCACCGCAACACAAATCTAAATACATAGAAAAATGCGCATAAATCGCCGCTTTCGAATGGTATAATACACTTATGGTAAGGAAAATGTCTCGGGTCAATCGCTAGCCAAATACATCCAGGAAATAATCAGGGGTAAGCGGCCATGTAGACACTTTGGTAGGGTTGGCCAATTAGCATTCATATGTATATAAATCGATGCGCACAAGCCAGGCGAGTCTAATGGTACCACCTGCTAAGGCACCAGCGCTCCCTATGTGAAGATATAAGTGAAATAGGGGGGGAAACCCCTGATCAGCGCCACAAGCACTAGTGAATCTAGCCGTGTAAACCTTGCTCCCCTGGTTTCTATGGATGCGAACCATAGAGGAGATGCTATATACAAAAAATCAGCTAATTTGAAGCAGTATTAGTGGGTGAAACACATGGTAGAAGCCCCCTGAGAGCAAGAAACTGTACTCAGCGCATTCCCAGCCTTGGACACTCATTTTGAGCTTAATCGCATGAGACAGCTCAACTCAGCGACCCAAATTACCCCTTTTCGCATGGCTACAGTGTCCAGTTATGTTGGGTAAAATGTCTCAGAGCTATACTGGGTCTGTTTCAGCAGTTTGTGTGCAGCATTTGCCTGCACCACAGTCAGTGAACCATATTCCGCCCCCTCTAATGATTAGATACATATACTGATAAGGGTTAATAATAGCCAGAAATCGATTCGCAGCATTAGAAATGGCTGATTTTGCCTCCTTGAATGAGAAGCATGGTGAGCGCATGTGGGGGATTATTTCTGTCACAAAGATGGCGCTGCGCTGCGCTTGATTGATTTTTTGAGCATATACTTCCTAATATGGATCGGCTCCTGAGAATTATGCACATTTTATGAGCTACGAACCAACTGTTTGTGGTGAGTTTGGAGGGGGGTCAATCTTCAGTCACCCCTTTCTGGAGCGTTAAAACACCCGCGATTCCGTCCCTGCGCATATCTATGAAGCGTGTTATACACCATTCGATAGCTACAGGCAGCGCGCACATTTTGAGCTGTACAACATCTTGTTTGGAGGACTTTTGGCAAATGTCAGTAGCAGGAGCTCCTCCACTCCTGCAGTTCCTGCAACCCTGACGGAATTCCGCCCGGAATCTGGCTTCTGGCAGCCGGAGACGGAGCCGGAGCAGGAATCAAAAATTTCCGCCAGAATCCGCCTGCAGGAGACAGTCTCCTGCAAAATTCTGGCACGACATCTCTACCTAGAATTGCGGCCTATCGACTCAATCTTTCCTTTTACGGCGCGTCCGTCCGTGCCGATCATGTAAACGGCGTCGCCGGAAGACAATTTTTCACGAGCCAGGGCAGCGGCGGCGGTACGATTGTTGGATGAGGAAGAATTTTTATTTTCAAAAATGGACCGACCCGCAAATTGCTCTAGATGCTGGTCGATGAGGAGAGCGCGATCGACAACCATTTGACCAGTAGTAGCGTTATCTTTGACATCAAATAATTGCGATAACATGGCCATCTTGATTTTGTCCTTGAGGCCTTCATAAAACATGTCGCGTAGAGCCAAGTCGTCATAGTTGACATATGCAGCCAAGGATTGAAACTCTGTAACATAATCTTGGACTGATGACTTCTGCTTAAGAGATTTCAGCTTTTTGAGTGCCTTTGTGGCTCAATCGATTTCTCCAAATCGTTTTTCAAATTCTGCCCAAAACAGGTTAACGTTATGTAGCCATGGTACTGCTTGTTGAAGGACGTCGTGCTCCATATGAGGTTCAATCCATTCTGAGGCCTTGCCATCTAGATATGAGATGATAAAGGCAATTTTGTCATCGTCAGATATTCCTGGATAGGTAGCGCGCAAGTACTGCGTGATCGCGACCTTGAACGTGGTGGACTTGTCTTTTTTACCATCAAACTTGTCCGGTTTGGCTAGTTTGACTCGAACAGTTGGAGCAGTTGGTTGGGCTACACGGGTAGGTTGGACTGGTGGTATTGAAGCAACAGGTGGCGGGGGCGGTTGGCAATTTGTACCCGTTAATTGAGGGCGTTGGGTAGACGGAATTGCCTGGATCTAGTCAAAAATAGCTTGGAGATCCGTGTGTAATCCGTTAAAATGGGCCATGTTGAAAGAATTGGCCTGCATATGATTTTCGATTTGAGTCATGCGCCCATTTATTTCGTCCCTCCACGACCGAAATTTGTTGATTAGGGTGTTTAATAAAATTAGGGGGTTGTCCGTCTCGGGTTGCACAGGCGCGACTGGTGTATTTTGCACAAATGTGTTGTCGCCCACTCCATGACCAAATTCAGTCAGACCCCCTCAAATGTGGTTGCAATGGATTCATAACAGGTGGATCAGGTACAGAGGATTCGGGAGGTGGCAGGACATAAGACAAATGCGATCCCCACTGAGACATGATTTATTCTGGGTACAAAAGGGGGAGTTCACTGGTTTGTTCAGGTTCTGGATTATTGTGGAGGATGTATAGACTTGTATAGCGGTCCGGAACGCCTGGGTGAAAGACGTCAAAGTAATAGTCTGCGATGACCTCGATGGTTTCGTGAGGGGAGTGATTATGGTGTGCGTGGTCGCGGGTAAAGACCAACTCGTCGTAAAATCCTCGTTGAGCTTCCCAAACGTGGTCCGCTCGTCGTTCAAGTGCTTGAATATATCCCTCACGCTCAATTGAGGCGATGGGGTTGCAGTAGAGAACAAGTTTGTAGAGAAATAAGACGGTTTCGAGTAGCTGGTTATACCACGACACTAAATGGAATGAATAGGGTGTTATGCCTCACGCCGGAGGACTTACTAGCTAGAATAAGTTTTGGGTGCTCTTGTAGCCGCCTGGTATACGCAAGAGAGGAAAGATGCAACGTATCCCACGTCGCTGGAAGAGAATAGGAAGATGACCTCCGTTACCCTACTACTTAAGGGCACAGGGTGACCCCACCTCGTGTCGAAGGACGAGATTGGTTATCCGAAGCTTGTTCGTGTGTGCAGGAGCCTAATTCTTACGAGCTGCCACGGCCTAGGCCCAGGAAGTGCTCAAATAAGGTTCGGTATGCAGGGACACGATAGGGCAACGACCAACGTATCTGTGGATGGGTGGAGTAGGATTTTTGGAAAGCAAATGGGTTTATTAGCTTGAGTTAACGCACACAGCGTATGATACAATGAACTGGGGGTGGTTGGCGACAACAAGCCGGTTACCTGCAGTTCCTAAGAACTTGACCTAGTGTCACGACTAGTCTCAAGTAAAAATCACAATATGAAGAATCAAGACGACAGGAGGTCAAGTTCTTGAGAGAATCTCTTCGAACTTGACCCTGTTTATATATATTCAGAGAACACAGGCGAGAATACACATATGCAAACTACAATTGGTCTTTGGATATGAAATGATAGACGCGTCAGCGCTCACAAATATTCCAGAAAGTTCCATGAGTCACATGACATGTAAACTATAAAAAAAAATATAAAAGAAAATGTCATAAATCGTTATCTATGTCTACAAGTCCTGTTGGCTCGTGACATCCTAAGCTTGAAGAAGCTAAGGGATCAAACTGATTGATTCCCATTACAACAATGACCCATAGGTAAGGGCAGGTTTTTGCATGGTACGAAGCATGTGAAAATGTCAAGGACCAAGCACCATTTTCATATCAACAAGCACTGTGACTCCAAGCAATTCAGATTCTTTGTAGCAACGTTGCCTATTATAATTCAAAGCAAGAGCAGATTTTTGTCACAACCCTTGTTTCTAAGGGTGTTTACTTTCTATTCTGGATGTGACAGCGTTGGCGTCAGATCTTAGCCTGATGTGTGGCAGCCTCCTGTGGCTGTTTGTAGATGTAGCATCAGCAGAAAGAACCTGGGGTCCCAAGCACTTTAAGGGGGTTTGAGAAAAGTGGGTGTTGCGCTGAGGGCTTGGGACTAAGCACCCTAATTTTGCCTAATTTTATCCACCCTTCCTGGGTCCTGTGGACTCAAAACAGGTTTCAACCAAATGGGGAAGGTTTTGAGTGGTCAAAATCCTCCCCTCCTGCCTTATATGGGAATTCTTATGCCAAGAGTTGCCTTTTTGAGTACTTCTATATATGGACACAGAAATAATAGAGTTTTTGTTATTTTCTCCCAAATCTTTTTCTGTTTTAGGACATGTCCCAAAAAGGTAACTCTTGGCATGAGAATTCCCATATAAGGCAGGAGGGGAGGATTTTGACCACTCAAAACCTTCCCAATTTGGTTGAAACTTGTTTTGACTTCACAGGACCCATGTGACGCTTATGCACCCTGTCTAGACCCTTCACTGAGCGCCTGGCGCTTAAGCCCTTATCAAAGCGCCAACATAGATTTACTCTCAGTGATGTGGACAGAAGCGGATGGGCAGACTAGTGATGTGGCACCATTGTATCCATCGTACCATAATAACCAAGCAATCACACCGTTTCTATGATACAATGCGTCAGGAAAAAGGTGCCAGGCAAATATGGGCAAATTACACCCAATTTGCCCATTTGCCCGGTTTGCTTTCCCCCAGCGGAAACACGCCGTTATTTACCCCGGTTTACCTAGTTTGCCCTGGGTAAACGGGGTAAATTTGCTGCTATTACACAGCCCAGGCGGTTACATGATGTAACCGACCCGGTTTGCCGAACCGGGGCAAATTTGCCCCGGGGCTTTTTCCTGACGTGGTCCCATAGCTGCAAGTATGACTCGAGTGTTACAGGTATGACTCGAGTGTTACAGGTATGACTCAAGGGTTACGGGTATGACTCACACCAACTTGTGATTGGTTGTTTTAAGTATGACTCACCTTGTAACCATCCGAGTCATCCTGTTGTTAGATACTATTCTTAGATATGACTCATGCTGAGTTATGATTGGTCTGTTTGCTTGTAGCACCGCCTCCCCTGTAAAGTATAAATATGCTCCTGCTGGAGCCTTGCAATAGCATCCCTTACTTTTATCATCCATTTAACCACACACTGTGATTAGCCTCAGAGATCCTCTTTAGCATAGCCAGTAGATCTGCGCATGCACCTATAAGCAACTTAAGACCTTACTGACATAAGCCTTAACCCGCTCATCCATTGCAGCGTCACTAGTTAGTGTAAGTCCCAACATACACCAGGTAGCACTATTTCATAGCACGCCCTTGCGTGAGGGCTCGGCCAAACCCCAAAAATCTAGCTAGCGCAAAGTAGCTCCAACTGTCTAAGTATGCTTTTTAGCACTCAGGAGGAGCCAAGTAGCATGCGCTACCAGCGCTACCAGGATCTCGTAGGCGCTAAAAATCATACTTAGACGCCGGGCTTCTAGTGTGTGCTAATCAGATTTTTGGGTTTTGGCTGAGGGTTCCTTAGTCAGAAGTTATGCTTGAGCACTTTGGTGTACCGACGCTATCCTGCTTTGTTAATTGGGGACTTTGCTGGTCTAGTCCACTGGTTGTCAACGTATTAGAGTAACCAGAAATCAATAACGACATTCGCTATCGCTCAGGATAGTGGCTTGCTCGTGAGATACCTCTTGCGCGTAACATGGTTCCCAGCGTGTCAGGATGCTCATCCCCAAGTTTCTTCTTGCATACATTGGCTAAATGAAGCTGCTCACGTCGCTCCAGTCCAAGCTGGACCGGTTTGGTACGTACTTAAGTGGGATGCATCAATGCTTACGCTAAACACTTCATGTATAACGTCAGGAAAACTGGAATTTTCATTAACAATGGCAAGTGTAATTGCACCTAATTAAGATAATCAACCTAAACTCAGCCAAATCGTTCAAACCCATGTAAAGAAGCAGCTCAGCTGCCTGGAAACACTTGAGGCTTGGTATCTTAGCCCCATTAACCACTGCACAGTCTGATTAGGTAGCATATATGCTGAAGCTGGCAGGTCACATGTCCCATAAATCGAGTGAATCGACATAAATTGACATAAATTAAGCGCCTTGAATCTCAGTTGAAAAGAATTAGTGTTAATGAAACAGGGGGGGTGGCAAATCCCCTAAATCCATTAATTGAGCATAATTTGAGTCAGTTAGGCTCAATTTGTATGCCATGTTTTTCCTGACAAATATATAGGTCTTCGTGCTGTTATGGTTGAAGATAATCTTGAGATTGTTGACGTATCTGAGATGGGTGGCTTGCCCACGTCTACGGATCCAATCCTGTTTGCTGTTGCTAAACCGCGGCCAGTTGGTTGTCCTGGAAGAGGGCCACCTAAGGTTACAATCTTGAGGACGAATCGACTATGACTGCGGACAAATTCAATGAGTTTAGGGTAAGTGTTAGCTTTTAGGTTGTAGACAGTATTGATAACATATGCTCTCGCTCCTAGAAACTCTGTCGACTAATTGCTCAGCACACACCCTCGGTTAACATGACCCGGGCGGCATCATTTCAGAAAGAGGCTGTTGAACTCTGCATCCGAAAGGTAACCACACATAACAGTCGTAATTTCTATTGACCTTCTGTTATAGTTCCTCAAGCTTCAGCCTCATTTTGAAGCGTACAAGCCACATGGTTATTGGATACTCTTTGCGATGTATTCGACCATCCTTCGAGGATCCTCCAACCGGATTCGACAGAAGGCGAACAAGGCAAAGGGGCTCCAACAAGAAGTCGAAAAACTCCTTGCATCGGGTGATCTACCATCTGAGCCAATCAAGAAGCCACGCAAACCTCGTGGGCGGCCACGCAAGGCAAAGATTCCGGTCGGTGACGAAGCCCCTCTTGACACTTTACCCGTAGCTCTCGAGCCGTCTCCCCCACCGCCTGCCCAATCCCCACTACCCGCAGACGACAATCAAGGCGAGTTTATTGATATCTATGTCGACGACGCCAAAGTAGATACCACAATGCATGAAGCAGTTCGGAGTTTCTGTGGGATGAGAATCGATGGAGTAGAGCCAATGGATCAATGTAAGTCGGATACATACGCATATATATGCGGCTCTTAACACACTATTTTACATACAGATGACGATGATGTCGAAGACGGCGGTTCGTTCGACATTGCAGAGGTGAACAAGCCTCTTGCAGGCTTTGGTGACTCAGCCCCCGCTGCTCTGGCCGCTACTACCGCTCCCACCACTCCAGCCATTGGCCCTGCTCCCGCTGGTCCTGCCACTCCTGCTTCCCTTGCTGGTACCGCTTTAATTAGCATCTCTACCTCCGCAAGCCCTGGTACTATCGATCCCTCATCTGCCGCACCGGTTCCACCCGCTTTAATAGCTGCACCCGTCGCACCGGCTACGCCGATCGTACCTGTTGTGCACCGTCCACCCGCTGCTCCCGCTACTTTTACTGCCCCCAACGCTATCGCTACCCCTTTATCTACCATTGCGCCTGCCACGCCTGTGGAACCTCTCGCTTCTGTCGAGTCTGCGGCGCATGCGGTGCCTGCTGCTCCTGCCCCGCCTGTTGCTCCATCTATCACTCCTGCCTCGTCTATTGCCCGTCCCCTGGGTATCCCTCCCGTCAAGTCCGTTCGCCCTGCCATATCCGTTGCACCTGCTGCACCTCTTCGCGATGCCCCGCACGCTGGTCCCACGATGCCTGTTGTCCCCACCCCATCGGTCACCCATGCTGCCGCCACCAACCCAACCGCCATCATGAGCCCGGAGCCGGAGCACATCATATGGCATGGCCTAGTCATCCCGTACAGCGAGCTCCCTAAAATCCGTGAGGCAGCTCGCCGCAAGGCACAAGGTCTTGCAGTGCGATCAGCCCCTCTCTATAGCGGCTTGGTTGATAGGTTGGCCAATGACCCGTCTTATGACCCGTCCTCCGAGCCCGACCCTCTGGCTCCAACTGGTGAGGATGACCCTATTAACGCTGATGGCCGTGTAGGTCGTGGCGGTCGAGGTGGTCGCGGCAGTCGAGGCAGCCGCGGCAGCCGTGGTGGCAAGCGTGGCAAGACTCGCATCACCTCCCCAAGTGCCACTGCAGAAACCCAGGCCGGTCCTGAGATTGAAACCGACATCTCGCCTTCGGAAGCGGTGAATGGGCACAAGGTCAGGCCCAAGATGCGACCAGTGCCGGAGCTTGAACCCAAACAGGATTCAGAACCTGGATTGAGTACTACAAGGGAGAACGGCGCGGGCGTCTGCGAAGAAGATCGAAGTGTACTCACCGTGGCCGACAAGGGAAAGGAGAAAGCGGCTGATACAACAGGTGTGGAAATGCGTACAAAGCCGACGGCCAAGAATCAGCCAAAGGTATGTAGTTATGTAACGAGAGACCGCCAGTACTGATGCGATGATCTGATGTAGAACAAAACTAGCGAACCTACTCGTCGCTCGACTCGCGACAAATAGGGTGTCGACGGCGGTGCTTATATGCGCGTCTGTGTGCTCTTACGCACGCACAGTTTATCTTTTCGTTTTGTTCTTGACCCCAATGTTGATTATACTTATGTCTCTACGAATACATGAGTTACGACCCTACTTTTAATGCGTGCGATGAACGGGAATATCTGCAGAATGTGCGCGTCAGTAGAAGGTATCAAGCAGCTGGAACGGACAAGCAAAAAGTCCAAGAGACGGACTCATGGAATATCCGATTTGTACGGGACTTTTGGCATATACTCCTTGGCCGTACTTCAGGTAATTCCGCAGGACTTCTGTGATAGCCGACTGCCGGACTTTTTTAGGCATTTACGGATTTTTTTCATTTTTTGATGCCCTGAATGGTTCTTCGGTCCCGCGTTAGACGTATCTCAAACAGGAACAAATTGAATTGCGTGACAGGACTTTATCATATTCCCCCGCACGGACTCAGGAGAAATCCGCGGGCTTCCTACAGTGGCACCCTGCTTCGGATCAAAGGCCAGTTGGCGGTGAATGGATGACGTCTCCTTTCTGTATCCGGGCGCGGTCCTTCGGGTCTTATTCCCGAGGGGCCAGAAACAAGGGTGCCACACTAGCGTGCTTGCGGTGGAAATTAGTGCCAAGATGAAGTCGCCGGCGTTGGATCGCCAACTTGCCTAATCGCTAACTACATTTATACATAGCCCGGAGTCTCAACCACTCCTCTCTTCCCTGAAAAAGACACATTGCACCAACCGCCCGCCCCATGGACATCTGATGCAGCTTCAAAGCCGCCGATATCCCGAGTTACCGATAATCCATCACCTTCACGCCCAGTGATCTGGTTGCTTTGTCGGCTTCTGCCGTTCATCAATGTCCTTGTGAACCCTGAATGGACAGCCCCGGGGTGGGGTTATAAACAGGCCGCCTTGATTAAACAACGAAGCACCTCCGCCGCTGTTCCCGCCCAAGACCAAAGATTGAGTTGAATCTCGCTCATGTTATACTGAGTAGCTATGGGCGTCTTTGCCTACTATAACACTGACACTGGCGGGATAGTCTATCATGTGACACCTGATTCGGATGCCGATTATGCGCCATCGACGATTCACTCAGAGACAGAGTCGAGCATCTCGGGAGAGACTATTCAGTCGGATGATTTGCCTGGTGAGCAATACCAGACCAGTTGGCTTGCCCATGTGTTCACATTTGCAATTGATGCCTACCTCGGGCAAAAAGGCTACTTTATTTTGCATCATGGCCGCCCACAGCCATCTATCGATGGCATTGCCAAGTGGTACCCGTCTGACAACATTCGGAGATACGTCGTTCGATACCTCATGATCAAGTCTGTTTTCGGTGGTGACTACGTTGACGCTGTGAAAGAGGCCCTTGCACCTATCGAGGGTCGATCGCGCCGAGCACTGGAACTTGGCACTAGGACTGGGACGTGGTGAGCATGTACAATCTACGTTCTATTTGTTCAAGTTTTTAATGATTTCTTGTCGTAACCGAAGGACACAAGCAATGGCGGTCGAATTTCCTCATGTCCATTTTTGTAGCGTGGACGTGATACCGATGATGCCCCATGTCCCAGTTTCAAACATCACGTTCGAGGTGTACGATTTTACGAAAGGGCTGCTACTAGAGGATAACTCTCAAGATGTGGTGTTTTTGAACATCATTCTCGAAATCGTAAGCGGCATTCCAGTCACCAACAGTACCATTCTTTGTGCTAATGAGGCTTAGGTTCTGGACTATCGGGCGGTCGTTCGTGAAGCCTATCGTGTACTGCGTCCGGGTGGCCTTATCTACATAGCCGACCACAATCCTCATTGCTGGGATGCCGAAGATATCACGAAACCGGCTGCGCGAACGAACCCTCACGCATATCGCTTTTACAGTGCCTTGCGGCAATGCGTATCAAGCATAGGTATTGACCCGGATACGTGCGATAAACTCCCACAGTGGCTAGCACCAGGCTCAGACCTTTGGGATCAAGGACAGCATGGCTTTCGTGATATACACTCGGATGTTCGGGTGATCCCTTGTTACCCGCACGATGGATATCCGTGCATAGACATGATTGATGCACGAATAGCGCCGTTTGTGAGGAACTTGACGGTCTCGTCGGGAAGAGATATGCGCGGCATCTTGAAGGACTTTCTTGCGGACGAAGAGGTAGAGAGTCTAGTTGGGAACTGGCTTGAAGAAATCCAACAGCCTGAAAATTGCTGTATGTTCAAAATGTACAGTATATATGCGACGAAACTTTAAGATTCGTACGGCGGATGCGTGGTTTTGCAAACCTATCAGGTTATTGAGGTTTTTCAAAAGCTGTAGATCGAAAATTAGATCCTGAGAAGTTGAAATTCGTATGTTAACGATAGTTCGAGAGCGAAAGCGACTTTCAGAAACTTGAGTAGGTAGCCGTAGTCACCTAATCCGCACGAGTGGCTTCATATCAATGACTCGCTAATACGATTGAATGCAAATTTATGCCCAATCAAAGCGGCTACCTCGAATAATATGCAACGACCAGGATACGTATCAGGGCCTGCGAGCGGGAACAAATGGCTCACTTATCATGCGCCATCGAGCAAAGATTCGGATGTAGCAGTATACAGGCCATCGATAACGCATTATGAGATCTATCGAAAAGGTAGTCCGCAGACTTATACGTAGTAACATTCACACCCGCCTTCTCCCACTCACAGATTCCGAAACGTATCCTGATCGTTGCACATAATTCACAATACCCGCTTTATGATTTTGAATTCGGCAGAGTTTTCGGTATGCTTGTTTGACGCAGGCTGCTATGCTTCCTTCCAATCTATCAACTTAGCTTTCGCTGATGTGCTGTGAGGGCAAGGAAACGATGCATATGTTTTGTGTGAGTACTGAGAATAGGACGAGCGATAGGGCTGGCTATTTGGTGTGGGAGACCCAGGAGCGGCGCTGCAGGCGGCCGTGCGAACCCAGCTGGTGCAGCCGGGGCCGAGCAAGCTGGGGTGGGTGGCCAAACCGATCATCGCCACGTGAAGGTTCGTCCGCGCGTGGTGATGTGGGGTGGGAGGGTGGTGAAAAAGAAAATAGAAAGGAATATCAGTGGTTTTTACGAGAATATATAAATATAATTGTATTTCACGTAGGATAGTAGGAACAAAGAGGGAGAGGAAGTGGGACAGAGAGGGGGAGAAAAGCGTGAAGGACAGCGCGTAGCGCTGTCCCATCTGAAGGCAGAGTTACGTGCGAGGCACGTCTCTATGCGCGTCTAAGTATTGTATTCGATCTGCGACCCCGCATGCTACGGTGCAGATCGACACTTAGTCTAGTGATTCGGCGGCGTTTTGAGCGCCTGAAATTGACAAAAGCAATGTGATCTACGAATCTATTGATGTCACGAGGTCGGCCTCACTCAACCAAAACCCGAAACTCTAGTTATGTTAATCGAGTCTACTCAGGGTCTAGTGAGTGCTAAAGGAGGCGTCATCCATCCATCGCCAACTGACTTTTGATCCGCATCAAAGTGTGCCGTGACCTATAAAATCGTCAGTAAATGCTCTTTTTTACGGCCTACAGAGCGAAATTCGTCAATCGCTTTAGACAAATTGTTGTTTTCGGGTAGCTAAACATGAATATATGCTTCGATTTGTTGCCCGTGCGCCGTGCGCAAAGTTTAAAGCTCAGGTTCGCTCAGGGAAAATAGGGGCAGCGGCCGGACAGTGGCCGCGTTGTGGCTGACCGGTTTTGTCTTAGAGGCTCATTACATGAGCTGCGGGCTCCGGGGTCATCGCCAACACAACAAACTGAACGAAATCGAATTATTCGAAGCTATTTCAAGCGTTATTTACAAGTGCAGGCGCGATTTCGTTGAATGGGATATGACTGGGCGTCTCTCGGTGATGCCTGTGTTCTTTTGTAGCCCATTTGATGGCTGCCGAACCGGACATCCCGCTTGCATATGCGTCTAGAAAGCGTTGAGAGCGAGCTGCGTACCTGTCGAAGGCGCATGAGTTGGGCAATTACAAAGACTCCGTATATGCGAACTTACTTTCGCATTGTTTCTACTGGTACGGCTTCAACACACTCGATTGCATATTTCTTCACGACTGACTCCTTCGTGCAAGCAGGTTTCTCTCGGTAGAGCTTCTTGGCAAATCCCCAGCACTGCTCTATTGGGTTCAACTCGCAGTGATACTTCGGTAAGAAAATCACCAGACTCCCAAGTTCTCGAGCGACCCCCTCAAGGCTCGAGTCACGTGCTTTGAAGTCTGGTTGGCACGAAAGCGCGCGACGACAACAGCAATCGGTGTAGAAATATTATTCTAAATTGTAGGATACAAAAGAGAAATAAAATGGGTAAAAGTTCGAGTAGAGACAGTGGAGTAAGAAAATAGGATTCGGGGTGCTGGTAGGGGGCCGAAGGCACCCCTATTTATACCCTAAAACCATCGAGTCATAATGCCGTTCGGAACCGCATATACTGCGCATATAGCGAACTGACTCGATTACTGACTCAGTTACTGACTCGCTCGATGATTCATTCATTCGAGAATATTCTACTATTTACATGAATCTTCTACAATCGGTCACCCCGTCCTTGCATTTGTCTTGACACTCGACTCGTTTCTCAGCGATATGGCCTAACCCCCGCTCTCGCAAGATCTCGGCCATTCCTTTGAACCACCCCGGGTAGCGCGGATGATTCCCAGGATAATAGAACGATTGGGGTGTGCCGTCGGCAAATCGACCGTCTTCCATTCGAACCGAGGTTTTTCGGCCCTGTGCGTCCGTTGAAGCAAAAGTGAACTTTTGGGATGGCCCTTTTGGCATACCCCGTGCAGAAATGGCGCCAGCGGGTCGTTTCGTGTGCGAGGGCGCGTTATCGTACACAAACACATGTTCGTAAGCCGGGTATTTCTCCTTTGCTAGCTTGATCGCGTCCCGTAGTTGCTTTATGACAAGTTCGCTCGTAAAATAGCCATCTCGGCTCTTCCCAGGGCTCAAATCCACTCTCGCCATCGCACTGATTCATCTGGTGAGCCTCGATGCATTGGCGGCAGCTGGTTTTGCAATAACTCACCCGTTTTCTCCCCGCAGCCAGCCAAATTCCGCACACATAGAGTCTGCAATCATAATAGAACGCCCCTCTCCTTTCTTGAACGGAATCGCATGCTCGCCAACGTAGACCCATCTCACATGCCGACGATCGTTGGCATAGAAGATCGATTCGTCGTGGAACCATACGATCACTTGTTTCTCGCCCTCCAGTAACGTGAGTTGACGCTCAGAAAGGGGGTTCCCATCCGCTCCATACAGGACCCGTCTTCGCTCAAGAGCTTTGAGCAGCGGTATGAATTTTGTTTGCCGGTGCGTGACCACATCCTCCCGTTCGTGACCATCGAAATATTGACCTTTTGGCTCGCTCCGCCAACGGAACCCTGATCGAGAGAGCCATCGCTGCGCTGTGCGCAAGCTGATTTGCTTCTTAAGACCCAATCGTTCGCGCACCGCCGGATCCAATAGAAAGTCGACCACATCTTGTGCACGTGCGTATTTCCCAACTTTTTGTATATGAAGCTTGATCTCATTTGACACATCCTCATCCTCCAAACTGGAGACATTCCACCAGCCCCAGCAGTTCTCAGGTAAGTCTCCAGTCTTGATGATGTGACGGATCCACTTTCGCACTGATTTTGCATAGGTTGGGCCCCGTTTGCATACCTTGGCGGCTTGTAGTGAAGCATTGATGAAGCTGATAGGGTCGGGTCCCAGGAATAGGTTCAGACATGCCTGCATGGCAAAGCAGCGCTGGAATGTGACATGATCCAACTCGATGTAGGTGTAACCATTCTCAGTGCGTCGGTGAGTGCGCATTGCTGAATCGATTGAGCTGCGTGCTGTTTCGGCCTCTGTCCTAGTTAGCGCACGATGAATTGTTTCTGGGCTGACAGGTTCTCTCTCCTTCGGATTCATTATCCGAGTCGGACCAGTCAATCCGCTCATGGTCATGGCTGGTGTCACTTTGCCCTTCGAGTTGACCAGAAGATTCGGGTACTTTGGTGAGTTCTTATTATCCAATCTAAATAGACAAAATTGACTCACAAGAAGGACCTTGGATGTTTTTATAGGCTTGAGTAGGTTGTACATCCGGTGGAATTGGGTGTATTTCCCCCAAGGATACTTCAGATTTAGCCCGTTTCTATGTACTGTCAACATGCATATAATATAATATTTTATTCAAGAGATCTTACCCCAGCTCTAGCACACTGTGCGTTGACAAGTTTTGCTTTTCTCTTCGCACTACAACGCATGACGACAGTGCAAAAGAAATTACGCTGTCGAACCCCGGAGCCCGCAGCTCATGTAATGAGCCTCTAAGACAAAACCGGTCAGCCACAACGTGGCCACTGCCCGGCCGCTGCCCCTATTTTCCCTGAGCGAACCTGAGCTTTAGGCTTTGCGCACGGCGCACGGGCAACAAATCGAAGCATATATTCATGTTTAGCTACCCGAAAACAACAATTTGTCTAAAGCGATTGACGAATTTCGCTCTGTAGGCCGTAAAAAAGAGCATTTACTGACGATTTTATAGGCCACGGCACACTTTGATGCGGATCAAAAGTCAGTTGGCGGTGGATGGATGACGCCTCCTTTACTCTCGTGCTACCAAGCGCTACCTACAGACCCGGTAGCCACGTGATGTCTAGTCTAACTAAACTGGAGTTTTGGGTTTTGGTTGAGGCAGAACTAAGACATAAGTGTGCAACCTTGACTATCCTCAGCCCTCGTCCACTTCCTTACTCATCTTTAAAACATAGCTCAGATTCGAATCAATGCACACCGACTAGCCATGGGAGTTTTTGCATAATACGATGCTGATACGGGTGGCACAGTCTATCATGTAATACCTGATTTAGGCGTCGAAGATGAGCCGTCGACGATTTATTCGGAGACAGACTCGATGGCTTCGGGGACAACTATCCAGTCGAATGATTTGCCTGGTGAGTAACAGAGGTGCTATTTGGCCCGCGTGTTCACATTCGATTAATTTTACCCTCGTAAAGGATACTTCGTCATACACGACGGGCGCCCACAACCACCCAGTAACAATGTCCTCAAATGGTACCCTTGTGACAACATTAGGAGATATGTAGTTCGATATCTTGCATGCAAATTTGTTTTTGGTGGCCATTACCTTGGCCCCGTAAAGGAGATACTTGCACCTATCGAAGGCGGATCGCGTCAAGCACTTGAGTTGGGGACAAGAACTGGTACATGGTGAGCTTACGTTTTTTTTTATTAGAAATCGAGCTGGTTCATTGTCTTGAATTTGTTCTAAAATCAATTGAAGGACACAAGCAATGGCCTCCGAGTTTCCACACGTCCATTTTCGTAGCGTGGACGTTATACCCATGGTCCCTCACGTCCAACACCCCAACCCCACGTTCGAGGTGTACGACTTCACTGAAGGACTGTTGCTGGAGGATGAATCGCAAGACGTGGTATTTTTGAACATCATTCTGGAAATAGTAAGTTAGGCTCTATTGATCAACAGTATTACCCTACAGAACAGCATGGCTTAGGTCAATGACTATCAAGCGATAGTCCGTGAAGCGTACCGTGTACTTCGTCCGGGAGGTCTTATTCACATATATGATCACAATCCTCATTGCTGGGGCCCCGAAGATATCACGAAAACAGCTCAGCGAACAAGCCCTCACAAATACCGCCTCTTCGGTACCTTGCGACAATGGATATCGAGTATTGGCATCGATCCAGACACATGCGAAAAGCTCCCCCAGTGGCTAGCATCAGGTTCAGACGCTTGGGATCAAGGCCAGCATGGCTTTCGTGATATACGTTCAGATGTTCGGGTTTTCCCTTGTTACCCGCACGATGAATACCCATGCATCAACATGATTGATCCGCGAACAGCACCACTGATGAGGAACTTGATGGTCACGACGACACGAGAAGGCTTTGACTTCTTGAAGGGGTTCGTAGGGGGAAAAGAAGCAGAGAGATTGATAGAGAACTCGCTTGAAGAACTGGAGCGACCTGAAAATTGTTGTATGTTCAAAGTCTATTGTATATACGCAACAAAACTGTAGACTATACACGGCCGATATACGGATAGTCAAGAAAACCTGCCAGGCTAAAATAAAAAGCTAGTAAATAATGGATGTAATCCATATCACTCAGGGTTGAACTATTGTGATGGGAGGATGTTGTGTTGAATATTCTTGCATAAAGCAGAACGTTATTGAGTGAATACGTTGTCAAGCGGCTGGGCAACCGAGTCGGCACCTTTAGTTTGTAGCACATGAACGTGCGGATTGGGTTACAAGTTCAGGAATTTGGCTCACGATTATGAACAAAATCTGACTGAGATCAAGAGTAGTATCATCCATGCTTCTCTGGCGCACCCGAAAGAGAATCGGTCTTGTATGTACGTAGAGGCACACTGGAGCGCTCGGCGACCGACCATCCTGTGGTCTTGCGTTGTGTTCCCCACATTGTTTCAGATTATCTACTGCGCCCTTGCGATGATCTTTCACCTCCTGCTTTGTAAATGCTTCATGGCCCATCGCTTATTCTTCCGAACAACGTCCATAGTTTCACATCCACTTATTTGAGGGACCGGTTACTGTATTCAGATCTCCGTTTCGTGCGCATCATTTCTAAAACCAGCCTGGACGCCAACTATTTCACCTATTGTTTAGTGTTCTATCTTTTCAATCTAGGAAATTTGAGATCTCTCCTTTGCTTTTAGAAAGTGCTCATACCTTAGTTGCGGGGTTCGGTCGGGTTGTGCCGATGTGCTGATCCCGCAAATCTCAGCCAATCCCCGAATATCTAGTTAGCATACACTAGCTCGAACTGTCTAACGATGCTTTTGAGCACTCACTAGACCCGAAGTAGCACGGACTTCCGGCGCTACCGGCATCTAGTCAGCACTCAGAAGCATCGTTAGACAGTGGGGCTTTATCGCGTGCTAGCTAGATATTCGGGGATTGCCTGAGATGATCGGCCCTCTTTTCTCCGTCCTCCCGATCATTAATCAAGTTTGTATTCGGTCTAGACCCCAGCGGAACGCAATATATGAGCCCATATCGGGCAAGTATTTCACTTACTAGTCTTTTTGTTCGTCTGCCCTCCAGTTGGTTACTAATGATACCGATTCCACAATCTAGAAACTTCCTTTATAAGCGCCGCGCGGGAGGCCTGGGAACTCGTACTCTGGCTCAACTACACCAGATTGTCTGCAACCTCCTGCGCTTTCCGTTTTATTTTCACGGTCACAAACTATTGGAGTCCACTAGCTAATTATGGGCGTCTTTGCCTACTGTGATGCCGAGACAGGCGCGACAGTCTTTCATGTCATACCAGATTCAAGCGTCGAGTATGAGCCATCAGTGATTTATTCAGAGACAGACTCGAGCGCCTCTGGGGAAACTATTCAATCGGACGATCTACCTGGTGAGCAAAAGTCGATGCGTTTTCTCTCTACCAAATTAAACACGGGTTTATTGTCGCATACAGGGTACTTCTTCCTTCATCACGGCCGCCCTCAATCATCTAGCGAAAATGTTGCCAAGTGGTACCCATCCGATAACATTCGAAGATACGTGGTTCGATATCTTACAAGCAACTCTATTTTTGGTGGCAACTACGTCGGCCCTGTGAAAGAGATGCTCACCCCTATTGAGGGTCGACAGCGGCAAGTGCTTGAGCTAGGAACAAGGACTGGAACGTGGTGAGTTTCAGCGGATTATGGGAGACTCGCCTCTTTGCTTCGATATTGAGTTGAACTCGATTGAAGGACACAAGCGATGGCCGCCGAATTTCCACATGTCCATTTTCGTAGTGTGGACGTCATACCTATGCTTCCGCACGTTCCAATTTCCAACGTCACGTTTGAGGTGTACGACTTCACTGAAAGGCTGTTGCTGGAGGACGAATCGCAAGACGTGGTGTTTTTGAACATTATTCTCGAAGTGGTATGATATGTTTCAGCAAATACTAATATCAACCGGAAAGCTAACAAGTCCCAGGTCAAAGACTACCGAGCGATAGTTCGTGAAGCGTATCGTGTGCTTCGTCCAGGAGGTCTCATCCATATAAATGACCATAACCCCCATTGCTGGGATCCCGAAGATATCACGAAACCGGCTCAACAAACGTGCCCTCAAGCATACCGCATTTGCACTATCATCCGGCAGTGCTTATCAACCATGGGTATCGATCCAGATACTTGCGACAAGCTCCCTCAGTGGCTTGCACCAGGCTCAGAGGTTTGGGACCAAGATCAACGTGGCTTTGCTAGTATACATTCAGATATTCGCGTATATCCATTTTACCCCCACGATGGATATACATGCATGAGGTACATTGATGCGCGAATAGCTCCATTCCTGAGGAACTTGGCTGTTTCATCAATGCGAGACGTATTGGGCCTTCTGAAAGATTTTGGATTAGGAGAAAAAGAAGCGGATAAGTTGATAGGGGATTCAATGGAAGAAATGCAGCAGCCCGATAAATGTGGTATGCTTAAGGTCTATTGTATATATGCGATAAAGATCTAGGGTGGGTGAGGCATTCATTATTGAAGAGCTTTATCGGTCCGATAGTAAAATCATGTGGGCAATGGAGCAAAATTATCAACATCGTACATGAGCCATAGGTTTAAGATACAGGACACTTGTATACCCTTGTCTTCTTGCCGCAGCACACCCAGTTAGCCAAAAAGTTTGATGGATGGTAAGCTAGGGCTACTGCCTTGAACGAGAGTGCGATAGCGAGTAGCAGAGCTGATGAACCGGACGCTAAACGCATATAGGATGCTTAAATTCTAGATGTGCCAAGGAGACGTACGCTATTAAATTTCGATATACTCACTTCCAACGTCCTCAAATATGATGATACTTCGTTAGAACACCTGTTCCGTTAAACATCCACCTTTTTTGGCTTGATGTCGTCTAAAGTGATACCATGTGTTCCACTCAGCTTAAACATCCGACTCTGTTCTACTTCATTCTGTACTGTGGTTTGATCTACTTTGTTTGTACCGCATTCAGTCCGTCCTAAAGTCTGTATTTATTGTGATATGGATCAATTTGAACCGATTTCCCTGGCATTTCTTTTGCCTGAGTCAACTCGAAGCTGCGCAGCATTGGAATCCTTTGTGGCTCATGTCAGCGCATGTCAGATTACCTTCCGCGCTTGTACCGCGACCATCACAACGGGAGCTTGGGCCTGAACCATAGTGAGGTAACTAGTGATGGGTGTCTTTGCTTATTGCGATGCCGATACAGGAGCCGTGTTGTATCATGTTATACCTAATCCAGAGTCTGAATATGAGCCATCAGCAATTGAAACAGATTCCACGATATCACAAACCACTATCCAATCCGATGATCTGCCTGGTGAGTAGGATTAAGCCTGTGAATCTGTCCGCGAAACCAAATCTTACCTACTCTATTATACAGGATACTTTGTCCTTCACCATGGACGTCCGCAGCCGGCTGGCGACAATAACGTCAGATGGTACCCATCCGATAACATTCGGCGATGCATCGTCCGATATTTCGTTGGGGTTTCTATCTTTGGGGGTAATTACGTTGGCCCTGTAAAGGAGACGCTCTCCCCTGTCAGTGGGCGATTGCGCCAAGTGCTCGAGCTGGGAACGAGGACCGGGACATGGTGAGTCTCAGCGCTCGCAACCACTAGATTTTTCATTCCAATCTTACTATAAAATGTATCAAAAGGGTCCAAGCGATGGCCGAAGAGTTTCCAGACGTTCATTTTCGCAGTCTGGATGTAATACCCATGATGCCGCATGTGCCATGTCACAATGTCACATTTGAGGTGTACGACTTTACAAATGAGTTGCTACTGGAGGATCAGTCACAAGATGCGGTTTTTTTGAATCTCATTCTCGAAGTGGTAAGCGATGACCCAAAATTAACTGGCGCTGACTTGCGGCTGATCAAGATGTCTACTAGGTACGAAACTACCGCGCCATAATTCGCGAAGTGTACCGCGTCTTTCGTCCAGGGGGATTAATATATATTAATGACCACAACCCACACTGCTGGGACCCCGAAGATATAACAAAACCGTCACAACGAGCAAATCCCCATGGATACCGGATTTGCAATATCATGCGAAAGTCTATCTCGAGCATGGGCATTGACCCGGATACATGCGACAAACTTCCTCTGTGGCTGGCACCAGGGTCGGACCTCTGGAGTGGTGGTGAGGGTGGGTTCAAAGACATAAAATCGGATATACGAACCTATCCTTTTTATCCTCATGACGGGCATGCATGTATGAACTTGATTGATTCACGTATAGCACCGCTTCTGAGGAATTTGGCGCTCTCGTCGATGCAAGATATGTCGGGCCTGCTCAAGGATTTTGGCTTGACAGATCATGAAGGGGAACAGCTAATAACCGATTCTATCGAGGGAATGAAACATCCTGAGAGTTGCGCTTTGCTTGAAGTCTATTGTATATACGGGTTAAAACTGTAGATTCTAAGTGTTCGCGACTAAGACATATCCTAGGCTTAATTAAGTCCTCACATCTAATGAGACAGTGTGTGTGTACATCGAAACTTAATCCTATAGTGTCCACAGCTAAGAGTAAGCTTACCCGAGGACTTGCAAGGTATTCGACCCGCTAACAAGTTCATACACTTGATTTTCTACATTATATAGAACAGGTCAAATTATATCACCTGGGAGTCTCGAATGAGCGTGGAGGCCAATGGATGTAGAACTGATAAGCGCATATATTCTCAAGGTACACTTTTTAGGATATTAACGGGATACGTCTAAGTATCCGGTAAAAGTGGCTTGATCCTACTGGGGTAAATTTCCAGAGGGGTCTTTCGGAATGGATTCTGGCGTGTAGTGTTGGGATCGCTATCTGCCTAGGGTAGAAGCAAAATTTACACATGTTTTGTCTCGGAACAAGACAAGGGGATTGTTGAAGTCGAACTGGTACCCATACCGCTAGTCTGCCAGCTATTACTTACAGATGTCTACAAGCAAAACATATCACGCACTAACTGATCAAACAGTAGACAGGGAGCAATCGTTAGATGTTCGTCGCGCTTAGACATGCATAAGACAGGGAGCAGGCACAACGGCGACCAGAGACGGATCTATCATTCCACACCCACGTACTATACGAGCCCATATATCCCTTGGGGTGAACATAACACAAATCCTAAAATTCGACTTTGCCTGCCCTCCCTTCAGAGCTGGGCGTCACAAATCCCTGGCAGCCCTGTAGCAAGAACAAACTGCCAAATTAGCGCACATATAGCTAGTCTAGTAACACAATTCCGCACCAGTTTCTCGACGTCAGTATGTCTTTGTCGTTGTGAGTATTGCTCGCTGCTCCGAGTCACTTAGGCTGTGGGTGCTGTTAAGTCCTGCACCTATTTTTGGCCTAGCCTCGGACCCTCGGCGGTCCCCTTGAAGGGGAATTCAGTTTTGACTACTCTGATCAACCATAACTCAACAATGTCCGGCATGCGGAAAATGGATGGCCTACGAGCTTCCGGATAGATATGTATGCCACGGGCCGCATAGAGAGGCTCGAGTGTGTAGCAACAAGGCATGCAACCACCAAAAAGGTCCTCCTGGCGGCGACCGGGGCCATTCTTCATATTTAACCGCTGGCTCAAACATAGCACCCAAGCTGTAACTTTTTTACTATGTTGCATCAATTGTGTTCTCAAACCAAGTTCGGGTCTTTCTCTCTCCGATTCCATCGATATTCACCTTTGTTTTATTCCGTCTATCGTTTGTGACAACGCGTATAATCTACCTCGGTCTCATTTGGCTGAATCAGTATTTAGAGTTTGTACCGCGTATTGACTATCCCTAGCTTTGTGCGCCCGATGTGCCCTTTCGAAAGACGTACATCAAATGGGGGGTGACATTGGCTAGACAAGATCACCCAAAACTAAGTGCCAGCCACCACAGACCAGCATCAGGTCAAAGTACAGTGATGCTCCAAACCATACTACGCCGCTCCCCAGCCAACGGGCCTTGGCACATAATAGGAGATGTAGCCTCTTTCAACTTGTCTTCGAGCGTCGCAACAACCCTAATCGCAGTGCCGCCAAACAGTTCCTTCCACAGCATCTCCCAACTTTGGGGAGAATGGCAAAACATTTTGCGGTTGGCGCCCCCAATGTGGTCGTATATTCCGGGCTCAGGCCCTCCGACGTGAGACCCAAAAATCGTCGCGCCTGAAACACCATTCAAAAGGGCTACGCAGCGCTCGGCGATATTTCGCTGGTCCACTGTTGGAGATGGTTTAAAACGCAGCGTTGACGGCATGAGTAGGGGCTTACCTTCGGAGAACAGATGAAAAAATGCGGAAGCATGGATTATAGAAACTTGTCCAACTAAGTCTGTTAAGCTATTCAGATGCGAGAGGTCCGGTCTAGCTTCTTGTTTGCTGGCACTGATATCGAGGAAATCTTGAGAAAGGAAATCGCCTTCTAGGAACGGAACCGGCCATGTTGTAGGGTCGTCCTTGAACAGCTTGAACCCAAGGTCCCAGAAGTCTAACGAGCATATTAGATCTGAAATGGTGAGTGGTAAAGAATTATTTACCTCGACGCAAGTCAGTTGCAACAATATTTTTAACGGGATAACCATCTAGAGCGGCCTTTCGTGCATCATTTCCAACTATACGAGGCAATTTTTAAAACTCAGCCACGCATACTCCTCAAGAACCCACAGCAACAGGCCAATTCCAGGAATATCGCATCCGGATTCGTTCGTCCGTATTCCAATACATGCGCATATACAGGGTAACGCAACACTTTCAGCCTAATCCGGTATCAGTTGGCGAGTACTTTCAAGTTTGTTGAACCCCAACTTGGTGAACATGAATCCACGTATGCAAGGATAAGGAAATATCTACACACAACTCCAAATGCTCAGTAATATACGATTAGCAACGAGCAACCGCACCTGATAAGCGTCAGTTTGTATTCTAATGATGTGTTGCTTGAGCTCAATGTCGTCCAAGATGCCTGTGATCGTCTGATAAAACTCTCGTTCGTCCGGTTTGAGCGAATATTCCGATTCGTCGAGAGGAACGCGACAAAGATGTTCCAAGGACGCAGCGTCACCCACGACGACCATAACAAAAAACCAGGACGGGTCGGACTAATCGTCGATGAGAACAAACTGCAAGATTCGATTTGGATACATCATATGGTACATCATCGTAACCGGAAGTCCGATACGCACAGACCAACCCTCGGGGAAACTTGTCACATGACCGTCACTGGCTGGGCATGGGCATGTCCTTTCGCACCAGGCGAAATCTCGTGTATGCGCACGCTACCACAGCGTGCCCTCGCAAGTTTGTCCAAGTCAAACTTGCAATAATTGTCGCATAGCTCTAGCCACATGTCGGTAAGCTTTCGAGCGATACGTGAAATGGAGAGTGCGCTGATGACGGCCGAAGTGACAACACACCCTCCTAGCATCAGCCGCTCAAGGTCTGGCATCCGACTGATGATTTCGCAAAAGAGATCGGCGGGGTATGCGCCACCTTGGATAGTCAGGTTTCGCACACGACGAAGCGAGACAGCAGGATGCTTGTCTGGACACGACGGGGCATTGGCGTCGGCAAGGGGAAAGAGAGCCCGGAAAACCTCGCACTGATCGTCTGCATCAAACTCGAGTTCGAGGGTCTCAAGGTTTGGCATGGAAACATGAGATAGAAGAGTGGTGATTAGAGCCGGATCGACGAGACGGAGATGGAGGTATTTGAGTTTGGGCAGATCGATCACGGGCTGGTCGAATTCTTCATCCAAGATCTGGAACTCGCATTGATCGAGAACGAGTTCTTCGAGGGTCGAGCTGTTTCGAGAGAGTGAATCGGCGAGCTGTTCCCAGATGATGGCGGTCTCATCGGTGCACATCGCCGTCATGTAAAGTGTTGTCAGGTGTGAGAAGGCGAGGTCGTGCCAGGGGAACGGGACCGCCCGAAGCTTGAGAACTTGGAGCTTTTCGCCACTACCACAGCCAACGGCCCCAAAGGTGGCAGAAACGTCTGGGGAAAGGCTGGACGCAAAGGACTGCAGGCCGGAGCACAGGTCGTAGGGTAAACTCAGCTCGAGAGCATGAAGGTTTGGAACGACCCCACACAACTCTGCCAATACAGTTTCGACGCATTCGTGGTCGGGGAGAACCAGATTGAGCGAATTTACACGTCGAAGGTGTGGTTGGAGAACGCGCAGTAAAGCGGACACGTCTCGAGGGAATGTGATGGACTGGGACGAAAGTGGATCGAGGATGAAGTCGATACCACAGCCCTCGCTTCGGAGAAGGATTTCGGGAAGACCAGCGCCGTATGAGCATAGTCTAACTACGCTCCATAGTGTGGGCGTGTGTAGAACCACGTCGCGCCAGCGCGAGCAAGTCCACGAAGCAACCAACGGTAGACTAGGTCCTTCATTGCTGTCATCATCATAGGAAAGGATCCGAACAAATAGCTCTTTGGGCAAATCGTTGATAGTGAAGCTGCGTGGTGGTCAGTCAGCGATTACGCAGATTACGAGACTATATGGCATACCTCGGACGTTTATCAAAGAGACAAACTTCCTGGGACCTATCACCCCAGGCACCACGCGCAGAAGCGACAGCGTCACCCAAAGGCTTGACAACCTCTCCATCACGAGCGCCGGTCGCTGGTCCTTCGACTACCCTGTAAATACGTTTAATTGATCCATTCTTTAATATTTAACATCATTTAGTTACCTTGCAAATGATATCGTAGTGGGTTGCTCCAGGCACGGACGACTGGGTGGTACGTTCTCCAATATAGGTCCTTGCTGCCCAGATGGTTTCGCCCCTCGCAACCGAAGAAGCCATCGTTTCAGGCGCTTCGCTTGAAGTGAGCCGAGACGGGACATTGACGTCGAAGGCTGAGAAAGAATCAGGAGGCGGGTCGAAGAGAGGTCGCGCGCGACGAGGTGATGTAGGAAAGAGAGAACAGGGGCGATGATGCGGTTTGCTTGCAGAGGGGAACGGATGAGGTAGGCGGCACGTGTGCATCGGATTTGTCAGACATGGGTACGCCCGGGGATCACGGAGGCGGCTTGGAAGTGTCTTGGAATGCCCTTTGCGGATGGGGTGGACTGATAGATGTCTATATATGTAAGATAGAACCATCAGTAGTGACAGTCCGTGCGCGCCGGACGGTTATCCGCCCGCCAGTTCCAACCAAGTCCGGTGCCGCCGCTGCTAGCTTTGAGCTTTCGCACGCCAAGGATATAAACTGAGACATGGGAGTCGGCACTGACGCGACACTTTCAAGCCAGCACCCACCATGGGGATATTAGACCGAGGAAACAGCCGTATGAACATTGACAAAACTACATACTTGGATATCAAACCCACCAAGACACCAACTACGGTTTCCCCTCTGGCTCCTTTCCTCGATTCCTAAGACTGGTCGTATGGGCCGTAACGTTGCTCAGACCTCCACGGGCAGCACCCGGGCGAACAAATCCGGCTCTCTTGGCGCCTCTTCCAAAGCGGATACTCGTAGGAATGAGACTAAGGCTTTTCATGGACGAAGCTAGTTCATCGACGTTATCGGCTGATTGGGACGGATTGGCCGGACTAGGGGTAGACTTTTGAGGAGGGCTTGGCCCCAGAACCTCCTTTGGCTCGACAACGGCGTCGCGGAGAGAGCTATGGTCAGACTGCTGCGAGGGATCATCGTCCGAATCGTCGTCACTCTCGCGCTTGACATCACCAGAGCCCCCTGCCCGAGGCTTCCATTCTTTGCGGATAAGGGTGGCTCCCTCGCCGTACCGCGCCAAGAGCTGCCCGATCCCGTGCTTGGTGACGGCAAAGAAGTAGAGTTTAGGATAGCCATGGACACTGATCAAGTGTAGCCTTCTACCTTTAGGAGTGCGGAACTTTCGGGGGCAGGATTCTAGGAAACACGCAAACTAGGATGCGCAATTAGTAAGTAGTCTTCTTGCCTCGAACGAAGGTCACGCACAATCTTCTCACCTCGTTCGTTCTTTAGCGCTGCGATTTCGTCGTGGTACTCTGTCTGATGCTAACACTGAATCATGAGAACTTGTTATGCAGAGGCAAAGTCATGTTTGGGCAACCTACCAGTGCTAGGAGCCTCGCGTCCGGGAATATCTTTGCGCCACCTGGTTCTCGATGGCAAACGCCTTCTTGGCATACGTGGGTATGATACTTGGCATAGTGGGCTTCCAGTTCTCGTAGAGAGCCGAGCACGGTGGGATGGCGCGGAGGGGCGCAGGATGGCGGCAGAGAACAAACTAGAGACCGATTGGCAGAGTCGACAGAGGCTCGAGGCAGTTTCGAGTCACCGATGGGAATATCTTCATGTTGTTCCTCTGGCAGGTCTGCTGCAACGTCGTCATGGGAAGCAACAGAGTTCTGTCTGCGACGTTTGCCCGACATGTGGTGGTTAGTGGAGGAAATGGTAACGCGCCATTCGTGTGTGAGTGTTTGGCTGGTCACAGCCCGATTCATACACACACTGTATCCGGGCAGAACAATCAACGATCATGCGCCGTAGGGTTGTGGTAGCTGTACATATGTAGCTTGAACTCGGGCTTGAATCGATCCGAGATGACACGTGGGCGCCAGAACTTGAACGACTGCCGCATCGGCATCGTGGGCTCCTAACCAGTGTATGCAGGTGCCGGAGATTCGGATATGCGAGAGCGAAGCGCCCCTCGTGGTGGGCGATCACTATATAAAAGGGCAGCCTTCTGGCAGCCTGGCGTCGCCCTCGCCCCACCTGCCCCTCGATGGACCTCAGCAGAGACTACTTTCCGCACTTGAGTCACCACGTTCCGAATAGCACGCATCTCCCGGGTGGCAGTGCTGCTCATCCAGAGGCGCCAATCCGAGACGAGCGCCAGAATCCACAGCGCGCTCACGGATGGTTAATCACGGTACGCGCGTATCTTCATGTCAACTACGGAATACCCAGAACATACGCCTCTAGGGCCCGAGTTCAGTGCCCGAGTTCACCTTGAAGCCGTCTATGGTTAAACAATACTCTGATCAGGCAATACAAACTATTCCACAAACCGAGCCAGAGCCTAGACATTTACTGAATCCGGAACATGAGCCCAAACCTGAATCATTTCCGTTCGAACGAGCGTCCCCTAGCCCTGACAGCCTCCCACCCAGCGCCCAACGCACGAAAAATCTAGTCGAACTCTACTTTCGCAACTTGAAAGAGACAAAGCATGCACTATTTCAATCAGAATCTCTACCTACTCTTCCCGACGACGTCTGGGATGACATTCTAGCCGATCGATACGTCGATATAGAACGCATACACGTGGCTTACAATCCACCAGAATGCTCAATATCATCACTGCGTTACTGGTGCATGGCATTCAACACTTACGTAGCCGGAGTGTGCCTCGCATTTCCTCACCGAACAGAAGAGTTTCGCATATGGGTCGACAATGTGACGATCTTGCTCAAATCATACGACAGCTCCGACCATCCGTTGATTTTCGAGACCGAACGAATGCACCGCCGAATCATATTCGATTCTCATAGTCGTACTCTGGATGAACAAACATGCCTCGAAGAGTTCAACTCGAAAATAAGAGATTGTGCGAAATCGCCGCCTAGTAAACTGCAGGACCATATAAAGCCGCCTCACCAAGATCCAAAGCCGGCTCCCGTGAGCCCTCCAAAACCGGTTGCTGCGAGCCCTCCGAAACCGGCTGCCGCGAGCCCTTCAAAGCCCGCACCTTTAGCTTCCAGGTTATCTGTTGGCAAAGCAACGCCAGTTAAAAAGGCTCAAAAACCCATACCCACCGCTCCTAAAAGTATG
This sequence comes from Ceratobasidium sp. AG-Ba, assembly GCA_016906575.1. Taxonomy (NCBI): domain Eukaryota; kingdom Fungi; phylum Basidiomycota; class Agaricomycetes; order Cantharellales; family Ceratobasidiaceae; genus Ceratobasidium; species Ceratobasidium sp. AG-Ba. The sequence goes on along the minus strand of CP059611.1, from coordinate 1,172,806 downwards.
ATACACGAAGCTCCAAAAGCCATGGAGCGGGGCGTCAAGTTGGAGCAGACTGGGACAGATGAAACTTCAGTCAATAGTTGCTTCGGGGTTTGTAGCCGATGGAACTGGACAGATTGCAGCCTGGGTGACTTGTGCAGGCGCAAGCACGTCTGTTTTGCGTGTCAATCGGATAAGCATTCAGTTAAAGACTGCAATGCATCGGGAAGGAAGCGGTCAAGGTTGCCACCAAAGTACTAGACAAATTTTGGATACTTTTACTGTGAAGCGCTCCATTGTTGCTATTTATTGTTTTTTGTGAGGGATGTCTCATTTACCCAACTGGAGTCTAGTTCGAACAAACACGTGTAAATTTGGTTTACGTCCTTGAATACCTACCCAAGATAGAATGGGTCCAGGCGACAATACAAAATAGTATAGCCCTGAAGACGCTGGGACACGCCTAGACTCTCTGACAGCTCTGACAGTAAAAAGCATTCGAAGCGTCACTAAAACACGTGGTGGATGTCACTAGCGAGTTCCTGGATGGGGCGGGACTAGACTGGGTAATGCAACCTCCAAAACGGGATGTTTACCCAATCGACGCGTCGTGTTGGATGATCGCCGCGGTTCTTCTCGAACATGTCACCGAGGGTGGCTGCTTCGCGGTGAGGTTACTTATAGGCCCCGGCTAAACCCTCGCTGAGATGACAACCCCCGACCATCCGCTCCGAGCGTATCTCTGCCACCCATGTCGCCTCAGCGTGAATGTTTGGGAAAAGTTCTGAGCCTGCATCTCTCGCACATCACCTTTATAACCGAAAACGCGTCTACCCCAACTTTAGTCACCGAGCCCGTCTTGATCAAGTCAAGCACCGTGTCTGAGCCGATGCGCGACGAGAGTGACGCGATGGTCAATGACACAAACGAGGAGAAGATCGTGAGTATTTACACATTTCGGCCCACAGGCGCTGAGTAAGCCCCTCCGCATACAGGGACGGCTTGTTCCTGTATCGAACATTAACGCTTCAAACAAGCTACAAATCTACGTCGATAAAGCCGTTCAAGTCGGCTCTCCCTCTGGACTATTCGATCAAACCCCTGACATCGACGACCTCCCGTCCAATGTCCAACTTACATACAACCTAGTCGACCAATACATTCAAAATCTCTACAAAACCAAAAACGCCTTGTTCAAACTTCCCTCGTTTCCGAGACTGCCCGATGACGTCTGGACCGATATCCTCACCAACCGGTTCGTCGATATCGGACGCATACACCGAGCTTATACGATGAGCACAAAAAACTATGTTATTGCCACATTCGAAGACTGGTACATATCGTTCGAGGCGTACGAAGAAGGCGTATGCTTGGCGTTTCCGCATCGCAAGGAAGAGTTCAACGCGTGGCGGAACAGCATCCTCAAGCTCTTTGGGACACAGAGCGAGAACCAGCATATCTATGTGATCCGTATGGAAAGCTTTCATCGACAGTTGATATTCGACCAGCACAAGCGCTGCTTGGATGATGAAAAGAGTTTAGGGGATCTTTACTCGAGCTTTGCCGCGCCGTCGGAGGCCATCCCCACCACAATCCCGTCCCCAACCCTCAAAGAGCGGATAGCCAAGTCGGAGCCGAAGAGGGAGCGTACAATGGGGATTTGTCGGAAATGGAACACTGAAGGGTGCCCGTTCCGCGACAACTGTAAGTATAAACACGTCTGTAAAAAATGTCACTCGGAGGAACACATTGCAAAAGCGTGTTCGGTGCGCAAGGTCAAGATCAACCCCGAAGCCAAGACTATTGCATAAATCGAGTTTGCCCTGTAGCTGTTCAATTATGTGTATTATGATTCACTGTCCAGCCACGTTTTGTTATATTCCATAAAGAGATTCTAAAGTGTCCTGGTGAAAACATTGAATAGCGAGACAACTAGATGGGGTTACACATATCCATAAACAAAACTCCAGGCGAGCAGGACGACAAAAGCATTATAAATACCGTAAAGGGGATCAACCCCGAGTCTGGCAGCGTTGGGTACGCTTCCCAACACTTCAGAATTCCTAAACACGTGGACATAATTCTACGAAAAAAAAAACAAGTTAGTCCGGATAACCCGCATGGAATAAACACATCGACTTACTATAACCCAATAAGCGTTCTGTGATAAATCGTAAAGGTCAGAGATGCGAGCACGCGTGACAAGGACAAGACTTACATCAAAGTTCGATGGACTCATCACTTGCTCCGTGCAGGTCCCAGGACACGTTCCTGTCGGACTCTGCGGGCTGGTATATCCGTTCCCGGCCCAATAGCCTATAGGAAAGTTTCGTTAAGCTAATTCCAAACCCAGAAGGCAGGATGCTTACCACAAATATCAATGTTAAATACAATCTGGATAAGTTCATGCGTTAGCGCAAACAATCAGAGTGAGGCGAGATGCTGGTGAATGCAGAGACAGTGGCAAGCGCGATGCGTCGTGAACCGAGATTCCGCAGCATCACCCTAGCTATCCATCCAAAACCCTCCACGCTCACAAACAATTACATGCCCGCGAACGAAACGTCCCAACGAGACGTCCCAAACAGAAACAACGCACCTGATGATCCCAGAAATGCTCCTTTGGCGGACAACTCGTATTCGCTAACAACGCAGTCGGCTCTCCCCAGTTATCCGGGTTCGGCGTATTTTGGGTGATATCGTGAGGGATCGTGGAGCGATGGAAGAACCCTACAACCCATTCCCTATGAATCGGACAACTCGCCGAGGGACATAACAAGCTCACTCACAAACATATACACCGCTCGCATCCCACCTAGATGCAAACACACCTCCACCAACGGCGTTGAAAGGCTCGCCAAACGACGCGGCACTATCATTGATCACACCACACCCGGCATTACTCGCATCCCCGATAACGTTACAATCCGCTTGCTGTCCAAGCCCAATCAATCAGCATCCCACCTCCCCGATCAGACCGAGCGAAAAACACTTACGACAAACGATCCCGTAAACTTGGACGAATTCGAAATCACACATCCTGAACGGCACTCGTTAGGACCTGAAAATCGGATGGTGGTCGAAATGCCAAGCCCGTACCTGGATCAGTATGGAACGTGACCTGGTTCTTTGTGTTTAGGTTCACGCCCTCGAAAATATCAATCTCGCCGCTGTAGGGCCAGTTTGGGCCGACTGTCCTGTTCGTTTCGAATGGTGAGAGGCGCACGAGAATGGGGGTAGGAAGTGGCAACACACCAGAACGCAGGCCAGGTAGCTATGGCAATCGACGGTCCCTCAGTTCAGTTCGTCATGTTCATATGCATCGGTTACTCACAGCACCCATATGGCGCCTTTTCAATATCCAAAATAAATAATCCGCCGTTGTATCGTTTGTTTGACTGTATTCGTACGCTGCACAATACCCAATGAGAGACCACCCAACCCACCAATGTTGCGACCCACCTCTTACGCTGTTGACCAAGTTGTAGACTCGTAGTATTGTCCACCCTCATAACCACCTGTCCTTGAGGCGTCACGTAGGCCAGATTTTCCGAAAACGCTGTCCCTTGGTCGACGTATTGGACTTGACCACTGCGACCGAAATTAGAATACGCTTGGCAGAGGCTCGGCGCCGAGAATCGACTCACCCTGTGGTGTCGTCATACGAAAAGAAATTAAATCCACTGTAAAAGTTTGGTGAATACCACAGACCCGAAGACAATAGAAATGACGTACTCGAAAAAGTTCTGGCCCTCGTAAAACGTGTCGATCGTCCATAAACTCGTGGCACTCGCATTTGCGTTGAACGCTCGCGGGTGTGTTAATCCGCTTGCCCCATGTCCGAGCGCAAGGGCGAGGAGGATGCCCAACGGACTCATGAGAGCGAGGGAGAGAGGGGAGAAGAGGGATGTCCGAACAAGCGCTCGAGTCTCGGTTGCGGAACACTCGCCCTATTTATAGGTTACCGAAGCGTGGCGGTAGAAACCCTAATTTACCGCTGCCTCGTGTTTCTCTCTCACGTCGCGCGAGGCTCAGACACAAATAGGGGAGGCTTCTGCGATTTAAATAAAGCTCTACGGTGCCGAAGGTTAAATGCGTCACTGTTCATTTCTCATCTCGTATACAAGTATGTATATCTATTCTCCCCGTCCAAGCTTGTCCAGCGACCGGGCCCCGCTCTCGTACCACTCTTCGCGCGTGACCCAAAACTCGTTGCGAGACTTCATGATATCGGCCAACACCGCGCCTCCGAGGAACACCATGTGTTTTCGGCGGGGAGGGTCCTCGATTCGCAGCTTGAAGTTCTGTCGGGCAGTGTTAACAAGAGAAGAGAAGCGAATAAGGGGGTGATGAGAAAGGGGGATTGACGGGCAAAAGCTCAAATCGAGACAAAAAGGCAAGTAGAAAGGAGTGCGCTTACCTTGAGCCGGGTTGGATCGCCGTTGAGAACCCTCGAGAGGTACAGCTGCTTCATTTCTTTTTCAAGCCGAGATGGCAGTCCTGGGTACATGCTAGATCCACCCGAGAGGACGATGTGTTTGTAGAGCTCGGCGCGGGTGTCGACTGCTGCGGATTGGATCGTTTGGAAGAGCATCTCTGGAATAGCCAATATATATGAGATAGGATGTGAAATGGTTGGAGAAGTGAACGAACCTGCTACACCTGGCTGCTCGACATCTACCAAATGAGGCTGGAACATGCACTCTGGAGCCTCGAAGCGTTCAGGACCAACTTTGATGGTTCGTCCATCTGGAAGCTGTTACAGTATCAGTCAATACATTTTACGCTCTCAATGCACCCGCAACTCACAGTATAACTCTCGACCAGGACTGTAGTTTCCTCACTCAACCGTTGGTCCATCTCCAAGTCATAGCTCACATAGCACAACTTCTCCTTGATCGCACGAACGGTATCGAAATCGGCCGTTCGATTAAACGCGTATCCGCGCATCAGGAGAAGCTTGATCAAATACCGTGTGACGTCTCGGCCCGCAATATCCAAACGACGCGTGAGATGAGGAAGAGCGAAACCGTCATAGACAGGGACGATATGCGTGACACCATCTCCCGAATCCACAACGACACCAGTCGTCAAACCTGGTCGAAATACAAAAGATAAGACGTAATCATCAAAACCGACTAAGAAGCTTACCCTGCGCGTAAAGCGTCAAAACAGCCTGAATAGCAACATACACGCCTCCAAATCCATACTCTTCAAACATGACCTGCGCCATTCTCTCTCGATTCTTCTTTGGGTTCATCGGAGGCTCGGTGAGCAAGACCTTTCGTCCAGCCGGATCGACGCGTAGCTTTTCGTCAAATGTGTAATCCCAGAGGTGTTTCATGTCTGCCCAGTCTTTGACGATTCCATGTTCCATTGGTTGGGTGATTTGAAGGTATGAACGCAGGGCTTCAGCCTCGTCTCCGACCATGATGTCTTTGATGAGGTGTTGGCCGAGGCGTTCTTCAGCGCGGAGGATGGGGCGGCCGACTACAGACGGGAATACTAGGGGAGAGTGAGAAATAGCTATTTTAAGGTGCTAGTTGAATAGACGTACCATGCTCTGGAAAGTTGGAACCAGCATATCCGACTTTCACAAACTGCGGTGGTATATAAGTCTTCATCCATACTCTATCCCGTATGATCCACTCACGCCAGTTCCGTTGTCGACCACGAGAGGGGGTAGATCCATCCTACATTAAATCATTCAACCAAGCTCAGATAATGCCAGATTAAAGCTTACTTGGCTGTGCGGGTAAGGTGGGAGACCAGAGAGGGTGCCGCTGACGTAATGGATGGGAAGGGTACTCCACGTGACCGTTCTCATTTACGTCACGTGAAAGTTAGCCTCGAACTCATGCAGACTCCATCGAAAAAGGGCGTCCGGTGGGCGTTTGACGTGTCCAACAGTCCGTTTGGAGGACAGGCAGAGTAGGCAAATCATATTTATTTTAATTATTGTAAACTGATTGGAATAGACCATCGACACCCGAAACGAGCACTTCATCCCTCGCGTATGTCAACTCGCAGATCATCGCCCATGGATTCGCGCGTGCGGCACTGGACTTGAGCGACTTGGGACGAGATGAGCAGAACAGGGTAGTGAAATGTATACTTGGGATGCTGTCCCAGCGCGTCGTACGTCTCGACTTGCCTGTTTATGGTTCTGTATCCATGCTAACTCGGCCGATTGAAAGGACGACATGACTCGCGCTGAAGACTTGTCGTCTCGTCTCCGGACACTATCATACGAACACGAGCGATTAGGAAACATGCTACGATCCGCCAAGTCCCAGGTTATCCAAGCCGAAAAGGAAACAGAGGCTGCAAAGACAAAGACCAGGTAGATCTTTGCCCCTTTATTGTGTCTCGTCACTAACAAATGCTACAGCGCTTTGACTAAAGAACTCTCATCTGCCAATACGGCTCATACTCGTACTTCTGCCCACCTCGCCCAACAAACATCTGCTATTGCTGCCTTGCGACAAGCATCTATTGCTCTGGATCGAAAGCGTGAACAGGATATGGCTCGACTCAAAGAACGTTGGCAAAAGCTCGCTTCAGAACAATCCAAGCTGGGGAGCGTCGGGAGTGGGATGGTGTGTGCGAATTATGCGGTGGTGGACGGAAACGAGCAGTATATTGGCTCTGGGGAGACTGTCGACGAAGGCGCAATGCGGGATGCGGTTGAAGCTAGGGAACGGTTGACCGAGGAGAACGATGTGTTTCGAGAGGTCCTTGGCAAATTGGGAGGGGTTGTCGGAGAGTGTTTGAAGGAGCGGGATGTAAGTTTCTTACTCATAGTTTCAGACAATGTTATTGAGGTTGAATACAGGTCAAAGACGTAAAGATTCCAACGACTGCATCACTCTTCCAACCACCTTCGATGGAAGAGGACGCTGGTCCGGCCCTCAATGCGTACCGAACACTTCGGGACCTAATACACCAACTTGCGATCTCGACCTCTTCCACTTCAGCCGCATACGACGAAGAAGAACGCGCGCTATCTAGGGCCAAGGCTGAGGAGCATCGGGTGGAGATTAGAAAGTGGGAAGAACAGGTCGAAGGACTCGAGCGTGAAATCGCAAGGCTCAAAGGCGAACTAGGTACGTGTTCTCTTGACATGCGCCACTTTCCGTGCTGATCACGGAGCAGCTGCAAGCAACGATTTCGCGGAAAAGGGTCGAGTGCTGATTGAGCAAATGGCGAACGATAGGAAAATACGGGAAAGGAAGGAAGAGGAGCACGCCGCGTAAGTCCTCGCTTGTTCTATTACGTGTATCCGTGACATCCGACCCGACTTTTGTTTGTCCAGTGGGGAAGCAGCCGTGCTTGCAGCCCAGCGACAGGAACTTGAGGATGAGCGAGCGAAGTTTACGGATGCTGCCATTCGACTTGCCAGGGAACGAAGCGATTTCGAGGTTTGCACTACTTTTGGCAGCTCAGGTAGTGGTACTAAATATAAGTCTACAGGCTGAAAGGCTACAATTCGCAGAAGAAAAAAGAATGTGGACTATCCAAAAACTCGAAGCTGAACAAGCTCCTGTTCTTGAACCCCAACCCGAGCCTGAAGCTGAACCGCTGGCTCAGCTCGACACTAATATGGACCCCGAGACTGATATGCCCCCTCCTGCCACGAAAGGCAATACCTCGCTGGGCGACGCACTCCGAACGGTTCTCAAAGCTGAAAAGGATGCTGAAAAGAAGAAACGAAAAGAAGAGCGAGGTAGATTGATGAAGCCTTCGTCGCCTGCAAAAACCAAGATTGGGAAGAGAGGTCGAGAGGGGGAGGATGCAGGGAAAGAGAAGAAGAGGAGGGCTCCGCCTCAGCCTGTGTTTGTCAAGGGCGCGACTGGACAAGTCGTCGTTGGATCGTCTGCCCAGCCAGTGGCTGGACCGTCGAGTGCAGGGCCATCGACTGAACCTGGAGCGGATTCTACGGCGCCGTCCCAACCGGTTGACGCTCCAACGAGTCCCAAATCCAAACCGACGACTGTACCAGCCACACCTCGTTCACTCCACCCTGCAGCTCAACGTGCGCGGGCAAGGAATTATGCACCCGCTGTACCTTCCCCGCTGTCGAGGATCTTGACCATGGCTGCGTCACCTGAAGACAGGCGAATCGAGCCCGGGCCCGATGCGGGCGGTCTGGATCTGGGTGGCGCGGGTATCATGTCTCCACCAAGGCTGAACGGCGGCAAGTCTTCACCGGGTCGGGGTGGGGCCAAGTCGCCCGGACGTGGCGGTGTGAAATCCCCGGGACGACCCAAGAGCGGGCTCGCCGTCAAGTTTGCTGCCGCAGCCGCAGCCAAGGCGAAAGAGGCGCCAAAACCAGAGCCCAAGGTGATTTCGCTCGCTGACAAGGGCAAGGGCAAAGCGCGCGAGGAGGAAGAGCGGGAAAAGGACGAAGGCCGAGATTTGGATGCGATTCTGGCAGCACCGAGCACTCGCGCGGGCGCTTCACGGCCGGGCGGCTCGAGAGCGGTGCCCAAGGTCGCTGCAGTCGGCAAGCCGATGCGGGTGGCGGTCAAGCGGGGCGCCACACCGCGCAAGGCCGCTGTTGGGGGTGTGCGGGCCAAGCGACGGGGCTAGCAACGGGGGCTGAGACATGTATGTTTATCGAGGGGGAGAGTGCGAATGCCAAACAATACCAAACTGAGTGAGAATTGCTTCCGAGCCGAGGTCTCCGGGGGCACGTGTCATACGCCCAACGTCGCCGAGTGCTTGCTGTCGTCGCACACATACACAACACACGACAAAAGTCGTCTCTCCGCCGCTGCCGCCACCGTTGCCGCCGCCGCACCTCTCGACGACACCGAGCTCCCTCTCGACACTGACAGATTAGACGCCGTGGCTGGTGCGATGGCGTCGAGCCAGGCGCAGACGAGTGAGTTGGAGCACGTTCGCGATGAGTGCGTGCTGACCGCTGCTGACTGGTCCAGATCCGAGTCCCCGCCCGGCACATACAGCCGGTCCGAGCACGGCGTCGTCGAGCACGACGTCTCCCACCGGCACTCACTCGACCGTGGCCACTACCGTCGGCGGTCCTAAACCTCGGTCCTGGGATGAGGACAAATCGTACGTCCTCGGTTGCTCTCTGTTATGTCTTCTGACGGTCATATGTATTGATTATGTCCAGATTGAATCTGTACATCCTCGACTACTGTCGCCGCCGCAAGTTTGACGACACCGCCTTGGCCTTTGAGCGCGAGGCAAAGATCTCCCGCGACGTCACCGCCGGCTTTGAAGCACCTCAGGGGCTGTTGTTCGAGTGCGTCGTTTTCCATGTTCTACCTGCTGTTGCTGATCTGGTCTGTGCCCTTTGCAGATGGTGGATTGTGTTTTGGGAAACGTTCAACTCGCAAATGTCGATGCCACCCCGAGAACAGAACTCGGGCGCACATGGCGACTCGTCTAGCCAGGTATATGTCAACGTGCGTGTGCTCTCCCTCACGGCGTCGCACCACCCACTGACGCGATCCTTCTCTGTTTTTCCTCTTTTGCCCTGACCGACGCTCTACGGGAACACCAAACTCAAACCGAACCGATCACCCATCCGTCGATCCCGATCTTGCAACTCCTGCTTGCATGAACACGAATGGACCATTTCGATTCGCAACACCGCAATACCGCTCGGTCCCCATGCGGTCCCCGTGGTCTACCGCGTGCTCTCACTGTCCTGCGGCCTTTTTGCCTTTTTCTCTGTCCCCCCGTCCACCGTGCGCGACCTCCCACGGTCCGCGCTCTCCGTCTCCGGTCATCTCTAAACCCCCATCCTGTCTCGTTCCGACATGCCGGTCGGCTCGGACTCGGACACGGATCATTTTTAATTCCGTCCTGGCGGCGTCGCGCGACCCCCACACACATGGTGACTGGATCGTACCGTCCTGGGCTGGGCTTGCGCGTTGTGCGACTTGACCTCGTCTGGTTGTCCTGTTTATCGATGATCATCTGATGGCGTGACGGCTACGACTGTTCCGAATTCGGATTTCTTGGGATTTCTTGCGTGTTTCGGTGTGATGTGGCCCGGCGTCGGACGTTTCTCACCCGTTTCTCTCGCATCTACTTGACTCCAGACCATGGCCCGTTTACGAAAACTAGCAGCACACGAAAAGGAGGAGCTGACACGATCGCGTGCGATGAGCATGAGCATGGGCACGCCTGCCATGAGCACCACATCAATGCCCGGAATGGGCTCCATGCCCGCGCCTGGGATCAACGGGACCATGCGTCCTCTGTCCCAGGCGAGTGCGAGATCTCAAAGTCAACAGCCCGGCATGCCACCAGCACCGGGCCCGCAGCAGATGCGACCACAACCGCAGCCTGGTATGATGCATATGCAGATGACTCCCAGTACGTACGATTCGAGCATGCGTCACTTGGTGCTCGGCTCACTGATCGGTTCGTTCTAGACATGGCACACACTCCAACACACACAGCTTCAACACCCACACCAGCACCAACCGCCCCTTCACCCTCACCGGCGCCTACGCCACCCCAATCGTTTGGCGGCCCTGGTTCAGGTCCCGGATCCTCTCAACAGCCGTTTAATTCTGGATCCTCTCAGCCTTCGTTTGGCGGACCAGGTGGACCGCAACCCGGTGGACCTCCCCCGCCACCAGGCGCTCAACCTGGCGGACCGCCTGGAGGCCCACAACCAATGATGCAACAGGGATACCAACATCCGTCTGGCCCCGGTCAGCCGTCTTTCCCAGGTTCAGGCCCTGGACAGTTCTCCGGAGGCGGTCCTGGTTCATTTGGACCTGGTGGAGGAGCTGGGCCAGGACGGGGTCAGGCTGGGTCTTTCCCTCCCGGAAACCCGGGTGGCTCATTCCCACCTCCCGCAAGCATGGGACCTTCGCCTGGTGGACCAGCACCGGGTCAGTTCCCGCCCAACGCCCCTGGTGCACCAAATTTCCAGCCAGGAGGCCCAGGATCGTTTGCGCCTGGAGGGCCGTTCCCGGGCGGACCAGCACCTGGCCAGCAGTTTAATCCGCGAGATATCCCCGAGTGGGGCGAACGTCCACCACCACAAGGACGAGAGCCATGGCAAAATGGCCGACCAATTCCCGCAGGGATGGTGCAGAAACCGCCAGGTCCGGGCCAACAGCCTATGCACCCGCAGATGAGAGGGCCTGGCGGCCCGATTAACCAACGGTTTGCTGGCCAGCCTGGTATGCCTGGAGGCCCCCAAGGACATATGGGTGGCCCGCCAAATCACTCAATGGGAGGTCCGCCTGGACAACAACAAATGGGACAATCCCCGAAAGACGGTTCCAGGAGCAACACACCCGCGGGCGGATGGAATCCTTCTGGCGACCAACTGCAACAACGACGGGCTGCGGTAGCGGCACAGGGCGGCCAAGTAGGCCCGTAAGTATTTTATTTTATTGGATGTGGTGTACAGACAACATGTTCTAATGGAATTGTGCCTTTTTTGCTTTGCTTTGGGGTTTTGTGTAGATCTGGACCTGCTGGGCGTCAGTTTATGGGACCGGGGATGCATCCAGGACCTGGCGGGATGGGACCTCAAGGGCATGGCGGGATGGGACCTCAAGGACCGGGAGGAATGGGACCGCAAGGACCCGGTGGGATGCAAGGACCGGGGATGAACGGACCACCTGGGCAAGGAATGGGAGGCATGGGTCCGATGGGACAACAAGGACCAGGAGGAGCTGGACAAAAGCGGTCAGGGTCCCCGCCTCCTCCACCTTCTGCGAACATGGGCGGATCCCCGCCTGATCCGAAGCGACCGAGACCAGACCCCGGCCCGGGCACACTGCAAGACTCGAGACCGACCTCGTCCAAGGGACCGGCGCCGTTTGGAGTGGGCGGACAACAGCCGATGCATGGCGGGCCAGGGGGTCATCCAGGTATGATGAACGGGCAAATGCCACCAGGATTGAACGTGAGTTTGAGGTCTGGCTGATGGCTGCAGCTGGAATTGACGGTTTGTTTATGAGCAGGAGTATAAGCAAGAAATCTCACATGTGACTCGTCAAGCAATCGTGAAGCAAGGCGCCCAACCGGCACCGTTTGGTCCTGGCGCCAAATCCAACGGGGGCCAGGCGTCTGAGCCCCGTCAGGTGACCAACGTCAAGAGCAACGCGATGGGGACGATGGGTCCTCCTGCATCACCTTCGCTCACGAACCGTGGCGTGGGCGGTGTCAAAAAGTCTGAGAGCGCAAACTCGAGTCCGGCACTCTCGCACCCGGCGGCCAATGGTATGACGGGCGACCGGAGTCGAACGCCCTCTTCTGCGATGGGCAAAGCACCTTCGCCACGACCTGGTCCGGCCACTCGACCTCAAAGCGCGACTCCGACCATGAACAACGTGGGCACACCAAACAACGCACCACCCCCACCACCGAGCAGTGCGCCTCCATCCATGTTGGGTCAATCGCCCTCGAATGGGATGCTGTACCCCCGACCTGGACCGGGACTCGGTCAGGACGGGACTATTACGGGCGGATTTGATCTTGGGACCGAGCTGGATTTCGCGCAACTGACGAGCGAGTTTTTACCCGAGGACATCGGGCACATGTTTGATATTGGGAGTCTAAACGACTGGCCGGGTGACACCTCGCTCGGGTCGAGTTGAAGGATAGGGGATGTCTATTGATCTTTTTTGTCTACATTATTTACTTCTAGATCCTGTCTAGATCTATTCTTTCTCTGCCTTTGGATTGGCCTCGGTCCTTTTTTTTTTAGTGTGCTTTCGATAACACCGCTTACTTGTTCTTTCTCTTTGCTTCTGTTCCGTGTACTTGTAATACTCGTTTTTTTCCTTGACGATTCGGACTCTTTGTGTGTGTCTGTTGTCAGGTCAGAGGGCGAAAGCTGGGGTGGGCTATCTTGAGTGTATTTATGCATGAAAATCTTTGTTCAAATCTCATTTGTTGGGCGAGATATACAATTCGATCAGGTAGATACATTCTACTCGGGCTCTCTTGGCCTATCTAGGTCCTCTGGGCCAAAGCTATATGGGAGAATGTCACCGAGGGTGACGCTCGTGACCGTGTCTTTGGCGGTCTCGGGAGTGTAGTCGGCGGAGACCATAAGGATGGGTGTGGAGAGTGAGCAGAATTCGCGAATGAATTGGCGGCAGATTCCGCATGGCGAGATTGCGGATTTCACGTCTCTATTGCAACGAGTGTTGGGTTGAGATGGACGATGGAAAGAAGCGGACTGACGTTGTTACTGCTATTGCGAGGAATGTCTTGGTTCCTTCACTCTGTTGTACGATTTCAGTAAGAAAGTATATGGGTGCATGACAAGAGACGCACGACTGCTTTGACTAGGGCGGTCCGTTCGGCGCATATGGTCCCACCTAGACGATTCACCATTCAAGAGCCATAACAAAGTTCGTCGAATGGATACTAACCGTACGAAGCATTCTCAATGTTTGCACCCTTGATAATGCGCCCGTCGGTGGTGAATAATGCAGCACCGACTCGGAATTTGGAGTATGGACTGTAGGCGCCGCTCTTGGCTATACCAACACCCGATCAGCCACGGTAGTTCTGTTGCTCTCATGTGTCGACTTGCCTTCGATTGCGGCCTGGATGAGCGTCTGTTGCTCTTCTGGAGTCAATGCGCGGGGTCCCGATGACATGGTGGTAGATCAGGTACGGGGAATAAGCGCCGAGATGGCGGGGTCAGTTTGGTCCCGTCGGGATGACGCAGCTGTCATTCACTGGTCGTCTCGTATGATAGACAGAATACAATATCCTCGGCCTTGACTGTATCGCACATCTGTGTTGTACGTACAATCGACGGTCGTGCGTCATGGCGAGTCAATATACCCCAAGTTGTCCATCTCCAACCGCCACAATTGAGTCTGCGGAAATGAGCTGGGTGAAACACAATACAGGAAAAAAAGAGCCCGGGACGACTGAAACAGCGGACGTGTGCTGGTATGTTCTGGCATCTTCTTCGGGGCGCTTAGGTCATTTAGTGCATTTTCGTAGCGGCCGCTCCGGCAACCGCTCCCAGTCCGTATCTTTCATCAGACGACCACCACGAACCGCCCCACGACGACCAACCATGGCACCCGCGAACAAGAAGAAAAAGAGTGCCGCCGCGTACGTATGATATATCCGGAATGTGTCCCTGGATGACCAATATAAACACATCTTCTGGTTTTATAGCCGAAAGAAACAGCAGGCGGCAGCGGCGGCTCAGCCACCCTCGTCGACGGACCCAGAGATCGTCATACCCGACACCGAAGACATGGACGTCGACAAGTCTACAGCGAGCGAGACTGAACTCGATTTACCCGCTCAGGCGGAAAAGATTAAAGAGCAGGGCAACGAGCAGTTCAAAAAGGGCTCGTTCCAGGCTGCTGTCGAGCTGTACACCAAGGCGATCGGTGAGTGTCATCCTATTCGAATCATGTGCATATGCTAAGTCAGACGTACCGACAGCACTCAACCCAAACGAACCATCGTACCTCACAAACCGCGCCGCGTCGTACATGTCCCTCAAGAAATTCGCTCTAGCACTCGCCGACTGTCAATCCGCCGCCTCGCTCCAATCCGCATCCCCCGTCCCCAAGACCCTCCTCCGACTCGCCCGATGCCACCTCGCGCTGGGCGATACACCCGCGTGTTTCGCCGCGCTACGAGATCTCCCGAACGAAACGCCCGGCGTGCTCGACGTTCGACGCAAAGCCGAGGCGCTCGACTTGCATCTCAAACGCTTCAAGGACGCACGGGAAAAGGACGAGTGGGGTGTGGCTCGGCTCGCGCTCGAGCAAGCGGTGGATTCGTTGGAGGGGGATGTACCCGTTCAGTGGAGGTGTTGGCGGGTCGAGTGCGAGATTGCGCGAGGGAGTTGGGCGGGAGCTCAGAATGCTGTCAGGTTCGTGTCTCGTATCGTGTGACTCGTTTGGTTCGAGGTCATTCATTTTGGATGATTAGCGACGCATTACGATTGTCTCCCAACTCGCCCGACGTTCTTACCCTCCGAGGTCAAATCTTTTTCCTGACAAACCAAACGCCCAAAGCGATTCAGCATGCGCAACAGGCACTCCGACTCGATCCAGATCATACGCCCGCCCGACAACTGATGCGCCGCGCACGCGAGGTCGAGCGAATCAAAGAAGAGGGCAACACGCTGTTCAAAGCTAATCGATTAGGCGAGGCCGTCGAGCGGTACAGCGAGGCTCTCGAAGTGATTGGCGAAAAAGTGAGCGAAGGCGGAGGCGGACAACTCCGTGCGGTCCTATTAAGCAATCGGGCAACGGCCCAGTTCAAGGTACGTCTATTTTTTGTATATGTGATCGATCAGAGTCTGACCCTGTACCCCGCAATGTCTTCATTCCTGGCACCTTGTCCCCCTCCCCCGCTCCTTCGTTTCGTCGTTCACCCTCTGCCCTCGATAGCTTAAACAACTCGATCCGGCGCTAGAAGATACCAACGCGTCGCTCGCTCTCAATCCAGACTCTTACAAAGCTCTTCGGACGCGCGCCCGTATCCAATTAGAGCTCGAGCACTATGAAGAAGCCGTACGGGACTTTAAAGCTGCCAGCGAGGCGGCGGATAACGAGGGTGCGGCTGCGGGCGAGGTTCGTGCGTTGGCGCAAGAGGCTAGGCAAGCAGAAGTCCAGCTGAAGAGGAGCAAGACCAAGGATTACTACAAGATTCTGAGTGAGTTATTCTTGCTGTTTTTAATTTTGAAGAGAGGCTGATAGGATTGGGTGTAGATATCAACAAGGACGCGACAGAATCTGAGATTAAAAAGGCGTACAGGCGAGAGAGTTTGCTTCATCACCCGGACAAGGTACGTTCTCATCTAATCATTTCACGTAATGCGACAATGGATCGATTTCACGTCGACAGGGCGGAGACGAAGAAAAGTTTAAACTCGTAGTCGAAGCCAACGCCGTTCTGTCCGACCCACAACGCCGAAGACGATACGACGCTGGCGGGGACGAGGACGGGATGAACGACGGAGGCGGCATGGGCGGCATGGACGATATGATGGGCGGTATGCATATGAACCTTGCCGAGATGCTTGCGCAGATGCAAGGCGCGCGTGGGGGCGGGTTTGGTGGATTCGGAGGATTTGCGGGTGGGGGCGGGTTCCCAGGACGGGGGCATACGCATGGCGGGTTTGGGTTCTAGGGTGGTTTGGTTGGGGGTGCCGTGGGTTGGGGAAGAGAAGAGGGGGTATATGCGACTTTGTTCCTGCTTTCTTTTTTGTTAAGTATGCAGAGATGTTACTTGTTTTGTAGAATAGCTTGTATCGTTATCCGTGCAAGTGATACTATGCGATGTTTTCTTTTTGAGACATTGCATGAAGGCAGAGATTGAATTTCCTTGACACAGCTTAGATGCCTGGTTGGTCGAAACACACCGTGATAACACTCCACCAACATTTTAACCACGGCTGGCGAGTGTCACCGTTGCAAGCACTCCTCGCGTGGGTAATCTTTATTGTTTCGAATATAGCAGATACATGGCTATTATCAGGACACGAGCGTTTACAGTTTAACTACTACGAGTGGTCCGCGAGTAACGCTTCACGTAGAATGCCCTGGGCTTGAGAAAAGCATCACTAACACGGTATGCTCAAGATACAAGTATATTCCAGCCGATTTTACATCATAGTAAGTACACTCTTCAGACATTGCCAGCCTAAACCGATCCGAGTTCAACGGCGGCGGCAACAGCCAGTTTAGCGAATTCCTGAGAGTACCCAAGGTAAACACCATGCATTGAACACCACGCGTTTGACGTACCAAAGAGTGCGACCAGCTAAACCCGTTGACAGATGTGGTATCACTAGTGCTGTGAATTGCCTCGTTTTCTGACACGGTGGGGGCTATAGACGAGAATCAATAAGATATAAAATATTCAGTATGGTATGTCCACTCACCCTCGAATGGGAATGCTGCGGGGTAGCCGGCCGATGTCCAGCTTGCGTGATCGGAGCATGCGTAGCCGCACTTGCTACGACGTCAGTATATGCTATCCAATTAACCAATAAAACTCACGTAGTCAGTTCCGGCAGGAATCGAGCAGTAGGCAGAAATGAGTGAGCGCAAGTAGGTATTGAGTCCGCTATCAACACGGTCAGTCACGAGTGCAATAACCTCTTGCGAACCAGGAGCGAAACTGGACGAAACGTGTTAACTCTATCGACACCAATCTAGAACAAGATACTTACTAGCCCGTCATGTCAAAGTTGATCATCGCATATACGCTCTTCCTCGCACTTTTGTAGTTCGTAGCAATCGCCTGAGAACCAAGGAGTCCACCTTCTTCCCCTGAATAAAAGTGGAACTCGACGGGACGAGAGGGCGCGAAATTCGCAGCAACGAGCGCGCGAAAAACCTCGATCAAGTTGACAGTGCCGGTACCATTGTCATCCGCACCAGGAGCTCGCCCAGAGGTGGGGTTGTTGAGGTTAATAGAGTCCTCGTGTGCGCCGATGATAACAGCGGGAGCAGTGGTGGAAGCACCATTGAACTTGGCAATGACCGAGAACTGAGTCCACGAGTGCGTAAACTTGGAAACAGTAATTCCGCTCTTGCCGCCGGCAATCGACACGAGCTGGTTATAGATCCATGTGCTGGCCTGGTTTCCGGTGGTCGACTTGTAGTAGCGGTTGTTGTACGCGGTCAAGGTTGAGAGGGAGCTCTGCATGCGAGAGGTCGACAGTGTCGAAATGACGGATTTGACCTGGCTTGACTTGGAGGGGGATGGGTCTTGAAAGAATAAGAATAATTGATGAATCTAGAAGACTAAACCCCACTTACAAGTCGCACGCTCGACAATTGCCTTGATTCCCTTGGCCTTGTGCATCTCGGTCTCATGGTACGTCTCGGTCAGATCAAACTATCGGAGTGTCAGTATATCAAACATTGGAATATGCTGGCTTTACTAACGAAGAACTTTTCCTGCTTGCGCAGATCAAGTTTCTCCTGCTCTGTCGCCCAGAAAGGAGCAGTCTCCTCCGAGGTCTGGATCAAACGAAGCCCCTTGCTGACATTCGCATCAAAGTCCGAGACCGGAACAGCGAGCACAGAATACAAGAAAGCAGATCCAAGGGCGAGCGCGCGGGTGAGCTTCATGACGACAGCTGAGGGGGACTGGTGGACTAGGACAATCGTCCATGTCTTATAGTAAAGGACAAAGCGCACGTCACACCCGAATGTCGTCGAGACGCGTGGAGCTAGGCGTTCTTTATTTGCAACTCGTTGCTCAAACCGCTTTAGTTCTCCGAGACACGGGGCCGATCGACCACAAGCGAGCTTGGGTTCACGAGTTACTTGACAAAAGAATGCTTGCGCGGTCATGACGAACGCTGCGCACATCCCCTTATCGTACATCTCCATGTGTTGCTGTGAAGTTCAGCACAAGGTTACATGTCAGAATGCTTGGCGGAGAAGAAGAGAAGCCCTGGCACGCCAAAAGATTCTCGAGCGCCGCAAGACTTCGAACACATGGATGCCAAGAGGTCTCAATGTGGCCTAGCCGAGCAGCTTATATAACGCATCAGGATATGTCTACATTCTGTCAGCGAGAATGGGTTAAATAGGGCAGCTACCAATTAGCGGCCGCTGGCTCACGTATGAAGAATTTATTAAATACGCCAACCAAATAAACATACCCCTTAGAATGTCGGGTTTTATGAGTATTTGACAGGTACAGATATGCCTTAAAGCTCATCATAGATTCCCTCCTGAGGGTCGCTTCGTAGATCTCACGCAGCCCCGATTTCAAAAGAATGGGGTGGGCCGCCACTATAAACCAACCATCTGGAGCAAGAATGGGGTGAGCGCTGAGGGCAGTGGCGGGTGTGGGCAATGCCTACCTCATCCGGGAGTGCCGCTTGTACCACATGTGTCCGGGGCAACTGACAAGTAAGATCATAATCTCGTTGCTTGCTGAATACTTCACTCGAACAGCGGCTGATAGGATGGAGTCCTGGAGTTGGAGACAGTTCCTTTCTTGAATTCTTTTTCGTACGAGATGCCCATTGATCGTCACAAAGCAACTATATGCGCCCCACAAATTGTGTATTTGAGAAAATACTCGTCTGAGTCGAATAATATGTATTACGCCTATGCCGCCGTCGTCAACGTGATTTGTAAACTTCTCGACATTGCTTTTTCGATCGTCTCCGACATGTATACATGCCTTTCGGAACTGAAACCATGCTTGTCCGAGTTGGTCTTGTTTCAGAAGGGATGTGATAATTGAAAGCTAAAGTCGCGCGTATATCACCAGAGAAACTTAGGTATAGCCGATCAGGATAAGTGAAGGAATTTTATAACCGAGTTGGCGGAGGTGCATCGCGCATACTAGGTTCAGGAAGAGTCACCACGGCAGTGGCGTGCTCATACACAGCCGCATAGCTCCTTGCGCTTATCCAGATCATGCTATGGCGGCGCCTGACGTTATCCATCGCGTACTCACACCATATCGGTCTGGTACAATCTATCGGCAGGTTGAACTCCCTCTACTCAACTGACGGGTCGCTCTTGCGGTTTAGGAATGTGGCCACGCTCGCGCCGCCTCTAGCGGCGCTTCCGTCTGCTAACCTCACTGGAGACGGACGCCGATCGATATTTCGCACTGGCACCAATATTCGCCCCCGCGTGGTAGCTTACTGCTGTTTCAGGGAAAGTTATACGAGAACTTACGCTCCGATCAAATGAATAGCAATAGCTTTCGGATCGTTTTAAACAAAATGCCCAACCGGATGGCATTAAATAGTGTAGGTGTGGGCATATGCTTGGGTGATATGAAACGATGATCATCCACTTTTAATAATTATACCGGATTGCAAAAGTACTTTTCACAAGCGCCGAAAATTTTGTCATTTCGCTCATCCCGCCCTCGAAAGAATTGGATGTATCACAACTGTTTGGGGCTTCCTAAACTCAGTGGATATGGATAAATAGTCTTGAGGATAGTACGGATCGAATGGTACTGGCCGTCCGCCAGGAAAGCACTTGTTGAAAAATCGCCTTTCCGGCTCAAATCGTGTTTTCCACGACGCGGAGACGCCTGGTGGACTTCGGAAGTGGTAATAACACGCTTGAGGTACCATAATATGATGCTATACAGCTGTTTCACAATGTTGATCAGTTTCTCGTGCCGATTCAAGAGTGACGCCTGGAGGCGTTTTCGTGTTCCCACCTTGAGCAGTGTTTGACACCTCTAATGAAGGTTTCATTCACTTCCTGGAGTGTAACAGGCTTCTCCTAAGACGTAGCTAATCCGTAGCTGGGAAGCAGCAAGTAAAAAAGAGCAAAGAGCTCACTCGAAGTTGATTTTTCAATCTTCAGCAAAGGTGATGTGGCTCATACCGTTTGATCCGCATTACTCTTGTGAGCAACTTATGGTATTTATCATGTTCACCGGGCATCAAATGGTGGAGATATGGCCGATTCTTCCTGGCTCGCGACGAGCGAAATGACAAATTTTTCGGCGCTTACGAAAAGTACTTTTGCAAACGGCAATAATAAGGTTCTTTTTCATTTATCACTTATTCGGCCATAGCTTGTTGACTCTCGGACTTGATCAGGTGCACTTCTGTCTAAAATTTGAGTATATGCGCTGTAACCGCTCGGGGGAGGGGCATTAGTGGGCGTGGGACAAACCTTGAACGAAGAACGCTTGAGGACTGACTTGGTATCCGTGGGGGAAGAGAGATAACCACTGTGACAAATGACCTTGTGTTGGGAGATCTAGAAAGCTAACACCGAAACATCTGTCTGCGCATCACCCAGACTGATGCATATTGCGGGGGCTGATTTCAGCCGCTAGAAGGAGGCTTGATGGACTCTGCATAACCATATTGAAATTTGCAAACGTCAAGTTCAATAACATAACGGTAAATATGCGATAAACTGCATCCAACCGCCTGATCGCAGCTAAAGAGGGGTGATTGCTCCTTACCTATCTAATGATTGCCTACTTACCGCTCAGATAGCCTATTTGGCGATTAATTTGAGTTCATATGGGTGGCTCATAGCTATCCTATGGCGATTACGCTATACATGTAGTACTGATACATCATGGGAAGTTGATATGCTACGAGTAGTTTGCTTCCTGGCCTTTGGTTAGTTATATGACAAATTTCGCGGCCCCAGGGTTGCTCCTAAAATTTCATACACCAGGGAGTACCAAGTCATAGTACACATCATGAGAGAATTGAGCTACATTGATATTTAATGGGAGCGAGATATTAGCAAAAAAAAAAAAAGGCGGCCCGCTTCCTAGCTCGTGGTGGCAAAAACGAGCAAATCGATAAATAACCCCAAACCTCGAACTCGTAGGCCTTCAGGCTGCTCCAAACCAGGGATTTCCAGAGTGTCATAACCCCTCACGGTGCACTAGTTCACTTCGGAACCGTGCCATTTCCTCATATCGGCTCATGACTGGATCTTCAGAGAGGGTGAGATCATTGCGGAACGCAACCCGTTCATCGACCATTATCAGCGCTTCTCCTAACCGCTCAGCCGAATCCCTCGGAGATCCCGAGCACTCATCGCGATCCGTAGAATCCAGATCAGTCATGAGCCACACTCATGACCAATTTTGATTCTACGGATCGCCTAGCTCGCTCTTGAGCGCTTGGGATCTCCAGCGGATTTGCCTGAGCGGCCATCACAGTATAGTCGTCGTCCGAGCCTTAAGCACGCATTTTCGTATTTTTTCGACGCAAAAGTGAGCGATACAGAACCGAAATTACTCTAGTGGAGTCGGATAGATTGTTCAGAAAATTATAGGCGATACGGAAGTACACATTACCTTCATCCCCATTCGCACGTCCCCCAAACCACGACATCTATCGATTAATGCAATAAGCTCAACCCATAGCACAATCTTCTCATTGAGGAAGGCTCTCAGCTCGTGCTGAAACTGTCCACGCTCTGCTTCAATTTGCGTTGTCTCTTCGATTGAGTCTGGCCAGCATGCTTTAACCAAGTGTTCAGACCAAAACCGGCATGCGTACTGCAGCTTGGATGATATTTGTGTATGGGTTTCGGAGGGTATTCCGGCCGAGTCAGATGAGCTGGACAAAATATACCCAGTGCCAGGCATCTGTTCGTTGAGTTCACAGTTCATAACTTTGAGGCATAAGAGTGCTAAGTTTCGGTTGTGGTTTTCGCTGCTTATACAAAAGTCCGGATAGATTTTCGCACGCACAGAAAATCATGCAGCGACTGATGTAGTGCTTGCACAGGGATCGCCATATGGTCCTGTTGTCTCATTCCCGTGAGCAAAGGGCTGAGGCTCTGAAACGTAAAGTTTTGAGCCAAGGGTTGCTGCTGTAGTAAGTCTTCCATTGAAACTACAGTGAGCGGAGTCTTTGCCGTGAGTTTAGTTCCCATCAGTCGGTGGTAACTTGCAGCAAAACTATCGTCTTTCCAGTCAAATGGATTTAAAATCATGGCATATAATTCGTCCATTTGGGCTTCAGCTACAGTCGCCTCTAGCGAGGCGTTGATAGATAAGTTCCTTTCCAGCTCTCGAGTTCAATCCTGACGACCGCTAAGGTATTTGCACACAACTATAACCCAAAGGAAAAGCCCTCCAGCTTTTAGCGTAAATCTGTCCTGAATCTCCTGTCCTGGCCAGTCCTGACCTAGATCTTTGGCTTTCGCTAACTGGGCAAGTGACTGTGGGATGAACTTCGAGGCGATGTCATCCTTGTTCTCCTTAGAAACTATATCCAATTCCAGCCAACAGACACGCTTTTCGCGGGAAAGTTCATCAAGCTTTAGGTTCATGCGAGACGTTATGAAAATACGAAAATTATTGGGTAAACGAGCCGCGCCGCCGCATAACTCGTCGACCAAGGCTTGGTCATATTCCTCATCTAGACCATCGATCACGAGGATTGCAGGTTCACTTGAATGGTAGTCATAAAGAGGCTCAATTACAAGCTTGCTAAATTGCTCGGGTATCGATCTAGATGGTAACCTCCAATCTTGGCTCAGCACTTCACACATGCGCTGGGCAATAAGAGAATCCATGTTTGCCAAATCGGCAGCTATTTTATCAAGGAACACACTCGATTTGTTGCTGTCGCCAGCATGCCTGCGGTTAAAGAAGAATGATGAAATCGATTGTCCCGTGCCGTGGTAATGTCGAGCCACCGAATGAGAAACGGTGTTTTTACCAGCACCCGCGACTCCAGTGAGCAACAAAATTTGCGCGCCATCAGGCGAGGTTTCGTTACAGCGGTTCAAAAGATTTCTGGTATCTTGGGGGTCATTGACCCACGCAAATACCTGTTCAAGGAGTTTGAAATGTGTGTCAGGCCGGCAAACAAGCTTGGGGTTCCAAGATGAGTTGTCCCTTCGGCGAAGATTTGCTGATATAAATGTAGAGCGTTGCGCAATTTCGCCTAATGCTGAACCAGTTAGCTAGTAAAAGATAGTACCCAAGCAGATTCGTACACATAGCCCTATTCCACACTGCCATGTTATACGTCTGGTTTGACATGATTAGGTTCGACGATGCAACACTAAGCTGAACGTAAAACAAAATGAATCCGATAATCAAATAGGATAAAAGAGCATATATGATACCTGAAATGACCTGATCACGTCGTCCGAGCGCTCCTTCATGCGTGCTATCCTCTGAGGATCGCGCATGAACCGAGCAGCACGATTTATTCGTGGCAAAAATCGCTCGTCTTCGATCTCTTTGGCTATAGATTCTAGCATTCTATTGCGGGACAATAGTTCAATGACCAGCTTGATAGCGTATCGTGCCCAGCCCTACCTTAGCAGCTGCCCAATCTTAACACCAGCTTTGGCCTGAGCAGTTTTCGAGGAAGCAACCACGGCAGCGACTTGGCTTATCGCGTCTTGAACGTATAAATCGAAGCCTTTCCATTAATATTAATACGAATAAAGGCTCTGCATTGAATAATTTAGTGCTGCTGAATTCATTGGTGTGGCATATGGCCAAACCTTGACGAGGTCTCTAATCCTTATTGATTGTTCGATAACATCTTGAAACGCTGGAATAGAGTTCGATACGACTTCCAGGAGCATCAAATGGCCCGGCTGGGTTGACATGGCAGAGCCTACGGGGACAAGCGGTTGTGGATGAGGGTGTCACTCGCCCGGCGTCTGGGCGGGCTAGAGCTGGTGGCAGTGCAAACAGATAAGCTTCGCCACTGGGTATCATCCGCTTGTCCAAGTGGTATCAGACAGTCCCAGACTAACACTAGGAGCCCGTAGCCCACAACCATCACCCCGCATGATCTTTTGATTGCCGATACTAGATTGATCCACTGTAGTTGAATGACACTTGCTACAACCATAAGTAACGGCTGAAATGAACAGAAAACTCCACACAATATTCTGAGTTATCAATCCAGCAACTTGGATATCCGAAGGGAGCAGCTAGCTTATCGTCCCTCCCTGAAACCCATTCATCCATCTATGGAGCCGCTCATATAACCTAATTTGCCCGGGGGACTTGTAAGACGAGGAACTTGCTCTATCTCCGACGAGAAGAGCAATTGTGACTCAGGATTAACTACCTGGTTTTCCATCTTGAAACTCGACCCGGAGAGAATATTGTAACATGCAACAGCTTCTTGTACTAGGTCAAAAGCCTCGTGTTGTCGGTTGTCATGGATCAGCCACTGGCTGAGTGCCAGGCATGCAGCTGCAAATCTATTCGCCAGCTCGTATAATGAAGCTTTTTCTCCCTGTGCGGCTAGAAGTTTCTTTGCTTGCGATTCAGTTCTATCTATGTGCGCATATATAATGTAATTCTGATACTTGCTTTTATGCAAACACGAGCTTCTTTTACCCCTTGACATTGACCGAGCGACGCCAACATCTCCAACCACAAAACAACATTGGTTGCCAAGAAATTTTCGAGTGGCATACTGATCATGCTTGATGGGGATACATCAAGCGCATGATATGCCCAGAACTGGCACGCATAGTATAGTCCCTCGGGTATTTCTTCCCGACTGACCAAAGGTATGCCATGTCCATTTTTGGGGCCGTCAGAAAGATATCCAGTTCCTGCTAATCCTCGAACTAGATCGCGGCTTAAGAGGTTAAGACAGCAAAATGCAAGTTGTCGACTATGTTCCTTTTCGTCAAGTGAGTGGCTTAAACTAGTCGCTTTCGACCCAAGAAAATCTCGTAACGACTCATGCAGTATCCGAACAGGTACGCTCCCATGATCCGCTTTGCGCAGTCCTGTGAGCAAAGGGCTGAGCTTTTGAAATACAAAATCCGAAGCCAGAGGCTTATGCTGTAGTAAGGCTTCCATCCCAAGTACAGTAAGGGGAACCTTTGTCGCAAGCACAGCGCCCATTAGTTGATTATAACTAGCCGTAAAGCTCTCATCGTTGTGGTCAAATGAGCTCAAGATTATTTTGTATAGATGATTCATCCGTGCCTCAGCAGTACTCGCAGTCAAGCCGTTATTTGACAAGAGCTTCTCAAGCTCCAGGGTAGGTTCGCTGCGAGTCCGTAAATAGTCGCATACAATCGTGACCCACAGAAACAAGCCCCCAGCTTTCGCCGTAAACCTGGTTTGAAGGTCATCCCCGGGCCACCTTTCACCAAGATTTTTGTCTTCCGCAAGCTGCTGGAGTGCATGAGGAATGAATCTTGCGACATCGTCCATATTGTCTTGCGAGCCTATATCAAGCTCCAGCCAGCAGACCCGGTCCTTGCGAGCGAAGTTATCTAGTTCTGGCTGCATGCGGGACGTCAAAAATATACGAAAGTTGTCTGGCAACTCTGCGGCTCCGTCACGCAGCGCCCTGATAAACCCATCGTCCCATCCTTCATTGAGACCATCTATCACGAGGATAACAGGCGATCTGGTTGAATAATTCGAAAAGGACTTGAGCACAAGGTCTTTGAACTGTCGTGAAACTGGTGCGGACGGTAGACCCCATTCTCGTTTGAGCGCCTCGCACATTTGCTTGGCAATGAGCGGATCCAAGTTGGCAAGATCCGCCGCAATCGTGTTCAAAAGCATGATTGGCTTCTTTCGGTCGTGGTCCTCGCGATCAAAGAAAAACGACGAGCCTAGTTGTCCCTTTTCGAAATAATGCTGAGCGATTGTGTGAGCTACTGTGCTTTTACCAGCACCTGCGACACCAGTAAGCAGCAGAATTTGCGCTCCACGTGGTAGGTGTGCCAGAGGTTCTTCGTTTGTGAGAGCCGCTTTAGTTCCTCGTGGATCGTCGACCCATTGGATGATTTGCTGGACAAGTCGAGCGCGTGTACCAGGATAACATACTCGATCTGGGTTCCATGATGCGTCCGCGGCGCGACGAAGGTTGGCGGCGATGAAGGTGGAACGTTGCGTAATTTCGGTTACTGTAGTGACCCGTCAATTGAATGGAAACGGAGCCTAGTTTGTCACGCACGATTATCCTCGTTGCGTGTTACTACGCTCAATGCTTGATCGGCGGCGACGTACGTCGATGCAATGGCACCGAGCTGGAAGCGGGCTTTTATTAGCTCTTGGGCGGAAGGAATGGAGGCACATGCGGAGCACCTGAAATATCTTGATAGTATCATTCAAACGCTGCTTCATATCCGCGATCCTTTCCAAATCATGGAGGTACCTGAAGGCACGCTTGTATCTTGGCAAGGCTCGCTCACGCTCAATCTCTTGGACTATGTCTTGCAATGTACTATTAGATAGCGTCTATATGCGTTCAGAAGGTACACAATAGCGGATAATCAGACTTGCCTACTCAGTATCTCGAGTTTAGCTTTGACGCTAGCCTGGGAAAGATTAGCTTGAGCGAGTGTGATCGCAACGTTGGTAGTGACGCCTTCCACATAAGTACCAAGCTCCTCCCAGTACATTTTAGCCGAGTGGAAACCCTGGGCTTGAAGTGAAATCACAGGCAAATACAAGATATATATACCCACCTTGACCAGATCAACAATCTTCGAAGCGAGATCAGCAACGCCTTGCCAAGGAGGAAATAAGTCTGAAACTGTTTTCAAGACTTGGGATTTGTGCGGTCTTAGAACAAGTTGACTGGACATCGTGTATAAGAGGCTGACGTAGGGGTTGATAGTCTTGATCGCCAAATGTGCGTCGTGGTGCGGGGGCGCTTGGATATCTTGATCATGAGCGTCCCTTGAAATCAGTGGCGGTGCAACAGATAAATTCACCGCTGACCATCATCCAACCTCGAGTCGTCTTGACTCATACCCCCCTGATAGCCACTGAACGAGCTCGTCAACGAACAATCTCACATTGACATAATATTATGGCAACAACGGCAGCTCCTCTGGCCACTCTCAATGCTGCCCTTGGTGGTCGTAGCCAACCCCAAGCTGGATCTATATCCCCTCTGTCGACCGGGCCGAGCAAATATCGCGGCGCAGTGGTCGAGGTACGCTTCACATACATAGCATCTCCTCTTCCTTTCTCTCCCCTCTCAGGCCCTACGCATTCTTATTGACTCCCTCGAGCAGGACCTGCAACTACCGCCAGCATTCGCACTCTCCGAACATGAACGTGTCGAAAAGGCCGTTCAACTTGCGTATGACCGAGATTTTTCGTACATCCCGTATGTCCGTTCTTGTTGCTTTTCCTATATAGACTTGAACCCATTCGACCGATGGCAGAGTTCTTGATACACGCCGAAAGCCCGTTGGGTATATTGATGTTGGAAGGTTAAAGTCCAAATGGGAAGCTGGAACTGCGAACCCGGTGCGTCTATGTCTCCTTTCCTTGCTTTGCCATCTAACTTGGACGGATATAGTCGGATACACTTGGAAACTTTATGGCCCACTTCAAACGTGGGACGGCCGTGCCTTACACGGTGATCACACCTGAAACGTCGCTGGAAGAGCTGGAAGAGTTTTTGGAGAAGAATGATTTTGCGATTGGTAGATCTCTTGCCACCCTTTCATTGATCGAGTTTCTGATGTGTTGGGTTGGATATAGTGACGGATCCGGATCGAAAGTTTGTGCTGGCTCTCGCAACAAAGGATGACCTGACGGTGAGTGGATAGCCAGCTCATGCTCGTGCTCGTAGATCTAACGTGAGGACCACACGACAGAACTTTGTCACGCGACGCGGAGCTTGATCCTTGACGACCATACATGATTCCTTCATCTTTCTGTACATTTTTAGACATACGAGTTTAATACGAGGCACGATTATTCGCCCTTTCTCGATCCTCATACGTGAGCCCCTATCCTGAGTGGTCTCGAGGGCAACCAGAGGGGCGTGGGTACCAAGGAGACTTGTATGTGTCATCAAAATATGTACATCAGGGTCCCAGGGTCTTGGTAGCGTGCTGGTTGAGAACACGGCTTTAGGCAGCGTGCACGCCTCTTGCTGACAACAACCACGACTGCCACGAACGCCCCTCCTTCCGTCCTCTCGTACCTGTATCCCTCACTCGCGTGCCCCCTGTAGACTGTATCATACTGCAATTCCCCTGTCCCAACCTGGTAGCCCGAAAGAGAGTGAGCGTAACCAGCGCACAAGATGAGCTCCTTCGCACAAGCTGAACACTTTGTTGGGTGAGGAAAAAAACAAGATTTTTGGTCAGATGAGTTGTGTCTGACGTACTCGCCTGCCTCGTGGTCACGCATTTCGTACCTGCTCGGGTCCGTGCTTCCCTGTCACTACCCATTCTCCATGCAACGCTCGGCCATGCCGCACTTTGTCGACGATATAGCGAACGGGCAATGATGCTGCCAGCGCCCCCTTCCCCACCTGTCTCCCCGGGCGTCCGAAACCCATCCACGAGCACGATTCTCGTGCCTGTCTTTTCCCCACCGACCCCAGCCCCGTCTCCCCGCCCGCTTTCCCCGACCCCAGCACCACAGAAACACCCGCACTATCCACTCTCGTTCAACCGAGACGTCCTGCCCTCTTTCGTCCGCCTCTCGGCCGCCCAACGACGGGAATTCATCACCCAGCTCCTGGCAGCATGCGACGTCGACCAACTCGTCCACGCCAACGCGCTCATCCAGCCCCTTCTCAAACGCGACTTTCTACGAGAACTCCCACTAGAGGTCTCGCTCCTCGTCCTCTCGTTTGTCGAGGACGCCCAAACACTCGCTCGCGCCGCCCAAGTGTCCAAATTCTGGCAAGCGCTCCTCGCCGACGACGCAGCATGGAAACGCATGTGCGAGCAATCCAAGTACGGCAGTCCCAAATCGGCTAAACCCGTTGCGCCCTACCGGTCGATCGACGACCTCAAGCGAAGCATGCGCAAGCTGTCGATGACGGCCTCACCCGCGCTCGCGCGTCAATCCGTTCACCAGATTCACTTTAAACGCCGCCATCTGACCGAACGAAACTGGGCTCGGGGCGGGCGATTACTCGAGACGCATACGCTGCCGGACGAGGGTGTCATCACCTCGGTCGCCATGGACGACGAGTGGATCGTGGTCGGTCTCGCCAACTATCAGATCCACGTGTTTAGCGTTCAGACGGGGCGCCAGGTCCGTACTCTTCTCGGCCACACGCTCGGCGTCTGGACGCTTGGGCTCGTGAGCAAAGGTGGTGTGATGCAGGGTCCGAGTGCGACGGGGGCGGACGCCCAAGTGACGCCTGGCGCATTACGAGGATTCGAGCAAACGGACTCACCGAGGGCTGCGTCGAGCGACGTGTGCAATGCGTCGGCCGGGTGGGGCCAGATCGGGTCTATCGTTGTCAGTGGTGGATGCGATCGGGATGTGCGGGTTTGGGATGCGACGACCGGGTACGTCTCGTCTCGATTCATCTCGCTGTTGATGGAAAGCTAATCGAGCCGCTCTAGCACCTGTCTGCACACGCTTCAAGGTCACACGTCTACCATCCGATGTCTCAAGGTGCTCGACAATCGGCCGGTCGCGGTATCCGGTTCTCGCGACACGACCGTGCGGGTGTGGGATATTGCCCGCGGACGATTGATCAACACTCTCCAGGGTCACACCGATTCGGTCAGATGTCTTGAGGTATCAGGACATTTGGTCGTCAGTGGGAGTTATGACACCACTTGTCGGGTGAGTCCATGGGCACGAGGCTACCAAGAAACGAGGCTGATGCGAGAGAGCTAGCTGTGGAACGTGGACACTGGAGAGTGTCTCAAAGTCTTCCGAGGCCACCACCACGAAGTGTATTCCGTCGCTTTCGATGGTGAAAAAGTTGTCACCGGCAGTTTGGACGCCCAAGTCAGAATCTGGTCCGCGTCGACTGGGTGAGTCTGATGTCCTCCTTAGTTATTCATTTGCTCATCATCTCTTGCCCTGCTTCGTCCTTTATTGCCGCTCCATCCCACCCGCCCGGTCAACAGAGAATGCATCGCTCTACATCAAGGTCACACATCCCTCGTCGGCCAAATTCAACTACTCGGCAACACGCTTGTCACTGGTGGCTCCGACGGCCGAGTGATTCTCTACAATACCGCCACTCTCGACACGAACCACCGACTGAGTGCGCACGACAACAGTGTGACGTGTCTGCAGTTCGATGAGCGCTACGTGATTAGTGGCGGAAGCGATGGATGTGTCAAAATGGTAAGCCCATTTTCGATGTGGTGGAATGGGGCGTCTTCTCCATCGTATGAATCCCCTCGATCAATCAATTTCATTGTCGCGATCGATGTCTAATTATTCCCCCCTTGGCCCTGCCCCTTGTCTGTTTTCGGCACCGAGTTCGGGCGCTAACTGTTTTTCCCTTTATAGTATGATATGAAAACGGGTCGATTCGTCCGAGAGATGACCGCTCCGTGCGAAGCGGTCTGGCGAGTATGCTTCAAAGAGGATTTGAACGTCATCATGTGTAGGAGGGCGGGACGAACTGTCATTGAGATTTGGACGTTCCAGCCAACAGACGAGCAGCTGGGTTTACAAGGACGCCCAAGCGCGGGCAGGAGGTAACATTAGGGAAGAGGTTTATCCCACGGACAAAATCAATTTAGCATCTTCAGCATACAGGACAATTATATCCACTTCACGCATCGCAGTAACGGTTTCTTCTCGCTCGTTCTTTCTTTTCTTTGCTCTCACATGGTTGCCTTGCTGTACTTTTCTCGGATTAATGCTCTCGGTTCATTGCTGTCGTCCTTGTGTGGTTTACAAATAGATTTCCTGCTCACTTTACTACACTCTTGTCGGCGTGACGTGAGGCTATGCGTCTGATTTTATGCCTCCTGTGTCCAAGCGCCTTCTGTGCTTTCACTAACCGAGCCGAGTCACCCGGGATGGGACGTGCTGCTAAAGGCGGAAAGTGTTTGTGCACCGGCCGACGCGACGCATCAACACGATTAGATTATCTCGATAAGCGCCACCTCCCCGGATATGCGTGTAGCGGCCAACCACGACCTCGTAAATCCTACCCATGTCTGCCCCTGACCTTGCTGTCACCACTGTTCGAGGCACGAACGGCAGGGCTATCAAAATTCTAGTCGTAAACCCTAATTCATCGGAGAGCATCACTCAATCGCTCGTCGACATGTTTCGCACATCACCTCCACCCGCCCATATCACAATTTCATTCTTTACTGGACCACCAGAGTGCCCCAAATCTATAGACAACGAGAAAGACTGTCACTCCTCCGCAAAAACGTGTCTACCCCATTTACTTCCCGCTATCAGAGCCCATCAATACGATGCATACCTCGTCGCATGCTACAGCCAACACCCCTTAACCAACATGCTTCGCACCGCATCCGGAAATACGGTGACCTGTCTAGGCATTTTCGAAGCCTCGGTGCTCCATGCCTTGGCGAGAGCCGGCCCCGACGAGACATTTGGGATCATCACGACCGGACGAGTTTGGGAGTCGCTGCTGACCACTGCGTTACATCATTTCTTGGGTGTCTCAGCCACGTCTCGGTTTGCGGGAGTGGCTAGTACCGGGTACAGCGCCATCGAATTGCATAATATGCCCCAATCGGAAGTGTACGAAAAGATAGGTCAAGGCGCGCGGCGGCTCGTCGAGCAGCATGGAGCACGCGTCATTTGTTTAGGGTGTGCTGGTATGACGGGCATGGAAGAGGCGGTCTGGGGCGGATTAGGTCCTCAATGGAAAGACAAAATACAAATCGTTGATGGCGTTCAAGCTGGTGTCTCGATTCTGAGCGGCATAATCTAAATGGCAATTACAAGCGGTTTTAGTGGATTTCATGAGATGTATGCGTACTCGCGCCGAACAATGACAATTCAGCCGTTTCAAGACTCTTGTAACTTCGGAAGACAACTCGAATAGGATCATTTCCATCTCCGTCTTGTCATGTTCGATAAAGATAATCTGAAACCAATCCGAATGGAATGCACGCTGCATACATGCGCTGCCAATCTACCCGTTAGTCCTGCTTATCTGTCTCGAGCGTCAAACCTTGTGGGCACGCCATGACCCCCGAAACGCGCGTCTGCTGTGCGCTCGGCGCTCTCCAGAACGCCGATTCTTACGTCAAACAGTTGATTATCCAAGTTTTCCTCGCGGCAATTGGCGCCTCCGGCTGGCGCGAGTGCAATCGCAGCTCCTCGGCCGGCTGGCGGACATCTGAACCATAGAAAACTCGGCTAATGCTTGATTTCATTGGAGAGGAAATCGGGAATTGCCCATCCAATAGCGTTGGGGAGGACAATGAACCAAGTCTGCCGTCGTAGGGGGGGCTAAACTTATAATAATTTGGTTTAACAGATATGAAGACACCAGAGATCACCTCTTCGCCCAGATGGCGCTACAGCATACTCTCTATGGTATCCCGGGCCTAGAGACGCAGCCCGAGTAGGTGACCATCCACTGGCACTTCAGATTTAATCTGATACTAATAATCCTGTACAGTGCAGAGCCAGACTCAAGCCAAGATCCTCCAGCTGCAGGTGATCCGCAGAATCGAAGGTGTTCTTGTTCCACAATACAGGGTGCTATATACTTGATTAAGACCTTGTGAGTGACACTGCCCAACCACATTGAAACCAGATGTCGAGCCTCATGTGATAGGTTCTAGAGTTGATGCAGCAGCGCATTACGCAATATCTCTGTATACATCCATACGTGATTACCGGACGAGGGCATAGCAGTTGAATGGAGCTTGAATCCGGGTCTAAAGATATGTTGGCCTTGAATTTGTACTAAATAGATTGCAGCTGAAGAACGAGTCGGTCAAAAGTATTACTGTATCATTGTAATGCTGGTAGTTTAACACGAAATCTGTTACTTTGGTGCGCTTAGTCCACAGCAGAGAAGATTACTTGAAGAACACGTAGACGCAGGTGATAAACATTGTTAGACACGATGACTAAACGCACGGTACTTGGGTGATTGACGAGTTTGACGCCATGGGATCCCCGATCGATAGATGTACCCAGAGCTGTGCATTGCATCGTTCCCGAAAGTAATCACAAACGAGGACACGCTCACTTCTAGAATGACTCTAAGTTATCGACCAAAGAAAAAATGACCGTTGGATAGATTAAACGAGAGATACATCTATATTATATGGATGTACATATACGTCCGCATATATGCTACAAAGCCCTATTCTCTTGAATGAGTTGGGCGTAGGATAAACGAAGGATGATACCCACAGCTCGGTAGCACAATCCCCGAACCTCAAGATCAAGCTCATTCTCTAACCATCACGCCAGATGCGCCGGTCCCCATGCTCATAGCTGTGGCCAGGGTGTTTGCTACGTTCGCTTGGACCTCAGGCGCGAGTGTGCGAAGGGTTTTCTTCATGGAAGCCAAATCATTCCTGCGTGAAATCGTGAGTTTCACGTGGAAATGCCAATGGTTGTTACTGACCGGATGTTGAGTTGGGCGGAAGTTACGGCGTAACCACTGACATGCTTGATCATCTCCTCCATATCCGAGATAGTCTGTGTTATAAGAATAAGTACGCTTCAAGCCAGGCAAAGTAGATGCCAGAATACTTACAAGGAAGAACGTCGAAAAGTACTTTGCAAACTCGGCGTCGGTGACTTGTCCAGTGCCGTCGGCGTTCTCATACAAAACCTCGGGCTTGTCTCCAATAAAAGATGCCAGGTTGCCCTCGAGCGCGTGAACCACAGTATCGACGGAAGTAAGGTGTACTCCAACGGTTTTTTCAATGGAGCCGAGCGGGCCTTGCATCGCTTGTTCTGAACCGGATCGACTTAAGTATCAATGACGATACAGTGAAAGGATGGCAAGCTAACCGATTTGAGGAGTAAGATCATCGAGTTGCTTCTGGGCATCCATAACCGAAGCAACTGGCGAACGCGTGGGATGAGACCTGGCGGCCAGCCGCCTATGGTTGAGTTGGGTAGGATCGGCTACCTCCACCTCCACCTCGTTGTTTCCGAGTTCAGCTTCCATCTCGGTTCCGCCGTGTTCCCGTTCGAGTTCCAGGGGACCAGCCTCGACTTCGAATGGTTTCGGGATTGGAGCTGCAAACACAGACCCAGCGACTGAGAGCAGAGCAGCGAGAGACAGGAGACGGTTGAAACGCATTTTTGAAATAGCAGAAGACGACGAAAAGATTTGAGGATGTGTTCGGAAGTAGAGAGTGTAGGGGCGATGCGCCAAAAACAGCCAGACTAGACCGCGAAAACAGAGAGACGAGAGAGATAGTGGGAGCGCAGCTTCGCGTGGGTATTTAAACCAGCCCAGGCTGTAAAATGACGCGTTCGAGTTCTAGCGTTTGGTGAAAGGTGTCGTTTGCCAAGGCGATTTGAAATTAGGAGTCTTATCGGTGCCATTTGTTTCCAAGGTGCAGATCAACTAACAAACAAGCCCTCAACATGGTCGGCTCGATGGGCAACAATGCCGTGCGGGTCACACCTATTGGGCTCGTTAACTCCTCTTTCCAGGGCCGACGACAAGAGGACATCGACAAGCAGGCTGAGGCAGCCCCAAGGCCGGCCGAGTGAGCTTGATGCGGGGCACCAGGAATAGGCGTTGACACTTGGCTTGGCACGGTGCTTCTGAATCCGCTTCGGTGAATTCAAACGGAGTTCGTAGCGCCGTCGCCTTGAAACGAGCCTGCCATCGCTTACGACCGTGCACAGCAAAATGGAAATCCGTGTCGTTCCCGACAATACGTCGAAGCGCGTGATTACGACAGTAGGAGCTCCACTACTGTTTACGAGTACGAATTACTGTCAAGTCAATTACATACTAAATTACAATGGAATGTTATGACGAAAGAGGAACCCAGCTCAGCCGAGGCAGCAGATCCTGGATCGGAGGTGTGGTGAAAAATTCGGCAGCCGAGGAACGCACTCCTTGACAAAACTCTAGGTATGATGGAACAAGATCTCTGTCTGCCGAAGGTGCGTATGAACGACCGAGAAGTTCCCAAGTATACCTCATGGTGTCAAAGAGCTTCGCGATGCATACTCGTGCTCGGGTAAGATCGACGGCGGAGGAGGAGTTATCGGTACCTTGCGATAAGCCATGCATATTCTTGAAGATGCCTAGGGGTGTGGAATGTTAGAAAGGCTAAAGACGTATACCAGCGGGCTCACATCGGACATAATCTCCTCGTTCCGCGCTCAGTTCTGAACTAAGAACAAAATAGCCGCCTTTGTCGTCTTTTCTACAAGGCAGGCCTTTCAGAAGGGGATCGTCTGTCAACCCCAGTTCACATATCAACGCAGTATATTTGTGTTCAATAGTGTAACGGTGGTGGGGGAGGCACTGGAACCATGGCAATAGAAATCGGTGTTTTTGTTCCTATGAAAAAACGAGTCAACATGCACAGGGTTGGTAATCTGGAAGTCCTCACTTTGCTGCCGCGTTGGACAAGTGCCGGGGTGTGTTTTAGACTGAGATAACAGAAATATATGCGAACACGACGCTCGGCGCTAACATCAATGATTCGAGATATCTTTTCGTCTTTTGCGCCACCCCAGTCGTTCAGGTAGTCTAACCAGGACTGCAGTGGAATCAGAGGCGTGCAAATTGAAGAAACCGATTCAACAAAACGTACCCGCCGATGATTTTCTACCACAATCTTCGCACAACCAAACCAGACTCGAATCCAAGCTGATTCTTCTCCAACGTCGTAACCTTGCTCTGGACTGCTAGACAGTCGACGATTGTCCAGTCCAAATCCAAGTATTATATGATCGAAAACCGCTGGAGAAACGATTTTCTGGAAAATCTAGGTAAATCATGTTTGTCAGTGCTTCATGTCCAGGCAATGGGACCGGTACCTCGGCTGTATGCCGTTCTTTGGCAGTCAGGGGATCCTCATTCTTCGGAACCGGCACATCCCCTTCTAACGCATCCAAGGCGGCAATTGTTTCAGGGTTGTCGAAATCGATCTCAAAACCGTCGGAGCCATAGCTTTCTTGGCTTTCTTCTTGGACAACCATTACTTGTGGAGCCGGCTTGGGTGGCAATGTAGCCAGAAAAGCGTCCCTGGAATGACAAAACGCCTCGAGGAACTGTTTGATTTCACGTCGAGCA
The DNA here is from genome assembly GCA_016906575.1 of Ceratobasidium sp. AG-Ba. Classification (NCBI taxonomy): domain Eukaryota; kingdom Fungi; phylum Basidiomycota; class Agaricomycetes; order Cantharellales; family Ceratobasidiaceae; genus Ceratobasidium; species Ceratobasidium sp. AG-Ba. The sequence goes on along the minus strand of CP059611.1, from coordinate 1,136,442 downwards.
GCAGCATTACTCTTGAGATCCAGCTGGAAAATCGTGCGAACGAAATCTAAACGGCAACATCAGGACATGTTCGTTTACTTATCGGCGTGCTCACCTTCTGTAAGCAATGCAACTTCGGGATACGTTTTCTGATTGGCATGATCGAAACCAGACGTACTCGTAATGGCCGCCACGCTGCGAATTAGACACAAAGCAAGGACGACTAGTCGGTTACGCTGAGCCTGCAGGGTAGTTTTTTTCATGTCGTCCTGGAGAGACTGGAGCATGAGGTGCATCCAGGAAGTAAGAGTTGTCATTTCGAGTTGGTAATATTTGAAGAGTAATCCCATGTATTGAAAGGCGCGAACGCAGGCCTCCCGAGAACGCATATCGGCAGTTCTGAATGACATTAGGCCTTGTATACGTTTGACGCAGTCGGCACCGCGCTCAAGGGTCGGATCGGTGATTAAAATAACCAAGAACATCGCGAGGCTGTTAAACAGCCTAGAGAGATCCATGTCGGTGGCGGGGTTTTCATTCGTAAAGTTAAGTACGGCGACTGGGGCGTACGCAGAATAGAGCTTGCGCGCATTAGTGGGATTGTCAATGATGGACCTTCGAAATATCTTCAGAAACATGCCCCAAGCGGTATCACCATTACTGAATCGTTCAAGATGGTCGAGATCCAAGTTACGTATGAAGGTAGGGAAATCCGTTCGCTCATCTCGCAGCTTGGATAGTTTTCGAGTTTGAAAAACTGGATAGAGGAGATTGAGAAGACGATCAGATTGGGAGTAGTTCCAGCCCCACATGGTATGCATCAACCAGCACCGAGCAGCGACAATGCGAACATAATAGTCAACCCGTGAACGCCGTTGCTTAGCCGCTTCCACGACTTGATCTTCCTTCAGCCGAATATCCTTGATAGTCTTACAGACCCAGGGCCATCGAGATATCGGAGGGCGTGCGGAGATTAGTCGCCCGGTTTGAGACGAGAAGGCCTCCAGTGCAGAGAAACTGAAAATGTATTCCCATCTTCGTTCACTCTCATACACCTTGTACGGTAAAGCGTAGTCAGGAGAATCGAGCACCGACTCCACACGACTCCACAATGGCTTCCATCCAACCACTCCAACCAGCTCCGTTTCATCAACCAGGTACAGCAGACAAACCCAGATTTCCAGCACGGGATCGTCGAGGTCACCGCCAGACTCGTACGCCTCACGAATATTGTCGGCAAGACTATGGCCCAGCAGAGAACGAATCATCCATTGTATTGCATTATCCATATTACCCGAGGCCAACGTAGCCGTTTCAGCTATTCGGAGGGCACGGCGACGATTGCCGCAAGCAATTCGAACAGCCAGCTCCACGAAAAACCAATGAAATGACAGCCAAGATGAAGTTGAAGCCGAAGAGTCGTCCTTCATAGCCGGGTCAGTTAAGGACAGCGTCCTAACAGCTTTGTAGATTTCTGTCGCATCCTCCTCAAGAAACGCACGGGACTCTGACTCGACGTCAAGGCTCGCCTCACTGGCTTCTTCGTTAGGAAACTCCAAGAGGTGGGTGACTCTAAGTGCGACGAAACGAAAGCTACGAGCCACATTGCTATCGCTTTCGTTTCGTCGACCGGCCAGCCAGTCAGTCCAATGGGGTATAAGCCGCCGTATCTGGTCGACGAATTCCGTCCCCGTGAGTCTTGTATCCAAATGCTCGCCAAAGGCAACGACGGGGGTAGCTTCAATGAACACGGGTTTAGTGGCCGCGGCAACATCGAGAAGGTTTTGTAAGTGGCCTCGCCCAAGATATGTGGAGGGCGAGAATTTGGTATGTGGTCGGAACGGAAGAATACCAGAATCTGTGGAAGCCGTCCGATGGCCAAAGTTATCTGCCTTCTTAGAGCGAGTAGGAGAAGAGGCACTGGTTTGTGCTTGAGATGAAGTACGTCCTCCCCGTACGTAGATACTGGTCGAAACAGCTCTGTTATGGGCTGGTTTACTCTTCAACGGATGTTTCTCTTGGCTGGGCAGAATTGTCGCATCTAGGAGTTCGGCAAGATCGCCTTGAATGGTCAAAGTCCTGTTGACTTTGGGGTTGCGCGTTGACCCAGCGCCAGAAGGGCGAGCGGCTCGAATTCCAGCTTTCCTGACCGTTTTCGATTTGTACCCAGTCGGTTTGTTGCTCCCACTAGCCTGAGCTTCATTATCCGATGACGAGATGTCGACCACACCACCCGGACTAGACGCGCGAAACATGGAAGTGAGTTTCGCTTGCTTGAGTCTATGCCCATCTTTGTCATAGCCGGTTCGAACTTTTCGAGACCCATGTTGAGGATTATGAGAAGCACCGTTGGTTCTGCTTAGCATGCGATTGATTAAGTCACCACCACCACCTCGTCCACTTGTAGCTCGTTTGGGACTCCGGTATTCGAGCCAATTCGATATTTCATCATCGTTGACACTGGGGGTGGGGATTTCGACGACAGAAGAACGCTCGTCAGTTGATAAAAGATCTATAATGTCGTTGGCGCTATCATCGTCTGAAATTTGTGTTGGACGCTTTGGAGGAAATACCCGGGGTCGTATAAACGGTTTTGTAGGGGAGGGAGTATGAGCGTGGCGACTTGGTAACCCATTGTGTTGGTCGAGTTGGGGAGGATCGTCGTCGCTTTCAGAATCCCCTCGCAAAACCAGAGGACGATCAGCACCTTGCATCCGGGTCTTTGCCCGTGCCTGACCGGGGCGTAATGGTCTATCATGCCGAGGTCGGTTAGCCGCCTTGGCTTCTCGTTTACGCTTTTCCTCTGCCACTTGTCGACGAACCCAGGCGGCAGGCATCATCTTGTATAAAATGCGAAGGCGTTTGCGCTCGGCTGCCGTTTGAGAATCCGAGGTGGATGAATCGGACTCGGATTCAGGGTGGTTCTCCGGTTTAGACGAGCTCGAACTTGAGCTCGAACTTGAACTGGGGTCAGATCGGTCTGACCTTTTGGGTGGTGTCATCGCATTGGAATGCGCCAGCGAAGACGCCTGACGTCGATGTTTACGCGGAATAGGAGACCCTGCTGGAGATGAGGGTGGGACCCTACGCATAGCTCTTGCTGAAGAGCTTGGTTCTGCCGAAGGTGATTTTGATGGAATAGCATAGGGCTGAGGCCTTTTCTAATCATACATACATCAGCCCAAGTTATTGAGGTCTTATGAGAATAACCCACAGTAACATTGATAGGAAACGGTTTCGGAGCCGGCTTTTTGACTGGGTCAACCGTTTCTTTTTCCTTTCCTTTCCCGTTTCGATCTCTGCGTCTAGCCGGTGAATCGTCGTCCGATATCATACCGCCAAATCCGGCAAGCAGGGCTTCCATATCAATAGGAGGTCTCGCAGGGCCTGCACTCCCGCTTGTCTGAACGCGGGCACGAGGGGGAGGCGTAGCAGGAGGTACATAAAAATCTTGCGACTCTTCATCTTCGGGTACGATGAATCCAGCCATCTCAGGTTGGACCTCCAGTGCGTGCCCTCGTTCTCTGAGTGCTTTCTCTCGCTCTAAAGCCTGAAGCTTCACAATCGCGTCGTCTAGCCCTGCACGACGCATGGTATTCTTGTAATTGGCATATTCGAAAGCGTAAGGGTGCTGTTGTCGAGCAGTTCTGACGCGGAGTGCTCGACCGTGCGGAGCGTCAACGTTGGGCTCGGGTGGTGGAGACGCGGAACCGTGTGGAGCATGAAGAGGGGATGGCAAGGAAGGCGAGGATGGGTGGAAATTTTGGGGGGAACGAGCACTTGACCCCCCCGGAAGGATCGAGTTTCGGGGAGACCAGGCAGATTGCTGCTGCGATGTTCGTTCCTCTGTTGGCATTGAGTAGAACTGCGGCGGGTCCGGGTGGTCAAGGGGGAATGCAGTAGTCGATCTAGTCAGCGGTGCTTCCAAAAGTTCGGCGACTTCATTCTGCGACGCTGCTGGATCGATTCGAGGCGAATTCACTATAGACACTATACGAAAAAAACAGGTTTATTATGGAATGGATGCTACAAAACCAGTGACAACCTACTAGCGGAATCGACGTGAGATGCTGTATCCTGATTATCCTTTGCTGTGTCCCGTCCGACGTCTGAATCTTGAGTCCGATTCTTCCTGTGCGAAATTGGGTCTCCGGTTTCGCTTGGTAAATCGGCGTCCTCGACTAGTTCACTAAGCCTAGGTCGAAGGTGCGCTGGGGGTGAATATCGAGAGGCTTCACCGCCAGGAGATGAGGTCGGGGGAAGATCCTCAGACATTGCATGCTCCTCAGTAGACGCATAATTATTGTCCGAGGCTTGAGTCATACGCGTTGGGCTGGATAATGGAGAGATGGAACGGTTCCGGAAACTGTCGCGTGTAAAGGAGGGTTGCATGGCTAAGGAATCAGGCTTAGTGTGGGAGCTGCTGTCATGCAAGTCTCCATCTGACTGCAATTCTCAATTTTGTGGAACTCACTGTGGTCTTAAACACTCACCTCAGCATCAGCATCTTCGGGAGACATAGAGTCCGCTCGAGAACCATATTTTTCCAGAGATCGGTTTGCCAGCACTTCAGCAAGTTCCTCCGGGTCGGATGTGAGGACTTCTTCCTCCCCGGTTTCGCTGGCTATCTTCTCCTCGTCAACTACTGAGCGGCTGGTTGAAGTTGAATTGTGTGGTTGGTGAAACGGTCGAAGGAGGTCCATTTCGTCATCAGAATGCTCCAAATTATATTCCATGGCGTTTCAGTTCTTAACACATAGTCTATCAAAGGTTGGCATCACGGTTCCAGATGGTTATAGCCACGCTATGGTTGTTGTGGTTAGAGACGCGTGCCACGCGCGCGGGGTCACGTGCAGACAGGGCAGCGCCAATCCACCATTCCAGGTGGCAAGCCCCTTGACCAGCAAGTTCAAACCAGGCATGGGACTAGCCCCGTATCCGTCTTCCGTCCCCCTCGATTGACCCACAAAGACAATAGGCGGCCGCATACTATGTCCAAAATATTCGTTTATGTAGTAGCCCTATACTCACTATGTGTCCATATATGGATTTTAAAATCAGGCGAAAGTATGGTTCTTCGGTATGTTCCCCGTTCGTAATAGTTATAGTTATAAGGCCAATCATCTGAGCTGAGGAATCCTCATCCAGCTATGCTATATCTGTAATCAAACGCCAACTAGAAGCTTTCGGTCGCCGACTGCCTTGGCACTGGTTTCCTGGTCAGTGCATGAGCCTAATTTCAACTATGACTCGTCTCAAATCCAGGATACGATAGTCTAGTTTTTTAAATCCAACAGCCTCATATTCATGCGAGAGCTAGACAAACGATGGGGGACTTGCCCTTTGGTTGAAGGTAGCGAGACATGCATTGGGCCTGCATTTACGTTCTCAATGAAGCCTTGTGAGTGATCGAATCACTTTTGGACGATAATATCTCAACGATTCAACACTTAGCCTCAATTCAGCGACCCAGAGGTTGGCTCTTCGTTATCACTTGGTTTCTTGCATTATGTTTCGGGTTACGACAGTTATTCCCGCCACGTCGTGTAAAATCCATCCTTCAGGCACTAGTAAAGAGGAGCCCGCAAAACCTCACCGATCCCGGTCGTACAACAAGCTCACTTCAGTGGTAGTTTGCCAACATATTAAGATTTGAAAAGTCTAAATAGATGATATATTTGTTTTCGTAACTATGGGCAAAGTCGCCGTGGATGCTTCCTATTATCTCTGAGTGAAAGTGCCTATATGGTAGTGCTTCAAGGGCTTTCTCGCGTTATTTTTTTGGTGCTATCATGGTTACTGGTCTATAACGTGATGTAATGCGGCTTCATATATATGCATAGGGAGAGAAAACAACGAGAAAGAATGCATTCCCGTCAGAATATCGTTAGATGTGCACGCTAGCAAAACTGCCCCGCGCCTTGCTCTTTGGACCTGAAATGAATCCCCCTCTGAGTGTAGTATAACAACCAGAGACTGACGAGATGTGAGGTGGGCCTTCTCACGCTGGAGATTTAGTAACAGGCTTTGCTAAGAATATACCGTTTAATTAGTTCTATCGGATATTCATGCTCCTCCTGGACTGGTGTCAGCTCAAAGCATCGACTCTAGTGGCTCTACCTAGTGACTTTGTAGTCCAGTGTGAAACTCGGATATCAGGGTTATCATTGCTGTGGGAAGGTAGTGAGCGCGACCGCGCGACTTCGTTGTCTGAGAACACGACGGTGGGGGGAAGAATCACCCAGAACCAGGATGTGTAGAAGATTCGTGTAAATAGTAGAATGGTCTGGAATGAATGAATCATGTAGTGAGTCAGTAAGCGAGTCAGTAATCGAGTCAGTTCGCTATATGCGCAGTATATGCGGTTCCGTACTACGGTATGACTCGAGGGATTTTAGGGTATAAATAGGGGTGCTTTCGACCCCCTAAGCCTCACCGATTTCTCTCTATCTCTTACTGTCTTTTCTCTACGCTTTTAACACCATTTTATTTCCCATTTTGTATATACATAAGAATACAATTTCTATAGGATGCATATATGTGAGACTAAATACATAACCGGGACACACGTGATAAGTCCATATCGGGCGGCTCCGCCGCCCAACAATCATGGCATCGATAGGACGGGTTTTAGGGGAGCAAGTGGCTTATAAGTGATGGTTGTGGTAGGATGCACGGGAGTGCGCTTCAGTTATGCCCCTAGAAAGGGGCAGGCTCCATCGATATATTTCGGTTTCTTTTGCCTGGGTAGCTGCTGGCTCCACATCTGCGCGTCCCAGGTCGAGTTGGGCGGAGTTCCTCCCAATGAAATATACTGGTATAGTTTGAAAACTTTCATAGCTCCAAAGATAGTTTTGGAGTCGTCACACAGTGATCCTTGAAATCCTGGTTCGTGTTGCTTCAAGAGTCGAAGCTGTTACGTTCAAATATAGACATGCGAATTTAGTACTGCCAGGGTACTTTATGTAGGATGTAGGTCATAAAGTATGCTGTTCAGATTTTATATCTTTGAAGACACTAGTAGGCGGCTGCTCGGGCTTGTCCTATGCTGTGGTTGGGCTTCCCGCTCGTTGTCCAGTTTTGTATACCTGTGGACTGATGGAAATAACGTGCACTGGTCTGACTATATGCATCCCCATACAGGATTCCGCAATTCGAACCACACCTACTAACAAGGTATTATATATGATACGAATCATCTTATAGGCTAGTGTTAGATAATTCGACGGCCTGTATACCGGTTCTCACTGGTAGCTCGGTACCGTCGAGTATACCAACCATATCGAATCAGAAATGCCTCTTCTTCTCTATTGCCAATGGTACGGAAGAAGAGGGTACATATAGAACAGAAATACAGGTAAAAATAAAAGGAATATACCAATACATTGAGATGAGGGAGAACAGAGATCGTGTCGGTACATGCGACCAGAACTACAAGACAAATAAGAACATACAAACAAACACTAGACAGGTACGAGAAGAAAAGTGTGAAGCGAAACGAAAATCTAGAGACGGCGAAACGTAGATGCCATTATTTGGCTATAAAAATTCTACAGTCGGAGAGGGGAAGTCGTTGGGGTTATTTTTTGATTTTCTTTTGGCGACTAGCCTTGAGGATATGAACAGGGGGTAAATTTACGCATCGTGGGTATCAGACACCGTTGCTCACCCCGGCAATCTATGTTTCGTAACTCTCTCTTCCCCCTCAGAATCCACGCCCTCCTTCTAGCCGTCTTCTTCCTCTTCCATCGCCGCTCCCTCGTGGATGGCTGCGTGTTCGGTCGGCGCCGGGCACTGGACTCACCGCGCCAGTCGGCCAGGTAGACCTCTGGTCGCAGTTCTCCACGCTCGCTCTGAATTGCTCAATGGAGTCGAATATTTGGGCTACAAACAGTGATGAGGACGCTTGTTCAATAGCTTTATCAGATGAAAAAGCTACTCACATTGGTGGGCATTTTTGGTCCATGCGAGCTTCCCACTTGGCTTTCGGGACAGTTCGTATATCTCCACCTCTCGTCTAACTCGAGTCTTGAAGTGAGCGCCATGCCGCTTTTGGTACCCGTCGTCCAACCACGCCATAGTACTTTCCACAATCTGCCACGCATAGTTCTCCAACCATGCTCTGTTGCTGTATTGGCCGTGGATATTCAGCGTTCGGACCCTCCGACAGAAAAGGTCGGGAGATTCGCCACGATATCCCTGCATTTGGACGACGTAGTGGTACTTGACTCGCCGAGCGGGTGGGCGGGGAGACCAGAAACCAGACATCCGAGAGCGGGTTGGCGGTGGAGGCGGAGGTGGGATCGTAAAATCGGGATCGGAGAATGAAGGGTATATCGTATAGACGGCCGGCATAGTTTGGGCGAGCGAGGCGGCCAGAGCAGGTCCAGGTGTCAGAAGGGAGATCATTTTCTGATGATATATGGACCGAATAGAACCGACGATCGACCATGGACTCAAAGCGGATGATGCTTTCGACGAGGGGAGTGGGAGGCCGGGGTAACCGACGGCTGCCGATGCAGAGACCTGTGTTATAGGAGGTGCAGCAAACAATCGTTCGCGCTTCCACCCACACCAAGATCCCGGCTTGAGGCGCCAGAAAGTCAAAACCAGCATAGTCCCATAGACTGTGGCGAAAATCCTCCATACTCGCAATCCCCACACCTCTTCCCAGATGTGGATCGCGTTATCCAAGCCCTCAGCCGGTCGTACTCTCCTATGAGCTCGGGCATACGCGGGTTGCAGAGGCGGTAGGTTGCCGGTAGCCAACGACCAAACCTTAGTGGGTGGTACGTTGGCACTCACAACCCGCGTAGCGAGGGGAGGTAGGTGGGGGACAGCTGGGGCGGCGCGACGGAAAGGAATATACTTGGAAGGTCGAGGGATAGAGTCGAGGAAAGAAAGCTGAGGCCCGCACAGTTCTCGTCGAACTACAAAAAGTCCATAGTATGCGTGGACAGCCATTCGTGAACGAACAAACGCTGGATGAGCGTGTGTTAGGGATCTCATCAAAAAGACCACCTCAGAGCAGGTACGTACGAGGTTTGCTTTGGCACAGGATAATCGAGATTCTATGCCGAGCCCAGGATGCCTGAGATTGGTTTTCGCTGACGGGAAGAACGATATATGATAGCGAAGAGACCGTTTCCAAAGGGGCCAGGCCTGGGCCTGGCGGCAGAGTCTCCGGCGCGGGGAATGGTGCCGGGGTCGGTTGAACAAGATGCGAAGATTGTACAATGGGAGCCGTCTCGACAATTGCCGGGCTGGGCGTCCTGACAGTGCGGTATCAGTAAGCAAACTTGTATATGGTCTGAAACGCAGGAGAGTCACTCACATCGCCTGGGGCCCAAAAATAAAGCTGGTGATCAGCCACGACAATCCATGCAGCAATAAAAGTGCGCTAAGGGTTAGGCGATGGTGAACGACAATCGCAGTAATCAGGGACATATTCAAGTCGATAAAGATTTTGGTTAGTTGAAATCTCGGTGGGTGGAGGTCGGTTCTTTCAGGACAGTGGATGATTGGACGCAATTTATGTACTCCAGTTTTTCGACGGTCATGTCGTGAGCCCGTGCTGCCCCTATGAAGAATTCTACCAAAAGACCATGGCAGGAAACGTCATCTTGGACCACAGGCAGCCGGCCGAGTTGGGGCGGGACTTTGGCACGAGCCCGCTCGACTAATTGCTCATGCCAGACCTTAGCAGTGTCCCGGCTTGTGGGTTTATTCTGTCAAGCACAGTTCGGAAACTACTAGCCAGATCTGGAGCGAAAACCAGCTGCGAGTCAAGTGGACATCACAGCGGGGGAATTATTTCGTTGGTTACCAGATTAATACTGAGGAGTCACGGGATTATGTCCAACTTGAAGAAAGGCAATCAGCGACCGGAAACACCAGTTTATCGGGTTGCATATTTGCTAGAGCGCGCTGCCAATGCTAGTGAGACAAACGCCTAAATGGTTCCTCCGAAGTTTAAGCCTCAGACTACCTCATTCATCCATTGAATTATGCGTTTTGGATAACGCTGTCAATTAGAGAAGAAATGATGGTATATATCAGCCAACTGCATAAATACCAGCACTTTTGGGCGTCGTTGGGGTGTGGGAAGAATTGGATATGTATGGCAGGTCGTTACCGAATGTATCACCCCACACCGGAGATCAAGCAACATGCCACGTTACCAGCCACCGCTGATTGGCACTGTCCGAGGCATCAACCCCGTGATCCATCACGTTCAAGGAGATCAGCTTGACTATTTATAGTGCCTGACTTAAGGCCGACCTAGCGCTCCGATCTGTGTATAAGAAATGCATTAGGATGTGCATAGGTACATAAAGAGAAGTTCCACTGCATGATTAATATGAAGACCGATTGTATGCAACTCCTCCGGTGAGAGCGGGGGACGCTCAGTACGCTGAAGCCGCATGGGTGTGACTAGAGCCCGAGCCGCGAGCGCGACTCGCTGGGATCGGGCGGGCGGAGCTGCCTACAGGCGGCGATACACAACAGGGAAGCATCAGAGCTCCTATGACTTAGGATGGGGGGTGGGGCGAAAATACACGCGCGCCGACCCGCGAACTCGACGTGTGGTCGTGATGAGCAATGTCCGCCAGCGCCGACATCGCCGCACACGTGATCGGAGTGCCAAGCGCCGGGCTCTTCCAAACCCAGTAAAGTGACTCCAATTAGGGTCTAACATGGGACGGCCTTACCGTGGGTTGGCGCGGGATCTATCCGTGGGTGGAGCCCGGGCTTGGGCACGGATAGTCCGGGTCAATTTGAAATTATGCCCACGGTTACTGGATTATTCCGGGAGGTCCCACACAGGTGACTAAGCGCTCGGTTAGTGGGCTAACAAATCCCGCCGTCGCGCGCCCGTCGGGGCGCCGGCTTCAATAGTGTTCGCCGAACTTCTTCTGTTTTGTGTATATATACCCGAGGTGCGAGTGCGAAGCTTGGTTACAATAAATTTAATCCTTTCACTTTCTCCATGCCTGCCGTTCCAACTTCACCTGTCCGACACCGACGTTCATGTCGCCATGGCCTTAATACACTAACCGACATTGAGGCATGGCCCTATAGTGACGATGAAATCATCGGTATGTGCCTGAAACTACTCGTATTTGAGCTGAAATACCCACTGTGAATTTAGCTGCCTCTTTTGGAACTTGGCGCTCTCAGGCATACCAGCACTACAAGGTGTATCTCGAGCGTCGGCGAGATGAGCAGGGAAACCCCAAGCTGCTTATGTACCGCTTTGAGTGTAAATACGGCTATCCGACGCATTTACCTCAATATCGAGAGCGCATGAAGACGGGTAATGGAACTCGCAACCTTCAAGAGACGGCGGAGACATGCAACGCACGCTGGGGCGTGACGCAGAACTCCAAATCAAACTCTACTTTTTTCAATGGCTACTCCGAGACTCGTCATCGAGTTTTGATTGCGCTTCGCTGCGCACAAAACAAGCGAGCCTTCAATCTGGTCTCCGATCCCTTGTATCAGCAGGAGGTCGAAATGCTGCGCCCGGGTACCATACTACCATCTCCAATGACGGTCTCGCGAGACATGCAAGTCATTTACGCAACTTCTGCTGAGGGAGTCAAGGAATACTTCAAGGTATTTTGCTCGCTTTCACCTTTCAAACAATCGTAACTCATCTAAACTTATTTCTCCACAGAACACCCGGAGCGCCCTTCATTTTGCGATCGATGGCTGGACTAGTCCTCAGTCTTCGTCGCTCCTAGGGCTAGTGTTGATATGGTACAGTGAAGGGAAGGTCTGGCGGAGTATCCTCGAGTTTATTCAGTGAGTATATGCTATCCTCTGACTGCTGTACAATGGTCTAACGATATTCAAGCCTAACTCATGCGCATAAAGGCGAATACCTTGCCTCTCGGATCGAAGAGTGTCTCAAACGGTATGGAATTGCCAGGAAGGTAAGTGTGCTACGACTCAAGCTTGCTTCAGTACTTGATGTCTTTAGATTCTTTCTATATGCCTCGATAATGCCAGTAATAACGATACATTAGTCGAAAGTTTGGCTCGAATTATTCCATCCTTTCGTGGCCCTCGTAGTCGAGTGCGATGCTTGGCACGTATAATCAACCTCATGGCTAAGGTCTGCCCGTATTTTTAGTATTGCCTGTCCACGCATCTAATGTGTTAACTCATAGGCGTTTCTATCATTATTTACTCGACAACCTCGCCGCAAAAAGGTCACTGAACCTTCTACTCGTCCGGCTATTGCTCAAGCCAGTCCAGCAACCACTCAGCCCAACCAAGCTATAGACGACATAGAAGAAGATAATGACGATGTTCTTAAACCCAATACTGATCCTGACAAGCAGGATTTCGACGATCGCAAGATACAGAAAAAGGTACAAAAAGCCTTCAATCAGATGGCTGCAGAGAAGGTCATTCCGCCCCAGGAGCAGCTGCGAGAGGGGCGATCTATTATGACGAAGGTATTGTAGCCGTTTTACTATAGCAATTCAACTCTGGTTGACGCATATATATAGGTTGCTGGGCTCGCACGGCGGGTACATGCCTCTACATCAATACGAGAACGATTTGAAGAGCTGGCCGCAAAGAACGCTACTGGCGAACAACGTGTTCTCACTGAGCGTGTGGATACTTGCTGGGACACGGATTACGACTGCCTCGAGAGTCATATGCACTTCAAAGTCGAGACTCAGTTGCTCACCGCTGATTCTACACTGAAGCTTAAGTCATATGCGCTGAGTGAAGCGCAATGGGCACTTGCTGACAAAATGCTAACGGTCTTGGAGGTATGTTTGATATATTGTATGCAATTGAACCTTTAAACTTATACACACATCGCATTTCTAACAGATCTTTAAGGAGCGAACAAAGCGCTTTTCCCGTGCTGAGGTTCCCTTGCTGCATGAGACGCTCCCCGAGCTTGCTTTGATGCGCTCTGAGCTTGAGGCAGTATGTGACGACTCAACTGATATGAGTCCTGTGACTCGAGTCGCCGCTCGAGCTGCACTGTTGGTTTACGAAAAGTATATCGGGAAAATGACAACCGAATCTGAGATGTATTATATTGCTGTTGGTGAGCACAACCTCTTATACTGCGTAGATTTCCTCTATAACCTAGAACCTCCAGCTATGTGCCCAACCCTCAAGCTCAAATGGTTCTTCGATAACGGCTACTCATACAACAAGATCCAAAACATTCGAGACATTGTCAGCCGCCGCTTCTATGAATCTTACGCAGCAGCTCCCGGTCAAAATACGGGTGCTGTCAATACCCCAAATATTCCCCAGTTAGAGTCATTGCGACCAGCCAAAGTAAGTAGCTAACCTTGCCCGATTATGATGTTAAACTGATAGAATTTCTGTAGCGAGTCAACAAGTATTTGCACCGACATTCTCTTGTTTCGCCTCAGCTCCAATCTATAGCATATGACTCAATTGAGCAATACTTGGTGGATGATGTGGTGTCCGAGGATGTAGTCGCTCAGCACGGCGGCTTAATTCGATACTGCACCACACAGCTGAAAGAGCGTACCCAAGTCTATTCAATGGCAATGGATTATTTAACTGCGCCTGGTATGTGCTTCGTTCCCCGGCGGAGCAGTTGTAATTAGACTAATTGGCGCATATATAGCTTCCTCCGTCGACGCCGAGCGTGCGTTCTCAAACGGAAGACTGATGGTCAACCATTTGCAGCATCAAATGAGTTCCCGAACGTTCCAGGCGAAAATGGCAGTGGGCTCATGGGTTGGCACTCCTTTGCTTCCAGATCTTACAGCTGCCGCTACTGCAGTTCAAGCAACCATGTAATTTGAGTGTTTTGTACAACATCAATATATATTAGTCATCTAGCTACGTCAGCATCTTCGGGTTTGCTCGGATGAGCCTGGTCGGGTCTTTGACGGATTGACTCTACGGGTCGCTTACCAATCGACCCGTAAACCGCCCGTGTTAACCGTCCACCCACGGGTATGTAGCCCGGCACGTATCCGGGTCTCCCATGTTAGACTCTAGGCAGCACTGATGCGGTTGGACTTGGTCGAGCAGCCAGCCGTTGCATGGGCCATAGCACGCGGCATCGACTAGCTGATCCGACTAAACAAAGCACAAGAGGAAGCATAAGAGGCCATATATGCTGTCAACGGAAATGTGCGTCCACGAGCGACACGTGTTACAATATCGACGGAGCGTTACCATTACATCATCCTGACAACCCACCCAGCCCAAGATCAACCACCACCAGCCGTGGCCATCCTAAGACCAAAAGTCTGCTATGTCACGTTTCGACTTGCTTGAACCGGAATGCGACTCGATGTTCTAGCTACTAATCCGCCGAATTGACTGGTTGGTTTGCTCCACAAAAACCCCGGCTCGTCGTTCGCCTACCTTGCTTCCCGTCGAAGGTTTTGCGTGGGGGCAGTGGGCTTGATGTATCCACCGTAAAACGCTGTCTTGTTTTACTCTTTCAGCTGATCGGCGGACGCTTTGCTTCAACCCCGGTCATATCAGACTCCCGCATTCCCGTTGACTCCACTATGAATCTATGTTCACCAACTGTCCAATATATTATGTTATCCTATCGTTTCAACTTTGAGGTGTTGCGAGCGTATGATACCCGGCCATGGAATCGTTTGATGAGATACTTTAACGTCTTATAGCTTGGCTTTTGTAATGGCCTAGCTCGTAGGGTGCTTCATTTGTATGCTGAAATCCCTCCCACCCAGTACGTAAATCAAACGTGCACCAAGATGTCGATCGACTTCTCTCCATCGCTGATCGCCCAGCGCCCACGAGTGCTGATTTATGCAATCCCAGGTGCCGAATCGCCGGTCACACCCGCCAGCCCTGATGGCAGGTTTCCGTTGGGTTCACAACCAAATGGATTTCGTGGGTTTAAGGAGAGAGCTGGATGACATGAAACAGGCAATGCATAGGAACGGACAAAAACGAGTGAGTCTCAAACTTCTGGTTTGCAGGTTCAGATTGCTGGCCAGACCTATTCCTTCAGTCTATCGGTGGGGTAGCACGGGCTCTGAGTATGGCCGGGGCAGAAATCAGACCATTAGCACTTGGGTCAAGCGCCCGGTCTGCGTTATAAAACGGACCTTCGATCATCCCCGGCCGACTTCCAACCACCTCAAGATGTTTTCTAGAATTGCGAAAATCGTTCGTCACTGTGTTTCTCTTAGCGCACTTGGACTGCTGCTTGGAGCAACGCTGCCTGTAATCACGCTTGCTTCCCAACCGAAGGCAATGTGAGCACTATCCGCCAATATATATATTTCACGCATCCGCTGAACCCAGCACCGTAGCACTAAATTGCCTAGCTTCCCCTCTACCGAGGCCGTTCCTGTCTTGGTGTCCTCCCAACAAATTCCTTATCTCTACACAGGACCAACATCCGAATTTTTTGGATCTTAAAATGGGCTGTTTTGTGTATGAATCAGCCAAGAATCATAGTTGGATAGTGCATATAAACAGGCTGTTTTGTCCAAGGTAAAATAAAATGGATGTTTCATCCGCCACAAACTACAAGATAAGTAGGTGAGTCTAGAGAACTTTGTATTGGTCAAAGTGAGATGAGGATTGTTGAAAGTTCTTCTTTGCATTAGCTTTCCTAAAATGGAAATATAAGCCAACTCCTTATATCTGAGTAAAATGTCCATCTTTTATTGGCATTACAATCATAATGATGAGACACAGGAGCCAAAAAGAGGCCTGTTTTAAGGTCCATATTTTTTGGATGTTGCACTCGCACAGAGTATGTACCAACGTTTTCACGCTCTCCTGCGACACCCACCTTCCTAGCGACCGGTGGCCTCAGGAGATTGAGAGAGGCCCAATCTCGGCTTCAAGATCTTAGGCGTGTCTCGTTGAGAATGATATCCCAGGGCCGTTTGTGTGAGTACCACTATCGAGACTCTGATTCGAGGTTGGGGTTGATATCCCTGGCGCAGCGTTTTCCATATCTCGCTCTACTTCGCACGCATATTATGCGCTGTCACTGGTGCGATCGAAGCTCTGGAGCGCTCGATCAGCTTCGACGAACCTTGGATTCCGCCCCATGTTTTCTGTTAAGGCAAAGATGGTAATATGGCGCAAAACTCCCGCAACGCGGGTCCTCAAGGTCGACATCCCACCCACCAGAGCCTGGACGTCGACCAACGGGCACCCGGCTCCCCCGCGACCTGCGTATTCTAGACCCCGAACGATCCCATATTTGTCCGATAAGGAAAACGATCGACGTCCAAGTCTCATCGACTGGGGTTCGTTTATACGCGGGACCATGATTCTGGTTGGATGGGCCACGGCTGCGCTGGTGATTCGACGCATGGGCCAGGGAGGAGTGCACAGGCGTGAGCGCGGAATAAGATCTGCTGCACCACCTGCTCCGTTCTTGGAACACGAGACTCCCTCGACTTCGCACCTGCCTCTAGCCCACGAGTCCTGTGCACCCGATGCGCATCGGGAATGGGCCTGGCCTGTTCCTCCCGTTACGTCGCCTCCAAGCCTGGCATTGGCGGATCCTGGCCAGCCACATATCCCTCCACCGCCGCCGCCTACTCCACCGCCTGCCCCGCCAACTGATCCGCTAGTGGTTATGGCCGAGCCTCATGCACCGGCTCGGAGACTGTGGTGTCTATACGACATCACCATCGAAATCTCCTCGCCCGAAGTCTCGCCCGAGCCGCTGGCATGGAGCAAGACGCAGTTCCCGTACTGCTGCATCCCAAGGCTTCAAGCTCTGGCTGAGGGCGTCGCATGGGAGGCCATAGACAACGATCTCTGGGCGCTCCAGAAGAGGTACCGCACCATAGAGCACCAACTACAGTTCGTCGTTCGAGCTACCCGCGAGTCGAGGGTATGTGAGCTTCGTAGGAGGCCCAACGGTCGGTTCGGCTGGTTTCCAGTCACGGAAGAGGGTGAGTGTTGCGATACAGTCGTTTGCAGGGTACTTATACTTACGCAACAACTCCAGTCGAGTTCTCAAGCAGCCTGGAAGAGATCATGGAGAACATGTCTCGCCGGGCTCGACCGGATCTCTGGCTGGAGGAGGAGCACTGGAGCGGGCCAGATAGTCCGAGGCCGAGCCCACCCCCGTCTCCTATGCTGCCGCCGGTGGACGACGCATACCCGCTGATGCGGCGGAGAATCAGCGTGGCGGAACCGGGACGAGAGGACGGGGACACGGTCGGAGTCGACCCTCGGTGGAGAGAGAGGGTGATGCTGGGATGATTGGAGAGCCTGGGTGTGTTGTATTGGTGCATCATGTATGTTCTCTTTTTCTCTTTTGTTCCTCCGACTGGATCGAGTACCGCTCCATGGCGCTTTGAGCGCCGGAGCTCTTGAGTCTTTGACTCAAAGCCTCGATCTCTCGGGTCATCACCTGGCTGCTTTGAGCGCCGATTATGTTCCACTAGTGCATGTAGATTGTATATCATGTATTACTTGTCATTATGTGTTGGGTGTGTTGCACGGGCTCATCTTTTTATTTCTTTTTATTTCTTTTTCTTCAGTCTGTAGCTTGTGTTATATGTCCATTGCGCGTTACGATTGATATAAAATCAATATCTGACGCCTGCAGTAAGGTAGAGCAAACATCGTGTGTTGATGTATGCCGAGATTCGGTTGATTACTCAAGCACGGCCGGGATTTGTTTGTGTTTGCACGCCTCCTATTTCTAGCTCGTGTGATCAACGACGACCACCGCTGACCACCTCTATCTCTCGAAACCCGCTATTTCTTCACATTCGGCTTTATCAACTGCCTGTAACCGCTTCTTCGGTCTCCTGTCGCCTACCATGCGTCACTCAGCGCGCACTTTCATGTCTGTCACCGCCACGACCCTGGTGACGCTCGTATGTATGTTAGCCACAGCCTACGCACTCTTCTTCTAAGTGTGCGCTCTAAACTCAACGGCCACTCAGCTGTTGCTGACCGTGTATGTTTTCAGTTTGCGCGGTACATCTCAGATCATCGCCCTGGCCACTTCAACCGCAATCGGCGCTCTGGAGTTTGAGGTTGCCCTCCCCGCTCAGTTCGGCATCCATTTGGTCTTAATAGTATATGGTTTGATTACGGCAGGTAAGATCGATCTTGCTCGACACGCAATGTTTATATTTGCTCATGCTTCGGGCAGCGTCCAATTCCGCTCATCGCCTGGTCCGATGGGTGCTAGCCACTAATCCGGCGCACCTGTGGTTTCCACTAGACATGAGCCCGAGCTGGATACTTACTCGACTGCTTGAGCTCGTCGGATCTCCACGAGCTCTGGGTCGCTTCTCGCTGATATTAGATGGTACGTGCAAGTCAATAGGATTGCGGACTTCCACCCAACAAGTGTGTTCGAGATAGTCTACTCTGGGGTTTCCTTCATGATCAAGAAAGTCTTTGTTTACTCTATCACCTGTGTGGAGGCCCTCAACATCATCCTCGCCGAGTGTCAGGGGGACATGATGATTGTCGGACTTATTGCTGTGATGCTCAATGTGGACTCGGCCCGTGAGTTTGTTCGACACACCTCTTCAGGCGAAAGCGCTGCGAATCTGATCATTTGCTTCGTCTAATGCCCAATTCTGATATTTCGATTGGTAAAAAGAAGCCCTGCAACTGGTATGTGAGCCAACTAAACCTTCGTCTGTACAAATCCCATCCTGAAATTCAGAGTGTTGGACACCAGGTTATGGTACAACACGTCCCAAGGTTTACTATCCCCGTTTATCCCCGTCAAGTCAGCCTCGAACTGGCCCCGAACACAAGCTCCAGTCTGTTATCCCTGAAACTTCTAGCGACCAAGGAGGTGACTTGAACTGCCAAGAGAATAGTGAATGATGCGGTTGCTTGAAAGAGCCGGTATTCAGTGTTTACTACCGTTCTGGACTGAGATGCTGTTGTACTATTTCGTTCTTCTATCATGATAAAAGACTGAGTTGGTAGCGTAGCCTATTGGTAAAACAGAGGCTGTATGGCACTACTTGCATAAGTATACAGCCATCCAACTTGAGCCGTTCGCTGGATCTGTGCATTCCGATCTACTTCACATGACCTCCAGCCCGTGCATGGCCGCCGAAACAATTGTTCATGCGCGGAAGTGTTACATAATTACGCCTAGCTCTGCGGGGTCCTGCCTTTTAGGCTGGGGGGCTGTTTGATAGCTGGAAGGTAATAATTGGCTTTTTTACAGTTGCAAATCCACGATTTAACTTCATCGAAACTCCCGCAGAGCAGCAAAACACGTTGGTCTGTTATATGGACAGCTTTTTGTAGAATATTCATGTAGTTAGTAGAAGATACGAGAACATCGAGTCATATAATCGAGTCAAGTGCTCTATGCGCAGTATATGCGCATTAAGACGTACCAGTGACTCAGAGAAAAGTGTAGGGTATATATAGAGGCCTCTGCGAACCCTCTCGTACTCATCATTCAACACACTTTCACTCACTCGCTCTTTACTCTCACTCTTTTATACATCATAATATATACATTTGATTTCTATAGGTTATGAGCCCCGCTTGAACGCTTGAAACCATAAGAAACGAATTATGTACCTGAGAGCTCAACCATCATGCCAGCCAATAGTACGACCACAACAACGTCTGGCACGTTGAGTAGCCTACATCGCATTGAGCCCTTGAGGGGGACCGATAACTATAACGTGTGGCGTATTCAAATGGAGGAGGGCCATCACGAACTTGGGCTGTGGCTGATGGTGAAATATAGGTGAAATACAATTGATCAGCTCTGATCGGGGGTGGTTGACATATATATTTGACAACCACCCTGGCGAAGGTCGGTAAAAATTGGCATGTCAGATTCTAGAATATAGGCGATTCATCAGGCAGACCAGATAGCGTCTGACCCACGCAAGTATTATAGAGGTAATCCGACTGCTATATGACATGTATATTAGAAGCTCTATGTCAATGGACACATTCTAACACCACCATTGGGTAAAGATGAGGTGTAAATTTAATTTTGCTCAACTTTCAGCATACCTCGACTACCAAAGAAGGGTTAGAGATCATCTAGTACCAAGTATACACGGTGAATGAGACTCCGACTTGTCCTCGGTCAAGTGAAAAATAGCTCAGGCACATACAACAAGCGCCGCTTAGTGGGCCGCATGGAACCAAGGGACTGAAACATCACCTGTCAATCAAGGCGCTAGCACCTCCACTGTGTTGAAGTATCTATAAAGCTAGGGCCCATTGCATAGCGAATATTCAATGGCCTTAACAGTCCCCCTCCCGTAACTTCTTGGACTTGTACTCAACTGACAGCCCGTAAGTTAACATTTCTGTTGTAACTCTCGCTATATAACGCTGCATTGAACGATCGGTCTTATATGTTTGGCTGTATCTTGTGCTCGCTCCATCTCACTGTGCACCGTGAGGATGGGACACACTGCGCACAGTAGTTGGGCAAAAACTTGGGCGCGGCCCATGGTCACGTGATGTGAGGTATCCACGAGTCAGACTCGGCGGCTTCCCGGTGCAACGAACTTGTATGTAGTTACACCCTTTTTTCTCACCGTTACTCACCCGTTTCTCCTTGGGCAGTCAGGCCGATAGTTTTTGCACAATGTGAGTTCTGATTTCACATATGTTTGTCGTGCCAACGCCCTAACACAAGCTTCTCAGGCGCGCGCGCATACACCTAATTCAACTTGATTCGGGTTTTGGTGTTTCGACTGTCAACCGTCGCTTATCTCGTCCGCTTTCTATACACAGAACTAAACACTGTCGCCTGTCAATCTTGTACAATACCAATGAAATGAAATGAGTGCCATTCGAGAACTACCGAACAGTGTCAGAAAGTAGCCGCAGTATCAAATCGAATTGCCAAGAACGGTCGTATTGTCATACGGGTTGATATGAGACATATATCCTTTGAACAGCCTGTTGGTATTCATCAGACGGGTGAAATCCGGCAGACCGGCAAAAAACATCAGACCAGCAAAAACCACCAATCACTGATCAGTCACTGATATACCAAAACACGGCTGATCTGTCATATAGGGGTAGATGCACAATATATGGTACTATATCGCGATATCAGCCGGAGCCCAAGTTCGTGATGGCCAAAGCACTGTCAAATATTAGACTACGCGTAGACGGAAGCGTGCTTACGCATATACAAGCACGCACCTATTCCGCCGATGCGTGGGATTTACTGGCGTCGACATTCCAAGTCAAAGGAACCGTCGGGCTAATCGACCTGCGAAGAAAATTCTTTAGTCATCGCATGGCCGAGACGGAAGACATCGAGGAACATATCCAGCAGATGCGTGGATGGTTCCAACAAATCAACCTAATCGCACCTGGTACAATAACTGAGGTGGATTGGATTACCACGCTAGTAGCAAGCTTACAAGACTCATGGGATACATTCACCCAGTCAGTAAGTTTCCGCTTTAGCACAGACGCGAACGAGCTAGCAAATCAAATCAGTGATTTACGCTCAAGGATACTGGCCGAAGCGCACCGAAGGAGCACCCGCAACTTTCCATGGCAGAACAAAATCGTACAACGATATCTCAGTACGGAACAGAAGTAAGGAGTAAACGCCGGCTCTTTCAAACAACCGCATCATTCACTGTGCTCTCAGCGGTTCCGGCGACTTCCTTGGTCCCCATGAGACTCGGGGATACCAAGCTGGATCTCGAGTCCACGACCAGTTCCAAGCTCGCTTGACGAGGACAAACAAGGAGAATCCTCGAGACGTGTTGTATCACAACCTGGTGTCCAGCGCTCTGAAGTTCAGGATGGGAGTTTTACAAACGTAGGTTGAGTTGATTTACATACCAGTTGCAGGAACTCCCTTCGCTAGCCGACATATCACAACTTAGAATCAGGCGGAGCAAAAAATCAACATCGTAGCACTCTCGCCTGAAGAGGTGTGTCGAACAAACTCACGGGCCAAGTCCACACTGAGCATCACAGCAATGAGTCCGACAATCATCATGTCCCCCTGACACTCGACGAGGATGATGACGAGGGCCTCAACACGAGTGATAGAGTAAGCACAAACTCTCTTGATTATGAAGGAAACCCTCGAGTGGACTATCTCGAACACACTTGTTAGATAGAAGTCGCCAATTCTATCCACTTGCACGTACCATCTAATCTCAGCGAGCAGCGACCCAGCACTAGTGGTAATCCGACCAGCCCACGCAGTTGAGTAAATATCCAGCTCGAGCTCATGTCTAGTGGAAACCACAGGTTCGCCGGATTAACGGCTAGCACCCATTGGGCCAGGCGATGAGCGGAATCGGACGCTGCCCGAAGCATGAGCAAATATAAACATTGCGTGTCAAGCAAGATCGATCTTACCTGTCGTGATCAAACCATATACAACCGAGACCCAATGTATGCCGAACTGAGCGGGGAGGGCAACCTCAAACTCCAGAGCGCCGATTGCGGTTGAAGTGGCCAGGGCGATGACCTGAGATGTACCGTGCAAACTAAAAATATACACGGTCAGCGACAACTGAGTGGCCGTCGAGTCTGGAACGTGCGCTTACAAGAAGAGTGCGTAGGCTGTGCCCAACATACACACGAGCGTCACCAGGGTCGTGGCGGTGACAGACATGAAGGTACCCGCTGAGGGACGCATGGTAGGCGACAGGACACCGAACAAGCGGTTATAGGGAGTTGGTGAAGCCGAAGGTGAAGAAATAGCGGGTTTCGAGAGATAGAGGTGGTCAGCGGTGGTCGTCGTTGATCACACGAGCTAGAAATAGGAGGCGTGCAAATACAAACAAATCCCGGCCGTGCTTGAGTAATCAACCGAATCTCGGCATACATCAACACACAATGTTTGCTCTTCCTTGCTGTAGGCGTCAGATATCGATTTCATGTCAATCATAACGCGCAATGGACATGTAACACAATCTACAGACTGAAAAAAGAGAAGAAGAAAAAAATAAGCCCGTGCAACACACCCAACACATGATGACAAGTGATACATGATAGACAATCTACATGCACTAGTGGAACATAATCGGCGCTCAAGGCAGCCAGGTGATGACCCGAGAGAACGAGGCTTTGAGTCAAAGACTCAAGAGCTCCGGCGCTCAAAGCGCCATGGAGCGATACTCGATCGACTCGGAGAAACAAACAGAGAAGAAAAGAAAAAGCAGAAATTACACATCGATCCAACACACCTGAGCTCTCCGTTCATCCCAGCGTCACCCTCTCTCTCCACCGAGGGTCGACTCCCATCGTGCCCCCTTCCTCTCGTCCGGGTTCCGCCACGCTGATTCTCCGCCGCATCAGCGGATGTGCGTCGTCCACTGGCGGCAGCATAGGAGATGGGGGTGGGCTCGGCCTCGGACTATCCGGCCCGCTCCAGTGCTCCTCCTCCAGCCAGAGATCCGGTCTAGCCTGGCGAGACATGTTCTCCATGATCTCTTCCAGGCTGCCTGAAAATTCGACTGGAGTTGTTGTGTAAATATAAGAACTATGCGAGTGACTGTATCGCCCCACTCACCCTCTTCAGCGACTGGAAACCATCCGAACCGACCGTTCGGCTTCCTGCGAAGCTCGCATACCCTGAGCTCGCGGGTAGCCCGAGCGACGTACCGTATGTGGCGCTCCGCGAAACGGTACTTTTTTTGGAGCGCCCACAGCTCGTTGTCGATTGCCTCCCATACGCAGTTCTCGGCTAGGGTCTCATACCTTGGGATGCAGACGTACGGAAACCGCATCCTGCTCGTGAATATTGGCTTGGGCGAGAATTCGTCGAAGAAGCCTTTGATAGTGATGTTGTATTGACACCACAGTCTCCGAGCGGGGGTATCGGGCTCGACCACAACAACTGTTGGATCGACCGGTGGCGGTGGTGGTGGCGGAGGAGGTGGTGGTGGGAGATGCCCGTGATCCAAGAGATGTCCAGGCGGTGCAGCAGAAGTTATTCCGCTCTCATACCCGGACACCCGTCTCTCCGACATGCGCCGAATTATCAGCGCAGCGGTCACCCAGCCCACCAAAACCAGAGTCCCGCTGATAAATAGAGCACGGTTGGCGGGACCGAGAAGCTGATCAGCTCCTTTATTGGTAGGAAACGCTCTCCTTCGAGGTCTGGAGTATGCGGGTTGAGGAGGGGCTGGGTGTTCGTTGGTTGACATCCAAGCTTTGGTCGGTGGCGTGTCAACAACTACAACCCGCGTTGCGGGAGGTCTGCGGTATACTATCGCTCGTTCAGTAAACCTGCGCCAGAGCGCAAGGTGATTTGCTTCGAGCCGAGACCTCCAGAGCCTGGGTCGCGCCAGTAACATCCCATGATATGGGCGTGAGGCAAAGCGAGAGTTGCCAGACACTGGGCCAAGAGTGTCAGCCCTAAGCTCGGATCAAGTTTGTTTTCATCAATTATACTCACACGGCTGGCCCCAGGATAATCTCCTCAGTGAAGCACTCTTCAGACTTCGAAGCTGGGATCGGGCTGCCTCCACGCTCCTGATGATATACGTTCCTAGGGAGCTGGGCGCCGTGGCAGACCGTAGAAGGGTCGTTGTGTCTCGTATTTGCGGCGGGGGTACGAGGTCAGAAGTGGTCTGGATGGTAACAAAGGTTGGTGATTTTGCGCTATGGTGTGCGATTTAGAAGCTGCGCAAATGCTTTGGATTGATCGATAGTACTCACATGTCTTGCGTTCGAGAAGCAAGCGCAATCATAGGGAGTCTCACTCCAAGCAGCAGTCCAAGTGCGCTAAGAGTAACACTGAAGCGAACAGTTTTCGCAATCGTAAAGAACATTTCGACGTGGTTGTAAGTCGGCTGATGATAGTCAAGGTCAGGTTTGTGAGGCGAGTCGGGCACCTGACCCGGGCTCTTATAGCTCACTTTTTTCTCGGTCATGCGCACAGGCCGTGTTACCCCAACGATAAACTGAAGGAAAAGACCAAAGCCGGGAACGTGAACCTGTGAAACAGAAGTTTGAAGTTATTGCGTTCTTGTGCCCACCTGCGCACATCTCGTCATCTCGCCTCAGACATACATATCAGCGCTCAAATGGCACTATGACCTGCCGGGCGGTGAGCAAGGCCTGATATTGGCCAAAAGGTCAGCATATAACCGGTGATCCACCGGGCGGCAAATACGAACCGGCCCTCATCAACAGTGGACAATCGGTGAGGGAACGAAACTGATCCTGATTTCGGCCCACAGCTCACTTAATTCGAAGGCAAAGAGTACCACTGTGTGAGGCCGTGAGGCCGAGCGGTCGATGGCGAGACTGAAGTTGGCGGTGTTGCGGCTTAGGGCTAAGCGGTAACTTGCTAACGGGTCTCGGATTCGAGTTAAGCTGCCTCTCTATGTACATACGAGCGGTCTTATATAGACAGTAAACGACAGTAAGGGTTCGGTGAATGAAATGTAAGGATCGTCCGTATGAAATAGAAGAGAAAGATCGTCCAAGCACAGCCGCATGGCTGTGCTGTTTGTGTGGGTGCGCTCGCGCACCTCACACACTGCACTTACACGACCCATGCCGCCAGCTGCTCCGATACTTAAGCCAAGTCAAACGGTGTTAAATCGTCTCATCGAAAGATTCCAAGATAGGACATTGTACTCGTGGAGTACTCAAATGTTACTTGCCGCAGGCTAGACAATAGAGTAATATAGTTTATTGGACAGACATTCACGGTGGGGAAAACAAGAGCGCAGGAATCTGACAAGAGCGAGCTTAAAGCAGAGCATCCACCGATTGGCCGTGGGCTCGAAACAGCATATGTGGGTATTGAACCAGGGTTTTTGTCACGTAAAGCCAATTCATCGGTCTGGGATGGCAGTAGTTCGGATCAGAATCCGAGTCAAAGCCAGCTAGGACGTAATATAGCAGACTTTAGGTTTCGAGATGGCAACTGCTCATCGTGGTTGATCCCAAGCTAGTTTGGGGTGTTACAATCAGGTAACAGTAGAGAGCTTGGGCCTAACGCCGATTTGTCAAACAGCAACAATTTGGTGCCCCTCGGCGAATTGAGCTTAAGACACGCCAGTTTTGAGCACAGAGACTGTACCGAGTAGTAGGCTCTAGGTGGGATATCGGGTTTCCTCACGTCGAAGTAATGAGAAAGTCAGACCAAGATCTGCTGAACAAGGGCGAAGCGATGGTGAGCGGAGGAGACGCCACAAATAGCAAACCAGGCATTCGGATGCACCTATCGAACGCCTTCCGGTGGGCACGAGAAGTAATTAGCCTAGTGAATATTTTCGTCATTTATAACTATCTAGCCGGCGAGATATTGGCGTGAAAGTGTACAGGATGTTTTCGGGAAGTAGGGATGGCAAATACCAAGAACGAAAAGACCAAACACTGCCTTGCGGGAGTCAATTGGTGCAGGATAGCTTGGGTTCTTGGTATCCGTTCTTAATCTGAAACATATCCCGTTCGCATGTCGGTGTTTATCCAAGTGAATGGACGAACCAAGCTATTAATTAGCGGATTGCCCCATAGTTTCACTTGGGGCAAAGTAGCTAGGAGATGCTGGCCGAATTAGACCAACCAACGCTAGGACTCTCAAAAAGACAAATACAACATTAATACCTTGTACCTGAATACATATGAACCTTTCAGTCAAGTGCAGCTGAACGGTAATCCAACAGCCGAAGCGGTCGTAGTACCCAAACCCATCCAGGTACGCATGGCATTCACGATAGACATATCACGATGCACGCGGGTGTAGACTCCTTCGGTCCAGGATCCGCTTTGAGCGACACTGTATCCACACGCGTTGGCGTCGTAGGCTGCTGCGTAGGGCATGGAAACACAGGTACCATTGCCCTTGAACCGCGAGCAGTCCGAATAGCCATCGGGGAAGCCCTAAGGAAGGTTGAATATTGGTGTGGTTCGTGGAATAAGGAATAAATCGAGCATACCTTGGCCCCGTTGCTTCGGAAAGAGTAGGAAGAAAGAACATTGCGGACGTTGGCGGCGAATCCGGTTTGAGTAAACAGCTGCACCTCGAATTGACGGTGGGTCGCCACGTTCTTATCCTTGATCAATACCGAACCCTTCGGAATGAAATTTGAATTCATGTGAATATATGCGCATATAATCAGGACCTACCTTGTCTCCCATATCACGCGAACTCGACCCATCATTTTGTTGGTCGTGATCGTCGTTCTGGATCACGAAGCGTGTGGCAGGTAAAATCCAGGAACCACAAATCGGGTACTCTTTCGGGTAGTCGGATGACCAGATCTTGACATACCCGATCTCGGTCGACGTTAAACCCGCAGCGGTCATTTGGTCGTTGAAATACTGGTACCAGTTATAGTCGCTATTACCATCAATAGCGATTAGCGATCGACGGAGGTTTAATACTTTGAATGAACGTACTTGTATTGGCAAGCCAACAAATCCTTCTCTCCACCGAGAATAACCTCGAGCCAAGTGATGAAATCCATAGGGAGGCTACCTCCCATCTTGGTCTTGAGCTTGGCCAGAATTTTGGCGATGTTTCCAGGTCCCATATGTTTCGCAGCATCGATTCGGAACCCGCTGAATCCTAAAGTATTCCCATATGTTAGTCACCGACTGAGCCTTGCTGTGCACAAAAGCCACATACCGACACTCAACAAGGTAGCAAAATATGTCGCAATCCGCTCCTGAACATAGTCTTTCTCCGTGTTCAAATCTGCCAATCCAACAAGCCACCCATAGTTCAAAGTAAAGCCATCGGTGAACGAGTTGAGCGAACGGTCGCAGTGGAAATCGGTCGGGCTGTACGGAACAGCTGGGTACTCCATTGCCGGGCGCATGCCAGTCTGGGTATTATATTGATATGTCGAGGTATGCGTAAAGTAAGGGCTACCTGCTGTGCCGTTCTTAGGGCCGTACCATCCACAAGTCGGGGCAGATCCTCCACCACGATGGTTCTGGATATCATTTCCGCCCCCAGACTACGGAAATACATAAATATTAGATTTCGCAAAGATAAATATAGACGCACCATGTGGTTGACGACCGCATCCGCATAAACACGCACGCCGTTCTTTCGGCAAGAGGTAATCATGCTACGAAGCTGCTCAAGCGTTCCATGTCGACTAATAAGTCGATACGAAACGGGCTGATAGACGAACCACCAGGGGCTGAGAAAACGTAGTCAAGATTAGGCACTCAAGGGTGGTGGCGGAAACGCTTACTTGAGCTCATTGGACTGGGGCCACCAATCAGACGTAACTGCCTCTGTAGAAATTGCCGCAATTTAAAAAACCAACAACGGAATTATGATCTATGTAGGCTCACCAGACGGCGGCCAGATCCTAACTCCACCATATCCAGCCTTGCCCAAGAAGACGCACTCCTTTTCGATATCCACATAAGGCCATCCAAATAACTCGACAATCGCCAATTTTTGACCACCATTCGTTTCGGCCCTGTTGACGGCAGGAGCATCCCAAACAAAAAACGTCGCTTAAACATCCATCAATCAAAACCAGTGCAGAGCCAATCCTAAAAAGTAAAAACTCACAATCAAACACCAAACTAGCACCATTCGCATCCTTGACGCTAATCGCGTACGGACCCGTAAACGAACTGGTGACAGTAGCGCTCGAGCTGCTTCCGTATGCTCCACCGTTGAAGCTATACAAAAGCGCAATGCCCGCTCGCGAATTGGCCTTGACAGTCACGGTAGCCGAGGTCCGAGCCGAGTTATACACGATATCGACGTAGCCGGTGAGTTCTCGGTAGTCTTGGAATCCAGAAGACCAAGCAACGGTCCCTCTCGCAGGGGTTTGCCACTGAGCAAAGAATCTACTCAATAATCGGGCGCGGATGTGATGGGAATCAGACAGACTTTACGGAGATCCCAAGTTGAGTTGTACTGGGTTTGTTGTCCTACACAGCTATCTTGTCCGTTCCAGGTATTGCACGGGGTCAACTCGGCAGGGACGTTGGAGGGAGTCGGGACATATGATGTGCTGACAGACGTCCTATGATTGATGACGTTAGTATCCACATGGAAGGTCAAGTGATCGGGCGGCGCTCACGTGGAAATAGACATGGAACTAGCTACCGAAGTGGTGGTGGTAGTCGCACTGGACGTAATCGTCGCTAGCGCGGACGTGGTCGCGGTGGATGTGGTCGAAGCAGTAGAAGTAGTACTTGCTCGACTAGTGCTGGCCGAGGCAGTAGTGACGGTTCCGACGTCATAGTTCTACGGCCAAAATCAGAATATATCGTTGAACAACTTCGAATACTCTACCTTGGACCCGTTGTTGTCATAGTAGCTGCTTCCAGACACATCGTACCGAATATAGAACTGTTTGATCCCGCCTGACCCAATCGTGCCCGAAAAAGTCCATATTTCGTAGGAAGAGCCGGTAATGGAGTAATTGTACGACGCAGAGATGGATTGGCCGCTGACCCAAGTGTTCGCCGCGTTCGAGTACGTGACAGTTACTACTTTCGTGTATGCCAAGTTCTTGATCTATCCCGGGAATAAAATGACTCAATTAAGGAAATAAATTGCAAAATGAGCAGGACATACGTAGATATTGCCAGAAAAGGCGCTGCCGTTGAGAATATAGTTCTGGAGCTGGACATTCGTAGTTGGGAGAGTCGTTTGCCGCTTACGAACCTACCAACGCGCTCGATCAAACCCTCCTCACATTCTCAGGGAAATCGAGAAACTCACCGACACGGCAGCGACAAACCCCCAAGTAATACAAGCGAGCACAAGATAAAGCAACCTAGACGATTTCATCTTGTCCCATGCTGATCTCTCTACTTCCTTGTCCAGCGTCTTATATACTCCTTTTGCCCCGTAACCATCGAGCAAGCGAGTGAAAGTCGGGTCTTCCAGATCCCGCCGATTACGACGAGTAGAGTCCATCATGCGAGCGACATCCCGAGCAGGTGATAATCCAGAATTCTGTCTCGGGTCAACTGACACCAGTCGAGAGGTCACGGGAGAGGGAGACCACTAATGACGAAGAGAGGAGGGGAGTGTTTGGAACTTCCGGATGTTCTACGTATCGTATAATCGGTTCTTCGTGTGCTCTGATTGTAAGTTGAAGCGTGACGTCGACAATCAGAATGGACTGAAGACTTCCGCGCTCGGGAAAATTATATGAGATAGCCTCGGTGTTGATCCACGAGGTGGTGGTGGTGGGAGGAGGCGGCACACATCCTATTCGGGGCTAATGAAGGCGCTTAATGACTACCGGTTCGCGTAGTTGCCCCTGCCGAGCATGTGCTACTCCATTCACGAATCAGAGTCTAATTTGTAGACAAAGCTACATTCACATGCTAACTATAACAACTCCACACGCAATTTTAGTCAGGAGACACTGTACTTCAGAAATTCAAAACAATCTTCCCAGTCCATTACATGCCGAACACGTCTTGGTCTCCAACCCCATCGTCTTGTACTGCCATCCGTCTCCACTGCACTTCCAACAGACTCGTCCGCCAATCCTTGGATCTCCCGGCCGGACAACAAGCGAACCAGGTGGAGGTCGCCTCGAATACGAGATTGTAGCAGAAGGACGCAACGATGATGACGACCAATTGGATGGCGGCAAACCACCCCGGGTCCAGGCCCATACGGGGATTGAGAGGAAGGATGGGATGTTGGGCGAGAGGAAAATGTGCTAGGTTGAGGCCGAGGTTGAGGTCGGGAAGCCGGGAGCGGTCGTTGCAGATTTTGGTCGTCAGAGGTAACGGATTCGGGCTGGTCCCAAGGCGCAAACTCTAGCACGCCTTCGTACGGCTGGGCAAACATGTTCCAGCACTGGGAGCACGGGTTAGACGGATCGTATGCAACGTATCCCGTCAAGTGGCCTAACCAAACAACAAGAGATTAGTTCGACGCCCAAATCAAATGGAATAGAAGACATACATCTATCACATTCGTATCTTGCGGGATACGCCAACACCCTTCCTCGATTCAACAACGCACGTCCAGGTGTAGGGGAAACAGTAGGCGGACCGGGAGTCGGGCGGGACGCAGTCGTACTGGACCTCCCAAGCGTTGGGCCCGAATCCGATTGCGACGGATGCCTTGGTGGGGGCCTGACCACACTCCCACTAGACCTTCCTGAGTCCTGCCCCGGATACGCACTCCAAGATCCTCCGCCTGCACTCGGTCGGGTAGAACTCGTTCTCGGGCCTGGCTGGTTGCCCTGCCGCGTCCACCGAGGCTCCAACGAATCCCATTGGGTCTCCGCTCTCCCTGGGTCGGGGCTCAATGCTGCTTCGTTCCTCCAAGTACGTCCGTCTGGATGCCACTCAGGTGCATACGCCCTTCTTGGTCCAGTCTCGAGCGGGACCTCACCATGCCGGACGTCTGCAGCTGGCGTATAGGGCGGAGGGGGTTCGGTCACTATCGTCGGAGTGGGAGAAGGTGGACGAGGTTCGGACGGGGCAGAAGTAGGTCGACCGGGCGGAGGACCCGCAGGGGGTGCGTAATTTTGCGGCTGAGGTGAAGGCTTGGGTGGAGGTGGGGGACCAGGAGGTGGGGCAAATATCGATTGAGGAGCACTACTCGTGCTTGGTTCAGGTTGAGATGCAGTCGGATTGGGCGATGTGCTCCCGTGACCTGGAGGTGGCCCTGAAGGTGGGGCGTGCGTTTCTTGTGGTGAAGATATGGATAGTGCCGAAAACTGATCCGCAGCACTTGATACGCCCGTGTTCTGGGAGTTCAGCGCCCCAGAGCCTGTAGCCTGGGGCGTAAGCGCTCCGTCGGACCAGGAAGAGCTAAAAGTCCTCATAGGTTGCGCTCCTGGCGTGCGTGGGGGTGGCCCGTTTGGAGAATGAGAATACGAATCTCCGGTAGGCTGAGTGTACAGTCCTCCAGTAGGGTGAGCTGATACAGGCTCGACACCGGTATGCTGTGGCGTAAAGTATTGACTCACGCCGGTCGCCTGAGGACTTATCCGCTCGCTGGGCGCCAAAAATGGGTTGAGCGATGAGCCTGTCGATTGAGGAGTTACACCTGGCGTTCGGTTTGGGTCGCGAAACGGATTGGAGGGTGAGGGATGGAGAGAAGATGTAGCCATTGTCGTATTCAAATGAGGTGCTGTATAAGTGCTTGCTGTGATTTTGCAGTGATCGCGGGTATGCCCAAGTTCACCACTTGGAGATGTGACGTGAGGTAGCACGTCAGACAAGCCCGGTGAAAGTATTTAACAGCCGCTCGACCCGGGTTGTCAAGACGAAGACCACAATGAAAGGTGGTACGAGACTAGCAATACAGAAGATAGCAACAGGTGGTGGTGGTTGAGTTCAAGGCGAGTGATGGACATAGGAACCGATGATGTGATGAGCGCTTACGAAACAGTCGTGGCTGTGCAAACCAGTGCCGATTTCGGGTGGCGGACCGAATTCCATGTGGCTACTCGGTTCCAGCACAGCAATTTGCCAAATCTCCCTTCTCCTACCGTGTCCGTCGATCCAAAGTCCAGCGAAAACTACAGGCGGCCAATGGTGGTCGACGACGACCAACTGGTTCCCTTCTTTGCCCACAATCGGGCACATGAATAAGACAAAGATGTCGTAGATTTCCATGACAAAGCTCGTATAGTCGGGCTCGACCTGCATCTACTCCGTTCACCTCTCTCGGAATACATAGCAGCTACTAGGATCAGTGATGATAAGCATTTCTGCCTACCCACAATGCTTCGGCTCTTCAAAGAACTAGTCCTCATGCCCCACCAAAAATTACCTCCCCGTGAGCTGACAGTGATCTCCTTCGACGACGCCAAAGATGCTTGGGGCCATGTATTGGGCCAGATATGGTACGAAAGCATTCCTCGTCTACCTACTACGCTCAGAATACTCTTGAAGTTTTGTACTCCAGGAATTTTTTGTATTATTTTTTCTGATGAAACTTATGTGCGCCCGTTGGACTACGAAACTGCGAGCCTGCTTGGTCTAGGCGATATAACGGATTTTATGTCATACCAGCTGGGTCAGCTGAATTTAGGAGGAAGTTGGCCAAATAACGAACTTTTGGCTAGGGTGCTGGACAAAGCCGCCAATCGATTTATATTGGCAAAACCCTATGCGACCTTCTTTGCAGCGTAGAGCACCCAAGCCAGGCACTTGGTGGGATTTTGCTGGCTACCAGTCCAGTTGATTATCCAGAAGCCCATCTTGACCAATTATACGCAACTATGTCAAGGATAATTGACTGGAATAACCTAGAAGTGGTGTATGGATACTTTCAAGTAATGGATACTCTGACTGGCGTATGAGTCCCGCTAAGCATATACGCCATAAAAGCCCTCCAAAATAATTCCATTTTGTCCAATCCTTCCCCCCGT
This sequence comes from Ceratobasidium sp. AG-Ba, assembly GCA_016906575.1. Classification (NCBI taxonomy): domain Eukaryota; kingdom Fungi; phylum Basidiomycota; class Agaricomycetes; order Cantharellales; family Ceratobasidiaceae; genus Ceratobasidium; species Ceratobasidium sp. AG-Ba. Next base: position 1,103,188 of record CP059611.1, on the reverse strand, counting down.
AAACTTCTCCCTTTGTTTGAGTGTCTGAATGGGTCATTAGGAGAGCAAAAAGTGAGACTACCGCCGGCTTTGCGTAGCTTTCTTGTGCATATAGCTTCTCAAATTCCTCACCTTGGGAAACTGCAACAGCTGCGGAACCAAACAAGCGTACTAGGCTTATCTTGTTTAGATATCCTCAGTGGCGAACTCTCCAACTACACGAATAACAGTCTCTACTTTGTGCCAGATCCTATCTCTAACCCAGGAGAGTGCGGTACTTTAGAGGCACTATAGTACGCATGCCAATTCTGGGCAGATCACATATTGGCCGCCAAAAATCCTGGAGTTGACGTTGTGGAAACATTTGGTACACCCATAAGAGAGAGCACGATGACCTGGACGCGGCTCATGGCGCTAAAAGGAAAATCTAGCCTAATATTTGCAATACGGAGAAAGATTCTAGTGAGAATTGGCATACTACCAATGTAAACTTTCACTAATAACCCCCCTGAACCATAGTGCCACAAATTCAGAGGTTCAGTAGTCTAAATCGCTGCTCGCGCGTTCGCTGAGCATTACGCGCATATATGCCATTTCTTGATCCATAGCTTCGACTATCTGAATCAATGAAAAGACGCGGTGGAAATGGTGGAAGAAGTGTGCTCTGTCTACCACCTGCTCGTCATGGAGGGTCCATCTCCTGTTTCGCCCACAGTCATGTCTTCCATCATCAAATCTTTGGCTTGCCAAGCTGAGGCCTCTTTTCACTCCCAAGTACTTCATGTCGCCAAAGAGCTGGCATTACTCTGTGAACAACTCCCTATTCGTCCCCTCTTTGCAAATTCCACCGCGCAAGATATTCCCAGTTCTTTGTCGATTCTTGTTCATCATTTACGTGAACTCAAGTTGGAAGGTGAAGAGCTCTTGATTATCTAGCAATTTCGACAACTTGCGCCAGCAGCACAAATATGCAAAACAACTGTACGTTGTTTTTGCTACAGTCGGACTCACGCTGACCCTGACCAAGCCATTACTTCAAGCCATTTGTATTCTTGTTCAACACGGATGTCGGGATGTCACTGAGACTTTGGACCTGTCCGCCTGTGACGAATACCCAATAACCTCTGGGGGATTTGGTGAGGTTTCTCAGGGGAGACTTAAAGATAAATCGGCAGTTGCACTGAAGATAATAAAGATCATCACCAATGAATTCTCTTCTGAGGACAAACTGCACATCAAGGTATGTCTCTACGCTGGCTTGTAGCTTATGCCTCTCCTCATCTGCCTGCCTAAATAGAACGCCGCACGTGAAATCTATGCATAGTCGAAGCTCAACCATCCATTGATCCTCAAGTGTCTTGGTCTCGCTCGGTTTTGTAATCAATTAGCTATGGTATCTCCTTGGATAAGCCAGGACTCCTTGACCAAATTTCTCAAAAGAGAACCGTTGACAGATGTATTTCAACTCGTGAGCACATTACTATCGGTCCTCAAAATCCCTTTAAATGTTCATGGTGGCACAGTGTTCACAAATATCCGAGGGGTTAGCTTTTTTGCATGAATCAGGAATCGTAAGTTAGATGCAAGTTATAATCCTGGTAGTTGGGCCGGACTTGGACCGTATGTATAGGTTCATGGCGACCTAAAAGGAGCAATTCGTCTATCTGATAGTGCTTAACTGTTCCGATTGGGTTAAACTGGGATAACATTCTCATCTCCGAGGATAACAAGCTTTTATTGACTGATTTTGGAAACACAAGGTTGGATACACATTCTGTCAGTTTCACAGGCGGCACCACGGCTCCCTCATATACTATTAGATGGACGGTATCTATCAAATTATTGCAACCTTGTCGTGCATTTATGCTCCCATATTTCAGGAACCAGAGGTGCTTCAGGGAGCTTCGCCAAGAGTTGAAGCGGACATATATACCCTCGGTATGGTACGTCCTTGTAATTTAGCCCTGCCAAGGAGCTCGACACAAGCACCATTGCAAGACCATCCTGGTATGTTGGGCGAGCAAGAATACACTCGAGCATACGAACACATAAAAAGCATTGACCGGGGCTGTACCTTTTACGAATTTATCCGACGTTCAACTTATGTTTGCTGCGTGTTCAGCGTAAGCACCCGGAAAGGTCGGCCATGTTTTCCCCTATCAATAGCGATGAAGGAGAAGCGGTATGGACCCTATTGACGCAACGCCGGGATCCCAATCCCAGCTCACGTCTAACAGCACGGCATGTGCAGAATGCGGTGGGTCTCAGCATTATCTTAACGTAGCCTAACGTTGTGCGTCAATCGGAATACACAGATGGCCACTGCAGCCCGAAGCCCGAACCCACGCACTTGAAATTTTGGGGTATGCGTTAACGTACACCCATACTCCTCTCGTTAGCCTTCTTTTGCTCCACACAACCATTTGTAAAGCTCAAATGTATGCGTATGCTGTGGTGGACATGTTGCGTTATGCCTATTTTGTGGGCTTCACCCGCGGAAGCTATGCGCAACTCTAGGGTGAATCATGAATAATGAGCAGTGAGTTATTTGGGCTCACAAATGCGAAGACTAGCGCCCTCCTATGATGGCTAGTATAAGTTCCTATGTGATTTTCACGTGATGTAGTGGTCTATTGTTCGACTTGATCCCGTTTTTTTGTTGTTCTAATGGTCGTATTCCACAGGTATAGTTTTCTGTGCTTCCATGAATCTGGTTCAATCGCTGAAAATATTTTCTGGGTTTGATAGGGGGAGCGCTTGAGACTTGATGCGTGCCACGCTGCCAATATATTGGATCGGAGCCACCAGCAAGATCAGATGATCTGATGGTTGGAGCCCGGCCTTCAGCCCGGCTCGAGATCAACTTGGTGGCAAGTTAAGTAATTGCTGGATATCCTGTACAGCTTATATGCGTATCGAGCGGGCGCTCACTTTACTGGCTCTTCATGAGCCAAGCATACTGGAATGATTCCAATCTTAAGAAAAAGGTCGTTTCTAGCGGCGATTGGGCTCAGGAATCCGGTGTAGATATTTTAATGTATAACGCCGTCGATGTCGACGAGTCTCGATTTGAGTGGGGCATAGCCCTGTATATACCATCCCAAGTCTCAGACAACCCCTGAAAATGGTCCCATGTCAATAATTTTGCCGCCCGAAGAGTTCGACAGCATGTTCTGCATTTGTCGATACACTAACGCGCATAAAGCCTAGCGTATTTTGCCGAGAAATCTAGGCCCAGGGCGCTTATCCTATCAGTTCGTGCCATATTGGTGTACGCCGAAGCAAGCGGCGCGGAGTCCATTGGGTTCCGCTGCTAGCCTTATTCGCCATAAAACTCGCCACAAGTTAAGCCAAGCGAAAGGCTATTCGATTATAATTACACACATGTATATACCATCGCTCATATGAACTTATCTCGTCAAACACATCGCCTCAACCGTTATAAATTGAGTCAGTTTTCTGCTTCGCCAACCCGTCCCCCTTCCACTCCATATCCATTTTCCCTATCCTGTTCGATTTTATTTGAGTAACATGCCAGAATCTTCTCAGCTAAACCTCCGTGATCGTGCCTCGTTCCCATCCAAGATATTGATGCCTGATATTCCAGGTTTCACTGGCCAATTTTTTGACGTGAAGCTTAATCCTCACTGGCAAGAAGTGGAGACTGAGTCGTATGCTTGGTTTAAGACATACGGTATAATAGCTCCGTGATCCGTCTGGATGACTTTGTCCTTCTCACGCCTGTGGCATTTAGAAATCCGCTCCGGGTCTAGAGGCCAAGATCTTTGTGATACTGGACTTGGCCAAATGGCCGCGTTAGTTTACCCTGAAGCGGACCTGCTTCATCTTCGTCCCTCAATGGACTTTGTCATTTGGCTTTTTGCTGTATGTGATTTCAGCCGTATATGCTCCTGGTGGCTCACGCTCCGATAGTTCGATGACCTGTTCGACGAAGGCGAGCTGCGTAGCGATATTAGCGGGACGAGAGCGGCAATCAATAACGCCTTGGATGTTCTACGCAACCCTGACACCGCCAAACCCAACTCCAGGGCTGCAACATCACTTCTCGAGTAAGGCTGAGCTGTCCTATTGAACTCATGACACTGACATGATTGAATAAAAGCCTATTTAATCGAATGCGCCTCACCGCAAGTCCGGCCACGATAAGGCACTTTGTAAAGGGGGCTGAAATATATATGAACGCTGCGTTGAAGCAGAACATACATCGAACTGTTGACAACGTCCCAACCGTCCAGGAATATATTGAACTACGCCGCGACGTAGGGGCAGTTCAGCTAGCTTTCGGTAGGTAACACTGAACCACATATCCTAATAAGTTATTGACTTGATTCGAAAGCTGTTCTTGAGTATTCGCTGGGACTCGATCTTCCAGACGAGGTCCACAGTGATCCAGTCATGTTTGAGCTCGAGCTCGCTGCTAACGATATAATCTGTTGGACGAACGATATGTATTCTTTCCCTGTGAGCTAACTCACGTTATCCATCTACACGGCAAAACTAAATATTATTTTGGTAGATCGAACATGCACAAGGCGATGCTCAAAGTCTCGTCTTCATCTGTATGCTCAACGAAGAGACAGATCTTCAGAGCGCGTTGAACAGAGTGGAAAAGCTTACTCAGGAACGTACACACCAATTCGTTGACATAAAGAAGAGGTTGCCCTCTTTTGGTTCTGAGCTTGAGCCACAAGTTGCTAAATATGTCCGTGGCATGGAGCTCTGGATGCAAGGCTCCATACATTGGGCTTTCACGTCTCCTCGTTAGTACCATATATCCAGTTGTTCTATTGAAACTGAACAAACTATTAGGTTACTTTGGTGCAAACGTGGAGAAAGTTAGGAATACTGGTATAGTGGAAATCGCGGCGATGCTATAGTGGATGTCTTGCGAAAGTATTAAGATAGCATGTATCTCAAGGTGACTCTGTTTTGATGAACACGAAGCTGTTTCCTTCTATGACAAGACAACTATTACTTCAATAGTATGCATCGGAGAATCGCATTAGAGCACTTGATCGTAGCGCCTAGCGCAGTGAACCAGAAAACACGTAATCATAGCACTATAGAAAGAGTTTTGGACGACTAATTACAGGCCTACAGCGTGTCTAAAGTTTATTCAAATTCTATAAAATAGTGTATGCGCCACTGTTCTTTGTTTATGTTAGGCGGCTAACTCTTCGAGTAGCCCCTATCTTTCATGCTGCCTCTGTTGCCTAGGTCCGCCAAGCTAGCGCTCCACCCAACGCCCCTACGTATCATCGTGTAAGTAACTCTTCCTGAAGCGCTCTCACGCTCTTTGCCTGTCTACTACTATATCAATATATTCGTGTTGGTTCGTATTGACCACACCTACTATGTCGTGTGCTCTCGCTCTTTGTCATTCTGTTGGGTCCGACTGATACCTTAGCCGCTCTAACACTACATTACAAAGTTTAGAAAGCCGCCAGAATGAACGATCAATGGTTTAGCTCAATTATTTCGTATACCACATGGTGTGCTTAAGACAATGATAGAACTGAATGATACTAACTACAGAGATGAGTACCTACAGAGCCTGCATGCGCTCCTTGTGTACATGTCAAACAGTTGTTCTAGTACATCCTGGAACGTTTGGTATGTATCTATTATATGTATGCAAGTCATGCGATTGCTACACCATTCTAGTACATTCAATATTACATACTGGGATTCAACAGTAAGTGTAACATCTCCTATCATCAAATGTTTCAGTGCAACGACGGGATAGGTAGATAATGCTATCAAAACATATCCAAACACAAGCTTTATGGCAACGTAGGCCATACTTGGTCATTCAACAAGAGATTGTGGTGATGTTAGTCTGAGCTACAAGTGAAGCAAGTTTAGCCAGGGGCCAGAAGCCTAGGATGCGCTCTATATCAGCAGGGAACTTCTATTGGTTTTGGAATCGACTCAACAGAAAGCACTTCATTTGGGTGGTGTTCAGATTTGACAGAGAGGAAGGCTACATTGAATAATGTGCCCATGATTGATCATCAAACCGCCCTTGGTCTTCAAACCAGCTTGCTCGCTAAACACACGGTTCCAACCATAACTCAACATCTAAACGAAGTCCTGCCAACCTTTACTTCGCCAACGAATATAAAAAATTACTAGTTCATCCCTCATTCTAGATAAGGTATGGTACATGGGGCGACTTGAGTTGTAATCGATTACACGGGCTGACGCCCTGGGATTCAGATTGCTAATTCGGACTTTACAAAAGACCCGGGCCGACCACAATAGGTTGCACCTTTTGTAGTTTGCTGATCGTGTCGTCGTCCAGCTGCAAATGAGCCTACACGTGAGCTTTATTAGTGCAGCACTCATTGGAAGATCACCATTTGTGCTTGCCTTTACCACATCAGGCGGTGTGAGCGCCAACCACTGGTTGAGCGAGATATCTTCATACTTGTCAGAGTTGAAGATCTCAAGAAACTTGAGCGTGCCGTTTCCGATGTTCTCGACATAGTGTCCAAAGGTTGGCGGGACATAGCCTGAACCAAAATATGGGCCCAGATGAGATAGAATTGTGACGTAATCCTGAAGACACACCGATATCGCCAGCCTGGAAGTTGAACGTACGAGCATTGGCCGAAGCAGCAAAGACAGTAACGCGTGCATTCCCCTCGCTGAAAAGCAATTCAGTAACAAATCAATATGCTAAAACATGAGCGCATACATAAAGTACGTCCACTCTGGCTCGGTTGGATGCCACTAGTGAACAGCATTCAAAAGGTTAGATCATCCACTTTGGTTTAAATAAATAAACACTGACGTGAAGCTCTCGCATGCCACCCCGTTCAACAGTGACTTCGGCCATCGCAATTGTCTTGGCGACCTTGAAGGTACGAGAATCCACAACCTTGACTGACCCGCCTTGAACCTATGGATCCAATACTCAATCTTTTCGACATAATGTGACAACAGTCTCGACACACTTTCGTAGCATTGACCTTGCTCGCGGCAAACGAATACGGCACAGTCGATACGCCTTGCGGACTCTCCACCGCATCGTCTTCTGGTGGGACCGCGGATGGAAGAATGTACAGCTCGCGGCTGGGGATGTGGTCGAACGCAGAGGCGTTGACCTTGAAGTTGCGAGACAGCACTTCTTTGGGTATGTGAGCCATCCAGTCGGTCACCGAGAACGTCGAGTCTTCGCTGAAGTCGCCTTGATCGAAGACCTAAAAGAATAATTGATCATCCCTTTTCATTATAAACAGGAGCCAGCTTACGAGAAGGAACTCGCAACCATCCGCGATATCGTCGAGTCCTTGAAGGACGTGTGGAATGCCCGGTGGGAAGTACCATAGATCGCCAGGGTACTGAACAGACATTATTGGAGTATGTTCGAGCGCTATTGACATTGAGATACTCACAACTCTTGCATTATAATTCTGGCCTTCCGAGTTCACGACAACAATTCTGCAGCTTCCCTGTGTATACCGCCTATGAGCATTTTGCACAGAGAAGCTTGTTTGATGATTGCTTACCGCAAGGATATACGCCCACTGTGTCATCAATCGCATATCAGTTACATTCTGCGTAATAAGGATAATCCAAAGCCTTACCTCAGCGCTGACGTGCCAGTGAAGCTCCCTGTCAAAATATTCAGTAACATGCTCTTGGCACCATACGAGACGCATACCGCATAGCTCCCGCTTTGAGACGCATATTGACTCCAGCCATAGTAGTAGCAATCGGCATATCATCCACTGTTTGCTGATTGGTTAGCAATCGACTTGGTATGCTGGATGGTTTTTGACGCGTACCATTCTGTTGGCGTGCCCAACCGCCGTCCTGAAGACGATTGTGCGAGAGACTGAAAGGCCACTTGACGTTTGAGCTGCGACGAGCACAAGTGTGAGATTTTTCTAGTACAAAAAAGGGCTACACTCACACGGAACCGCTGTCCGTACTTGGGGGTGCCAGGATATCCGGGTTCTGCCGGTCGAGTTCTACATTCTGAGGGCCGAGAATATTTGCTCCCGTCGACCCTCGTATCGGCTCGGGTCTCTCTGACTGGAACTTGTCGAAGAACGACTCGTTTGGATCGTCGGATGCGTAAGCAACGGTCTGGGTTGGGAACGAAGAACCGGTTGTAGAGGTTGCTGATCCGGTGGTGGAGGTTGTACGAGTCGCAGCCGAGGAACCATGACTTGCGGCAGGGGCTCCAAGGACGCAAGACGAGAATGCAAGAGCAGCGAATATGGGAGTAATCATGGTGAAGCCGTTGTCGTACTCGAGTCAAGTGAGGACGTTTGAATGAGTGACAAAGACCGGAGGTTCTTGAGAGATTTTATACTGTCGAAGGCCTGTTCGAGGACGCAAGTCTCGAGAACGCAATGCAAAATAGATTGACAATGACAACATGAGCCCAGCATGCTGCTACAATTGAAAGAAGCCAGTTGCAACGAGTCGAGCATGACGCAGGGTGGTGGAGCACGAACATTATCCGCACGGACTGCAACCAAAGGCCATCTCGGTCAGCGTGAGAGTCAATTTTAGATTTGGACTGAACATGGTCGGCAGCCCGAAGCGAGCCGCCAAGAGCGTGGATGTCGTAAAAACTGGACAAGACGTGTCTGGCACTAGCACAGCCTCTGCCCAAATCGGGCCATTGTTTAGTTGCGATTCAAAAATAGAATTCTCTGGGTCAGATGAATCATCTTTGGGAGAGTCCGTACCGAGTTGCCCGACTACTAAACGTTGAGCCGGTGGTGGCGATAGCCTATGATAAGCAAAAACACGGCAGAACGGCCATTGTGTCAGACACGATAACGTCTACTTTTTGGACCATTTGAAAACGACCACAGCGCCGAGTGTGTGGTTTTTGAGCAACCATAATAAACCTTTGACCCATTCCCATTAGACCAAACCTATTTGGTGTTCACCCTCAATTTACAAGAGGTTTATAGCTGGTTTAAAAGCTAGAAATGACTGGCTCAGGTTCGAAAAAGTGTTGGGCAGGAGAAGAGCCAAGGAAACCAAGCTGGTCACCCAGCGAGAAGGGACAGATAAGGCTCATTCTAGTAACAGATATTATATCAACCTGCTTCCAATGAAAGTGATTGTCGGGATTATTTCAATGCGAGGAGTATCTCGACACACCATGATAATTATTTGTATCGACTTCCTATGAAGCGCCCTCGGTCTTCAAACTGCCTTGCTTGTTGTATGTAAGCTTGTGAAGACAAGTCATTGTGTAATCGAAGTCCAGCCAACCTTCGCCCCAACAATTAATCACAAAATAATCCTATTTGATTTCTCGTTCTAGATAAAGTGTATTACATGGGTGAACTCGACTTGTAATCGATTACACAGACTGACACCCTAGGATCCAGACTGCCCCTCTATGTTTCACAAGAGGCCTGGGCCGACAACGATAGGCTGAACCTTTTGCAGTTTGCTGATCGTGTCGTCGTCCAACTGCAAATGAGCCTACGCAAGAACCTGATTAGTTTATCATTCATCGCAAAGCTACCGTTTATGCTTGCCTTTACGACATCGGGTGGTGTGAGCGCCAACCACTGGTTGAGCGAGATATCTTCATACTTGTCAGAATTGAAGATCTCAAGGAACTTGAGCGTGCCGTTTCCGATGTTCTCGACATAGTGTCCAAAGGTTGGCGGGACATAGCCTGAACCAAACGGTGGATTCATGTAAGACAGCTCAATGGCATGATGCAAAAAAACATACCGATGTCACCAGCCTGATAGTTGAACGTGCGGGCATTGGCCGAGGAAGCGAAGACGGTGATACGGGCATTCCCCTCGCTGAAAAGCAATTCAGTAACAAATCGATATGCTAAAACATGAGCGCATACATAAAGTACGTCCACTCTGGCTCGGTTGGATGCCACTAGTGAACAGCATTCAAAAGGTTAGATCATCCATCTCGGTTTATAACAATAAAAAAAACTGACATGAAGCTCACGCATGCCACCCTTTTCGACAGTCACCTCGGCCATCGCAATCGTCTTCGAAACCTTGAACGTGCGAGAGTCCACGACCTTGACCGAGCCGCCTTGAACCTATGCATCCGACGCTCAGCTCTCTAATTCAACATGACAACAATCGCGGCATACTTTCGTCGCATTGACCTTGCTTGCGGCAAACGAATATGGCACAGTCGATACGCCTTGCGGACTCTCTACGGCGTCGTCTTCTGGCGGGACCGCCGACGGGATCATGTACAGTTCTCGACTCGGGATGTGGTCAAATGCAGAGGCATTGACCTTGAAGTTCCGGGATAGGACTTCCTTGGGTATGTGGGCCATCCAGTCAGTTACCGAGAACGTCGAGTCTTCACTGAAATCGCCTTGGTCGAAAACCTACGAGAATTATCGTTCTCGATAGTTTAATGAGAAGACAGGAGCGAGCTTACGAGGAGGAACTCGCAACCGTCGGCAACATCATCGAGTCCCTGGAGGACGTGTGGAATGCCAGGCGGGAAGTTCCACAAATCACCAGGGTACTATCCCGACCATATAAGAGTATGTTTGAGGACCAATAACCGTGAGATACTCACGACTTTTGCGTTGTAGTTCTGGCCATCCGAGTTCACGACCACAATTCTGCAACTTCCCTATATATGCCGCCTATGAATATCTTGCACAAAGACTCTAATGTAGTGGTCACCTACCGCAAGGATATATGCCCACTGTATCGGCAATCACATGTCAGTCATCTTTAGCGTAACATGAAAGATCTGAAGCTAGTCTTACCTCGGCGCTTACATGCCAGTGAAGCTCTCTGCCAAAGTATTCACTAAACCGCCCCCTGCGCCATACAAAACACATACCGAATAGCCCCTGCTTTGAGACGCATGTTCACTCCCGCCATAGTAGTAGCAATCGGCATGTCGTCCACTGTTTGCTGATTGATTAGCAATCAATTTGGTAGACTGGATCATTCTCGATGCGTACCATTCTGTTGGCGTGCCCAACCACCGTCCTGGAGACGATTGTGCGAGAGGCTGAAAGGCCATTTGACGTTTGAGCTGCACGATTACATGAGTGAGCATTCAGCACTACAAAAAAGGACCACACTCACACCGAGCCGCTATCCGTACTGGGGGGTGCCAAGATATCCGGGTTCTGCCGGTCAAGTTCTACGTTCTGAGGACCGAGGATGTTTGCTCCCGTCGACCCTCGTATCGGCTCGGGTCTCTCCGACTGGAACTTGTCGAAGAACGACTCATTTGGGTCGTCTGATGCATAAGCAACGGTCTGGGTCGGGAACGAAGAACCGGTTGTTGAGGTTGCCGAGTGCGTCTTGGTAGTAGTGCGAGTCGCAGTCGACGAGCTGTGACTTGCAGCCGGGGCTCCAAGAACACAAGCCGAGAACGCGATAGCAGCAAAAACAGGAGTAAGCATGGCTACAATCGATTTCGTATTCGAGTCGAGTAAGAGGATTCGAGCGACTGTTGAAGTCAAGACACCGTCGTCATGCGATTTTTATACATGGTGGGGGCCGTTCCAGTCGCAGGTGACGAGCACATTATCCGCATACGTTGTGCAACAGATATGTGGGGGTAGGATATTTGTTGATGGGTCGGGCTAGAGCAAGCCAAACATGGGACGTCGCGGCCGAGTGAGAACGATATCCGTGGGGTGATGTGCAGCGGCCAGCGGGCCCGTGCCAAGTCGCGACCTGATCGGTGTAGGAGCCTTTTTTAGCGTTGGGGAGAGACGGATCGGGGCCGGAGGGTGATGTCGTGGTTTGGAGCATCGTGGAAGTCTGTGGCGTGCTCGGCGGTGGCACATTTTCCTGGGCGCTTATTCTGAAACTCGGCCCGCATCCAAATTTAGACCACACCCAGGCAAACCAAAGTAGGTCTTACGTAGCTGCGGGCACCATCACCGAGTCGCCGATATAACCATAAGCGCATTATGGGTTAGCATAGACTATGGGACAACGCCATTACGTTGGATAAGATTAAATGAAGAGTCGGGAGATTCCTGATGAACCGTGGGCTCGATGGCAAATTCGTACATTCCAAAGTAGAGGACAGGGAAGATTATCTTGCATTTGCGATATTGTACCTGGCTTCTTTCTTCCGTCTTGCTGTCCAAACTTGAGCGCTGTTCACACGCAATTAACTTTCCGCCTGCATAGCCCACTGGTTTTATTATGTATCGCCGCGAGGTTACAGTATACTGCTAGAGCTATCAAGGCCGTTTGAAGATTATCCTTCAAGATAACATTCCAGTCCCTGCATCTTTAGAGCCGTGAGCGGTACCGCATTCTGATATTCGCGGGCCAGCACAAGCCAGTCGAACACACGAAAAGGGGTTGCAGTGTCAGGACGAAGCGGTAGCTTGAGTAAGATCCTAGCCTTGGGGTAGACATAAGGGTTTGTATACAGGAACGAGAGAACTTACGAGAAGTGTTCGAGAATGAGGCAAAAGTGACTGTGACTCAGATGTGACAGAAGAGAGGCACAACCGTAAGGTCATACTGATTGTATGCCCTACGCATATCTCATGAGCGTAGTGAGAAAAGTGATTTATAACACAAGCCGTACTTCAATAACTCAAGCTCCAGGTACGAGTAGCTCTAATTCGTAATAAATCTCGATATCTGAAACCTGAGGCCACGTAGCCTATACGGTATAGTTTCGTGAAACTGAGCAATTTCACTGGCGAGTCTGAAGAATGGATTGTGCGCACAAAGTCCCCAAATTCAACGGGACTCCTATCCGTGGGTGCATCACCGACTCCGTCGTATTTTTCTACAACACGCCCGGGCCCATATTCGCGGTGTTTCTGGAGCCGATTTCCAAGGGTTTGACTTGTACGCATTGGAGACCTGAGCTCTTGGAGTTTGTTCGCTGAATGACAGAATTCGAGAGGATAACTTGCCTGTGACTTGTCGACAGGTTTGCTACGGAATGGTTTCAAGTCTCCGAGAGCGCTGTGCCCTCGGTTGTATGGAAGGTCTCATGTTCGGAACGGCACATTTGAGGAACGCTTTGGTTGTATAAGTTAATGAATGGTCCAGAAAGACGACCAACTGCCGCTAAAGACAGCGAATTTTCGCGGAATTTTACATTCAGTTTGCAGAGGCTCTTTTGGCAAATTCCCAGAAACTCATATTGTTCAAGCACGCCAGTATCGAATGAATACACTTGATCATTCGTAATTGAATGCTATGTCTGTTGACGTTCGTATCGTAAGCATTGGGTTACTGCTTCCGGTAACTAGGAAACACAATCCTCTACAGCGACTCACAGCTTGCCATCGCATGCATAGAAGGACACACCGCCGGCGCTCCCAAGTCACTCCTGAATCCGATCCGAAAGCTACTTATTAAAATCAAAAGTAGGTCGGACTGTACCAGCCTTTATATTAAATGGTGCCCGGCATACAAGGTCATTCTGGGTAACACTCTAGCGGACAAAGAGGCAAAAATAGTCGATGCAGGATCACGCAGTGTTGTTATCGGCCCCACCAACCCAAGAACCGGTTCGGTTCGTCGAGCCCGTTCGTTCAATGACTAAGCAGCTAGTCCAGACCGTCAATCCGTTCGTGGCCTCGTGACCTATAATTATGAAATTGTAAATAGCAAGTGCAGATCTGAGCAGAGCAGTAGCAGAGACATAAATAAAAGGCAAAAATGACGAAAGTAAGAAATATATGACGAGGGTACTGTAATGTATGACGAAAAGAGTGTGAAGCATGACGGAAGAGTGACGATTTTGTGCTGTGAAGAAAGCAAATGCAGAGTTGAAAAGGGTGCGTTGAATCGACTGATAGACTTACGTTTGAGCTCGCCCATTTCCTAGCATCTAACCTACTGATTCTAGCGATATGGCTCCGAGAAGCTGGACCTGGACGTACTTCTGCCAAGGCAAGAGGCGCTACCAGAAGAACAAGACAAACTACGAAGCCTACTGCCGTGGGTGTGTCACTCACTGGATGGAGAACCTGGAGGAGGCAGACCAGCAGGCGGTTATGGAAGGAGCAACCGTGCTAGCCGTGAGAACCAAGGGTGAGATTTACAAGGCCGGTTCGTGCCCCATGCTCTTATAGATACGAATATGTGCTGATTTTGGTGTGTCAAATCAGCGTGCCAGATCGCTAAGCCAATGTGCGGTCGCCCTTCGACATTTCGACCTCATATCAGGCACTGTCCCCACGTACCGCTTGAAGCGAAACAGAAACTGGCCGAGGAAGAGGCTGCTAGAAATCCGGTCGACAACTCGAGTCAGCTAGATCCCGATTTTGGACTGGACCGCAGTGGGCCGCTGCCTCCACGGCCAGCTCCGGGCTCGTCTTTTGCCTCGACTTCCTTGCCGCCTCCATACCACGGCATACAGATCCGAGAACCACTTGACCTTACACCTGCCGAGGCCAAATCTTTTCAGTCAGATATCTTGCGCCTTTTTGTTGCCAATAATTTCGCTCTTAATGCTGTTGGTTCGGTCGAGACTCGACTTTTTTTCAATAAATATTTTCCAGGCGCCCAGTTGCCTACTCGACAAGCCCTTGGTGGGCGTATCCTGAAGGAGGCCGTTCGGGAGTCGGAGGAGCGTATGCTTCAGGCTGTGCATGGCAAGCTAGCCACAGGGATGAGTGATGGATGGAAGGATAAACGAAAGCGTGCACTACTGGCATATATGGCTAACGTCGATGCGACGGTGTGTCTTTTACTGTGAATGTACAATGTAATTCTCACAACGCTCATATATCTAGGCATACACAATTGGCGTTGAAGACATTTCAGCACTCCCAAAGACGGCCGATAATCATCTGAAAGTTGTGAAACAAGCTATCAAGCGATGCGAAGAAGATTTGGGTATGAAGGTAGTTGGATGGGTATCCGATGCCGGCGGCGATTCGCGTGGCATGAGGATTCGCCTGGGGAAAGAGCGGCCAGAACTGCTCTTATTCGACTGCTGGGCCCATCAGGTATGCCGCTTTACCTTCAATTTTTGTCTAAATTTGTGCCCCCGAACTGAGTATTGGTTTCAGATTCAGTTGGTTGTGGGCGACATTCTCAAGCTCAAGACTAACCTTGTTTCTGCGGGCAATGATGCACAGGAGATTGCGAAGTGGTTCACGACGCATAGCCAAGCTCTCGGGCTCCTTCACGACGAACAGATCAAAGCAAACGGTCGATCTCGTACATATACAGTCCCAAACCTCACTCGATGGACAAGCCATTATCTCACTGCACAGGGACTTCTCGACGACAGTGGCCCATTGCGAGCAACCGTAGCTTTGCATCGTGATCGCCTTAAGCAAATTGGATCACGGGACCCAGAGCGCACCGAGCGTGTTCTTTCAGCAGTCGAACAACCCAGCTTCTGGGTGCGACTTGAAGAGTGAGTTCCTATTGGGCATATATCCTATCTATGTATTCACAATTTTCCAGGCTTGCTTCGTATCTTCGGCCTCTGGCTATTGCCTTGAATGTGGCCCAAGCTTCCGATACACGCCTCCACCATATTCTTATCACTCTCGGCCGGCTTTACCAGCTCTTTGATGATCCAAATGTAGACGCTGAAGTTCGCGCTCGTGTGCTTGCTAGCCTTGAGCTTCGGTGGCGAAAGGCCGATCAGGACGCATTTATTCTAGCCGTTTTCTTTCACCCATACATTCGATGTCGTCTCTTCAGCCCAAATAGCCCAGATTTCTGCGCCAATGCACTTTACACTGTAGTTCGACGCGTATTTGAACGTGTTTTCCAGAAGGAGCCCGATTCTGGCCTCTTCGAGGCATTCATGTCGTATTATAACTGGACTGACGAATTTTCCGCTGAGTCGTGGCATCTTAAAGAATATTCTGACATGTATAGCAAGGAGGTCAGTTTATTCGATTATCTTAAACTAAAACTAGCCTGCTAATATTGATACTTCAATAGGGCAAGAACATCAATCTCGATGCACTTTGGTCAACAGTTCCTTGCCCAGGGACAGCTAATACCGGCCGTCACCAGCTCGCGGCTCTTGCAAGGCTGATCCTTTCGATTGTGGCCAACTCTGCCGGCTGTGAGCGGCTTTTCAGTCGTATGGGAATCATCCACACAAAGCTTCGTAACCGGTTTGATTTTGAGCGAGTTCACGACATTGCTACACTAGCTATGGACATACATGCTCAACACCAAGCTGCTGGCCTCGCCCGAAAACGGAAGAAGAGACTCTTCGACGCGCGCCAGCCTCCTCCAGCTCGTCGTATCGCTACTGGGACAGAGGGGCTCGATATTGACTCACTCCCTGACCCTCCTGAGGATTTAGTCGACCAGAACGATCACGACAGTTCTGAAAACGAGGAGTTAGACGAACACGAGTCAGGGGAGAAGAACCTGACTGCCCTAGCCTCGAATTTCAACCAGGCGCTGATTGACGATCATGATCAAGAGTATCTCCAGGAGAATCCCGATTCCTCAAGTGTCTCGAACGAGGTCTATGCGCGCCCTCGTAGACTTCGTTTGTACTTTAGTCAGGCTCACGCGATCCCGCTTGCCGAGTTGTTCAACTTTTCAGACTCGGTAGGAAGCGTTGAAGAAGGACTCGGGGTGTTTTGGCGGCACGGGATAGCTAATCTGGCTAGGGAGCGTGATGCATACGAGTCTGTAGCACTTGTACATGATTGAGAGTGTTACCTTGTACATAATTTCAAATTTACGACCAACGAACCGGTGTTGTAACCAACCAGTTGGCTCCACAGACCGACATCGGACAAAAACGGGTATATTGTCGGTTCATAACAACACTGGGATCACGGGCTGGTGCCTCGGGCAGCGCCAATCAGCAGTGGTTGGTGACGTCACTTGTGGCTTGATCAGCGGTGTGGGGCGATACATTCGGTAACGGCCTTCATGCATATCCAATCCTTTCCATACCCCAGCGAAGCCCAGAAATGGTGGCATTTATGCAGTTGACTGATGCATGCCGTCATTTCTCCTCTAATGGACAGAGTTATCCAAAACGCATAATTCACGAATGAGGTAGTTCCTCAGGCTTAAACTTCAGAGGAACTCTTTGGTCGTTTATTTTACTAGAATTGTTATCGTGCTCTCACGAATGCGCTACCCGATGAACTGGTGTTTCCGGTTGCTGATTGCCTTTCTTCGATTTGGACAAATCCCGTGACTCCTCAGTCTTCTGATAACCAACTAAGTAATTCCCCCGTCATGAGGTCCCCTTGACTCGCGGCTTTTTTTCGCTCCTGGCCTGGCTAGTGGTATCTTAATCGTACTCGACAGGATAAATTCCCAAGCGAAGACACTCCCAAGTTCTGGCATGAGCGATTAGTGAGGCAGGCTCATCCCAAAGTCCTGCCCTAACTTACCCGGCCGCCTGTGGTCCAAGATGACGTTTCTTGCCGTGGTCTTTTAGTAGAATTCTTCATTGGGGCAGCACGGGCTCACGACATGGCCGTCGAAAAACTGGAGTACATAAACTGCGTCCAAGTATCTGCTGCCCCGAAAGAACCAACCTTCACCCACCGCGATTTCAGCCAACCAAAATCTTTACCGACTTGAATATGTCCTTGATTACTGCACTTGTTGTTCACCACCGCCTAACCCTTAGCGCACTTTTATTGCTGCACGGATTGTCGTGGCTGATCACCAGCTTGACTTTTGGCCCCCAGCACAGCGCTTCACCCCGGTTTTTCCGAAGGCTTGCCGGGGCGGACAAGGATAGGAAAGCTTTCGGCAAGTGAACGACTAGTCATTGATCAGGCTTCGAATCGTCTCCCCGGCAAGCTTCCGACAAGCATTGGGCAAGCAATGGACGAGGTTCGGGATTCGATACCTTGTCGGCGCGAGTCGAAGACTTGTCGATAATATTCGATTACTTGTCTACCTTAATCTGACCATATTGGGCGTTCACGAAAATAAAATGATATTTGTAATATACGACAAGTCTGCAAATAGAAATGGCGATCGCGCCGAGACACTCCACGGCCAGATCGAGATGTTGTGTAGCTGCCTCGAGCCACCCGACGTAGGCGAGTTGTTTGGCTATGTGTCGAAGGGTCTGCTTGGGGGGTTCGGGATCCAAGGAGGGCCTTCAAGTTGTCTCCCCTCCATCATAACTTGACCCGCGCTGTTACAGCTCTCACACGTTTCCTAGCCATCCAGCAATGTCAGACGAATCGCCAGCAAAGAAAAAGGCGAGGTACAGACCTCCACAGGCGCCTCGTGCCGTTGCGAAGTCGTCTGCTCCGTCAGCAAGCCATAGCCGCTCGCAGAGCATGCCACAAGTGGTACCTGGGGCGCAGAACACCACAAGTCGTTGTGAGTCACAGTGTATGCGCAGAATCTGTCACTTACTCGAGCTAATAGACCGTCCGGGCTCTGTGTACCCCGCCCCGGTCACTACGACGCGGAGAGCCAGCGTGTCAACGGGCGCGCATGCGCAGGGTGCTCATCCTTTGCCAGCGCCGAACTTTATAGAAGGTAAGCGCGCTTCGGACTAGGCACGAACCTAGATTCATCTCGCTATCGCAGTGCCACCCGCCGATCTCGAAGAGATCGAGAACCCGAATTCAGACGATCCAGATCGCGACGCGGACGAAGAAGGTAAGCGGTATATTAGCTTCGACATAGTAACCTGCTCACCTGATTCTTCAGGTTCAAACGACGAAACCGGTATCGATTTACTGGGCGACGAGTATGTAGGTGAAGAGAGGGATGGTGATGGTGAAATATGCGAAGATACCGGTCAGTTTTGAATACATATTCAAAAATCTACGTACTCATCTAGGGTCCCAGGCGGTCAATTCGAGACGGAAGAGGAGCTAAATGCGTATATCTCGAATCTCAAGGCAGGTTTTGCCAAACGGCAAAAGTCAACTACACTTGCTAGATCCGAGACACCTACCTTGCCACACCAATCCACCTCGTCTCGCACCCACGACTCCAAGTTCGAACCAACACAACCCGGTCATACCAAACCCATCCCACCTCGCCCGGCCCATCGCAAATCCCTTTCGCTGCCACATAAAAGTGCTACTCCGCAGCTCAACGAAGCGGACGGTGTGAGCGTCAAGAAAGAAGATAATGATGTAGTTGAAAAAATGATAAAGGGCCTCGTCCGCGTCAGTGTTCCATAATAAACCGGTTGTATGAAAACTCACCCGTGTTCAGAAACACGCACTCAAGTGCCTGTTGAGCCTGTGCGGTTTAATGCGTGCACACGACGCCGCTGCGCTTGTCCCCCTGTACGACAACGAAAAGAATCCGAAGTGGTTCAACGAAAGCGATATCCTTATCCCCCATTTCGACTTATCTTTTACTGATAATTTCGACTCGTACGGTGACCTGAAGGGCTGGGGCGAAGACTTCTACAAGTTAGCAACAAACCCTGAACACATGAACGATGAGGAACGGTCGCACCTGAAAGAGGTCAAGCGCGAGGATTTTCGTAGCGCCCTCAAGACCGGCGGGTTTGCAACAATGAAGGAAGCGTGGGCTAGGAACAAGGATGGGAAGGGGGAGGAGAAGAAATTTCGCAAGCAGGCCGGTGCACGTCACTTGGCCCGGAAAACAGCCGTGAGTTCTTGCATATAAAGATCGTATAAAGACGTACTAACCATTGCATAGAAGGCAAACCGAAGACTATCTCAGCTCACCGACTCGGCTCTCGATCCAACAAATTTTGGGTTTCTTGTTGATGCAGGATACCAATCATCCGAATACTCGGACTCGGATGACAAGCAAGTGTGGGTTGTACATGAGCCTATGCACCGCTCGAAAAAAGTCAGTATCAATTTTGTTTAACCCTTCGGCTCTACACTCACACTTTCCAGGCCCAGGAGCTGCTTGGTGCACTCGATGTCAAGCATCAACAAGCGGCAAAGGCTCGCAGTGGCAAAAAGTCAGTCATCACGTTCAAATACCAAAAGGTCGACGCACCCGTGCCCAAAATCAAAGCCGGTCGCATCCCCGAGTGGGCTATAAACATGGCCGCAATCAAAAAGAAGGACGAGCTTGAGCGCCCGTCCCGACCGAATATAGATCGAGTGAAAACCGGTGTCCCCCAGGCTGAACTCGTCGAACAATTCGTGTATGAAAACGAGCCGGACCCGCGAAGCTATATCAACTCACCAGACGACGAGCTTGCCCTATCCCCCATCCCATCTGATACGTTTGCGGCGAATGAAGAACCAGGCTGTGCACCTGTTTTAGCCCCGTTGCCGCCATCCGCTCCTTCTAGCACCGGTGATATCGATCGTTGGGTGAGTTGCCTTGCAAGCTTGAGACGCAGTTGACATACCTTGCTAACATGTCTCCTACCCTTATTTCCCCAATGACCATACGAGCAGGGCCAAAAGACAATCGCTGTCGAAACCGAGCTTGCACTGCCAGATCAAGATGTCAACAAGAACGGAGGCAGAGGGGACGCGACTGTTACCGTGCAAGACAAGGACGGGAACAATCAAATTGTTCGTCTGGAGCAGTTTGGCCTAGGATTGCCGGGTCCAGGGCTAGATACTAATACGGGAGGCAGCACTGGTAAGTACAAATTGAGCACTGCTATACACTCTACTTATCTGGAGGACAAAAGTGACCCAAACGGCTCCACCTAGGACAACTGAAAATCCCCCTGATACCGGTAGGCTGACAACAACAAAGAGACGAGGCAGAGGCAATGGTAGAGGCAGGGGGAGTGGGAAAGGGACTCGAGGGGGGAAAGGCAGGAAGGGCAAAGGGAAGGAAGTAGTGGAGGCGGAGGCAGAGGTGGCACCTGAGATAGGCAAACCCGGGTCCTCAAGTACGTCGGCCAATCCCCGGGGGCTCAAAATTTGGATTAGTGCAAGGGGCAAGGCAGCAAAGTAGCTCGCCCCGTGGGTCTGTTGTGGCTTACCTGTATGCGTTCCTATAACCGTTAGTCAATCATTCAGATACTATGCTCACCTGTATTTTTCAAGCAGAGATGATTCGCGAACGTCTTTCTGTTCTGTAGTAGCATAGAATGTCATGAATTGCCTTTACTTCTACAAATATGAATCTCTGGCCGGTCTAGAGAGATTTTAGCCTATGAGCGAGGAACAAAACAAAAAACTCACGAAATAGTCAATAAACTTAGTTGGGATTGTTCTCGCGATTAGCGGGCGAGGTCTTATAGTAAACAATCAGCTTTGTGTTGCTGCAAATCAAAATGATACCTACGTTAGCCAGTTCGGACGTTATCCAGTAATGCCCATAAGACATTGCAAGATCGGACAATGCGAATAAGCCAGTGAATGCGTCAGGCGATATGGCCTCTAATGGCCCAAACCGCTCAAACTCCCAGGCATGGATCCCCGCAAAGTCGGCCCTATCATGCAAATCATGATATACCCCAGTCCATAAAAGAAATGACTCACCAATAATTCCACAAAAACAACGGCTCTCGTTCAGGTTCAACAAAGCGTTGCACCATCACGGCCACGAATTTATGACCTTGACCGTGAACATGGACGCTAGATTCGTAAATCCCTTGAATAATGACAGGGATACAATTTTCAATGTATCCATAGCGAGCTTTGTAGCCTCGAGGATGATTAGCCGATCCATAGCGAACCACATATCAATAAAGGTTTGGATATGAAAGAGTCGAGTTGTTTGGCGAGATATGGACTCCACCTTCTGGTACACGCCCAAATCCATAGAATATCACATCTTCAAATGGATTGTGTTCGTTGCAAAACTGGATCATCAGTTCATAGTATTGGGCATGTCGATCTGAACGGAAATCAACTCGAGCTGGCTGGGTAGCCAACCGAGTCGGTTCTACAATTGTGTCAGAACGTGCATCGAATGCATATATGCACTTACCTAAACCGTGAACAGGAGCCTCGCCAGCAAGTATTGCTTCCAGCATGCCACGCTGCAAGTCGTTCTCTGGGCTGTTTTTTGTGGCACGAAGTAAAACATCGAGGGTCAGTGTATCATCCTCGGTAGGATTTTTGATTGACTGTAAAAGTTTCACCTAAACAGTTATCAGTTAATTTCAAGAAATGGATAGCATTAAGACTCACATATCGATGCGACTCAGCGCGTCGCATCCAGCCCTTGGCCATTGTTGCCTCCAATACCCCACGTCCATGACCATTTGTATTAATTTTGATGAGAACTCGATTCGCTTGCTCAAAGCGATTGAGCGAGGTCCCGCTGACGTTCCCATGTTTGAGGATATGATTACCTATGTGAGTGGCTTTGTGGAAGCTGGGGGGAAGATGTACGTTCATGCGAGCAAAGCCGACACCAACGAGTTCAAGAAGAGTGCTCATATCGGCCACATTCTGACGGGTTATTTGGTGTCGAAACAGTCCATGCGTTGCAATGCAATAACGCATGATACATGTCATGTAGTCGCGTGGGTTGCGAGATGATGCGCAATCATCAATCTGAGGTATGTTTTCAGCATCTCCGTTGTCTGCGTTATGGGCATGGCGCCGACGACGAAGCAATTGATTAGCTGACAATTGCTGAGCCTTGAAGTTTTTAGTATTACGCCCCCCTCGAGGGATATTTTGATCCGGAATTGTGTCGCCGACACGCCAGGCTTCGAACAACGCAGGCACAAGAACGAGTCGCAGCGTGCGCCATTGTTCAGCCTTCATCCAAGAGCCCATCTTGGAAAGCTAAATGACCCAATAGTAAATGCATGAAGCTCGAGCATATATACCGACCACATACCTCGTATGGCAGACGGCTACAGTGAGGGGGGAAGTATGTACGCTGCACAAAAGCATTGAATCGAGCCTCTGGTGTCTCCTCGGGCGGCTGTTGGGGGTATCGTTTCCTGAACATACCGTGTTTGTATAGAATATCCTTTACGATTGCTGGCGTGATACCGAGGTCGAATAAGTGCATCGCGTCAATTGGGCAATTGTCGAACGAATAGAATCCAGGGATACGATCAAAATCGACAAAAACAGTGCCAGTTTGCTCTCGTATCTCTTCTCGTTCCTCCTCGGGCGCATTGAGCCATCGATACTTAGCCTGTAAGTGTTCATAAGGATCACGAAGGTTGAAACCTGTAAGAAATTCAGTATATAATCCAGCATATGCGTAGTGCTTACCCTCAGATAAGTATCCTCGAGGAAGAGACAGATAACACTGTCGTATATCACAATATAGACAATGATTATACTCCGCAGCAACACCGGCGTGTCCAGTACACTTGATTCGGGCGATCCAGTCCAGGAAAAGCGCCGAAAGACTGGCGTAGACAATGTGGTTCTCGATGCGGCCGACCTGAGAATTGTATATAGCTAGATTGATCCCTATTTTCCCATTAATCAAAGTGCGCGAATTGTGTGCAAAACATACCATTTGACAATTCAATTAGGTCGTTGACAAGCGGTTCCAGTATCTGATCAAGCGCATAACCTTTCGGTTCATTTGGCCCTGGAATAACTATCGCAAGAATCATGTTTTCGATTAACATACGGAGTTGAAACGGGAGATTATTGACTATGATATATACGCCATTTACTGAGTAGTTGCCAGATGCAGCAAACTTCCCCCGAAACGCCTGGAAACTACATGAGAGTTAAATAAAATATGTCTTGACGGTAGCAGACGACTCACCCGTCCATATTTAATCCCAAGCTCAGTCCAAACGGAAGACGTGAAAGCGCTAGAGGTTCATATCCTGAAGGTTCGTCCTCATACCCTTCACCATTCCAAGCTCGCTGGAGGCCTGTACTGTGAGAACGCCAGCCCCATGCCTCAGTAATGTCGCTGAAACGATCCTCTAGGTTCATTCGGCCTATCCAGTCTTCTGGCATGAGTGGAGGAATATTTTGATCGGCTGGTTCATCGCCGGGTCGTCTCCAATGCTGGATGTAGTCTGTCATACCAGTTCGACAAAGCAGTCAACTGAGAGCATGCAGGAGCGAGTTATAGGGGAATGACTTTGTAGGCGTGCGCTTCTGTGTGCCGTCAACGAGGGTCGATTCCGTGTACATGATTCCATGGCATCGAAGTTCTCCAACATGTCGAACACACTGTGGATCGGGTAATTCATTGAGCTCCTCTAACGTGTAACGCTTTCCACACTCAGGCAATGGGCACAGAGGGTATACGGTGATCAAATCCGCAAAGTCCATCCCGATCCTACGCTCCAGAGACCTGAGCGTTGTTGCCATGTTCTGGATCCGGGCAAGATATTCTGCCGGGAAATCGCCTCGGCGAGCTTCAGCCAGAAGAGTCGCTTTATGTGATTCGAGTACAGACTGTATCACATCCTGGGTCACTCCAGAAAACGCATACAATGCCCAAGTACGTAGGTAAATATTCAGGATAGTGGGGGGCTCATCCAAAGCGTGTGCAGCGTCGTTTTCATTTCCAGGTGCGTCGGGGTCAGCTTCAATGTCGGCTGGCGGCAAGTGCATCTCAGGTGGGTCGTCATCTTCATCTTCATCTTCTGGGTTTGGTCCATCGCCTTGGTCCCCCTCGTCATTTCCATCGCCCTCAGATTGTTCATCATCATTATCTTGGTGGCCTCCACGAAGTCGAAGCGGGGGTGGGTCGTCCGGTACTTGATCGCGATAAAGGAAACGCCCAAATAGTTCCACATCGGCAGCAGGATCTGCTGGAGAAAGCATAGCTTCTGCTTGAGAGCCCTGGCCACGAGATTGTTCACATATATCCACACCACACCCCGAGTTTGGATCTCCTAAGTAAGAGCCTGGAGACTGAGGGGAAGACCAAGACTGAGACCGAGACCGCGACTGAAACCGAGACCGAAACCCAGAACAAGACCGAGACAGAGGCTGAGAACGAAAACGAGGCCGAGATTCCGTCTGAGAGGCAGCATCAGAGATAGCGAGAGCTGGCAGAGTTGGGCTGCTGGGAGCGGGTGTGGCGTCAAGGATGGGAGATCCGGGTACAAGAGGCGGGCCGGTTGAACGGCTTGTTGGTGAATCAGGTCGAGCTTCGGTTGGAATCACTGGGGTCGAGTGCCTCAAGTGAATAGCCGGCAATCCTGGCGAATGGATGCTGGAGCCAGCGTGGTCCAACGAGTCTGGGTGGCGGCCATAATTCCGCCTGTGTTTCTCGATTAATCGAGTGGTACAGGGTAGTTTCTTACCGAAACACATCGTACAATCACAAAATCGGCTCGTTCCAAGTAAGTAGCTTGAGAGTTTCTTTTTGGCCTTTGCACAAAATCAGCGCACCGACATGCATGAGTTGATTTATCGTACCTTTTTGGCCTTCTCATGAATTCCAGCGAGGACTTGAGAGTCGAGGCTACTAATTACTGGTCGCGAAATGGTGTACTGACTAGACATCTCGTAGCTCGCGGAGTCGTGCGAGAGACGAGGCGGCGTGACTTGCCGGATGCGTCATTCGATCGAAACGTATTTGAAATCTCCGTAGATCATATTGCTATTCGAAGACTAATCGAATGCTAGTCTGCGCTTGGCGCTTATCTACATGTAGTCCATGATTAATCGATCACTTGCCGAAAGCTTTCCTATCCTTGTCCGCCCCGGCAAGCCTTCGGAAAAACCGGGGTGAAGCGCTGTGCAGGCGATGTGAGTAATTCTTCTGCGTTTCAGACCACATACAAGGTTACTTACCCACAACGCATTATCAGGACACCTAGCCCGGCGATTGTCGAGACGGCTCCCATCCTGCAATCCTCGTATCCTGTTCAACCGACCCCGGCACCATTCCCCGCGCCGGAGACTCTGCCGCCAGGCCCAGGCCAGGCCCCTTTGGAATCGGTCTCTTCGCTATCATATATCGTTCTTCCCGTTAGCAAAAACCGATCTCAGGCATCCTGGGCTCGGCATAGAATCCATAATATCCTGTGCCGAAGCAAACCTCGTACGTACCCGCTCTAAGATGGTCTTTTTAATGAGATCCCTAACAAGGCTCATGCAGCGTTCGTTCGGTCACGCATGGCTGTCCACGCATACTATGGACTTTTTCTAGTTCGACGAGAACTGTGCGGGTCTCAGCTTTCTTTCCTCGACTCTATCCCTCGACCTTCCGAGTATATTCCTTTCCGTCGCGCCGCCCCAGCTGTCCCCCACCTACCTCCCCTCGCTACGCGGGTTGTGAGTGCCAACGTACCACCCACTAAGGTTTGGTCGTTGGCTACCGGCAACCAACCGCCTCCACAACCCGCGTATGCTCGAGCTCATAGGAGAGTACGACTGGCTGAGGGCTTGGATAACGCGATCCACATCTGGGAAGAGGCATGGAGACTGCAAGTATGGAGGATTTTCGCCACCGTCTATGGGACTATGGTGGTTTTGGCTTTCTGGCGCCTCAAGCCGGGATCCTGGTGTGGGTGGAAGCGCGAACTATTGTTTGCTGCACCCCCTGTAACACAGGTCTCTGCATCGGCAGCCGTCGGTTACCCCGGCCTCCCACTCCCCCCGTCGAAAGCATCGTCCGCTTTGAGTCCACGGTCGATCGTCGAGTCCATTCGGTCCATATATCATCAGAAGGTGTCCTCCTTGCTGACCCCTGGACCTGCTCTCGCCGCTTCGCTCGACCAACCAATGCCGACCGTCTATACTATATACCCTTCATTCTCCCATTCCGACTTTACGATCCCACCTCCGCCTGCGCCGCCAACCCCATCTCGGATGTCCGGCTGCTGGTCTCCCCGCCCACCCGCTCGGCGAGTCAAGTACCACTATGTCGTCGAAATGCAGGAATATCGTGGCGGATCTCCCGAAATTTTCTGTCAGAAAGCCCGCACGCTGGACATCCACGGTCGATTCAGCAACAGAGCATGGCTAGAGAACTATGCGTGGCAGGTTGTGGACAGTACTACCGCGTGGCTGGACGACAGGTACCGAAAGCGGCACGGCGCTCACTACAAGACTCGAATCAGGCGAGAGGTGGAGATATACGAACTGTCCCGAAAGCCGAACGGGAAGTTCGGATGGACCAAAACAGCCCACCAATGTGAGTGACTTTTTCATCTGATAGAACTATCGAACAAGCGTCCTCATCACTCTTTGTAGCCCAAATATTCGACTCCGTGGACGAATTCAGGGTGAGCGTAGAGAACTGCGACCGGAGGTCTATCTGGTCGACCGGAGCGATCAGTGCAGTGCTCAGCGCCGACCGAGCACGCACCTATCCGTGAGGGGGCGGCGATGAAAGGGGAACGGGACGTCTAGAAGGGGGGGGGGTAGATTCTGAGGGGGGAAGAAAGAGCCAGGAAACATAGATTGCCCGGGTGAGTAATGGTGACTGATATCCAAGATGCGTAAATTTACCCTGCTCATATCCTCAAGGGTAGTCGTCAAAAAAATCACAAAATATCCCCCACGACTTCTCCTCTCCGACTGTAGAAGTTCAATCGTCAACTGATCACCTCTGGTTCTGACTGTATCTAGATTTCTGTTTCGCTTTGTACTTTTCTTCCGATAATCTGCCCGCTCTTCGTTTTTGTATTCTCGTTTTTCTTGTAGCTCTGGTCGCCTTTGTTGACACAATCTCAATTCTCTCTTACTTCGATGTATCGGCATATTCCTTTTATTTTTGCCTGTAGTTTTTTTCTAGATGTACCCTCTTCTTCCATACAATTGGCAATACTGAAGAAGAGGCAGTTCTGATCGGATATGTTTGGCATACTCGACGATATAGACCGAGCTACCTACAGACCATCAAATGATCTAATCCTCGCCTATAATATGAGTCGTATGGTATATAACACCGCATTAGTAGGTATTGGCTCTTATCGTGGGATTCTGTATGTTGATGTGCATATTCAGATTAACGCACGTTAGCTCCATCAGTTGACACGCATACATTGCAGGATACAAGAGTTTTATTCCTGTAGAAATCTACAACTTTCATTTGCCACTACTTTAAAGCGGAAAACAATCGGGAAGCCCGACCAGAGCAAGAGACTAGCTTGAGCAGCCACCTCGGAGGGCGATATCGTGGTTTGGGGCATCAGAGAAGTCTGTGGCGTGCTCGGCGGTGGCACATTTTCCAGGGCGCTTATTCTGAAACTCGGCCCGTATCCAAACTTAGACCACACCCAGGCAAACCAAAGTAGGTCTTACGTAGCTGCGAGAACGATCATTGAGTCGCTGATATAACCATAGCTCATTATGGGCTAAGCATAGACCTTGGAACAACGCCATTGCGTTGGATAAATGAAGAGTCTGGATAGTCGTGGATCAGCCATGGGCTCGATGGCAAATTGGTACATCCCAAAGTCAAGGACAGGGAAGATTATCTTGCATTTGCGATATTGTACCTGGCTTCTTTCTTCTGGCTTCCTATCCAAACTTGAGCGCTGTTCATAGCCAAATGGCTGAAGTCATTTTGAATCTCTGTAAGATGTAGACGTTCTGAAATTCCGCATGAAACAGCTTTTCTGACATAACGTACCTAAATCGGTCTATCTAAGCGTCCGGGAAACCATTTGACCCGGACGACTAGATAGACCGTTTTCGGTACGCTTCTGATCCGCCACTTGGGGAAGTCGGAGAAGCTGGGATGACACACATCAGTTTCTGGTACGTTTCCGACCGGATGTCATAAGGTCGTTTCTTACTGACTTTCCGCATGTTTATCTGGGACAGTGTATACAGGATCCTACCCAGTATCCAAATACAAAATAGGGGATCCCGATTTGCCGAGATCAATTATCAAGGTGGGGGCGGTAGAAAAGAGTAAGTTGGACGGTGTGCACAGACCGCCTGTATGTTTAAGACCGAAGGTAGCACAAACATAAAGATATTTGTGGGCGGGCAGATAGTGAAAGTGTGCATGCGAAGATTTATCTAGATTTTATGTCGCATTTATGTCGGCTTGATCGTACTTGAAGGCACTCCTGTGTACACGAGCGTAGAATATGCGCTTATCGCAGCATAATATTGTCATTATTGGTATTTTACAGACCCACAAGTTCCTGTGCATAGTATTTATTTCAAGCCAACGAGTTAAAACCGTGGATCCGAGTTCGAAACTGAAATGGTCGTTTTAGAACACATCATGGTAACTGAATGACCGAGCTATATAGAAACAAAACGAGAGGAAAATATCGGGGATGAAGCGGAGCGTGAATGCAAACTTTTCTGGCCTCCATATCTGGGTGTGGTCGTAGAATATCCAACGTCGCAGTCAGCCACGAGGGGACCCTGTACTTGGCAGCTAACCATTGAGTAATAGCTCGGGCGCATACTGAGTAGCTTTGACTGACCGGAAGACACTAGAGGCGAGTCACGATATTGGGGAGAAGTTATCCCCGAGCATCCCCGTGATTCTATAGTGCCTGATCTGCAGCCCTATTCCAAATTGACAGTAGGAGCTTAGCTGATTTGGAAATGCTCACAAGCACGATCACGTCTGGGTGCAAATAGGCGAGGTTCGTTTCGAGAGAACGAACATGTAAATAGTATGGCACGCGTGTGATGTAACTCTAAACTAGACTGAATGTGATCCATGATTGACACGCGATGGTCGGCCCCAGATCACGCATCTTTCGGCACGGTCGAGACGAAAGCCGTGAATGTATATCTTCGGCAGCAAGCGTAAATCTTTTCGCACTCAATCGAATTGTTGCCTCTTTTGTATCCTTGCGCAACACTCGCGCTGATACGCTCGAGTAGGTTACCTGGCGCCGCCCGGTGATGCGTGTTTGACCTGTAGAAAACAGCAATCGGAGTCCCTTTCCAACTTCGCGCATGCATTGAAAGCCTCTGAATTAGTAGAGGCTTTTCAGGGACGCGTTGCGGTTTCGGTAGATGCAATTTCATTGCAGGGGTAACATAGAAGATTCCCAAAATTTTCATGGCTTGTCAAGATATTTCGTGCCCTCACATTTCGCGGCCTCAGTCAAAATATATTCAGTGAGTTTGCACCGTGGATGCTCTGGTAATATATACAGCGGACGTAAATCGTATTCAACTATCCTACGACCCATAGTTCACAAGTGGACTTACTTCAAAAAGACACATTCTTTAAGCCAGATCCATATTTTGGATGTTACTTCTGAGCTTCCCTGGACCATAGCCAGTATGTGGGAAGTTCTGTAGATCCAATCACAAGAGTGATAGATTCGGTGCCTACAGAGCTGCGCCAACTCGCTGGGTTAGTACATACATCTTCTGGTTCTTACACCAATTACCTGGTCTCATCCTATGCTAGCCTTTGCAGGCACCCCAAGAGCGGCTATATCATTCTACGAATCTGTTTGACTACAAGGAAGCGACTGCGTACCCGCTCAGGTGTGTTACTAATCTACTGAACTATACGTCAAAAGCACATTGAGGCTGCTTCGCCCAAGATAGAGCTGTAACTAGTAGCGGGATCTACGCACATTGAGCTTGGAGAGGGGAATAGAACAAGGTATAGTTCCCTCTCGAAATCCATGGCATGCATACAGCCACGGCCTGCACTATAAAAACAGCGCAGAGGGCGTTCTAACCTCCTCAGCACAGGTCTCCTGTCTCCAGCCACCGTCGGTTCTCAACTCTTGTAACCACCTTTCTATCTTCCATCATGCAGTTCAACACGCCCTTTATTCGTCTTGCGGCATTCGCTTTCTTCTTATTGTCGTTCGCAATGCTGGTGCACGCCGCGCCCGCCCCGGTCTCAGACGGGCTCCTCGTCCGTGATGGCGATGGCACTCCCCAATGCAAAGACATTCTAACCAAGGCTGCTGTGGTTCTTCAGGTCAAAGTCGACGATTGCGGCGAGTTTCAAGTTCTAAAGTGTAACCCAATCCCTTCTCTAATGGCTCTGTACTACGTATAACAGTTAAGTGCACTCACACCCCGGGATGCGATGTCAAAGGAGCCATTGCTGTGATTGTCGCCATGTTTGCGGACGTGATTGTGAAAATCAAGGCCATAATTGCCTTGGGCCTTACTATCGACATTACGGTGTGCATTGACCTATTCATCAAGTTACTCGTCGTACGTGATATTTATATCATCCGCATATCATTTTTTAATGTTGTGAGCTCTTATGGTATGGTTACCCGTAGATCCTCTGCATTGGGCTCAAGGGCTGTGTCGGACTGACCGTTGAGCTTTGTCTCGCTCTGGTTGCGGTGATCAAGTTGTACATCGAGCTGATCCTCAGCCTCTGTCTTACTGTTGTCATCAAGCTGGCCATCATCCTCAAGATCAAGCTCGCGTGAGTACAACCCGAATTCATTTACTCTAACATACAATAACGCTTTTCGTTTGAATACAGCCTTACGGTTTACGTCAACTTGTTGCTCACCTTGGGCTTCAAGGTCGTGCTGGTCATCCTTGGCTTGGTTGCTGCTTGAGCGGCACCAACATAAGGGTGTGGCGCACGTAGGCGCGAACAATGAAGAGAGGTGGCAGACTGCTGGGAGGCAGGGCGTAATTGGTCTTTTCAACTACGGTTTTCCTTTGGTTGGCTATGTTTTCCTCGTTTTCCATTTTCCTTTGTCTGTGTTTCTGTCTGTCTGAACTCCAAATCGATCGTTGTGTCCCCAAGTTTGCAAGGCTGCACGAAATGGCCCGTGGTCTTCACGACGACAGCTGAATAGAATCATACCGCAAGTCCAAGTCAAAATGCTCTTGTGGCAGAGCATGATAAAATCGTTCTTCCTATTAGTCGTAACGATGATACATATACTATCTCCGTATGGGCCTAGTTCGGTTCTTTGTATGCAATCAATGGTATCGTTGCGGCCGCGGATTTATATATGCATGAAAGCATATGCAACTATGCGCTTTTGTCAATCATGGTTGTCAAATGTCGAAAGATTATTTATTATGTGTTCTATCGTATGACAAGGACTTCGACAGTTTATAGGTTACTTCTTAACCCCTTACAAAAGACCAGGCCCAACTACAGTAGGCTTGTGTTTTTGTAGTTTGTTGATTGTATCATCGTCAAGCTGGAGGTGAGCCTGAACATGATGGCGGTTAAATTAAGTCTACCGCAGGAAATTGATTGGCGCGGACCTTGACCACATCAGGTGGAGTAAGAGCCAACCACTGATTAAGAGAGATGTCTTCATATTTGTCAGAGTTGAAGATCTCGAGGAACTTGAGGGTACCGTTCCCGATGTTCTCGACGTAGTGACCAAAGCTAGGAGGAACATAACCTTGTAGGAAAGGTCTTAGATTGCATGATCGCTCTCGGTTGGCGGGAGAAAATACGAACCAATATCACCAGCCTGGTAATTGAAAGTACGAGCATTGGCGGAAGAAGCAAAGACAGTGATACGGGCGTTCCCCTCACTTCAATCCAGGTCAGTCATGGTTCAGTTCGGCATGATAAGGGGGGCATACAGGAAGTACGTCCATTCAGGCTCCGTAGGATGCCACTGCCGGTTGTAGTGGTAAGCTAGATCATTGATTAGAAACGGCTGGCAAAATCACTTACATGAAGCTCTCGCATGCCACCTTGTTCGACAGTAACCTCCGCCATGGAAATCGTCTTGGCAACCTCGAAAGTGCGAGAATCGACAACCTTGACTGTACCACCTTGGACCTGCAAGAGCACGATTCAGTCCTACGTCCCACTGCTTCTCGGAACATTCGCGTCCTACCTTCACAGGTTCTACCTTGCTTGCCGCAAATGAGTACGGTAGAGTAGATATACCGTATGGGCTCTTGACGGCGTCGTCTTTTGGTGGGACTGCTGACGGGATTATATACAATTCACGGCTAGGGATGTGGTCAAAGGCAGAGGCGTCGACCTTGAAATTGCGAGCGAGAACTTCCTTCGGGATATGAGCCATCCAGTCGGTCAGCGAGAAAGTAGAGTTCTCGTCAAAATCGCCTTGGTCGAATACCTTGAAGAACATCAGTTTCGATGCGGAAGTACGAACCGTTCACAGCTTACGAGGAGAAACTCGCAACCATCTGCAACATCATCAAGCCCTTGAAGGACATGAGGTACACCCGCAGGAAAATACCATAGATCGCCAGCGTACTATAAAATCATGCTAATGCGTATACCCATGTGAACTGGTCATCGGCTACTTACGACATTGGCGTTGTAGTTCTGGCCCTCGGAGTTCACAGCGACAATTCGGCAACTTCCCTTCGTTTCGATTGTGAGTACCAAAGATAGGCGAATAAAGACACCCGCACACTTACAGAAATGATGTAGGCCCACTGGTTGAGATACGAATACATGAATCAATGCTAAAAAAGACAAGACAAGTTCGAATCGTACCTCTGCACTGACATGCCAATGAAGCTCGCTATAAAACCTGTCAGAAAAATACACATCGTATTCTGCAACGGTCGTACCGTATAGCTCCTGCCTTCAGACGCATGTTGACCCCCGCCATCTTCGTAGCAACAGGCATATCGTTCACTGGTAATTTGTAGTTGAGAAATATCCAAGGTTAGTGTGGCATCAGTAAATACCATTTTGTTGGCGAGCCCAACCACCGGTTTGCAATCGGTTATGCGATAGACTGAATGGCCACTTGGAATTCTCGCTACAGATACGTAGAGTTTAGATATAAAAAGGCAAATGATGGAGATTCACTAACACAGAACCGCTGTCGGTGCTGGGGGCGCCAAGACATCCGGATTCTGCCGGTCGAGTTCAACATTCTGAGGACCTAGGATATTTCCTCCCGTCGACCCTCGCATCGGCTCGGGTCTCTCCACTCGGAATTTGCCGAGGAATGACTGGTTCAGTTCGTCGGATGCGTAAGGAACTGTCGGGCTTGGGAGCGAAGCACCGGTTGCTGAGGTTGCTGATCCAGTGGTGGAGGTCGTGTGGGTCGCAGCTGAGGAACTATGAATTGCCGCCGGGGCACCTAGGACACAAGACGAGAGGGCAAGAGCAGCAAAGATAGGAGTGAGCATGTTTGGAAATCAATGTTGTGCTCGAACTCAGCGGGGATGTTCGAGTGGAGTGAGTGATCAAGGCTGGAGGGCGCTGGGAGATTTTATACAGGGGAAGACATGTTCGAGGCCGTGAGTGTCGAGAAAACATGGCGAAAGGTACCCCCGACGTCAATGGGAGCCTGGTATGCGGCTGTGATTCAAATGGGGCAATTGCAGCGACCCGGACATGACACATAGTAGTGTCAAGGTACAAACATTGCCCTCAAGATCCGTGGCTAGAGACGATCTCGGCCACTCCCTGTGCAGTGTTAGACGTAAACCGGACGTGGTCCGCACCAAAGGGGAACGCCAAGTACTGATGCCGCGAAAGTTGGGGTCGGGCGTGCCTGGCGCTAAGCCAACTTTTAACCGATTCGGGTTGCGATTCAAAAATAGGCTGCACTGCGTCCACTTGACTGTTTTTTGGGAGGACCCACCCGAGCTGGCCGACCCCGGAATATTCAACTAGTGGTGGCAATGGACTATGAAAAGGAAAGAAAATCTGTGGCGCATTCAAGATCGTAAAATTCGCTGAACGAAGTGAAGAATAAAATAGGACGGATGGATACAGCCGGTACGGTAGAGTCCCCCGAGGTTGTGTCATGACAGTCGGGCTCCCTGAGCTAAAAACCGGTAGTGGAGACGCCGATCCAAAGCAACTCATTCAGCTTCTAGGCTATACGAACGTCCTGGACACAATTCTTCTCTAAACCGGCTTCTGCCCATGACAAGGTGGAACAAAGGACGATTGAAACTACACCCAGTCAAGATGGAGATGTGGGCAAAACCTTGCCATGGGAAATATTTTTGCAGGATGATGTTGCTCGTCAAACATCAAGCGCTGATTACAGTTCTTAAGGCACATCTTGCATTCAGTTGAGTAATATCTACTAATGACGGAGGCTCCTGTTCCGGGTCGGAAACTAGTGGCTTCGAACATTCTGCGGAACGTAAGGTTCTTCTAGGTATTCCATTTCCTCATCGGTCAGCCGGAGCCGTACCGCACCTGGAAGGAGTGTCGTAAGCTTCTTTGGATGGTCTTGTCAGACTACCCACCGACAACGTCGAGATTCTGGAGTTTCGTGGTACCAACAATTGGAGCGCTTATCACATCTTTGCAGAGTGTCCATGCTGTTGCGACCTGTGCCATGCTTACATTACGTTTCTTGGCGACTTTCTCAACACTGGTTGTAGACATGGTGAATACATGCGTACCATACCCGTTGAAAACCTACCGCTTGATAATCTCTTGGCTAGCGTCACCCATATTTACAATCGCGGCCAGAGCTCTAGGGGGCCCAGTTGGAGTGAGTCTGATTAAAAAATTTAAACCCCTCTTACGTGTCCGTTGAAGATCGAAGTGTGACTTTGCTCGTCGGATGAGCCAAAGCCCCTCCCGCCAAGGGGTACCACGGGATCATCCCCACACCAAGCATCTATATCTTCGTTCAGCATTTACTATCACATGTGAATCATCGCATACCTTCAGAGTAGGCATCATCTCTGGCTCTTCCTCCCGGTACAGCAGGTTGTATTGGTTTTGCATAGAGATGAACGGCGTAAGCTTGTTATTGATCGCGTAATTCTGCATGGCGTGGAACTGGTACGCATAGCAGCTAGACATTCCTATGTACCGGACGTAACCAGCCTGGACGACGTCGTGGAGGGCTTGCATGGTCTCTGCGATGGGGGTGTTGTAGTCAAAGCGGTGACATTGGAGCACGTCGATGTAGTCAAGTTGAAGGCGTTCGAGAGAGTGTTTAACTGATTCGAATATATGCTAAAGTCACATTATAAGTCCACTCCATTTTCATGTGAAGACCTGATCCGCTCACCTTTCGACTTAAACCATATTGGTTCACGTAACCTAGCGCATCAACGCCATCCGCGACACCTTTCACGCTAGTATATTTTTCTTGCGGCGTCCGACCAACAAGCGAATAGGCCTGAAATAGTTTGGTTAGCAGTTTATTGAAACCAAATGAAGATAAGATTACTTTCGTCATGACAACAATCTCGTCCCGTGGTAAACTATGCTGCTTGATTGCCTTGCCGAGAATCACTTCAGAAAGGCCGTTGGAGTATGCATTGGCAGTATCAAATGTTTGGATCCCGAAGTCGTAGCTGAAATTGCCAAGTTGTAAGATAGTGGAAGTGGACGAAACATTGCAAACACACGCTGTTTTAATATGCTTGATGCCTTCCTCTTCTCCTAAGACCCAGTCGGCCCACTCGGGCGTTCCGTAGCTCATTAGCCCCAGAATAATCCTGGAGACTTTCAGGCCAGAGTTGCCCAGACGAACTAGTAGCTTATCAGATCGTCGCATTGTAAGCTACAGATAAAACGGGCATACCATATTGCATCTTGCCTTCGGTGTTCTCGGCAGTCATGATGCTGAATAAAGTCGGGTTGTTTGTTTAAACTGTCGTTGTGGGATACAGAATATTGTCGATGATATATTAACCATATCGATTGGAAAATTCAACGCATTGAGCCTTTTTATACCCCACATGTGGAGGGAATCGCGGAACATGAGCAAGGCTCAAGCATCGAAGCGAATCGAAGTGGAGGCGGAGTGGAGGCGGAGTGGAGGCCAAGCCCACAGGTGACGTCATTAGAAGCTGAAATTCCGTACACAAGAAGATGTAATTTGCACATGTATCCAAAGACTCCTAGATAGTTGAGCTTGCGGTCGTAGAATTAGGTTCGCGTACTGTCACGTGACCGTACGCTTGTGCTCCCTGGCAAGCGCCTCCCACTAGGGTAAATTAGGCGCTCACACACAATGGGCCAGGTTGAGATAAGCATCGAGTGCCACGGCCAAAACAGAATCGCCACGCGAATTTACCTTGCCTCAGGTTGTTGGATTCGAGACTGATATGGATTGTGATGGGGGATGTCGCAGTAAAAACGGTAGTGTGCTGGCGCAGTCCAGCTGGATCCGTTCTAGGGAGTGCTCGACCGGGTTCAGCCGGCCTATATGCAAACCCGTACTTAGTCGGCATACAGCTATGTCAAACCACAGGCACATGCATACAGGGTATTTTCATTGCATTACTGAGACGCGTGCAAACTCAGAAGGGTAACCGAGTCCCTCCGCCAAGACTTATAGACGGCACACTTTTATTTTCCGTCATTCAAACAGACCATTACGAAAGAGTATCTCCGTACTTCGCCACCAGACACTTGCCGTTATTGTCCAGCCACCACTTGCCCCAAGTTACTACCTGTTTAGCGTTTCAGTTGACAATCGTGGCGGATCAATGGCTCAAGTTATTTACTGGCGAAATGCCCTTGAATTCCCCGGCAGCAACTGGGGCCGGTTGGCGGGGTGTTGGTTTGTAGTCAGAAATGTTGATTCCCTGTAGTTGGACATTTATTAATCAAAATCTCAAAATGATAATCGCATAGGTAGAACCCCTTACCCTGGCTTGGTAGATGTCGGGAGCACCGCCTTCACTCGTGTCCTTCATCCTCTTAATAGTAAGGAGGCCGCATTCGGAGCAATAGACATCATGTTGGTTTTCCGACCCTTGTCGAGACTTGGATAGAGCGTTGAATATAAACTCGCTCGAATGCACGTTCCGCATGATCGCAGTCCAAACCCTGAACTATAAAATAGAATTTTCTCTAAAGATAGTTGTTGCACTTACCAGTCTATGAATTCGTTGTATTTGCCGCATCTAGGACATTGCGCTGGGAGTCCGACGACATTGGTACCACCCAGACCGGTTTCTTGAAAATCGCGACGGAACAGCTTATTAAGTCGAAGGTACTCGTCCTCTGTAATGTACCACAAGTAGAGATCTCGTCCGTTCTGCTGACCGATGAGTTTGGTCGGGGGTTGCTGTCGGTATGAGGTCTGAAGCAACGTTGATACAAAAACGTGAAAGCTACACACAAACAACTCACAGGAATAAATTCAACCGGTTTTTCTGTGCTCACTACCATAGCCAGTCTGTATAAAATAAACGGTCTAGCACAATCGACGACCACAGAGATGACTTAGACCAAGCTAAGCGGGGAACAGACTTTACAGCTCATTACTCTCACCTGGAGCTAGCATTTATATTTCTTTTGTACTCAAATTTGAGTTTCCAGTAGCATAGCTTGCTGAATGGAGCATCGGTCACGCAATCAATCAGATTCTTCAAGCAGGTGATCCTACTGAAGCGGGAAACAACCTCCCCCCCCCCGGCTATACCATCTACGCTGAATGCCGCTCCCCACAAGAAGGAACTACTACGTATTTTAGCCAGCAGCAAAAACCTCTCTTTCGATCGGCACGTCATATGCGAGCATCGAATATTTCGGTAGACGTACATGATGGTGCGAAACTCAGATAAGCTTGGATCTTCGCATCAACGGAACTACTGCCCATGCTATTCGCGCGCGACGGCGGCTCCCCGAAAGGATGAATTGTGCTAACGCCTAATCGTATAGGTAGCACTCAAACTGCCTTCGGTCAACGGCAACCAATCTTGTTCAATGCTCCCGAAGCTGCTGGCCCGGATTATTTCATAATCCATGAGGGCAATCTCTTCTGTCAAGTCATACATGTGGCCAATACAGCTATAGGTGGGTATCAAGAGTTAGGACACGCTTATTCACCAAAAATCCCCCATGTTCAAGTATTAAAACATGTGACAATAGGACTTGGTCCAGGTTGTATAATTTGCATTGTACCCGGCCTCCGGCCATAATTCCGCAACAAAGTATGATAATAGAACCACGCCACTGACTTTATAGGCATTAGTCGTAAGTCAAGGGAGTTACCAATCACCGCGAGTTCTAGTATCACATACGCATACTAGCGATCTACAGCCCAGGTTGAAGCGAGTAGAAGTGTAGACGGAATTATTGCGGCTCCCTCACAATTCATCTGCACACAACTTTTTTCTCACATGCCATCTCTCCTGCCAACGTATCCGGTTAGGCGAACACACCAAATGTATATGAGAATTCATTGCGGACTTCAAACCCGCCGGAAAGGTGATGGGCGATTGGATAGTTAGGATAGTAACGGCTCAGGAACTACATCACATATCCATGATGTCAGTGGCCAACACAATATGTTATTTCTAACACGTGGTTAAGTTTTCCGAACAACGTCCCAGTTCGTTTTGCGTAGCAATGCTGGCAACTCGAGGAACTCTTATTCAATAACCGTTCCCTTTGTGCTTGGAGCTACTGGCTACGCTGGAGCCTGCTGGTTCGACTATGATACCAGTAGTCAACATTCCGGTCTATCAGATCGTCGTTTCTCTTGCACGCGAACTCTTGTTATGACGTTCGCAATCAAGTTAACCTTCTTTGGAAATGGACCTCGTTGCTGTGTCAGCGGATCATGATCGCTCTATTCGGTTTTTGGCACTCCAAATCAGGGCATCACGGTCGCCACCGATTGATAGGAGGCTCGATGTTTATTGAAGTTATTACAGAGCGCTAGAAAAATACCGCAGTTTTGCTAATGGATGCCTGCACGCCAATAGGACGCGGGAATATAGCATGTTGTCTCCTAATATGCCCAAGGGCGGGAGAACAAGCTCTCAGAAGCTGTCGGACACGGTCTCCGATCATAGATTGAAACTCAGATAGATTACAGCCATCAACCATAAGAGTGTGTTCGTTTCCGAACAGATTCAACTCAGGTATGACGCAATGTAGTTTGCGTGTCCCTGAGGGAATACGGGGCTGTAATTTCATTATGCTTGCAGCATGTCATGCGCCTGCCAGATGTTGAATGATCCGCACGCGAAAGGAATTTGGTCGGTCTCGTATCGCATACCATACTCCTGGGAGTCGACGCCAGCTCAACCCCTACTAGCCCCGACACCCCACGGCCGGAGCTATAAAAGAAAGACCAGACACTGTGCTGTCTATCCACCGTTCACCAGCAAATCACCTCTCCAAGCCTGTGCGTCACCCCGGGGTTCAACCCGAATACCTCCCATCTCCATACGCTGAGCCAATTAGACCATTAGATACTTTCAAGCCTTGAATATGATTGCAACTATGAAGGTGCTCCCAACACCGGCTACTTTGCCGCACTCTGAACAAATCGCTGTCGCCAAGCCAACTACGAGCACGGTACGTTCACCTTCGTTGTTTTGTACGGTACTCGATCTCATATACAATGAAGGCGATTACCAAGGACCAACAGGTTGACACAGTGGTAAACTTGCACAGTCATTTGACCAAGCATGTATTCTCATGAGGCTGACAGGCCGCAACGATTTCATGGTGGGCGGAATCGCCTACGCCATGGCTTGGTGCTGCGAAGGATATTATCGCTGACCAAGCCGCGACAATTCCGTGGTGGGCGGAATCGCCTACGCCATGGCGCGGTGCTGCGAAAGACATCATCACTGAACAGGCCGGTGATAAGGTACTGGTTTCGTATTTTTTTTTCAAATGTTGGTTCTAAGCGTAATACACAGGAATGAGTGAACTACTAGTTCTATCTAGTTATGTACGAACACAACGGCAGTGGAATCAAAGGGACTGGGATGGACGTGTGCTAGGCCTTTGGATTTCCATACGAATCGGACTCCATTGAATGTAATGTTTCCAATTGAATGCAGTGCCTGTATGCGCATGGTTTGGAGTTAAAACTCGGTCAACCGAAACCCGCAGCGATAATTTGGATAACACTCTTTCCTTCGTATAACTACATGAAATAGTGTATCGAGTTTAAGTAAATAACCTGTACCAATCGATACAATATTCCTATGTTTGACTAGTCCGAATCCTCGGCGCTTATTGCACGATTGGCCTAAGTTTGCCTTGGTTCATTCATTCAATGATCATACTAGGCTTGCGCATATAAGCCGGACGCTAATCACCCGACACGGCTTTAGACCACAATTCTCTGCTCAGCCCATGTAGCACTAGATGAGTCGGCGCACCCACCAAGAGTATTCAAACATATTTCTGGTTTGAAGCTCATCCATTTTTGTACAGACATACACTTCCGTTCCACATCCATTTCCACAATCTATCCGAAAACTCTATATTCCCCCGACTTCCAACAAAGCCTTTGCGGCCTTTTGTGCATTTGCCT
Source organism: Ceratobasidium sp. AG-Ba (assembly GCA_016906575.1). Classification (NCBI taxonomy): domain Eukaryota; kingdom Fungi; phylum Basidiomycota; class Agaricomycetes; order Cantharellales; family Ceratobasidiaceae; genus Ceratobasidium; species Ceratobasidium sp. AG-Ba. The sequence continues at coordinate 1,062,331 of CP059611.1, read as the reverse complement.
TCATAGTCTCGATCTGCAACTCCAGGTTCCGGATCTGGGCACGCGCCTCGCGCAACTCGCTCGTCAGGCGTGCGTTTTCTTCAGCCAATGCACTCGATCCCTGTTCAAAGTCTGTCAGGCGCAATATGCTGTAAGCTCGTATGATAGACGTACCTCGTTTGAAGGTGCTTTCATTGCCACATCTTCAGTCTTGGGCGGCGAGCTCGGTGTTGCGGGGACCGAGGCCGGAGTTTGCGGGATCGGGACCGAAGCAGGGGTCGGCGGCTCGGAAGCCTTGGGTGGAGGAGCTGCCGCTGCGGGGGGGACGTATGCTGGAGTTGGGGCGGGCGGTGGGGCAGCGCTGACAGCTCCAGTCGACAGATCAACGAGATTCGGAGGGGCAGTCTTGCCAGAAAAGAACTCGCCGGCAGTAAGCGCGGGTTCACTGGACGGGGCGGGTGGGAAGATGTCGGATTGGAATTGGTCAGACTAGACGAACACAAAAATGAGTCAGGCAGGTTTTAGAGATAAGTCTTGCACATGCCTTGCGAGGAACGACGAACGCAATAGGCTCGATGGTCGACCCATAGACCTTGTACGCACGCATGATTTCGCACTCGGCGACCTCTAGCGCACGACGCGGAAGGAAGCACATGCCTCGCTGAGGATCGGTCGACTTGTGTTCCGAAAGCTCAAACAGTGCGTCGTTCTCGTACTCGTAGTACCGAATGTTGCCATCTCTAAATCGGGCAATATTTGAATATCACGAACCAAATGATGAACCTGGATTCTTACCCTTTCCCAGCAAGGAACAACAAGTTATTGTCGCTCCAGAACGGCATGATGACTCCAGACGACTGATCGATAGATATAGTCTTGATGTTGTTCAACGAGGTGGTATCCCAGACGCCCAACTGACGTTCGCTCATGCGACTGAACCCAGTCGTCGCGATGCGGTCGTTGTTGCCCATCCAGACGACGCGTGCACCCTTGATGCCACCATGTCCGTCCCCGACACGCACTGCCTCGCTCCCAGCACGAGGATCAAACAGACGAAGCTTCCGGTCACGACACGTCGTAGCGAGCAAAGTTCCACTGGGGTTCCAGGCCATGGACTGGATGGTGTCGGTATGACCAGTGAGCGAGATCTTGGCATTGTCGGTATCAGCCAAATCCCAGAGTCGAACGGTTCCGTCTCCGACCGTCGACGCGGCCAGCACGTTCTCGGCCGTAGGGTGGAACAAGACTTGTCCAACTTTACGTCCGGAGCCGGAAATAGTCGCGACAGGGTCGAAATCGCGTGGTTGCCATTTCTCGGCGCCCCATCCCTCGAATTGAGAGGGCTCGACCTTCCAGACGAGGAGACGGCCGTCTTCACCACCGCTAACGACGACCGAGTCGTTGAACGGAGACCAATCGGTGTCGAGGACAGGCGCCGTGTGCCCACGCGCCAGGGGGATAATGTCTGGAAGCTTGTATGGGAGGTTGTGGGGCAACGGGCGGAATGGATTCGCAAGAGGCAAGATAGCGAACGCCCCTCCTCCCGACGCGTTCCAGTTGAGTGCGATGTAGGACTGGCATATACAGATGTGAGCTGCGTGATCAAGCCAAACGACGGGTTACTCACGCCCGAAGCACTAATCAGATTCGTGTCCCATGCGCTGTTGGAGACTTTGACATTCTCGATTCCCCATTCCTTCTTCGCAGATTGCCCGAATACATGCCTGCAGAATGTCAGACGCGTATGGATCAGTGCTGCTTTATACGGCACCTGTATTTTGACGCTCGCACAAAGCGCGACATGGTGGCCAGAGCCAGATGGATGTCCCCTGGTAACAGTCACGTGGGTGTAACCAGCCAGCAGCGGAGTGGCAGTGCTGTAACACCGCGTCAAGATTCAAGAAGCATCAGGGCATTTCGTGTGGGCTTGAGAGACTATTGGAGCCCAGGGAGACATAGAGGCAAATGCCCCTCTGTGGATGCTCCCAGAGCAATAGCCAGCCCAGAAGCCTGATGTGTAAGCTATCATTTGAAATATACTCTGCAAAAACCGAAGGTGTAATAAAACGAAGGGAAGGATTATGGCGTGATGATGTGTAATGACACCGCATCACACCGTTACACCGGCGCCATTCGGCGTAATGATACCATAATCTTTCCCTTAATTGTAATACATCTCATGACCCAAGATTACGCCTAATCACACCCGTCGGTTTTTGCAGAGTATCATGAATAGACAGATTTCTTCAAAGTGTCATGTTTGGGACAGTAAATCACATTTTTCTCACCCATTTCTGAAACATTCAAGCTTCTGGTTTGATATACTATCATCCACTGTCATGTGACACGCCACCATCATATGAAACAATCACTTTTATGTTAACACCAAAGTGGGTCAAGACCCTTGTGAGATTGGTGATAGGTCCAATCTGGAAGTTGGGGGAACATTTTGGGTTCAATCTGCTCAGCCAATCCCCAAATATCTAGCTAGCATACACTAGCTCGAACTGTCTGGCGATACTTTTGAGCACTCACTGGACCCAAAGTAGTGTGGACTACCGGCGCTACCGGCATCTGGTCAGCGCTCAGAAGCATTGTTAGACAGTGGGGCCTTATCACGTGCTAGCTAGATATTCAGGCATTGGCTGAGTGACCATACTCTTGTTGCTTGTTAACTAAAATTCTGCTTCAATGGTTGGGAAGGCAAAATCTCTTGCCCAACGCAGGATTAAAAATGCTCAGATAAAAGAGGAGCTAGTAATTGAGGCAGTTTACCAATACAGGAACCAAGCATCATACACTGCTGACAATGCACTGCCAAAACAAAAATCACTCAAAACTATTGCTGAAGAGGTTGCAAGAGACCACCCAATTGCATCTTGGCGGAAACTTGTACCAAGCGTTAGTACCATTTCAAGGTGTCTACAAGGCAAGAGATCATGGAAAGAAGCACGGCAAAACAATGCCATCTTACTCGGGCTGAAGAAAACATCATTATTGAATATGCTCTCAAACTTGCCAGCCGACACATCCCCTTTTCTCATCGCCGCCTTCAAGGACACATCAATGAAGTCATCTGTGCTTGGGACCCTCATTTTACTGGCGTTGGCAAGAATTTCACTCAGTGTTTCATTGATCGGCATCACAACAAATTATTGACATGTTGGTCCTACACAGCTGACACACATCAAGGGGTGCTGTAAATGAGACAACAAATACGGCCTGGTTTGATCTACTCAAACATATGATCACCATAAACAATATTGACAACAAGAACATTTATGGAATGGATGAAGGCCAAAAATGCAGTGGTGGCTGTGAGACTAACACAGTGATGGCAACAATCTGCAGAGGTGGATCAAGGCTTTCTTCGACTGTGATTTTCAAAGGAACATACTACCTTGTTGAATGGAAGCAAGACAATCCCTTAAAGGCATCGTGAGTTACCAAACCACCTATTTGTTCATCATACTCACATTTGACAGAATTGCACGGTCTCTAAAAGGCTGGGTGACTGGCAGAATTGCAGTTGAATGGATCAAGGATTTTGATAATCAGACCACTGCAAAGGCAGGTGGCCAACCTCGCTTGCTCCTACTTGATGGACATGCATCACATCTCACCCGAGCTGTCTTGAAATTTGCTTACCAGTGCCAGATCATCATACTATGCTACCCATCCCATACAACACATGTTTATCAAGGTCTTGATGTTGTATGTTTTGGACCTTTCAAGTGTGCTTGGTCAGCTCACTGCAATGCGTACAACATGGAAACAGGCCAACCAATCAACAAATCTAACTTTCTGCGCATTCTGGGAGATGCGTATGTTGAGGCACTCACTCTGGCAAATATACAAGAGGCATTCCGAAAGACAGGGGTTATCCCGCTAGACAAATCAGTGATATCAGCTAGGCTGCTGGCTCCTGCTTGGCAGACTTCAGTCAAAGGTTCACTCCCACTCCGCCAACCCTTGCCGATTCAAGAGGTTGTTGGTGTCACGAGCCCACCGGCGTCGTAGACATTAATTAATATTTGTCGTATTTTCTCCTTATATTTATCGTTAGTTTACATGTCATGTGACTTATGGAACATTCTGGAAATCTTTGTAATATGCTGACGCGTCTTCATTTGATATTGAATGACCAATTGTAGTTTGTGCACATGTACTCTCGGCTGTGCTGTTGTGAATATATAAACAGGGTCAAGTTCGAAGGGTGCAGCCCAAGAACTTGACCTCCTGTCGTTGTCAAGTTTTATTATTTTACTTGAATTAAGTCTAGTGGTGACACTAGGTCAAGTTCTATTGGCATCAGGTAAAAACAGGCTTGTCGTCGCCTGATACCCCTTGTGTAGAAGATTCATGTAAATAGTAGAATATTCTCGAATGAATGAATCATCGAGCGAGTCAGTAACCGAGTCAGTAATCGAGTCAGTTCGCTATATGCGCAGTATATGCGGTTCCGAACGGCATTATGACTCGATGGTTTTAGGGTATAAATAGGGGTGCCTTCGGCCCCCTACCAGCACACCGAATCCTATTTTCTTACTCCACTGTCTCTACTCGAACTTTTACCCATTTTATTTATCTTTTGTATCCTACAATTTAGAATAGTATTTCTACACCTTGCCCATTGTTTTATATGCCGTCGGCCTGTCTCGAGCTCACACATACATTGCCTTCCAAAAATCCTACTCCACCTATCCACAGACACGCGCAGTCGTTGCCCTATCGCGTCACCGCACCCCAAACCTCAGTGTAGCGATTCCTGGGCCCAGGCCGCGGCAGCTCCTGAGAATTAGGTTCTTGCACATGTGAACAAGCTTCGGCTTGCCAATCTCGTCCTTCGACACGAGGTGGGGTCACCCTGTGCCCTTAAGTAGTAGGGTACCAGAGGTCTTTTCTATTTCTTCCAGCGACGTGGGATACGTTGCATTCTCTATACTAGCGCATACCAGGCGGCTACAAGAGCACCCATCCTTACTAGTAAGTCCTCCGGCGAGAGGCATAGCAATCATATTCATCCCCGTCTAGTGTCCTCAACCAAAACCCAAAACCCCAGCTAGGTTATATTAGACATCACGTGGCTACCAGGTCTGTCGGTAGCGCTTGGTAGCACAAGAGTAGCGCTCACTAGACGTTGGGTAGACTCAATTAACATAACTAGAGTTTTGGGTTTTGGTTGAGTCGTGGTATAACATCCTCCTCGAAACCATCCTATACCTATACAAAATCATCCTCTATTGCAATCCCATCACCTCCATTGAAAGGGAAGGAAGGATTCAGGCCCTCGAACGCTGTGTAGACCAAATCTGGGACGATCAGCGAGGTTTTTACGAAGAACTTGTCTTCACGCGAGACCACGCGCATCATAACCGAACCCCTGGCAAGACCATAGAAGTCATTGCCGATTATTATTTTGACGTTTTCCACCCAGGTGTTCCAGATCGTTATTCCAGTTTGTGGATCCTTCATAGTGACCCAGAGCCAGAACGTACCGGAACTCTTTTATCATATCCTGAATAATCATGTCAAACTGGGGCTCGAATATGTCATATGTACCGCCTAATCCAAATGATATCCCGCCTTTGCAACCCCACTTCACGGGCTTAACCGACCTAGGGAACCTAGGCGACCAAACATTTGTACCGCAAAATAACACACCCATCGCCACTGCGCCACCCGAATCGGATAACCCCCTCATAATTTTAAACACACTCCTCAACAAATTTTGAACATTTAGGGATGACATAACCGCCCGACTACACTACCTGGAAGGGCACGCTCAGGCAAACACATTCATGAGGGGCCATTTTAATGGTCTACAAACAGATTTACAAACCATCATGACCCAATTACAAGGAGTCCCCCGCCAACCCACAGGTACGAATAGACAACCTCCCCCGCCGCCGACAGTCCCAGTAGTACCTATTGCCCGTACATCCCCAACCGCACCTCCAACCGTACGAGTTAAATTGGCAAAACCGGATAAATTTGATGGCAAAAAAGACAAATCCACCACATTCAAAGTCGCCATCACCCAGTACCTGCGTGCAACTTACCCAGGTATATCGGACAATGATAAAATTGCTTTCATCATCTCCTATCTGGACGGAAATTTCACAACCCACTACTTGCTTGCTTATGGATGCAAAGTGGATGTGTAGGGACAGGCTGGTGAAACCGGCCTGCCCCCCTATGATGTGGGGAGATTGTCAAGATGAAGCAATCTGGGGACTCCAGAGTTGCTTCATGACTCTGTATTTATACTCTAAGTACATGGTCTGTGCATACACCTACAAATAGACACTACATCTTGTTTGTGGGTCAAGTGAGATAGATCTGCACTTGATAGCTAAAGATAGTATCAGAAGCCATCTGATAAGCTAAATATAGCTCTGATCAGTCAGCAGATGATTGGCAGTTGCCAATCATGGAAGCCACATGACTAATCCACAGTCTGTGGCTGACTGATCACATCAGTCAGCCCATTACTCATCACAATTACACAAATTACTAAGATATCTGGTCATAGCCACAAGTTCCTGTAATGAGCCAGATTTGGCTCATGACAGGAAAAGCTTCTGAATGGATCAAGCCGCACATGGAACACGACGTATTGCGCCAAGCTGTCCCCTGGCTACACAGTGTCAACCTTTTTTGGGCCAAATTCGAAAAACGTTTCAGGGAGATTGACCGGGCCACCAAGGCCCTTAAAAAATTAAAAACATTAAAACAAAAATCCTCGGTTCAGGATTACGTTACGGAATTCCAGTCTTTAGCTGCCTACATAAACTATGATGACGTGGCTATACGCGATATGTTCTACGAAGGACTAGAGGACGAAATCAAAATGGCCATGTTGTTGCAGTTATTCAACGTCAAGGACAATTCTACAACCGGCCAAATGGTAGTAGATCGCGCCCTGCTCATTGACCAACACCTGGAGCAATTCTCGGGTTGTTCAATCTTCGAAAAAACCACTTCAACGTCCAAGGATTGCACCCTGGCTCCCACAAACAATACACAAGAAAAGCTTGCGTCCGGAGACGCCGTATACATGATTGGCACGGATGGACGGGCAGTAAAGGGAAAAATCGAGTCGATTGGTCGCAATTCCAGGGGACAAGTCGTCCCTAACGTTAAATGGTTGGGACAAAATTCAACAGTCCTAGTCCCTTTCCCAGCTCTTAAAAAAGACGAATGACCTACCTCGGGCATCTCTTGCGCACCACCTCCCCCCCCAACACTGGCTAAAGGAAAAGGCCCTGGACCAATGGAATTAGATGGCGAACAGAGGAGCGGAGGGATAACTTGTTTGCGTTGCCAAGGGAAAGGTCATATGGCTCGTGATTGCCCATCCAAACCAATTTTGGGATATGAAGCAAAAATTGAAGAAGTGAAGGAACCGGACTCAGACGACGAGTCAGTAAAAGACAACGCCTGAACCTGGCTAGGGGTCAGTTTTGGGCGAAATTCTGAAAAATATGGACAATTTCTCAGCTGCTGCACATGTAGAACCTGATATGGAAATTATGTCATTGACAAATGAATTGCAATTCCTATTATTTTTTCGTGCGCAGCCGTGTGAAAACCCCCTAGAAAAACGTTCGGCCATCCAAGGGAAACCTTTCTCTGGATGGGCCATGCTAGACTCAGGAGCCTCTTCCATTTTTATTAGCAAAAAAATTGTACAGGACTTCCAACTATTGAAAAAGAAACTTGATAAACCTCGCCGTCTGAAAGTCATTGATGGTAGAGAAATTGACTCTGGAAGGGTTGAACACTATTGCAGTATCAACCTCAAAATCTTTGACCATGAAGAAGAGGTAGACGTGTCATGAGCCGCGCACATGACCTCTATCTTTTCTCGTGGCTTACACGCTGTATAAGCCACTCACTTCTTTTCTTCCCCTCAGTAAGGCTGATTGGTGTATTAACTAAGCCTCCACATGGATGCTTACTGATCAAAGCTATCTTTAGCACGCACCACATGGATGCTTGATGATCAAGGCTATTTGTAGTACGCATACAGTCTTCTTGGACTATTCTTAGCTACGCTCTATTCTTAAACATACATTCTTTTAGGAACACATACTATCTTTAGCTCATGTATTCCTGGAACTGCACGCACAGACCATGTACCCATGAGTATAAATACTCGGTGTGCAAGCTGCTCTAAGACCAGCTTGCTCTACCTCATCGATCTCCCCTCAAGGGTGATAAACTACTAAGAGATATACATAAGACCTATACACTTAAGACTCAACTATCAATACTAGGTCCTATTAACTTAGGTACTTAGTAATACACTGCAAGCCACGAGTCAATCACAGTCTCTCCAAGAGACGGGTGCCTTCGACGTCCTACTCGCTAGACGAGCAGAGGACTATACTCCTAAGACTAAGAGGCTCGATACCCTACACAGGGCTGTCATTGACACTTCCATACTTGACTACATGTACAAACAGCCACAGGAGGCTGCCACGCATCAGGCTAGGATCCGACGCCGACGCCGTCGTATCCAGAACAGAAAGTAAACACCCTTAGAAACGAGGGTTGTGACAAGACGCCTATGTAGTCAACATCGGAAATCACGATATAGTCCTAGGAATGTCTTGGCTTAAACACCATAACCCAGCCATCAACTGGGATAAAAAAACACTTGTTTTCTCGTCTCGCTACTGTAAGGATGTCGCACGAGAATCCTAACGCCAGAATTCCGGCATTCCGCCAGTCATATTCCCGCATATTCCGGCGTGCGAGCGCCGGCGCCAGCGCCAGTATCAGCCAAACTCACTCGGATTCCGGGCGAGAATCCGCCGGATTCTCGCAAATAAGCGTCGCCGTACCGGCGCATTCCCGCACGCTGAAGAGGGGGCGAAAGCGCAGCAAAGGACTGCGCGAGAGAAAATGGGGTGACACAAAACCCACCACAATTACATGTAAAGTACGTCATTAAATAGATAAAAATACAAGCTTTCTAACCATATAAAAATTATAGTGATAATAAATAATCTTCATGGGAATCAAAGGGCAATACCTGACAGAAATAGTCCCCTGAAAGCGTAGAGCACTGAGGAAAGCTCAAATTTACCCTAACTAGCACATATATAGACCGTTTGATGCGCGTCGGTGCGCTGAGCTCGAACATACTACTCTCCTGTCCTCAGTCCCTCGGGAAGAGAGGCTATAGCCGATATACAGGGGGATTTACCCCTGACAGGCAAAATACACTAGCGATTCCGACCGTGGAATGTCCGCTCCCCTGGGCGTAATCGATTCGCAGTCGCTCACATAGCCTATGTACAAAATCTCAGAACGATCGGGTGATTTTGAGATGATATATGAGGGGAAACCTACCCCTGATGCATCAAAATGGTCTGAAACCCCTCGACAGAGCGACAGAGAGGTTTCTGGCTTTTTTGGATGTGCTAGATCGATTCAGAGCACAGCACTACCCTATATTATATATGTAGAATCATCTTGAAGTGCTCATACATGCATGGAGCTCGGGTGCTCAAAACCGGGGAGAATGTGACCTAACTGCAGCTACAGCAGCCTCAGGTCCAGTTCATGTACATACAGAGTATCTGTAGAATATATGGGTCACTTTCTGGGGGTTCTCAGTGCGCCTGAATCGATTCGCAGCATCAGAATGATTCAATTCCTGCTCTATATGTCTGAATGTGGATATGCGCATTTCAGGGGATTTTCTACAGCTAAAGAATAGGTCCGATCTGACGAACCAGATTTTTCTGAGTGGGCCGAAGCAAATCATCGTGTAGCCACGAATTATCTGCATTTTCTGAGCTCCTGAACATCCGAATGTGGTGACCTGAGAATTTGCTCCCCCCTTTGGGGACTTAGGCATTTTGTCGATTCGGTCGTATCATGCCCAAAACCCATCCGTTCTGGGCTTGGAAGATACTGTTCAAGAGCTAGAATTTTTCTTTGAATTGTGATATTTATTACTACAGTGGGTGCGACGGACTCACATAGGGAAATCCCGCCGCTGCGAGAATCACGGAATATGCAGGATTCCGCCGGTATTCCGGCATTCCCGCTGCAGGTGCAGGCGCGAGCGCCGGTAGCGGCCCAAAACCTCGGAATCCGGGTGCAGGTGCCGGAATCCGGCAAAATTCTCGCGCGACATCTCTAGTTGCGCATTGCCATCATTATTTCTTCAGCAGTAAATGGACACGAACTCGCTGTATACTGGTCCGTTCGGGATGCTCAGCATATCGTTGAATTTGCCTGAATTCTGCGCATTTAATGATGTATTGCAGGTACTCATTTGTGCGGTTGATATGCGACTGCAGGTATGCAGGTATGCAGGATTCTGCAGGAATGCAGGTATGCCAGAATCGCCAAAATCCGTGCCAGATTCCGGCACGTCTGGGCCATATCCTGCACCTGCACCTGCCCCTGCATTGCCGGAATTTGCCAGATTTTAAGCGCCAGAATCTGGCAAATCCTGCGTGCCGGAATCTGGGGCAGCTTCCTTAACTTCTAAGCGCACTCCACGAGTTTGCCAAACAAGATTGGCAACATACAGAAGCAGCCAAGGCTGCAACAGCAATGGCAGTTCTTCAAGGTGTGTGTTGCGAGCGTCTCAAGCAACAACTGTTTGGAAAGAAGAATTCAAATCAGAAAGGGCAGGGTCAACTGGGTAATGGGCTTCCAGCCATGCTTACCAATCCCACGTTTATCAAGGAGGTTGGAGACTGAGAAACACAATGAAATGATACCCAAGAGATCAAACAGGCTAGAAAAGAGGCCAGGCTCAAGTACAGAGCAGCAATGGAGGAGTGGAAGTGAGCTGAACGGGAGCGAATTGATCAGAACAAAGCTGACACTGAAATGTACCAGATCCAACTCACAACTTGGGAGGTCGAGCGCAACATAGCAAAGCAGGAGCATTGACACCTGGGGTGGAAGAAGCCAGTAAAGCCAGCCCAACATTTACCTGGTCCAAAACCAGTCATGAGGGTGGTCAAAACCGCAAGCGAGAGTGGTTTTTGGACAAGGATTTGGATGACAGGTATGAGTTGGTGGATTTGGTGGATGAGTAAGCCTTTGATTGTTTGAAATGGTGGTGAATCACGTGCTTTTGTGGTAACGTCCACTCTCTTGCTTGTATCTTACGCATTTTTTATCCTACAATTTTGATACTTTACACGATGAATTAATACATATACTACAGCCCATATACCAGAAATCCAAAATTTTGGGGCTCAGCTGACAAAACTGTGAGGCCAGCAAAAAAAGCGTGTCACATGACAGTGGATGATAGTATAAACTGTTGGATGCCTGGAGCACCTGCTGACAAATTTTCAGAAATTTGAAATTTACGCATACAGGCACGCAAATCAGGCTTACAACTCTTCATCACATGACTTAAGACATCAGGGCATTTGGTGTGGGTGTTAGAACCTATTGGAGCCTGGGGACCAGTGGAGGCTATTGCCCCTCTATGGATGCTGTCACAACCCTCGTTTCCAAGGGTGTTTACTTTCTGTTCTGGATGCGACGGCGTCGGCGTCGGATCCTAGCCTGATGCGTGGCAGCCTCCTGTGGCTGTTCGTAGATGTAGTCGAGTATGGAAGCGTCGATGACAGCCCTGTGTAGGGTATCGAGCCTATTAGTCTTAGGAGTATAGTCCTCTGCTCGTCTAGCGAGTAGGACTTCAAAGGCACCCGTCTCCTGGAGAGACTGTGATTGACTCGTGGCTTGCAGTATATTACCAAGTACCTAAGTTAATAGGACCTAGTACCGATAGTTGAGTCTTAAGCGTATAAGTTTGATATGTATCTCTTAGTAGTTATCACCCTTGAGGGGAGATCGACGAGGTAGAGCAAGCTGGTCTTGGAGCAGCTTGCACACCGAGTATTTATACTCATGGGTACATGGTCTGTGCGTACAGTTCCAATAATACATGAGCTAAAGATAGTACGTGTTTCTAAAAGAGTGTGTGTCTAAAAGTAGAGCGTAGCTAAGAATAGTCCAAGAAGACTGTATGCGTGCTACGAATAGCCTTGATCAGTAAGCATCCATGTGGTGCGTGCTAAAGATAGCTTTGATCAGTAAGCATCCATGTGGAGGCTTAGTTAATACGCCAATCAGCCTTACTAAGGGGAAGAAAAGAAGTGAGTGGCTTATACAGCGTGTAAGCCACAAGAAAAGATAGAGGTCATGTGCGCGGCTCATGACATTACCCCCCTCTTAATGGCGAGTTTTAGGGGACATGAAACGAGCAAGCAAGACAAAAGTTCGTGGAGGATAAATTGAAAAGGTAAAGGATTACAAAAAAAATTCTTTTTGAGTCCGTAAAAATGTCTGTAATTTAGAATTCCTCAGTGTCCTTAGGGTGGTATACCCCGGCGCCATTAGGGGCCTCAGCTCCCCAGACTTCTTCCTTCAGCTTGACCCACTCTTCGTCTTCATCTAGGGGTTCGAGAAGGAGGTCGGCCATGTCGACTGAAAGGTCTTCATTGCCTTTGTCCCAGGCCCTCTGATCCAGCCAGTCCAGTAGCTCCCTCTTTGACCACCTTTCCTTCTCGGCTAGCTCGACTACTTCCCCGAAGGATATTTCCTTCAGGACTTCCTGGTAGCTCTTTGAGATGTCAGGTGCCTGGCACCACTCTTCGACTACCCTTGCTACGATGGCCATCTTCTGACCCTTATCGCCTATTGACCCCATCCACTCCTTCTTCATCTCCTCTATGTCACTCAGACGGAACCACCACTCCGTCGAGTTTTCCACCCATTTGGGCACCGCTTTCTCCTTTCCTTGGTTCTCCCATTCTTCTAGTCGCTTGATGAGGTGGGGGGTGCTGAATTGGTTTATCGATTTTTTAATTAGCCGGTCATTTCGATCTTTGGTCCTGGTATAATCTTCGTACCAGCTCATCTTCTTGACCTTTTGCACCTCCTTCACCAGGTGCTTGACTTCACTCCCCACCCATTCTTCAATTACAAATAGTTTGGTGGCCTGCATGGCCCTATCGGACTCCGGCCGGGGCCCCTTGCCGACCCAGTACAGGTTGCCCCGTTTAGGGCATTGGAGGGTGTGGGTGGCGAGCCACCTGCAGTTCCACCGCTCGGCCATGGGGATATAGTCGAGGGTAAGGCCCGGGTCGAGGGACTTGGCGTAGTCGGCGCTTCTAATGAAGCTGTCGCAGCGCCTAATGGCGTCTTGGTAGCTATACAGTCTATCGCCACCATGGCCCCATGTGAGTTTGTGTGATACGCGCTGTTTTCCCCATACTGACTTGGGGGTGTGGTCGACGACGACCCGAGCGTCACGGGGATCGTAGCGGACGGTGGTGGCCTTGGCAGACTTGTTGGAGCGGATGGGGGCCATGGTAGGGAGAAGGGATTTGGAGAGTTTGTGAGTTGGGATTGGTTGTTCGGTGGAGAGCTGGAGTAGCTGGTGGTGAGGTTTGAGGCTTTTCCTTCCGTTCTTTTATATTCTTTTCCAGGATGTTTGTAATTCTTTGGCACTGGGGCTTTGGGGTGTCGTTTGAGTAGATCCTCCATGACTTGGGGCAGTTCGGCTATTTTTTCAGCCCTTTCCATGGTATCTTCTATCGGATCATACCCCTTCCATCTGATTTGGTAGTATAGGCCGTTTTTCCGTTGTTCCCATGCGACCACATGGTCCACTTCATATTCTTCTTCCCCTTCTTCTGTTACAATTGGGGGTGGTCTTGCTTGACGTCTGTGAAAGTCTTGGTCTTCTGTGAAGGGTGCGAGAAGGTTGATGTGGAACACATTGTGTGTCCGCATGGTTTTTGGAAGTTCTAGCCGGTAAGCATGTGAGGAAATATTTTCTGATATGACAAAGGGCCCTAATTTCTTGTTGTCTAGCTTCTTTGAGGGGCGCCTCGTGGTGATGTTCTGGCCCACTAGCCATACTTTGTCCCCTACTTTGTATTCGCGTTTTGGGTCACTTTCTTTTGATCTGTAGAATTCCATGGAAGCTATGACCTCGTCCCATATTTCTTGCATAGAGTCCGCCATGTCGGCGGCATTAGGTGCATTGACTTCCAGATCTACAAGATCCCATCTGGGGTGTAATCCATAGATTGTCTCGAAGGCTGTCTTCCCTGTGGCGGAATTGACTTGGTTGTTATGGCAGAATTCTGCTATTGGTAGCCATCTGACCCAATCGTCTTGTCTATAATTGCAAAAGCTTCTTAAGAAGCCTTCTAGCCATTGGTTGGTCCTTTCCGTTATTCCATCAGTTTCAGGGTGGAAGGCCGTGGAAAATTTGGGGTTGATACCCAGTTTGGTATAGAGGGCTTTCAGGAATTGGCTATTGAAGGTCGGCCCTCTGTCTGACACAGTTGTCTTGGGTAATCCATGTAGTTTCCAGACTTCCTTGATGAAAAGGTCCGCTACTCCTTCTGCATTGGTGCTTTCAAGGCAAGGGATGAAATGTGCTTGCCGAGAGAAGCGATCGATTACTACCAGTATACTATCCATGCCCTGTGATTCAGGGAGCTTGACAATGAAGTCATATGCGATGTCCTCCCAAGGTTTTTGGGGTATTGGTAAAGGTTTTTGGGGTGTGTAATGTTTGTGACCTTTACTCCTTTGACAGATTTCACATGTTTCGACAAATCTGTTGACTTGTTGTTTCATTGCCAGCCAGTAGTATCTTCTGGATATGAGTTCCAAAGTTCTGGCTTGTCCTTGATGACCAGCTATTGGGTTGTCATGGTGCATTTCCAGGATGGCTAGTCGTATCTCTTTGTTCTCAGGGATTACTATCCGTCCTTCGTACCATAGGAGATCTTCCTTCCATTCATACTTGTCATATTGTTTCCTAATAGAGGGTGGAAGATCTTCCTTTTTCTTTGTACTCTCAATAAGGGTTGTTAGGGATTCATCATCGCTGAGGCTCTCCCTAATCATAGAAATGATGTCGATTTCTATGTTTGCTTTGAAGCCCTTGAATCGTTCGGCATTGATCATGATTTGCTGGGGATTTGGGATATCCTCATGGTCATGTCTTCTTGAAAGGGCGTCTGGTTTATTAGACATTTTACCGGGCCTGTAATGGATTTCAAAGTTGAAAGAAGCGAGTTCCATATGCCATCTGGCATGCCTTCTGTTGAAGGTTTCTGCGTTCTTCCATCTTTCTAGATTTCGGTGATCGGTGAAGACAGTCACAGGTAATATAGTCCCTTCAAGGTATATGCGCCAATGTTTTAATGATTCCACAATAGCGAGTAGTTCCTTGTTGGCGGTATCATAGTTTCTTTGTGCGTCGTTGTAGCTTTTTGATAAGTATGCTACTGGATGGAGGTATCCATCTTCACCTCGTTGGCTAAGTATAGCTCCTATGGCTATTCCAGACGCATCGGTTTCCAAGATAAAGGGTTTATTGGAGTCAGGATGTATTAGTACTGGGTCTTGACTGACCCGTTTCTTGATTTCCTCAAAAGCTTGTTGGCACTCCTGATTCCATTCAAATCTGGTGTCCTTCTTTGTTAGGTCGTGTAATGGTCTGGCTATCTTGCTGAATTCGGCTATGAACCTCCTGTAGAAGTTTACAAAGCCAAGGAAGGCCTGGACTTCCTTTATTTTCCTGGGTGCGCCCCAATCCATGATTGCTTTAATTTTTTCTTCTTCCATGGAAATTCCTTCAGGGGTAATTACCAACCCAAGAAAGATGACCCTCTTGACAAAGAATTCGCATTTGGATAGTTTGGCGTAAAGGTTGTTTTCTCTTAGAATCTTGAGTACTTCTTTGACGTGTTTTGCATGGTCCTCTTCCTTTTCTGAAAAGATGAGGATATCATCCATGTAGACTACTACTGTGACACCTAAAAGGTGTCTAAAGATGTCGTTCATCATTCTTTGGAGGACTGCTGGGGCGTTCTTGAGTCCAAAGGGCATGACTAGATACTCATATATTCCATATGCTGTCCTGAAAGCGGTTTTCCATTCATCACCTTCTTTGATACGGATGTTATTGAATCCCCATCTAAGGTCTAATTTCGAATAGATCTTAGCCTTCTTGACCTGGTCGACAAGTTCCACTTGGAGGGGCATAGGAAATTGATCTGGTATAGTGATGTTGTTGATCTTCCGGTAATCCGTCACTAGCCTTAAGGATCCATCCTTCTTTTTGACAAAGAAGCAAGGTGAGGCTATAGGGGATTTGCTAGGCCGGATTTTTCCGTCGGCCAATTCTTGATCAATGAATTCCTTTATCGTTCTGCTTTCAATTGGTGAAAGGGGATATACTTTTGCCAGTTTTGGGAGATCTGATCCTTCCTCAAAGTCGATGTTGCAATCGAAGGACCGATGTTCTGGGAGCTTCTTGAAGAGTTCTTCGCTGAAGACGTCGATGAATTCCATGAATTCTTCTGGTATGGTAGGTAGATCTTTTCCGGCTTTGGCGGTGATGGGCCTTCCTTTCCATGAAATTTCTAGGGTCTTCCAATTTATGTCCGGGTCGGCTTCTTGTAGCCAGTCTAGCCCTAGGATCATATCGGTGTCTCCTAGATCCATTACAAAGAAGGTTATGTCAAAGGTCCATCCTTCGATTTCCACTTCTAGGGTTGCTTTATTCTTTATTTTGTTTGGTAGTTCTTTACCGTCTATGGCGATTACCGTTCGTGGATTGACTAGGGGTATCAGCGGAATTTTGTTGTTTTGGGCAAAGTTGATGTCTAGGAAGTTTTTTGAAGATCCAGAGTCGACCAGAGTGGGGATAGGGTCCATGATTCCCTTGACCATTGTAAAGATAGACGCAGTTTGTTCGGATTTCTTTAGGTATAATACACGTTTCTTTCTTTTCTGATTCTTGGTCAAGGGTTTCTGGGCAGGTACTGACATGGACTCAGCCTGCTGTTCTAGTTTTCCGACTCCGAGTCAGAGGATTTCTCTTCTTCCTTTACTTCTTCGATCTTCGCTTCCTTTCCTTTGACAGCTTGAGTTTCTTGTTGCCATTCCTTGAATTTGCATTCTCTCATACGGTGTCCTCTTCTTCCGCATTTGATGCATCTCCCTTCTTCTCTTCTTTTTTGGATGACTTCGGACGGCACTATTCCTGCTTTGGCTTGGGTTGTTCTTGGTTGGAATTTCCTTTCTTGATTTCCTGAGGAGCCATTATCTCTTAGACTTCTTCCAGTGAATAGAAGATCGTCTATCCTAATAGAGACTTCCATCCATTTTTCTAAGGAGAATGTAGATGTATCTTGGGTAATAGTTGCCTTTAGGAGTTCCTGTTGGACGTTATTCTTAAGGCCTTTCTTGAAGACATCTATGAAGGCATGTTCGTCCCAATCTAATTCCTGCATAAGGGTGCGGAAGGCGGTTACATAGTGTTGTGCTGATCCTGTTTGTTGAAGTTTATGAATGTTCTGAATCGCCCTTTCCTTTTTCATGGGATCTGAGAAGGCGAGAAGGAAGGCGTTCTTTAAAGCATTCCAGTTTGCAAGGTATTCATGTGGTTCTTCATCAAGGATTTTCCTGAGTAGGGGTTTGGCCCATTTGGCTGCTTCTCCTTCTCCCATGTTAGTGAGGAAGGTGGCCATCTTCCGGTTGTTGTCAAAGGCAGTACCGTAATCGTTGAAGTAGATTTCCATTTTCATGAGGAAGATTTCCGCTTCTTGTCCTCTTTTCCCATTAAATGCCTCAGGCTTTTTGGCTCTAGCTCCCTTTGGGATTTCGTCTTTGGTACTTCCTTCCTTTTTTGAAGGTTTTGGGGGTCGGAGAGGAGGTGTATTTCCCCTTGATGGGGGTCCCGATGGAGGTCCTGGGGGATTATCCCCTGGGAATAGTCCTTGAGGCCTTTTTGGGACTTGTGCCCGAGAAGACTCGGCTTCTGGTTCCCATTGATGGTGTTGGTCCATGATATCAGTGTTTGAGATCCTTTCTTCTACTACTTGTAGTGTTTCTTGAAGGGTTTCTGTGTCGGCCTTAAGTTTCTTAATGGCTTCCTCTTGTTTATTCAGGGCAGCGGATACTTGTTTACCCATAGCTCCCATGGCCACGACTATGGTGTCCATTTGTTGACTGAGTTTGTCGATAGCGTTCTGAGTTTTTATTTGTTCATTGACTCCCAATTGGGAGCTGTTTGCAGCTGTCCATGCGTTCTGGGCTGCACTTTCTACTTGCTGCCTAATGTTGCCGGTGGATGCTTCCAGTTTGGAGATGGAATTAGTCATTTGTTGTAGAGTGGTATTGAGCGTTTGTACCCCCATATCTTGTCTGTTCTCTTGCACCTGTATTTGAGCTGTGATCCCTTCAAGAAGTTGATCCTTGATATCGTCTAGCACCCTGAAGAAGAATCCTAATGTGGGATCCCTTGCCGCTGCTCTTCGGATGTCTTCTATGGGTCCGTTCAGCAGTCTTTCGTATTCGTCCCCTTCTGGTGGTACTTCTTCAGGTGCTGGTGATGACGAGTGGGGTCTAGGTGGTGTAGGGTTTGCTGGTCTTTCCTCAATTCTGATCTGGGGAGGAGCTTCTATTTGTTCCGTTACTTGTATGGGTCTTTGTGGTATGGGTGCTTCTATGGCATTTGATGCCTGCGATCGGGTTCTTACCCCTGTCAGGGGATGTGCCGAGTTAAGGAAGATGTGCCAGAATTTTGCCAGATTCTGGCACCTGCAGCCGGAATCTGGCGCTTTTTTGCATATCTGGCACTGGCACTGGCACCTGCTGCCGGAATGCCGGAATTCCGGCGGAAATCTGGCAAATCTGGCACTGTGCAGGATGTTGCAGGAATGCCAGAATTCCGGCAATGAGTGACCTCAAAACTACACTTAGCCAACTGATTGACAGCTCATTAAATGCGCAAAAATCAGCGCTTCTTAACCATATACCACACATATGTCATACTAACGTATTCGCCATTTTGCAACGGATTCATTGTTATCAAGATAATGGGTCATCAACCAATAGCACATAAAACCTGCCACAACCTTTTCATAAGTAGCTTGTTAAATGCGCAACATTCCTGGCTTCTCAATAGTACCACTCAATACTCTCAACGTTCTGAACTGGCTGATATTGCAGCTGATTAGTCCCCAGAAAATACTCCCAAAAGTGAGCAGATGCTCAAACTTGCCTTAAGCAGGAGATTCAGCTTATTTGAGTGAGCCCACTGTTTTCCTGAGGTCCAGAAACCCCTACTAGCATATGTCACTTCCTGGCAGTTGTCTTACATCACTGTGAACCAGCCTCACCCCTTGGTGGTTGTACTGGAACATGCTGACTTGACTGAGTGAAAATGAATGAATGATCTCCCACTGTTTCAGGCAGCCACAGACATTAGGAGAGGGGCAATTGACCTCCCTGAACATGCTAGTGTTCTCAGAATCACCTGAATCTGCATGGGAAAGCATGTACAATGATGTCCAAGGGGGGTTTCCTGTTTCAGAGGTGTTTTGGGGCCATTTCATCCCTTGAATCCCCTCCAATCGAGCTGAAACTTTGGCTGTTGCATCTTATAGGTGTATTGCACCATATTCACACAGGGGAGCGATGCTTGCACGGCTGGTTTCACTAGTGTCTGTGGCGCTGATCAGGGGTTTTTGCCCCTATAATCGCTTTTAGCTCTATGTAGAGGGCTCTCCTGAGCATGTGAGTATGCTCATTCGACTCGCATGGACATCGGGCATCGATTGATATATATATCCTCACGTTCAGTGGCACATTTAGTGTGACAGAGAGTCTGCGCATTCTCAGCATTATTGTTTGCACAGTAATCCCAGTCGATCTCCATGAGTCTTGAGCCAATTATCACTGCAAGTATACATCCAGACCCTTCAGAATTTTGCGCATTTAATGGTGTAGCCTGAGTACCTACTCACATAGCCTGTGCTGAACTCCAGGTTTGCAGGATTGCCAGATTTTGCCAGAATGCAGGTATGCCAGATCTGCCAGAATCCTTGCCAGATTCTGGCAAGTTCAAGCTGAAACTGGCACTGGCACTGGCACCTGCATTGCCGGAATTTTACGGATTTTTGCGCCAGATTTTGGCATATCTGGCACGCCGGAATCTGGGGCAGCTTCCTTATGCCGAGTATAGGTGTCTTTCTTCTCTTGGGATGTTCGTGGGACCATATCTCCCAGTGGGTAATTCCAAGGGATTTGGTGCGTATGGTGGTACTGGGTCGATCTGGTCTTCTATCCCTGCTGTGGGATCGACTGGTACTCTTCTTCTTACGGAGATTATTCCTCCTGGGGATATGCTAGCCCTCGCATTCCAAAAGTGTTCCGGTCCTGTTGTTTGTGCTGTTTCTACTTGTGTTGCTACGGGTTCAGTTGTATCTGGGGTTCGTCCTATATCCTCGGAGAGTCTGGATTCATCGGGGTCTGATACTGATTCCACAGTGGTTCGTGGTATAGATCTTCCACCAATGATATCGGCTGCTGTTGCAGTTGACTCGTTTGGATTTCCTTCACCCACAATAATGGTAGGTTCAGCTTGGATGGTTTCGTCAGGATCCGCGTATGATCCTGGTATGCTGACCCGTGCGTGGATAGCATCAGTTGCTTCCGTTGTCATCTGTAATACTTGTTCCCTTAAAGCAGATAGGGATGTTGCGTTGTCTGATCTAGCTACCGACGGCCGGTCAGGGTTATCTACCGGTGGCACTAGTGGTTCTCCTTGAGCCGACTGGCTCCTGGTTACTCTTGATGAAGATCGTTGAGACATAGCCACGGATCAGTGTGAAGCTTGCTCTACAATGTCACAACCCTCGTTTCCAAGGGTGTTTACTTTCTGTTCTGGATGCGACGGCGTCGGCGTCGGATCCTAGCCTGATGCGTGGCAGCCTCCTGTGGCTGTTCGTAGATGTAGTCGAGTATGGAAGCGTCGATGACAGCCCTGTGTAGGGTATCGAGCCTCTTAGTCTTAGGAGTATAGTCCTCTGCTCGTCTAGCGAGTAGGACGTCGAAGGCACCCGTCTCCTGGAGAGACTGTGATTGACTCGTGGCTTGCAGTATATTACCAAGTACCTAAGTTAATAGGACCTAGTACCGATAGTTGAGTCTTAAGCGTATAAGTTTGATATGTATCTCTTAGTAGTTATCACCCTTGAGGGGAGATTGAAGAGGTAGAGCAAGCTGGTCTTGGAGCAGCTTGCACACCGAGTATTTATACTCATGGGTACATGGTCTGTGCGTACAGTTCCAATAATACATGAGCTAAAGATAGTACGTGTTTCTAAAAGAGTGTGTGTCTAAAAGTAGAGCGTAGCTAAGAATAGTCCAAGAAGACTGTATGCGTGCTACGAATAGCCTTGATCAGTAAGCATCCATGTGGTGCGTGCTAAAGATAGCTTTGATCAGTAAGCGTCCATGTGGAGGCTTAGTTAATACGCCAATCAGCCTTACTAAGGGGAAGAAAAGAAGTGAGTGGCTTATACAGCGTGTAAGCCACAAGAAAAGATAGAGGTCATGTGCGCGGCTCATGACAGATGCTCCCGGAGCTCTAGAGAGCCTAGAAGCCTGATCTATAAGCAGTTATTTGAAATCAATCCACAGGCACATTTTGTTCAAAAAGTGTCGCGTTTGGGACAGTAATTTGCGTTTTTCTCATTCAATTTTGATGCATTTGAGGTTCTAATTGGACTTTTAGGCTGGTAGAAGCCTGGCGCATCTGCTGACAAATTTTCAAAAATTTGAAATTGACGCATATAGGTACGTATGTGTCACTCACAACTACATGTCACATGACTCAGGAGGCAAGATCCCCCCAAGTAGTTACACCTGCTATGCCTATGTGATCACACTGGCCACTACTCCCCCGGGGGTATTTTATGGCATTTACTGGGGTTTCTGTTGTGGAAAACACTAAATCATGGCTGAATAAAAAACAATGTAACTGGACAGAATCTAAGTACAAATTGTTTGTTTGTACCTGAGGCTTCTAGGCTCTCTAGAGCTCCAGGAGCATCCATAGAGGGGCAATAGCCTCCACTGGTCCCCAGGCTCCAATAGGTTCTAACACCCACACCAAATGCCCTGATGGACCATATGTTCCTGGGCACTTACCCCTGCCACTTTGGATGTTTGGCTAACCTCCCTCACTTGCATAGGGGTATTTTATGGCATTTAGTAGATTTTCTGATGTGTAAAATAATAAATCATGGCTGGATAAAAAGTTGTGTATTTTGACAGAACACAAATACATATGGTTTGTTTGTACTTCAAGCTTCTAGGCTCTCTAGTGCTCCAGGAGCATCCACAAAGGGGCATTTGCCTCTATGTCTCCCTGGGCTCCAATAGTCTCTCAAGCCCACACAAAATGCCCTGATGAGACATAGGATGTAGGTGCCAACTAGACGCTGGTAGCACTGGTAGCCTGTGCTACTTTGAGTCTAGTGGGTGCTCAAAAGCATTCTACACAGTTTGAGCTAGTATATGCTAGCTAGATATTGGGGGATTGACTGAGTTGCCACTACAGTATAAGTTGGTTTGACAGCATATTTACTTGATTTCAAACTGATCATGACATGACTGACCAGCCACAACCTGGGCCAGAGCTTGGCAGGTCAAATGAAATGATCCTGTGCCCTCACCTGCCTGATCTGGATGGCTGGAGATTCTTGCTAGTGTATAGTTTTTAATGGACACTCTCCAAATGCTTTCCAAATAGGGCTTTGGAAGTGCATTTTCAAATGCTTTCAAAAGCCAGCACAAATCAACGTATAAGCAATGCCAAACTAGTGTCTTGTACATGAGCTGCTGGACATACCATGGATCAGGCAATGAGAACAGCATAACTTCAATCCACTACTGCAAAAGAGGCAGTGTCATGAGCTGCGCACATGACCTCTACCTTTTTCTCATGGCTCACACGCTTTATAAGCCACTAACTTCTTTCCTTCCTCTTACTAAGACTGATTGGTGTATTAACTAAGCCTCCACATTGATGCTTACTGATCAAAGCTATCTTTAGTGCACATACAGTCTTCTTGGACTATTCTTAGCTATGCCTTATCTTTAGATGCACCCTCTTTTGGAAACACGCACTATCTTTAGCTCATGTATTCTTGGAACTGTACACACAGACCATGTACTCATGAGTATAAATACTTGGTGTGCAAGCTTTTTTCAGACCAGCTTGCTCTACCTCATTCATCTCCCCTCAAGGATGATTGTGACGCTTATGCACCCTGTCTAGACCCTTCACCAAGCACCTGGCACTTAAGTCCCTATCAAAGCGCCAACATAGGTTAACTCTCAGTGAGGTGGACAGAAGTGGATGGGCAGACTAGTGATGTGGCACCATTGTATCCATTGTACCCTAATAACCAAGCAATTGCACTGTTTCTATGATACAATGGTCCCATAGCTGCAAGTATGACTTGAGTGTTACAGGTATGACTTGAGGGTTACAGGTATGACTCACACCACCTTGTAATTGGTTGTTTTAAGTATGACTTGCCTTGTAACCATCCGAGTCATCCTGTTGTTAGATACTATTCTTAGATATGACTCATGCTGAGATATGATTGGTCTGTTTGCTTGAAGCACTGCCTCCCTTGTACTGTATAAATACGCTCCTGCCAGAGCCTTGCAATATCATCCCTTACATTTATCATCCATTTTACCACACAGTGTGATTAGCCTCAGAGCTCCTCTTTAGCATAGCCAGTAGATCTGCGCATGCACCTATAAGCGACTTAAGACCTTACTGACATAAGCCTTAACCCGCTCATCCATTGCAGTGTTACTAGTTAGGGTAAGTCCCAACATACACCAGGTAGCACTATTTCATAGCATGCCCTTGTGTGAGGGTTTCTTAGTCAGAAGATATACTTGATCATTTTGGTGTACCAATGCCATCCTGCCTTGTTAATTAGGGACTCTGCTGGTCTAGTCCACTGGTTGTCAACATATTATAGTAATCAGAAATCAATAACAACATTCACTATTGCTCAGGATAGTGGCTTGCTCGTGAGATACCCCTCACATGTAACAGACCCAGCTACTTGGAAGGGCATGCCCAAGCAAACACATTTAACCAAGGCCATTTTAACGGGCTGCAAACTGATTTGCAAACTATCTTGACCCAGTTACATGGCATACCTCGTCAAAAGACAGGTACAAATCAACAACCACCCCCACCTCCTCTAGCTCTTGTAGCTCCACTTGTCCCAAACAGTTGTACTCCCCAAGCAACCATCTCCTCTGTACAAGTAAAGTTGGCAAAACCAGATAAATTTGATGGAAAAAAGGACAAATCTGCCACATTCAAAGTTGCCATCACTCAGTACCTGCATGCCACATATCCAGGCATCTCCGATGATGACAAAATTGCCTTCATTATTTTGTACTTGGATGGAAAAGCTTCAGAGTGGATTGAACCTGATATTGAGCATGATGTACTATGCCAAGCGGTCCCCTGGTTGCACAACATCAATCTATTCTGGGCCGAGTTTGAAAAGTGCTTTGGGGAAATCAACCGAGCTACCAAGGCTCTTAAAAAATCAAAAACTCTAAAACAAAAATTGTCAGTCCAAGACTATGTTACAGAATTCCAATCTCTGGCAGCCTACGTAAACTATGATGATCTAGTGCTACGCAATATGTTTTATGAGGGATTGATGGATGAAATCAAAATGGCCATGCTATTGCAACTGTTCAACGTTAAAGACAATTCTACAACGGGCCAGATGGTGGTAGACCATGCATTGCTCATCGATCAACACCTGGAGCAGTTTTCAGGGCGCTGAATTTTTGAAAAAAAACACCTCATCATTTAAAGACCGCACCCCTGGCCCCACAAGCAACACTTGCAAGAAGCTATCTACAGGTGACGCTGTCTATATGATTGGTACAGATGGTTGTGCGGTAAAAGGAAAAATTGAATCAATTGGGCGAAACAACAGAGGACAAGTCATCCCTAATGTTAAATGGGCAGGACAAAACTTGACTGTCCAAGTAATGTTTCCAGCCGTCAAAAGAGACAATTGACCAACATCTGGCGTTGTTCGCGCCCCACCACCGCCTCCAGTACTGGCGGTATAACCTGCCTACGTTGCCAAGGAAAGGGTCATATGGCCCAAGACTGCCCTTCCAAACCCATTTCTGGGTAAAAAGCAAGGATTGAAGAAGTGAAGGAACCCGACTCAGACGATGAGTCAGTAAAAGACAATGCCTGAACCTGGCTAGGGGGTCAGTTTTGGGCAATATCCTAAAAAATATGGACAATTTCTTGGTTGCGCATGTATTTTCTCCAGATTTAGAAATTATGTCTCTCACAAATAAATCACAATTCATGTTGATGTTCCATGCGCAACAATATGAAAACCCCCTAGAAAACGTTCGGCAATCCAAGGGAAGCCATTCTCTGGATGGGCTATGTTGGACTCAGGTGCTTCCTCAATATTTATCAATGAAAAAATTGTACAAGACTTTCAACTATTTAAAAAGAAACTTGATAAACCACGGCAACTAAAAGTAATTGATGGTCAAGAAATTGACTCTGGAAAGGTCAAACACTATGTTACTATAAACCTGAAGATATTCAACCACGATGTCACAACCCTTGTTTCTAAGGGTGTTTACTTTCTGTTCTGGATGCGACGGCGTTGACGTTGGATCTTAGCCTGATGCGTGGCAGTCTCCTGTGGTTGTTTGTAAATGTAATCTAATGTTGAAGCGTCGACAACAGCCCGGTGTAGGGTGTCAAGCCTCTTAGTCTTGGGATTGTAGTCCTCTGCTTGTCTGGCAAGTAGGACGTTGAAGGCACCCATCTCCAGCAGAGACTGTGAGGGACTCGTGGCTTGCAAGTTAAATGTACTAAGTACCTAAGTTAATAGGACCGAGTACCAATAGTCGAGTCTTAAGTGTGTAAGTCTTATGTATCTCTTAGTAGTTATCACCCTTGAGGGGAGATTGACGAGGTAGAGCAAGCTGGTCTTAGAGCAGCTTGCTACCGAGTATTTATACTCATGAGTACATGGTCTGTGCGTACAGTTCCAAAAATACATGAGCTAAAGATAGTACGTGTTTCTAAAAGGTGTGTCAAGAATAGCACATGGCTAAGAATAGTCCAAGAAGACTGTATGCACGCTAAAGATAGCTTTGATCAGTAGGCATCCATGTTAAGGAAGCTGTGCCAGAATCCTGCATTCTGGCATCAAGGGAAACTAAATTGCATCAGCTTATAAATCCTTATAAATCCAATACAGTTTCCCTTGATGCTAGAATGCAGGATTCTGGCACAGCATCCTTAGTCCATGTGAAGGCTTAGTAAATATGCCGGTCAGTCTTACAAAGTGGAAGAAAGGAAATGAGTGGCTTATAAAGCGTGTAAGCCACAAGAAGAAAAGGTGAGGTCATGTGCACGGCTCATGACACACAAAGAAGAGGTAGATGCTTATGTTGTGAATGTTGGAAACCACGACCTTGTCCTAGGAATGGCCTGGCTTAAACGCCACAACCCAGCTATTGATTGGGGTAAAAAATCACTCGTCTTCTTGTCTCTTCATTCTCTGTATGACTAGAACATACAAATTATCTGGATCGGGATCCAAATTAAATGGAATCTGGGCGTATGATCCAAAAAGCGGCCCACCTGACGTCACAAAATGTCATAAAAAAGTGGGGCCGGAACCAAGCCAAAAGCTTCGGCACCGGATGAACTAACCATATTCTGTTGCTCCACCACAATATCTGGGTGGAGCCACTATATAAAACTGAATAAAACGTCAGTAAAGTGGCCCTTCTGAGGGTCCAGATTCTTTGGACGTATATGTTGTATAGAGATTGTTCCAAGAACTGCCTTCATACATCCCCTATTGTCAAAAGTGGCAAACAAGACTTAGAAATTGCTGCCACCACCAAACTTCCCTCAAGATACTCTGAATTTGCAAAAATATTTACAGAAGAAGAGATCTCCCCACTGCCTCCTCATTGCCCCTACAATCGTGAAATCACTCTGAAACCCAATGCAGTACTGCGTCATGGCCCTATTTACAGTCTGGGGCCGAGGGAAGATGAGGGACTGCGCAAAACAGTCACCAAACAGCTTGAAGTAGGTCTCATCCAACTGTCCAAATTGCCCATGGCATCCCCTGTCATATTTGTAAAAAAGAAGAACAGGAGCTTACGGATGTGCATTGACTATAGAAAGCTGAATGACATGACGGTGAAAAATGCATATCCTCTACCAAGGAGTAATGACCTCATAGAAAAGCTCTAAGGTGCAAAAATATTTTCAAAGTTTGACCTCAAATGGGGGTACAACCTAGTCCAGATCAAAGAAGGCAACAAATGGAAGACCGCCTTTAAGACGTGCTATGGTCTCTTTGAATATCTGGTTATGCCCTTTGGACTAACAAATGCCCCTGCCACCTTCCAGCATTTCATGAACAATATTTTTAGGGACATATTGGACATTCATGTTATCATTTACCTGGACAATATACTTGTTTTCCCCAAAAGCAAAAAGGACCACAAGGAACATGTTTGAGAGGTGCTATTGCAACTACAAAAGCACCACTTGTATTGTAACCTGGCTAAATGCTTCTTTAGCATAGAAGAAATTGACTATCTGGGACTCATTGTATCCCCAGAAGGAATTCAGGTTGACCCCGCTAAAGTTGTCAAAGCCATCGACTGGTCTGTACCCTCCAAAGTCGTCCAAGTACAAGAATTTGTGGGATTTTGCAATTTCTATAGAACTTTTATCAAAGATTACTATCGCATTGCTGCCCCTCTATTTAGCCTTACAAGAAAAATCATCCTTGGGAGTGGACAGAGGAATGTGCTGCTGCATTTGAACAACTCAATAAAGTGCTTCGTTCCACCCCTGTCCTAATCATCCCTGATATCTCAAAACAATTCTTCCTAGAATACAACGCTTCAGACTTTGCCACTGGGGCAATTCTGTTGCAATTCTCTGAAGACAACCAACTCCATCACTGTACTCCCATTATATGGGGAAATTTCAGATTTTTCGCATTCGCGCCAGGAGTACTGTTTTGGGGCTTGGAAAACCGCACATTTTGAGGTTTGCGTGAGTGCAAAAGCCAAAATCATGATTGACCACAATGGGGAATTTCGCGCTATATTAGCGGCCCCGTTTTCCTACACAGGGTAACAAAATACGCAGATCGTGAATGATAAATCAAGAACATGCGCGCGTTTTGGCCATCAGAAATTTCAGTAACAAACGGGTACCAAGTGCATCCTGTTGTGTTCTTATCCAAAGCCATGACCCCAGCCAAATGTAATTATGACATATACCATAAGGAACTCCTGGCAATTGTCAAGGCACTCAAAGAGTGGCAACACTTGCTTGAAGGAACCTCTCTTCCGGTCCAAATCATCACAGACCACAAAAACTGTCACAACCCTCGTTTCTAAGGGTGTTTACTTTCTGTTCTGGATGCGACGGCGTCGGCGTCGGATCTTAGCCTGATGCGTGGCAGCCTCCTGTGGCTGTTCGTAGATGTAGTTGAGTGTGGAAGCGTCGATGACAGCCCTGTGTAGGGTATCGAGCCTCTTAGTCTTAGGAGTATAGTCCTCTGCTTGTCTAGCGAGTAGGACGTTGAAGGCACCCGTCTCCTGGAGAGACTGTGATTGACTCGTGGCTTGCAGTGTATTACTAAGTACCTAAGTTAATAGGACCTAGTATCGATGGTTGAGTCTTAAGTATGTAAGTCTTATATGTATCTCTTAGTAGTTATCACCCTTGAGGGGAGATCGACGAGGTAGAGCAAGCTGGTCTTAGAGCAGCTTGCACACCGAGTATTTATACTCATGGGTACATGGTCTGTGCGTACAGTTCCAAGAATACATGAGTTAAAGATAGTACGTGTTTCTAAAAGAAGGTGGATTAAGAATAGGGCGTAGCTAAGAATAGTCCGAGAAGACCGTATGCGCGCTAAAGATAGCTTTGATCAGTAAGCATCCATGTGGAGGCTTAGTGATACGCCAATCAGTCTTACTAAGTGGAGGAAAAAGAAGTAAGTGGCTTATAAAGCGTAGGAGCCACGAGAAAAAGATAAGGGTCATGTGCGCGGCTCATGACAAAAACCTGAAGCCATTTAAGGCCTCAAAGGACTGTTGGGGGCACCTAGCTTGTTGGGCTGGTTTCTTATCAGAGTTTAACTTCCAACTCAAGTATTGCCCTGGCAAGACAAACAGAAAAGCAGACATCTTGTCAAGGAAAGATGAATATCAACCTTTGAGGGGGGGTGAGAGCCAAGCTCTACTCAATCTAGCTCTATTTATTGCTGCAATTGAGCCTGACAAAGTCCTTGATGATTGCATTTGCAACGCTGTAGTGGGGGGTCACGTGCCTGCCGGGTCCTGTGTCGTCCATAGCTATCGGATACTGTCTGCTGCCCATCGGCGTGTCCACCGTGGTGACGAGAGTGCGATTCGAGCGCCCCCGTGTTCTTCACCGCTTTCTGTGCATTTGTGCGCAATTTCCCGCGATTTTTTACGCGATCCTACTGTTGGATTTCAATGTTCCGAGCATGTAGTCTGAGAGTCATGTGACTTGTGCTTATGTATGCGTGACTGGAAATTTCTTTCCCTCAGTTCTTGTTCACATTCGTGTCTGGAGCTGAGGTATGTTTTATTCTTTAGATTAGTTTCACACATCTTATATTCCTGTAGTTACTATTATCTACAGGTACAGAATACAGTTCTTGTTCACATTTGTGTCTGGAGCTGAGTTACTATTATCTACAGCTGAGCTCCCCCGAAAACTTCCCTGCCAAAAGGTTATGAGCCCCGCTGCATCATATTAAACCTAGGCCATATACAAGAACTCACCAAAGTCCCCTATCATGTCCTCCTCTACCACCGACGTCTATGCGAGCAAGAAGACCTTCGAAATCCCACTTCTTAGGGACGATGGATCAAACTATAATGCCTGGAAATTCCGTCAGCAAACTGTTCTGAAGCTTCGCGGCTTAAATGCCGTAGCTACGGGTACTGAGAAGCCCCCAGTGGAACTTACCGCTGCCGAGGCCAAGGATTCCGCCCAGGCGACAGCCTACGAGGCCGAGCTCAAAGCGTGGACGCAAAAGGATGAGCAAGCCTTTGCCCAAATCACCCTCAACATGGAGGATGGAGCAATGGCGGACGTTATGGAGACAACGTCGGCATACGAGGCCTGGACCCGAGTGGTAGAGCGCTGGGAGGGAAAAGGAATGCAGTCAGTATCCTTCCTCTACGAGCAGCTCACAACGATGAAGATGAACGACGGTGACAACGTTACCGAGTACTACAATCAACTCCGTTCCCTCACATCCAAACTCAAAACCCTCGGGCAACCCCTTGTCGACGAACTCGTGGCCCTTATCTTTATGAATAACCTGTCGCCCGAGTATGCGATTGTTCGCACCGTTGTCCAAACCGCCAACAAAACAATCACCCCCGCACTCGTCTTCCAAGCCGTCCTAGCCGAGGAGGAGCGATTGAAGAAGGGTCGCGGCACCACAGCGCTTATAGCGCGAGCTGGGTCTTCAAGGTCTGGTGGCGGCGGTAATTCAAAGGACGACAAGTCTAAACGAGGCAAAAACGGTCAGAATGGTCAGAAACGCGAGAAGTGTCCCATCTGCAAACGTACCGGTCACACCAGGCAACAATGCTGGGCGCCAGGAGGAGGCTCGGAGGGCCAAGGTCCGCATCAAAAGAAAAAGGCCGACCCACCAAAGGACTCGAAGGAGAAATCGAAGTCCGAATCGAAACCTGCCGAGTCTGCTAAGCTAGCCATCGTCAGTGGGCGTGCGGACTCACCCGAACCTTATACAACAATCTATGCCCTCGCGACCCTCCACAACGCCAATGTACCACTGGACTGGATACTGGACTCGGGAGCGTCAGCCCATATGACCTCCAACCGCAGCTGGTTCTCGACTTACGAGACTCTCGACCCGCCGATCGAAATCACCCTAGGTGATGATTCAATTATTTATGCCGAAGGTGCCGGGTGTGTTCTAGTCAACCTAAAAAACAAATCTGGTCAGACAACCGAAACCTATTTCCAGAGGGTACTACACGTACCAGAGCTTCGCGCCAACCTCGTATCTGTCCGAGTACTCCAACGCGCCGGGCACAAAGTCCTCTTCGAGCGCGACCACGAATCCGCCCAAATCATCGCCCGTGACAATGCCTCTATAGGCTACGCCACTGTCCGCCGAGGTGTCTATATCTTGAATGCCAAGGTCAACACACCATCCGCCGCTAGCTACGTCGCTGTAGTCTCACCTGACTCAGAAAACACCGAAGACGACAACGAGGCAGCTGAGGTCGTCGCCTATACGGCCCAGACTGTTGCGCGAGCAGATATTAGTACCTGGCATCGACGACTTGGTCATATAAACTACGAGTACGTACTGGACATGGTGCGCAAGGGCCACGTTAAGGGCATGGATATTGTTGGGAACCGAAAACCCCCAAGCGTCGTCTGCGAAGCGTGCATGAAGGGTAAACAGACTCGCACCCCGTTCCCGAAGGAATCGACTCACCGCTCCTCCAAAATCCTCGAACTCCTACATTCCGATCTCCACGGAAAGGTGTCGACGCAGGCGTTTGGCGGGTACCAATACTTTAGTGTAACCGTCGATGATTACTCCCGCAAAATCTGGGTTCACCTCTTGAAGGCGAAATCCGATTACGAGGCCTGCTTCAAGGAACTGCGAGCGTCAGTCGAAAAGTCCACGGGCGAGCAAATAAAAGCACTACGCACCGACGGAGGAGGCGAATACGGCTCGAACGCATTCGAGGAATATTTCCGCAAGCACAGAATTGCCCGCCAGAAGACTGAAGCGCACTCGTCGCAGAGCAACGGAGTGGCCGAGCGAGCTATTAGGACGTTAAACGATCGTCAGCGTTCGATGCGCGAAGACGCCGGAATGAGCGACGCTTACTGGGGTTATGCGATCCTCCACGCCGCCAACATCTGGAATATGACGCCTAAAAAGGCGCTAGGCGGACGCACACCGGACGAGGTGTTTACGGGTATCAAACCCGATGTGTCGCGACTCCGTATCTTTGGCTGCAAGGCCTGGGCGCGCGTGCCGGACGAAAAACGTCAGAAACTCGATGCGCGATCGCTCGAGTGCACTTACCTTGGTTATGCGCCCAACCGAAAGGCGCACGTCCTCGTTCACCACCCTACACGCCGTTTCATCACTTCGCGCGATGTCGTTTTCGACGAGGGCGGCGGATCGCGTCAGCGCGTGATAATCGAAGACATCACGATCGCCCAAAATTCGACCGAGCCGGATGCGAAGTCAGAGGCCGAGCCAGAGGCCGATTCCGAGCCTAAAGAGGTTCAAGGCGACGAGAGCGACGACGAGGAGGCTACTGAGTCGGAGAGAACGTGTCAGGCGAAGGGAAACACTCCCGAGATCGAACAGCCGCAAGAGCGCGACCAAGTTACTCACCAAGAACCCGAACCACCCATCCAAACCGGCCGTCCTATTCGCACGCGCCGTGCACCAGCCCGAGACGACGATAATCGATTCTTCGTTACGTCGTATCGAGGTCGATCAGCGAGATCGAAGACCAAGGCCCAGAGCGCCGTTTCAGTGGGCGCTACAGTCGCCAAACCAACCGTCGAAGATGCGCCAGCTTCAGTGGGCGCTGGAGTGACCGAGAGCGAAGAAGAACGAGCTGAAATCGAGTTAGCACTCGCCGCCGTCATCGAAGAACAGCCGCCGGCGACTTACGACGAAGCCATGGGTCGTGAAGACGCCCCACGTTGGCTAGAGGCAATGCTGGAAGAGCTCCGGTCCATCGACAAGTTCGGTGTATGGTCGGATGTCGATCCGCCCTCCTGGGCAAATATTGTCGGTTGTCGTTGGGTGTACGACTACAAGCGAGACGCGAGCGGTGCCGTTACGCGTTACAAAGCCAGGCTCGTTGCCAAAGGCTACTCGCAGCGCGCAGGAGTCGATTTCAATGAAATATGGTCGCCCGTAGCTCGATTGACAGCAATTCGAGTGCTCCTAGCGATAGTCGCAGCCAAGGACTACGAGCTCGATCAACTCGATGTAAAGACGGCGTTCCTACACAGTCCGCTGAAGGAGCAAATTTATATGCATCAGCCTGAAGGATTCGGCACAGGAGATGGGAAAGTAAAGGTCTTACACAAGGCGATATACGGTCTCAAACAAGGCTCTCGCGCGTTCTACGACAAAGTGAACGACACCCTCAAGGAGATCGGTTTTACCCGATGCAAGAGTGACCCTGCCGTGTTCACCTATCGTCGCGACGGTGAGGAGGCGATCCTCCTAGCACACGTCGACGATTTCCTACTCGCCGGAAGCTCGAGATCGTTTCTAGACGAAATCAAAGTCGAGCTCAAGTCAGTTTTCGACATTTCGGACCTCGGGCCTGCTCACCTCTTCGTTGGCATCGAAATCGTGCGCAATCGCACTGCCAAAACCATCACCATCCACCAGGCGCGCTACGTGCGCGATATCCTTAGTCGTTTCGGCATGTCAGACTGCAAACCGGTCGACACTCCTATGAGCGAAGGTCTTCATCTCGAGAAACTCGACTCACCTGAGATGAATCGCTCGCTCTACCAGAGCGGTATTGGCTCGCTCATGTACGCTATGATAGGCACACGGCCCGACATTTCGTTCTCGACTGGTCTATTAGCCCAGCACAGCAATTCGCCAGCAAACGAACATTGGCTAGCGTTCAAGCGAGTACTCAGGTATCTGAAGGGTACGACAGAACTCGGAATTACTTACGACGGATCAAAGCCACTTCTCCCGGTTGGATTTGTCGATTCAGACTTCGCAGGAGATAAAAATTCTAGCCGTTCGACAACTGGCTGGACATTTACGATGACAGGTGGAAGTGTCTCATGGGCATCGCGTAAGCAGCCCACAATTTCCTTATCAAGCACCGAGGCCGAACGAGTAGCCTCATCCAATGCTGCGCGTGAAGCCGTTTGGCTCAATATGCTCCTCGACGAACTTGGATGTTACCCCAATGGGCTCCCACCACTTGTCCTCTATACCGATAACCAGTCCAACATCGCGCTGACCAAATCACGTGGTCATCATTCGCACACAAAACACATTCGCGTGCATCATCACTTTGTCCGCGAAATGGTCGAACATGGAGAAATTGATCTCCAGTACCTCTCTACAGAGGAACAAGTTGCTGATGTGCTTACAAAGGCACTTGGTAAAATCAAATTTTCCCGTTTTATTTCTCTCATGGGCATGTCTTCACACTGAGTGGGCGTGTTGGATTTCAATGTTCCGAGCATGTAGTCTGAGAGTCATGTGACTTGTGCTTATGTATGCGTGACTGGAAATTTCTTTCCCTCAGTTCTTGTTCACATTCGTGTCTGGAGCTGAGGTATGTTTTATTCTTTAGATTAGTTTCACACATCTTATATTCCTGTAGTTACTATTATCTACAGGTACAGAATACAGTTCTTGTTCACATTCGTGTCTGGAGCTGAGTTACTATTATCTACAGCTGAGCTCCCCCGAAAACTTCCCTGCCAAAACCTACGGCTCCAGCCGTGTCCAACACCCTCAACTTCTCGCCCTGCAGCGAATCGGCGCTTTGCGCTTTCTAAACACCACACACCGCGATAGTACGCGCAAAATCAAACCAAACAACAACCTACTCACTGCCACCCACCGCCATCCACCGCCTCTACACCCCCAACCATTTGATTTTCCACTCCGCTTGTCGTCTGTCCTTGTTCGTTGCGTATCCGATCATCAAAAACGCGCCATCTACCCGCACAAAGACCTCCACCGAGTAGCTCCGCACTTTGCGCATTGATTGGTACCACGCACGCCCCATCTTGCCCTCTCTAGCAAGCGGTTCGTCGTTTGTGCATAGCTGTTGCACAGATACCCCTTTCCTCTTAGTCTTGTTTTAGTCTTTTCTCGGTCGTTTTGCGACCGCTCGCCCTCTCGCTAGCGGCGTTCGCCTCCGCCAGCCCTTGCGCATCTGACAACGGCCCTCATATCTTGGACAGGTTGGTCTATTGCTGCCTTGTCCCGTCAAACACCGCTCTGTCTCAAGCGCCGTGCCCCTTCGACTTGTTGGATTTATTTCTCCACGAGTCCTTCACCAATTGATACACGGCGCACAGTGTTCGACTCTGCTCGCCGTCGCGCATCTCACGGTACCGGTTGAGGCGGACGACAATCGATTTTCTGCCCACGTCAACTTATCTCGCAACCTACCCGCTGGACACGCCGATGCGGTGGACGTGAGAACAAGATGGTAGATTGGTCACGTGGCCCCCTGGCTACAGGCGCCGTAGGCGCCGCCCCACTACAGGCTCCCCCCCTTAAGGCCACCTACGCCCCCGGAGGTGCAGCATGCACAGTAGGCCCGAGAACAACGAGTCAGAACAAGAAAGCAAGCAACATAAAGTTAGAAAGAGAGGAAAGTGCCCGTGGAATAAGAAAGGGAGAAAAAAAAAAGGCAGACAGAGAGTAAACGAAGGACATGAGGGGGGTGAACCGCAGGTAAGGAATGTTGGGAAGGATCGGTCAAAGATATTCTGTGAAGTAACCTAGGTTGTGTAGTAAGCCGAGGGTATAATAAGATACAGTACATAAGAAAACACTCAGCTCCGATCGTTCTACTCTTCGTGGTAATAATTTGGCTGGGTCGGATCATCCCGCTCCAACGGCAAACGACTCTCCGGGCGAGGCGAACGCGGCAGGGAGCTGGGGCTGAAGTATGCGTGTGGTCTCGTGGCGGACTTGTCTGTCTGGCGTGCTGCTTTGAGGCTACGGGAGTACTGCGCTAGGGTCGAACCTGGCCGCGGGATGAATGGACGGAGTAGGCGGGCGTGGGCTGCCGACGAAAACGGGTTCCCGGCGAGGTCTTCCAGCTTGTACGAATTAGCCGCCTTTTCGACGACTCTGAGCGGGCCGGACCATCGTGGAGCCAATTTGCGGAGGGTGCTGTGGGTTTCGTCTAGGCGAGCGTCGTACTTCTGCACCAAGTCTCCCGGCGCGAAGTCGACCTTGCGAACCCCGCGGTCAAACGCCTTCTTACGTCGCTTTGCGTGTTCGAGCGCGTTTGCAAAGGCGTCCTGTTGAAGGGCGTACGTCAGTCCTAGGTTAACATCGGCGTCAGACACTGCCCTGTTAGAGACCGCTTTGCTGAGCTCGGCTTTGCGTTCCGCCGAGAGTTGGCCCGTCATCAGCTCGCGAGGCGTGTACCCGAGGCTCGGTGTCACTCTGTCGTTTAGTTGTGCGACCGCAGTGGCAAGGTGTTTCGGCCCGGCGTTCGGCGTAGTGTTAGGGTCGTCAATATTGGTAGGGTCTTCGCCGACGGTCGGGGCACAGAGTTTCTTCAGGCGGCCGATGAGAAGCTTGACATAGCCTTCCGCGAGTCCGTTTGCCCATGGAGCGTACGGTGGAGTCCTCAGGAGTTGAACGCCTCGCCCGTCGGCCCAAGTCTTGACCTCATCGCAGTCGAAATGTTTGCCGCCGTCCGCCATGAAAGATCGGGGTGTGAGCAGCAGCTGCGATAGCTTCTCCAGGGCGTCGACGGTGAACTTCCCGGTTCCCGGCTTCCTAGAGGCAAAGGCAAAAAGGTAGCGCGAGTAAACATCGACCAATACAAGTACCGTTTTCAATCCTCCGTGGCCTTCTGGCAGTGCCACATAGTCTCCAACCAATAAATCGAATGGTCGTGCGCGGGTGATCGGCCTCAGCAAGGCCGAGAGGAGTCGTGGGCCGAAGTTCTTGCATCGTGGACAAGTGGTCGCCGCTTCGGTCGCGTGGTGTCTGAGGCGAGGCCAGTGATAGCGCATTTGGAGGGCAAGCACCGTCATATCCCGACCAAAGTGGCCTCCTGCTTCATGAACCGAAAGTGCCAGTTGTTGTCCTTCAGTAATCGGAATACACTCAACTCTATGCCCGTTCCTCGCGTGTTTCCCTCCTGCTAGCCAAAGCTTCCCATCCTCGATGAAGTATCCTTCGGCCCGATGGGCCCTCCTCTTTCGCTCCTTCTCTGCTTCACTATCGGCCGGGTTGTCAGCATCATTTTCAAAGAGCAAGTGAAGCAGGATATCGGAGAAATACTCGTCCTCTTCGAATCGCTTGAGGAGGTTAGCGGACTCGGTGTCGGACAAGAGTAGGTACATGTCGTTCACAAGCCCTTTCTTCGCTTCCCAACCTGGGTCCAGGTTGTCCAAACGGCCCGGGCCGTCCTCGGTGTCAGGCTGCCCCTCGTACATTCGGGACAGGGCATCGCAAGCCTTGTTGTCTTTGCCGGGCAGATGCCGGACGGCTACGATGTTCCGAGCTACGATCGACTCGCGCCACCGCTCGTGTGTCGAGTTGAGCTTCTCGTTGCCGAGGAGGTCGGCGAGCGCCTTGCAGTCCAGTTCCAGTTCGATGGGTTGGCCGAAAATCAGGCTATCGAATTCGTCGCAAGCGAACTTCAGAGCTGCAAATTCGAGGAGGAACGGGATATATCGTTCCTCGGAGCGTGAGGTCCGTTTCGACGCGTAAGCGATTGGGTACGTGACCTTGCGACTCTTTCCGTCTGGCCCTGTCTCCTCCCATGACTGTGATAAGACGGCACCGAACCCGAACTTGGACCCATCTGTGGTGACTATGAACGGTCTACCGTCGTAGATAGGTGCGCGGAGGACGGGGTCTGACGTGAGCGCGACCTTGAGTTTGACGAAGGCTTTCTGACCCCGTTCGTCGAGTTCGATCTTGGCTTCCCGTAGGGCCCTCTTGTACTCGTGGCTGCCCTTTGTCAGATCTGCGGGCCGGACGTCGCGTGTGAGGTCGGAGAGCGGTTGTGCGATGCGGGCGAAATTCTTGATCTTCGCTCTCTGGGAGCCGGCTAGACCTAGGAAGCCCATCGTGTCAAGTACCGACTTGGGTTCTGGCCACTCGAGTATAGCTCTGACTTTGGCTGGGTCGGACTTGATTCCTGCCTTCGAAACCCGGGCGCCTGCAAACGTTGCCTCAGACATGAAGAGTACCGTCTTCACTGCTGACAGGGAGATCTTGTGAGTGCGGCATCGTTCGAAAATTGACCGAAGACTCCCCATTCCCGAATCAAAATCATCCGCCGCCGTGGCCATGTCGTCCATCCACACTTCGAGGATCTTTCCTAGCAGGTCGTGGAAAGCTTCAGCAACCATTTCGCAAAATACCGTTGGCGCACCAGTCAGTCCGAACGGCATACGACGATACACGTAATGCCCTCGGCCCTCAACGTAGAACCCCGTGTACGGCACGCTCTCTGGGGCCATCGGAATGGCGTGGAAGCCGGCCTGTAGATCCATGACGCTCACGTACTCGTGTCCTGCCACCGCTTGCTGCTTCGCTCCCAGGTCGCCCATAGGGAACGGTCGAATCTGCGTGACCTTGTTAACCGCGGCGAAGTTCTGTACGAGCCTCCACTTAGCTGGTTTCACTGGGCGCTTCAAAGCCTCTTCGTCGTAGAAGCCGACCTCGGGGTACTCGACCTGTATGTTGTACTTCCTGCACTCCGAGTTTGCCATTTGTTGAAGCGTCTTGAGCGAGGGGCGTTCGACCCCGCCTGGTTTGGGAACCATGTTGATAGGGGAGACCGCCGCGACTTGATCTTGGTTTACTCGTTCGACTATCTTGGCGGTTTCAAGGTCATCGAGCATCGCGTACAGGGCTTGGCGTTGGGGCTCCGTGAGTTTACGTTGACCAGCTCTTTTCGGAAACGTTGAACCCTCCGGTATGTCGAGCTTCATCTGCGTAAAATCGACCGGCAGAACCTCTGATAGATTTAAAGCGAAGATATCGGCGAACTCACGAACTAGGTCTTCAGCTTGCCCTCTTTGCTCAGCCGTGAGCTTGTCTCCAAACCGAACCTTGTTGAGGATCTCTGCCACTCGTTCCGGCTTGAAGGGGTTGGAGCGTCGTTCGGAGTCTGGGACTGGGGGGGTGGGTCCTAGCGGGCGGGGTTCGGCATCGTGAGTCGGCTCGTTCAGCATAAGATCGACTGGGCCTGCTCTGCGATCGCGATTCCGTTCTGCCCTATCGAGAACTTCCGTGAGTGCATTTGTCTGTTTCGTATCTAACACTTCCTCCACTGCCATCACACTCCTCATGGCCTTCTCTTCCGCTTCTACTCTGGCTACCCCCCACAGCTCGGCTGGGGTGTGGCTCGCCATTTCCTCGACTTCGTCCGACACTATCAACTCGGCCGCCTCCAATAGCAACCCTTCAGCGACCCAATGTTGGTTCGCCGCCTCACTCCTGGCTCTCAAACGTCGACTACGGCGAAGAACGGGCTCACCGGGGCTAGGTTCCTCTACCATTGTCGGGTGGACTATCGGCTCGCTCACGACCGGTTGTGACTCGGGCGTAGCCTGCTCTTCCTTGGCCTCGTCGCTTTGGGGGGCCGAGAGCGTATCTGGTTGCTCCAAGGACTTGGGCAACTTCGGATTTCCGTTTTCGACCAGTATCTGACCTGTGCGAGTGCGCAGTGCGAGTGAGTCCGTCCCGAACATTTGAGTTGCACTTGCCATTCGTAACCAGTCCTTCCCCAGTAGGAGGTCAAACGCCCCTCTTGAATCTATCACCTCGAATCGAATCGGCCACACAGCATCTTCGTATTTGATTGCCGCTGTGCCTGTACCCTGACTAGGGACACACGCTCCGTTCGCCATGCGGCAGACTATTTCTGAGCTGCGTAAGGCACCTAGCGAGTGCTCAACCTGTGCCCAGACAGTTGAATCAAGTACGCACAGCATAGCCCCTCCGTCAACTGTTCCCCAAATCTCCCGTTCCTGTGTCTCGTTTCCCTTCGACAATCGAATTTTCATCTTAAAGGGCCACTCCCTTCCTTTCGTCTCCACGCTACCGACTTCCACAACAACCTGCTCGAAATACGGAGAAATTCGAATAGATTTTGAGCGCGTATACACATCAGGCGCGTAAAAAAAAGAAACTGTCCTATTCGCATCTAACTCTTCGCATTCCAAGCCAACGACATCTCCATTATCCATCCCGTTGGCTATGTTTGGGTCGACGAGGCCACCATGCTCCAGCGCCGACCCTACTCGTTTCCCGAGCCGAGATCCGAGTCTGGGTCGAATTCGGGCTCTGGGAAGTCGAGCTGTGCCGTGTCCCTAACGCGCTGCTGGGGCGTTGGAGTTGACGGCTGCCTGCCTGCCCTCTGGTCGTCCCGCAACTTCCGAGCTAGGACCCGGCGGTAGTCCTGCTCTTTCCTGTCCAGGACGTTGGGACCCTCAGCGTCGCAGGCGTACGAGAGGTGATCGCCCATTCCACACCTCGTGCAGGAGTACGGCGTCTGCTCGTAGGTGCCAGGGCGGAACGGGAAGGGCCTCCTGAGCGATGGGGGCTCTTTGCTATAGAGTGCCTTGAAGTGGGCGACCTCGTTGGCCCATCTTGCCTTGTCGTCCGGTGTGTCTGGCACTCGTCGTGCGCCCACCGGCGGGGGTTCCGGCAGGCCCTGAGCTCGGGACAGGACGCTGGGTACCGGGCCAGGTGTATGTGGAGTAGGCGGCACAGGCGGGAAATGCGGGGGCGGGTCGCGAGGCTGCGAGTTCGGCGTTTGGGGGCGGGTGAACGGGTTTGGAGTCGGTGCAGGGGCTGTTGGTGCGGCCTGCGGCGTGTCTTCAAAGCGAACAGTCGACCCTCGACGCGCGGCGGGCGTACTCGGGTTTGGAGGAGGGGGCGAACGGTCGAGACGCGCATTCCGCCAGCGAGGAGTGGTGGGCTGCTGATTGGGCTGGCTTAGGGTGACTGTGTACATAGAGTCGATCAAGGATTGCTGGTTATAGCGGTTAAGCAGAAGACGAGAGCTAATGCCGCCAATATCCTTGATCAATTCGTCCCACTCGTCCGTGTAGGCGTCGCGCTTTGGTAGGAGCTCCAGGAGGTAAACGGGGAGGACGTCGAGGGTCTGCAAGACTCGATCCTCGTCAGTCATGGTAAGCGCAGCCCCGAGGGCCTTGTGGTGTTGCGCCCAAGCCTGGTGCGGTTTTGTAGACGAGGACTCGTTGCCCAGAGCTGCGAGCATGGGCTGTATATCGAACTTGTGCTCCCGCCAACGGGCGCGGTGGCGGCGCCGAGTGGCTCCTGGGTCTCTCGCCGGTGTGGGCCACCTCTTTTCAATCTCTGGCAAGAGCGTAGACCATTTCTGAGCCGTGACCTTGCCTGTCGAGCTCGAGACGAGAGTCTCATACCAGTCGTGCGCCGGGCCATCGTAAACGAGGTGATTTGCCCACAAGCTGGCAATTTGCTCGTCAGACAACCCAAGCGTAGCAAAAATGAAGTTGCGGCGGTACTCAACTTCGGGCTTCGGCTGACCGTCGTCGTAGAACGGGCCTCCGCACAGACTGTGAATCTGCACGAGCGCGTCACTAACCGACATCGGGCCAACCGGGACACTAGCGGCGGCAGAGCCTAAAGAAGGGGGTGTCTTGGGCCCCGTGGAGAGTGGAGGTGGCTGGGCGAGCGAAAAGCTTGTCCGAAGGCCAAGCACAGCAACAGAGGGGAGCGGGGATGGGCCTTGTCGTCTAACGACGGTTGGAGACGCAGCGGGCTCGGGCTCGAACTCGGATTCGCTCTCCGGAGCTGGACGACTGGGTCGGGTTGGTGCAGTGGTGGTCAAGGAGTGCTTACGGCGAGGGCGTCGAGGTGTACGGGGTGAGTCGGGGTGATAACGTGGGTCGTCCGACTCGTTGTCTGGCTCGTAGCCCTGAGGGGTGGTCGAGTCGGGAGGGACGGTGATGAAGGAGAAGCGCGAGCCAGAGTCTAACGACCCGAATGTTGAGACGGAGAGGGGGGAGCCGGGGAGGCTGTGTGCAAGAGGTGCCGGGGACACTGAGGGGTTTGGCGTGCGGAGTTGGGACTCGGCTGCTGCTTCCGCTATAAGACGCTCAGCCTGCTGCTGTGTGATAAATCGGTGGTTGGCGTCTCGCCACTTCCCCTGGCCGTCTCGGTACGCCGTCTTGGCGAAAAAAAGGGAGGAATCCAAAGGTAAAAGCGCGTTTTTGACGCGCAGAATAATGCAGAAACGTGCTCTAGTGTCCGGAAGGCCGGAAGATCGCGTATGTCTACGCGGGCGTTGCTGGGTCCCGCTCTCGTCACCACGGTGGACACGCCGATGCGGTGGACGTGAGAACAAGATGGTAGATTGGTCACGTGGCCCCCTGGCTACAGGCGCCGTAGGCGCCGCCCCACTACACCGCTGTCCTACCTCCCGTTCGCATCCTCCGACATATTCATTTTCTTCCTCAGTCGTTGCTGCTTCGTCCGACGCCTATCCCACATCGTTCGACTCGCCCCGTCCCCGCGCACCCGCTCATACCACTTGTGGTGGGATCGACTCACGTCTGCCGCCGCTCTTGTTGTCCTTTTCAACACTGCCATGCCCGCCACCGACCCGCCCAACCAACAAGCAGCCCGCTCAATCAAAATGGCCCTTCGAGACGCTGTGTGTTGACTCAAACGTCCGCCTATTGAGCTGCAGTGGTTCATGGCACTCCCTAAGCGGATTCAACGGAGCGCGCAACTCATCGAGACAGCGCAGCTCGAGTCTCGGGTTTTACTCAAGCATGTTCGTGCTGAGTGGAGTCGCTCTCAGAAACTTGAGCAGGACCGCGAAGCTCGACTGGCTAAGGCTCGTACTCAACCTTGTGACATCGAATGTCTCCGAGCGCCGGATCCCGCCGCCTGGCATGGCCTTGGACGACGCAAGAAGCGGTGTCGTACGTTTGAATCAATTGGACGAACATTTAACACTCGACAACGGCTCTCACAGTCAACTCCAGATGTGCAGCCAGCTCCTAGCGACACATTCCTACTGCACCCGTCATCATGTTATGTCCCTAAACGTTCATCAATGCGTCCTGGCCTGCGAGACTCGGTTCGAAATGTGCCTGGCCTAATCTATACAGCAAACGGGCCAGCAAATCCCGCCGATTACGGTCTCCCCACTCCAGCTAGCACAATCCTGGCTGTCCCCGAAGCTGCAGTCATCCCCCCTCGTGTTCCTTCCCCCGCCTTCCCGTACGATCCAGCACCTGGCGAGTTCTCAGTGCATGGACATGAGATCGACCCAGATCTAGCTTATATTGTTGCTTTTGGCCATCACTCGCAAGCTCCTGAAGCCGGATACTCAGCCGCCCGGGCGGCAGTGGACATATACTCGCTGGAGCATTGCTTCCCAGACGCTCTTGCCTATTTAGAGCGTTTGTTGTTTCCAGATGGATCGGGCCATTACAGCACAATGGTAGATTCGTTGGGGATGGACCCGCTGTTGGACTTTATATATGGATGGTTTGAGATATCACGCCTGGCTCGAGAGCGCAATAGATAGAGCTATGTGCTGATTGATGGGACCGATTTCAGTTTTCCTTTTTTTTCACTTTCTTATAATATTGTTTTCTTTTGTCCTCTACCTCATTTATTGCCTCTGTCTGTCTCTTGCTCCTTTTGTAGGCTGCTCCTTGCCGACTGAGGGCAGCTGGCTTTTTTTTAAGGGGGGAGCCTGTAGTGGGGGGTCACGTGCCTGCCGGGTCCTGTGTCGTCCATAGCTATCGGATACTGTCTGCTGCCCATTGGCGTGTCCAACGCATACCTACAAGATGACTGATTAAACCATATAGTAGAGGCCCTGCAAAAGAATAATAAGGTTAAAAACTGGTCCTGGGAAAACAGACTCCTTATATTCAAGAACAAAATTTATGTCCCCAATAATGATTCAATTTGCAAGGACATACTAGCAAGTCAACACAATAACATGGCTGCAGGACACCCTGGCCAGTTTAGAACATCAGAATTAATTAGCTGCAAATATTACTGGAAACCCCTTAAAAAATTGGTCAATACTTACGTATCTAACTGTGAATACTGCATCCGTAACAAACATTCAAACCAACTTCCCCTGGGTTTACTGAATCCAATAGAACTGCAGTCGCGCCCATGGGACGACCTCAACTACAATCTTATTACTGGACTCCCAGAGTCAGAAGGGTTCGATGCTATCCTCACTGTAGTAGACCAAATGACGCAAATGGTGCGTTTCATTCCTACAACCTCCCGAGCCTCTGCTATTGACGTCGCAAACCTGTTTGTTAATTATGTCTGGAAACTACACGGCTTACCATCCAAGACTATATCTGACCAAGGTCCACAATTTAATTCAGCCTTCCTTAAACAACTATACACAAAGCTTGACATTAAACCATCACTATTGACCGCTTTTTGACCTCAGACTGATAGGCTAGCGGAAGAACTCAACCAAGTAGTGGAAATATACCTCTGCCATTATGTAGCGTATAAACAGGACAACTGGGTTGGGATATTACCCATGGCAGAGTTTGCCTATAACCATAGCGTCAACTCTTCTACAAATCAGAATCTGCCAATCCTCGAATATCTAGCTAGCACGTGATAAGGCCTCACTGTCTAAGGATGCTTCTGAGCGCTGACTAGATGCTGGTAGTGCCGGTAGCCCATGCTACTTTGGATCTAGTGAGTGCTCAGAAGCTTCCTTAGACAGGTGGAGCTAGTGCGTGCTAGCTAAATATTTGGGGATTGGCCGAGGACGCCTTTCTTTGCATGCTATGGTTTCCACCCCCGGTTCTCAATAGGACAACAGGCAGACAAGTCAGTGCCACATGCAGACAAACGAGCAGACCAACTTAGATTGTGAATGGAGGAACTCCAAGCATCAGTGAATCTGGCCAACAAGAAGATAAAGCACTACTATGATCT
Source organism: Ceratobasidium sp. AG-Ba (assembly GCA_016906575.1). Lineage (NCBI taxonomy): Eukaryota > Fungi > Basidiomycota > Agaricomycetes > Cantharellales > Ceratobasidiaceae > Ceratobasidium > Ceratobasidium sp. AG-Ba. Next base: position 1,017,653 of record CP059611.1, on the reverse strand, counting down.
CAAACACTGGTCACCTGAGGATATAAAAGTAGGAGACAAAGTATGGTTGGACACAAGAAACATCAAAACAGAACGCCCTGTAGCTAAGCTCTCAGCTAGGAAGATTGGTCCTTATAAGGTATTAAAGAGGGAAGGGACTCATGCATTTAAACTTGAGTTACCCCATACGCTTAGTGTAGATCCTGTCTTCCACACCTCATTGGTATCTCTCAAAAAGGATGATCCTTTTGGACACGGTCCCCCTCAACCCCCAGCAGAAGTCACACCGGATGGTGAAGAAGAATACAAGGTAGAAAAAATTCTGGACTCTCAAAAGCAACAAAACCAAGTACAATATCTTGTCCACTGGAAAGGCTATGATCCCAAATCCAATACATGGGAACCCCTCAAACATCTAGACACCGCTATGGGGGCTGTTCAAAAGTTTCATAAAGAGAATCCACGAGCCCTCTGACATCCTGACCTTGAGGAGGGGGTAGTGTCACAAGCCCACCAGCGTCATAACATTGAATAAAGAATTTGTCACAACTTGACACTATTCCACCATTAAAAGAATATTATTTTGATTTATCCTATTTTCTGAGAACCTTATCTTGATATACTTTCCTTATATGGGTTAAATTTGTCATGTGACTTATGGAATGTACCAGATTGCTGACATGGATGTATTTCAACTCTGATGTGAAATTCTGCAGTCTGCAGCACGCTTCCTTTGCTTACTTGATCTGACTCACTGTATGTGTTACGCGCGAGGGGTATCTCACGAGCAAGCCACTATCCTGAGCGATAGCGAATGTCGTTATTGATTTCTGGTTACTCTAATACGTTGACAACAAGTGGACTAGACCAGCAAAGTCCCTAATTAACAAAGCAGGATGGCGTCGGTACACCGAAGCGCTCAAGTATATCTTCTGACTAAGGAACCCTCTGTCACGAGCCAAAAGGCCTCGTCGACATTAACGCTATTTTCTGACATTTTTTCTATTATATTTTGATGTACTTTACATATCATGTGACTCATGGAACTTTCCAGAACATTTGTCAGACGCTGACGCATCCTCATTTGATATTGAAAGACCAATTGTAGTTTGTGCATATGTATTCTTGGCTGTGTTATGAATAGTATATAAACAGGGTCAAGTTTGAAGGGTTCCCCTAAGAACTTGACCTCCTGTCGTCTTGATTCTTCATATTTTTATCTTTACTTGAGACTAGTCGTGACACTAGGTCAAGTTCTTTGGCATCAGGTAAAACAGGCTTGTCGTCGCCTAATACCCCTTGCCCACCGTCTTATACGCCGCTGGCGTGTCTCGAGCTCACATAAACCTTGCCTTCCAAAAATCCTACTCCACCCATCCACAGTTACGCGCAGTCGTTGCCCTATCGCGTCACCGCATCCCGAACCTCAGTGTAGCGCTTCCTGGGCCTAGGCCGCGGCAGCTCCTGGGAAATAGGTTCTTGCACACGTGAACAAGCCTCGGCTCGCCAATCTCGTCCTTCGACACGAGGTGGGGTCACCCTGTGCCCTTAAGTAGTAGGGTAACGGAGGTCCTTTTCCTATCCATCCAGCGACGTGGGATACGTTGCATTTTTCTACCCTTGCGTATACCAGACGGCTACAAGAGCACCTAACTTCCCTTATCTAGCCAGTAAGTCCTCCGGCGCGAGGCAGGACATCGTATTCATCCCCATTTAGTGTCGTGGTATAACCAACTACTCGAAACCGTCCTTTTTCTTTACAAACTCATCCTTTACTGTAACCCCATCGCATCGATTGAACGAGAAGGACGTATCCAAGCACTCGAGCAACGAGCGGACCAAGTTTGGGAAGCTCAAAGAGGATTTTACGACGAGTTGGTCTTCACCCGTGACCACGCACACCATAACCGCACCCCGCGCGAAACTATCGAGATCATCGCCGACTACTATTTTGACGTTTTTCATCCAGGCGTCCCAGATCGATACACTAGTTTATACATCCTTCACAATAACCCAGAACCCGAACGTTCAGGAGAACTTCCCCTTTTGTATCCAAATTAAATCATGTCTCAGTGGGGATCCCACTTGTCTTATGTTCCTCCACCTGACCCAAATGTTATGCATCCTTTACAACCCCATTTAACGGGCCTAACGGATTTTGGCCATGGAGCAGGCGATAACACATTTGTACAAAACACACCGGTCGCACCCGCTCCACCTGAGACCGACAACCCTTTGATTTTATTAAACACTTTGATCAACGAATTTCGATCGTGGAGGGACGAAATAAATGGACGTATGAATCAAATCAAAAACCACATGCAGGCGAATTCTTTCAACATGGCCCATTTCAATGGACTACATACAGACCTTCAAACTATTTTCGATCAAATACAGGCGATTCCAGCTGTCCAACGTCCCCAGTTAACAGGCACCAACCGTCAACCGCCTCCGCCACCCGTAGGGGCCCCTGTCACGTCGCAGGCTCCACCTGTTCGCGTGACGCCACCGGTCGCTCCTACTGTTCGAGTAAAACTAGCCAAACCAGATAAATTTGACGGTAAAAAAGACAAATCCACGACTTTCAAAGTGGCTATAACCCAATACCTGCGCGCAATTTACCCAGGAATATTGGACGATGATAAAATCGCTTTCATTATTTCTTATCTAGATGGGAAGGCCTCAGAATGGATCGAGCCCCACATGGAACATGATGTACTGCGCCAAGCCGTTCCCTGGTTGCACAACGTCACCTTATTCTGGGCAGAATTCAAAAAACGCTTTGGGGAAATTGACCGCGCCACCAAAGCTTTAAAAAAATTGAAATCCCTCAAGCAAAAGGCAACGGTCCAAGATTACGTCACCGAATTCCAATCCTTGGCTGCATATGTCAATTACGACGATTTAGCATTGCGTGATATGTTTTATGAAGGTCTAAAAGATGAAATCAAAATGGCGATGCTATCACAACTGTTTGATGTCAAGGACGATGCCACCACTGGACAAATGGTTGTTGATCGCGCCTTACTTATCGATCAACATTTGGAACAATTTTCAGGTCGCTCCATCTTCGAAACAAAAAACACATCTTCGTCTAAGGATCGTAACCCCGGCCCCACCAACCCAAATCGTGAAAAACTAGCCACTGGGGACGCTGTATACATGATTGGTACGGACGGCCGTGCGGTGAAAGGGAGAATTGAATCCATCGGGCGAAATAATAGAGGACAGGTCGTTCCCAACGTAAAATGGGCAGGACAAAATTCGACCGTACAGGTACCATTCCCAGCCCTTAAAAAAGACGATAGACCAACATCTGGCGTTGCTCGCGCCCCACCACCACCCCCGGCACTAGCAAAAGGAAAAGGTCCGGGACCAATGGAATTAGACGGCAAGAAAAGAACCGGAGGGATAACATGCCTACGCTGTCAAGGAAAAGGGCATATGGCCCGAGACTGCCCGTCCAAACCCATCTCTAGGTACGAGGCCAAAATTGAAGAAGTGAAGGAACCGGACTCGGATGATGAGTCGGTAAAAGGCGACGCCTGAACCTGGCTAGGGGGTCAGTTTTGGGCGAAATGTTAAAAAATATGGACAATTTCTCGGCTGCCACACGTGTAGAATCAGATATGGAAATTATGTCGCTGACCAATGAATCTCAATTCCTCTTGTTCTTCCGTGCGCAGCCGTGTGAAAACCCCCTAGAAAAACGTTCGGCAATCCAAGGAAAGCCTTTCCAAGGATGGGCCATGATAGATTCTGGAGCATCTTCCATTTTTATTAGCGAAAAATTAGTTCAAGATTTTCAATTATTTAAAAAGAAGCTGGACAAACCCCGCCGTCTCAAAGTCATTGACAGTAGAGAAATCGACTCTGGACGAGTCGAACACTATTGTAGCATTAATCTCAAAATCTTCGACCACGAAGAAGAGGTGGATGCCTATGTAGTCAACGTCGGTAATCATGACATAGTCTTGGGAATGTCCTGGCTTAAACGCCAAAACCCAGCCATCGACTGGGATAAAAAATCACTTGTCTTTTCTTCACGATATTGCTCCGAAAACTGCCTGAATATCTCACCTATTGTTAAAAGCGGGGAACCAGACCTTGAAATCGCTGCTACTTCGGAACTTCCTGCTAAATATTCTGAATTTGCTAAAATATTTACCGAAGAAGAGATCTCCCCTCTACCCCCACATCGACCCTATGACTGCGAGATAACCCTAAAACCTGACGCAGTACCGCGTCATGGACCCATTTATAGCCTGGGACCCAGGGAGGATGAAGAGTTACGAAAAACAGTCACAAAACAGCTCGAAGCGGGTCTAATACGTCCATCAAAATCCCCTATGGCATCACCAGTAATCTTTGTCAAAAAGAAGAACGGGACCCTACGGATGTGTATAGACTACAGGAAGCTTAACGACATGACCGTAAAAAATGTATACCCTCTTCCTAGAAGTAACGACCTCATAGAGAAACTTAGGGGTGCCAAAATCTTTTCCAAGTTTGATCTCAAGTGGGGGTACAACTTAGTTCGAATCAAGGAAGGTGACGAATGGAAGACCGCTTTTAAAACACGTTACGGTCTCTTCGAATACCTGGTAATGCCTTTTGGACTAACAAACGCCCCAGCTACTTTCCAACACTTCATGAACGACGTTTTTAGAGACATCTTGGATATTTATGTTATTATCTACCTGGACGATATTCTAGTTTTCTCGAAAAACAAGGAGGACCATGAAAGACATGTCAGGGAAGTGCTGTCGCGACTCCGAAAACACAACCTGTACTGCAATTTGGCAAAATGTTTCTTTGGGGTGGAAGAAATTGACTATCTCGGCCTCATTGTATCCCCCGAAGGAATCTGAGTTGACCCGGCTAAAGTCGTCAAAGCCATTGACTGGTCGGTACCTTCCAAGGTTGTCCAAGTGCAGGAATTCGTGGGTTTTTGCAACTTCTACAGAACATTCATCAGGGACTACTCCAATATTGCTGCTCCTCTATTTCAATTAACTAGAAAAAATCACCCTTGGGAGTGGACAGAGGAATGTGCTGCTGCTTTCAAACAACTCAAAGAAGCGCTTCGCTCTGCCCCCGTTCTAATCATCCCGGACATCTCCAAACAGTACTTCCTAGAATGCGACGCATCAGACTTTGCCACTGGAGCTATCCTGTCGCAATTCTCTGAAGATAACCAACTCCATCCCGTCGCTTTCCTGTCCAAGGCAATGACCCCAGCTGAACGTAACTATGACATCTATCATAAGGAACTTTTAGCAATCGTCAAAGCTCTCAAGGAATGGCGACACTTACTTGAAGGAACAGCCCTTCCGGTCCAAATCATTACGGACCACAAAAACCTTGAGCCTTTTAAGGCTACAAAAGATTTGAGAGGCCGCCTAGCTCGTTGGGCAGGTTTCTTATCAGAATTCAATTTTCAACTCAAGTATCGCCCTGGCAAGACTAACGGAAAAGCTGATATCTTGTCAAGGAAAGATGAACACCGGCCTTTAGGGGGGGTGAGAGCCGAGCTCTACTCGATCCGGCTCTATTTATTGCTGCAATTGAGCCTGATGAAGTCCTCGACAATCGTATTCGCGACGCATATCTACAAGACGAGCGACTAAATCACATCATAGAGGCTCTCCAAAAGAACGATAAGGTTAAAAACTGGTCCTGGGACAACGGACTCCTTATGTTCAAAAACAAAATTTATGTACCAAATGACAACTCGATTCGCAAGGACATACTGGCAAGCCGTCACGACAATATAGCTGCAGGACATCCAGGACAATTCAGGACATTAGAGTTGGTTAACCGTAAATATTATTGGAAATCCCTCAAGAAAACGGTGACATCTTACGTATCCAACTGTGAATCCTGTATACGGAATAAACATTCGAACCAACTTCCACCTGGCCTCCTCAACCCGATTGAACTTCCTTCACGCCCATGGGATCACATCAACTATGACCTTATTACAGGGCTCCCGGAGTCTGAAGGGTTTGACGCAATTCTCACAGTTGTTGACCGTATGTCACGTATGGTACATTTCATCCCTACAACCTCTCGGGCTTCTGCGGTTGATGTCGCTAACCTTTTTGTGACATATGTATGGAAGCTGCACGGCCTCCCATCCAAAACTATCTCGGATCGGGGACCCCAATTCAATTCAGCCTTCCTTAAACAGCTATATAAAAGGCTCGACATTAAACCTTCCTTATCCACTGCCTTTCGCCCTCAAACCGATGGCCTAGCGGAACGCCTTAATCAAGTCGTCGAAATATATCTTCGCCACTACGTTGCATACAAACAAGATGACTGGGTCGGAATACTTCCCATGGCAGAGTTTGCTTATAACAACAGTGTCAATGCGTCCACCAACCAGACACCATTCTTCGCTTGCTACGGCTTCCACCCTCGATTTTCAATAGGCCAACAAGCGGACGAGTCGGTACCACATGCTGATGAGAGAGCCAAGCAGCTAAAGTTACGCATGGAAGAACTTCAAGCATCGGTCGCGCTAGCAAACGAAAAGATAAAACACTACTATGATCTTAAACATCGTTTGCCAGAAGACATCAAAGTGGGAGATAAAGTATGGTTAGATGCACGCAATATTAAAACGGAACGACCTGTTGCCAAACTAGCCGCTAAAAAGATTGGGCCATATAAGGTTATCAAGAAGGAAGGGACCCACGCTTTTAGATTGGAGTTACCACATACGCTCAAGGTCCACCCAGTATTCCATACATCCCTTGTATCTCTAAAAAAGGAAGATCCGTTTGGACGCGAACCACCTCAGCCTCCTGCCGAAGTTACTCCTGAGGGAGAAGAGGAATACGAGGTCGAGAAGATTCTAGATTCGCGAAAACGTCGTAACCAAGTACAGTACCTAGTTCACTGGAAGGGTTATGGACCAGAATCCAATACATGGGAACCTTTGGAACATCTGGACACCGCCATGGGAGCTGTACGCAAATTCCATCGGGATAATCCAAGAGCACTCCGCCATCCAGACCTTGAGGAGGGGGTAGTGTCACGAGCCAAAAGGCCTCGTCGACATTAACGCTATTTTCTGACATTTTTTCTATTATATTTTGATGTACTTTACATATCATGTGACTCATGGAACTTTCCAGAACATTTGTCAGACGCTGACGCGTCCTCATTTGATATTGAAAGACCAATTGTAGTTTGTGCATATGTATTCTCGGCTGTGTTATGAATAGTATATAAACAGGGTCAAGTTTGAAGGGTTCCCCTAAGAACTTGACCTCCTGTCGTCTTGATTCTTCATATTTTGATCTTTACTTGAGACTAGTCGTGACACCCTCACGCAAGGGCGTGCTATGAAATAGTGCTACCTGGTGTATGTTGGGACTTACACTAACTAGTGACGCTGCAATGGATGAGCGGGCTAAGGCTTATGTCAGTAAGGTCTTAAGTCGCTTATAGGTGCATGCGCAGATCTACTGGCTATGCTAAAGAGGAGCTCTGAGGCTAATCACACTGTGTGGTAAAATGGATGATAAATGTAAGGGATGATATTGCAAGGCTCTGGCAGGAGCGTATTTATACAGTACAAGGGAGGCAGTGCTTCAAGCAAACAGACCAATCATATCTCAGCATGAGTCATATCTAAGAATAGTATCTAACAACAGGATGACTCGGATGGTTACAAGGCGAGTCATACTTAAAACAACCAATCACAAGTCGGTGTGAGTCATACCCGTAACCCTCGAGTCATACCTGTAACACTCGAGTCATACTTGCAGCTATGGGACCATTGTATCATAGAAACGGTGCGATTGCTAGGTTATTGTGGTACAATGGATACAATGGTGCCACATCACTAATCTGCCCATCCGCTTCTGTCCACATCACTGAGAGTAAACCTATGTTGGCACTTTGATAAGGGCTTAAGCGCCAGGTGCTCGGTGAAGGGTCTAGACAGGGTGCATAAGCGTCACAGTATGCTTGTGTACGGTTTGATGTGGCTCAGAACATGTATGTATTGAGGGAGAGTTCAATGGTGTCTCACCAAGAACTCAACCTCCTCCATCTAATTTGAGTTTCTGTTATATTTTACTCAACGTCTTGAGATTTGTGCCTGACAGAATTGTTATATTTTATTTGATATATTTATCAATAGTTACGTGTCATGTGACTTATGGAACACTCTGGAATCTTTGGAAAACGCTGACGCGTCTCCATTTGATATCAAATGACCAATTGTAGTTTGCATACATGTATTCTCAGCTGTGTTCTGCTTGATATATAAACAGGGTCAAGTTCAAAGAGTCCTACTCAAGAACTTGACCTCTTGTTGTCTTGACCGTCCCATTTCTTATATTTACTTGAGTCCAGTCGTGACAGTATCCAGTTTTCCATACCGCTCTGCTGTATCCCAAACCAGTAGACAATTACCAAAGGGGCCCCACTCCAGTACCCACAGTAGTAACCCCTGAGGGAGAGGAACAATATGAAGTCAAGCGTATCCTGGACTCACGCAAAGTTGGTCAGAGACTTGAATACTATGTCAGCTGGAAAGGCTACAGCGCAGAAGAAAATAGTTGGGAACCTAAAGCCCATCTCAAAAATGCACCGGAAGCATTAGCTGATTTCCACCGGGATCACCCTGATGCACCTGGGCCTTGATAGGGGGGAAGTGTCATGGCCTAGACCATGACCACGATTTTATTAGGATTTTCTACAATTTTATATTTCTCTATTTTTGCTATGATTTGGACAAGTCCTGTTTATTTAGATATATGCGTAGATTAATCATCCTGTCATGCGACCTTGTTGTGGTTGACTCAAGTTGACGCTTTCCAGAATATTCTGTAATGATGTGGCACAACTCACTTCTTATTTGTCCTAGTATTTGATATGTACTGCCTTGGCCGTGAATATATAAGGGAGAGTCTGAGAGCCTTAAGCCTCAGAACTCGACCTCCTGTTCTACCCTCCTTGCCATCTACCTGCTAGGCTCTGCCAGCAGTCCTTAGCCCAGATCTCTTTAGATCAAGTGCGCCCTAACTAGAACCCCTGCATCTTATTGCACCTACCCCCTTCCTTGCTGCATGTCCTACCTTAGACATTGCAGTTCAACCTTTGGCCATCATAGCCTTTAGGTCTGCCATCGCCTCACTAGCATTTGGCCTTAGTCGTGTCGGCGTGGCCTTTACAGTACCCATCTTCTCAAGCGTGTTGACCTCCTCTTCATTGTGGCTTGCCATTTGGCAGCATCTGGGCCCAATAGCGCCTCTGCAACTGTTGGGTTGTTGCCTGGTGCGGAGATACAAGTGGCAAGGGCCCAGTCCATGTATGCGTCTTCAGCTGCTGCCATGCTTGATTCTGGCAGCGTTGGAAAGGAGTCAGAGACGGAGAGAGCGCAGAAGTGCTCCTCCACTTCTCCAATTGAGTTGTATGACGGGGAGTTGTGGTGGATCAGCCATCAGTGTGTTGATGTTGGATGGAATTGTGGGCAGGGAGTCAATTGACAACAGGCTGTATGTGTTGCCTTTGTCACTGTCAATGGACATGAGCTTGTTTTCTGAGTTGCTTGAGGAATTGGAGAGTTCTAAGGCAAAGTTAGCAGTGTCTTTCTGAGCCATAGAGTCAGACTGACTCTGTGCGAGTGCAACATCCAAAAAATACGGACCTTAAAACAGGCCTCCTTTTGGCTCCTGTGTCTCATTATTATGATTGTAATGCCAATAAAAGATGAACATTTTACTTAGATATAAGGAGTTGGCTTATATTTCCATTTTAGGAAAGCTAATGCAAAGAAGAACTTTCAACAATACTCATCCCACTTTGGCCAATACAAAGTTCTCTAGACTCACCTACTTATCTTACAGTTTGTGGCGGATGAAACATCCATTTTATTTTACCTTGGACAAAACAGCCTGATTATATGCACTATCCAACTATGATTCTTGGCTGATTCATACAAAAAACGGCCCATTTTAAGATCCAAAAAATTTGGATGTTGGTCCTGTGTAGAGTGACTGGCCATCGCAGAGTCTTTGATGATAACTTGGACTCCTCCATGTTCTTTATCCATAGATATCGTGGGTTGGTTTGGGTTTCCGCAACAGGTGCAGATACCGGAGAGGTTGTAGGGTACAGTAGCATTGATTTGACAAATAGAATTAAGCGTGTGAGGCTTAGGAGACATATGAAGCTTAGAGCAATTAAAAGATTTAGATCCAACAGCTTTAGAGTGAGTTTGTTGAGTGGGTAGAGTAGTTGGTTTGGATGCTGTTGGGTCGAGTGTATGCTCTGTTTTTATAGCTTTCATTTCCCCCTTTCCCTTTGAGTCAGAGGATTTTTTGTTGCTGACTGATTCTCCCCTATTCCAGCTCCTTCTGGCTTTTGTTCCGCAGAGCTGTCGGTATGAGTCATCTCCCCCTCAGCGGGCAGAACAACTGTCTCAGCCCAATCTAGTTCATTAGATTCACTGGTTGGGTTTGCATATATCTTAGGAAAAGTTATGTTTCTCGAATGTAATATACGATTTGCTCCGGTCTTATAATATTGCCAACTCTTTCCTGGCATGTCAGAAATACCCGTAAATATAGCTTGAAATGTTTTTGGGTCTAATTTTGATATGGCATCCCCTTGGTTGAGGACATAACATGTTGCTCCCCAAGATTGCAAGATGCTTACATTGGGTTTCTTTCCCCAGAAAGCCTCAAATGGAGTTTGCCAGAACTTTCTATTGACTTGTGTTGGTACCCTGTTCTTGAGATCACAGGCATATGCAATTGCTTCGCTCCACAGGAACTTAGGGGCTCCTGACTCGAGCAGCATTGCTCGGGCTTTCTTGGTGAGTGTCCTATTCAGACGTTCTGCAATGCCGTTCTGTTGTGCAGAATATGGGGCTGTAGTTTCTAGAATAGTCCCATTCTGCTCTGCATGTGCTGTCCATTCCTTATTTACAAATTCACCACCATTATCGAAGTGTACACACTTAATTTTCTTGTTCTTTTGTGTGTTTAACATTACTTCAGATATCTTGTAGTGTTCAGGGTTTTGTCTTTATGTTTAAGGAATCCTAGTTGCGTAAATCTAGTGGCTACATCTGTAAATAATACATAATATTTAAATTGTCCAATGAAGGCTTTACGAGCCGGCCCCCATACATCTGTAACTACTAGTTCGCCTATTTCCGATGCTTGAGTGTGTGAATCCTTCGGGAATGGGTGTATATGCGCTTTAGACTGCATACATGCATCACACTCAAAGTCCAGGCCTTGATTGTCTTCGATTACCTCCATTCCTTTGACTGCATTAGTATCTTTCAGTTGTTTCAGCGCCTTAGCGTTGATATAACCAAGTACCTTATGCCATTCTAGCCAGGTGCGCCCCGATCGCTTGGTGAGTACTATCTCATCATTGGTTTTGGGTTTGCTTATTGTTTCTACATTTAGCTGCCAAAGGCTGCTGTGTGTATGGTCGTTGAGCTTCGTTCTGACCATTATTGTGCGATTGTTTGGGTCTTTGATTAAGATCTGATCATTCTCCAGCAATATTTGCATTCCTTTCTCAGTAATCAGCGATAGGCTGATAAGGTTTATTGGGGTTGCCGGTACATGTGCTACATTCGTAAGTACAATTAGTGTGTCATCAGACAAATCAGGATTTCTTTGGCATTGAAGCTTAACTGTGCCTTGGCCTACTATCGGCTCTTCACCGCATACACCTGATATATAACCTGATGATTCTCTATATGTAGCAAATGCACTACGGTCTCACACAATGTGAGTCGTTGTGCCACTACCTGCAATCCAAATTTCTGATTCCAGATCAGTTGTGTTGGATTGTTTGTCCCAAGCCGTGAATGCATAGTCGGCCTGATTGTTATTGTTTGCTATTGCCATGTTAGCTTGGCCATTCTTGGGTCAGAATTTTCCATTCGGCTGTGGTCTCCTATTCTGGAAATTCCTGTTTGGTCCATTTTGGCAACCATGCTTGTATGCACCTCCACCCAGGCTTCGGCATTTGGCCGCCCAGTACCCAAGCTTTCCACAGTTGTTGCACTTTGACTTGCTCTTATTGGCGGGCTTGGAGTTCACTTGAGTACGTACAAATCTGGATTGACTTGGTTTGTTGGTGCTAAAGAAGCTTTTGCCTTTGGTATTCCATGTGTTCCTTTGGTGCGCCTCTGCTAATATGCAAGAGCGTATATCACTAACTTTATTTGCTAGCTCATTTCGATTGTTCACGTCAAATTTAATGTCTATCAATTGGGTAAATGTATCCCAGGAGTCGGGTAGACTTGCCACCAGCGTCGTTATTCAATTGACTTTGGTACACTAACCTGGTGCAATGTTGTTTATCTGTTGGAACCATCTGCGCATGTGCTGTATGTGTTCTTCAATTAAGGAAGCTGCGCCAGATTCCGGCACGCCAGATTTGCCAGATTCCAGCGCTTAAATTCCGGCGCTTAAATTCCGGCAAATTCCGGCAACGCAGGTGCAGGTGCAGGTGCAGGATTGGGCTCAAACCTAGAGATGTCGCGCAAGAATTTTGCCGGATTCCGGCACCTGCACCTGGATTCCGAGGTTTTGGGCCGCTACCGGCGCTCGCGCCCGCACCTGCAGCGGGAATGCCGGAATACCGGCGGAATCCTGCATATTCCGTGATTCTCGCAGCGGCGGGATTTCCCTATGTGAGTCCGTCGCACCCACTGTAGTAATAAATATCACAATTCAAAGAAAAATTCTAGCTCTCGAACAGTATCTTCCAAGCCCAGAACGGATGGGTTTTGGGCATGATACGACCGAATCGACAAAATGCCTAAGTCCCCAAAGGGGGGAGCAAATTCTCAGGTCACCACATTCGGATGTTCAGGAGCTCAGAAAATGCAGATAATTCGTGGCTACACGATGATTTGCTTCGGCCCACTCAGAAAAATCTGGTTCGTCAGATCGGACCTATTCTTTAGCTGTAGAAAATCCCCTGAAATGTGCATATCCACATTCAGACATATAGAGCAGGAATTGAATCATTCTGATGCTGCGAATCGATTCAGGCGCACTGAGAACCCCCAGATGTCACAACCCACTACTTGCTTGCTTATGGATGCATAGTGGATGTGTAGGGACAGGCTGGTGAAACCAGCCTGCCCCCCTATGATGTGGGGAGATTGTCAAGATGAAGCAATCTGGGGACTCCAGAGTTGCTTCATGACTCTGTATTTATACTCTAAGTACATGGTCTGTGCATACATATATAAATAGACACTACATCTTGTTGTGGGTCAAGTGAGATAGATCTGCACTTGATAGCTAAAGATAGTATCAGAAGCCATCTGATAAGCTAAATATAGCCCTGATCAGTCAGCAGATGATTGGCAGTTGCCAATCATGGAAGCCACATGACTAATCCACAGTCTGTGGCTGACTGATCACATCAGTCAGCCCATTACTCATCACAATTACACAGATTACTAAGATATTTGGTCATAGCCACAAGTTCCTGTAATGAGCCAGATTTGGCTCATGACACCAGAAAGTGACCCATATATTCTACAGATACTCTGTATGTACATGAACTGGACCTGAGGCTGCTGTAGCTGCAGTTAGGTCACATTCTCCCCGGTTTTGAGCACCCGAGCTCCATGCATGTATGAGCACTTCAAGATGATTCTACATATATAATATAGGGTAGTGCTGTGCTCTGAATCGATCTAGCACATCCAAAAAAGCCAGAAACCTCTCTGTCGCTCTGTCAAGGGGTTTCAGACCATTTTGATGCATCAGGGGTAGGTTTCCCCTCATATATCATCTCAAAATCACCCGATCGTTCTGAGATTTTGTACATAGGCTATGTGAGCGACTGCGAATCGATTACGCCCAGGGGAGCGGACATTCCACGGTCGGAATCGCTAGTGTATTTTGCCTGTCAGGGGTAAATCCCCCTGTATATCGGCTATAGCCTCTCTTCCCGAGGGACTGAGGACAGGAGAGTAGTATATTCGAGCTCAGCGCACCGACGCGCATCGAACGGTATATATATGTGCTAGTTAGGGTAAATTTGAGCTTTCCTCAGTGCTCTACGCTTTCAGGGGACTATTTCTGTCAGGTATTGCCCTTCGATTCCCATGAAGATTATTTATTATCACTATGATTTTTATATGGTTAGAAAGCTTGTATTTTATCTATTTAATGACGTATTTTACATGTAATTGTGGTGGGTTTTGTGTCACCCCATTTTCTCTTGCGCAGTCCTTTGCTGCGCTTTCGCCCCCCTTCAGCGTGCGGGAATGCGCCGGTACGGCGGCGCTTATTTGCGAGAATCCGGCGGATTCTCGCCCGGAATCCGAGTGAGTTTGGCTGATACCGGCGCCGGCGCCGGCGCTCGCACGCCGGAATATGCGGGAATATGACCGGCGGAATGCCGGAATTCTGGCGTTAGGATTCTCGCGCGACATCCTTAGTCCATAGCTATTAAATACTGTTGTCTTTAACACAGGCTCTCGTAATTCCCGACCGATTTCCGACTGTTGCTGCAGCCACATCATAGGACGCAGGAGTGCACGCGGTTGCATATATCCACATGTATGCATATTATTTATACGAGCTGGACAGAAGTACATTCTAGAAGCCACTATGCATCTACTGTGCCATAGCTTGCTCCTCTATCTGCCGCCGCTGAACCGTAAGGCCATACCCCTTGTTAGCAAGCAGGTCACGTAGAATTCTCCCGGCTTCGGTGATGTCGTCGGTAGCGTTGCTTTGAGCAGTTTCTATATCAATCTTTGGGCCACATACCCGCCACGATTGAAGCCCCAATTTTGAATCTTTAAAGCACTTGGCAAATTCCGCGAGGTCAGCTCGTAGCACGGAAACATCGCCCTGACTTCGTATCTTATAGAACTCTCCTCCTAGACAAAAAATCAACTATAAGTTCACATTGCTTAGATGTGATATGTCATGAGCCGCGCACATGACCTCTATCTTTTCTTGTGGCTTACACGCTGTATAAGCCACTCACTTCTTTTCTTCCCCTTAGTAAGGCTGATTGGCGTATTAACTAAGCCTCCACATGGACGCTTACTGATCAAAGCTATCTTTAGCACGCACCACATGGATGCTTACTGATCAAGGCTATTCGTAGCACGCATACAGTCTTCTTGGACTATTCTTAGCTACGCTCTACTTTTAGACACACACTCTTTTAGAAACACGTACTATCTTTAGCTCATGTATTATTGGAACTGTACGCACAGACCATGTACCCATGAGTATAAATACTCGGTGTGCAAGCTGCTCCAAGACCAGCTTGCTCTACCTCGTCGATCTCCCCTCAAGGGTGATAACTACTAAGAGATACATATCAAACTTATACGCTTAAGACTCAACTATCGGTACTAGGTCCTATTAACTTAGGTACTTGGTAATATACTGCAAGCCACGAGTCAATCACAGTCTCTCCAGGAGACGGGTGCCTTCGACGTCCTACTCGCTAGACGAGCAGAGGACTATACTCCTAAGACTAAGAGGCTCGATACCCTACACAGGGCTGTCATCGACGCTTCCATACTCGACTACATCTACGAACAGCCACAGGAGGCTGCCACGCATCAGGCTAGGATCCGACACCGACGCCGTCGCATCCAGAACAGAAAGTAAACACCCTTGGAAACGAGGGTTGTGACATTGTAGAGCAAGCTTCACACTGATCCGTGGCTATGTCTCAATGATCTTCATCAAGAGTAACCAGGAGCCAGTCGGCTCAAGGAGAACCACTAGTGCCACCGGTAGATAACCCTGACCGGCCGTCGGTAGCTAGATCAGACAACGCAACATCCCTATCTGCTTTAAGGGAACAAGTATTACAGATGACAACGGAAGCAACCGATGCTATCCACGCACGGGTCAGCATACCAGGATCATACGCGGATCCTGACGAAACCATCCAAGCTGAACCTACCATTATTGTGGGTGAAGGAAATCCAAACGAGTCAACTGCAACAGCAGCCGATATCATTGGTGGAAGATCTATACCACGAACCACTGTGGAATCAGTATCAGACCCCGATGAATCCAGACTCTCCGAGGATATAGGACGAACCCCAGATACAACTGAACCCGTAGCAACACAAGTAGAAACAGCACAAACAACAGGACCGGAACACTTTTGGAATGCGAGGGCTAGCATATCCCCAGGAGGAATAATCTCCGTAAGAAGAAGAGTACCAGTCGATCCCACAGCAGGGATAGAAGACCAGATCGACCCAGTACCACCATACGCACCAAATCCCTTGGAATTACCCACTGGGAGATATGGTCCCACGAACATCCCAAGAGAAGAAAGACACCTATACTCGGCATAAGGAAGCTGCCCCAGATTCCGGCGTGCCAGATATGCCAAAATCTGGCGCAAAAATCCGTAAAATTCCGGCAATGCAGGTGCCAGTGCCAGTGCCAGTTTCAGCTTGAACTTGCCAGAATCTGGCAAGGATTCTGGCAGATCTGGCATACCTGCATTCTGGCAAAATCTGGCAATCCTGCAAACCTGGAGTTCAGCACAGGCTATGTGAGTAGGTACTCAGGCTACACCATTAAATGCGCAAAATTCTGAAGGGTCTGGATGTATACTTGCAGTGATAATTGGCTCAAGACTCATGGAGATCGACTGGGATTACTGTGCAAACAATAATGCTGAGAATGCGCAGACTCTCTGTCACACTAAATGTGCCACTGAACGTGAGGATATATATATCAATCGATGCCCGATGTCCATGCGAGTCGAATGAGCATACTCACATGCTCAGGAGAGCCCTCTACATAGAGCTAAAAGCGATTATAGGGGCAAAAACCCCTGATCAGCGCCACAGACACTAGTGAAACCAGCCGTGCAAGCATCGCTCCCCTGTGTGAATATGGTGCAATACACCTATAAGATGCAACAGCCAAAGTTTCAGCTCGATTGGAGGGGATTCAAGGGATGAAATGGCCCCAAAACACCTCTGAAACAGGAAACCCCCCTTGGACATCATTGTACATGCTTTCCCATGCAGATTCAGGTGATTCTGAGAACACTAGCATGTTCAGGGAGGTCAATTGCCCCTCTCCTAATGTCTGTGGCTGCCTGAAACAGTGGGAGATCATTCATTCATTTTCACTCAGTCAAGTCAGCATGTTCCAGTACAACCACCAAGGGGTGAGGCTGGTTCACAGTGATGTAAGACAACTGCCAGGAAGTGACATATGCTAGTAGGGGTTTCTGGACCTCAGGAAAACAGTGGGCTCACTCAAATAAGCTGAATCTCCTGCTTAAGGCAAGTTTGAGCATCTGCTCACTTTTGGGAGTATTTTCTGGGGACTAATCAGCTGCAATATCAGCCAGTTCAGAACGTTGAGAGTATTGAGTGGTACTATTGAGAAGCCAGGAATGTTGCGCATTTAACAAGCTACTTATGAAAAGGTTGTGGCAGGTTTTATGTGCTATTGGTTGATGACCCATTATCTTGATAACAATGAATCCGTTGCAAAATGGCGAATACGTTAGTATGACATATGTGTGGTATATGGTTAAGAAGCGCTGATTTTTGCGCATTTAATGAGCTGTCAATCAGTTGGCTAAGTGTAGTTTTGAGGTCACTCATTGCCGGAATTCTGGCATTCCTGCAACATCCTGCACAGTGCCAGATTTGCCAGATTTCCGCCGGAATTCCGGCATTCCGGCAGCAGGTGCCAGTGCCAGTGCCAGATATGCAAAAAAGCGCCAGATTCCGGCTGCAGGTGCCAGAATCTGGCAAAATTCTGGCACATCTTCCTTAACTCGGCACATCCCCTGACAGGGGTAAGAACCCGATCGCAGGCATCAAATGCCATAGTGTCACAACCCTCGTTTTTAAGGGTGTTTACTTTCTGTTCTGGATACGGCGGCGTCGGCGTCGGATCCTAGCCTGATGCGTGGCAGCCTCCTGTGGCTGTTCGTAGATGTAGTCGAGTGTGGAAGCGTCGATGACAGCCCTGTGTAGGGTATCGAGCCTCTTAGTCTTAGGAGTATAGTCCTCTGCTCGCCTAGCGAGTAGGACGTCGAAGGCACCCGTCTCTTGGAGAGACTGTGATTGACTCGTGGCTTGCAGTGTATTACTAAGTACCTAAGTTAATAGGACCTAGTATCGATGGTTGAGTCTTAAGTATGTAAGTCTTATATGTATCTCTTAGTAGTTATCACCCTTGAGGGGAGATCGACGAGGTAGAGCAAGCTGGTCTTAGAGCAGCTTGCACACCGAGTATTTATACTCATGGGTACATGGTCTGTGCGTACAGTTCCAAGAATACATGAGCTAAAGATAGTACGTGTTTCTAAAAGAAGGTGAGTTAAAAAATAGGGCATAGCTAAGAATAGTCTAAGAAGACTATATGCGTGCTAAAGATAGCTTTGATCAGTAAGCATCCATGTGGAGGCTTAGTGATACGCCAATCAGTCTTACTAAGTGGAAGAAAAGAAGTAGGTGGCTTATAAAGCCTATAAGCCACGAGAAAAAGATGAGGGTCATGTGCGCGGCTCATGACATTACCCCCCTCTTAAGGCGGGTCTTAGGGGACATGAGACACGCAGAGAGAGACAAGAGTTCGTGGGGCTCAATTGAAAAGGGTAAAAAAAAGGTACAAGAAATTTTTAAGTCCGTATACACAAGATGTCCATTAGAAGGTAGCGGGCGGGAGATGAGACTTGATGTTATGGCTCCCATTAGGGGCTTCTGCTCCCCAGGCTTCTTCCTTTAGCCTTACCCATTCCTCATCCTCGTCTAGAGGTTCGAGTAGGAGGTCGGCCATGTCGACCGAGAGGTCTTCGTTGCCCTTGTCCCAGGCTCTCTGGTCCAGCCAGTCTAGTAGTTCCCTTTTTGACCACCTTTCCTTCTCCGCTAGCTCGACTACTTCCCCAAAGGATATTTCCTTTAGGACTTCTTGATAGCTCTTTGAGATGTCAGGTGCCTGGCACCATTCTTCGACTACCTTTGCTACGATGGCCATCTTCTGACCCTTATCGCCCAGCGACCTCATCCATTCCACCTTCATTTCTTCTATATCACTCAGACGGAACCACCATTCCGTTGAGTTCTCCACCCATTTAGGCACAGCCTCCCTTTTTCCTTGACTTTCCCATTCTTCCAGTCGCTTGATGAGATGGGGGGTGCTGAATTGATTTATCGATTTTTTGATCAGCCTGTCGTTTTGTTTTTTGGTTCGGGTATAATCTTCGTACCAGCTCATTTTCTTGACTTTTTGCACCTCCCTCACCAGGTGCTCGACTTCGTTCCCCATCCATTCTTCGATTACAAAAAGTTTGGTGGCCTGCATGGCCTTGTCTGAGTCTGGCCGGGGTCCTTTCCCGACCCAGAATAGGTTGCCCCGTTTGGGGCATTGGAGGGTGTGGTCGGCGAGCCACCTACAGTTCCATCGTTCGCCCATTGGGATGTAGTCGAGGGTGAGGGACGGGTCGAGGGATTTTGCAAAGTCTGAGCTTCTAATGAAGCTATCGCATCGCCGTATGGCGTCCTGGTAGCTATATAATCTATCCCCGCCGTGGCCCCATGTAAGTTTGTGTGATACACGCTGTTTTCCCCATACTGACTTGGGGGTGTTGTCGACCGTGACCCGGGCGTCTCGGGGATCATATCGGACGCTGGTGGCCTTGGCAGACTTGTTGGTACGGGTAGGGGCCATGGTAGAAGGGGAGGTGTAAAAGAGTTTGTTGTTTTTTGGAGTGGTTTGGAAATGAAGCTAGAGCTGCTGGTGGTGAAGTTTGAGGCTTTCCCCCCCACTCTTTTATACCTTTTTTTGTTTGGTTTGTAGTTCTTTAGTAGGGGAGCTTTGGGGTGTCGTTTGAGTAGATCTTCCATGATTTGGGGTAGCTCGGCTATTTTCTCAGCCCTTTCCATGGTGTCTTCTATCGGATCATACCCCTTCCACCTAATTTGGTAGTATAGGCCGTTTTTCTGTTGTTCCCATGCGACCACATGGTCCACTTCATATTCTTCTTCCCCTTCTTCTGTCACAATTGGGGGTGGTCTTGCTTGGCGTCTGTGAAAGTCCTTGTCTTCTGTGAAGGGTGCAAGAAGATTGATGTGGAATACGTTGTGTGTCCGCATGGTTTTTGGAAGTTCTAGACGGTAGACGTGTGAAGAGATTTTTTCTGATATGACAAAGGGCCCTAATTTCTTGTTGTCTAGCTTCTTTGACGGCCGCCTTGTGGTGATGTTCTGGCCTACTAGCCATACCTTGTCCCCTTCTTTGTATTCATGTTTTGGGGTGTCTTCCTTTGATCTATGGAATTCCATGGAGGCTATCACCTCATCCCATATTTCTTGCATAGAATCAGCCATATCGGCGGCGTTGGGCGCGTTGACTTCTAGATCTACAAGATCCCATCTGGGGTGTAGTCCATAGATTGTCTCGAAGGCTGTCTTCCCTGTGGCAGAATTGACTTGATTGTTATGGCAGAATTCTGCTATTGGTAGCCATCTGACCCAGTCATCTTGTTTGTAATTGCAGAAGCTTCTCAAGAAGCCTTCTAGCCATTGGTTGGTTCTTTCTGTTATCCCGTCAGTTTCTGGGTGGAAGGCTGTGGAAAATTTGGGGTTGATACCCAGTTTGGCATAGAGGGCTTTCAGGAATTGGCTATTGAAGGTCGGCCCTCTGTCTGACACAGTTGTCTTGGGTAATCCATGTAATTTCCAGACTTCCTTGATGAAGAGGTCGGCTACTCCCTCTGCATTAGTACTCTCAAGGCAAGGGATGAAATGTGCTTGCCGAGAGAAGCGATCGATTACTACCAGTATACTATCCATGCCCTGTGATTCAGGGAGCTCGACAATGAAATCATATGCGATGTCTTCCCAAGGTTTTTGGGGTATTGGTAAAGGTTTCTGGGGTGCGTATCGTTTGTGACCTTTACTCCTTTGGCAGATTTCACATGTTTCGACAAATCGGTTGACTTGTTGTTTCATAGCCGGCCAGTAGTATCTTCTGGATATGAATTCCAGAGTTCTGGCTTGTCCCTGATGGCCCGCTATTGGGTTGTCATGGTGCATCTCTAGAATGGCTAGTCGTATCTCTTTGTTTTCAGGGATTACTATTTGTCCCTCATACCATAAGAGGTCTTCCTTCCATTCATATTTGTCATATTGTTTCCTAATAGAAGGTGGAAGGTCTTCCTTTTTCTTTGTACTCTCGATAAGGGTTGTTAAGGATTCATCATCGCTGAGGCTTTCCCTAATCATAGAAATGATGTCAATTTCTATATTTGCTTTGAAGCCCTTGAAGCATTCGGCATTGATCATGATTTGCTGGGGATTTGGGATATCCTCATGGTCATGTCTTCTTGACAGGGCGTCTGGTTTATTAGACATTTTACCAGGCCTGTAGTGGATTTCAAAGTTGAAAGAAGCGAGTTCCATATGCCATCTGGCATGCCTTCTGTTGAAGGTTTCTGCATTCTTCCATCTTTCTAGATTTCGGTGGTCGGTGAAGACAGTTACCGGTAATATAGTCCCTTCAAGGTATATGCGCCAATGTTTTAATGATTCCACAATGGCAAGTAATTCCTTGTTGGCGGTATCATAGTTTCTTTGTGCATCGTTGTAGCTTTTTGATAAGTATGCTACTGGGTGGAGGTATCCATCTTCACCTCGTTGGCTAAGTATAGCTCCTATGGCTATTCCTGATGCATCGGTTTCCAAAATAAAGGGTTTATCGGGATCGGGATGTATTAATACTGGATCTTGGCTGACACGTTTCTTGATTTCCTCAAAGGCTTGTTGGCATTCTTGGGTCCATTCAAATTTGGTATCCTTTTTTGTTAAGTCATGTAGTGGTCTAGCAATCTTGCTAAATTCGGCTATAAACCTTCTGTAGAAGTTTACAAAGCCAAGGAAGGCTTGGACGTCCTTTATTTTCCTAGGTGCGCCCCATTCCATGATTGCCTTGATTTTCTCTTCTTCCATGGAAATTCCTTCAGGGGTAATTACCAACCCAAGGAAAATGACCTTCTTGACAAAGAATTCGCATTTGGATAATTTGGCGTAGAGATTGTTTTCTCTTAGGATTTTGAGTACTTCTTTGACGTGTTCTGCATGGTCTTCCTCCTTTTCTGAAAAGATAAGGATGTCATCCATGTAGACTACCACTGTGACACCTAGAAGGTGTCTGAAGATGTCGTTCATCATTCTTTGGAGGACGGCGGGAGCGTTCTTGAGTCCAAAGGGCATGACTAAGTATTCGTATATTCCATAAGCTGTCCTGAAAGCAGTTTTCCATTCATCGCCTTCCTTGATACGGATGTTATTGAATCCCCATCTAAGGTCTAATTTTGAATAGATCTTCGCATTCTTGACCTGGTCGACAAGTTCCACCTGGAGAGGCATAGGAAATTGATCTGGTATAGTGATATTGTTGATTTTTCGGTAATCTGTTACTAGCCGTAGAGATCCATCCTTCTTTTTGACAAAGAAGCAAGGTGAGGCTATAGGAGATTTACTGGGCCGGATTTTTCCGTCGGCCAATTCTTGATCAATGAATTCCTTTATTGTTCTGCTCTCAATTGGCGAGAGGGGATATACTTTTGCTGGTTTTGGGAGATCTGATCCTTCCGCAAAGTCTATGTTACAGTCGAAGGATCGATGTTCCGGGAGCTTCTTGAAGAGTTCTTCGCTAAAGACATCAATGAATTCCATGAATTCTTCTGGTATAGTAGGTAGATCCTTTCCGGCTTTGGCAGTGATGGGCCTTCCTTTCCATGAAATTTCTAGGGTCTTCCAGTTTATGTCTGGGTCGGCTTCTTGTAGCCAATCCAGCCCTAGGATCATATTGGTGTCTCCTAGATCCATCACAAAGAAGGTTATGTCGAAGGTCCATCCTTCGATTTCCACTTCTAGGGTTGCTTTATTCTTTATTTTGTTTGGTAGTTCTTTACCGTCTATAGCGATTACCGTTCGTGGGTTGACTAGGGGTATTAGGGGAATCTTGTTGTTTTGTGCAAAGTTGATGTCTAGGAAGTTTTTTGAAGATCCAGAGTCGACTAGAGTGGGGATAGGGTCCATGATTCCCTTGACCATTGTAAAGATAGATGCAGTTTGTTCGGATTTCTTTAGGTATAATACACGCTTCTTTCTTTTCTGATTCTTGGTCAAGGGTTTCTGGGCAGGTACTGACATGGACTCAGCCTGCTGTTCTAGTTTTCCGACTCTGAGTCAGAGGATTTCTCTTCTTCTTTTACTTCTTCAATCTTTGCTTCCTTCCCTTTGACAGTTTGAGTTTCTTGTTGCCATTCTTTGAATTTGCAGTCTCTCATGCGATGTCCCATTCTTCCACATTTGATGCATCTTCCTTCTTCTCTTCTCTTTTGGATGACTTCAGGCGGCACAATTCCTGCTTTGGCTTTGGTCGTTCTTGGTTGGAATTTCCTGTCTTGATTTCCTGAGGAGCCGTTATCTCTTAGACTTCTTCCAGTAAATAGAAGGTCGTCTATCCTGATAGAGACTTCCATCCATTTTTCTAGAGAGAATGTAGATGTATCCTGGGTAATGGTTGCCTTTAGAAGTTCCTGTTGGACGTTGTTTTTAAGGCCTTTCTTGAAGACATCTATAAAGGCATGTTCGTCCCAGTCTAATTCCTGCATGAGGGTGCGGAAGGCGGTGACGTAGTGTTGTGCTGATCCCGTTTGTTGGAGTTTATGAATGTTTTGGATTGCTCTTTCCTTTTTCATAGGATCTGAAAAGGCAAGAAGGAAAGCGTTCTTCAGGGCATTCCAGTTTGCGAGATATTCATGTGACTCTTCGTCGAGGATTTTCCTGAGTAGGGGTTTGGCCCATTTGGCTGCTTCTCCTTCTCCCATGTTGGTAAGGAAAGTAGCCATCTTCCTATTGTTGTCAAAGGCCGTGCCATAATCATTGAAGTAGATTTCCATTTTCATAAGGAAGATTTCCGCTTCTTGTCCTCTTTTTCCATTAAATGCTTCGGGTTTCTTGGCTCTGGCTCCTTTTGGAATTTCGTCTTTGGTGCTTCCGTCCTTTCTAGGAGGTTTTGGGGTTCTAGGAGGGGGTGTATTTCCCCTTGATGGAGGTCCTGATGGGGGTCCTGGGGGGTTATCCCCTGGGAATAGTCCTTGAGGCCTTTTTGGGGCTTGTGCTCGAGAAGACTCGGCCTCTGGTTCCCATTGGTGGTCTTGGTCCATAATATCAATGTTTGAGACCCTTTCCTCTACTACTTGTAGTGTCTCTTGAAGGGTTTCTGTGTCGGCTTTAAGTCTCTTGATGGCTTCCTCTTGTTTATTCAGGGCGGCCGATACTTGTTTACCCATAGCTCCCATGGCCACGACTATGGTGTCCATTTGTTGACAGAGTTTGTCGATAGCGTTTTGAGTTTTTATTTGTTCATTGACTCCCAATTGGGAGCTGTTTGCAGCTGTCCATGCGTTCTGGGCTGCACTTTCTACTTGCTGCCTAATGTTGCCGGTGGATACTTCTAGTTTGGAGATGGAATTAGTCATTTGTTGTAGAGTGGTATTGAGCGTTTGTACACCCATATCTTGTCGGTTCTCTTGCACCTGTATTTGAGCTGTGATCCCTTCAAGAAGTTGATCCTTGATATCGTCTAGTACCCTGAAGAAGAATCCTAATGTGGGATCCCTTGCCGCTGCTCTTCGGATGTCTTCTATGGGTCCGTTCAGCAGTCTTTCGTATTCGTCCCCTTCTGGTGGTACTTCTTCAGGTGCTGGTGATGACGAATGGGGTCTAGGTGGTGTAGGGTTTGCTGGCCTTTCCTCAATTCTGATCTGGGGAGGAGCTTCTATTTGTTCCGTTACTTGTATGGGTCTTTGTGGTATGGGTGCTTCTATGGCATTTGATGCCTGCGATCGGGTTCTTACTCCTGTCAGGGGATGTGCCGAGTATAGGTGTCTTTCTTCTCTTGGGATGTTCGTGGGACCATATCTCCCAGTGGGTAATTCCAAGGGATTTGGTGCGTATGGTGGTACTGGGTCGATCTGGTCTTCTATCCCTGCTGTGGGATCGACTGGTATTCTTCTTCTTACGGAGATTATTCCTCCTGGGGATATGCTAGCCCTCGCATTCCAAAAGTGTTCCGGTCCTGTTGTTTGTGCTGTTTCTACTTGTGTTGCTACGGGTTCAGTTGTTTCTGGGGTTCGTCCTATATCCTCGGAGAGTCTGGATTCATCGGGGTCTGATACTGATTCCACAGTGGTTCGTGGTATAGATCTTCCACCAATGATATCGGCTGCTGTTGCAGTTGACTCGTTTGGATTTCCTTCACCCACAATAATGGTAGGTTCAGCTTGGATGGTTTCGTCAGGATCCGCGTATGATCCTGGTATGCTGACCCGTGCGTGGATAGCATCGGTTGCTTCCGTTGTCATCTGTAATACTTGTTCCCTTAAAGCAGATAGGGATGTTGCGTTGTCTGATCTAGCTACCGACGGCCGGTCAGGGTTATCTACCGGTGGCACTAGTGGTTCTCCTTGAGCCGACTGGCTCCTGGTTACTCTTGATGAAGATCGTTGAGACATAGCCACGGATCAGTGTGAAGCTTGCTCTACAATGTCACAACCCTCGTTTTTAAGGGTGTTTACTTTCTGTTCTGGATACGGCGGCGTCGGCGTCGGATCCTAGCCTGATGCGTGGCAGCCTCCTGTGGCTGTTCGTAGATGTAGTCGAGTGTGGAAGCGTCGATGACAGCCCTGTGTAGGGTATCGAGCCTCTTAGTCTTAGGAGTATAGTCCTCTGCTCGCCTAGCGAGTAGGACGTCGAAGGCACCCGTCTCTTGGAGAGACTGTGATTGACTCGTGGCTTGCAGTGTATTACTAAGTACCTAAGTTAATAGGACCTAGTATCGATGGTTGAGTCTTAAGTATGTAAGTCTTATATGTATCTCTTAGTAGTTATCACCCTTGAGGGGAGATCGACGAGGTAGAGCAAGCTGGTCTTAGAGCAGCTTGCACACCGAGTATTTATACTCATGGGTACATGGTCTGTGCGTACAGTTCCAAGAATACATGAGCTAAAGATAGTACGTGTTTCTAAAAGAAGGTGAGTTAAAAAATAGGGCATAGCTAAGAATAGTCTAAGAAGACTATATGCGTGCTAAAGATAGCTTTGATCAGTAAGCATCCATGTGGAGGCTTAGTGATACGCCAATCAGTCTTACTAAGTGGAAGAAAAGAAGTAGGTGGCTTATAAAGCCTATAAGCCACGAGAAAAAGATGAGGGTCATGTGCGCGGCTCATGACACATAGAAGCACCCATACCACAAAGACCCATACAAGTAACGGAACAAATAGAAGCTCCTCCCCAGATCAGAATTGAGGAAAGACCAGCAAACCCTACACCACCTAGACCCCACTCGTCATCACCAGCACCTGAAGAAGTACCACCAGAAGGGGACGAATACGAAAGACTGCTGAACGGACCCATAGAAGACATCCGAAGAGCAGCGGCAAGGGATCCCACATTAGGATTCTTCTTCAGGGTGCTAGACGATATCAAGGATCAACTTCTTGAAGGGATCACAGCTCAAATACAGGTGCAAGAGAACAGACAAGATACGGGGGTACAAACGCTCAATACCACTCTACAACAAATGACTAATTCCATCTCCAAACTGGAAGCATCCACCGGCAACATTAGGCAGCAAGTAGAAAGTGCAGCCCAGAACGCATGGACAGCTGCAAACAGCTCCCAATTGGGAGTCAATGAACAAATAAAAACTCAGAACGCTATCGACAAACTCAGTCAACAAATGGACACCATAGTCGTGGCCATGGGAGCTATGGGTAAACAAGTATCCGCTGCCCTGAATAAACAAGAGGAAGCCATTAAGAAACTTAAGGCCGACACAGAAACCCTTCAAGAAACACTACAAGTAGTAGAAGAAAGGATCTCAAACACTGATATCATGGACCAACACCATCAATGGGAACCAGAAGCCGAGTCTTCTCGGGCACAAGTCCCAAAAAGGCCTCAAGGACTATTCCCAGGGGATAATCCCCCAGGACCTCCATCGGGACCCCCATCAAGGGGAAATACACCTCCTCTCTGACCCCCAAAACCTTCAAAAAAGGAAGGAAGTACCAAAGACGAAATCCCAAAGGGAGCTAGAGCCAAAAAGCCTGAGGCATTTAATGGGAAAAGAGGACAAGAAGCGGAAATCTTCCTCATGAAAATGGAAATCTACTTCAACGATTACGGTACTGCCTTTGACAACAACCGGAAGATGGCCACCTTCCTCACTAACATGGGAGAAGGAGAAGCAGCCAAATGGGCCAAACCCCTACTCAGGAAAATCCTTGATGAAGAACCACATGAATACCTTGCAAACTGGAATGCTTTAAAGAACGCCTTCCTTCTCGCCTTCTCAGATCCCATGAAAAAGGAAAGGGCGATTCAGAACATTCATAAACTTCAACAAACAGGATCAGCACAACACTATGTAACCGCCTTCCGCACCCTTATGCAGGAATTAGATTGGGACGAACATGCCTTCATAGATGTCTTCAAGAAAGGCCTTAAGAATAACGTCCAACAGGAACTCCTAAAGGCAACTATTACCCAAGATACATCTACATTCTCCTTAGAAAAATGGATGGAAGTCTCTATTAGGATAGACGATCTTCTATTCACTGGAAGAAGTCTAAGAGATAATGGCTCCTCAGGAAATCAAGAAAGGAAATTCCAACCAAGAACAACCCAAGCCAAAGCAGGAATAGTGCCGTCCGAAGTCATCCAAAAAAGAAGAGAAGAAGGGAGATGCATCAAATGCGGAAGAAGAGGACACCGTATGAGAGAATGCAAATTCAAGGAATGGCAACAAGAAACTCAAGCTGTCAAAGGAAAGGAAGCGAAGATCGAAGAAGTAAAGGAAGAAGAGAAATCCTCTGACTCGGAGTCGGAAAACTAGAACAGCAGGCTGAGTCCATGTCAGTACCTGCCCAGAAACCCTTGACCAAGAATCAGAAAAGAAAGAAACGTGTATTATACCTAAAGAAATCCGAACAAACTGCGTCTATCTTTACAATGGTCAAGGGAATCATGGACCCTATCCCCACTCTGGTCGACTCTGGATCTTCAAAAAACTTCCTAGACATCAACTTTGCCCAAAACAACAAAATTCCGCTGATACCCCTAGTCAATCCACGAACGGTAATCGCCATAGACGGTAAAGAACTACCAAACAAAATAAAGAATAAAGCAACCCTAGAAGTGGAAATCGAAGGATGGACCTTTGACATAACCTTCTTTGTAATGGATCTAGGAGACACCGATATGATCCTAGGGCTAGACTGGCTACAAGAAGCCGACCCGGACATAAATTGGAAGACCCTAGAAATTTCATGGAAAGGAAGGCCCATCACCGCCAAAGCCGGAAAAGATCTACCTACCATACCAGAAGAATTCATGGAATTCATCGACGTCTTCAGCGAAGAACTCTTCAAGAAGCTCCCAGAACATCGGTCCTTCGATTGCAACATCGACTTTGAGGAAGGATCAGATCTCCCAAAACTGGCAAAAGTATATCCCCTTTCACCAATTGAAAGCAGAACGATAAAGGAATTCATTGATCAAGAATTGGCCGACGGAAAAATCCGGCCTAGCAAATCCCCTATAGCCTCACCTTGCTTCTTTGTCAAAAAGAAGGATGGATCCTTAAGGCTAGTGACGGATTACCGGAAGATCAACAACATCACTATACCAGATCAATTTCCTATGCCCCTCCAAGTGGAACTTGTCGACCAGGTCAAGAAGGCTAAGATCTATTCGAAATTAGACCTTAGATGGGGATTCAATAACATCCGTATCAAAGAAGGTGATGAATGGAAAACCGCTTTCAGGACAGCATATGGAATATATGAGTATCTAGTCATGCCCTTTGGACTCAAGAACGCCCCAGCAGTCCTCCAAAGAATGATGAACGACATCTTTAGACACCTTTTAGGTGTCACAGTAGTAGTCTACATGGATGATATCCTCATCTTTTCAGAAAAGGAAGAGGACCATGCAAAACACGTCAAAGAAGTACTCAAGATTCTAAGAGAAAACAACCTTTACGCCAAACTATCCAAATGCGAATTCTTTGTCAAGAGGGTCATCTTTCTTGGGTTGGTAATTACCCCTGAAGGAATTTCCATGGAAGAAGAAAAAATTAAAGCAATCATGGATTGGGGCGCACCCAGGAAAATAAAGGAAGTCCAGGCCTTCCTTGGCTTTGTAAACTTCTACAGGAGGTTCATAGCCGAATTCAGCAAGATAGCCAGACCATTACACGACCTAACAAAGAAGGACACCAGATTTGAATGGAATCAGGAGTGCCAACAAGCTTTTGAGGAAATCAAGAAACAGATGTGTCAAGAGACAGTACTAATACATCCTGACTCCAATAAACCCTTTATCTTGGAAACCGATGCGTCTGGAATAGCCATAGGAGCTATACTTAGCCAACGAGGTGAAGATGGATACCTCCATCCAGTAGCATACTTATCAAAAAGCTACAACGACGCACAAAGAAACTATGATACCGCCAACAAGGAACTACTCGCTATTGTGGAATCATTAAAACATTGGCGCATATACCTTGAAGGGACTATATTACCTGTGACTGTCTTCACCGATCACCGAAATCTAGAAAGATGGAAGAACGCAGAAACCTTCAACAGAAGGCATGCCAGATGGCATATGGAACTCGCTTCTTTCAACTTTGAAATCCATTACAGGCCCGGTAAAATGTCTAATAAACCAGACGCCCTTTCAAGAAGACATGACCATGAGGATATCCCAAATCCCCAGCAAATCATGATCAATGCCGAACGATTCAAGGGCTTCAAAGCAAACATAGAAATCGACATCATTTCTATGATTAGGGAGAGCCTCAGCGATGATGAATCCCTAACAACCCTTATTGAGAGTACAAAGAAAAAGGAAGATCTTCCACCCTCTATTAGGAAACAATATGACAAGTATGAATGGAAGGAAGATCTCCTATGGTACGAAGGACGGATAGTAATCCCTGAGAACAAAGAGATACGACTAGCCATCCTGGAAATGCACCATGACAACCCAATAGCTGGTCATCAAGGACAAGCCAGAACTTTGGAACTCATATCCAGAAGATACTACTGGCCGGCAATGAAACAACAAGTCAACAGATTTGTCGAAACATGTGAAATCTGTCAAAGGAGTAAAGGTCACAAACATTACACACCCCAAAAACCTTTACCAATACCCCAAAAACCTTGGGAGGACATCGCATATGACTTCATTGTCAAGCTCCCTGAATCACAGGGCATGGATAGTATACTGGTAGTAATCGATCGCTTCTCTCGGCAAGCACATTTCATCCCTTGCCTTGAAAGCACCAATGCAGAAGGAGTAGCGGACCTTTTCATCAAGGAAGTCTGGAAACTACATGGATTACCCAAGACAACTGTGTCAGACAGAGGGCCGACCTTCAATAGCCAATTCTTGAAAGCCCTCTATACCAAACTGGGTATCAACCCCAAATTTTCCACGGCCTTCCACCCTGAAACTGATGGAATAACGGAAAGGACCAACCAATGGCTAGAAGGCTTCTTAAGAAGCTTTTGCAATTATAGACAAGACGATTGGGTCAGATGGCTACCAATAGCAGAATTCTGCCATAACAACCAAGTCAATTCCGCCACAGGGAAGACAGCCTTCGAGACAATCTATGGATTACACCCCAGATGGGATCTTGTAGATCTGGAAGTCAATGCACCTAATGCCGCCGACATGGCGGACTCTATGCAAGAAATATGGGACGAGGTCATAGCTTCCATGGAATTCTACAGATCAAAAGAAAGTGACCCAAAATGCGAATACAAAGTAGGGGACAAAGTATGGCTAGTGGGCCAGAACATCACCACGAGGCGCCCCTCAAAGAAGCTAGACAACAAGAAATTAGGGCCCTTTGTCATATCAGAAAAGATTTCCTCACATGCTTACCGGCTAGAACTTCCAAAAACCATGCGGACACACAATGTGTTCCACATCAACCTTCTCGCACCCTTCACAGAAGACCAAGACTTTCACAGACGTCAAGCAAGACCACCCCCAATTGTAACAGAAGAAGGGGAAGAAGAATATGAAGTGGACCATGTGGTCGCATGGGAACAACGGAAAAACGGCCTATACTACCAAATCAGATGGAAGGGGTATGATCCGATAGAAGATACCATGGAAAGGGCTGAAAAAATAGCCGAACTGCCCCAAGTCATGGAGGATCTACTCAAACGACACCCCAAAGCCCCAGTGCCAAAGAATTACAAACATCCTGGAAAAGAATATAAAAGAACGGAAGGAAAAGCCTCAAACCTCACCACCAGCTACTCCAGCTCTCCACCGAACAACCAATCCCAACTCACAAACTCTCCAAATCCCTTCTCACTACCATGGCCCCCATCCGCTCCAACAAGTCTGCCAAGGCCACCACCGTCCGCTACGATCCCCGTGACGCTCGGGTCGTCGTCGACCACACCCCCAAGTCAGTATGGGGAAAACAGCGCGTATCACACAAACTCACATGGGGCCATGGTGGCGATAGACTGTATAGCTACCAAGACGCCATTAGGCGCTGCGACAGCTTCATTAGAAGCGCCGACTACGCCAAGTCCCTCGACCCGGGCCTTACCCTCGACTATATCCCCATGGCCGAGCGGTGGAACTGCAGGTGGCTCGCCACCCACACCCTCCAATGCCCTAAACGGGGCAACCTGTACTGGGTCGGCAAGGGCCCCGGCCGGAGTCCGATAGGGCCATGCAGGCCACCAAACTATTTGTAATTGAAGAATGGGTGGGGAGTGAAGTCGAGCACCTGGTGAAGGAGGTGCAAAAGGTCAAGAAGATGAGCTGGTACGAAGATTATACCAGGACCAAAGATCGAAATGACCGGCTAATTAAAAAATCGATAAACCAATTCAGCACCCCCCACCTCATCAAGCGACTAGAAGAATGGGAGAACCAAGGAAAGGAGAAAGCGGTGCCCAAATGGGTGGAAAACTCGACGGAGTGGTGGTTCCGTCTGAGTGACATAGAGGAGATGAAGAAGGAGTGGATGGGGTCAATAGGCGATAAGGGTCAGAAGATGGCCATCGTAGCAAGGGTAGTCGAAGAGTGGTGCCAGGCACCTGACATCTCAAAGAGCTACCAGGAAGTCCTGAAGGAAATATCCTTCGGGGAAGTAGTCGAGCTAGCCGAGAAGGAAAGGTGGTCAAAGAGGGAGCTACTGGACTGGCTGGATCAGAGGGCCTGGGACAAAGGCAATGAAGACCTTTCAGTCGACATGGCCGACCTCCTTCTCGAACCCCTAGATGAAGACGAAGAGTGGGTCAAGCTGAAGGAAGAAGTCTGGGGAGCTGAGGCCCCTAATGGCGCCGGGGTATACCACCCTAAGGACACTGAGGAATTCTAAATTACAGACATTTTTACGGACTCAAAAAGAATTTTTTTGTAATCCTTTACCTTTTCAATTTATCCTCCACGAACTTTTGTCTTGCTTGCTCGTTTCATGTCCCCTAAAACTCGCCATTAAGAGGGGGGTAATGTCATGAGCCGCGCACATGACCTCTATCTTTTCTTGTGGCTTACACGCTGTATAAGCCACTCACTTCTTTTCTTCCCCTTAGTAAGGCTGATTGGCGTATTAACTAAGCCTCCACATGGACGCTTACTGATCAAAGCTATCTTTAGCACGCACCACATGGATGCTTACTGATCAAGGCTATTCGTAGCACGCATACAGTCTTCTTGGACTATTCTTAGCTACGCTCTACTTTTAGACACACACTCTTTTAGAAACACGTACTATCTTTAGCTCATGTATTATTGGAACTGTACGCACAGACCATGTACCCATGAGTATAAATACTCGGTGTGCAAGCTGCTCCAAGACCAGCTTGCTCTACCTCGTCGATCTCCCCTCAAGGGTGATAACTACTAAGAGATACATATCAAACTTATACGCTTAAGACTCAACTATCGGTACTAGGTCCTATTAACTTAGGTACTTGGTAATATACTGCAAGCCACGAGTCAATCACAGTCTCTCCAGGAGACGGGTGCCTTCGACGTCCTACTCGCTAGACGAGCAGAGGACTATACTCCTAAGACTAAGAGGCTCGATACCCTACACAGGGCTGTCATCGACGCTTCCATACTCGACTACATCTACGAACAGCCACAGGAGGCTGCCACGCATCAGGCTAGGATCCGACGCCGACGCCGTCACATCCAGAACAGAAAGTAAACACCCTTGGAAACGAGGGTTGTGACATGATACTTACGTATATAACGTGGGAAATTGAGTTCAACAAATACATTCTTCTTAAGATAGGTTCCCGGGTTGGTACCAATCCGGCGTTTGTAAAGATCTTTGCGCCCACAATCATTGTTTTCGGTTGGCCTAGGATAATTTGTTCTGTGAGATAATGGAATATGAACTCAGCAACAACATACTCAAATGATGGGTTGTGGGTGGTGTACCGCCCAGGAGCATCCCAGTACCCATCACCGAATTTCACATAAAAGAAATTGTTTCCGTTCTATGGACATAAAATCAGCTATTGTTTATACTTGAGGGCACAATGTACTAGCTTACACCGTCTTGTAACCCTAGCGGGCATTCCGTAGGCGAAGGCACAACCATGAAATAACATGCATATGCCAATGGTACCGCCTTCACAAGTGCGGCGTTCCGGCTCGGGACAAAGTCATCCTCGGCTGGGTGATTGCGAATTATGGTGAATCGATCAGTTTTGTTCATGGTGCTAGTGCGCGTTCAGTAATAGATCAATGAGTGGGTGCACGCAATTGTACGCCCCCGGCACCAAATCAGACACGAGAGGGCAGGAATTCGCACTAAAATTTTACTTAAGCTTCCATGTAAGGTAAGATTGTAACTAGCCAGGTACCAAAGCGCCCAGTGACCAGGGAAACGTCAGACTCCCCTGTTCACCTGGTCGCCGTGCAGTGTTGTGACCAGAGTGACCAGGCGTCTAAAGAAGCGCCAACCATGTAGAGCAGTAACTTAAGTGGTTGCGGGCACCAACATCTCGTGACTGGTCGGGCGCACGAGTTCCGGTCGGCCTACCACGCCCCGTTCAGGCCCACCACGCGCCGTCGACAAGACCTGCTTCAGTACCCCCTTAGACGATTCCATTTTGGATGAAGGAGGTACCTCAGCGACGCCGACGCCCGTCGGGCTATGCGCAATGTTGCGTGGATCCCGAGAGCTTTTTGCGAAATCTCTCGTATAAAATCGACCTTCAAGGGCATGGTTGAGGTTCGTAGCACTTATCTCTCGTTTTCTGTCTTATCCAGGCGCACCAACTCATACCACCGCCCAAACCGCTCTTTGTTTTCTGTCTTATCTGCTTACTCACTCTTTGACTCGTAGTTTGACTCAATCCATAATCCCATTCGTCGATTTTCCATGTACAATGTTGCCTAATCTTGGTTCCGACTCGTCCTTGTAAGCGATTTTTCTGTTGGTAGTTCATTTTCGTATGCTGACTTGTGTACTCCGTAGTTTTTCGAACTGCGGCCGACCGGGCGCCTTCGCACCTGCGGTCCATACACCCGCTAATTCAGCTGTTGTAAGTAGGGGTTTCCTTCTACAAAATGCGACTCATTAAAGCGACTCGCTTCTAGCTACATCCAAACTCTCCTGTTCAGCAGGTGTCCGTGATTGAGGATCGTACTCCATCTCCACGCTCAACCGCCTCGTCGCGTCGCTTGGACATTCACAACCTGGTTTCTCCGAATCCCGAGCCTGAACCGATCGTACACATGCCTGGTCAAGCTCCAATTGTACACTACGCTCCGGGTATGTTGATTGTAGTTCGTCTTTTCGTATCTCATCACATTTTCTAGTTTTACAATACCCACCCAACCAACCCGCCTCTGTTATGCCTGCAGGTCTGCAATACCAATACAGTTGTCAAACAGGCGAGTTTTTTGGAATATTGTTTGCTTTATCTCGCGTTTATGATTGCGATCAGGCCACGCAGCAGCATGCAGCCCGATCTCTCGAAGGGCGCGGCAGATTCGACGACAGTAATTAAACACCGACCCTTCACCAATGGACGTTTTGAGGTGCGGGTTGTAGGCGTTTGAATACCCATTTCCGTAGCGTAAGAGAAATGTTGCAAACTGATAAATTACCGGTCGCTGGGGCCGAGGACCTGTTGAAACAAAGATCGGATTTCGTGATAATTTGTCGACAACGCTGTTCACGGTATCAGCCGACATGCTACTCATCCAGCCGGTAAGAGTTAAGCTTCACGGAAAAGCCTTGTTTTATGTTACTTACCGATATATACGCCGAAAGCGACGATTTCCCCAGGTCAAGGATTTCTCAAACCAATTGGTTTCGTGTCTGGCCATTGATATAGTGTATGACTCTCGAGCAACTTCGAGACACTCGTTTGCCAAGCTGACTAATAAAAATATAGCCCCCAGATCAACAGCATCGTCTTCAACAGATGCCCATTGTTGTAATATTCGCCCCTCGACCTCCCAGTACAGTATTCGTACCTGCTCATCGGGGTGGCGTAACCTATGTCTCGACATCATCGCCACTAGGTCAAACATCCTACGAGTAAGTTCATCTAACAAAAAATCATCTTCCACGTCCATGTCCTCATCGAGTTCTTTGTCTCTCTGCGGTTTAGAAACCTGGGCCCGCCAGCGATTGGCCAGCTGACTCGTCCTGTGTGTCATGCTTGCATGTTCAAAGGCGGGGTCCTGAGACCCAGCGGTTTGAAAGCTTGGTGGCTTGAAAGCCAAGGATTCACCAGAGTCAAGTAATAGCGCGGCGCCAGTAAGGAAGAACAAACCGGCAGCTGCCTTAGGTAGGTAGTTACGGGACATGGCAGGTACGTGCTATCAGCAAGCCAAATCCTTGCTCGTTTAAATAGCTTGGGAGAACAATGGGCACTAGAGTACAATAGCCTAAATGCCGCAAAACTGTAAACAGAAATTGTATAATATGATACATACGAGTAATAGTAGATACATGTCACTAAACAACAAACCGCAAAATCGTGACCATGGTTGTGGTGTGACGTTACCTACGGAGTTACGGTTTGCCATCCAATCAGGCCGTGAGCGTGACTTGGTGACTGTTTGTGAGCGCTCGCAGCCCAGGAACAGGGTTGAGTGACACTACCTCCTGAACCAAACCTTTCCAGGCGAAATTTAGGCTGGTTTCGTGTCTGGCGGTTCGTCTCTGTGCGGGTGGGCGTATAATTGCGTGCACCCAGTAGTTTTGAGGTGAAGCTGCGCAACAGATGGTGCTGCTCTTAAATATACAGCTCACAGCGCTCCGTCCCACTCAACGACTGGGACACGCGTCCGATAGCGGTGATAGGACTCACACTTCCGTCACGGATAGTTCGGAGCGGTACCTTGCATTGCAACTAGACCCGAAGGGGGAGGGTTAAAGATCTTGAGGAACGACACTCAGGTCAATGTGACACCACTGACAACGGAGGTCTGAAGCCGGTTCGGAATACATTTAGGAGACTTATTTGATAACAACATCTGCGTGGATTATCCCATCCCCGTTCGGATATTCCATTCATAATACATAGGTTCCAGGCTAGGAGTATCCAGTTCAAATTATTTTCGCTTCTTGCCCCTGTCAGAGGCACGGTGGCTGGGTGGAGCCAAGTCGGAGAGCGGATCCCGAATTCGGCAAGCGTACACCGATCAGCTGCCGGGCTGGTGTAAGAGATCAACGGGTGTTTCAATTTTTTGCAGTGTGCCCCGCCCATAGCCAGGTAGCTATCTTGTGACCATGCATGGGCACCGGTAATATGTAGCGTATGAGGTTTGCATGCTGTTTCCGGAACGTCAACCCCGCTCCGGCCCAGCGCCTTCCGATGATGGATGGTGTCGCGCTAACATGTTACGGAATTAGATTGCTTCTGAACGATGAAGATCTCATTACGCAAGGAACAAGATTATGATATGGTCTGAAGCTATACTGTTAGCAAGAGACATGTTTTGTGTTGCTGGCTGCCCATGTTCATACTGTTGCTCTATCAGCATTCTGCTATGCTCTATGGGGTATAACCGTCCAATCAAACAACGCTTAATGCATGAAGAATAATATCCTGCAACGGTGGAATGCTTTTTGATTGATTGGGATTCGCCCTCGCCCAGCAGATATCTCGGATCACGCCATTCTTGTTTTCGGCAAACGCTCAACAGTTCCACGCTGGTTTTTTTCGTCCCTTAATCTGCCGAGCAGCAGATTTGCAAATCTACTCATGGGCTATAAGTACCCGACCCTTTGAGATATAAAAATATGATCTAGAGTTTTGGCACCGGCATACCTCTATTTACGTTCGACCACTTATTGCTCTGACCCTCGAGTTATATTTTAATTGCAACTATGGGTCAAAGTCTAACAGTTGTCCGAGACTTTCTGACTAGCGGAGATAAGAAAGCGAAAGATGATGTCCTGCAGCAGCTACTGTTTTTAGTTAATGCAGCAGACGCAAGATTGGACAAATACGAGTCTGAACTTAAACAGTAGGTCACATTGCGTACCCGAACAAGCAGATTCTGAATCGTTATAGGGACTTTTTGACAAATTCGGTCGCAGGGAAGACGGCTATACCTGGTCTTCGGGCGCTACGCTGGGAAAGAGGGTATCGGGTTGGGGTTGGACGACAGGTATGTGCAACAAAACATCTCTTCACGCCTCGGCAAGTCTGATCACGCAAGACACACCTAGGCTACCAAAGGAATTGGAGAAATCGTCGACTCGTTTTTTGGAGGGTCAGGTGAACCGGACGAGACTCTGCCAAATCCTACCGGCACGGGTGCAACAGGGACAAATAGCACCGGTGGACAACCAGGTACCAAGCAGACCAAATGGGAAGACCCTAAAGTCACCGGGTTCAAGGTGTGCGGCTTATTTTAGAATAGATTAATACTCACTTATTTGCGTTTTAGAAAGTTGTCGAACTTGCTTTAGATGTATTCCTTGGAAACGCAACTGTCGGTCAGCAAGAAATGAAAAAATTCTTCATCTTCGTACATCACAACGCCATCGTAAGGATAGACGTCAAGGTTAGCGGGATTTATAGTACCCGATAAATCACCTTCTGTACTGATTTGATATAAACCCAGCTCTGGCGCTACAATTTCCAGGGAAGAGGTGTTATGGCAGAAGCGGACAACGTACTCGCATGTTCGTAAAATCAAGCCCTAATTGTTCTTCAACTTGCTTATTTTGAATTTAGACATTGCTTGCACTTCGGTAGTCAAACATGACGCTTTAGAGATTGACGAACTTGTTTACTTACTGAGGTAGGCTTGATTACAACCTACCTACAATATTTTTACTAATAAGGATGACACTCAGCGAGCACGCGGGAGATGAGAACGTGAATGCATATTTAGCATTCTTGATCTACACTTGGAACAACATGAAGGCCATTGCGAAGGATCCAACCAGAGGGGCGAGTTTGCCACCTATCCCAAAGAAACACCAAGTCGAGATTCCAAGTGACGACGAAATGCTTATCGGTCTTGAAAATGAGGCCCCCAATAGCAATATTGGTCTAGCAAACAATGCAGCCGCAGGTACAAGTCCAGGGGGGAACCCCGAAGATAAAGGTCACCAGCAAGAAGATCACGGGGAAGAGCTGAGGCACGGGGAACTCCAGGGGCATGATGAGGGTGATGACTGAGAACCAGGGCTTGAAGCTCGATGTAGATTCTAGGCATATTTGAATCCAGTTTTTCAGGCTGTCAGCTTGCTTGATGAGCTGTTTGATACGCAGCGCATATCTAAATCACAAAGAAGGACTCAGCGAGATAACGGGGAATCGAGCTCCGCATTGTATCGTACCTAAATCACAAAGAAGGACTACGATACAATGGCAATGAAAGGCATTGAATGAGAGACAATAAAACATACCTCAGCGCGATGGGGAATCGAGCTGGGGGATCACAAGAGAAACGGGTCCATATAAATATAGGCAACCCGTGAGAGAAAATACGGGAACAAGGTATGACCGAATGAATGTAAAACCGAGACAAATAACGTCATCCTCTTGGATGTGTCGATCCTCCACAGCCACCTCCTCCGAACGGAGGTAGGCTCAGGTGGCTCCACCACTTTGGGAAAATGTGATTGTGGCCACGGGCCTCATGTTTCTCGTGTGGGCTAGATTTTGTGATAATCTCACGACAGGTGCTCACGAGCGCTTGTGACTGACCGTGATGACCCCCAAGAACCGATCTCTAGGCTCCTGAGTGGCTCTTAGAGCTTGCTATTAGGAGGTATGCGCATGCCGTGCTTGTCACCCCGTGAGCGCCCATGACACCATGCGAGCCGGGGCTGATTTGGCAGTGCACCAAATGCTGTTGCCCATCATGTTAGCCGTCGGTGTATTGTAGGGAGCAAACGAAGCACTGTGATGGCCTAACAAGTATGAAATAATATAAATAGACTTCGGTACGCCCCTAGCTGAGATGAAGGCGTTTTGCTCCCTCCCCACCGGGCAGCACTCAACATTTTCCCGCTATGCCCCGCCATACAGTCCCGGCAATTTTGTCAAATGGGAGGTATTGGGTCGGCCGGGACCTGACGGGACCGGATGGCGGGACCGGACGGACTTCGCAGAACTGCCCAAGTCCAGGATAATAATTTATATATGTAATTACATACTTGGCGCTTAAGCCCCCGATCCGGTCCGTTCCGATCCAGCCAAACCTGATCCCGACCACGACCGCCACCTCCACAATCCCCGCCACATTGCCAAATCAAGTGTGTCACTATCTTATTTTGTTCTGTTCGAGTGAGAAATGATATCTGAAGTGCGACAAAGGAGGCTTCTGCGTGATGCTATCAAAGAAAGCGGTCCCGTGTGCCTGGGAAGTTTGCTCCAGGGTGCACCATTAGATCCCCTAACCCCTTCAGAGATCCTCTACCTCCATCTGGCAGCTCTCCTCCACCTAAATCCCCTGCTTTAATTACCCAAAATGGAACCGTCCGCTGTAGCCTGTGGAGACGCACAATGTATATTGACCAATGAGAAACGCCATCACCGCGACACGGCTTCTTGTGCTGCCCTTTAACGATTCTCTCTAAGTTACTTTTATTATTGACATGTATATAAGTATTCCTACTGTAGAAATATGATTGCTTTATTATGAGACAAGCTGAGTGAGACCATGCGCAATCATATCAGAACTGGTACAGGACTGTGCGGGAACGCAGCGGAATACGGCTGAAATCCCGATCAAGCTCTCGACCTGTCGCGGAACTTGGTCCCGGTACAGTCCTGGCCAGGTCCCGCCGTTTTCTGCCCTAGTCTTGCCAGGACCCTATGCCAGAACAGTGCGGGAAAATGTTGAGTGAGCACCGGTGCCCAGTTTAGTATCACTCAACCAAAACCCGAAACTCGATTTTTGTTAGTCGAGTCTATTAAGGGTCCAGTGAGCGCTACTCTTGTGCTATCGAGTGCTACCTAAAAACCTGGTAGCCACCTGATGTCTAATCTAAGCTAACTGGACTTCCGGGTTTTGGTTGAGCACGGCCGGAAGTAGCGTTCCGTAAAAAAGTGTCTTGGACTTTTTTGCGCTGTTGTTAACTTGAGCGAGATTTTCGGGGGTGTAAATAACCGGTTGTAAACACTTATTAACGCGCCCTTATTTGACAGTCAAAATGTGTAATTTGCTGGAGTTAAATGCTATTAAACGTTGATAATGCCTCAAACTTGTACAGTCTATCTATAAAAAGTCCCAGTTGTCCTCGCCCAGCTCCTTATCTTGGCCATGACCAATTATGTCCTTGGGCTCGTCAAGAGCTCGACGATTATATTTGAGG
Source organism: Ceratobasidium sp. AG-Ba (assembly GCA_016906575.1). NCBI lineage: Eukaryota > Fungi > Basidiomycota > Agaricomycetes > Cantharellales > Ceratobasidiaceae > Ceratobasidium > Ceratobasidium sp. AG-Ba. Next base: position 976,767 of record CP059611.1, on the reverse strand, counting down.
CTAGCTGGCGCCTCATCTGCAAAGCAATCGTCGATCTCAGGAGCATTGAGGTCAACCAGGCAGCCAAGTTCAATAAGTCTTGAATTGGCCTCTGGAGCATCGCTCTCAGGTTCGTCTAGCCACTCGTCCCCGTTCTCGGCATAATCAGCTGATAAATGTCTATCCGAGAGACCGACATCACTCTTAGCATTATCAGCCCCATCAGGAGTTGATTCCAGCGTCTCGTAGGAGCGGGTATTCTTGAGATCCCTGTAGCGGATTCGCGAGCGCTTGACCTGATGTTTCTGATCCAATTGTGAGGTTAAGCGCATGGATAGATAAGTATTATGGCTTACGTCTTCGTCCCAAGCGTAGAATTGGCGGATTTGTGTTTGGCGGACGATAGTAGCGACATCTTGGCGGCTTCTCAGCACCGAATTCAGCCAGCCAAACGTGAATACAGTGGAAAATCCGCTGCTGAATTGGGCGAGTGAGAGGGCAAGGAGGCAGACGATGTGGTTGCTGTACCCTGGGCCTGCTCGGCGATCACAAAGGGTGCTTGTTCGCTAAGCAGCGCGCTGGCCTGTTGGCGAGATTCCTGATCGATGAACGTGCGTGACGACGCATATTTCAGCACTCGAGTTCAATTGCGGGGGTAAGCCCACGAAATAGCGCAGCCGTTTACAGATCCAACACACCAAAGCTGCTTACCCTGGTCCCTGTCGGTAAAGTTTTAGCAGAGTCTGGAAAGCTTATGCGCAAGGCTATCGTGAGGGCGACCTGTATTGGACACAGGATCCGGAAGATTGATTCAAGTCCGTACAGACGTAGTCTTCTGAAGAGTTTTGCGCTTCTTCCTCTGCCTGCGATCCGGTACTAGCTGAGCGGATTCGGTAGGAGAATCAGCGTCGCAATCAGGAGCTCCGCGGTTCATACGCGAAGAATGCTGAGGATGCTGGCAAGTAGAGGGGAGCTATAGTTTAATGAGTATATGCGCTCCTTCGTGTACCAGAAACACTTACTTTTGCGCTAGCATATGCGTAGATTTTCTGCGCTGCTTCTAGTACAGCAGGTGGCTACAGCTGGAGGACTTCGTCACATGGATATAGGCCAATGAAGTGCTCGAGCATGTCAGCAATGGCGACAGCCCCTGGTCCGCCCTCACTCAATGTGAGGCCATTGACCTCATGACCAAGGATGCGTTCCAAGTCATAGCTGACAGCGTCGTTGATGCTCTCCGTGGCCTCCATGCCGGCCATAGAGGGAACATAATAGCGCATATCTAACGATGGTGGGTCTGAAACGGGAAGCGGAAGCCCACTGAGGATTGTGCGAAGATAGTCGAATTTGAAGTGAGACATGGAAGTGAGGAGAGCGAGTTTACAACCTGGTTGGTGTGCTGTGAGTCGATAAATGCTTTAAACCAGGTCTTATATGTTCTCCAACTCGCTATGCTGCGAAATGCTTGCTATCGATATTGAAGCAACCGTGTATTCTTTCTCAGCCAAGAAAAGTCACATAGACAGCCTAGACATTTTGTACGCCTATTTATTTCACATAATCGTATGGAATATTCTCGGCTTGTCAATTGATTTGCACGAGAGGTACAGATCGCTTGCTCTCAGCTTGGCTGGAGCATATATCGTATGATATGTCAGTTTCTCGCTTCGGCTTGGCAGCCAGTTATCTGCATTTCACATACTTATCAACCGGGAAATATCTTGGGCCAGACCAGCGGCAGGTAAATTACCGCTATTAACCGTTATTTACCGGTGCTAATAACTCTTGGTTATTTACATTTCACTTCTTTACGGAATACCAGCCGGAAGTTACGCGCCCAGCGGGCGGAATGTCACGGCCGGAATTCCTGCAGAGGCTAAGTTGTCTACTAACAATACAATCCCATGGTTACAGAGACAACGGTGGAACTATCTTTTTTTACCTAGATACGGTAACAATAGGCACAGCGGTCCGTTTTGCTCTAATAGCGGCCACCGCTTCATTTACCCTTTTATTATTCTCGTGCATACTCAGATATGCCCGAGTATGAGCTGAAACCTGGCCGAGCCGCTCCCAATCGCCAAGACCGATTCCTTGCATCCCTTGATCGACGTTGAAACGAAAATATACACTAGGGTGATCAGCAAACCGGCTTGCGATATCTTCCGCGGTGGCTTCGCAGTCGGTCGAGATTCGTTGAAGCGCCTTGATAACGTCTTTGGGGATGATATTCTGGAAGAGCCCTGGCTTGGGAATTGCGATGGTTCGGCTGTGTCCAGTTCCAATACTAATAAGGCAAGATAAGTAGCGTCCGGGGAACATATAGCGGGCTTCATTGAGTAGCTGAGCTGTTGGATTATTGCAGCCCATCCCTCCGTCCACGAATGTCGTTTTCAAGCCAAAGTCCTCAATGGAGATCTGTTTGAAAAATGTAGGTGCAGCAGACGTGGCGCGGGCAGCTTCCCAGATCCTACAGTTCGGCATCTGGTTCTGATAGCCATTATAGGTACGAAACCGGACGGGTATCCTGGCATTCATATTATCTGCAGACATCGCACATACAAATCTAGCGCCGGCCGTCAGTTGGAGGATTCACGATGAAAGTTGTTCTGAGCTCACACTCTGCAAGATGCTCCGTCAGGACGTAAATCTGACATTCTAGTGTCCTCATCTCGGTCAGCGGTGTGATCATGAACAATCTGCTTGATAGTTCGTTCCAGATTCGAGGTTTTGAACCGGCCGTCCTGCCATTTGTGTTTGGTTTCCGAAAATATTCTTTCGGATAATAGAGTGTAGCATGCGATAGCTTCATCGACGGACATTCGTAGTCTTCCAAGCATAATGGCAATCAACCTGTTTTACGAACAAGATTAGTTTCACCTAGCCACTCGAAACGCCACAAAGCCTACCCGCCGGTGCTGGTTCCTGTTATCATATCGAAATATCTCCAAGGCAAAGGAGGTTCCGATAACCCTTCTATGCGTTGTATTCGTGCCATGACCTCTTTCAGTATGAGCAGCGAAGATAGTCCTCGGATCCCACCGCCGTCTGGAGTCAAGCGCCTAGTTAGTTAGGTTCGAACGCCATCCTAGAGGTGGGATCGGGCAACCTACCAAAAGACAAAAGTCTGACCCCGTATTGCACCTGGTCCGACATTTCACGCAACCCAGAGGAACCGGGGAAAGGTTAACGGAGTGCGTATGTGAGTGTGGAGGTTGGGAGACAAGGCTCAAGGCGACGTGTGGTTATATCAAATTACCCCGTATCGCCTTGGCGCGCAACACAGCCTCATGCTCTTCCTTCACCAGCCAAACCAAAGTCGGCTCATCAATCCATTGCTCATTACCGAATCATATTCAAAGAACGATTCTACTCTGTACAAACACTACTACGTAAATGCTTGTTTTTGCGCATAATCCCAGAGATACGAATTATATCATTCAGCCAGCCTTGTCAATCGTCACCCTGACGCGATCGCCCGATTTCGAGTCGCTGAACTGTGAAAAAAACCTCAATAATCATATCCTCAAAAAGGCTTACAATCGAATAAAACTTACAGCTATTTCACGGGTCCTCGTCAGAATTTCAATCTCGTCGATACGGTTTAGAACGTTCTCTAGCATCGTTTCGAACCCATCTTCTACAATAATTTCACGTGCAGCTTTAAGCGTTACCATAGAGTCCAGCCACACTTCATGATTAGTCTAAAAGACGGTCGATATAAACGCATATCAGTTGTATATTCCAGGCTCAGGACCCCACCTACATCTATCGAGATGATATTCAAGCTGTCAAGACCTAGGTAGGAACGGACTCAGCTGATACCAATACGCGAGTTCATTCAAACCCAGCCTACCGTCCAAAAAGTCTGCTCGAGTCATTATCCGACGACACTCATAGTGAGGAATGCTCAGCATAGGTAAGGTCCGAACGGAGGATTGAGCACCCATTTTCTCTCTAAACGCTTCTTCTTGAGCTATTCTTCGTCGCACGAACTCGCGTAGCAATAACCACGAGCAACTTGACCATTTTTGCTGTATTATACATTAGCCATCTTAGCCAGATGTGCAAATACAGTATATGCACTCGCCTCATTTAGCGCATCGTCATCGAAGTTGGGAATCAACCCTATATTGGTCAAAATCCAGGCTCTTTCCACGTGCTTCAGCTTTTTTGCCTGCTGCATTATATCTCTAGAACGCGCGAGTTTGCTGATATATGATAGCCTGCCGCCTGTTACTTTTAGGCTGCGAACTATTAGACATAACCGAGACAATCCCATACCTGTAACATCCGCGGCAGTTGCAAGGATCTCATCTGATTCTAGCTTTTCCGCCCCAATAGAATCCGCTCGTAAGCTCTTCAGAGACTCGAAAGCTTCGTTCGGAGTGAGATCTTTGATTGAGAAAGTCTGCATGCGATTGGCCATTTGTCCTAGAAGATAGTCAGCCATTCTATACATCAGACGGAGAAATAGATATTTACGTAGGACTGTGCACGGCCAGAAGTCATCACTGATATCATGCAAGCGGTTGATGTAGGGCTGTCCTTTGGGACTAATGCACTATGCAGCGAACTTACGTGTTGAATACCATTGTAACCACCCCTGGGTACCACGCTGTGTTAGCATAAACGTAGAACAATGAGAACGAGTCGACATACCGCTTTCGGCCCATCGCTCGGCCCTCTGTTGCAGCTGCACAATAAGCTGCTTTCCGTTGTCATCGTTATTGAATAAGTGGATATCGTTGATCACAAAAACCAGAGGTCGCCCAGTTCTAGCTGCTCTTCTGATTGCGACCGTCTCGAGATTATTCAGAGCTAAAAGAACGTTGAAGTTCACGAACTACCAGAAGACCTCCAACCACCTACCTCGTTCAATATCGAGCCTCGGTCCTCCTAGAGCGCAGATGAATTGAGGCTCATGGCGTTCGAGTCACTACTCACCCTCGCGAGGATCGCGTCGTTGAAATAAACCCGTTTGTGAGTCTTCGTAATACTCAAAGTTGATAGCCTTTCCCAAGCGTAACCTTTTTCCAGGATCGTTCACTTCAGATCCAGGTATCCGAATAAGCATAGCAGCGAACCAACCTGAAAACCTCAAGGTCTTGATGTGCGTCGCATATGGTAACTCCATCCGCATTTACCTTGCGCATTGCGTCCAAGATCATTGTCGTTTTTCCACATCCCTGTCTCTGGTTAGTCGTAGCGAAAAGCGGGACACCGAACAAATACCTACTTTGGGTCCCGCGAACAAATAATAACGCCCTGCCTCCTTGCCTTCCATTGTTGAATCCAGGATCTCCTGTTCTTTTCGTTTCATATGTTGGTTCGATTTCGGGTAGCTCCGTTGTCCTATATATGAAGATCAATTCCATGGACAGAGCCGATGTAGATCTCGCAGACCATCTTCGTCCACCTCTCCGTGTCGCCCTGGCTGGTTCGCTAGCTCTAACGCTGGGTTATATCCAGGGGCGAATGCAAGTTCAATCTATTCGATATCGTTAATAAAATTCCTGATTCGATTCTAATCGCAATATTTACCTTGTACAATACGTTTGCATTGTACCACTCGACATATGCAACTCCTCCGAGGAACACTACGTTAAATTTATTGTGTCGGAAGCTCCAGACGTTAGTGCTTATAAATACATACCGACACCAATACCAATCAAGGTGGTGATGATTGCATCTATACTCCCCGCTCCGAGACCAAACATCTTAGGCCCTGGGTTCACCGAAGAGGCTGAGTGCGCAATTCCAGTTTCTGTAGATATTTCTCACCCACTTATAGAATAGTTCCTTTGATGGCGCCTGGACTGGTCTGAATTCGAGGCAACACTACCTTTCTCCTGACGGGCTCACTCTAGCAAAAATGAGGGAGAGAATTGGGCTGCGTGCTGATCCGAGGGCGATAGCTTTATCGGTGATCGAAAGGGCAAGAAATACCTGAATTGCGTCTGCGTCTCGGGCTCGAGGTATTTGATCGTGCTGAACACGGTCTCACGGTTGGAGAACGGCATTTTATATTGGGCTAGATCAAGTAATAGGTTCGTTATCGGGGTCTCGTTAAACATTCTTGGCACTGGCTTTCTCATGATGTGCCGTAAAGTTATTACTAGGAAATGAAAGACTCAAGCGGCACCTTTACGTGAATGTTGGAATTCTCGGCCAAACCCCAAATATCTAGCTAGCATACACTAGCTCGAACTGTCTAGCGATGCTTTTGAGCGCTCACTAGACCCGAAGTAGCACGAGCTACCAGTGCTACCATCATCTAGTCAGCGCTCAGAAGCATCGCTAGAGAGTGGGGCCGTATCACGTGCTAGCTAGATATTCGGGGATTGGCTGAGTTCCTAGAATCTAGTATGCCATAACTATACTTAGACAGCATCAAGGAACGCTGTTAAAACCAATTTCACATACCATACTACGGAATATCCATTTCGAATTCATAAATAGTCTGAAACAACATCATCACTGTGTTTCTCCATTACTTGGTTCTATGGAAAGAACGTTCGTGGACAAAAATAGGGAACCCAGCGTGTTATCGGACCAGAGTGATGTAGGATGACATGGTCCCACAGGGTAGCCTAAATTAGATACGTGGTGGAACATCGAGCTTCCAGCTATTGCTAGTTAAGTTACGTACTATATGTGACGAGTTGTCGTAACTATACCTAAACCAATGGTCGTTTGCATACAAACCTTTTCTATCCACACGAGGCGTGCCGAATCAAGCTGGTGATGGGTGTTAATCCAACATACCTACCATCGAATGACTAAATCAAATGGCTTCGAATTGCCTTGGGACGCAACGCAGCATATGCTCCTCTTGCGGTTATCATTCAAACCTGAGTTATGCTCATCCAACCATTCTGTTATTTAATCTTTGCTATGATAGGCGCACTGTGTCTTCTCTTTGATTTATGCCATGTACAGTATCGTTTCACGAATGATCGTGGACATCAAAATCGCAGGATTCAGCCGATCTTATCAACCGTTATGTTGACGCGGTCGCCAGACTTCAAGTCCTTGAACTGCGAGCAATTTACGTGAAGTGTACAAAAAAGAGAATTCGCCACAAGATATCACTCACAGTCAATTCCCGGGTTCGCTCCAGACTCTCAATCTGGTCCACACGATTCAGAACATTCTGCAGCATTTTTTCAAACCCTTCCTCCAGAACAACTTCACGTGCCGCTTGAAGTGTTACCATAGAGTCCAGCCAAACCTCGTGGTTAGTCTAATTGATCGACAATTTTAGCGTATATTGGTGACCAAATATTCCAGACCCGAACTCTGACTCACATCTGTGGAGATGATGTTCAAGCTGTCGAGGCCTGTGTACGAGCAGATTCAGAGTAGAGACATATGAAACATGTTTGGAGCCAGCTTACCATCCAAGAAGTCTGCTCGAGTCATTATTCGTCGACACTCGTGGTAAGGAATGCTCAGCATAGGTAGGGATTGGACGGAGGACTGAGCGCCCATTTCCTTCCTATGTGCATCCTCTTGAGCAAGCCTTCGACGCACAAACTCACGCAGCAATAGCCATGAGCAGCTCGACCATTTTTGCTACGGATCCAGTAAATCGTCTGAGCCAGGAAGGTAGATGTACGCACTGACCTCATCTTGCGCATCGTCATCAAAGTCGGGAATCAGTCCTATATGAGTCAAGAGCCAGGCCTTTTCCCCGTGTCGCAGCCTTGCTGCCTGATGCATGATGTCTCTTGAACGCGCAAGTTTACTGAGATACGCAAGTCTTCCGCCTGGCACTGTCAGACTACGAATCATTTGCGTGAAACTGATGTAGCACAATACCTGTGACATCTGCAGCCTTTGCAAGAACCTCATCCGACTCAAGGCTACCATTTTCAACAGCGTCCCTCCTTAGTCTCTTCAGAGACTCAAATGCTTCGTTTGGAGTTAGATCCTTGATAGAGAACGTTTGCATGCGGCTGGCCATTTGTCCTGCTAGACATTCAGAAATCATATAAAATGCATATGAAAAAGGATACATACGCAAGACTGTATACGGCCAGAAATCATCGCTAACAATCACATACAGTAATTAGCTCAGATGGTCCTTGAATGTCTGTGAGATAAACTTACGTGTTGAACACCATTGTCACTACACCTGGGTATCGAGATACGTTAGACTAAACTTGATGAAACGAGAAAATGCAGGAATACCGCTTTCAGCCCATCGCTCAGCCCTCTGTTGCAGCTGCACCATAAGCTGCTTCCCATTTTCGTCGTTGTTGAACAAGTGGATATCGTTAATAACAAGAACTAATGGTCGGCCGGTCCTAGCCGCCCTTCTGATTGCAACTTTCTCGAGCTTATTGAGAGCTAAAATAATATCAAGCTTGCCGAATAGATAGAGGATGGTAACCACAAACCTCGTTCAATATCCAGTCTTGGCCCTCCTATAACTCGAATGAGTTGGTTTTCATGTCATTCATATCAGCACTGACCTTCGCGAGGATCTCGTCGTTGAAAAACGCCAGTTTGTGAGTCTTCGTTATATTCATAGTTGAGAGCCTTTCCCAACCGTAACCTACACCGTTTTTTAAACATAATTTACGGGAGCCAGCCTTCTTGTGAACTCACCTGAACACCTCAAGATCCTGGTGTGCGTCGCATATGGCGACTCCGTCCGCATTTACTTTGCGCATTGCATCCAGAATCATCGTAGTTTTTCCACATCCCTGCCTTGTGTAAATCAGTAAACTAGACCATTGAACGGAAGCGTACCTTGGGTCCAACAAATAGGTAATAGTGGCCTGCCTCCTTGCCTTCCATGATTGAATTCAATATTTCTTGTTCTCTGCGTTTTGTATGCTGGGTTGGTTGCGGATAGCTTCGCTCTCCTGGAATCAATTCTCAATTTGGGATCTGGAGCTTACATCTCGTTAACAGACCATCTTCATCAACCTCCCCACGTCGTCCAGGCTGGTCCGCTAGCTCTAACGCTGGATCATATCCGGGCTCAAATGCAAGCTCAATCTATCGGAATAGGTAAGTTGTATTCCTTGAAGAGTTGACATGCTTTTACTTACTTTGTCTAGCACGTTTGATTTATACCACTCAACGTATGCAACTCCTCCAATAAAAACTATGATGCATTCAGTGTATGCTCAAGCCAACAAATCTCAAACCAGCATACCGACAGTTATTCCAATCAAGGTTGTAATTATTGCATCCACTCCTCCTCCGGCACCAAGACCAAACAGTCCAGGACCTGGGATCGATGAAGGAACTTGGCGCACTATCACATTCCATGAATAAAGCTCCTGTCTAGAGGTCCCCTCTTCTAATAATATCTTGTATTGTCTAGATTGATCATGACGTTGATTTTCTCCTGGTAGACTCGTACTAGCAAAAGGGCGAGGGAAGAGTTTCATCCCTTGCCGGGGAGGTGAGAAATTGGTAGACAATCGGAGAGGTAAACCAGTAAGACCTAGATTTTGCCTAAGGGAAAACATTGAGATATCTAGTGGCGTGGGCCGAAAACTTCGGAGCGAGGAGAAGCATTTTATACAAGAAATTCGCTGGGAGGAGCGGACCGCCAAGTATTTGATTGTTATCGGTGTCTCATTAGGCAGGCTTGGCGCCGAATCTCTCATGAGATGCCGTAAAGGTATGACCCAAGGTGCAGGACCCAACTGCCTCTTTACGTGACGGCCACTACCAAATAAAACGATGCATTGCCAAACACCAAAAACTGATCAGTTCATTGAAGTATCAGCGTTCCGGCCCTCGAGTCCCAGAACGCGAATCAAGGCTGGATTGGCAGATTGCACGAGGATATATCGATTGAATTTCCGCTCAAAGCATCCCTTTCAACTGTGGTTGGTGTCATAAAAAGAGTGTTCGTGCATGAAGCGAGAGCGCCCAAACTTGTCTATTCTATCAAAGTACCATGAACCAGCATGGCGACAATGGGGCAGTGGAATATCGGGTCTCAGGTGTTATTGATCGAGTGAAGCACTGCATGCGGCCGATTTTTGTAGGTACAAATAAACGAACAGAAATTTATACATACACCAATGCCGTAGACACGATATATGTTGGTACCGATTTGAGCTTTCTCGGCCAAAAGCCGATTTGCTAGTTAGAGCTAGTTAGAGCGCCGTGTCTAGCTGAGCTGAACGAGCGCCGGTAGCACGTGCTAATTTGAGCTACTGGGCGCTCGTTGAGCTTAGCTAGCACCGGGGTTCTAGCTAGCAAATCGGCTTTTGACCGAGTTGACAGAAGGTCGAGGGCATAGTACAACGTACTTCTTGACGAAGTAAATCTTGGGCGAACATAGGATCCTAGAATGGACGTGTCGAGTGCAAGAGCTACTACATCATCCCAGGTGTAGTTTATGTTGAGTTCCGTTCTTCCCAAGTTGCGTGACGATTCTGAGATAGCACTGGTTCACGCGCGACAGAGGTCTCATAGACCAGTTTAAGGTTCTCTTGAGGTTTTATATACTTCGTTTGGGGGGATGAAACAAGCTTTAGGTTAAATGCAAGGCCGTGCGACACGCCTATATGCGCGGATGCGCAATGCACGGCGGTCACGTGCCTGCCGCATGTAATCACCACGAGTTTCAAGCTCTTTCGCCCTGAGCCGCGCAAATCAACGTTTATGGCTTTTCGTCTCGGTTGAGATATCTTCCGGATATAGGAAAAAAGAAGAAAAACGATGAGGCGCCGTGAAATAGACAGACGCTCAAGAATAACTACTAATAGACTCCGGTGTTGTAAGAACGTCAAGGGTACACGGATCTCGTACATCACTGTCGGCCTGAGGTCATAAAATCCTGTAGTGACGTATGGTATCATAACGGTTTGCTCATCGTAGAATTTCGAAGTTCTCAGCGATCGTGCCTCGATGAGCGTCGTGTCCCCAACGATTGGAAGGCTGTCAGCCTGCAGCATGGCCAGAAAAAACTCGTGTTTTCACAGTTTGGCTTTACAATTGATTTTCGGAAGGCCTGGAAGATCAGTTGGACTGCCTAGACCCGCAATCGATTGTACGAGTCGGCCGTTCATCCACATATCGAGGTTGTTTACTGGTGTTTGAATGGGTTCTGATGAAGTGTGCTTGAACGATGCAAGCAATAGTGCCCTTTGTTCAGCCACAGCATAAATCTTATTCAAATGCGACTGGACTGGAGTTTGGAGCATAGCAAGGTTTATATTGACATCTTGATGTATCATCCATGCTTAATCGATTTTTGATGCATCGTGGCTACCTCCAGGCTGTGATAAGTGCGGTATCTCCCGACCCTCGCTTTTGTCAACCACTCGGCCGTAATCACATTTCTATCTTTCGTATTGCTGTACGCTATATGCGCCTCGGCCGGTCAGATGGAGCAAGGAGAATTCTACCAGCATCTCTTCGCTCATGTCCAGTACCCTAACACCCAGCCTCGTGCACCTACAGGGCAGCTCGGAACACTACGGCTATTGGCACCGGCCGCAAAACCGGATGAACATAGGCAATCTGTTCGTCGCCGTAGACCGTTTTGTCCAAATCTCAAACCCTCTCACCAAGAAGGCCTATGACGTCGTAGTTCATATCGAAAGTCTAAATCACATTACCCCGAGATTTGAATCTCGACCAGTCAAAGAGAAACTTCCACGCGGGGGATCGTTTGTACGGGGCCGTTCTTGGGCGGGTGAACCCCGCTCTACTCGCCTCTCAGTCCGGACGCACAACCGAGATGATGATTATCGTCGCACAAACGTGGTATCACCGCTGCGTATTCGGAACGTGTTCTTTCCCAAACGAGTCGGGGGTGAATTTGCCAGGCTAGAGTGCAAACTCGTGCCTCGGCGCTGTACCAACTGAAACCATATTGGACGATGGGCCACACCACGCGGTCCGATCCCGGACGCTGCTACGCGCACGAGTTCGACGGTAACCCTATCCTCGCATATCCCCCGGAATCGAGTCCATGCCCTCGCAGATATCGCGCGATGACGGGTTCGGTACATCATAGCCTTGTATGTCGAAAAGCGTCACAGCCACCATCTCCGTGTGCCCTCCTCGCGGCCACACTGAGGTCGAACCATGATGTCGTTGTCGTGTGAGGTCTATATAACAGGTTGAGCGTCTCGCAGGACAACACAACACCAGTTCGCTATTGCAGAGGTCGCAGGCTACCGAGCACAAGCACTCTTCGATTTAGCATTTATTTTCGCCCTGCGTCTGTGAAGTTTCAGCAAGCTCTTTTTCTACCAACTCATATCTGGTACTTTGAGCGTTCTTCGCACGATAGTTCGATTCCGTAGACCGATAGATTGACATTATGATCGTCTCTACAGTATCCATCCTCGATAGAATGCGCGGCTTCACCGGGTCCCCAAGCTCGCCCACCAAGTCTACTCAAGGTCCCCAAGGCACGGCCGGTTCGCGCCTCGGGTTCTTCCAGTACTATTGCAACCCGAAGATGCTCCTCCGCCGCGAATTTTACGCTTCGGGTCTGCGCGGCGGCGCACTCACCCTCATCGCCGTCTTCTCCGTCATCGCCCTCTATTCGGTCGTCGCGGCCGTATCGGTGATGAACGTGATCAAGTATATCAGGAGCCGCAAGCCCATCCGAAAGGGCCCTTCGTCTCCCAAGCCCCCACCAGGCGACTTTGAGATCGCGGACAAGGCCGCTGGCAAGCCCGCCGACGAGGAGCTTCGTCTCGATCTCGATAGTGTGCAAGAGATTCCAGGCGAGATAGAGCTCGCCGCCCTCAAAGATGGTAGGCGTCTTTCCGAACCCATCCCCACATTTTGGCTCACATCTCCGTAGTTATGCCTGCGCCCGAGCTCATTCCGGACATCAACGATGATGACGCAAACAGCGTCCACGAGCTCGAGGCGCACGGGGTCATGTCCGATGACGATGCCATTCTCATCGGCCAAGACGACCTTGTTGCCATCAAAACCAGCCCCGAGACCAGACCAATCGTCCCGATCATTCCACTCGAGGCCAAGTTCGAGCGCCCCTTGTCCCCGCCGGCGACTCCACCGACCTTCGCTCGGGCCTCGGACCCAGTTGTGCCCAATGACAAGTTCGGCCTAGACGAGCCCAGCAAGGCCGACGCGATTGTCGAAAAGGCGACCGAGATGACCAACAAGGTCGTGGAAGAAGCTGCCAAGGCTGTCGAAGAGCACAAGCAAGTCGTCGAGGCACTCAACGCGCCCGAACCGACTCTTGCCGAACCCGAGCCGGCGCCTGAACCTACACTTCACGAAGTCACGCCCGACTCGGAGTTTATCGTCGTGTTCCAGCCCGAGCCAGAGTCTCCGCAGGTCGAGGAGCCTAGAGTGGTCGAGCCTGAAGCTGCCTCAATCGAGGAGCGCGCAGAGCCTGTTACAGTCGCCGTCGAGGCGAACGAGGAGCCTGCAGGTAGGCGATGGTCCCCCGTGTGGATGGTGATTCTCGTGCTGATCTTTTGCTTTTAGTTGCCGAACCTGCACCCCTTGTACCTGACGCATCTGTCGAGGTTGCCGAACCCGAGACGGTGGAGCCGCTCAAGCCGGTAGAAGCTGTTGAAGCGCTGAAACCGGTGGAAGAGGTGCAGCCAGTGGAAGAGGTGAAGCAGATCGTGGTCGAGGAGCCAGCGGTGGTCGAAGAGCCAAAGGTTGTCGAGGAACCCAAGGTGATCGAACAGCCCAAGGTCGTCGAGGAGCCAGCGGTAGTCGAGGAACCCGAGGTCGTCGAGGAGCCAACTACGGTCGACGAGCCTGAATCGATCGAAGACTCCAAGCCCATCGTCGACGAGCCCAAGCCGGTCGAGGTTCCCAAACCCGAATCGCCCAAGCAGACGTTCCCGGCTCCCAAGGAGTCACCCACGCTCACCGCTACTCCAGCTCCGGCGATCTCAAGGTCGCTCGGTCGTCCGCGTGTAGTACGTCGTGCGACAGGGAGCACCGCCGCTTCGGCCGTCATCTCGACCGCTGCTTCGGCCACGGTTTCGACTGCCGCACCGGTCGTGGCAGCTGGAACAATCGACAAGGCCCATGACGCGCTCGGCTCGATTCTGGGCAAAGAGCGCGAACGTCCATCCTCGCCCGCGTTTGGCCGCAGCACGAGTCCGGCAGTGGGGAGGTCTGCGAGTCCGGCCATGGGTAGGTCCGCCAGCCCGGCCATGGGCAGGTCTGCCTCTCCGGTCTTCACAAGGGGTGCATCACCCGTACCTCGTTCCGAATCTCCCTCGAGCGACGCATCGCGCTCGCGCCCGGCTTCGCCTTCTCCACCTGCAGGTACGATGGCCCGACGGGGAAGCATCGCCCAACGTCAATCCGGCCTGGCCAACGTCACCAACGCGCCCGCTCGTCCTCCGTCCCGCCAATCGACGCTCTCCAACATGCCGCGCGGCCCGCCTCCGATTCCTCTCCCGCCTCAACGTCAATCGAGCATCGGAAGCGTCGGTAGGTCTGGTTCGCCCCCGCCTCCACCAGCCGTTACCTCCGGAATGGTTCTCTCGCGCAAGGCGACGATCGAAGCCAAGGATTCCGTCGGTTCACCCCCGGCTCCGAACCCAGCTCGACGTGCGCCTAGTGCAAGCCGGTCGGGCGGAACCACCCCGGCTCGCCAGCCCGCTAAAGAATCCACGACGGCAAGCAGCACGAGTCCGCGCAAAAAGGTTCCGTTCCCCGGGTCGACCGAATCCCCAAGTCCGAGCGCAAGCCCGAACAGGCCGCGACCCAAGTCACGCACGTCGACGACCGGCGGGGCGTCCAACACGCTCCAAGCGTCCCTTTTAGCCAATTTGGCAGGTAGCAATACCAATCAAGCGAGTCCTCCCCCACCAGGACCGGTTCGGCGCGATTCGATCGCTTCTGCAGTGAGCAAACGAGACTCGATTTTCAGTGCATATGATTCCAGCGGTCTGAACACGTCTGCGTCTGATCTAGACTTCGCGAGCGGTGGCGAGGGCCATGGGCTGGGGCGGAAGCGCCTAGATTCGATCAGCCCAGTGAGTCCGCACCGGCTCGATTCGCTTCGGTCGGATTCGAGTTCGGCGTATCCTGGTCGGGTGGAACGGTTTGATTCTATGGCCTCGGTTATGACGGTGGATTCGATGATGTCGGTTTCGTCTATGGGTTCTATGAGCGGGGATGACGAGGAGAAGAAAAAGAAGCGTGCCAAGAGGCGGGCCAAGGCGCAGGCAAAGACGGCAAAGAAGCAGAAGCGGGGCAAGAGGAATTAGAGTGCTGGTCACTTAATTTATTCGGGGGTTTTGGTTTCGAGGGTGGAAGGATGGGTCGGGTCTAGAGTCGGGCAGGAAGGGATAGACACTGTTTTCGGGCCGATAGATGATAGCTTCTTGTTGCCTTTGTTTCGCTTTCTTGTAAAAACCCCTGCTTTCTTATGAATAACACGCACCCCATCTCGAGTTTATCGTTGCGTACAGTGTGAAGAGGCTGAGCGATGTCGAGATGCGAATAGCATGACGGGCGCTATTATTGAGGTTTGGGCTTCTGAGTTGGGGTCAAGGCCACACGCATAATCCTTGGTGTGCTTATTGCAGGTTGTATTCAGATGTGGAGCGGGCGGTGTTTCTATTGCGACAGAAATCAAGTTCTGTAAGTACACGTTGAGAGATAGAAACAAGGTTACGGTCCAGCCTGACGGATGGAACTCACTTGGTAGCCACGATGTCACGCCGAGGACTGGGATCCCACAGACTGGACTCTCTCGTACACCTCGCGCTTCCGTTGCGATTCCGCGAATTCTTGTTCTCGTTGCTTTCTCTTTGCAGCCTGGCGAGCTTCGTCTCGCACGACGCCTTGGTACATGGTCTAAAACAAGCCAGATTAGACAAGTAAATGAATATGAAAGTACGACTTGCATCCTGTTCTCGTCGTTGCTGGGCATGCACACCCCACACCGCAACGCACGCAAACACCATCGACGCTGCAAGGGTCGCTTTGGCGGCGCGCGACATGGTCCAGAAAATGGAATAAACGGATTTGATTCCGACCCGACTCGTTCCGGATCGGGAGTAATTTGCAACCCTTTGGAGTACACTCGACCATCACTTTCGTTATCATGGCCTCTCGTCTTGCGCTGCAGTCGCTCAGGGGCTCTTGTAGGCTTCAATGAATCAGGGGATGAAACATGGATTGACGATTTTTTCGATTTCATTTAGCGACGATCTTGCGCCGACAGGCCCTCGTGGTCCCACGCCTTGCTGCCATCCAGAGGTCAGTCTATGCTCCCAAACTCATCACCATTCGATGCTAAATGCTCGTTTCCAAAGTCGGGGTCTAGCAGACTGTAAATAATCCACCCTTTTTTCAACACTGTGCCTGACCCCTTCCTCCAGCTCCAGAACAACGCGCCAACTCGCTCATCGATGCTCTTCCTGGCAACTCGCTCGTGACCAAGACCGGCTCGGTCGTGTTGGGTACGAGTGTCGCCGCGGCGGCGATTAGCCAAGAGCTATACGTCGTCAACGAGGAGACGGTCGTCTTGATCGGAACTCTCATCATGTTTACGCTCATTGGCCGTGCGATGCGCGAGCCGTACAAGGAGTGGGCTGAGGGTCACATCAACGTGCGTCATCCTTTCGGACAACACCCGAGTCGAGATGACTAATAAAATCTGGAGGTAGCGCATCAAATCTATCCTCAACTCGACTCGCAAAGAACACACTCAAGCAGTCCAAGCTCGTATCGGAGCAGTCGAGCAAATGAAAGACGTCGTCGATATCACCAAGGGACTCTTTGCTCTGTCCAAGGAAACCGCCAAGATCGAGCACGAGGCTTTTACCCAACGTCAACAAGTCCAACTCGCCGCAGAGGTCAAGAGTGTACTGGACAGCTGGGTCAGGTACGAGCAGCAGGAAAAGGAGAGCGAGCAAGCAGAGCTCGCCAAGGCGGTCATTGAGCGCGTGAGCAAGAGCTTGACGGACCCGAAGAACCAGGCGGAGATTCTGGCCAGTGCAGTTGCCGAGGTTGAGCGTGAGTATTGCCGTTTATCCCGCTGTTGATCTGGACTCATGCGTCGAGATAGAACTCGTCAAGAGCAAGGCCATTTAAAAATGTCAATTCGCTTACTTGATACAATAGATCCTAGTTCTGGCGTGTATGCACCCTTGACCATGCTTGAATCCGATACGCCATCTCGAATCTATCTTTCCTCCCAGTGATACCATCTTCCCCGCACCACTGCCCAAATGTGACGTGCATGCCCCAATATCCGCAATCCGTCTCTCTCCGACAGGTCACGTGATGTTCTGTCCCGCCTTTTCGGATCCTGGACGATAGGCAGAGGTCGGCTGACGCTGCATAGACCTGCTTTTCTCTGCAACCACCACTCACTACTCTGTCATTACATTTTCCCCCGCTCTCACATTACACACTTCTTATTGCACCTTTTGATTTAATATGGCGAGTGCCGGACAAGGTGAGACGTGGCGCGCGGGAAAGGCTGGGCAAAAGTTGACCGACGAGCTGTAGATGTGCCCATTAGTCCCCTGCTGGACTTTACCGCCGGAACCATGGGAGGTTTGTCTTTTGATGTTACCCCTCTGGTCGTTGCTAACTAGGGCTCCAGGAATGGTTGGGCTGGCTGTTGGGTTTCCATTTGACACCAGTAGGTTCCTTGCCCCTCCTTCCCCGACATCAGCTCACCCAAACCGATAAACAGTCAAAGTGCGACTACAACACCCGGAAACCATGACCCGGTATCGAAACTCTGTTCAAGCCCTGTTCAAGATTGTACGGGAAGAACGTGTAGCCGGGTTGTTCAAAGGGATATCATCTCCCATGGTGAGTCCTTTTGTCATACTCACACACAGAGCGACAGCTGATGTGATGATGATCGCAGGCCGGATGCGCGTTCCTGAACGGATTGGTCTTTGCCAGTACCGGCTACTTGTACGTTTTTTTTTTCCGAGTTTGGATATGGGCGTAATGGGTTGCTTATTTCGGACGTCATCATCAACGTCTATTTTTCTCCTTTCCAATCCTTTTTTATCATTTTGCTCTCGCAGGATTCAAGCCCAACTACCAGACGCGTCTACCAAACCCACGCTCACCCAAATCACACTCGCTGGTGCAGGGACAGGCATTATCGGCGCTTTTATCGCGACCCCGACCGAGTTGATCAAGATTCGTCAACAGGCCAATACGAGTTCGGGTAAACAGCCCTCTGCGTGGAGTGTTGCCAAGGCCCTGTATGAAGGACATGGCATGAGGGGGTTGTACCGAGGGTTTTGGAGCACGGCTGGGAGAGATATGAGCTATGGAGCGTATTTCGCTACGTACGAGGGCATGAGGCGTCTTTTGACGACTCGGTCGCCTGATGGAGAGGAGAAGCCGCTTGGATGGGGACGGTTGATGGTTGCAGGAGGCGTTGCTGGGGTAGGCCCCATCTCTTCACAATCTTATCTGTTTATTTATTAATCTTGTATGATTTAGGTCGCTGGTTGGATCTTTACTTTCCATCTGGACTCCATCAAGACTCGAGTTCAGAGCGTAGATTACGCACCTCCTCGCTACCACCCTCTTCCCTCGCTTTCCCCGTCACCGGCCCTGACACCGAGCTTTGCTCTTGCCCGCGCTTATTCTAATTCGGCCCCTGCTGTGTCGCCTTACCGGACAACGTGGAGTACGACGATGTATATGTATCGAACAGAAGGTCTGAGGTCTTTCTGGAAGGGCCTGTGGCCAACAATTGTACGGTGAGTCATTCGAAACCTATTGAAATAGCACAGTCCAATGTAGAATATCCGTTTCTAGGGCTGTTCCGGTTAACATGGCTACCTTTGGAGCATATGAGCTGGTTGTTGGGATCGCGCGATAGATGAACTTGTGGAGTTGGTTCGGAGGGGGAGAGATCTGGGTTTAGATATTTTAGGAACGAGACCATAATCGGGGAAGAAACTCTCATGTATCTTATACGCAGTCCGAAATATATTTATAGCGCTTTCACCGAGAGAAACAGGGATAGGTGATTGAGCCATTGGACTGTCCAAACACTGCACGACAAGGCATCCTTTTGGTCATGTTCAGGATTATAAACTAGCTGGAGCATATCTACAATGGAACTCAAGTCACGTCGCTCATCACTGTGAAAAGGTATCCATGTAAATTTACATGGGCCACCCATGTATGCTAGCGATATTACCTGTACAGCACGTAAAATCGTACATGTATCTTCGACGCATACAAGTAATTTATATTCGTCAATTTTCTTGATGGGACCGCCCTAGAGGTAAATTATGCATACACGTAACTTAAGTTATGCTTTTACCTGGGTACCTCTTTGGCCAGTCTGCTTGGTCATACATTTTTACGTGGAAGTGGTGCCTACATGTATCTTGACCACTAGTTGACTTGGGTACCCAATTTGGCCAATCTCCATAGTCACATTAGCTCACAGGTAAGGTCGCATACACGTATTTTTAGTATTGTATTTACATAGCTAACCGTCTTCCTCAAACTCCTGCTCCTCCTGGTGAAACGCTGTTTGACACAAACCTTCGCTTCGGTCTACTGTCACCCATTCTCCATTCGGCTTTTTTGCTCGCGTCTCCACTCGTCCCACGGCGCACTCTATAGAAGTGATGTTGAGCACGAATGATCGGCCCATCTTGGTATACGAGACAAGCCGTGTGGAGGCATCGTCAATCGCTCCCTTGGCCTGGGTTATATGAGCAAGGACGTGGAGCTGGGTGGATTCAATGTTGAAACGGGGATCAGTGGGAAGAGTGATGGCAAGAATAAAATCGAGGCGACCATAACCAGTTTCATCAAGCATTTCGGCAGGTCTCCCGTTCCGGGTGTTTTTGTCATATCGGAATGTATACTATACCGCATAATTAGTGATATAAAGAATTAAGACAAACCCACCCACTCGTATAAACGAATTGTCCCGTTTTCCATAAATCGAAGACGGATTCCGCGTACACGCGGTTCGAATACAATCGCCCCCGTTGCTAATCCGTAGTTTACCCCATCGTTCGCACCGCTCTGGAAGAAATCGCACCCACTCGTGATGCAAGCAAGCAAGACAAAAATTGGTCCGCAAAAATGCGGCCACACGACGGCGAACTCGAGGCTGCATCACAAACCTGGCAAGACAGGGGACTCGAAGTATAGCGTCCGGGTCTGGGTATTTCAGTTAAATTCGGAAAGATGTAATTACAGCTTACAGTCTGTATAAACACGCTCCATTGAGCTCGTGTCTACTGGTGCGTCGGATTTGCCAAACAGCAAAGCCTTTCGGACCTCTGCGAATCATATTACGACAGCGGACAGCTGCGAGAGCTGTAGTACAAACTTGGCGATCGTTGCGGATGGGACAATTTGTTGTCTCGCGCATGCGATCACCTCACAGCAGTATCACTCCGTGAGGTAAGACCAAGTAGTCCACACTGGGCCGCATAGTAGAACGTTGTCGGCGACGTGAAGCAGGGTGTGTGTTACGGGTTGGAGTACAGTTGGATATCTGGAGCTTAAGCAATGTAGTTGGTTAGTACTCCAATAGTAAACAATACTTCCTAGATTCGATAGGAAGGCTAATATAAGATCTCAGAGATTATCAAGTAACACTTAGATAGTCTTAAACTTTCACAGTGTAAAATGACTTAATATAATATATAAAGAGCAAGACTACAGCGGTCAGGTTCCCTTAGATATACTTATTATAGTTCAGCCCTAGTCGCTTGGACTATACTATTACTAAACTTAATCTATACTGAAGCGATAGCTTAATATGGATGGATGGGGTGCGCCTAATGCGTATATTTCCTCACACCAAATAGGTACTTAATTCCCACAACTGGCAGGTACTTATTTATACGCTAACTTAAGCACAAGTCTATGTATATACAGAATCACACAAATGTATCTAATCAGGTACTAGGATTCCCACTTATTAGATACAGTAGATCACACAAGAGATAAGAGATAAGAGAAACACAAACCAAAGCACACAAGACCGATCAGGTGGGTAGTAAGAGGAGGTGGCTCTGCAAGGGTCTCCTGCAGGGTTCTTTTATACCCTGAGGGAAGCCTGGATGAGCCAAATAGAGACAGTCATGCCAAGCCGATCTCTAAGGAGAGTTCTGGCTATATGGGGATCACCCTATCCCCATACAGGATGGTTTAGAGTAATGACTGGGTGTAGATCGGTGGCATCACTGGATCAGTGTATGCTATTGGTTGTTTGATATATTAATAATATGAACTATATACATGGATCGGAGCCAACATCTCAGTGAGTCATAGAGCCTTCTAATTAAGGGTTGCTGGGTCCATTGACTCAGTGTGTGAGTCAGATCAGAACTGATCAGTCAATCAGATCAGTTCGATCTTCGGCCTGGAGCTCGGCGAGGAGTCCGGGGATCGGGCCGATCTTCGGTGAAAAGATACGCCCGAAGCGTGGCTATCGATCAAGCTATTGATCAGCATGATAGAGTCAGCCGTCGCTGAGCTATAAGCGGAATATGTTAGTAATACCTTATGATAAGCGATGCCTGAACTTGTTTAATGAATATCTCGCCGAGTTCTTAGGCTAAAATCATGAAATAAAGTGCGCAAAGAAGATAGAATTTAGTACAATTTATAGAGATATAAAACTGTACAAATTGGCGCATTCACATTTGCCAGAATTCAGAAAATATTCATTTGTAGCGCATTCAGAGTAGGCAAGGGCAGACTCTATTAAGTAAAGATGTTAGTATCCATAACATAGCTCCCCCAGTCTGGACTTGCAGACTTACTTAGAGAGAATCATAGCCATCATCTGACTCCCATTCGCCATCTGAGGCAAGAACAATTACTTCTTGCTCAAGGCCAGGAGGGATGGATGGAGGAGCGACTACTTCACTGGGCCTGTCTTGGATTAGAACATTATTCAAGTTGTTAGCTTTGTTTCAGAGTGTAATCTACAGTCTCAAACTGGTTTTGGAATAAATTCTGCATTTTTGTTCACTTTACTTATGTGTGATTCCCAGTTCACTTTAGTCCCTTGTTATATTTGCATATCTACTTATGCGAATAGATAGGGCTCATTGAGAGCTTTCGAACGCGCATAGTATCAAGCCATATGGACTCAAACTCATAAAGATACATAATGTTTAAGTTTAAGTCGATTTGGTGGCGATGCTCTGTTCTTTGTTTTACTTGTATCTCATGTAATACTTGTCCGTTCATCATGATCTAACGTTCTGCCGATAGCTGTCGAGCCTCTTCAGCGCCTGACCGAGAATTGTTCGATTCCCATCAGCCGTTGCTCCGGCGCGCCGCCATCAATATTTGATGCGCCCCAATATTGATGGAGGCATATCTCGCCAGCCGTTTATCCGGTTGGGGCGCGCTATACGGCGCTCGATGCGCGTTGACAAGGGCTTTCTAACCATGTATGGTACATAATGTATATACGAGGGTTGGGGTTCCCCAACAGATCTTCTTTTGCCCCAACAGACTGGTTGCCCAAACAAATTCCGCCCCAATGGCCCTAGAACTGCCTTTCTAGGCCCATAGAACCTTCTGAATAGAAGGATTGGGGCAGCAACCCCAACCAAAGGTTGTATACCCTTGATTGTGCAACCCAGACCCCTGCAGGGTATATAAGGAGGCCCTGAGGACCCTCTCCCCTCACCTGCTCAATTCAATATATTCCATTTTCCACAGTTCTAACTGGTGTGACCAAGCTTACTTAGCTTAACTTTAGTCCTTAAGTTGTTCTCCCAATAGTACTCCTTATTTGTTGAGATAAACTCCAAATAAGTAGCAGTTGAGGTAGCAGATATACTTTTAAGTTGACTCTATTAAGCACTGAGCTACAGCACTACAAGATCTAAGGATTAAGAGTATACTGAGTAGTATAGCTTCTGACTCAAGCAGTCAAACTAGACCTACACCATCAGTCTACAAGGGAACCTTGCCATAGTAGCATTGCTCTTATTCTGATCTATAAAGTATAGTTACAAGCTAGAAACCCAGTTTACACTGTTCTTTACCTAGTAGTTAAGCAGCTTTAGTACTTACTGAGAATACTAAATAGTTATTTGCAAGTCTGTGTATGGTGCAGCTTTATTGTATTTAATTAAGCAATTAATTAAGTACTAGTTTAGCCAACCCATAACATTGGTGAAGCGACCCAGGTTATTAAAGCTTTGCTATTAAAGCAATCATTGCTCTCAGGACTAGGAAAAGAACTATCAAATTCTTCAAGAATCTCCCCATACTTCTAGTTTTAACTATCTGCACTAGGATATCCTTTTACATTTACTCCAACCTTTTCTGATCAATCAACAACTATGGAAGTTAGACCAGATGATTCTACTTCTCAAAAAGGTGACCCTCCCTCTTCTAAAATCTTAGAATGGGTTAGGAACACCAAGTCTGAGATGTCCAGTCATGCTAGTTTACTTGCCTCAAGTGCAACATCCTCTGCCTTACACATGGCTTTGGCTTACAAGGAATCTGAAGATCATATCCTGGATGAACTGACCCCTGAAGAAGTGGAAGCTAACACTTACACTCCTCAGAGTTGTGGGTTAATTGGTATAATTCGCTTGAATCCTGAATTAAATAAAAGAAGGAAGAAATTGAGAGCAATTGCCATGAAAGCCTATGACAGGGTTGAGCCAGAGAAGGATATGAAACTCATTCTGAGTGCTGAAGATGCAGATTCATGGAGAAGTACCTTGAACAAGCTTGATGCATGCTGTGAATTTAAGCCTACTCACAAGACTGCTATTGATGGGGAGGTGAAAATACTCATGTATGTTGAGAGGAAGCCTTTCTATAATCTCAGGGCTGATTTGAGGTCTTTCAGAAGTGCTTTATTCCCTGCTGATGGTGCCCCAAAAGTAAGGGAACTTAGAGCACAACTACCTCCTTTGCCTGAATTTCCTGACCTTGAACCAAATAGTTTGTTCACTAAATTCCAGTTTGAACTAGCTATGGTGATGTTTAGAGATGAGGTAGAGAGGTACATTGCCCATGTATGCTATATCAATAACTTTAAGGAAGCTCTTGGACCCACTTTCATGCAATCACCTACTAGGACTAGTATGGAGATTCCAAATGATTTTGGTAAAGATCTACCTTTATCTTCAGCAGTAAAGTCAAAAGACAAGGGTAAAAACAAGGCTGATGAAACCCCAGTAGCTAGAAGTTCAACCACTCCTGTACCTGTTCCAGCTACACCTGGTTCTGCTTTCCATCAGGAACAGCAGTCTTTTGTAGAACAATCTGATACAGATCCCTACAGAAATGTTACTAGGAGAGGTGCTAGGAAATCTGGTAGAGTCTCTGGACCTCTAGAAACTCCTTTTAGGCCTAAAGCTCAGCCACTTGGATATGAGTTACCTACTCTTGAGGAGTTTACTGATGATGATGATGATGATGATGATGAACAGTTAACTCCCAAGACTTATGTGCCTAAACACCTTAGAGCTAAAGTTGGAAGGTCTTCCATGCTTTCTGACCTGTTCCAAGGGCCAAGTTTTGGAGCTGCTGCTACTCCAAACCCCACAGCTACTATAAACCCTTTAGGAGCTGTTCAATCTATTCAACCTGTTACTGTACCATCAGCAGGGACTGGACCTATGATTAGTTCTGGAGGAGCTCAACCCTCTGATGATGATCCAGACACCTCAGATGATGAAGGAGGAAGGGATCCTAATCCTAGAACTCCATCCAGGCATAGGGCCAGGAGGCCAAGGCAACCACTTCCACCTCCATCTAACCCAGTACAAGGACCTACTCCCATTCCAACTACTACCCAACCAGTTGTAACTACTGTTACCCAGCAGGCTACAAATGGTAGAGGAGTATATTTTGACAATAGGATTAAAATTGCTGATGTAGTTGAAAAGTGGGATGGTGACCCAGATACTCTGGCTAGTTGGATTTGGAGTGTCAATATAGTAGCTAATAGAGGCTTTGAGGTTTGGAATCAACTTGGCCAACAGATACCCTTGAGGTTGACTGGGAGGGCTAAAGATTGGTTTGAATCTCAAAGCAAGAGGTATCAAGCTTTCATGATGCAGGACTGGCAGAATATGAGGGCTGGTATCTGTGACTATTTCATGAATAGAACATGGCTTGATAAACAGAAAGGCAAGGCTACTAGAGCTCACTACAGAGAACCAGGTCATGCTAATGAGACACCTTCTGACTATATCATCAGGAAGAAGAAACTGCTCCAGATGGTATTCAAACTCACCAAGACTGAGCTTATCCTTGAAATCCTTAATGGTGCTCCTCAGTATTGGAGAACTATCATGGATACTTCCAGAATAGAGTCATTCAGGGAATTCCAGGCAACTGTGAAGTACCATGAAGAGACTCTTATTTCTGGAACTAGAGGAGATGGATCAGTAAGTAGGAGAGATATTGACAAGATCTGGGAGGCTCTCAAGTCTCAGAAACAGTCTAAGTCTAAGTTTGCTAAGACTCATGCTGTTCAGACTATGAAACCTAAGTATCCTCCTGATGATAAGAATGTGTCTAAGAAAGCCACACCTAAGTCCAAAGGTGCTAGACCTTGCATTCACTGTGGTAGTCAGATGCATTGGGATAATGAGTGCAAATATCATCCCAAGAATATGAAGAAGGTGAAAGCCTACTTCAGTAATGCATCTCAAGAGGAACAAGATGACCAAGCTGAATATGAAAGGATGGAAGCTGAAGCTAATGAATCAGAGTCAGATGAGGAGGGTTCTGCCTCTGAAGAGTCTGAAAGCTCTGATTTAGTGCAGGATTTTTAGAGAGGTCCCAGTCAGCCATAGAGGATGATACTGAGAAGTTGAAAGATGTATCTACTCCATGGGACCCAGGGACCAATTCTGATGAGACTGTTCAAGCTTCTGGATATAATGCCTTTGTAAATTCTAGTGAATCATTTAAATTCCCCTCAAGAAAAGCACTCTTCAATACTCTTAAGTCACTCAAGAGTAACCTAGCTGAAGCTTCTCAGTCACCTAAAACTGTTGTTTTACAGAAGCTCATGGCTAGACCCCCTGGAGCTACTTTCCTAGGCTCTAGGGCTACTACTGTACCAGCCTATCTGGGATCTGAAATGTTTAGCTGTTCCATTATCCTAGACTCAGGATCAGATATCACCTTGATTTCTGAGAAGCAGCTTAATGCATTAAAGAATCCTCCCAAGGTGAAATCTGGTCAACAAGTACAACTTCATCAAGTCACTGGTAAAACTATTATTACTGGCTATGTGAAAATTCTCATCACCTTTATCACAAATGAAGGTAATGTAGAAATGACTGTAGAAGCATATGTTGTGAAAGGAATGAACACTCCCTTTATTCTGGGAAATGACTTTGCCTCTCAGTATCAGTTATCCTTGGTTAGAGAACCAGATGGTACCTTTATTCACCTAGGAGACAGTGGGAGAAAGATCCATGCCAATGAATCTGAAACTACTCCTAGAACAGATGAGTCTGGACAGGTATTTTATGTTCTAACTAGGCCAGACTATAAGACTAATGCAGAGAAGAAAGCTTACATGGTCAAGAGAAGGGCTAAGCAGAAGAAAGTCAACCAAGTAGCTAAGGGTGCAACCCCTGTATACTTGGCTGAAGACATTCAGCTCAAGCCTGAAAGTATTCAGCTTGTCCATGTAGAAGCTGACTTCAAACCAGATCAAACTGAAGGATTTGTTGAGAAACTTATGATGTCTCACTCTAAGGATGATGATTACTATGGTATTGCTGATAGTATCATATCTAAAGAGGCCAAAACCCTTCAGATTACCAACTTATCTAATAAGTTCATTAAGATTCCTAAGGGAACTGTTATTGGATTTATGACAGATACCGAGACTGGTTTGAATGTCAAGTCTGATCTAACTGAAAAGGAACTTGAGGTTGGTCAGGCTAAGTCTAATCTAATCAAGTCTTTATTGAAGAAAACTCCTGTACCTGAACCTACAGAAGAAGAGATTGAACTCTCCCAACAGGTGGAAGGAGGCCCCAAAACCAGTGAGTTGCCTAGTTTAGAGCATATACCCAAGGAAAGACTTTTGTCTGAAATACACTTCTCTGAGGACTTAACTGAGTCTCAGTTGAAAAATTTGGAGAAGGTTGTATTGAAACACCACAAGGCTTTTGGCCTGGATGGCAGACTAGGAAACTATCCAGCACAAGTGGAGATTAACCTCAGGGAAGGAGCTAAAGAAATTTCTTTACCTCCTTATTCTGCATCTCCTGCTAAGAGAGAAGTAATTGATAAACAGTTAGAGGAATGGCTTCGCTTAGATGTCATCACTCCCTCAAAGAGTGCCTGGGGATTCCCAGTATTGATAGTCTATAGGAATAACAAACCCAGAATGTGTATTGATTACAGAAGGCTTAATGAAGTTGCAGTACCTGATGAGTTTCCTTTGCCCAAGCAAACTGATATTCTGCATGCTCTAGAAGGCTCTCAGTACCTTACCACCCTAGATGCATTAGCAGGATTCACTCAACTTAGTATCAAAGAGGAAGACAGGCCCAAAACTGCATTTAGATGTCATAGAGGCTTATATGAGTTCACAAGATTACCTTTTGGATTCAGGAATGGCCCAGCTGTATTTCAGAGAGTCATGAATACTATATTATCTGAGTATTTGTGGATGTTCACTCTGGTTTACATTGATGACATAGTGGTGTACAGTAGGTGCTTTGAAGAGCACTGTGAACACTTGGATAAAGTATTCAAGGCAATTGCAGACTCTGGATTGACTCTGTCACCAAATAAATGCCACTTGGCTTACAAGTCCCTTTTGTTACTTGGTCAGAAGGTTTCTAGACTGGGTCTATCTACTCACATGGAGAAAGTAGTGGCTATTTTACAGCTAGAACCTCCCAAGAATGTACCTACCTTAAGAACATTCTTAGGTATGATGACATACTTTTCAAGCTATATACCCTTCTATGCATGGATTGTAGCTGTCCTATTTGCTTTGCTGAAGAAGGATGCAACTTGGAAATGGACTGACACTGAACAGAGAGCTTTTGAGCTGGCCAAAAAGGCTTTATCCTCTGCTCCAGTGATGGCTTATCCTATCTATGGAAAGCCTTACAGGTTGTATACAGATGCTTGTGATTTTGGCTTAGCAGCTATTCTTCAACAAGTACAACCAGTTAAGCTCAGAGATATGAAGGGGACAAAAGTTTACAAGAAGTGTATGGAAGCTTATGAAGCTGGAAAACCAGTGCCTGAGTTGATCACTCCAATACCCAAGTTCAAAGACAGCATGTCTGGGGGGGCATATGTAGATTCATGGGCTGAAATTTTTGATGACACAGTAGTGCATGTAGAGAGAGTTATTGCATACTGGTCTAGAATTTTGAAAGCTGCAGAGACTAGATATTCTCCTACAGAGAGAGAGGCTTTGGCCTTGAAGGAAGGATTGGTCAAATTCCAGCCTTATCTGGAAGGTGCACAGTTTGTAGCAATTACAGACCATGCTGCCTTAACTTGGAGTAGAACATTCCAGAATGTGAATACTAGGCTGTCATCATGGGGTCTGGTATTTGCTGCTTACCATGGGATGAAGATTGCCCATAGAGCTGGTAAAATTCACTCCAATGTGGATCCAATCTCCAGACTTAGAAGAAGTTCAAGACTAGGTACACTGGATATGGGCCAGAAGAGGACAAATGGCTCACTAGACAAGAACTTAGGAATGCTCCTGAAGTTCTCATGGAATGGGAGAAATTAATGCATTAAACTCTATGTTTAAGATCTCCTGGAAGGATTTGTGAAGGCTAGGATATAGAATATAGGCTTTTTCCAACTTTCAACCATAGGCTAACCATTCAATTCATTCTCCAGAATTTATTCTGATTTTCAGTGATTTTTCTCAAAGCTATACTTGAAAACCCAGGCTTAATTCACATCAACCTGGACTTAGCTTTGTTCAAAACCACTTTTGATCAATCAGATATTACTATATCTGTTAGATCACAGAAATTGAACCACTTTCACTTAATTAGTGAGCTTTATATGACACTTTTGGTCATTGTCAAACTTCAACCTTATATGGAAGGCTCCACCTTCCTTCTTCTATCCACACTCTTCTTATGGCTAGGGAGGCCTTGCTCAAGAAACAAGCTAAGGAACATGAAGACTATGGTGTTGACCCTAATGCCTGGGGTACTCCCTCTGCTCCTTCTACTCCTGAGTTCAATGGGAGTATTTTATGCTATCCCAATACCCCTGAACAGGAATCTGTGGCTCTGCCAGAACCCCCATCCATTCCAAACTCTCCTGTCTTTCTGTGCAGATCATGCAATCCCTCTCCATCCCCAATTCCTATTCATCATTCTGCTCCTGGGACTCTGGTCTCTTATGATGCTGATGTTGAAGATGATAGTTGTGATGAGAGCAGTGTAGCTACCCCTTCTGAGATTGATGTGGATGATGACTTTGTGATCAAGGTTGAAGAAGATGAAAAGAGTGCATATATGCTACTCAGAGATCCAGCTCCTGATTTTGTGTCTGTTTGAATTGCCTGTAGTTTACACTGGGAGGGCTATGTCTTGGATTAGAACATTATTCAAGTTGTTAGCTTTGTTTCAGAGTGTAATCTACAGTCTCAAACTGGTTTTGGAATAAATTCTGCATTTTTGTTCACTTTACTTATGTGTGATTCCCAGTTCACTTTAGTCCCTTGTTATATTTGCATATCTACTTATGCGAATAGATAGGGCTCATTGAGAGCTTTCGAACGCGCATAGTATCAAGCCATATGGACTCAAACTCATAAAGATACATAATGTTTAAGTTTAAGTCGATTTGGTGGCGATGCTCTGTTCTTTGTTTTACTTGTATCTCATGTAATACTTGTCCGTTCATCATGATCTAACGTTCTGCCGATAGCTGTCGAGCCTCTTCAGCGCCTGACCGAGAATTGTTCGATTCCCATCAGCCGTTGCTCCGGCGCGCCGCCATCAATATTTGATGCGCCCCAATATTGATGGAGGCATATCTCGCCAGCCGTTTATCCGGTTGGGGCGCGCTATACGGCGCTCGATGCGCGTTGACAAGGGCTTTCTAACCATGTATGGTACATAATGTATATACGAGGGTTGGGGTTCCCCAACAGATCTTCTTTTGCCCCAACAGACTGGTTGTCCAAACAAATTCCGCCCCAATGGCCCTAGAACTGCCTTTCTAGGCCCATAGAACCTTCTGAATAGAAGGATTGGGGCAGCAACCCCAACCAAAGGTTGTATACCCTTGATTGTGCAACCCAGGCCCCTGCAGGGTATATAAGGAGGCCCTGAGGACCCTCTCCCCTCACCTGCTCAATTCAATATATTCCATTTTCCACAGTTCTAACTGGTGTGACCAAGCTTACTTAGCTTAACTTTAGTCCTTAAGTTGTTCTCCCAATAGTACTCCTTATTTGTTGAGATAAACTCCAAATAAGTAGCAGTTGAGGTAGCAGATATACTTTTAAGTTGACTCTATTAAGCACTGAGCTACAGCACTACAAGATCTAAGGATTAAGAGTATACTGAGTAGTATAGCTTCTGACTCAAGCAGTCAAACTAGACCTACACCATCAGTCTACAAGGGAACCTTGCCATAGTAGCATTGCTCTTATTCTGATCTATAAAGTATAGTTACAAGCTAGAAACCCAGTTTACACTGTTCTTTACCTAGTAGTTAAGCAGCTTTAGTACTTACTGAGAATACTAAATAGTTATTTGCAAGTCTGTGTATGGTGCAGCTTTATTGTATTTAATTAAGCAATTAATTAAGTACTAGTTTAGCCAACCCATAACAGGGCCCTTCCTCAGAAGATTGAGAGTCCTCTTCCTTGCTCATTTCTTCAAAACGAGCTCTAAGGCGATTCTGAATGAGGCAGGCAGGGACTGCCAGGGAGGACTTGAACTTCTGCAATTCTTCAAGCTCCTGGATATAATCTTGGCGCTCCTGATCATTAATTGCGAAGTAGTAGTGCTGCATCCATCTCATTAGAAAGCGTTTAGGGCCATGAAATAAGGTCCATACCTCATCATTTCCCCACATCTTGGGAACGCCTTCTGGATCTGGCTCCTGCCACCAGGAGGGACAAGAGGTCCTAGTGTAGTCATCGAATGCCTTCTTCCCTTCGATGAAGGCACAGTGGGGGAAAGGAGGCAAGTTGCCACCCCCAGTGTTTCCTTCATAGTGAACCAGGGCATGTAGGCAGCAAGTCATATGAAGGCCCCACATTTGAAGGCGAACTACTGCAGCGACTACTTCTGGGAAACTCTCAAAAGGGGCTTGCCAGTCCACCATGCTGAAACCCTTTTCAGGCTCAATGGGGAAGGCAATATTGGCATCCCTGAAGCGCTGGTACAGAGGGCTATCCTCAGTAAAGTCTTCATGCTCATAGGCGAGGTCATAAGACCCATCGCTACAATAGGAGCCTACTGCATCTCTAACTTGGAGGAGGGCATCTACTAAGGAGTAGGCTGCACCATCCCCCACATACCAACCATTGGGATACCTGCCATGATCTTTGCTGTAGTATATTTCTATCTGATCCCTGAACTTGCGTTCTAGGATGAAGGGACTTGCAGCAAAGTCGTACTCCCCTTGGCGCATCTTGGAAGCTAGGCAGGCAAAGTACTTGGTCCATAAAATGGAGTCCATAATAGCCTGGCGCTGAGCCTTGTTAAGAAGCGAAGGAGTAGTCTGCATGGTGAGGATGGTAGTGTAGTAGAGAGCAGAGGATTGGTAGAGAGCTAGAGGGTGTTGAACCGCTGAAGAGTGAGAGCGGTCTGTGGGCTGCTTAAATACTTGTAAAGTGCACTCATGGAAATATAGCAGAGCTTGGAATCTTAGGATTAAGTCGACCATCTGAAAGACTCTTAACCAATAGTATTGAAGCGATAAGATTAATCTTATTGTTCGCACTGTTTTGGATTAAGAATTCATGGCATTCAGACAGTACTATCTACAT
This sequence comes from Ceratobasidium sp. AG-Ba, assembly GCA_016906575.1. Classification (NCBI taxonomy): domain Eukaryota; kingdom Fungi; phylum Basidiomycota; class Agaricomycetes; order Cantharellales; family Ceratobasidiaceae; genus Ceratobasidium; species Ceratobasidium sp. AG-Ba. The sequence continues at coordinate 944,861 of CP059611.1, read as the reverse complement.
TAATACAGGTTTCTCTCATCCATCATTTCCCTGAGGCGCCTTTGTGCAGCCCTAAGACGAGCTGACACTTCCTCAAACTCTCTAGCCTGTTCTTCAACCCTCCTTTCCAGGTCTAGTTCCATCACTCTAAGTTCTCCAGATGACTCTGAAGAATCAGATTCAGAGTCAAAAGACTCTTCTGGGGCATAGACCGGCGAAGGTGGGTATACAAGTCTAAACAAATCAGCTTAAGATCATGAGTCAAAAGAAGCGGACTTACTCTAAGATACCAGTCCTAACTACTTCTGGCTCGTCTTCTTCTTCCTCAGAGTCATGATCAGGCTCAGGAAGCGACTCCTGGCCTTGATCTTGAGTCAGTCTGTTTGTGTAACAAACAGATCAGCTTAAGATCTTGACTCAATCGAAGCACTTACTCTTCTTGTTGCTCTATGTAGTCCTCATAACTGAGCACACTAGGACTCTTTGGGGAGCCAAAGGGTGTTCAGTGCGACCACCCCATCCTTTCATCAGAACCATATCAAATGGGGTAGGCTCCAAACCAGGAGAGGGAGGAGCTGGCCATCCGATCTCAAAATGAGGGTCATCTTGAGTAGGTTCTGGTGCTTCTACAGGATAATGATCGCGGTTGTTGTACCTGGGGTATACAGGCAGAGGACTGTCAGCAAACAGATGCCTTACTTCTGGGGCCATCTGTCTCCTGAAGATGCGATTGTCCCCTTGAACCCTTCGTCGCTCCCATCTAAGTCCAGAAAGCAGCCTTTCAGCTACATCCCAGAAAGTGGAACCAGTAGGGGTGTCAGGGCGAGTAGGATAGTCCGACATGTTTAGACAGTGAGATACTACAGAGTACAGCAGCTTAGAGCAGCATATAGACGTGTTAATTTCTTATAATGCATGTATTTCACATCTGGTTGCCAATAAGAAGCCTAGTCAAATGACCAAAGTTCTGTTTGGCTCCAAATAGAGTGCGCTCAGCTGTTTATCTCTATAGTTTCACATGCTGATGCTCATTTATCTTCTGATCTGTCTTATCTTTGTAGTTTGATCATCGGTTCAAGGCTCTCAACTGAGATTGAATAGCCTGACTCATTTCTTAGGTTCGATTGTGAGAGATCAAACTTGTACTTTAAATCTATATACGGAAGTACATGACTTAAAGGAGAAACTAAGAGAATTCTTAAGATAAGAGCTAGATCAAGACGATCACTGAGATCAGTCATCTGGATAAGCTTATCAGAGGAGATCTGCTTACCCAGGCTTGGATTAGGATCTTATCTTACAGCTGTAAGAAGGATCCTAGGTATTGTTGTCGCTCTCTATTAGGCATCTGGTCTGTCCATGCTATAAGTAAATGCCAGATAAATCTAGTAAATTACTTACAGTATGGGTGGTCTGGTAAGATGAAGATCTCAGAGGGCATGCCTCTGTTACCTGGTCCTCCATAGGGGCGATAGCTCCGGCGCCTAGACACCAAGGCTATGCTGAGGATGTTTGCTGGAGTCACTGATATGGGACTCCAGCGCCTAGTAAGGTAAACAAGTCGGAAGGGTAGTGAAATAAGCACCCAGCCAGTCACTGTGATGGTGCGCTGCCTGTCTGAGTATTCCATTACTACCTGTTGACCCGGCATAATCCAGATGAAATCTTCTCCTAGGCTATATAGATAGTAGCCCAGGCTTCCAGTGAGGATGACAGTGAAGAGAGTGGCAATGATAGCAATGAAGTTGGCCATTGTTGAATGTGTTGTTCTGTTAAGCGAAAGATCTTGCCAATATATATACCTACAAATTCTGTTTGTCAGTAAACAAAATAACAAAGAATATCACGTGGTTAATCTGGGAAAAGGAAGCATAAGGGTTAAGCCTTCTTAGGGGCTTGTATGCGCTGCTTAAGTTCCCATTCCTTGAGTATCCTAGGTGCATTTGCCAATTGCTGCCTGGATAACCACTCATTCCATTCAGGAGAGTATCCTACAAACTTGGTTAAGTAGCGGCGTTGTTTTCTTTGTCCTTTCTTGACCATCTTCTCATCTACTATTTCTTCAACTTCATATTCAGGTACTTCTTCAAAGTCAGCTCTATTCAGATGCTTCTTAGGACGGCTGTCTCCATCCTTATCCCTATGATAGGGCTCCAAGTGAGCTATGTTCACCACAGGGTGAATCTTGTAGCTTGCAGGGATCCTAAGGCGATAGGTTACATCTGAGAGTTTCTCTGAAACTTCAAAGGGTCCGTAATACTTCATTTGTAGCTTCCTCCCTTTACCCTTGTGACTTCTGAGTAGATTCAAAGAGTGAGGATTCAGCATGACTAAGTCGCCTTCTTGTAAATCTAAATAGCTATGATGTTTGTTGTATTGATCCTCCATGTGAGCTTGTGCTAATTTCAATGCATCCTGTGCTTGAGAGCGAATGGCTTGCATCATTTCAGCAAAGTTCACAGCCTTGGGGTCTTCAACTGTAGGTCTAGCTATGGATTTACTGGTAGAAGCTAGTAAGTCTGAAGGTCGAAGTGGTTCAAAACCTAAAAGTAGATAAGAGGGTGTAAAACCTGTAGATGTATGTTCCATAGTGTTATAAGCAAAACTAAAGTCGTTTAAGAGGTCACTCCAGTTATCCATTGAAGGGAAAACAAATGCTCTGAGAGCTATTTCCAAAGTCTGGTTCATAATCTCACTCTGTCCATCAGTCTGAGGGTGATAGGCAGTAGTAAGCGATCTTTGAACCCCTACTAAAGAAGTTAGGTGTTCCCAGAATGCTCCTGTCCATCTAGCATCTCTGTCAGTTATGACTTGTCTGGGAAGACCATACTTAGTCCATATATGCGCATGGAAAAGCTTGGCTGTTTCTTCCTCATTGATACTAGTAGTGCAAGGTATGAAATGCGCAAACTTAGTAAGTTTGTCTACTATAGTAAGTATAGCATTATATCCATTGCTTGGAGGGAGATCCATAATGAAATCCATAGTTACTACTTCAAAAGGTTGACTAGGAATTGGAATGGATTTAAGGAATCCTCTTTGACCATGTCGCTTGGGTTTGGCCTTTTGACAAATATCACAAGTGCGCACATATTCCTTAATGACATGTACCATTTTTGGCCAATAGTAGGTAGATGCAACCTTGTTATAGGTTCTGTGATAGCCAGCATGAGCGCCCTCTTGCAAGGTGTCATGGATCTCAGCTACTACTTCCTTTTGTAAGTCTTTAGGAACGCACAACTTGTAATTATCATCTCTGCAGAAGTAAACTAGACCATTTTCTCCAATCCTATACTGTTTGTAAGGGGGATTCATAGGGTCATATTCACCTTGCAGTTTCCTTAGTACATCAGCAAAGTGAGGATCATTCATGTATGCATTATAGAACCTTTTCACTTCTGCTTTACTTATACTAATGTGTAATTCATTCAAACCTGAAGTTGCAAGAGAAACATTAGCTTTGTATTCCGTAGTTCTTACCTTAAACTTATCCAAGGAGACATTGGAAGGTTTCTCCACATTGACCATTGTATGCATGGCTGACTGTGTTAACAAATCTTTCTCAAAGTCTACTCCTACTTCTTTGTATAAGTTCTTGAGACCATCTTCTGTCTCATTGTTGAAGGTAAGAGGTGTCGATGTATCTGCTAGCGGTCCATCTTGCCTTGGGATTCTTCTTCTTAACCTAGAAATTGGATCAACATTAGTATGGACTTTACCTGCTCTGTGGACTATTACCAGGTCAGGGAAAGCTGCAATAACTATTCCATAGCCCGATAGTTTCCTGTTGATAGTTTGGTAAGTCTTACTCCATTTAAGGGCAGCATGATCTGATACTACTATAACCTTGGCACCTTCAAGATACATGTGGAACTTGACTAGTCCATCTCTGACACCTAGAGCTTCTCTCTCAGTGGCTGAATATCTTGTTTCAGCATCTTTGAGTATTCTTGACCAATAGCCGATGACACGCTCTAAATGTATCTCAGTTTCATCGAAATTTTCATTCCAAGTATCTTCATAGTCAAAGGTTTCAGTACCATTAGCCCCCCAGTCAGGATGACCTTTCTGTTGGAGTCAGGAGTGACAAACCTAGGTACTGGCTGTCCTTCCTGATGAGCCTTCTTACATTGATCATAGATCTTGGTACCTTTCAAATCCTTGAGTTTCATAGTTTGAATTTGTTGCAAAATAGCGGCTATTCCAAAGTCACATGCATCAGTATACAGTCTGTAAGGCATTCCTGGAACCGGATATGCTAGTACTGGTGCATTGGCTAGGACTAGCTTTGCTAGTTTGAATGCATGAGCTTCCAATTTATCCCATCGCCATTTGGTAGATTTTCTTAACAGGTGGAAAAGCGGAGCTACAATCCAAGTATAATATGGAATATAACTTGAAAAGTAGGTCATCATTCCTAAGAATGTTTGTAAGGTAGGTACATCCTTAGGTTCTTCCAGCTGTAAAATGGCATCAACCTTTTCCTTGTGAGTAGACATTCCTAGCCTGGACACTCTTTGCCCTAAAAGCAATAAGGATTGGTATCCCATAAAGCATTTTGGTGGCGATAGAGTTAGTCCAGAGTCTTCAATTGCTTGTAAGACTTTATCCACATGGTCTAAGTGATCTTCAAAAGTCTTACTGAAGATAACAATGTCATCTATGTAGACCATTGCAATAGTCCATAGGAATGGGGCTAGGATTTTAGACATTACTCTTTGGTATTTAGGCGGTCCATTTCTGTATCCAAATGGCATTCTCTTAAACTGGAAATGGCCTTCATCACATCTAAATGCAGTTATAGGTTGGTCCTCTTCCTTTATTGTCAGTTGAGTGAAACCTGCTAACGCATCTAGAGTAGATAAATATTGAGCTCCTTCAAGAGTATGAAGGATATCCTGAGGTTTAGGTAGAGGGTATTCATCAGGGATTACTACTGAATTGAGCTTCCTATAGTCAATGCACATGCGAGGCTTACCATTTCTCCATACCACAAGGACTGGTGCACCCCAAGGGCTTTTAGATTCCTCTATAACCCCTAAGCGCTTCCATTCTTGCACTTGGTTTCTGATAACTTTTCTTGCTTCCTCACTTGGTCTATAGGGAGCCAGTGATATTTCTTTAGTCCCTGGTCTCAAAGGTATCTCTATCTCCTCAGGATAATTGCCTAATCGTCCATCTAATCCAAAGGCTTTATGATGTTTTAGGACGACCTTTTCTAAAGCCCTTTTCTGCTCAGGAGTAAGAGTGTCTCCCCAATTGATTTCTGCTACTAACCTGTCCTTAGGTATATGCTCAGGATCAGGTAGTTCAGCTGTCTTGGGACCTCCCTCTGGCTGCTTAGAGAGTTCAATCTCTTCTTCAGTTGGAGGAGGGACCTTCTCTTCCTTCATGAGCGAGTTAATCAGATGCACTCTTGCTTCTCCTTCCAGAATGGCTTCTTTAGACAGATCACCCTGTTTATCCAATGCAATCCTAGGGTCATGCATATATCCTATGACATGTCCTTTGGGTAAATGCACTAGCTTCTGAGAGAAGTTAGCTATCTGAATTGACTTATTCTGGGGAGTAATAATGCAATCTGATGTTCCATAGAAGTCAGCAGAATTGGAGTTAGATTCTAGCCTTCCTTCAATAAAACCTTCTTCTTGATCTTCAGAGAAGTCTACTAGAACAGCAACGCGAGTTAGAGACTCAGGTTTAAGGTATACATCCTTCTCTAGTTTGACAGGGATGGCTCCTCCTGGTCTTTTGCTCTGGTTCTTTCTTTTAGCAGATTTCCTTCTTCTGAAGGCTCTTCTTTCAAGGTTAGATTTGAAGTCTGGTCTAGTATATACTCTAAATACATTTCCTGCTTCATCTAATCTGGGTTCTGTTTCCAACTCAATTACATTTGCAGACCTTCCTGTAAAACCAAAGATGATTCTACTAGGAGTAGTCAGTCTGTCAATTGATATTCTGTACTGGTTAGTGAAGTCATTACCTAGGATGATGGGTACTTTCATACCTTTCACTACATAGGCTTCTACCTGCATTTTAACAGGTCCATCCTTAGTAGGGAAGGTTAGTTCCAGTACTACATATCCAGTTATGCTTGTCCTACCAGTCACCTGGATCAAATTGATCTTTTGACCTGATTTCTCCTTAGGAGGTTTCTTCATGCTTGACCAAAAGTTATGACTGATGAGAGTAATGTCAGAGCCTGAATCAACAGTGATCTCTGTCAGTCCTTCTTCAGAATTAACTCTAGCCATAGCTACTGTAGGTCTAGTACCTAAGAAATGAGTTCCAGGAGGTCGGTCCATCACCTTTTTCAAAGTAATAGTCTTATCTTCTGGTAAGTCTTGGAGTTTAAGACTTTCATTTCTGGGTAGAACTTGAGTTGAATGATGTGTGTTAGCCAATTGTTGATTTCCTATAGCGTTAAAATTGTGCCTTGCTAATGTATCCTTAGAATCTGTACCAACTCCCAAGTCTCTAGTTTTGGATAATTCAGGAGACTGGGAATCAATTAAAAATCCGACTCAGAAGAAGAATCAGAAGAGCTATCTTCATCCTTGTCCTCATCTGAGGTTTCAGACTTTGTTTCAGACTCATATTCTGCTGCATTGGCTTCATATTCTGCAAACGAAGCTTGTTCTTCTTCTGTTGTACCTGCAAAGTAAACTTGAACATTGTTAGCATTTGACTTGTTGTGTTTGCATTCCTTATCATAATGCATCTTGCTACCACAGTGTATGCAACCTCTCATTCCTCTAGACTTAGGAGTACCTTCCTTGTGCTTGGTGACATTGGAGTCATCAGGGTTAAAAGGACGCCTATATCCCTTGAATTTATCAGATTGCTTTCCTTTGGATTTGAATCCTTTGGAATCCACTGCATGCGCATTGGCCTTGTGACCATGTCTTTTATGCCTTTCAGCCTTGATGGCTTTCATAACTTCTCTAACAGTGTCGGATGAGACATGCCCACTACTGTGATGCTTTGGCCAATCTTGTAGCAAGTCTTCTTGTTCTTTGATCCTAGTAACATAGGTAGCCCAGTCAGCAATTTCCTCATGGTTAACAATAGTGCGCCATTGAGTAGGTGCTGATCTAGCTACTTCAGCTATTACAGTAAGATCATTCCAGTTCTCAACCATGTCAATTAGTTTCTTCTTGCGCAATGCAAACTGTACAGGAGTTTCCTTATAATGACCTGAATCCCTATACTTGGCTGCCAAAGCTTTGTTCCTTGCTTCAGTAATCCAAGTAGGAGTCCAAAAGAAACTTATAAGTCGATTGCACAAGAGTTGCCAGTCTGTTGACATTCTTAACCTTTGAGCCTCAGAAAATTGATACCACCACTGTTTAGCTTCATCTTTGAATCTAAATGGAATAGCTTGAGTTAAGCGGTTGTTCTCATTCAGACCCATAGCAATAAAGCGTTGAATTTGATCCATCCATTCATACAACTCATCTGGATCTCCATCAAATTCAGGTATAACTTCCATCTTAAGCTTTAAGTCTAAGTGCGGTCGATTATTCTGGTTGTTATTGTTATTAGGGCGACCATTCCCATTTCCATTTCCACCTCCATCTCCACCTGGTGGGCCAGGAGGTCCTGGAGGTCCTCTATCCCCTTGGGGACCTTGAACTCCAGCTGGACCTGGATTACCTTGTCTTCCTGGGGGTCCTGGAAACCCTCTAGGTCCTTGAACCCATGGAAATGCTCCATTAGGATCATCAGGAGGACCTGGTGGTCCATTACCTCCACCACCTCCATTTGGAGGATTGGGAGGACCTTGGCCTCCATTCCCTGCATTAGGATTGTAGGGTGGATTTGGTGGACCATTTCCTTGAGGAGGAATTGGTGGACCTGGTGGGCCTCCCCTGTTTGGATTCCTATAACCTCCTGGGCCACTAGGACCAGATGGTCCTGTTGGTAGAGGAGGTCCTTGAGGACGATTAGGAGGAGAGCTGGCTAGGTGCATTTGGTTCCTACTCAAGTTGATGAAATGAGGTTGATATGGATCAAAATTGACTTGAGGTTGTGGTCGCACTTCTTCCTGTGGTTGAACTTGAACAGGAAGAATAACTTCTTCAGATCCTTGAGGAGGATTGACTACTAAAGGTTGCATTCCTAAGAATGTGTTACCTTGAGGACTATAGACAGGTTGTCTGCTTGAAGAGGCAGCTGGTTCTGCTTGAATAGTAATAACAGGACCAGAAGGTTCTATGAATCCTTTGTGTCTATTATCTTCAGTAGGCCTTCCTGCTGCAGCATCTTCAGAACGATTGGAATTAGAGTTCCTATACCTATCCTTTTGTAAGATTCCTGCTCCTCTATCATTTCAATCACTTCTGGATCTGATGACACTTTAGGAGCGGCAAGAATAGGTTTCCTGGAATCTTTCCTAGCTGATTCAGTTCTCAAATTAATTTTAGAAAATTCAGCAGCTATCCTTAATCGCCTTATTAGCTCAGTATCTTCAGGATCTTGATCTATCTTAGCTCTCAAGTATTCTTGGAGCTTATGTTTTCCTGAAAGACTTAGCTTCTCAAAAGCGATAGCAAACTGCCATTCTTCTAAAAGTATCCATGACTCAAATTCTTGGTTATGGGTTTCAAACTCATCCTGTTCTTCTGCACCATTAATCACTTCATCTGCAAGCCTATCTGCTTCAGACATCTCTTGATTAACTGATGCAAACCTGGAGCTAACACCTATCCTAAAAGGTGTAGTATTCCTTGGTTCCTCCCCTATTTCCAGCCTTACTCTAGAAGTACTTGCTGCTGGTTCTAGATTGAGGAAAGCACTGCTGAGTCTCCCTCTAATAGGTTCCCTTGGTTTTGGGTTATCCACTGAATAACGCTTTACCTGAGGTTTCATTACTAAAGGTGAATCATCAGTGGAGGATGAATCTGAATCATCTGAATCCCTTACTTCCTCTATAGGAGGTAGGGCTATAAGTTCCCTATTCCCCATCCAGAGAGGTTGAATAACCCTTCCAGATTTCCTAGGACCTACTCCCTGGCGCCTTGCAAAGCCTGGCTCAGGAGGAGTAAAAGGTACATCTAAGGGGGATTGTAAGGATTCAGTTGGGTTCCTAACTCCTAAAATGCGACTAGCTTCTACATCAGCTACAGATCCTGGAGTGAACATAGGTCTAATGGAAGCAACACCTGGAGTCTTTATAGGAGTAATTTCTCCTAAGACTTCTGGTTTAGCTGGTGAGCTTGTAACTGGACCTATTAAGCTTCTGTTAGAGCGTCTAACTGATACTGCAGAAGTGGAAGCTACTGCAGAAGGTTGAATCGTCCTAGCTGTTGTATTAGCATAAGAATCATCTACCTGTCTTGTAATATCTTCTACTTCCTCTTCTTCAGCTTGTTCATCCTCTGGATCATTCTCAGGAGTGGGTTCTTCGATAAGATCATGTTCAGCTAGTAAAGGAGTGAACTGTTCTCTTCCCTCATGAGAAATTGTTTTAGCTGGTGTAAACTTAGGATTAGGAGCTGCTACTTGTTCAGGAGTAGCGGTTCTTGACTGAGAATTTTCCCAGAGAATTTCTTCAATTTCTCTAGCCTTTCCTTTCCTTCCATCCTGGTTCCTTTTATGCTCAATATATACATAAGCAAGGAATCGTTCTACTTCATCTCTAAAAAGGACAGAGGCTATCTCATGTGCTTCTTTAGTCAATCCATAGTATTTCCTAGGTTCAGGATGTGTAGGGATAGGTGGGTGAGGTATGCCATTGCTTGGCGCATAGTGGAGGAATTGGTGTCTAATACCAATTAAACTCATCCTTAAACGTCTATGGAGAGCAAAGTCCAAAAACATTATAGGTTCTTCTGTTGAGTTTAATATCCATTCAGGCCTAAAAGCGCATACATCATCCAAGAGGTCAAGAATTTCCTGGAATTGTTCTCTGCAACCTGTAGAAGGATATCTGTTATGAGCATCAATGGGTCGATCCACATTGTAGATCCTTCGACCTATTGCTCTTGCAAGTCTCCTTCTATCAGAGATTTGTTTCTCCAGCCTTGTCCAATTAGTAGATCTAGTAGACACTGGCTGATAGGTAAGCCATCGCTGTTCCCTATCTGTCAATGCGCTATATACTGAACTGGGCAAAGGTGGTATTGGTTGATATGGTTCTAAGTCCACTGTATCAGTCAGTTCTAGGCCATAGTCTGACTGAGGATGTCTGCCTTCTGGGTCTGAACCAAGTCTAGACTCATAGGTAGATTCCTGCTCAGGTGGCTTAGGATGACTAGTAGTGCGATGCATATAGCTTCCTGGTACATGCACTGATTGTGACGTTGTATCTGCCATAACTTTCCTTCTCCAAAGAAGTATCTTTCTGTACTTATAGAGCTCAATTGTCTTGGCAATAGATGTGTACAGCAATAGCTACTAGATCTTCAAATGAAGTATTTCCGTATGTAAATGAGGAAAAATGAAAGTTGTGCTCAAACTGAAAGGTTTGATTGTATGTGAAGCTTTCAAATCTAACTACAGCTGGTAAGACTATATTATAGATGGTGCTTCTGTGTCCTACTTCTTCAATGGAAGTGCGATAAGTGGGACTGAAAATAAAGCAAATAATTCTATTTATCGCTGAGCCTGTTTGACTGTATCTGGATGATACTACAACAACTGGATGCAATGGATCAGTTGTATCTAACGATTCAATAGCCCAAGATAAGCTACCTTCAGTCAGGAAGGTGTATGGATAATCTTCGTGGCTAAAACTGAATAAATCCGTTTTGGGCAATGGTATAGCCTAAAAAGGAGTTATTGATTGTTGAGTTACTTGATAAAGGACCTGGGTCGCTTCACCAATGTTACGGGTTGGAGTACAGTTGGATATCTGGAGCTTAAGCAATGTAGTTGGTTAGTACTCCAATAGTAAACAATACTTCCTAGATTCGATAGGAAGGCTAATATAAGATCTCAGAGATTATCAAGTAACACTTAGATAGTCTTAAACTTTCACAGTGTAAAATGACTTAATATAATATATAAAGAGCAAGACTACTGCGGTCAGGTTCCCTTAGATATACTTATTATAGTTCAGCCCTAGTCGCTTGGACTATACTATTACTAAACTTAATCTATACTGAAGCAATAGCTTAATATGGATGGATGGGGTGCGCCTAATGCGTATATTTCCTCACACCAAATAGGTACTTAATTCCCACAACTGGCAGGTACTTATTTATACGCTAACTTAAGCACAAGTCTATGTATATACAGAATCACACAAATGTATCTAATCAGGTACTAGGATTCCCACTTATTAGATACAGTAGATCACACAAGAGATAAGAGATAAGAGAAACACAAACCAAAGCACACAAGACCGATCAGGTGGGTAGTAAGAGGAGGTGGCTCTGCAAGGGTCTCCTGCAGGGTTCTTTTATACCCTGAGGGAAGCCTGGATGAGCCAAATAGAGACAGTCATGCCAAGCCGATCTCTAAGGAGAGTTCTGGCTATATGGGGATCACCCTATCCCCATACAGGATGGTTTAGAGTAATGACTGGGTGTAGATCGGTGGCATCACTGGATCAGTGTATGCTATTGGTTGTTTGATATATTAATAATATGAACTATATACATGGATCGGAGCCAACATCTCAGTGAGTCATAGAGCCTTCTAATTAAGGGTTGCTGGGTCCATTGACTCAGTGTGTGAGTCAGATCAGAACTGATCAGTCAATCAGATCAGTTCGATCTTCGGCCTGGAGCTCGGCGAGGAGTCCGGGGATCGGGCCGATCTTCGGTGAAAAGATACGCCCGAAGCGTGGCTATCGATCAAGCTATTGATCAGCATGATAGAGTCAGCCGTCGCTGAGCTATAAGCGGAATATGTTAGTAATACCTTATGATAAGCGATGCCTGAACTTGTTTAATGAATATCTCGCCGAGTTCTTAGGCTAAAATCATGAAATAAAGTGCGCAAAGAAGATAGAATTTAGTACAATTTATAGAGATATAAAACTGTACAAATTGGCGCATTCACATTTGCCAGAATTCAGAAAATATTCATTTGTAGCGCATTCAGAGTAGGCAAGGGCAGACTCTATTAAGTAAAGATGTTAGTATCCATAACAGTGTGGAGTGTGAGCTTGCGCACGCTGATTCAGTCGTAATTATACTGGTAGTAATACCTGAAATTGCTGTAAGAGAATTTGGATAGTGATAGTAGCTAGACTTACTCTTCGTATCGTTCGACGTATCCTGCCATCTCCTCCCGTAGTTGTTCGATTCGTTCAGTCAAGTTTTCAACTCGAATTAAACACTTGACGATTGAGACGAGCTTGTAGTTGCCCTGAGATATATGGCCAAATTGTCGGATGGCGGCCGTCTTTATGCTATCTAATTCCTGTTCGGTGATTGTCTCTCGAACTAGGAATGTTGGAAAATGATGATTAAATTTAAATTAACATATACACACCGAACTCGTCTAGCTCTGGTTCAAGATCCTCTGCAAACCATCTATCGTATTCTCGATAGCCCTCGGCGTTTACGTTGACATAGCCGTGTTCATCTTTGGACGGAGGATCGGGGTCAAAGGGTGGAGGGGATGGGGGTGGCGTGGCAATATTGTGCCAGTTGTCGGTTGGGCTAGACGGCTGTTCCCACTCTTCTTCGTCCTGATAGAGCATTGGTAGGTCTAATCAAGCATATGGTTAACAATCAATTCAATTAACCGCGCATATATTTGGACTTACCTTCTTGATCGGCATCCTCCCTGTCCAACCCTTGGCCCACACCCATGGGAACTTCATCCTGGAACTCTTGACCATGAATATCTTGATTAAGCCTGAGTCTCTCGCAAATTTCTTTTAAATATCGACGTTTTGTTTGACAATTCCGCTGGTCACCACAGCCGCAAGTACAATTGACCTTTCCATCAGCAGCAGGCTTATCGTAAGTATCAGAGTCCAGATTCCCGTAGCCATATTCTTCATCAGAATAGTCAGACTCAGATCCAGAGGAGTCAGAATCCATTGTGGTGGGGAGCGGCGAACGGGACTTAGAGGAATCACGTGGCAGTGTCACGTGATCGCGTCCATCCGCGCACGTAAGTCCGAGCCTCCCGTCTCTCGCCACCTGCTCCCAACCACCACCTTTGCCCACTGCCCAAGCCCAGCTATATAATACTCCACCACACGAGAAGTAATTCCTCAAAGTGTTTATGTGCCAAATTGTTCACTTATTCCTTTCATTTCGCCTCCTCGCGTGTTCTCATTGCTAGAGAGTCACGTGTGATTATTGTGAGTCCATTCTTGATCAGAGATGACAATAAAAGCTAACCGATACTTACAGATGCCTCATGCTGACCACGACTCCGACTGTGACAATTACCTTGAATTCCAGCAATGGAAAGCGGCTATGGCAAAGGCAAAGGTTAGTCGAGTTTCTATCATCTCAATCTACCATGCTAACAGCTGCTTACAATACAACTTCAAGGATCACTGGAGGTATGTACCAATTAGCATTAAAAGTATCATTATATGACTAATGCTTGGCAGACAAATTGAATATTGACCCTCCTTCCTCCGACAAAAGAATTTCTGATGGCGCCAAGGCCTCAGATGACAAGCCACCCGGACGTAGTAACCAAAAGCAGCGGCTTGCATCATTCCAGCGTGATGAAGAGCGCAATGCATTGGCTGTGCGTAGCGATTTGGAGAACCCCGCCCTGTGAGTGATTTCATAACGTCCACTTTACTGTCGATTAATGATAATGTTTCCAGACAGTATCGGGCCAAAACTATACCCCAAGGCCATGGTGTGAGTTGTGCGCGCTGTCGTGTGGAATCCCCACCATCATCTCAGTAAGTAGTTAGCGCATACATTTGCCTCAGGTATCACTAACTTGCGGATAGGCTGCACTCCCTGATACCCTCGCTTCTGAGCCCCCTTTCGATTTGGACTTGGTACTTTTACTTCCAACTTTCTACTTTTTTAATTATTATTTATTCCTTCACTCTCGATTCCAGATAATGGCCCCATACGAGGAACCGATTGGACTTAGCCGCATGTGGCACTACCCATGTAATAGAGTAACCCATGTAATACATAGACCTATGTAAATGAATGGGTGACCTGTATATGCGCGACCCAGTAAATCACGCAAGAAAAAATACATGCAACGCATGTAAAATGACTATAGAAACTACTGGGGTTACCCATGTCCAGCACCTGGGTTACCCCAGTATTCAAGCGGACATTTTCGGACATGGGTTACCCCAGTAAGTTCATATATGTTATTACCTGGGTAACCCCCATAGATCTTACATGTTCAACCCGTGTGTGATTTACGTGGGATCTTTTTCACAGTGTCATCCGTCTGTGGTGGCCTTCGCTAAACGAACATACGGAAACTTGTGCCAAATCCGAACCCAGAAAGTACGCGTAAGGAGGGTTCATGAACAGTTCCCTTAATTGAATAGTTTAGGATGCTTGCGTTTCCCAGGGGTGCCATGACTGGGGGTTAATAAGTCCGTAGCTGATGCAATACGGCTTATTCGGGTTCGTAGTTATGGTATCTGGGCTTTCCCAGTTCCAGAAAGAAATACATGTGACCTGAGAGGACCGCTTCGGCCTCTCAAGATCATTTGTTCAGTCGGGATAGCTCAGCCAAACCGTCGTCACCGTCTGGTTGAGGGATATGTCTGGATCCAAGCAAATTCTTCCGACACACATAAATGTTGAATCCCAGTATGGAATATCGAATGTACTAGGGTGTGGTAGCAATTGCATGACTCGCATACATGTACTAGATACCTACCGAATGTTCTAGGAGGTACTAGAAAGACTGGAATACGTGTATATAAGGAGCGCATGCAGACTCCGTAGGCACTCATCCCCGTAGTGAATATCATACCATTTCTATCGTCTTAAGCACACTGCGCTACGCGCATTTATTGCGTGACTATGTACAACACCGACTTCAACAATAAATAGTAAGTGAAATGGACCCTCCATGTTACATTTAATGCAATTTTCAGAAGTTGGAGGAGATCGAAGGATAAGCTCTAGAAGTCGAAAAGGTGTATCGACGATAGTTTGAGAACAGGAGCGATTTTCCGAAGCGTAAACAAATGGTCGAGGTCGCTTAATTCGCGCGAGCAGTTACAGTATGTGTAGACGTCTCGCTGATATGGTCAAATGCAACTTTACACCTAGCCAAAGGGAGCATTGTGAATTATGTGCAATCATCAGGACGCTGGAGACGGGGGAAAGGTCGTGTATAGCTGGTGGAGGACGGGTGCAGGAGGCTGGGAAGGGTGACCAGGGTACCCCCTGGTCCCACTGGTACAACGCGTATCGAGACCTGCGAGCTGGAGTAAGTATATATGCATATCATGCATAAGCCTACAGAGCATGTCTCAAAAGCTCTCATAATAATGCATCAATTGACCGTATGCAATCCGAACCTTCGATTCCTAGCGCATAATCAGTGGGCCAATTGCCCAAGAGGCAATCTATCGGGCGCTCGTAAATAAGATGCATATCTATCTACTCGCGCTTACGGGTCCTGATGCGTCACCTAATCATTACACATAATTCACAACGCCCCTCTGGCTGGGTATCAAGTCACATTTGACCGTATCCGCAAGACGTCTACTTGTGACTGCTCGCGCGGGTTAGGCGATCCCGGCTACGTGTTTATATTTCAGGACGTCGGTTTCGTTCTCAAACTATCATCGATATACCTGCTTCGACTCTTCAGTGTTTATGTTTAATCGCCTCTAACTTCTGAAACCCCCGATAATTCCATAGGTTTGTTGGACGACGCATCCAGCATATAGGTCCTATAGTTTCGTTGCATATATACAGTAGACTTTCAACACAGAACATTTTTCAGGCTGCTGGATTTCTTCAAGCGCGTTCTCCACTAGCCTCTCCGCCTCTACGTCTGCTAAAAAGTCCTTCAAGAGGCCACACATATCTCGTATTGATGACACGGCCAAGTTCCTCATGTATGGTGCCATTTGTGCATCAATCTTGTTCATACACTGACACCCATCGTGGCCATAAGAAGGGATTGTGCGCATGTCCAAATGTATGTCACGAAAGCCACGCTGACCTTGATGCCAGAGGTCTGAACCCGGTGCCAACCACTGTGGGAGTTTATCACATGTGTCTGGGTCAATACCTATGCTTGATACGCATTCTCGCAAGGTACTGAAGAGGCGATATGCGTGAGGGCTTGTTCGGAAAGCCGGTTTCGTGATATCTTTGGAGTCCCAACAATGCGGGTTATAGTCGTTTATATAGATGAGACCCCCCGGACGAAGCACGCGATAGGCTTCACGAACTACAGCCCGATAGTCCCTGACCTATGCCCTATCAGCCCACAGGAAGATACTGTTGATGATTATAATGCAGCTTACGACTTCGAGAATGATGTTCAAGAACACCACGTCTTGGGAATCGTCTTCTAGCAATAACCCTTTAGTGAAATCGTACACCTCAAACGTAATATTGGAGATTGGGACATGAGGGATCATAGGTATAACGTCCACGCTACGAAAATGGACATGTGGAAATTCGATGGCCATTGCTTGTGTCCTTCCGTTAATCGCAGAACACGTTCAAAACCAATTGTCGGATAGAGCGTAGATGGTGTATACTCACCACGTCCCAGTCCTTGTGCCAAGTTCTAGTGCTAGGCGCGATCGGCCCTCGATAGGCGCAAGTGCCTCTTTCACAGGGCCAACGTAGTTGCCACCAAAAACACACTTGCTTGCGAGATATCGAACTACATATCTCCGAATGTTGTCGGACGGGAACCACCTGACAACGTCGTCGCCAGATGCTTGTAAGCGTCCATGATGCAGAATGAAGTATCCTTTTCGTGTAAAGCACCCATCAAATTTGAGCGCATGACCGGGAAACACATCTGGTATTACTCACCAGGCAAATCGTCTGACTGGATGGTCTCTCCCGAGACGCTCGAATCTGTCTCTGAATAGATCGTTGATGGCTCATACTCGGTGTCCGAATCAGGTATCACATGATAGACCGTCCCACCCGTATCAGCGTCATAGTAAGCAAAGACACTCATGGCTGCCCAGTATGCAACCGGTGAAATTAGAAAATTGGTTGTGGAAATGAGTAACTAAGCAGATAAGGGGTAGGGGTGTTTCATTACGATATCATTGAGGCTGTCCCCCTAGGGTTCATATACTAGTATTTACCTGGAAGAACAAGTCTTCACCTGGAACAACAGAAGACCTGTTGTTCCAGGTGTCATGTCGCTGGTATTTATCACCTTGATCCAAGGTCACACCCCCCGAGAATTGACCATGTTTCATCCCCGTATAGTTGTGTCTGCTCTGTTCCTTTGTTCTTCGGCGCTTCAGCTCAGAGAGCCAATTGAAGGCCAAACCGGCCGATATCGGAAACCCACGTGAGTTCATTCGCTTTAGGCCGAACGAAAAAGCCCTATGTAGCTGCGGCCGTCCGAGCTTCAGCATATATACAATTTACTGATAGATTATATCGCCTCTCTCCTAGCGCTAATTTACATAATTGTCCTCCCCTCCAGTTCGTTAGTTGTTTAGCGAGCTACTGATTTTGATCGGTTTCGGTCTGTTCTAATCGCCCAGTACGCACTACTTTCACAGAGTTCCTTCATCCTACTATCTAGCATGTCTAACCGTGTATCTCAGTTTGTCAATACATCGAATTGTGGCTGAGTTAAAACTCGCTCTTCGAATTAGCGAAGGGGTTGTAAACATTGTCTTCCACAGCTCCGCGAGAGGGCCACGCTGATATTGAATAGATTTGAGCGTCCACCAGACCTTGGTGAGACGGTGATATCAACCGGGACCCTTTTGAAGACAGCAATTTCATTCGATTGGTGGTCGTTAGATGCCCATGCTAATATGATGGGCAATTGTCGTAGATTGGCTTGAAGTGCAGCCTTTGGCTGGGTATATTGAACCACCGTTCGACAGGAAAGATAGTCATTACAAAATGGTAGAGCTGTCCGGTTGGATTGGTTTTGGTTCAATCCAACCCGACAAGAACGCACTCGGGCGGGTACTTCAGTTTGATTCGATCTGAATTTGTTTAAGCCGGCCATCTCGCCGATCCAAAATAACGTCAATAACAGCATCACACGGGCCATCTGCCATATCGAGCCCGGCCTCTACTTTAACGACAACTATTACATGCATCCCAATTCAAGATTCAAACGTTCTTACTCGTAATATAAACTCGCAGAAAACATGTTCATTGTATACGGAAAGGAACATACATAAACATTACTCGCGGTGAACACTCTAGCAAACATGCTGCCAGTAATTACATTTTTAAGGCATCTCCTTTCGCCCGGCCTTCCATGCTCATTCGCGTTTCATAAAATGGTTCGTACCGAAATCTTATCTGACCCTTTTACCCTCGTTTCCGTTTGTTTCACGTGTGCCTCCTCGAACCACTAGCCCTCGCTTGTACCTTCCACGCCCCCTAGTTCTGTCATGCTTGTATGCGTGCCTTTGTACATGCAGCTGTCTATAAAAGACCCTCACTCATATCTCGTTTCTGCATCCTCTTAGTCTACTCGAAACATATCGGATATTCGGATTGTCAACTAAGGCGACTTCGTCGCTCGTGTGATTCATCTGACAAATATCTATATTCTACGGGATCTAATAAGGTGCTAATGTCAGTTGACCGAAATTTCCTACTTTGGTGATATTAGAAGGCTCAATTAGCCAACCGCGCTCAGAGCAAGGTGCCTTGCCCACGCCAGGGTCGTTTCTAGTGGCTATTGTGGTTGCCAAGTATGGTCAGATGACTCGGGTAGACTATTCTTCCGGGACGTACCAATCGATGATTGACGATGTCTGTGGTGTAGGAATCCCTGTCGTACCTGCTAAAATCACGTACACGCTCGACAAGCTATTATGGATGTTCCTGCTTGAACTACGTGACCTACGTCTCATTGGTGAACTAAAAGTACCTGTTCATCAATTTGATAGTGATTTGGAAGCGACTTTGTGGTAGATACTAGATTGATTAGGAAATAGCTCAATACACTGTGCTGGACCTTTGTTGGTCTATCTCGAATTTGAGCTCCATACGTTGCATTGTATACTAAAATCTGTACACGACCCATTGCCTTAACCATCATTCGGATCCAATTTATTGTATCTACCAAGCCTGAGCTTTGAGCTTACTATAAACATCGGGTTCATCAACATCATTTCTACTTTGAATAAATATAATTGTACGTACGTAGTGCCAGATGGTGCACCAGTCACAACCGCAGCAGCGTGGGATTTGAGAGACGAGCTCAAAGAAGCAGGCGAGACCGAGCCATAACTACCCAGAGCGACAGCAAGTATACCAGCAACTTGAGGGGTGGCCATTGAGGTCCCTGAAATGGTATTCGAAGCGGAGTTGCTGCCAATCCAAGCGCTTTTAACATTGACACCAAGGGCCCAAACATCAAGAATGGCTAGAAACAGTATTTTAGACCTGAAGATAGATAATTGAGATAAATCAAACTTACACCCGTAGTTGGAGAACGACGCCTTCCTGTTCGAGCTATCTACAGCTCCAATTGTATTCGCGGCGGCGACACGAGCTGGAGAAGTGTTTGCGGCATTCACATTACTGTTTCCAGCGGCAATCGTGAAATGAACGCCCTTCGAGATACCGTTAGAGACGGCGCTATCAATCGCCGAGTCCGCTCCACCACCGAGTGACATAGTAGCAACTTCCGGGGAATGGTCAATATCTTGTTAGAGTGCGCATATATGTAGCTCTTACCAGTAGGCTTCCCGCTAGCAAGACCTTGAGTGACGGCATAATTGACTCCGGCAATAATGTCGGAGGACGCGCATTGGCCAGCATCTGAGCAGACCTTGACGGCAGTAATGCTCGCGCCCGTGGCAAGGCCATATCCAGAGCCAGCAGCGGTAGCCGCGGTGTCTGAAGCATACAATATAAGTCGGAGATATGATTTGTTCCTCATCAAGCCGCTTACGAGTTCCGTGGCCGTTGCCGTCCTTGCTTGCATATCCACCATATGTAGCACCCCACTTGGCTCGGCCACCAAAAGAGCTGTGAGTGGTCAGGATACCGGTATCAATGCCATAGATGTTGACACCGGCACCGTTGCCAATGCGACGGGCGAGGTCGGGCTCTTGAAGATCTACGGCACGAGCAGAGAGTTTCTCATCGCCCTCGAAGTAATCGATTGTGTAGATAGTATCGCTAATCAGATGGAATTGGTAAATAAACCCCACACGAGTTTATAATGAAAAACTCACGCTTGAACATATTCAACCTCAGAGGAGCGACGGATGAAATCCAGGATGGGACCTTTGAGAACACCCGCGTAACCGTGAAAGACGTTGTCGTACTAGAAACAATCATGTTATATATATTTGTTAAAGGAGTCTTGCCGTCGCGCACCTTGTAAGTAACTTTGGAGTCAAGACTACCGATCGCTTTAAGAAGGCGAGCAATGTGCGAGTCCTTGGAGACACCATCCTTGAGCTTGATAATATACGAATCGGACTTGGCCGGGCCCGCAAGCTTGGTGATCGGGATCGCTGCGGGAGCGGCGAGAGCAGGGATAGCGAGCGCGGCAGCGGCGGCGATAGCAACAAAGGACTTCATGATGACAGTAGTTTACGAAATCGATGGACCGATGAGACCAAGGAGAGCAGACGACGGAGGCGAGTGCTGTGAACCAAGCTGGCGGCTTGTAACGCGTTATATGCAAAGCAAGGCCAGACTTGCGCATAAGCATCACTCTTGGCTCCGCATGATACTAGCCCTACGACGATAATGAAGCTCGTGTACAGTGTCGGTACAGTTGCGCCCGGGCCGTTGAGCTCGATGTTTTCGAAGGCGCCAAGGCTCGATAATAGAGATTGTATGGCTGGTGCCGCATGACGAACCTCGTGCTAGCCTCGCTCGAAGCAATCGAACGACATCCGCCTCATTATCGAGTCGTGTGTAGCCTCTCTTCCAGTTGGGTTCGTCAAGGTAGTCGCCAAATCTCTCAAGATTAGGACAGCATGCACAGAGGAAGACCATAGCCCAAGGAAGGAATTCCCTTCGGACATCTGGGAAGTGCTCAATCGAGCGAGTACCGCACCGAGACGTGTGCATGTGGTAATGAAGCACCTGATCGAGAAGAAGCGTGCAATGTCATATACAGATGTTCAGTTGGACCCGTATGGCCACACAAATCAGTCATGTTTGGGCTCGGCACTTTCGCTTCTTCGAAGGCGGCAGCACATGGTGACCCTGAGTTTCGCAAGGCTTATCTTTAGCTGAGGATATACGGAGTGAAATAGGAGCAAGATCACGATTGCCAAGTTCACCATGTCGGATAAGAGCGAATGCTTTATGTCAACATGTAGATTAGATGGAGGCATATGTGATCTGATTGATTCAATAAATCGAATTTTGTGCACCCGATGACATACACTGAATGAATATGAGAATCTGAAAGCCTTGTGCCTTTTTACCAGAGAGCGGCCTTGAGGTTACTGAAAGTGGAATCTCAGAAATCATACGCACATATACTCACGAACCCAACCCTACTCACGTGGTGCCAGAAGGAGCGCCAGTAACAACGGCCTGCGCGTGCGACTTGAGGGAAGCGCTCAAAGAAGAAGGCGAGACTGAGCCGTATTCGCCAAGCGCAACAGCGAGGATACCGGCAACGCGAGGGGTGGCCATCGAGGTACCCGAGATGGTGTTAGTGGCAGTGTTGCTCCCGATCCATGCGCTGAGAACATTGACACCGAGGGCCCAGACATCAACGACAGCTGAATAAATCAGATTCAGGAACACTGATATAGTAGGATGTAGATAGTCAAACTTACAGCCGTAGTTGGAGAACGACGCCTTCTTGTTCGAGCTGTCGATAGCACCAATCGTGTTCGCAGCAGCAACACGAGCAGGCGAGGTAGTTCCAGCATCGACATTGCTGTTACCGGCGGCAATAGTAAAGTGAACACCCTTGGAGATACCGCTGGAGACAGCGCTATCGATAGCCGAATCGGCTCCACCGCCAAGCGACATAGTAGCCACTATTTGAGAAATAATAAAGGCCCTGAAACGTATCATAGGTATGGCTTACCAGTTGGACCAGAGGCATGAGAGACGGCGTAATTAACGCCAGCAACAATGTCCGACGAGGCGCAAGAGCCAGAGTCAGAGCAAACCTTGACGGCGACAATCTTGGCCGAGGTAGCAACACCATAGGTGGTGCCAACAGCGGTACCGGCGGTGTCTAACGGCCAGTTGAGATTAACCACATAAGCTCGAAGTCTCGGGACGGGTACTTACGAGTTCCGTGGCCGTTTCCATCCTTGCTAGCGTATCCGCCATAGGTAGCACCCCACGAGGCACGTCCGCCGAAGCAGTTATGAGTGGTCAAGATGCCAGTGTCGATGCCAAAGACAGTCACACCAGCACCACCGCTGGCACGGCGGGCGAGGCTCGACTCCTCAGAAACGTCGCGGCTCGCAAGAGACTCGTCTCCCTCGAAGTACTCGATTTGATAGATGGTATCACTAGAAGAAGGAACGCAAGTCGATTGAATAAAAAAAACAAGTGTATGTTAGACTTACGCTTGAATATATTCAACCTCAGAAGAACGACGGATAAAGTCAAGGATCGGGCCCTTGAAGGTGCCAGCATATCCATGGAAGACATCTTCGTACTATGCGTATACATAGTCGGTTAGTGTCCGTTATATGTTTCAAGGCGAGAGCCGAATTACCTTGTACGTGACCTTGGAGTCGAGGCTACCAATAGCTTGCAAGAGGCGAGCAATATGAGAGTCCTTCGAGACGCCGTCCTTAAGTTTGATGATGTACGAGTCGGCTTTGGTCGGGCCAGCGTACTTTACGACAGGAAGAGCGGTAGGAGCAGCGAGAACTGGCGCGACGAAGGCGACAGCGGCAGCAATGGCGGCGAAGGACTTCATTTTGAGAGAAATGATAGTAGACTCGAGGATCAGGAGAACCGAATGAGCAGTTGAAGCAAACGACCGCTGTGAAGAACTGGTTGGCGGTCAGGCCATGTTTTATAGGTTCGTAATATATCTAAGACGAGGGCCGCCTCAGTCAGAACTAATCCCGCATCTGCAGATTCGCATGGTCAGTCTGCTATGCCAAGACGACTTCAGGTGGGCAGCGGAAGGACAGACCTCGACAGCCCTCGTGCCACTAGCCTTCGATCTACCAATGGTTTCTCACGTGCGGCTACGACTATCCTAATCGAATTCCCCAATGCCAATTATACAGGCTTAGTGTGTAAAAATAGCCTAAAAGCTCGTGCTTGATCATCCTCGCTTTGGGTTAGAAGCGTCCGGAGAGGGTAATTGGTTGATCGAAGCAAGATTATGATAAGGCTGGAGCACATGGAGGCTTGGCAAGGCTTAATATAATAGCGCAGGGAGCATGCGCCGCACTATTGCCGCCGTATGAGGACCTAGGGATCTGTCGTTCGGCTAGTCGCAAGTGCGATATTTTGGCTTGGCGCTGTTGCTTGGCATAGACAACTTCGGCCGCCAAATGCGTGTCCCGTCATCGGTCGGGGGATAAGCCCAGAAAGCGACGCGAGTATACAAGTTGTGCAAGCGCATCCGCTATTCAGTTGTGCGAAAATAGATTCTAGTATGGCGCTATGGTGGTCGAGGACAGGCTGATTGATGCAGCCGCCCAGCGGCTGTGAGCGGTAAGATGACGTCAGCCCCGCCCACGCCACCTGTCATTCGACCAATCACCTTGTTCCAACCACGTCTAGACGCTTCTGCTTTGCTTGAAATTCTCGCAATAAGGGCTAGCGGTGCCTAAAAATTGCGCAGAAATGTTCAAGGGTGCAGGTTAGATAAGGGTTTCTTCTGCAAATCTTGGGATTAAACTCACCGTTTGTTGGTTTAGCCTGGTTCAGTCCTTCCGTCCCAAAACATGTTCGTCGGCAATGGGGTGTGTATGCGTCGAAATAAACGGGTCGAAAACAATGATCATTAACACATATGACAGTTAAACATGGGGGCAAACAAGCTGGACGCGGCCAAGATGGCATTCGACGGCGACTCTGGTACTGTTTTTGTAACGGGTTTGAAGATCCAAAAATAGACGAGTAAGTCTTGCTATATACTTTCCCGAGAGTATACTAAGTGACGCTAGCATATTCAAGTGTTAGGTCTCGAGGGCTCGTGGTACGCATTTCTGTTCTGGCCGCGGGGACTCGAGTTTAACTTTTACGTAGGCGTACCACGCGTTGTGGATCGTAGACTCCATTAAACTTCAACGAGCTCTTCCAATGGATGGATACATATTAGATCGTCAGTGTACCACCAAAGCCACGTAAAAAAATTTCTAACACCCGAGCAGCCGAATATCCCATCGAGGCGCTCGACGTTGTACTGTCCAGCCCGAAAAGGCGCTCCCGCCCACTCGGTCCCGATTCCTCCGTGACTTCCAGCATCTATTCCTCTGGTTCGATGCGAAAAAGATATAACCCCATGTATTCCACGTATTCCGACTCCCCGACTCGCGACTTGGACTTTTCAATCGACCAAGATCTCGAGCTCGGAGACGTTTTTTACACCCCAGATGGGTCCAAACACGGTACCCAGGAACCAGACGACTCATCCTCGACTTCATGGGATATCCCCCGTTCGTTAAAATTCGAATTCGAGAAAGACGTTGACGAGGATTTGGACAAGTCGCGGGTGGAAGAGTTGTTGGAAGATATAGAAATGGCCGACAGCGAGGAGGGAAACAGGATTGGTTGGAGTGAAATGGAGATGGAATCGAGGTTCGTGGTAACATCGATTCTATTACACTTGACTAATGTTTCAACCCAAGCCAATCGACACCCAGAGCGGGTGGTGCCCTCCAACTAAACGCAAACCTTGTCATCAACGAGCTATCAGAACTATATCCCCATATTCCAACTGGCGTCACCACCTTTCGACCTCTTCGCCAACACGAAAACAAGATGTTCAGTGCTATAAGGGCTCGTTCCGTCCATCCGCAGAAACAGTGACAAATTTCCCTGGTTCATGTTTATCGTCTTCCGCTTTCATTCTCTGTTATTATTCGCAAGTCGCTTTATACCGAGGCTAAAACAACTTATATCCGCCTCGCTTATCTCTCGACGCTCTGTAATGGCTGTACTTTAATCTGCCCAATATCTCATCGGCTTTTTCCTCTGGAAGAAGGGCTACGCCGAATCTAAATATTCACACCACGGTGCATGAATCCAACAGTGTATCGGTCGGTATTGTACCTTTTTCTCTACTAGGTTTGGCCGCCAGCACCTTGACAGGGGCGGGGACGGGGCGGGCGCGTGAGTGTTTCGGAGCTGCGTCGAGTGAGTCGAGGATTCGGGGAGTCTCATGCTCTCTGTTATCAGTTCTGCATCAAAGACTCCCATATGAAGCTTGAAGATAACCGTACCCATGAGACATACCCTAGACATATCACCAGAGCTACAGAATAATTACTGGAAACGAGTTGCTAGCCACGAAACCACGCCAGACCTCTACAGCTAGTTCACACAGGTTTTTGGCGGGGGCACGTGAAAATGAAAGCCCAAAAATGAGGCTGGTAGAGTAAGCTTTGATATAAGAGCTCGGGCTACCACACGAGCAAATTGAGAGGGAAAGATGCCAAAACCGAGTAGTCGCCTGAAAAGCAACATGCAAACCGCAAAACACCAAGAAGTAGGAAGCATCATCTGCGGTGGGGATTCGAAAACCCGAAACTCAAAGTACGAAATCAAGGAAGCGAATGATAAAACTAGCAGTTGCGGACAGCTGAAAAGCGGGTGATTGCGTTCGTCCTACTCATATACAGCAATCTCAGCATCGCGAGCATTTTGCGCGCATTTCGCGCGCAATCCATTGATTCGCAACCCCCAAGTTTCTTCTCCTTCTCGTGTAGTGACGAATGGCCCACCATTAAGAGAATACCTCATTTCTCCTAGAATTTGGCCTTGCAGAATTGCTGGTCGAGCCAAGTCATCAGGAAAAACTGGGTTTTTTATAAATTAGGATTTCACAGTAGCTGAAAATACGTGTACACACGCTCGGTTGTTCACAACTATGCTTTTTGAAAGCCAAATGTGTAGCAAGCCGCCTACTAAGATAACGACAGAATGCTAAAGCACACATTCTTGGATGCCAGAATGAAAGGCTTGTATGCTGTCTACCATTAAACGAGCGCACGTATGCGTATTTTCAGCTACTGCGAACACGCCTATGGGTCTCGATTCTGCTCAAATCGTCTCAACCCGCATGCGCTGGGATGCAGGTCTAATTTCAAGTATCTGCAGCATCGATTCCCTCGTATCTCCACGTGTACTGCACCGATCATCAGTGTACGTACACCGTTCTGTTCCTCTTTACAGCGCGAATCTATCTAAATGTGGGAACAGCTATGAAGACTGCTCTTGGCTCGGCAACCGCATCAGGGACCGAGACCCCAAAACCAAACAAATACTGCAATCGGTCGCTCTCCCCTCGTTTCTGGCGCATTTTGTCGCTTACAGCGATATAGTATATAGTATAACATCTGATTTAGATTAATACATGCCCGGACAGTGTAATTAAAAGAAAATCCAAGTTTTATCATGTTTATATCGCACGCTGTGCTGTGTTTTGCACGCATATGAGCGCACGCACAGATGCGCGCTATTTTCAGCTTCATTTCGACCCCCTATTCATACGGGTATGACCACGTTTCAGCTCACAACGCCCGCTGCGATGTTGGCAACTACTTCGGCGATGCCAACGCCACTAGCGACGATGCACACAGTATCAGGGACGGCGATGATGTGCCGTCCCTGACTCCCATGCTTCCGCTCCAGCGCCGATCTCATCCAGGGCGCTGACAGCCTGCTACAGCTATATCACGTGTCTCTCGTGGCACGTCGCGTCATCGATGTTGGCGGCGTTGCTCACCGGTTGACTGCCCCGTGTACAACAGCCTTCTCTCGGCGTACCCTAGAGACATGCTCTCATTTGTTTGCTTGTGTATGCATATTTATGTACCTTCTCGAGCTGTTTATTTCCATGTTTGAATCCATCTCGAGCTCTCGGCGCGCTTTGTTTGCTCCAGGCAACGTAGGAGGTCACCGCTAGAGCCCGCTTAGGATTGCTCAGGCTGGTTGTTCTCGGTTCTATCTTATTCTTAAGCGCTGACATCTCTCCTCTCGACTTAAAGATAATCCCATTTCTGGGATATCTCTGACAGATATCACCAGAGGTGCAGAAACCCTACGGAACGCGGCTAGTTAGGCACGAAGCCACGTTGGACCTTTACGGCTAATTAGCATAGGGTTCGGGTGGGGTACAGGTGGTATCGATCGAGACCAGCCCTAATCCGGGGTCCAGCCATCGAATCCAACAACACTGCCCCTGCGCTCCACCACGACTACGGAAAAGTCGATGTCGTATCAGAATCCTCGACCTTTATGCCTTCTTTCTTTTGGTTTGTACTCATGAAGCGGCTGCTGTAGCGTCAACTCATTCCGCATGAACTCCCCAGATGGAGATGGGATTCGAGGGCTCTCTTCCTTGATTATGCTGCGAGATATCATGCAACACCTGAACTTAAAGCTACGTATTTCTGACCCAAATCACCGATTCCTACATCCCTGGCAAGTTTTTGACATGATATGTGGTACTGGCATTGGCGGGCAAGTTCTTGGCCAATTTCATCACTGTGCACGCCTGACCAGTTTATAGCTTTATTGCCATCATGCTTGGTCGGCTCCACATGTCAATTGAAGATACAATCAAGGCTTATGTCCAGCTTGCGGAGACGGCCTTTTCCAAGACCAGATGGTGGTGGCAAGAAGGCCGATATGAAGGTGCTCTCCTAGAACGTGCTATTAACATCATAGTCTCCGAAAACGTACACTCGACCTCGCAAATCAGGGAGAGCATAGCGATCACCAAAAGAGAACGAGATGATAAGAACATGGAACGTGGCAAACAAATGATGATGGAAGATCCTCACCCACCTGAACATCAGTGTCCAGTGTAAGTCATACGTCTGGACCAATGGCACCAATAAGCTGATCATTGCAGATTTGTTTGTGCGGCCCCCATCGGTGGGGAGATCCCAGTAACCCATCTACGCACATACCATGTCCCTGGCAAGGAAACTCCAAACTACGCTATCTGGCAAGCTGCTCGGGCCACTTGCTCTGTGCCATATCTCTTTAAACCCGCTACTATCACTTGCGATGGTCTAACTACGAGATACATGGACAACTCTCTCAAATGCAACAATCCAACAAGAAGCCTTTTGCATGAGGCTGCCGCGTTATTCCCAGGTCGATCGGTTAGCTGTATCATCAGCATTGGCACAGGACATATAAAAGTCCGCGAGCCGCGATTAACCAAGCCCCCTAGGCTTCTATGTGCGAGATTGCCCATGATAGTGCATGCGATTTCAAAAGACCGCGAGCATGTGCACGAAATACTCTATTCCAGTCTTTATCGCTCGAAAATTTACTATCGCTTCAATCTCGGACAGGCGCTTTCTGGGATGGGACCGGAGGAGTGGAAAATGACTAGGGGGGTGAAGGACCGCCTTGTTCATTATGAGGGTGACCGCAGCGTTCATGCTGACATCTACTGGGCAACGGAAGCCATCATAACTCGGCCCGCACTTATAAAGATCGAAGAGGCGCTTTGGAGTTGATCTCACTATGATGTCGTATGATTTATGTGTATAGCTGATGGAATTTGATGACTTATGCATGGCACACGATATTCCTTTTGTTTTTGTTTTATTCTCGAGTTCGTTGAATTGACCATAGCTGGTTATTTCAGCACATGATCTGTACTACTCGGGAACCAGCAATTGTCTTTAAGTCACATCTGCCCGTTTATATAATACATCCTTATTCGTTGATCACATCCTTACTATGGAATACAGATTGTAACACAACAGGCTCAACTGAAACATTGCGCTTGAAAATCTTCCTCTCTCGCGCCTGACCTACGCCAACACCGCATCCAGGACATAGAGCACACCATTCTTTATAGCCACATCGCTTCGCATAACTCGAGCGCGATTTTGACCATGGGTGACATAGAGCACGTTGCCCTCGTTCGAAAAGTTGAGCTGGGCGCCAGAAGCCGCAGTTGCGCTCGGGGTCGATTCGAAATCATCGGAATATATAACTCTTCCATTGATGATCTGTCTTGAGATATCAAATGTTGATCTGATAAAAGAGAATGTTGGACATACATGGTTACGCAGAACAGACGAGAGTTGATCGTTTGAAAGACCGGCAACGGTCGCCTCGATCGCAGTAAAGGCATCATCAATTGGCGCAAACACCTATTCATTTATCGTTTAGTTCTTCAGGGTTTCACAATGGGATACACAAAGTAATCTCACCGTGACGCTCGCTTCATTGTTCCATTCCTCCAAAAGTCCGACTTTCTGCAACGCACCGCCCAGCTGTGGGAACCCGCCCTGCGCACGTCCGACCAAGGGACTCGAAAGCGCAAATTTCATGTCCCCAGGAGGCATGAGGACAGAGCTCAAAGTATGGATCACTAGGTTTTCATGGGCCGTGCTGGATGTAACAGTGCCGTTTCCAGTCGTTTGTCGGACAAGAAGACCGTCGCCTCCAGGACCTTGTTCTAGAACCTGCGCGGCAACAAGATCATGTGTTAGTCGGCCCTTTGTTTCGTATACATCAGACACGAACCTGGACTTGCGGAGCGCCACCCATGTTGACGTAATTAGTGTTGGTGAGACGCGTAGGAGCGACCGAGTGGGTACGAGGAGGAGCAAAAGCAGAGGCGGGGAATGAGCCATTGATAACATGGTAAGAGATGACTGCGGCGAGAGCCTCAGGCTCTTCGGTGAGAACTGCCGGGTCCATGGCCTATGGTTGAAACTTATTGTCAGAAACAATCTCGATACATGGCCACCGTCGCTTACAGAATCGTTGGGGGCAAGAAGGGTATGCTCCCCTTGTTGCAAGGCGGAGACGAGCTCTCGGCCTTGATCAGTTGTGAATAATCGCTCAAGAACAAGGCTGAGCGTCATGCAATCGGACTCATTGAGTTTCCGGAGCAGACCTGTCGCATAGTCTTGCTGTCGCGGAAGTATAGGAGAGGCATAGGTCGAGGCAGCCAAGGCCAGAGAGAGGAACAAGTGAAACTGCATCAGGGGAAGAATGTAAAGTAGACCAGACACAAGACTAGATTGTTGTTGAGTCGTTGCTGGGTCGAGTCCGTGCGTTTTATATCAGCCTAGTTTCTATCGGCCATGGGTCTTTCGGAATGACGTCCCACACACTGGGCGACGATGACGCTGCCGAGAGCATAAAAAGAGTGCGCCTGGTGGGCGGAGTGCCGGTGGCGGCGGGCCACGGGGTACTCACGCCGTTCTTGGCGGAGCGAATTCCAGACCCGGCAAGACGTTTTCCCTCCACGGTGTCCATACTCATTGTTCAGATCGTGTTGTAAATAAGGCCAATACGACCCGAAAAATCGAACTTATTTTTTCGGGCAACGTCTAGTTCAAGTCGTGGATGTTGGGTTGCTAGTTTAGTTGACGCGATCTACTGTTTCCAAAGCATGACGCAAATTAGAGTTGAGTGCAAAAACAAATATCGGCAAAGGAACGTGCTCGGCAGGGTTATAGTTGAGTTCCGCGACGGCGAGTCTATAGGGGATAAATGCTTGTGCTCCACTGGACGATGCCTATGGGAGGTCCTGGGTTGAAAACGGCCACTCGCCGTGTGATCATGTCGGATCTCACAGTTACAGGTGTAACACTATCCTCATGGGCGCTTCTGCCGACACTAAGAGTTTTGTCCAGCAAATTCCACAGAGTGAGAAGGTGAATAGTAAGCTCTCCCTGACACGGTGTACCTGCCTGTATCTCCAGGATTTTAGCTTATAAATATATGATTAGGCACAAGGCACATCGCACACGTCAGGAAAAACTGGAATTTTCACTAACAATGGCAATTATAATTGCACCTAATTAAGATAATCAACCTAAATTCAGCTAAATGGTCCAAAACCATGTACAGAAGCAGCTCAGCTTCGTGGAAACACTCGAGGCTTGGTATCTTAGCCCCAGTAACCACTGCACAGTCTGATTAGGTAGCATATATGCTGATGCTGGCAGGTCACATGGCCCATAAATCGAGTAAATCGACCTAAATTGACATAAATTAAGCGCCTTGGATCTTAATTGAGAAGAATTAGTGTCAATGAAACGGGGGGGGGGTAGCAAATCCCCTAAATCCATTAATTGAGCATAATTGGAGCCAATTAGGCTCAATTTGTATGCCATGTTTTTCCTGACGCAAACAACGCGTGATTAACTGTTCACATTATTCGTCAAGTTAGTACAGGATACATCGATCGTTCTTCACAAGTCATTAGAAATTACACAATTCTAGTTCAGGATATATTAAAAAATTGTACCATCTGCTCGCTTACACTAGGACGGCATCAATAACATGTACTACGCCATTCTTCGTGGTCACATCGCTCCTCAAAACACGAGCCCGAGTCTAGTTATAGATAACATAAAGCACATTGTCCTCAGTGGAAAAATTGAGCTCAGCACCGGACGCTGCGTTGGCCGTCGAACTGTCAAAGCTATTGGAATAGGTGACCTCGTCCGAGATGACCTATCCAAATATCGATCAAATCATCCAGAACAAACAGGATAAGTAGACTTACATGGTTCCGCAGGATAGAAGCAAGATCTGCTTCAGAAAACTGAGCAGCTTCTAATGCGATAGCTTCAAACACATCATCCACGGGAGCGAAACCCTAGAAAAGCACAAGGAAGATCGCACAAGAGAGGTTCTAAATGAAAGCTCACCGTGATACTCGACTCGTCATCCCAATCTTCCAACAAACCGACGCGCTGAAGCGATCCATCAAGTTGCGCGAAACCGCCTCGGGCACGTCCGACCAAGCTACCCGACAGAGCCGCTTTCAAATCACCAGGAGGGGTGAGGACGATATTGATGGGGTGGATCTTCAGGTTTTGGTAGGTCCTGTTCGAGGTCACCGTCCCGTTCCCCATCGTCTGTCGGACGAAAAGACCGTCTCCTTCTAGGCCTTGTTCCAGTACCTGTTACAATTCCATATAAGTAAGAGAGCTATTTCACAAGTGTAAACAATGTACCTGAACTTGGGGTGAACCACCCATGTTCACATAGTTATCATCCGTGAGACGAGTAGGCGCGATCGTTTGAGTACAAAGAGGCGGAAATGCCGAGGGTGGGCAGGAGCCATTGAGGATATGATAGGAGACGATCGCAGGAATGTTGTCAGGTTCCACGTCGAGCACAGCTAGGTCCATAGCTTATAATTGATATGATTAGTCAAAACATCCAAATCAGGATAGGCAGCTGCCTACATTGTAGTTGGGAGCGAGAAGAGTATATTCACCATCCTGCAAGGCAGAAGCAGGTTCCTAGCTTTGATCCACCGAGAGCAACCGCTCGAGAACAAGACTAAGGGTCGTCGCTTGAGTGTCGTTCAACGCCTGAAGCAGGCCAGCAGTATAGTCTTGTCGCACACGGAAGGACATAGCGATAGCCGATTCAGCTAGCGTGACCGAGAGAAACCGGTTGAAGTGCATTGAAAAGGATGCTCAATTAGAACAAGAGATAGAATAGATTGCCGGAGTACGATGTTGCGAGTTGTAGGACTTTGTACTCGCTAGACCGGTTCATTGGCTACGTAACCCGCAGAAACGTCTCCTAAATTCTACGAGTATGACGACGCCGAGGGTGTATAGATGTCGTGTCTGGATGGTGGAGTCCCGGCGGCAAGCGGCCACGGGGCTGCCGGGCTTGACTTGGGAATCGGGAACCCAGACTCGGCAAAGAGCGTGATCCTTCCAATCTCAAGTAGTGTGGTTGATCCAATCTATAGAAATGAAGCATCAAGGCGGGCTAAAAAGTTCTGTTTGTCTATCAACCAAGTTTCATCGCGCGTATGGCGTGCGAAGTATATGTAGTGGTCACCCAAGCAACACTGGCGTGGATGAACGTTGAAGGCATGCACGAACCAATGCTCGACATGAGAGCCGCCCCAATCCTCGGCAAAGAATGCATTAATTCTCTTTACAGTGTCGAGACTCCAGTAGTACGATCGCTTGCTCCACTGAATAATGCCGGAGATGGTTGGTGAGGAGGAGAGTGCTTGCCGAGCGATCACGTGCTGCAACAACACTCACGGGCGCAAACGACCTCAGAGGAAATAACCGCAGGTCTGGCTTTCCGCTGGTGCTAAGCATGTCTCTGTTTGTCGTAGCATACCGCACAAGTCGAGTTGTCTAACTCAATTCATTCAAACTTCCTCATCTCGCCCCTGTTCTCGGTCATGCGCTGCGAAATGAGACCCAGCATCGAAGTGCTCACGATGAATCTAGCTCAACGGCCGTACACTTGCCCTCTTTCTCGATTTGTGACCCCTCGTGCCCTGGTGGTTTTTTTTTCGGCGTTGAAACATCTCGCCGCTCGCTTAGCTTTAGCTGTTTTGCAAACGGTTGGAGAGTCCTGCCCGGGGCGAATGAGGGAACGATAGGTCCGAAAGCCAATCACATACAAATCCTCTGAAATTCGCGGACACAGTATGTATGGGATAAGCGATCTTAGATCGAGGTGGTGCGCAGTACATTTCAAGTTATGTAAAACACCTATGGCTTTACTCTCTCATGATTGCTAGATTTCAACTAAGGGACCCAGCTGCATTCCACCATCAGACTTTGAGCTTATACAGCAGTCGAGTCAAGAAGACTTACTACCGAAACCACCTTCCCGGCAGTAGGCCGCTCTTTCGGATCGTACTTCCAGCACCACTTCAACAACGCATGTACCAGCAGGTCTTGACCGGAAGCAGTCTCAGCTTCCAGTTCGGGGACTCGAGGGATACGCCTATGATGCGCCACTGCCATCCCAACGGAATGTCCTGCCTTAATCTCACGAAAAGGCACATCCCCAGTGATGATTTCCTAGCTCTGGGTTTGAACCAAACCATCCAGAGTTGCATCGTTGGACGTACCAGCATCGTCTATCGATGACATGTAAGAAACCAAGACGTTGAAGCTGAAGCAGCGCTCACCATTCCCATCGCATAGATGTCCGTCTCCTTGGACCGCTGAGGGTCGTCTCCATACAATTCAGGGGCCTAAAGTTAATCAGATCAATGGCGAAGTTTCACGACGACACACTACGCACCATCCAGCGGCCAGTTCCGCCACCAGGGTCCGTTTGCGAGAATTGAAACACCGCCTCGCTCATGATCGCAAGCCCGAAATCCATCAGTTTGATTACACCATTGTTATCCATGACTAGGTTGTCCTGTGATGGCTCGAGCATCAGTTAGTATAGATT
The DNA here is from genome assembly GCA_016906575.1 of Ceratobasidium sp. AG-Ba. Classification (NCBI taxonomy): domain Eukaryota; kingdom Fungi; phylum Basidiomycota; class Agaricomycetes; order Cantharellales; family Ceratobasidiaceae; genus Ceratobasidium; species Ceratobasidium sp. AG-Ba. The sequence continues at coordinate 910,482 of CP059611.1, read as the reverse complement.
TAAGGTGTGGTGTACGTACTCCCTTGATGTCGCCATGAACCTGACGAGAACGTGAGGTGAGCAAAGAGCATGTCAAATGACCTCATGGACACGCACCACATTCTCGCCGTGTAGGAACTCGACTGCATGTGCAAGTTGCAAACACTAAGAGGATTCATTCATTCGTTCAGCAGCGTTAGTGATTGTGCTAATGCGGTTCGAACATACGAGTGGAAACCGCCTTATGTCCGGCCATCTCCTCAACACGGAACTCACGCTTCCATACGCCATCCACGGAGATACCATCGCCAAACATCCCTGGAACACTGCAAGCCCTTGCAGCTCGAGGATGTTTCCATGAGCCAGCTTCGACCATATGCTGAGCTCACGAGCTGTACGCTGAGAAACCATAATGAGGGTGCAGCGGGCGGGATATCCCTGTGGACGTACCTTGATGTGTTTTGGGTCATGCTGCCGAAGACACTTGACTGCAACCTGGGTACTGTCTGTGAGTGTCATAAGATATACGTCAGACAAACCAGTGCGTGCAACAGGGGTCGGAGGTCCTTGCGATCCCCTCGACAAATGTTCTGTAAGATCCGCGACCTGAGAGTGCACCGAGAGATAGTGCACGACTGTAGGAATCGGCTGCAAAAGGATTAGAGAGTGGCTAGTCAGTGAAGATGACCATACTGTGTGAATATCAATAGTGAGAGTTTGTTCAAGGTCGGGGTGCGCGATAAAAAACTAATGAGAGGAGTATATGGTCACTGTGACAATCGGCAAAGAAACACGCTCACTGCCTGAGTTCACCGGGTTAGCTACCGTGAGCACCCTTTTAGTATAGATGACATAGATAGGCACTCGCCTATTATGTCAACAGGTAGCGTCGGCGGGTGATTCCGCTCGTTCCAAGATAGTTGTGTATTGGCTCACTCTCTGGGAAAAAACGTCGCCGATTGAGCAGTCCTGAAATCACGAGTACTTACGATCTACAAAATCATTTAGTGCGTTGATTATATATAGCTACCAGAACAGCCGTGTTTTCCTACCTCCTGTCGTCCACTATGTAACTTTATCAATAATTCAAAAATACACCACTCACTTCCTACAAACTCAAGCGTATTGGAGTATAACATTCGCAGAGGTCAGATAACTCACCAACTAGTCGCACAGATCATAAGTTTGTAGGATGAAGACAAAGCCTGCTCAGCCTTACCGTCTATATCACAGCGTCTTAGCTTTTGAGATAGCGAGAGGGAATGCGAACATACAATCTAGTACAATATGTCAGTACTTCTATGAAATGAGGTAGGCCACTTCTCGAGCACTAGGTTATTTATCCCACCTTTCGATGAGTACAAAGAACGATAAAAATTGACGTAAGGGGATGTCAGCGGTTGTAATATCGATCTGCAGAATATCGACCCTATGAAAGCATTATGTATGCGGTGACTTCAGAGCTGCAAGGCCACTTGACATGGAAACGCACCACCTGGGGTCGAAAGGTATATGTTCCCACAATTAACCGACAACGCTGACACCATCGGGAAATTCACATACAGGTTTCTTTAGGGGATAGGGTTATCAGCAGCCAAACGTAATAATATAGCGGTTCGACATACATCCTAGTGTGGACGAGGGTAGACGTCACAAGGGCAATCAACGGCAAAGAGAAATGCGTATACTCACCCTCTGCGGTGAGAGAGCAACAGGAGAGATGAAGTGAGCAAATATACATGCTGCCAACAATCACGTACAAACTGTACGCGAAATCGTATACGCGATTAGAGGGCATACCGCCGCATGAATAGCCTAGGCACGTACCTCCTGAAAACAAAGTAGGGATAGTGACTGCTCTAGCAGCGTTTTTGCCTGTTCCTTGTTCACTCACCACCTGGGACACGACAGAGCGAACACGACAGAGTCAGAGCGTGTGGCGAGTCTTGGTCCTGTTCACTCACAGGCTGAGACGCAACACAGTAAGCACGGTCGAATCAGAGCGTGCGGTGAGTCTTGGTCTTGTTCACTCACAGACTGAGACGCAACACAGTGAGCACGGTCGAGTCAGAGCGTGTGGCGAGTCTTGATCTTTGTTCACTCACAAACTGAGACGCAACACAGTTAGCACGGTCGAGTCAGAGCGTGTGGCGAGTCTTGGTCTTGTTCACTCACCATCTGAGACGCAACACAGTGAGCACGGTCGAGTCAGAGCGTGTGGCGAGTCTTGGTCTTGTTCACTCACAGCCTGAGACGCAACACAGTGAGCACGGTCGAGTCAGAGCGTGTGGCGAGTCTTGGTCTTGTTCACTCACAGCCTGAGACGCAACACAGTGAACACGGTCGAGTCAGAGCGTGCGGCGAGTCTTGGTCTTGTTCACTCACAGCCTGAGACGCAAGACAGTGAGCACGGTCGAGTCAGAGCGTGTGGCGAGTCTTGGTCTTGTTCACTCACAGCCTGAGACGCAAGACAGTGAACACGGTCGAGTCAGAGCGTGTGACGAGTCTTGGTCTTGTTCACTCACAGACTGAGACGCAACACAGTGAGTACGGTCGAGTCAGAGCGTGTGGCGAGTCTTGGTCTTGTTCACTCACACGCTGAGACGCAACACAGTGAGCACGGTCGAGTCAGAGCGCGTGGCGAGTCTTGGTCTTGTTCACTCACCGTCTGAGACGCAACACAGTGAGCACGGTCGAGTCAGAGCGTGTGGCGAGTCTTGGTCTTGTTCACTCACAAGCTGAGACGCAACACAGTGAGCACGGTCGAGTCAGAGCGTGTGGCGAGTCTTGGTCCTGTTCACTCACAGGCTGAGACGCAACACAGTAAGCACGGTCGAATCAGAGCGTGCGGTGAGTCTTGGTCTTGTTCACTCACAGACTGAGACGCAACACAGTGAGCACGGTCGAGTCAGAGCGTGTGGCGAGTCTTGATCTTTGTTCACTCACAAACTGAGACGCAACACAGTTAGCACGGTCGAGTCAGAGCGTGTGGCGAGTCTTGGTCTTGTTCACTCACCATCTGAGACGCAACACAGTGAGCACGGTCGAGTCAGAGCGTGTGGCGAGTCTTGGTCTTGTTCACTCACAGCCTGAGACGCAACACAGTGAGCACGGTCGAGTCAGAGCGTGTGGCGAGTCTTGGTCTTGTTCACTCACAAGCTGAGACGCAACACAGTGAGCACGGTCGAGTCAGAGCGTGTGGCGAGTCTTGGTCTTGTTTACTCACAGACTGAGACGCAAGACAGTGAGCACGGTCGAGTCAGAGCGTGTGGCGAGTCTTGGTCTTGTTCACTCACCATCTGAGACGCAACACAGTGAGCACGGTCGAGTCAGAGCGTGTGGCGAGTCTTGGTCTTGTTTACTCACAGACTGAGACGCAAGACAGTGAGCACGGTCGAGTCAGAGCGTGTGGCGAGTCTTGGTCTTGTTCACTCACAGCCTGAGACGCAACACAGTGAGCACGGTCGAGTCAGAGCGTGTGGCGAGTCTTGGTCTTGTTCACTCACAGCCTGAGACGCAACACAGTGAACACGGTCGAGTCAGAGCGTGCGGCGAGTCTTGGTCTTGTTCACTCACCGTCTGAGACGCAACACAGTGAGCACGGTCGAGTCAGAGCGTGCGGCGAGTCTTGGTCTTGTTCACTCACCGTCTGAGACGCAACACAGTGAGCACGGTCGAGTCAGAGCGTGTGGCGAGTCTTGGTCTTGTTCACTCACAAGCTGAGACGCAACACAGTGAGCACGGTCGAGTCAGAGCGTGTGGCGAGTCTTGGTCGGGTTCACTCACCTCCTAAGGACGAAGTCGTCACTCGAATATCTCTGCGGCAAGATTTGGTGCCTCGGTTGTTACTCTTGTGTACCCATCATCATGGCATACTCACACGTTTGGCGCTCAAACTATCGGTTGGCAGACCACGTACAGGATACTAGCAACCTAGTTCAGCTATGTGCCTATAGTCGAACCACCCTTACACACCCGCTACATAGCCATACGCCAATTATTTACGGATAGCCGATTATATCAATTACGCACCTTCTTCTCTCTCATTGTCAGCTGCAGGGTACACGGCCGGGCCAACTGCTTTCACTCACCTCCTACACCCCAGGTCTTGACTTAGATTCACCAACACGCACTCAAGAGGCTAATACTTACTAACTGGGATATACCAGACGCAAGTATGATGGGTTAGCCTTGGTCGTGCATGATGCATCATCGGCCTACCACCTAAGATATGTGCGACATGAGTCCCCCTTTGTCACGACCATCGAGACCTCAAACGTACCCATTCCCCAAGCGGCTGTCGTACTTCGGGCTTACCAAGTCATACAAGGATCAGCAGATGACGGCTCATCAGTCATGGTCGGTAAGTGAGAGCAAACGTGCATACCCGTCCCTTGATCTGTTCATGCTCCTGCTCAGACGTAAATTAGCGCCCTCTCGCAGTCGTATCTCTCTCGCTCACTTCCTAGAAAACGGCAATATGATTAGTGAGATACAAATTATCGTTGTATGTGCAATGTGGTTACCGCTAGAGGTCCAAAGTTGACCTTTGTGATCCAGAAGTCTGACATCTTCAGCTCGTGCACGGTGGTCAGGGGTTCACTTGATGTCACGTTACCAACCCATCATGGTCTCGTTACGTTACACGCTGGCTGGCTTTAGCTCAACCACCGCTGACCCAGCTCAAAAGTAGGCGCCGCGCCCTCACACACACCGCCATCTGCCTCTCCGCTTGCTTTACTAGTGTCACGCGGCTGCCAAAGAAAAAAAAATCAAGTGTGCAGGTACTCTCAGATGCATGTGCATGCTTGCATGAAATGAGTCAGTTTTCGGTTCGCCCTTGAGTTTTGACCCAATAACTGATTTTGCGGGTACGCCCCGTCGCCCCCGTTAGTCCACTCGGCACATGGGTCCCCACCTCATTCAATCTCATTACCATTCACCATGTGTGCTCAGAAACGAGATCAACTGTAAATGGGCATACTTACCTCGGGGCCCGGTCACCATCCTGGAACTTTCCGTTCGGGGGGGGGTATGCTAGATTGACGTTTGCCATTAAGCTAAGATATCCTCATCTGTATGTATTTTTATGAATGGATGGAAAGAACTGCAGGATTGTCGGATGGGTCGCTCGGCCCTCCCTAGCTTCTTGATGTGCCAAACAGCTTCGATCAAGATTGGCCACTCGCGAGAAAGTCATAATGAATATTGCCTATACTTGTTTTAGTCAAATTTCGAGACATCATTATGTTCATTAATTCTCAGACATTCGAGAGTACATCGAACTACATTATAAACCAATTCAAATAACAAGTTTCCTCGCTTTCAGTTCGGTATCAGCTCACGCCAATACGCTGTCAATAACGTGAACAACACCGTTCTTGGTGGCAACGTCGCTACGCAAAATACGAGCGCGGGTCTGATTGTGGGTGACATAGGCAACTCCGTCTTGAATGGCGAAGTCGAGTTGAGCGCCAGAAGCCGCAGTGGCATTAGGCGTCGAGGGGAGTTGGGTTGAGTAGACCACACCCTGAACGACCTATCTCGGGCGTAAGCAACCCTCGAATCCCGTGAACTGAAAATATACATACGTGGTTTTGAAGGACACTCTTCAACTGGTCATCTGACAAACCGGCAACAGTTTGATTGATTGCCTCAAAGGCCGAGTCGATGGGCGCGAAAACCTTTATCGCCCAACACATTCAACTTCCATGCACTACTAATTCGAATGTTTTACTCACAGTAATGCTGGCGGCATTGTTCAAGGTGTCCAACTCTCCAACCTTTTGCAACGCGCCACCAAGCTGAGTGAATCCACCAGGCGCACGGCCAACGAGACTAGTCGACAAAACAGCCTTCAAATCGCCAGGAGGGGTCAAGATACTATTAATGACATGAACAATGAGGTTTTGGTAAGTCGTAGTGCTAGTGACCGTGGCGTTTCCAGTCGTGCGGCGAACAAGCACTCCGTTCCCATCGGGGGTTTGTTCCAGAACCTGGGCGCCAATATCATATCAATTGAACCGAATAAGGCAAGAAGAGTAATGGGTCGTACCTGAACTTGAGGTGATCCCCCAAGGTTGACATACGTTTCGTTGGTCAAGAGTGTTGGAGCAATCGAATGGGATCGGGCAGGGGCGATAGACGAGACTGGGAACGAGCCGTTCGCGATGTGGTAGGAGAGGATAGCGCCAAGGGTTCCGGTGTCGTTGCCGAGAGTGGGCACCACGGGGTCCAATGCCTGTCATGCGCATCAAGTAAGTTACAAGCTGATATTCATGAAGAATTGCACCTTACAGCATTAGTCGGAGCAAAAACCGTGTAGTTTCCGTTTGGGAGAGCGCCGGCAATTTGCTGTCCTTGTGGAGTCCCGGCGAACTGGGAGAGAACACCGCCGAGGGTTGTCAGGCCTTGTTGGTTAAGTAGCTGGACAAGGCCGATGAAATAGTCTTGTCGAGGATGGATAGGCGAAGCGGCGGCCGAAGCAGCCAGGAGAACAGCGACAAAGGCTTTGGAGTGCATTACAACAGAAGTAGCAGGGCTAGTGGCAAGAGGCGCTGGAGACTGGTGAGCGAGGAACTCTTGTTTGAGCTTGACGAGTATTTTGGCGGAGATTTTATACGACTCCAGCCTGCTTGGAACGTGCGTAATTCCCGATGACGAGTTCTGTGTGTGACGTTAAACCTGGAGATCAAGGAACGAGAGCAATGACGGGGCCGAGGACAGATCTCACATGGTGAGTGGAGTCTGGGTGGGGCTGCCAGGCCACGAGACTGACTGCGCCTTGGTGGTGCGAGGTCCAGAATCGTGCGAGAGACGAGTTCAAAGCGCGGGAAAGTAGAAAAGGCCATCGGGTGGAAAGGTTCCAAAGAAAAACCGCATAGCACTACGCCGTCGTGATTCGAGGCAACCTGGTGGCGAGCTAAGACGGCGCCCGGCACAGTCCTGGTAATGCAAGCGCGGCCGAGAATGATGCAAACGAGGCGTTCGGTGGACCTCTTCATTGGAGCGAGGTTGCAATCGGACACAGCCCAGAGTCATGAGCGTTGGGTAATCGAGGTCTCAACGGCAGCCGCTTGCCTTGGCGTGGCCGATGGTGGAGAGAAGCGAGGCGGCGATCGAGGATCACGTGATGGGTTCTCACAGATCCATGCCGCTCCAACACCTCGGTCGGATATCTCTTAGAACGGTATAACCATAATAAATTTCCAGAAACTCGTGAGGGAGAGTCTGATTATCAATATGACCGTCCAAATGACTTCTATCCGCCCTAAAATTAAGCAGGTCGACCAATTGCTCCGGCAATATTTGCGGACGCAGTACTAGGCATAGAGCAAGGCGAGCAAACTTTCTTGACATGCGTATTCTTTTTTCCATTTTGCTTTCGTATCAAGACGTACTCTTCAATCCGCCTAGGTTTCCCGTCACGACACGACCTGGTCATTACCCGCACATCCCAGATATCTCTAAATACAAACCGAGTCAACACGTGATTTGGGCCACATCCAGATCCAGCCAACACGTCAATCGTAATTCGCTATAACGATATGTCTCAAAGGTATTGAATCATGCATATCACGGCGCTTATGTATCTCAGGACGCTTCTATTGCGGCAATGCCAGTCACAACGCTGACCCAGTAGCCCTTGGCCCACTCATTGCCATTCGTATTCCACTAGATGCCTCCATCGGAGAAATTACGTTATACCTTATTCTGGTGTACTTTGCGGTACATTAACAAGTAATGTGGTTTATAGGACGGGTCTACTACGTTAAAAAAAGGCTTGATGCTGAAAAGGGAACCCATCGTGGGTAGCCCTTTCAACGGTCACTTGGACTCTTCGGATGAAAATGACGACTAAGTATTTGCAACCATTTGTTGTATTCGGATCTCCACGACTAATCATACATACAGGTGTCACTCGAGAGTATCAACGGCAGATTTCAATATCCTGAACCGACATCCAGAGTTCAGTATCAGTTTATTCGAGCATGACACCACGACAGGAGGTGAAAAGCATAGGGCGGTCAAGTCACGCCTCATAGGCTCCTTTGTGAAATCTCGCATGTTATTATAGCTTGTAGAATGAACTAAGATATTCCTCAACTCAAGTCCCTGTTTATACGATCAACAAAATGTGTCAAGGTACTAATGTTGGATTTTGACGCAGCTTGTTCGATACATATAGCATAACCAGACAATTGGATGTATTCCCTGCACAGAGTGTAATATTTGATGCAGGAGCTTGGGATCCTTTATGTCGATCCTTAATTTCAACCTATCCCAACCAGCTCCAGCTCAAAAGTCCCAAACAGCCGCAAATACAAACACGTGAGTTGGATATGTTCCAGCTCCAGCCACCATTGTCACCACTGGATACGTACAGTACCATGCAAAAAGAATACCCCACGTGACCTGCAGAGGCTGAGCTTTGCCTAGCCGCCAAACGCCGGAGGTTTTGCCCATGTAGCTGGTGTATTATATTAGGGTACAAGCATGAGATATTGTCAAAACAAAAAGCACAAAAATCGATTAGGAAAATGGGCAGATACAAGCAAAAGTATAAACGGATATGGGGTAATCTTTTTGCCTGGTACACCCAGCTGAGCGAGAGACCAGTAAAGCGCAGGGCTGGTACTGAGCCCTGAGCTATTGCGTTATAGTAGATGAAGGCGTCTTCATAGTATATCAAGCCTATATGCACTAGAGGGGCAGGCGATTGCAGGCGGAGGGTGAAACAAACTTACAAGTTCACAGCATATACGACAATACAGTGTCCAAGGCAAAGAGAAAAAGACTATGGGTCATTAATAAACTATGAAGCGGTCACATGAGGGACTTACATGGTGTGCGATTCGAAGCTTGCGGGTGAATTGTACAGTCAGAAACAAGTGGAAGACTGGTTAGACAAAAGGACTAACTATACTATATTGCTAATAACATGCCGTTGAGCATGGCATGTACAATGAAACTTGGCGTGCGCATGCGCTACATATATGCGTACCTTATTGCAAAATATGGAACTTGTTGGGCTCCTACAGTGGGAGTTGTGTATGACATACCGTCGGACGATCATCAAAACATGCAAATTCCATATAAAATTCATATAAGATGCTCCAAGTTGCAGATGCTTGATCAATAGCTCCTGCTTTAGGAGCCCAACAAGTTCCATATTTTGCAATAAGGTACGCATATATGTAGCGCATGCGCACGCCAAGTTTCATTGTACATGCCATGCTCAACGGCATGTTATTAGCAATATAGTATAGTTAGTCCTTTTGTCTAACCAGTCTTCCACTTGTTTCTGACTGTACAATTCACCCGCAAGCTTCGAATCGCACACCATGTAAGTCCCTCATGTGACCGCTTCATAGTTTATTAATGACCCATAGTCTTTTTCTCTTTGCCTTGGACACTGTATTGTCGTATATGCTGTGAACTTGTAAGTTTGTTTCACCCTCCGCCTGCAATCGCCTGCCCCTCTAGTGCATATAGGCTTGATATACTATGAAGACGCCTTCATCTACTATAACGCAATAGCTCAGGGCTCAGTACCAGCCCTGCGCTTTACTGGTCTCTCGCTCAGCTGGGTGTACCAGGCAAAAAGATTACCCCATATCCGTTTATACTTTTGCTTGTATCTGCCCATTTTCCTAATCGATTTTTGTGCTTTTTGTTTTGACAATATCTCATGCTTGTACCCTAATATAATACACCAGCTACATGGGCAAAACCTCCGGCGTTTGGCGGCTAGGCAAAGCTCAGCCTCTGCAGGTCACGTGGGGTATTCTTTTTGCATGGTACTGTAGCATTTCGCTACAACGGTCAGTTTCATCAGATACAACAATGAAAAACAGCTAAACTGCGCTACAGGGCTTTTCTAACGCGGGCATGTTCCTGGCGACGCGTATCCGCACAGCCTCGGTCAATATCTTGCCACCAGAATTTCACGGGATCCGGCTATACGAGAAAGTATTTTTGAGCTCCTTCTGATTTTGTGTGCAAAATGCTTACAAGTAATCTGGTTTCAAGGGTGGATGTATTATGTTAAAAAACGACTGGATGCGAGAGTAGGAGCACGTCGTGGTGGCGACACCCAAGACGATTGGGACTCGTCAGATGACTACTTTGGGAGTTCCCAAGATGAAGAATCAGGTGGCTCCTCGGATGAACAGCAAGTGTCAGTAGACAAGGGCCCTAGTAATCCCTCGGGCGACCTTTGGGACGACAGCTGGGGGAACGACTACAAAAAACCGACGTTTTCTGAGATTCTGAAAGACAACTTGTGGCTAACATTCGAGTTCAACTGCGACAATAACTTCATTTTTGATTTGGACTATTGTGCTTTCACCATATGTGGAACTGCCCATTTCAATATGGACAATACGCCGCCACTGGAATCCAATATTGCGGACTACTATTACGACTATGATTGTCACAACCCTCGTTTTTAAGGGTGTTTACTTTCTGTTCTGGATACGGCGGCGTCGGCGTCGGATCCTAGCCTGATGCGTGGCAGCCTCCTGTGGCTGTTCGTAGATGTAGTCGAGTGTGGAAGCGTCGATGACAGCCCTGTGTAGGGTATCGAGCCTCTTAGTCTTAGGAGTATAGTCCTCTGCTCGCCTAGCGAGTAGGACGTCGAAGGCACCCGTCTCTTGGAGAGACTGTGATTGACTCGTGGCTTGCAGTGTATTACTAAGTACCTAAGTTAATAGGACCTAGTATCGATGGTTGAGTCTTAAGTATGTAAGTCTTATATGTATATCTCTTAGTAGTTATCACCCTTGAGGGGAGATCGACGAGGTAGAGCAAGCTGGTCTGGGAGCAGCTTGCACACCGAGTATTTATACTCATGGGTACATGGTCTGTGCGTACAGTTCCAAGAATACATGAGCTAAAGATAGTACGTGTTTCTAAAAGAAGGTGAGTTAAAAAATAGGGCATAGCTAAGAATAGTCCAAGAAGACTATATGCGTGCTAAAGATAGCTTTGATCAGTAAGCATCCATGTGGAGGCTTAGTGATACGCCAATCAGTCTTACTAAGTGGAAGAAAAGAAGTAGGTGGCTTATAAAGCATATAAGCCACGAGAAAAAGATGAGGGTCATGTGCGCGGCTCATGACATTACCCCCCTCTTAAGGCGGGTCTTAGGGGACATGAGACACGCAGACAGAGACAAGAGTTCGTGGGGCTCAATTGAAAAAGGTAAAAAAAAGGTACAAGAAATTTTAAGTCCGTATACACAAGATGTCCATTAGAAGGTAGCGGGCGGGAGATGAGACTTGATGTTATGGCTCCCATTAGGGGCTTCTGCTCCCCAGGCTTCTTCCTTTAGCCTTACCCATTCCTCATCCTCGTCTAGAGGTTCGAGTAGGAGGTCGGCCATGTCGACCGAGAGGTCTTCGTTGCCCTTGTCCCAGGCTCTCTGGTCCAGCCAGTCTAGTAGTTCCCTTTTTGACCACCTTTCCTTCTCCGCTAGCTCGACTACTTCCCCAAAGGATATTTCCTTTAGGACTTCTTGATAGCTCTTTGAGATGTCAGGTGCCTGGCACCATTCTTCGACTACCTTTGCTACGATGGCCATCTTCTGACCCTTATCGCCCAGCGACCTCATCCATTCCACCTTCATTTCCTCTATATCACTCAGACGGAACCACCATTCCGTCGAGTTCTCCACCCATTTAGGCACAGCCTCCCTTTTTCCTTGACTTTCCCATTCTTCCAGTCGCTTGATGAGATGGGGGGTGCTGAATTGATTTATCGATTTTTTGATCAGCCTGTCGTTTTGTTTTTTGGTTCGGGTATAATCTTCGTACCAGCTCATTTTCTTGACTTTTTGCACCTCCCTCACCAGGTGCTCGACTTCGTTCCCCATCCATTCTTCGATTACGAAAAGTTTGGTGGCCTGCATGGCCTTGTCTGAGTCTGGCCGGGGTCCTTTCCCGACCCAGAATAGGTTGCCCCGTTTGGGGCATTGGAGGGTGTGGTCGGCGAGCCACCTACAGTTCCATCGTTCGCCCATCGGGATGTAGTCGAGGGTGAGGGACGGGTCGAGGGATTTTGCAAAGTCTGAGCTTCTAATGAAGCTATCGCATCGCCGTATGGCGTCCTGGTAGCTATATAATCTATCCCCGCCGTGGCCCCATGTAAGTTTGTGTGATACACGCTGTTTTCCCCATACTGACTTGGGGGTGTTGTTGACCGTGACCCGGGCGTCTCGGGGATCATATCGGACGCTGGTGGCCTTGGCAGACTTGTTGGTACGGGTAGGGGCCATGGTAGAAGGGGAGGTGTAAAACAGTTTGTTGTTTTTTGGAGTGGTTTGGAAATGAAGCTAGAGCTGCTGGTGGTGAAGTTTGAGGCTTTCCCCCCCACTCTTTTATACCTTTTTTCGTTTGGTTTGTAGTTCTTTGGTAGGGGAGCTTTGGGGTGTCGTTTGAGTAGATCTTCCATGATTTTGGGTAGCTCGGCTATTTTCTCAGCCCTTTCCATGGTGTCTTCTATCGGATCATACCCTTTCCACCTAATTTGGTAGTATAGGCCGTTTTTCCGTTGTTCCCATGCGACCACATGGTCCACTTCATATTCTTCTTCCCCTTCTTCTGTCACAATTGGGGGTGGTCTTGCTTGGCGTCTGTGAAAGTCCTTGTCTTCTGTGAAGGGTGCAAGAAGATTGATGTGGAATACGTTGTGTGTCCGCATGGTTTTTGGAAGTTCTAGACGGTAGACGTGTGAAGAGATTTTTTCTGATATGACAAAGGGCCCTAATTTCTTGTTGTCTAGCTTCTTTGACGGCCGCCTTGTGGTGATGTTCTGGCCTACTAGCCATACCTTGTCCCCTTCTTTGTATTCATGTTTTGGGGTGTCTTCCTTTGATCTATGGAATTCCATGGAGGCTATCACCTCATCCCATATTTCTTGCATAGAATCAGCCATATTGGCGGCGTTGGGCGCGTTGACTTCTAGATCTACAAGATCCCATCTGGGGTGTAGTCCATAGATTGTCTCAAAGGCTGTCTTCCCTGTGGCAGAATTGACTTGGTTGTTATGGCAGAATTCTGCTATTGGTAGCCATCTGACCCAGTCATCTTGTCTGTAATTGCAGAAGCTTCTCAAGAAGCCTTCTAGCCATTGGTTGGTTCTTTCTGTTATCCCGTCAGTTTCTGGGTGGAAGGCTGTGGAAAATTTGGGGTTGATACCCAGTTTGGCATAGAGGGCTTTCAGGAATTGGCTATTGAAGGTCGGCCCTCTGTCTGACACAGTTGTCTTGGGTAATCCATGTAATTTCCAGACTTCCTTGATGAAGAGTTCGGCTACTCCCTCTGCATTGGTACTCTCAAGGCAAGGGATGAAGTGTGCTTGCCGAGAGAAGCGATCGATTACTACCAGTATACTATCCATGCCCTGTGATTCAGGGAGCTTGACGATGAAATCATATGCAATGTCTTCCCAAGGTTTTTGGGGTATTGGTAAAGGTTTCTGGGGTGCGTATCGTTTGTGACCTTTACTCCTTTGGCAGATTTCACATGTTTCTACAAATCGGTTGACTTGTTGTTTCATAGCCGGCCAGTAGTATCTTCTGGATATGAATTCCAGAGTTCTGGCTTGTCCCTGATGGCCCGCTATTGGGTTGTCATGGTGCATCTCTAGAATGGCTAGTCGTATTTCTTTGTTTTCAGGGATTACTATTCGTCCCTCATACCATAAGAGGTCTTCCTTCCATTCATATTTGTCATATTGTTTCCTAATAGAAGGTGGAAGGTCTTCCTTTTTATTTGTACTCTCGATAAGGGTTGTTAGGGATTCATCATCGCTGAGGCTTTCCCTAATCATAGAAATGATGTCAATTTCTATGTTTGCTTTGAAGCCCTTGAAGCGTTCGGCATTGATCATGATTTGCTGGGGATTTGGGATATCCTCATGGTCATGTCTTCTTGACAGGGCGTCTGGTTTATTAGACATTTTACCAGGCCTGTAGTGGATTTCAAAGTTGAAAGAAGCGAGTTCCATATGCCATCTGGCATGCCTTCTGTTGAAGGTTTCTGCATTCTTCCATCTTTCTAGATTTCGGTGGTCGGTGAAGACAGTTACCGGTAATATAGTCCCTTCAAGGTATATGCGCCAATGTTTTAATGATTCCACGATGGCAAGTAATTCCTTGTTGGCGGTATCATAGTTTCTTTGTGCATCGTTGTAGCTTTTTGATAAGTATGCTACTGGGTGGAGGTATCCATCTTCACCTCGTTGGCTAAGTATAGCTCCTATGGCTATTCCTGATGCATCGGTTTCCAAAATAAAGGGTTTATCGGGGTCGGGATGTATTAATACTGGATCCTGGCTGACACGTTTCTTGATTTCCTCAAAGGCTTGTTGGCATTCCTGGGTCCATTCAAATTTGGTATCCTTTTTTGTTAAGTCATGTAGTGGTCTAGCAATCTTGCTAAATTCGGCTATAAACCTTCTGTAGAAGTTTACAAAGCCAAGGAAGGCTTGGACTTCCTTTATTTTCCTAGGTGCGCCCCATTCCATGATTGCCTTGATTTTCTCTTCTTCCATGGAAATTCCTTCAGGGGTAATTACCAACCCAAGGAAAATGACCTTCTTGACAAAGAATTCGCATTTGGATAATTTGGCGTAGAGATTGTTTTCTCTTAGGATTTTGAGTACTTCTTTGACGTGTTCTGCATGGTCTTCCTCCTTTTCTGAAAAGATAAGGATGTCATCCATGTAGACTACCACTGTGACACCTAGAAGGTGTCTGAAGATGTCGTTCATCATTCTTTGGAGGACGGCGGGAGCGTTCTTGAGTCCAAAGGGCATGACTAAGTATTCGTATATTCCATAAGCTGTCCTGAAAGCAGTTTTCCATTCATCGCCTTCCTTGATACGGATGTTATTGAATCCCCATCTAAGGTCTAATTTTGAATAGATCTTCGCATTCTTGACCTGGTCGACAAGTTCCACCTGGAGAGGCATAGGAAATTGATCTGGTATAGTGATATTGTTGATTTTTCGGTAATCTGTTACTAGCCGTAGAGATCCATCCTTCTTTTTGACAAAGAAGCAAGGTGAGGCTATAGGAGATTTACTGGGCCGGATTTTTCCGTCGGCCAATTCTTGATCAATGAATTCCTTTATTGTTCTGCTCTCAATTGGCGAGAGGGGATATACTTTTGCTGGTTTTGGGAGATCTGATCCTTCCGTAAAGTCTATGTTACAGTCGAAGGATCGATGTTCCGGGAGCTTCTTAAAGAGTTCTTCGCTAAAGACATCAATGAATTCCATGAATTCTCCTGGTATAGTAGGTAGATCCTTTCCGGCTTTGGCAGTGATGGGCCTTCCTTTCCATGAAATTTCTAGGGTCTTCCAGTTTATGTCTGGGTCGGCTTCTTGTAGCCAATCCAGCCCTAGGATCATATCGGTGTCTCCTAGATCCATCACAAAGAAGGTTATGTCGAAGGTCCATCCTTCGATTTCCACTTCTAGGGTTGCTTTATTCTTTATTTTGTTTGGTAGTTCTTTACCGTCTATAGCAATTACCGTTCGTGGGTTGACTAGGGGTATTAGGGGAATCTTGTTGTTTTGTGCAAAGTTGATGTCTAGGAAGTTTTTTGAAGATCCAGAGTCGACTAGAGTGGGGATAGGGTCCATGATTCCCTCGACCATTGTAAAGATAGATGCAGTTTGTTCGGATTTCTTTAGGTATAATACACGCTTCTTTCTTTTCTGATTCTTGGTCAAGGGTTTCTGGGCAGGTACTGACATGGACTCAGCCTGCTGTTCTAGTTTTCCGACTCTGAGTCAGAGGATTTCTCTTCTTCTTTTACTTCTTCAATCTTTGCTTCCTTCCCTTTGACAGTTTGAGTTTCTTGTTGCCACTCTTTGAATTTGCAGTCTCTCATGCGATGTCCCATTCTTCCACATTTGATGCATCTTCCTTCTTCTCTTCTCTTTTGGATGACTTCAGGCGGCACAATTCCTGCTTTGGCTTTGGTCGTTCTTGGTTGGAATTTCCTGTCTTGATTTCCTGAGGAGCCGTTATCTCTTAGACTTCTTCCAGTAAATAGAAGGTCGTCTATCCTGATAGAGACTTCCATCCATTTTTCTAGAGAGAATGTAGATGTATCCTGGGTAATGGTTGCCTTTAGAAGTTCCTGTTGGACGTTGTTTTTAAGGCCTTTCTTGAAGACATCTATAAAGGCATGTTCGTCCCAGTCTAATTCCTGCATGAGGGTGCGGAAGGCGGTGACGTAGTGTTGTGCTGATCCCGTTTGTTGGAGTTTATGAATGTTTTGGATTGCTCTTTCCTTTTTCATAGGATCTGAAAAGGCAAGAAGGAAAGCGTTCTTCAGGGCATTCCAGTTTGCAAGATATTCATGTGACTCTTCGTCGAGGATTTTCCTGAGTAGGGGTTTGGCCCATTTGGCTGCTTCTCCTTCTCCCATGTTGGTAAGGAAAGTAGCCATCTTCCTATTGTTGTCAAAGGCCGTGCCATAATCATTGAAGTAGATTTCCATTTTCATAAGGAAGATTTCCGCTTCTTGTCCTCTTTTTCCATTAAATGCTTCGGGTTTCTTGGCTCTGGCTCCTTTTGGAATTTCGTCTTTGGTGCTTCCGTCCTTTCTAGGAGGTTTTGGGGTTCTAGGAGGGGGTGTATTTCCCCTTGATGGAGGTCCTGATGGGGGTCCTGGGGGGTTATCCCCTGGGAATAGTCCTTGAGGCCTTTTTGGGGCTTGTGCTCGAGAAGACTCGGCCTCTGGTTCCCATTGGTGGTCTTGGTCCATAATATCAATGTTTGAGACCCTTTCCTCTACTACTTGTAGTGTTTCTTGAAGGGTTTCTGTGTCGGCTTTAAGTCTCTTGATGGCTTCTTCTTGTTTATTCAGGGCGGCCGATACTTGTTTACCCATAGCTCCCATGGCCACGACTATGGTGTCCATTTGTTGACTGAGTTTGTCGATAGCGTTTTGAGTTTTTATTTGTTCATTGACTCCCAATTGGGAGCTGTTTGCAGCTGTCCATGCGTTCTGGGCTGCACTTTCTACTTGCTGCCTAATGTTGCCGGTGGGTGCTTCCAGTTTGGAGATGGAATTAGTCATTTGTTGTAGAGTGGTATTGAGCGTTTGTACCCCCGTATCTTGTCGGTTCTCTTGCACCTGTATTTGAGCTGTGATCCCTTCAAGAAGTTGATCCTTGATATCGTCTAGTACCCTGAAGAAGAATCCTAATGTGGGATCCCTTGCCGCTGCTCTTCGGATGTCTTCTATGGGTCCGTTCAGCAGTCTTTCGTATTCGTCCCCTTCTGGTGGTACTTCTTCAGGTGCTGGTGATGACGAATGGGGTCTAGGTGGTGTAGGGTTTGCTGGCCTTTCCTCAATTCTGATCTGGGGAGGAGCTTCTATTTGTTCCGTTACTTGTATGGGTCTTTGTGGTATGGGTGCTTCTATGGCATTTGATGCCTGCGATCGGGTTCTTACTCCTGTCAGGGGATGTGCCGAGTATAGGTGTCTTTCTTCTCTTGGGATGTTCGTGGGACCATATCTCCCGGTGGGTAATTCCAAGGGATTTGGTGCATATGGTGGTACTGGGTCGATCTGGTCTTCTATCCCTGCTGTGGGATCGACTGGTACTCTTCTTCTTACGGAGATTATTCCTCCTGGGGATATGCTAGCCCTCGCATTCCAAAAGTGTTCCGGTCCTGTTGTTTGTGCTGTTTCTACTTGTGTTGCTACGGGTTCAGTTGTTTCTGGGGTTCGTCCTATATCCTCGGAGAGTCTGGATTCATCGGGGTCTGATACTGATTCCACAGTGGTTCGTGGTATAGATCTTCCACCAATGATATCGGCTGCTGTTGCAGTTGACTCGTTTGGATTTCCTTCACCCACAATAATGGTAGGTTCAGCTTGGATGGTTTCGTCAGGATCCGCGTATGATCCTGGTATGCTGACCCGTGCGTGGATAGCATCGGTTGCTTCCGTTGTCATCTGTAATACTTGTTCCCTTAAAGCAGATAGGGATGTTGCGTTGTCTGATCTAGCTACCAACGGCCGGTCAGGGTTATCTACCGGTGGCACTAGTGGTTCTCCTTGAGCCGACTGGCTCCTGGTTACTCTTGATGAAGATCGTTGAGACATAGCCACGGATCAGTGTGAAGCTTGCTCTACAATGTCACAACCCTCGTTTTTAAGGGTGTTTACTTTCTGTTCTGGATACGGCGGCGTCGGCGTCGGATCCTAGCCTGATGCGTGGCAGCCTCCTGTGGCTGTTCGTAGATGTAGTCGAGTGTGGAAGCGTCGATGACAGCCCTGTGTAGGGTATCGAGCCTCTTAGTCTTAGGAGTATAGTCCTCTGCTCGCCTAGCGAGTAGGACGTCGAAGGCACCCGTCTCTTGGAGAGACTGTGATTGACTCGTGGCTTGCAGTGTATTACTAAGTACCTAAGTTAATAGGACCTAGTATCGATGGTTGAGTCTTAAGTATGTAAGTCTTATATGTATATCTCTTAGTAGTTATCACCCTTGAGGGGAGATCGACGAGGTAGAGCAAGCTGGTCTGGGAGCAGCTTGCACACCGAGTATTTATACTCATGGGTACATGGTCTGTGCGTACAGTTCCAAGAATACATGAGCTAAAGATAGTACGTGTTTCTAAAAGAAGGTGAGTTAAAAAATAGGGCATAGCTAAGAATAGTCCAAGAAGACTATATGCGTGCTAAAGATAGCTTTGATCAGTAAGCATCCATGTGGAGGCTTAGTGATACGCCAATCAGTCTTACTAAGTGGAAGAAAAGAAGTAGGTGGCTTATAAAGCATATAAGCCACGAGAAAAAGATGAGGGTCATGTGCGCGGCTCATGACAATGATACCACTCCTCCGGAGCGTCGTGCGACCGTTTTACACTGTCCAAAGCCAAACTTTGATGGAAACGCTGTCTCTAGAAAGTACGATAGATACACCCCTCTGATGGTGGCTCTGGCGGACTGAGGCGCACCGACCTGGGACTCGCTGTCGGTCTCACAGTCTTTGGCTATTGACATGGCAAAATCGATCGTGCTGCACTGTGGGAAGCCTGGGCCTGGTCTAGCGGCACCCCGCGCCCTTTTCAACGGGGACGTCAGACCAGTGCCCCGGGGCCGTATTCCGTGGATATGTGTGTTATATAAGCGTTTGAGACATAATGAAACCCGCGACTCAGCGCCTTGAATCCAGGCCAAAATGTCTTTATTCGGCCCCAGACTAGTCCAGATTTGGGCAGTTTTCGGGACCGAGAACCGCTGGACAGTGCAGCTTGCGCCCCCTTCGTCGTTGAGCGTACTACAACATGGGTTGGGTGGCAGAGCTGTGCTATATTGCAAGTAACCCATAGCATTTAGTGGGTTCCCCGCATTGCAAAGATTGGTTTACTGGATAGATTCAATTTTGGGCTAATGCTCGCTGAACTAGGCAAAAAATCTAACTCTTCAACCAGCGGACGGCTTCGCTCGGTTCATGCTGGCAACCAGCTAAATGCTATGGGTTACTTGCAATATGGTACAGCTCTGCCACCCAACCTATGTCGTAGTACGCTCAACGACGAAGGGGGCGCAAGCTGCACTGTCCAGCGGTTCTGTCACGAGCCCATCGGCGTTGTAGACATTAATTAATATTTATTGCATTTTTCCTCTTATAATTATTGTTAGTTTACATGTCATGTGACTCATGGAACATTCTGGAAATCTTTGTAATACGCTGACGCGTCTTCATTTGATATCGAATGACCAATTGTAGTTTGTGTACATGTATTCTCGGCTGTGCTTTGGTGAATATATAAACAGGGTCAAGTTCAAAGGGTATAACCCAAGAACTTGACCTCCTGTCATCTTGCTCTTCAAAAACTTTTATTCTACTTGAGTCTAGTAGTGACACTAGGTCAAGTTCTTTAGGCATCAGGTAAAATAGGCTTGTCGTTGCCTAACACCCCTTGCCCACCGTTTTATACGCCGTTGGCGTGTCTCGAGCTCACACATATATTGCCTTCCAAAAATCCTACTCCACCCATCCACAGTTACGTGCAGTCGTTGCCCTATCGCGTCACCGCACCCCAAACCTCAGTGTAGCGCTTCCTGGGCCTAGGCCGCGGCAGCTCCTGAGAACTAGGTTCTTGCACACGTGAACAAGCTTCGGCTCACCAATCTCGTCCTTCGACACAAGGTGGGGTCGCCCTGTGCCCTTAAGTAGTAGGGTACCGGAGGTCTTTTTCCTATTCCTTCCAGCGACGTGGGATACGTTGCATTTTCCATACTAGCGCATACCAGGCGGCTACAAGAGCACCCATATCCACTAGTAAGTCCTCCGGCGTGAGGCCTAGTCGCATATTCATCTAAAAATCAGTGTCGTGGTACAATATATTACTCAAAACTGTCCTCTACATCTATAAACCCGTCCTGTACTGCAACCCTATCGCATCAATCGAACGAGAAGGACGCATCCGAGCACTCGAGCAACGCGCTGACCAGATTTGGGAAGCACAACGAGGATTTTACGACGAATTAGTGTTCACATGTGACCACGCACATCATAATCGTACCCCTCGGGAGACCATTGAAGTCATTGCCGACTATTATTTCGACGTCTTTCACCCAGGCGTTCCGGATCGTTACACTAGTTTATACGTCCTTCGCAATAACCCAGAACCTGAACGTTCCGGAGAACTTCCTCTTTTGTACCCAAATTAAATCATGTCTCAATGGGGATCTCACCTGTCTTATGTTCCTCCACCTGACCCAAATGTTATGCATCCATTACAACCTCATCTAACTGGCTTAACGGATTTCGGCCATGGAGCGGGCGATAACACATTTGTCCAAAACACACCAGTCGCACCCGCCCCACCTGAGACCGACAACCCTTTAATTTTATTAAACACATTGATCAACGAATTTCGGTCGTGGAGAGACGAAATAAATGGACGTATGTCCCAAATCGAAAACCACATGCAGGCGAATTCTTTCAACATGACCCATTTCAATGGACTACATACAGACCTTCAGACTATTTTCGACCAAATACAGGCAATCCCCGCTGTCCAACATCCCCAGCTAACAGGCACTAACCGTCAACCGCCTCCGCCACCCGTAGGGGGTCCTTCCACATTGCAGGCACCACCTGTTCGCGTGACGCCACCAGTCGTTCCTACTGTTCGAGTAAAACTAGCCAAACCAGACAAATTCGACGGTAAAAAAGACAAATCCACGACTTTCAAAGTGGCTATAACCCAATACCTGCGCGCAACTTACCCAGGTATATCGGACGACAATAAAATTGCCTTCATTATTTCTTATCTAGATGGGAAGGCCTCAGAATGGATCGAGCCACACATGGAACATGATGTACTACGCCAAGCCGTTCCTTGGTTGCATAACGTCACTTTATTCTGGGCTGAATTTGAAAAACGTTTCGGGGAAATTGACCGTGCCACCAAAGCCTTAAAAAATTGAAATCCCTCAAGCAAAAGGCGGCAGTCCAAGATTACGTCACCGAATTCCAATCTTTGGCTGCATATGTCAATTACAATGACTTAGCATTGCGCGATATGTTCTATGAAGGTCTAAAAGACGAGATCAAAATGGCGATGCTATCGCAACTGTTCAACGTCAAGGACGATGCCACCACTGGGCAAATGGTTGTTGATCGCGCCCTACTTATCGATCAACATTTGGAACAGTTTTCAGATTGTTCCATCTTCCAAACAAAAACCACATCCTCGTCTAAGGATCGTAACCCTGGCCCTGCCAACCCAACTCGTGAAAAACTGGCCACTGGGGACGCCGTATACATGATTGGTACAGACAGCCGTGCAGTAAAAGGAAAAATCAAATCAATCGGGCGAAACAATAGAGGACAGGTCGTTCCCAACGTAAAGTGGGCAGGACAAAATTCGACCGTGCAGGTACCGTTCCCAGCCCTTAAAAAAGACGATAGACCAACATCTGGCGTTGCTTGCGCACCACCGCCACCCCCTGCACTGACCAAAGGAAAAGGACCAGGACCGATGGAATTAGACGGCGAGAAGAGAGCCGGAGGAATAACATGTCTATGCTGTCAAGGAAAAGGGCATATGGCCCAAGACTGTCCGTCCAAACCCATCTCTGGGTACGAGGCCAAAATTGAAGAAGTGAAGGAACCGGACTTGGACGATGAGTCGGTAAAAGACGGCGCCTGAACCTGGCTAGGGGGTCAGTTTTGGGCGAAATTTTGAAAAATATGGACAATTTCTCGGCTGCTGCACATGTAGAATCAGATATGGAGATTATGTCACTTACAAATGAATCTCAATTCCTTTTATTCTTCCGTGCGCAGCCGTGTGAAAACCCCCTAGAAAAACGTTCAGCAGTCCAGGGAAAACCTTTCCAAGGATGGGCCATGATAGACTCTGGAGCTTCTTCTATTTTTATTAGCGAAAAGATAGTTCAAGACTTTCAATTATTTAAAAAGAAACTCGACAAACCCCGCCGCCTCAAAGTCATTGATGGCAGAGAAATTGACTGCGGACGTGTCGAACACTATTGTAGCATTAACCTCAAAATTTTCGACCATGAGGAGGAGGTAGACGCCTACATAGTCAACGTCGGTAACCATGATATAGTCCTAGGGATGTCCTGGCTTAAACGCCATAACCCAGCCATCGACTGGGATAAAAAATCACTTGTTTTCTCCTCCCAATATTGCTCTGAACATTGCCTCAACATCTCTCCCATTGTGAAAAGTGGCGAACCAGACCTGGAAATTGCCGCTACATCCGAACTCCCCAAAAAATACTCCGAATTTTCAAAAATTTTTACGGAAGAAGAAATCTCCCCACTTCCTCCCCATCGCCCCTATGACTGCGAAATCACATTGAAACCCGATGCGGTCCCCCGACATGGACCAATATATAGTTTGGGTCAGAGAGAGGACGAAGAACTCCGTAATACCATAACCAAGCAATTGGAAGCCGGCCTAATACGCCCCTCAAAATCGCCTATGGCGTCGCCGGTCATTTTTGTTAAGAAGAAAAATGGCAAATTGCGGATGTGCATTGATTACCGCAAGCTCAACGATATGACAGTTAAAAATGTCTACCCTCTACCCCGAAGCACCGATCTAATTGAAAAACTCCGGGGTGCCAAAATCTTCTCCAAATTTGATCTGAAATGGGGTTATAATCTGGTGCGCATTAAGGAAGGTGACGAGTGGAAAACTGCTTTTAAAACCCGCTATGGGCTTTTCGAGTACTTGGTGATGCCTTTTGGTCTGACAAACGCACCAGCCACTTTCCAACATTTCATGAACGACATTTTCCGTGATATTTTGGATGTATACGTTATTATCTACCTGGACGACATATTGGTTTTCTCAAAAAGCGAAACAGAGCACGAAGGACATGTTCGCGAAGTATTATCCCGTTTGCAAAAGCACAATTTGTACTGTAACCTCGCAAAATGCTTCTTCAATGTGCAAGAGATAAACTACTTGGGCCTAATTGTCTCCCCAGAAGGGATTCGAGTTGATCCAGCCAAAGTAGTGAAGGCCATCGATTGGACAACTCCATCTAAAGTCGTACAAGTACAGGAATTTGTTGGTTTTTGCAATTTCTACCGCACCTTCATCCAAGACTACTCGCGTATTGCTGCGCCGCTATTTAACTTAACTCGAAAAAATCACATTTGGGAATGGACGGATGAGTGCGCACAAGCTTTTGAACAGCTCAAAGAGGCACTCCGATCGGTACCGGTCCTAATCATCCCCGATATATCCAAACAATTTTCCCTTGAATGCGACGCATCAGATTTTGCCACTGGGGCAATATTATTGCAATTCGGAGAAGATGACCGCCTCCATCCTGTTGCGTTCCTATCAAAGGCCATGACTCTGGCTGAGCGGAACTACGACATCTATCATAAGGAACTCCTAGCAATTGTTAAGGCCTTGAAAGAATGGCGACATCTACTAGAAGGTACCTCCCTCCCGGTCCAAATCATTACGGACCATAAAAACCTTGAGCCTTTTAAGGCATCAAAGGACTTGAGAGGCCGCCTTGCTCCCTGGGCCGGTTTCTTGTCCGAATTCAATTTCCAACTAAAGTATTGCCCTGGCAAGACAAACGGAAAAGCAGACATCTTGTCAAGGAAAGATGAACACCGACCTTTAGGGGGGGGTGAGAGCCGAGCTCTACTCGATCCGGCTCTATTTATTGCTGCAATCGAGCCTGATGAAGTCCTCGACGATCGTATTCGCGACGCATACTTACAAGACGAGCGACTAAATCACATCATAGAGGCTCTCCAAAAGAACGATAAGGTTAAAAACTGGTCCTGGGATAACGGACTCCTTATGTTCAAAAATAAAATCTATGTCCCTAACAATGATTCAATCAGAAAGGATATCCTGGCAAGCAGGCACGACAATCTAGCCGCAGGACACCCAGGACAATTCAGAATGTTGGAGTTAGTGAACCGTAAATACTACTGGAAGTCACTCAAGAAATCCGTCAACTCCTACGTTTCTAACTGCGAATCATGTATACGGAATAAACATTCGAATCAAGTACCCCCAGGGTTACTCAACCCCATTGAATTACCCTCTAGACCATGGGATCATATAAACTACGACCTGATCACAGGGCTACCGGAGTCAGAAGGGTTCGATGCCATCCTTACTGTTGTAGATCGCATGTCGCGCATGGTACACTTCGTTCCCACTACATCTCGCGCATCAGCAGCAGACATCGTGAACCTTTTTGTTACTTACGTTTGGAAACTCCATGGGTTACCTTCAAAAACAATATCCGACCGTGGTCCCCAATTCAACTCGGTTTTCCTAAAGCAGCTTTACAAACGACTAGATATCAAACCTTCGTTATCTACTGCTTTCAGACCCCAAACAGACGGATTGGCAGAGCGACTCAATCAAGTTGTTGAAGTATACCTACGTCATTACGTTGCTTACAAACAGGATGACTGGGCCGGTATTCTACCCATGGCAGAGTTCGCATATAATAACAGCGTCAATGCATCCACCAACCAAACGCCGTTCTATGCATGCTACGGCTTCCATCCTCGGTTCTCCATAGGACAACAACTCGATGAATCGGTTCCACACGCAGACGAATGAGCCAACCAACTCCAAGCACAAATGGATGAACTCCAATCTTCAGTCGCTCTAGCAAATGAAAAAATCAAACATTACTACAATCTTAAACATCAAGCACCTGAGGATATAAAAGTAGGAGACAAAGTATGGTTGGACGCACGCAATATCAAAACGGAACGCCCTGTAGCTAAACTCTCAGCCAAAAAGATCGGTCCATATAAGGTTCTAAGGAAAGAAGGAACTCATGCATTCAAACTCGAGTTGCCCCACACACTTCGAGTACATCCGGTTTTCCATACTTCATTAGTATCCCTCAAGAAGGAAGATCCTTATGGTCGTGATCCCCCACAACCTCCAGCCGAGGTAACACCAGATGGCGAAGAGGAATATGAGGTCGAGAAAATTTTGGATTCCCGCAAACAACGAAACCAGATCCAATATCTTGTCCACTGGAAGGGTTACGGCCCTGAGTCAAATACATGGGAGCCACTTGAACACCTAGATACAGCTATGGGTGCTGTCCGAAGATTCCATTGAGAAAACCCACAAGCCCTCCGACATCCTGACCTTGAGGAGGGGGTAGTGTCACAAGCCCATCGGCGTCGTAGACATTAATTAATATTTATTGCATTTTTCCTCTTATAATTATTGTTAGTTTACATGTCATGTGACTCATGGAACATTCTGGAAATCTTTGTAATACGCTGACGCGTCTTCATTTGATATCGAATGACCAATTGTAGTTTGTGTACATGTATTCTTGGCTGTGCTTTGGTGAATATATAAACAGGGTCAAGTTCAAAGGGTGTAACCCAAGAACTTGACCTCCTGTCGTCTTGCTCTTCAAAAACTTTTATTCTACTTGAGTCTAGTAGTGACAGGTTCTTGGTCCCGAAAACTGCCCAAATCTGGACTAGTCTGGGGCCAAATAAAGACATTTTGGCCTGGATTCACGGCGCTGAGTCGCGGGTTTCATTCTGTCTCAAACGCTTATATAACACACATATCCACGGAATACGGCCCCGGGGAACTGGTCTGACGTCCCCGTCGAAAAGGGCGCGGGGTGCCGCTAGACCAGGCCCAGGCTTCCCACAGTGGCTGGACTTTAAGAAGATACTTGCAAACCCAAGCCTGATGATTAATTTTGACAAGTTTATCATCTTGTGTTGGCGTGTCGTTTGTGCGGCTGCCCCAGTACACCTCTTCTGTCCTACAACGGCCTCCAATTTATTCGAAGACATTCTGCATACAAGCACGCAAATGGGTGAATACGGGATGATCGAAGGCGAATCGACAATAACTTCCAACGATCTTGGTATTTTATTCTTCCCTCGCCTCTATATCGAAAACTACTATAAAAAGCCAGTCCTCCCTCGCCCGTACTGCCGGTTTCGCGATTGCCTGTTCGAGTTTTGCATGCGTCTTGATGATGACCTACACCTCAAGTCTAAGGTCGTGCAGATGGTTAATCAGTCATGCAAGGACGGGCAAACGACCAGGATCGGCGTTGCCATCTCGAGGAACCAGCTTGTAACTGTTGCTGCCGACGAAACTGGGGTACGCCACTCTCCTGCTCTCAAGTTCCACGACAACAGAGGGGGTGTGCAAGATGGTCTATTGTTGCTCGTTTATCTACTCAGTCCAGCCATGACTGTGCATAAAACCCCATGGACGAAAGCCCTGACTACTTCTTTTCACGGCTCTAGCGCGATTCTACCTGAAGACGTGATTCGACACATACTTCACTGAGCTGACTAGGAGGCCTATCACTTTGTTCTCCCTCGTGTTTCGCGCCTCGTACGATCCATATGCCTATCCCAGCCTCGGGTCGGTGATTATGTATTCATGTCCGTGAACGCAGATGGCTTGTACCGGGTGCTTCCTGTCTTTGGTCCGACATCACAGATCAATGCAAGACTTGTCCGCAAACAAAGAAGAGCGAATAAGGACCTGGAATAGTCATTCTTGACTCGTCAGACAGGAACCGGAGAATGTTTCGATAAGTTTGTGGCGAAGCTTAGAGAATCGAACGGGGGATGTGGCATGACCTTGTCGTGGGATTTGCTATTGAAGGGAAATGTGGTACCGAGTATGCGTATCCTGGTGGTAGATGGGGCATGGGCTGCGGAAGAGGTTTTAGGATAGATGAGTAGCTATCAGTGGCTTACTTGAAATACGATATTAAATCCGAATTTCCAAGAATGGCTGTGTGATTGAGAGCGGTTGAGCCTGGCGAAACCCAATATCCTGAATCAGTGCGCGAGACTCAAGTACGCTTGTTTTCTCTGTAGTCTCCTGTTTTTGCTCGCGGATTCTTTTATGTACGCTCCTGGATAACTGCATGCTCAAACCATCGGAGTCTAACGTACATCAAATATCGAACACTCCCTCAGTAGTACTCAGTGAACGGCTGAGTGAGCATTGCGGCGCAGAAAACCCATTAACTCGACTACATATTTCGTTAGGTGTGATCCCTGTAGAAGCCCATATTAAGCCCACAGACCCGCAATTGGGATCGTGGAGGTTGCAAATCTTTGAAGTTTAACAGCGTGTAACATATGCGAAGAATGGAGATTCGATCCTCCGCGTTCATATCGAGGGTTTACGTCATCAAACCAAAGTTGGTACATCAGGAAAACGAGCCGCATCTACTTAGCTCTAAATAGCGCATTGAGCTGGTCGAGAACCCCGAAATGAAACCTCGAACGCTTAGCACTATTGAGAGCTCATAAGAGCTCGACCGGCACGGGGTAGAATCGGACTCAGATGTCACTTAGTTGCAAATTGAGTCCTATCCCTATATGCGTATCAAAGTCTCCTACTCGCTAGTGGGTTTGTGGCAGTGAATAAAACTATTTACGTTTCCCATCAATATCTTGAACTAACAGGGCGTTTTAAATTATTTTAGTGCCAGTAGATGCGCGAAGCAAAACTACCCCTGCGTGTCAGTTGGGCGACTCACAGCCGCATGTACTGACGCCACATTCCACTTGAAAACTGTTTATTCTGGAAATTTGGGATGGGTGAATCGCGTCCGTGCTGGGTAAATGCGCCAGCATTTGGAGGAATTACAGGGTGGGTAGTTCTGAAACGGGGCCACTCACATAGCCAGGAATTTTCACATTTTGATGATACCCGATGGAAGTTAAAAAGTATGCGCACTGATCTTTAACCCACTTTGAAATTTGCTCTTGAATCTGAGGAAATGTGTAAAAATCTAACCTATGCTCGGGAATGTGAAAATTTCTGATCATGATCTGAAAATCGCACATGAAACGGGCGTACAGTGATTCGTTGGTGACTTGCATGAGTGGAAAGAACATCATGAGGCGAACAGATCAAATCGGCTCCACTCTAGCGAACAAGCGCGGCAGGCGTGAAGTGGAGGCATGCACACTCATGATTAATCAGCTGACAATTGAGGCTGCGATATCACGCATTTATGAGTTGTGTCTATAGAATGTTCCGTTTATGGCTGCTCGTAGTGTTACCCGGCAGGGTGCGCCGATATCAATCAATTTGCAACGAACAGACATCGGAGTCCGATTCTGCCCCGTGCCGGTCGAGCTCTTATGAGCTCTCAATAGTGCTAAGCATTCGAGGTTTCATTTCGGGGCCCTCCACCGGCTCAATGCGCTCTTTAGAGCTAATTGGACACGACTCATTTTCCTGATGGTACACATTTGCTAGATCCAACCAGGACGGCACCTCGAGTCTCAGCCACCGTGGCCACGCGAGGATATGTTGCTTTTCGCTATAATGGTATGCTCTACAGAATAATATCGATGCCCCTATCAAATAACAATGCCATTTAGGTCGTTTCTATCGAGGTATGTCAATGACAATGCCTATAACAATACCCTCGGCCAAGATCTGGTCGATGGTACCTCACGAGATCCCGTCGTGCGAGAAAGTAATTATGAGCCTTTACGCTGCTGGATGAAAGATGATTACGCATAAACCGGTTTTAAGGATGGATGTACTACGTTAAAAAACGGCTAGACGCTGCGATAGGCGTACGTCGTGGCGGTGATTATCAAGATGGCTGGGATTCTTCGGACGACGATGGCGACTCCCATGACTCTTTGGATGAAGCTATTGGCGGCGGAGTAGGGGGTGACCGGGGGTATGCCCCCGGGGTTTGGTCGTGTATGCTCGGTAGTGTTATTGCATTGCTTTCCACCACCTCACGCACACGTCTCCAGTGGCCCCTCAGACGATGGGTCGCGAACTTCGGCTGAGAACCTCAACAACCCTTCTGGCGGCTTCTGAGACAGTAGCTGAGGAGGAGAGTACGAAAAACCCCGGTTCTCGGAGATTGTGGAAGATGACGTTTGGCTAACATTCAGACACGACTGCATGCGAACCTTCGTATTCGATTTAGATTGTCGCGCCTTCACTTCAGAAGGCATATTTCATTTCAATATGGACAACATGCCGCCTCCAGGTCCCAACGTCGCGAATTACATCAGGAAAACGAGCCAGTGCTCGCGAGCGCTTGTGAGCGCGCCAAGCTGACTGAGGGCCCCGAAATGAAAGTGCCAATCGCGAGCGCTCGTGAGTGCTCACGAGAGCTCGGCTGGCGCTGGTTAGAGTCGGCTCCGATCTAGGAGGTTGGAAATTTAATGGTACACAACCATGCTAAATGATGTGTCCTATTGGCCATGAGTCATGTGGCAGTGTACGAGGACATTTGCATTTTCCATCAATACCTGGAACCACCGGTGCATTTTGTAAGATTTATGGCTGTTTTCATAAGTCCGTTCCGATCGAAAAAATAAACGCCGAGGGTGCAAAACGGTAATTCGATGAGTTCTTCGCAACGAGATGGGCATTAGAAATTCTGAAGACATATTTGGAATCACATCGCTTGGGCGCATATTTATATGTACACACGATTTTGATACGATGAGTTTCAATTCGGAACAAAGGAAAAGGGGGTGTACCCCTGAGTGCACGATAACGAGGGCCGCTATTGAAAAGTGGGTTTGTGAGCGCATGAATGAAGGTCTTAATAGTGTGTGTACAAAATTCCGCGTTGATAGGATCTCTGCTTGAGGAGAACTGTATCATACCACTCCTGGACCTGAGCGGTTCCAGTCAATCATTGGTCATATCTCGCCAGAAAGAAGAGCTATCACCACGGGACCTTGCACACATACTATTAAGACCTTCATTCATGCGCTCGCAAACCCATTTTTTGATAGCGGCCCTTGTTATCGTGCACTCAGGGGTACAACCCCTTTTCCTTTGTTCCAAATTGAAACTCATCGTATCAAAATCGTGTGTACATATAAATATGCGCCCAGGCGAGGTGATTCCAAATATGTCTTCAGAATTTCTAATGCCCATCTCGTTGCAAAGAACTCATTGAATTACTGTTTTGCACCCTCGGCGTTTATTTTTTCGATCGGAACGGACTTATGAAAACAGCCATAAATGCCATTGAATGCGCAACGCAAAACTACCCCCACATGTAAATGGGCGGTATGCTTGAAGTCAACACTAGACAGATGGCTCCATGTTCAATTGCAAGCGTCCGACAAACTTGCCACGTTGATGATGAGACAATCACACTGATTCCGCGTGTCCACTACTGGAAGCGGAGTAGTTCAATATGGCTTGATTTGCATTTGTACTTATATCCTGATAAATTGTCCTAAATAGAGTCGTTGATACGGACGGTTCAGCTTACATGAGCATAACCGGCGTTACCATGCCAGGACAGGCCAGTCCCGCTCGATTTCCAACCTCCTAGATCGGAGCCGACTCTAACCCGTGCCGGCCGAGCTCTCGCGAGCACTCACGAGCGCTCGCGATTGGCACTTTCATTTCGGGGCTCTCAGCCGGCTCGGCGTGCTCACGAGCGCTCGCGAGCACTGGCTCGTTTTCCTGATGTACTTGGATGAGGATAATGCAATACCGGTGGAATATCTGGCAACTGTGTTCTACTGGCTCAAACCTGACTCTGAGTTGGAGAAGTTGTCTTCGAAGTACAACATGTATAACCTTTCAATAGTGGCTTTACATGACTGGGTCGCACCAACTTGGGAGTCGTTATCAGTCCCACAGCGCTTACCCACGGACCTCGCTAAATCGATCATCTCCGGCTTCGCAAAAATACTAACTCATGCCAGTCTCACCATCAACATCGGAAAGGTCTTAATGATATGCTGGCGTATTGTCTGTGGAGCGGCATCTTCCCACCTTTTCTCTCATGCGTCTCCCGTGAACGATTATGATGGCGTCCCATATACGAGCACGTGCATGAATAAACTCGGAGTGGATGACGACGACGAACCAAATTATACCGCTGGAGAGGCCAAACGCCTTTTTTAACCCCGGCTTTGTGTTCAAATTGATTATGAGGTGCAACCCGTTTCTCGTTCCTACCGCTGGTTCCGTGATTGCCTTTTCAAGTTCTGCTTGCGTCTTGACGGAGACACATTCTTGAAAGCCGAGATCGTACAAATGGTCGATCAATTGGAGCGGAACGGACGGACTACCGGAGTTTGAGTTTTGTTGTCGAGCTATCAGCTGGTGGCAGTTGCTATAGATAGTGGTGTGGCTCGCCATTCCTCCCTTCTTAAGTTCCACGACAACAAGGGAAATGTGCAAGACAGATTTTTACTGCTCGTTCATTTACTTAGCCCGGCTTTCACTCTGCGTAACATAACATGGACACGGGTCGAGTTTGTTGCTCGCCACAGCTCTAGCGTCGTTCTACCCGAAGACGTTCTTCACCATATTTTGCGTTTCACAGACCAAGAAACCTACCACTTTGTCCTACCCATTGTCTCACATCTCGTGCAATCGATATGCCTATCTCGACCCCGCGTTGGAGACTTTGTTCTTAATTCTGTGAACGCAGATGGGTCCTATCAAGCTCTCCCGGCTTCCGGACCTTCTGCGGAGAGGCGAGTCGAGCTAGTTCGCAGGGGGAAAAGAGCAAAGAAACAACTAAATTACTCGTTCTTAACTCATCAGACGGGAACTGGACAAGGAACTAATGAGTACATGGCGAAGCTAGAAGCGTCTGATGAGACTTATGAGGGCTGTACCATGGGATATTCTGGTGAAAGGAGACGTCGTGACGAGTATGCGTATGCTGGCGGTTGATGGGGTATGGGCTGTGGAGGATATGTCGTGATATAATCAATGGTTTTTTCGCGAGTCGATTCCACCAAAGTGGGACAGACACTACTAAAACGCGTAGTCGCTAATCTTGATGCGTATATTTTGAAACCCTAAGAAAAAACTATTCAGGATCAGCTCAACCTAAATGTGTGACAATACCTGCTGTGGTGATGTATAGTGGCAGTGGCAACATGGCGCGATCCAGGTGAATTAGGTCGAGGTCCTTATATGCGCTTGCACTAACGTCTTGTTAGGCGCAGCATTCGAGATACCAGTAAGAGACTCAACAGCTATATGTGTTGATGCGTTGCACCAGCATGAAAACAGCCATAAATAGAACAACCGCATCCACTTCGTCATACGGATTTGTTTCGGGCTTCAAGCTAAATACTGCATTAATCATTACGTAAAAGCTAGGCGTTATCGAGGTCACATCAATTGGCACGGTTCGCTCGTCCAAAACTTCACCTACCGACACTACGCGCCGTACTGTAGCTTTTTACCCCAGCATGGAGAATCTGATCAGAAGCTGGGAGGAGGCCGGTCTTCAAGTAGAAAGCGCGGTGTTGGCCTTCAAAGTTGCCTGTGTGCAGTTGCGTATGGCTATACTCACGCTGGATGGTCCGATAGGCCTCCGGGCCAGCAGAGACCAAGCTTCAGTGATATGTTCACGCTACGAGTCTATTGAATCGGCCATCCACCAGCTAACCGCTTCTCATCGAACCATCGGTAGCATGATCAACGAGCTAGATACTAGGGCTGTTATCAACCGAGTTCCAGAAACCGTGTTACTAGCTATATTCAAACTGGCCAGCGCTTCAACCTTTTGCACAATTGATCGTCAACCTACGGATCCTTTGATTGTGATTCCATCGGTCTGCCGGCGATGGCGTACGGTCGCCCTTGAAACAGGTTCCTTGTGGTCACATATCGATATTGATTTATCTCGCGACGATACTCTGGTGGGAATATCGAGGGATCCTCTATATCATGAGACTAAGCCTCAGGGAAAACCATATCGATATGACAGAGCCGCAATGTGGGCCTCGCGCGCTGGCGACTTCTTAATAGACGTGCATTTTCGGAATGACACCACAGTATACAATCCTTTACTAGCTACACTCAACCAACTGTTCAAACCATTTTCGAAACAAATACGATCTTTGGTATTCTCAGAGCAAATATGGGAGCCTATCCCACAAACGATGATATCTTTGTGTGGTTGGGACGGATTGGCAGGCGCGTTGAATGAGCTGGTTCTTAAAGAAGGACTTCATGTGGACAGAAGTCGTAGTCGATTCTTATTGAAAGGAATACTCCCGCAACGCCTCACTGTGCTACGGCTGCACAATGTTCCCCAGAGAGCGACGGGACTAAACATGAGCAAGCTCCTACTGGTCCTAAAGAATTGCTCGACCCTTCAAGCTCTACAGTTGAATTGCACAAGGGTACTGGTAACAGGGCAGGAGGATGCTGCTCCTATCAGGCTTGCATGGCTACAATATCTGGACATAGGCCAATTAAGTAAAGAGGCTCACTTGTGCTTGCTTTCGATTTTACATGTTGGCAAACAAGACCTGCACATGATAATTGGTCTAACTGTGGATCAAGAACTCTTAGCCGCCACGGACGCATTCTTTCAAAGGGCAAAAATTGTAACCTTAGCTATTGAAGAAGCACCGGAATGGGGTCATCACGGGCCAATTCAACATATCAATCAACATTTAAGCTATCTCCCAAACATGCGCTCGTTATTCTTCGATATGGGCAGCGGCTGTCAAGATCGTCTAGGCTCACTGGCCGACCCATGGGACGGTCAAGCACTCCTGGCTCGTTCGCCAGGGCTGCAACGCTTATACATCTATGGAGGCTTTTTTGATCAACAATCCCAGGACCGAATGAAATATATTGTACAAGCTTTTTCCCTGGCAGAGGTCGGATTCGTTTATCAACAACCTTGGGACGACGAGAGAGTAGCGAACTTTTTGACTGAACGAGGCATAGCTGGACCACGAGGAGAAGAAAGTGAATACATCTCGTGGCTAAAAGACCGTGTGGATCGGTTTAGCGTTGACTTGAACCACCGATCGAGAGGCCTTGAGTGGGACAGTGTGTTCGACCGTATTAAACATGGATAATTTGTACTTGTGAACCTCCATATCGGCATATATATAGTACCGTTCACTGTGGAAGCCAACCTTGATCAGAACAAGCTACTTTTCCTGTGTGTCGGTAGGCTGAGTATGTAGCGGGAGCGAAAGACTGTAGTATAAAAAATGCTATCCTGTAGCGTTAGCCTTTGCATATGGGCGGAAAGAGACAAATCAGAGGACGCATTTGCGCACACAGATGAACTGAAGCATTGGGTCAGTAGAAGACTCGGGCCCGTGAGGTAAACTATGCTCTTAGTAGAAAAAATTACAGACATCTATACCTCTGGAGGACACAAAGTATTGTTTAGGATTTGGCAGACATGTCGGTCGAAGTGTATTGCGGGCTATGCGCGAGCACTCCAGAGTCGATTCTTAAGCTCAAAATGCCTCAAACTTTCCGGAATCGCTCAGAAATGAGCATTATGAAATGTAAGCAAGAACTAGTCACATATATCCGCATACCACGTTGAACGAGATCCCGCGCTGGCCGATATTCCAGCGCATGTACCCATGTTTCCGAGTATTCTCACATCTATCTCCATATTAGATGTATATAAGCCTTGTGTAGCATACAAGCGGAGGGCGCGAGCATTATCATCCGCTTCCCAGCGCTGTAAAGCCACCTTTAGCTTCAATATACCATTCCGACCGAGTGCACTAGATTTTATCCCGCCTTATATTCACAGTTTCCTCGCAAATCATTCGTACAATACGAGACCCAGCGGGCGTACTTTTGCTAGCACTGTCATTGCCATACACCGGTGACACAACACGTCCGTTATGAGTCATGCACAGGTTCAAGACAACTAACCAAACCCAGATGCGCGAGGGCACCGATGCATTTCCTACGAGTTCATGTTTTTTTGCTGCTGCGGCGCACAAAAGAATACTTGTACATTCTTACCGGAACTCCGGCATCGGCAAATTGATTGCCCACGGGGAGTAAAGTATTAGGTACGATGACACTATACAGCCGAATGAAGGCATCGGCCCAACGGCTTGATAATCGCGGTTTGTATGCGCTCTGACATACGTAGATGGATTGTATTATCTTTAATCGCAAAAAAAGAAATGCTAGAGCGCACTTGATGTATTCTTAGCTATCTATTAAATTAAGACAATTTGAAACGAATCTATATATCTTGTTGATCGCTTAAGATTGATCACGGCGCAGTCTCTCCGATGTGCACTTGAAAACTGTTTATTCTGGAAATTTGGGATGGGTGAATCGCGTCCGTGCTGGGTAAATGCGCCAGCATTTGGAGGAATTACAGGGTGGGTAGTTCTGAAACGGGGCCACTCACATAGCCAGGAATTTTCACATTTTGATGATACCCGATGGAAGTTAAAAAGTATGCGCACTGATCTTTAACCCACTTTGAAATTTGCTCTTGAATCTGAGGAAATGTGTAAAAATCTAACCTATGCTCGGGAATGTGAAAATTTCTGATCATGATCTGAAAATCGCACATGAAACGGGCGTACAGTGGTGATTATCGCCACAGTGCGCAAGTGATCATTATGTCAGGCTTAGCGACAAAGATGTGATTGGTTAGATCGGTTCACCCTTGACCTTAACCATCAAGCCTATTAGCTAGCTACATTACTTGCGTCCTGAACGCCAGTATTTTACCATAGATATGGAAAAAGCTCTAGATAGTTGGAGAGAAGCCACCCGCCTGGTCCAACAAACAACCAAAAATCAACTCGACGCCGCTATTGCATTGGCCCGCGAGATCACACGGCGATCCTACACCACAGCAGGCTCTCAAACCATAGGTGCCATTATAGAAGAGCTTCGTTTATGTCAGCAATTCGCAGACATGACGCTAAAGCAATTGACATCCGGTCGAGACCTCATTAATAACATCATCGAATTGTTGACTAATATGCTGCCCCTCAAACAACTTCCTGAACAAGTACTCCGACGCATATTCATCCTAGCATGCTCCTCGACTCGATGCGCATTTGATCGTGAATCAACAGATCCTATCATTGTTATTCCCGCTGTCTGCAAACGCTGGCGGGAAATCGCTCTGGGCACCGCATCGCTATGGTCTCACATAGACGTCGATCTTGATCGCTACACCGCACGATCTCAGATATTAAGGGGTCACTCACGTGTAACTCCCCCATTCACGGTCATAACTGATAAGTACGTTTCACACAAAACAGAATTTTTCCTCCGGCGTGCTCAGGGTCGCCCGTTCGATGTTCATTTCCGATTTGCGGGCGAACCAGATGCTGCGCAAGATTTAGCGCGGCTCTTCAAACCGTATGCGAGTCATATCAACTCCCTCGTCTTCTCGCACGCGGCTATTGATACGATCCTTGATGCTATGCTCACACTATGCACCCAAAACAACTCGCTAGGCGCCTTGAATAAAGTTGCCATCTACAGGGGTATGTTATACACCAGGGAGTATCACTTTTCATGGGCCCAGTTTCCCCTTCGACGGCTTACCATTCTCAAACTGCGACACATGTGCAACCGGTATTCTTACCTTAAAATGAACGAGCTTCTATCGATGTTATCCGAAAACCCCTCACTCCGAGTGCTGCAGTTGAATATTACAACGATCACATTGGACGAACTTGATGAAACCCCCACTGTATTTCTGCCTAATCTTGAGCACTTGGATATTTCCGAAATGTCTGACAATGAGGTGTTGGTTTCCTTGCTCTTGGCCTTGACCGTTGGCACAAAAGAGCTGCGCCTCATGATCGGTCTTACCAATGATCCAGACCTCTATGCCGCGACGTGCGACTTCTTCCAGAGAGCCAACATAGTCGCATTTGGTTTTCAAGATGCTTCGCTGCAAGATGGTACCGATAACTTTGATAGATATCTAGAAAAACTTCCCCACCTAACATCCCTTCTTATGAATATCGACGGAAATTGGCATGTCCCGCTCATTCCTACGGAAGGCAGCGGAGCCGAAAAGAATAGATGGCCGTCACTAAAAACTCTTTATCTACTTAGTTACGGATCGAATCGTATCATAGCGGAGCACCTGAAGGAGGTGGTACAAAGCCTATCACTCAACCAAATCACCTTGGTGTATCCTAGTCGTAGTCATTCACGAGATCCAGATGTTATACTCTCACAAGGCGGCTTTATGGATAAAGGGAGCGCTGATGATCCAAGTCTGGTGGAATGGCTTACACCAAGAGTGGCCAGATTTGATGTGAAGATGCTTGATTTAGAGAGAGCGTTTGACTGGGATGATGTCCTTGAAGCTTCTGAAACTTTTGAACATGACGATGCGCCCATGGTGTATCGGACCATGATGTAGTTTGCGCCTGCATGTTCTCAAAGTCTCGGTCCTGTTCGTCCGCTTTCTACGTGTATAATGAAAAGCATCCTACAGTACCTCTGTCGTCCAATTACCAATCGTTTTGCGTAAATCCGAGTAGACTAGATGCGTGTATGCCAACTTTGAACCACTCACTCCGCCCAATGGCGCCGGAAATATTCCTTGCTTGATTCTGCCCAAGCGCACAACTCGACTTTACTATCGATTCCGTGTAAATTAATTCTATTCCTGCCTCGTTTTATTGTGGCTATGAAGTGTATGCGTCAAAAACATTCGTCCTGAGGTCCGAAGACCGAACAAAGTCGGTCACGGCAACTGCTTGAACTGATATTCAGGTTAGCCAGAGTGGGACCATCATCGAGATAGATGGTTCACGATTGGCTGTGTGATTTATTCCCTTCCAGAAATTTTCAGTCCAGGTAAAAACCTAGCGAAGAAATAATTAGTCATTGAAGTCACGATAAACTCGTCAGGAATTTGCTTTGAGTTCCAGTTTAGGTCGTCACTTGCGGCAAAAGGGGTTACACTCTGGTTCGGATAGAGTGATTACGGGTCTCCTAAAGAAAAACACCACATTAACATGAACCCATTATGTTCTGGAACGCAGGTGGCGGACCGTCCGATGAGCGCGGCGGGATCGCGATCACGTGGCATCCAGGGCTCACCTGCCCGAGCCGGCGGCAAGAAGCCAAAAGTGGTACGAGCGTGATTTTCTCGAACGGTTTTTTCATAGAGCTGTCCACGACCCGCTTAAAACCCGTGTGCGCTGCTCGTGTCTGTCGTTACCGCACTCTCTCATGTCTTCCTTCGACGTCGTCATCGTTGGCGCCGGCATCGCCGGGAGCGCCATGGCCCATGCTCTTGCCACCGTCCCCCATCCTGCCTCCCGACCGCTCAGCATAGCGCTGCTCGAGCGCTCGATGGCCGAACCGGATCGTATTGTCGGCGAACTCCTTCAACCCGGTGGAATGGAGGCACTAAAATCGCTGGGGCTCGAAGACACCGTCGACGGGATCGGCGCTATCCCCGTTCACGGTTACGCTGTCCTGAACGCCGGACGCACCGTACACATTCCTTACCCCGAAGGCGCTGAAGGTCGAAGCTTCCACCACGGCCGATTCGTGCAACGACTGCGAGCCGCAGCGCTCCAGCACTCGAATGTCCGCTCGATCGAAGCGACCGTGTCTGACCTCATCACTGACGACACTTCTGGCCGGATCGTTGGCGTCAAGGCGCGTCGCAAGGGTTCTGACGACGAGGAAGATTTCCGGGCGGGCTTGACGGTGATTGCTGACGGCTGCTTTAGCAAGTTCCGTTCGCGGCTCATCACGACGAAGCCGGATACGCGCTCGCATTTCGTTGGAGCCGTGTTGAAGGACGCTAGGTTGCCGATTCCGCAGCATGGGACTGTTGCCTTGACGAGCAACGGTCCGGTACTGTTGTATCAGATCGAGGAGCACGACACGAGGATGTTGGTTGACGTGAAGGGTGCGACGTTGCCCAAGGATCTTACCGTATGTTGTACCTTTTTGTTGTGCCTGGAGTTCATCGCTCACGATCTCCTAGTCCTACTTCCGTCAAAACGTGATACCCGAACTCCCTCCGTCTCTTCGTGCGCCGGTTGAAGAAGCTATCAGTACCGCTCGTCTCCGCTCGATGCCCAACTCGTTTCTCCCGCCATCACAACAAGGCCGGTCCGCTCATCCGGCTGGCGCTCTGCTCCTCGGCGACAGCTGGAACATGCGGCATCCTCTGACCGGCGGCGGAATGACTGTCGCCCTATCCGACGTTGTCATTCTCCGTGGTCTTCTTAAAGAGTTCTTGGAGGGCCGAGAGGGAGTCGAAAAAGAGGATTGCTGGGCCGACTGGGATTCGGTCGCTGGCTTGTTGCGAAAATGGCACTGGGAACGCAAGCCTCTGGCGAGCACGGTCAACATTCTTAGTTTTGCGCTGTATGATTTGTTTGGTGCGAACGGTACGTCGGGCGTTGTTTTTTTCTGCCTAGATTTGGGAATTGACCAAAATGAATAGATGAAAACTTGCATGTACTTCGGACTGGATGTTTCAAGTATTTCGAATGTGGTGGCGAATGTGTTGCTGGACCTGTCTCGCTGCTTTCTGCGTACGTTTTCTTCATCTTTTCCGAATCGGCTGTGATCTAACCGATGATGTTTGTCATAGACTCGCCCGGTCACCTTCGCTCCTCATGTACCACTTCTTTTCCGTCGCTTTTTACGCCATTTGGGTGATGTTTACCCATCCCCGTCCTGTTGCTATTCCGTATCCTGAAGATGGGCAGAGGAGCTCGACACCATCGGATAGCGGAGTAGAAGTCGAACCATCTACTTCCATCCGTCAACGGAAATCGTCAAAACAGGAGAAAGAGACTGCGGTAGCGGTATCAGAAGGAGAAAAACCTAGCTTGTCCGAGTACCCGTGGTTGATCGTCAAGAGTTTCATGGTGGTACGTCCTTTCCTTCATCCCTCCCATCCTTTGATCTTGACTCACCGGTTTTTCAACAGTTCTGGACGGCGTGCATCGTGTTCGGACCTTTGTTGTGGAGCGAGATTCGGTGGTGGTAGACATGTTGTGTTTTTGTAAACTTGGGTTGGGGTATGATAGAGGGATTATTTTTTCGGTGGATATTTTCATGTGTTTTTCGCTGCTGTTGTTGTTTATGTTTACCTAATGGATTTTCATGAATGTGTTGTTTTTGGTCGCATACACGCACTGCTTATATGCCCATCCGCACTCTGATTTGAGCGGTAACATTGGATTGAGTGCCGAGGCTGGGCCGAGTGTGGCTAAACCTAAACAGCAGGTTCGACACGGGCTGGCTGGCTGTCCAGCGCTTGTTGGAGATTTCACCTGAGAATTGTTTTCCCGTAGATTTAACGCTACTCTGAGTGTTTACGCTGCTTCAAATCTGTCATCTACGCACCGATTTGACTAGTCTAATAGGTGGGCACATAAAAAAAAGTGCTCCTACACAAACGATGTCTTCGCATCCTATAGCTCAATGGTGAACTCGAAGAGAACACCTCGGCCTTGCCAATCCTCATAGTAAGTCTGCTGGCCATGGCTCCCTTAGACTTATACATGCCAGCCGATTTGATCTCCACATTATGTTACAGATCATGAGCGGCGGGGAAACCTTGTCAGTCATGCATGCTTTTTTTCAGCGAGCGAACATAGTATTACTTGGGAAAGAGAAGCGGGGAAATATGACCACGTGTATTCTATCAATCCAACCAATCCTTGAATTTGTTCCGGACCTCCGCAACCTATTTTTTGATTTGCGTTGGGACTACAGGCTCAGCTTGGTTCCTTGGTAAAACCAGACGCGAATGGGGAGTTGATGTGCCAGTGTCCCATAGTGTTGAATCCCAGTATGGAATATCGAATGTACTAGAATATGGTAGCAATCGCATGACTCGCATATATGTACTAGATACCTACCGAATATTCTAGGAGATACTAGAATGACTGATTTACATATATATAAGGCGCGCATGCAGGCTCCGTAGGTACTTATCCCTGTTGTTAATATCATATCAGTTCTATCGTCTTAAGCACACTGCGCTACACGCATATATTGCGTGACTATATACAACACCGACTTCAACACATAGTGCGGCGCTTAGGCCCATATGGGAGAGAGTATACGTACCATCAACCAACACAACGGGAGATGGAGAAGGTGCTTCAGGCTTTCTCATTATCTCACATATATCTAGTGTACCGCCGGTAGCCTGAGGGGGGAGCATCGAATAGTGAATGAAGGAGTATCATGATGGAAATGTGTTACAATGGTTGAAGCCAAGGGTAGATAGAGTCGTCGTAGATTCAATAAGGAAAAGGGGTTTCAAGTTTCGGTGGCATGGTGGGTCGTATTGGTCCTAGTTCGTTTATACCGATACAGACAAGTCGGTATAACGTAGCAATAATATTCGCTTCCATTCGGCAAAGTGCGTGCGATTCGGTGGAGGGAAGATCGTCTCATCCGCATGATGCCGGCGCACGCGAAGGCCTATTTACTACAAAGCACAATAAGTTAGACACTGCGAGCACGGCCACTTTGTGGTTGTGAAATACCACAATGTGGTGCAGCGGCAACCACAATCTGCACTAGTGTTTCTATAGTAAGCTGCGTCATCTACCCCTCAATCTAGGTGGGGCCTATACCGCAAATTGAAGACCACAAAGTGGCCGTGCCCAAAGTGTCTAATCTGGATTGAATGTGCACTGAGTTCAGAATCTACCATTGGATTATAGTAGTACGCCATATAGGTATATAAGAACTACAGCAGGATTAGGGTGGCCCAGTGATAACGAAACTGCTTCACTGATGATGGAAACACTCGTCCCCTCGACCATCCAACATCGTACTCCTGTACGACGTTGAAAATGAACTTTTCTTCATTTTATGAGAAATAATGGTATTGGTGACATAGCTTTGGGCCCACATAGCTGCGGATTTGAGGGGCGTATATGCCTGTGGAAAGGAACGTTATTGTGATTATAGCCCACGCATACGTGAATGCGTGGGGATGTCTGATATGAAAATCGACCGTGCAAACCTTGGTGATACGGCAGGTGAGGAAAGAAGACGAACAGGCGGGGATGCACAACGTACAAGACGTTATGATAGGGGCGAAGTGGTGCTAGGATACGTGATCGTGTCTAGACACCAGGGTCACGATTCGAGGTACTGTGGCCTACGATCCTTTGGTTTGGATTAGGCTGTATGCCATATGCCACAAGTTGTGACATTTTACTCCCTCTCGCACCTATTTTGCGTAGGTAGAAATTCGCATCATCAATCGCGAATTTCGCACGGCTATGATATACACAAATTATATCGCAGTGGTTGTGAGACGTAGCCCCTAAGTGGGTCATACGTGATAGTGAACTATATGTGTGAGAATTTATCTTTTCCTGTATTTTCATGCTCTATTATACGTGTATTGATAGAATTGCTCGCTTCGTTATCTTCAGGTTACTTCCACGCTAACTGAGGTATATATGTCCTTGCCATTTCTATTCGTTCCAGTCCCCCTTTCACGTATACTACTTGTAGCCTTTGTTTACTCGTTATGTCTATGCCACAAAACCAGGCTGGTGGTAATGAGAGCTAGAAGGGCCTGAAGGTGATTTTCATCGAAATTGATCACGATTATGGTCTCGCTATGCATATTGATCAAAACTAGCATAAGTGTTCTGGGAGCTGTTAACCAAGCGTTGATTCGGCACCATGTGCACGTCATAATTAACTTCGTTAAGCCTCCTTGTCATTGTTGGAGGGATTAGACACCTTAGGCACCAGTGAAATTTACCGGTTCAAATTCGACCGGACTGAATTTCAGAACTAACTGCAAATCATGCGGTCAAATAGTTAATGCAGTTCTACCACGATTATGCCTCCTCGCGCCCGTAAAAACCGTCCTGACGCAACTGAGAGCTCCGAGTCAAACAAAGAGCGCCTCAACCCCCCTCCTCACGGTGTCATGGGAAAGGCGATTGGGCGATGAGAGCCGGGCAAGCAAGATAGCCAGGGCAGTGTTTGAGTTGACAGTAATACGCTTTGAAGTTCGAAGCGGATGCTCGACTCGGAGTAGTAAAGCTATATACTCGATCCCGAGTTTTGTGAATCCACTCAATTGATTCCATACAAAATTCTTCGAAATGTATCGATTCATAACTTACCGAGTAAGCTCCAAGCATCTGCCATAGTTGAAATTCTACCATCTCAGCTGATTATAGC
Source organism: Ceratobasidium sp. AG-Ba (assembly GCA_016906575.1). NCBI lineage: Eukaryota > Fungi > Basidiomycota > Agaricomycetes > Cantharellales > Ceratobasidiaceae > Ceratobasidium > Ceratobasidium sp. AG-Ba. The sequence continues at coordinate 867,023 of CP059611.1, read as the reverse complement.
GTTGCTTGTTTGACAATTGAGCCCTTTCTTGCGCAGAGAGGTTTCCGGGCAAGCTAGTTACAACAAACTTAGCTCAACTACGAAGGTAGAGAGCTATCAATTGACTGTACCTAGTTACAACAAACTACAGGTACGATGAGCAGCAGAAAATATGAAAGAAATAAGAGTAAAAAACTATAACGTAGCTCAACTACGAAGGTTTAGAACTAAGGAGAGAAAATTTACCACGAGGGCGAATGAAATACAAGAAAGAGCAAGCAAATACAAACACATCGCATACATGTACGCATATGATTGTAATTCCAACACCCTTTTCTTGTTACGGTCTCGTCGGGTGGGTCCAAGCGAGCCAAATGCAGGTGCTGGTGCCGCAGTGCTTAAGGGCCAACGACTCAATCGATATAGATGAGCTCTAGATTCATCAGACGACGCCAGTGTCTTGTAGGAATTTAGTGGAGGCGGGAGAGCTGCTCTCCTTGTTGAAGATGGATGAAGATCTCACGCTCGGATCTCGTTATGTTCCGTTATCTCAGTCTACCTACCGTGCATATACGCGTCCTGTCAATTTACCTGCATACAAACGCTACCTGTACACCGTCAGTATTGGTATCAGTATCAGAGAGTCTTCCAGAGTATCCATTCGCTTCCCTGCATGCCCCACGCTAAGTCATAGCTATCAAAAGACTTTGGTCTTTAACACTCCTTGCGGTCGTTATCGCCGTCGGGGTGTGGGACAGCGCATCCAGCCAAATTTGAAAATGAAGACTCAATTCTGTATGACGTACTACACGATATCTTATACATAGAATCATCATACAGTTTGGTGGGCTAAGTGCTATGATCTTGGGTTTTCCGCTGACTGAATTTGGTAGAGGGATTTAGATGTATGGCTCTTGTAGCACAAAATTTACTGGACATCCAGGCAAATTGGAATCCGGGTCCAATCAAATGTATTAGCGCCGCCCTGCGGCACATATTTACCTTGCCAGCTGCCGGATGACAGATTACATAAATGGTTCCAATTGGTGATCCACTACCACTATTTTCAGCCTCCACGAATTACCAGGAGATCAGTGTGTCTTAAGCGTGGTGCTACACTGTTTAGTTGGCTTGACCATGTTGTTGGTCACCCCCAGATTTCTCGAGCTCACTGCGTATGCTGAATCTGCATATGGTACGAATATCAAAGTCAACTTGGCCTTGGTTGACGCGCGGTGGGGCGGGGGAAGTAGCTGATATATATATTTATATATCGCATTGAATATGGTTACAGGATGAGGGGTAGGACCGGCTATGTGGTGCGGGAGACCCGACGGCGGCGCCGCAAGCGGCTGTGCGAGCCCAGATGATGCAGCCGGGGCTGAGCCAGGCAAGCAAGCTTGGGTGGGTGGCCAAACCTGTCGTCATCCTGGGACGCTATATATGCGAATACTGCAATGGATCGGGAGGGTGGGAAAAACGAAAATAGGCGTAGAACGGGCAGGTAGGTGAAAGAGTATGTCTAGCAGGCTGGAAGGCCGGAGAAGTAGAGTGAGAGCGAGAAAAGGAGGGATAGAAAGAGGGAGAAAAGCGGGCGGGACAGCGTGTAGCGTTGTCCTATATGTAGGTAGAGTCACGTGCGGGGCGGGTTTATGCGCGGCCAAGTATTCGATCTGCGACCTCCGCAGGATGCGGTGCGGGTCGACACAATGGTAACACCGACACGAGGGTAGATTTTCATCTGATCTAGGGGCTAACATATTTTAAGGACTTTGCTCTCTATGGAACTACTGAAGGAGGGAGAAGCGTCGGTGTTTTGGCGCGGTCTTAGATCCTTTAAGTCAAAATATACCTTGCAGTTGGAGGTCTTCGTCCTATCTATTTGCGCCAATCCTCAAGACAGACCAACATTAATAGAGTTTCAATAAAGTAGTGGGCTATAGAATAGCTCATATAAGACCTACTCGAAGGTTTTGGGGGCTGTACCGAGGTCAGATCGCTTTTGAGGCTTTATTCGGCGACATGAGCTTAATACCGATACCGTGTCACGTATTTTAACCCATTTTGGGATGCGGTTCTTTCCAGCCTTTTGCCGCTTGTATAATCGCGCATCCACAGGTAACATAAACACGTCATCTTATTTTGGGCTACATGCATGCACCAGTAACGTTCGATGAGTATTTGAAAGCAGAAGGCGCTGTATTACTGTAACCTCCCACAAATATGCATGATTAGTGCTGTACGAGCTCGAGGGCCCTGCTCGCCAGTCACGATATCAGAGACGACGGCTGGGAAACGAAAATCTCTCAGAACCGGATGCGTGCGCTTGAGTCTACGCATACATCAGATACACTTGACAAACACCCCATCTGGCAACTCCACCGTCGTCCGACAAATAGAACTGAATCTTGAAATCGAAAAATATATAGTAGTGTGCGGTGTAGTAGTGTGCGTTGATTAACATACAATCATGCCGCATACTCACGCCTCCAGAAGGCCATATGATGTATGAGTCATACCCCAACCAGATCAAGCATAGTGGTTTCTCAGAGAATCCGACTCATCGCACCAGCTCGAGTCGGAGATTCGGTCAAATAGGAAAAAATGGTTATAAAGTTTAGGAATTTAGGGGGTATCATTTTCACCGCTAGAGACCTTGCTAGGGCAAGGTAATTTACCGGCGCCTAAGGTGTCTATTAGTAGTAAGAATCTTCCGCAATATCCCGCACCATGGCCTTGATACATGTATAAGCCAAGCAAAATCTACTGGACACATTTCATTTGCGGGTAAAATTCAACGGTTGGCTAGGACGACCACAAGATGAAAGTTACAGGTCAACGAGCCACGAGCTCCTTTCTATTAGGCTTGTGACCAGACGTTCTCACTTACGTGTGTAAGACGCCAAACACGACCAACAACGCACCAAACAAACACAGAAGACACGACGCGAGAACGGGTGGTACAAATTACCTATGGGCTTCGCCCGAGCAAGTTTGGCGATCGTTTTGGGAGTGACTTAGCGGTTCTGCGTGCCAGCGCCTGAGGTTGGACCACCTCTCTGCCCGCCACAAGTCACGTAGTTGGTTCAAAATGCGTACAAACGACACCAGTCTACTTGTGCAAGCGTTTAAGAACTTTGAGTAAAACAATCTTGACGTAGGTGGTGGCTGAATCCAGTATTTTGGCTATTGGGAGCCGTTATTCGTTGCTGAAGTCTGGTTTCTTTTAGAATGGCATCTCAAACCGTCCCAGAATCCTTTCTGCATCTTATATGCGTGGAAAACCCGCATCGGACAACGCTGAAGTTCTGTTATTGTTGGCATTTGACATCACCTGACCAGTTTTATTGACGCCTGCCTTGATGTCCGACACCTGCCGCTCGACACATTGATCTAACCAGTCTAGTTTTTTTGACACATAGTTGTGAAAGGAATGTCACAATTATGCCCAACAGGCGAGGGGCGATCAGTAAAAGAATCTTGTAAAATTAACGATTTCTGTGCTTTCCGAGGCCACCACCATTTGAGAGAGCGGCCTCCGTTTGCATAGATGACAATAGCAAAGTTTGACAAGTCTTCAAAATCAGAGTCTACAAAATCATTACAACTGGGAGTAATCGGGAGTTATCAAAAATCGGGCGCGAAACGATTAGCCCGATTGTACCAGCCGTCGCACGAAGCTTGACCTCGCCCCACAAACTCCTCCAAACACCAACCAAAGCAAACAGCCGGAAACGGACGATCACATGACAGCGATAAAACAGATGTCCCTAAAACGTCGATAAACCTAACCGCTCTCGTATAACGATAAAGCCCACAGCGAGGATCAAGTGGAGCGCGACGTTTGGTTACGAGCCTACCTTTCTATTTAAGGGCGACGGAACAAAGCAGAACCAAACACTCGCTGTCACGTGCTATCCTCTATCAGAGAACCAAAAGGTGTTTTGTTCGGTAGAAAACGTCCAACCGGAAGGTGTGGGTAAATATTAGGAGGTCTAGTGGGGTAATCGGTTGGGGGGGGGGGGGGGGGAGACGAATCAACGCGGGCGAGAAACATGAGACAGTGTGCTCAAGCATGAAAGAGCGCTGGTGGCAACGTAGGGACGGGAACAATCTCATTGAAGGCCTGAGAATCGGCCGCTATGTTCGCATGAGTATAAAGCCGAGGGATTATCAGTTGTTGTAAAGCTGTACCAATTAGTAAAGTGAAAGTTGGGAGCTGACATTTGCAACGATGCCGACGAACAAGCTAGGACATTACGAGTGCATTGACGGATAGGCCGTGTTACCAATTAAATCTACATATGTGATGTTGAAAACAAACTGGCTACGTGTCTATTTGAGGGAGGGTGGAGGGGAAGAGGGTGGCTGATGTAGAGGAGGAAACGGCATCTGCTTGAATGTCGGTTTCAGCCGTCTGCTAGAACATCGGCAAAGGTCGAGTTGTGATCAATCGCGCTCAGACTTATAGTTATCCTACTGGGTTCTCATCTCGATAATATTGCCGCGGGGAGTTGTACAGCTCGGATGAGTGCGGATGCAAACTACAGGAGGAAGGCACACCCGTGACCGAAGGTTTGCCTGAGGTTGTCTTTGTGGACTCGTTGTGACGACCCACATGTTGTCGGAGTTGTTTCCCACCTTCAGATATTTGAATCCAGTGAATCCTCCTAGGAATTCGCCGGACCAGATTTTATATCAATGGGAGGTGTCACCAGACTCCGTCGAAGGCGTTGCCACGGGCCGTCTATTAACATGCCCTCGCTATTAGGTCATTCCTGGTACAAGAGCATGATTGCGTGCCCTAGCCCCCGCACCTGTCATGCTTCCGATTTTGGTGGCACAGTATAAGCTGAGGTTGCCTGTAGAGGTTCAAATGATCCAGTGTGACCAGGATTCGGCGTATTAGGGCATTCGTGTATTCATTATCATTGATGGACTATACAGGCAAGTTGAAAGAAATCAGAATGCGCAAGACAAGTACCTTGTTCTACAGCAGACCGCTATGTGCCACTGTGTGACCAACTGTGTAAGACATAATAGCCGTAGACCGTGCGACTTAACCGAAGGGTAGGCTGGATCTGGAGCTGGCCGCAGTGCGAGGGGTTATGAACTAGCAGCGCGCTCGGGGTTCGTCAATCAAACGAGTCGCTGTTCTTCTTGGCCAAGGCGCGAAGAGACGTTCTGGAAGTTCGATGAAAGGATCAGGAGAAGGAAGACGACTGGGAAAGAATCACAACATCGGTCTGACGCTCAGGTAAAAGAGCAGCTCTCAGCAAGCGGCCCAAGTTCTAACGAAGCTGAATGAGAGATGACTTACGATGCTCCAGCACCAACACCGAGCGTGCCTACAAGGCAAGTGATGTGACTCGGGAAGCTTCTTATCCAACTGAGAAGTCCGTATTGGTGTCCTCGACAGCGGTCGGGAAGCCGGACTGGGATTCAAGTCAGCGTGATGTGCGAGGAATAGGCTGGCTGGCTGAGTACGTCTCCAAGGTTCTGTCGGCTATGAGCAGATCGCACTGCGTTGCTAACAGTCAGCTACGGCCGCAAAGTCATTGGTACTGAGAGATGAGAATTCGTACTACCGGTGCAGAGCTGAACTCGTAAGCCTTTTGTCTCAACAGCGACAACAGCGACAGCCCGAAGGAGGTGGGGTTAGCAGCTGGCACAGAGACCCGTGTCAAACATCGCACACCTGTTGTCTCCAAATGGGCCATACGCCTAACCCCCGGGCAGCTGTAGAAATAGTAGGAGTACACTGTTTTTCCGAAGAAAGCGGGGAGGTGGCATGTGGGGTGGAGGGGGAGGATGGCGGTAAACCGTGTGCGCGGCAACCTGCGGTATGAGAAATGGCCGCTCAACAGGTTGAGATGCCACTCAGAGCTATCCGTTCTTCCAGTGTGTTGAGCGGGCCGCTGCTGGCCACTGGCTCTGTCTACGATGAAGCATGAATTAGCGGCGGCACATAGACATGGCAATGAGATATGAGCTGCCGGCACGTACGTTTCAGCCAGTCGTGCAATAAAAAGTAGTGGCCCGCTTCAATAGGGCTGTAGAGTATCGAGAGAAGGGGAGCTATCCGGCTGGATGCGGCAAGCTCTGGTTGTGAAGGGGGTAAGACATGGGTTGAACACGGGGAGCTGAGCAGCGAAATGAGATTCTGCCCCTGGACCGGAAAAGAACATATGTGAACAAAAGGCCAGAATGCGAAAGCGGGGATGGCGGGGAGGGTGTTATGAACATTCCGGATACAAACGTTACACAACCGGGAAGTGGGCGATGACGGTCGACTCCAGGTGTTGTCATACGGCTCACCATGTCAACCCTCATTCATACCATCCTGCGGACATTCTCGAGGCCCCTATTCACTCTTACACCAGGTGGTACAGTATCCGAAAATTTGTGTGGTGTGTCGCCTGGTTGATAGGAGCTTGAACAAGCCACCCGGTGCCGACCTCCCCTGACGTGACATGACGGTCACGCTCGATCCGCCACGCATATCCCACAAAACGTTTATGGTTTCCGATTCATAAAAAGGCACCCAAACCAGAAAATCATCTGTTTACGGTTAGGATCTGTTCATACGCTAGCGTCGGGGCTTTTATACCCAGCCCCAAAGCAGCGGAAGCACCGCCGCCTTGGCACCGTCATTTGTCCTATTCTCCTTTTTGCCTCCCAGGCGGGCTCAAACCGGGGGCTAGGACAATATTGTGTATATTTGATAGGTTATAAATTATGCTAAGTATACAGGACAGCGCACAGCGAGAAGTTTCAATCGATATCTCTAAGAGCCGCTGTCAGCGCCGAAAACGGACGTGACGCTACGCAACAGATTCACCTGGAGAGGATTTCGCCCACCCACTTTTGAGTAACTTCTTGCAAAGCAAACAGTGCATCGGCGTCTAGAGATGCTCACTATAAGACCGTAATTGCGGAAACCCGGATAACGCGAAGCATACCAAGGTTGATCTCGTTATCATTCAATTCGCGCGGTTGCGGATCTAGGATGAGAGCAGTTTCAGCCTTGGCACTTGAAACAAGCAATGCGTGTACCGGGTATTTCTAATACATCTAGACCATAGCTGATAATTACTGTACGTCGATACAGCTTTTTGCCAGGAGCGCAAGGAAAAGACGCAACCTCGTCATCGGCTAAAGGGGTATGTGTGACGGCAAACCGAACCTCCTTGTCTGATAAACATGAGGTCAGAGGAACATATCGAGCTACACAGGCACTCACGCTGAAAGGTTGTGCTGTCGACGTTCTCGGCTGTCAATAGACAGCCGATGAGACTCGGCATGTCTATCCGTTTCATCAATCCGAGATCTTCCCACCCGTTAGCCACCAGGACGTGAACCCGAAATGGCTCGAATAACTTACTAGCATGGGCAAGCGATGGCTTAGTCGACTTCATGATGGGCGTTCGAGGTCTTAGAAACGACCTGAGCACTAGCCCAGTGGGTGATGGATTGTCGGGAATGGTCGGGGGTGTTGTAAGAGCAGGGGCAAGGGTGTGCTCAGTTTCGATTTGCGGCTCAAAAACATTTTGAGGGGGTTCTTCGTCAGGAAAAGGGGCTGCTGAATTGGCTCTACTACTTGCGTCCTGGTTGCATTTTAGCATCGGGGTGCAGTAGGGGGAATGGAGGATCCTACCACCACTTTGTTTTGATAATCCTCGGCATCAGCAAGAAGGCGAACGGCTCGTACTTGAACGCTCGCCCTAGTCTCGCCAGTCTGCGAAGGTACCCGACCTTGCTCAGCAAGAGGCTCGTTGAAGTTTCGCTGGTATATGAGCTCTTTCTGGAGCTTAACATGAAGACTGAGAGCAACAGTCGTTAGCGATCGTTGCATACCAAGGAATGTATAAGATCGACAGCTTACACCCGATGCTGAGCCTTGAAGGACTCGTAGTCAGCCTGGCTCAAAACATTCTTGTAGAGATTTAGCGTGGCGGTTGTGTCGACTAGGATCCTGTTGATCTCATCCAGCAGAACACTGGCATCCTTTTCCCCAATCGACTTGGGTGGGGTGAATCGATAGCTAAGGCTTGTTGCGTTGCTAACGAGTGCACTGATGCTGGTCCATCCCGGCATGATGTGTTGGGCGAGTAGAGGAGGCAACACGAATGATGACTAGATTGGGGCTGGAACAAAATCTGCGTCACATTCGATTCAGCTTCAGATCAATGAGAGCGTCAACCTGAAAGTGTGCCTACGAGGGGGTTATGTGAAGCCGTCTTCAGTCGTCCGCGGGGAGGGTGTGTGGAGCCGTTGACGAAGGGAAAATTAAGGGGTTATTGCGCATTTGGTGGTGATTAGCGGGCATATCAGTGGGAAGAAGCCGACAAAGGGGATTATCGGAGTATGGTGCATGTCAAAGTATGGGGAATGAGTACTGCTTGCTACTGAAAATCTCGGATGGAGGGCGTTATGCCGAGTTGTTTGTGTTTCGTCAGGCTTGTGTGACCTGAGATTCCGTGGCCTGTTTCTAGCAGTACATCAAATTCAACTCAATTTCCCCAACCCTGGTTTCCTGGTCAAACCAGGATTTTCGGCCAGCATGAGGTCCACCGAGCATCCAGTTGACAGGTTCCACGACCTTGAGGCCAGCCGCAATACTATATCACGCTAGGGGTTGGCAAGTTGAAGTCGGTTGCTTTCGTCCTCCACATTGCTCATGTCAGCTCAATCCTCGTCTTCGTCACGCAACATCAGCGCTGTACTGCACTCTCCTGAGGAACGCTCAGACGCCGAACTGCGATGGGTATCGTTTCAACCATACCTTTACTCAAAAGGCTATCAGCTGCGCCCTCGGTACCGGCCAGACTGGGTGCCCTCTTGGACTCTCACGGGTGCCGACCCCGATAGCTGCGAAGACAGCCCAGATGTACTGGTAAGACTATTTCTACTCATCTAAGAGGTAGCTGATGTTTAATATCGACGTGCCACAGCCTATACGCACGCTAGATGCGACCAGAATTCATGACCAGAGCCAAGTAGTGATCAAAATACTACTTCCATTGGAAGACTCCAACGACCGTGAAGGGGAGATGGAACTTGAGATCCTTCAGCGATTCTCTTCGTCGCCCTACAAGGACGATCCAACGAACCACGTTGTTCCCTGTCTCGACTGCTTCCCCGTTCCAGACGTTGAAGGCGGAATGTTTTTCGTTATGCCGCTTCTCAGCGAGTACAAGAACCCCCCATTTTACGACCTCTCCGAGATTCACGACTTCCTTACGCAGATATTCGAGGTATACCATTTGCATCAATACCCTCGGCGTCAGCTAAAGTTGAACTCTATCTAGGGGCTTGAGTTTCTACACGAACATGACACGGCACACTGGTAGCTCTACTTCCATTCTGAATGCCGATAAAGCTTATGATCACACCATTCCTAGTGACATTGCCCCCTCGAACCTCATGGTTGACAATCGTGTACTTTACGACGAGCCATTCCATCCCTTTTATCATAACCTCTCTCTCGACGGCAAGCGAACCTTGCAGCCAAAGTACGTCCGATCCCAACGCCCGGTTCGGTATTATTACATCGACTTTGGCTATGCTACATGGTTCAAAGATACCTCCCAATCCCGAACCGTGACCGGAGCCCACGCGAAAGAAAAGGCAAGGGAACAAGTAGAAGGCGCGATATACGATCCATTCAAAGTGGATATATATCAGCTCGGGGCCATCATTCGAAGAGATCTCATTCCGGTGCGTATGGGCTGATGAGTTCTTCTTCTTCTTCCGCTGATAAGTTGATGGTTTCGAAATAGAAATATGAGCCGTTGCGATTTCTCTTGTCCCTTGCTCGAGATATGACTCATCCCGACCCCCAGAAGCGACCAACCATCCAATCTGCGAAGGTCATGATGCATACACATTTCGCCGGGCTCTCAGGATGGCAGACCCGATGGCCGCTCATACCACCTGACGCATCATTTCAACGGCGGTTTATTTTTATACTGTCCGGGCTTACGACGGAGATGGTCATCTTTTTACGACATATCCTGAGGATAATATTCCTCCAGAACTAATTGAATATAGTTATGTATGGTCCTTAAGTACTATGTATCAAATCTATATAGTGCCATCATCGAGAGGAAAGTCGGTGCAAGTCAGCCAATTACGTGCATTCCTATCTCTTCGAATTAGATGACCTGAATTTGCTCGAACTCTACCTGGAATAGAAATCTTGATCCCTGTCCCCTTTTCTCATTGGTTGGCGCTACAAACCAGTTTTGATCTATACAGGAATGTATATTTTTTGTAGCAAGGGGCCCCAAAGAAAAAATTCTTGCCCAAGGTCAATTTTTGAAGAATTGCAAACACACCTGATCAACCCACCCCCCTGTGTAGGGATGGCCAAATACAATTACAATCTTATCAAATCTGATTGGGTTTATCATAATACGGATTTTGGACCTTGATAATTGTTGAATATCATGACTAATACACATATCGAATGTACTGGAAGCAATCGTATGCCTCGTACCGAATGTTCTAGTAAGATACCTGTATATACTACGTTGTTCTACGATGTACTAGAATGTCACTTACCATGTATATAAGGAGCACACTTTCGCTCCGTAGCTAGTCATCCCCACCAGTGAATACATAGTATCTTTACCCGTCTTAAGCACACTGCGCTAGGCGCATTTATTGCGTGATTATATTCAGCATCGGTTTCAACAATAATCATATCAGACCGTATTGATCCAGTCTTGTATCACATCACATTGTACTGAATCATCAATCCCATTTGCAGAGTAAGCATATTGAGTCCTATACACATCATAGAACTTTCGGTAGTCTATACACATCCTTAGGCTCCCATTCTTCTTTTCGACGAATATAACGGGCGATGCCATGGGTGATTTGGAGGGTCGAATGAGGCCTGCTTCTAGTTGTTTAGTGACTGTTTTGCGTAATTCTTCGTCTTCCTTTGGTCCTAAGCTATAGATGGGGCCGTGACGCGGTCCTGCGTCGGGTTTCAAAGTGATTTCACAATCGTAGGGGCGATGGGGGGGAAGCGGGGAGATCTCTTCTTCCGTAAATATTTTTGAGAATTCGGAGTATCTGGAGGGGAGTTCGGCGGTGGTAGCGATTTCCAAGTCTGGTTCGCCACTTTTGACAATTGGGGAGGTGTGAAGGCAGTTTTCCGAGCAATAGCGGGAAGAAAAGATGAGTGTTTTTTTATCCCAGTCTATAGATGGGTTATGGCGTTTGAGCCACGCCATCCCTAGGACCAAATCGTGGTTCCCAACGTTGACCACATAAGCGTCTACTTCTTCTTCATGGTCAAAGATTTTTAGGTTGAGTGTTACGTAGTGTTCGACCCTTCCTGAGTTGATTTCTCGACCGTCAATTACTTGGAGTCTACGAGGCTTGTCGAGTTTCTTTTTAAATATCTGGAAATCTTGTACAATTTTTTCGTTAATAAATATTGAGGAAGCGCCTGAATCCAACATAGCCCATCCTGAGAACGGTTTCCCTTGGATTGCCGAACGTTTTTCTAGGGAGTTTTCACATGGCTGCGCACAAAACATCAACATGAATTGTGATTCATTTGCAAGAGACATAATTTCTAATTCTGAAGAGGATACATGTGCAGCCGAGAAATTGTCCATATTTTTTAGGATAGCGCCCAAAACTGACCCCCTACCCAGGTTCAGGCGTCATCTTTTACCGACTCATCATCCGAGTCTGGTTCCTTTACCTCCTCAATTTTTGCTTCATACCCCAAGATGGGCTTTGAGGGGCAATCGCGAGCCATGTGGCCCTTTCCTTGACAACGCAAACATATGATACCACTGGTTCTCTTTTCCCCATCTAGTTCCATTGGCCCGGGACCTTTTCCTTTTGCGAGTACTGGGGGGGTTGGTGGTGCGCGAGTGACGCCGGACATTGGTTGATCATCTTTTTTAAGAGCGGGGAAGGGTACCTGGACCATTGAATTTTGTCCTGCCCATTTGACATTAGGGACGACTTGTCCTCTGTTATTCCTTCCAATGGATTCGATTTTTCCTTTCACCGCCCGTCCGTCCGTACCGATCATGTAGACAGCATCGCCAGAGGATAGCTTTTCACAGCCCGGTGCAACGGCAGCAGCGCGGTTATTGGACGATGAAGAATTTTTATGTTCAAAGATGGATTGACCTGCAAATTGTTCTAAATGTTGGTCGATAAGGAGGGTGTCACAACCCTCGTTTCTAAGGGTGTTTACTTTCTGTTCTGGATACAACGGCGTCGGCGTCGGATCCTAGCCTGATGCGTGGCAGCCTCCTGTGGCTGTTCGTAGATGTAGTCGAGTGTGGAAGCGTCGATGACAGCCCTATGTAGGGTATCGAGCCTCTTAGTCTTAGGAGTATAGTCCTCTGCTCGTCTAGCGAGTAGGACGTCAAAGGCACCCGTCTCTTGGAGAGACTGTGATGGACTCGTGGCTTGCAGTGTATTACTAAGTACCTAAGTTAATAGGACCTAGTATCGATAGTTGAGTCTTAAGTCTATATAAATCTTATGTGTGTCTTAGTAGTTATCACCCTTGAGGGGAGATTGACGAGGTAGAGCAAGCTGGTCTTGGAGCAGCTTGCACACCAAGTATTTATACTCATGGGTACATGGTCTGTGCGTACAGTTCCAAGAATACATGAGCTGAAGATAGTACGTGTCACAACCCACTACTTGCTTGCTTATGGATGCATTGTGGATGTGTAGGGACAGGCTGGTGAAACCAGCCTGCCCCCCTATGATGTGGGGAGATTGTCAAGATGAAGCAATCTGGGTAGAGAAGCTGTGCCAGAATTTTGCAGGACTCCGGCACCTGCAGCAGGAGTCCTGCACTTTTTGGCCATTCTGGCACTGGCACTGGCACTGGCATGCCAGTTGCCGGAGCCCGTGCCAGAATTCCGGCAGGTGCAGGAACTTGCCAGAATCGCCGGACTCCTGCTACTGGCTATGGTCAAAGGTCACCACATTCAAGTGTGCAATAGCTCATTAGATGCGCATGGAAAAGGGCTTTCCAATGATATGTTACACGCCTCATAAGAAATTGATTCTGCCAACTTGTATGCAGTTCTTTCGTTCGGGTCTTTGTGGCCAACAAATGAGTTGCCATGGAACTCACCACAACCTCCTGCAAAGTAGCTCATAAAATGCGCAGAATTCTAGGGATCACACTCATGTAGATATCATCACGCATAAAAATCATTAGCATGTAGTTTCTGCCATATTAGTGCTTAGAAAATATTCTGGTAAATGCGCACATGCCATTTCACCACAAAGGAAGCTGTTTCACAGCATTTTAACCAGCTAGCCTTTCTCCAGCACCTCGAAAACCCCTACTGGTAAGTTGTTTAGTGAATCCATCAACTGGATGGCCATGCATTGGGTTGTGTGCAGGTAACCTCACTGTCAGTCCAACAGAATCAGTGCACATGGTCGGAAATTTATCTTACAACTTTGACTGAGAGATTACAGGTGTCTATGATAGTGTAACCAGTGCCTCTGAATCTGCCTGTGGTGGTCAGGAAGCAATAACTTCAATGTGTGGGTCTCTATGGGTGCTTCAGGGGTATTCTCAGCATCAGGGGCGCAGTTCCCCCTGTTTCACCTGATAGAACACCTCCAATCAGGCTGATTTTTTGTACATAGTGACTTGATGGCAGTTCGCATCGATTCCGCACAAGGGAGCGAGGTTTGCACGGCTAGTTTTACTAGTGCATGTGGCGCTGTTTAGGGGTTTCCCCCTATATTTTGCTGATATCTCTCTACACAGGGGTCCAATCATAATGGGAATATATTCATTGGATTCCTCTCAGTGAGACGAGTCGATGGATATGCATATAGGGACACTTTGAGCTAAGGATAGCAAGCCTGTAGATCTGCGCATCCCCCTGATTATTTTTCTGAGATGAATGTGCACCGATACTGGCCATTTCTTGTCCGTTTAAGACCAATTAAATATCAATCGAATCTCCTGAATTTTGCGCATTTTATGGGTGCTTAACAGCAGCAATCCATGAAGACATGTGCTGGTGCCCAAGTGCCAGTATGCCAGTATGCAGGTATGCAGGTATGCCAGTACTGCAGGAATCTGCGCAGGACTCCGGCACCCCTGGGGCCATTCCTGCACCTGCACTGGCAACTGGCTGCCGGAATTTGCCGGAATTTTCCGCCAGAATTCTGGTGGATTCTGGCTGCAGGAGCCTGGCGCAGCATCTTTAAATCTGGGGACTCCAGAGTTGCTTCATGACTCTGTATTTATACTCTAAGTACATGGTCTGTGCATACATCTATAAATAGACACTACATCTTGTTTGTGGGTCAAGTGAGATAGATCTGCACTTGATAGCTAAAGATAGTATCAGAAGCCATCTGATAAGCTAAATATAGCCCTGATCAGTCAGCAGATGATTGGCAGTTGCCAATCATGGAAGCCACATGACTAATCCACAGTCTGTGGCTGACTGATCACATCAGTCAGCCCATTACTCATCACAATTACACAGATTACTAAGATATTTGGTCATAGCCACAAGTTCCTGTAATGAGCCAGATTTGGCTCATGACAGTACGTGTTTCTAAAAGAGTGTGTGTCTAAAAGTAGAGCGTGGCTAAGAATAGTCCAAGAAGACTGTATGCGTGCTACAAATAGCCTTGATCAGTAAGCATCCATGTGGTGCGTGCTAAAGATAGCTTTGATCAGTAAGCATCCATGTGGAGGCTTAGTTAATACGCCAATCAGCCTTACAAAGGGGAAGAAAAGAGGTGAGTGGCTTATACAGCGTGTAAGCCACGAGAAAAGATAGAGGTCATGTGCGCGGCTCATGACAGAGGGCGCGGTCGACAACCATTTGTCCCGTAGTGGTGTTATCCTTGACATGGAATAGTTGCAACAACATAGCCATCTTGATTTCATCCTTGAGACCCTCATAGAACATGTCGCGTAGGGCCAAGTCGTCGTAGTTGACGTATGCAGCCAGGGATTGGAATTCTGTAACGTAATCTTGAACCAATGACTTCTGCTTGAGAGATTTCAGTTTCTTGAGTGCCTTTGTAGCCTGGTCGATTTCTCCAAAGCGTTTTTCAAATTCCGTCCAGAACAAGTTTACGTCATGCAACCAAGGTACTGCTTGCCGAAGGATATCGTGTTCCATGTGTGATTCAATCCATTCCGATGCCTTGCCGTCTAGATACGAGATGATAAAAGCAATTTTGTCGTCATCCGATGTTCCTGGGTAGGTAGCACGCAGCTACTGGGTAATTGCGACTTTGAAAGTGGTGGACTTGTCTTTTTTACCATCAAATTTGTCTGGCTTGGCTAATTTTACTCGGACCGTAGGGGCAATTGGTGGAGTTACGCGAACGGGTGGGGGCTGCAATGTGGAAGAGACCCTTACAGGCGGCGGAGGTGGTTGGCGGTTTGTGCCTGTCAACTGTGGGCGTTGAACAGCTGGAATAGCCTGAATTTGGTTGAAAATTGTTTGAAGGTCTGTATGTAGCCCATTGAAGTGGGCCATATTGAAAGAATTTGCCTGCATATGGTTTTTGATTTGGGTCATACGCCCATTTATTTCATCCCGCCACGACCGAAATTCATTGATCAAAGTGTTTAATAAAATTAGAGGGTTGTCGGTTTCTGGTGGGGCGGGTGCCACTGGTGTATTTTGAACAAAAGTATTATCACCTGCCCCATGACCAAAATCCGTTAATCCCGTTAGATGTGGTTGTAATGGATGCATAGTATTTGGGTCATGTACAGAGGGTTCAGGAGGTGGAGGGACATAAGACAAATGAGATCCCCACTGAGACATGGTTCAATCTGGATACAATAGGGGAAGTTCTCCGGAACGTTCAGATTCTGGGTTATTGTGGAGAACGTATAGGCTATTATAGCGATCCGGGACGCCTGGGTGAAAAACGTCGAAATAATAGTCGGCGATGATTTCAATGGTTTCCCAAGGGGTACGGTTATGGTGTGCGTGGTCGCGTGTGAATACTAATTCGTCGTACAATCCTCGCTGTGCTTCCCAGATCTGGTCAGCATGTTGCTCGAGTGCTTTGATTCGTCCTTCTTGTTTGATTGATGCAATAGGGTTGCAATAAAGGATGAGTTTATAGATGTAGAGGACGGTTTCGAGTAATATATTGTACCACAACACTTATTTTTTT
Organism: Ceratobasidium sp. AG-Ba; assembly: GCA_016906575.1. Lineage (NCBI taxonomy): Eukaryota > Fungi > Basidiomycota > Agaricomycetes > Cantharellales > Ceratobasidiaceae > Ceratobasidium > Ceratobasidium sp. AG-Ba. Next base: position 850,865 of record CP059611.1, on the reverse strand, counting down.
GTTTAGATGAATATGCCTAGGCCTCACGCCGGAGGACTTACTAGTGGATATGGGTGCTCTTGTAGCCGCCTGGTATGCGCTAGTATGGAGAATGCAACGTATCCCACGTCGCTGGAAGGAATAGAAAAAGACCTCCGGTACCCTACTACTTAAGGGCACAGGGTGACCCCACCTTGTGTTGAAGGACAAGATTGGCGAGCCGAAGCTTGTCCACGTGTGCAAGAACCTAATTCTCAGGAGCTGCCGCGGCCTAAGCCCAGGAGGCGCTACACTGAGGTTCGGGGTGCGGTGACGTGATAGGGCAACGACTGCGCGTGTCTGTGGATAGGTGGAGTAGGATTTTTGGAATGCAATATGTGTGTGAGCTTGAGACACACCAATGGCGTATGAAACAGTGGCAAGGGGTATCAGGCAACGACAAGCCTGTTTTTACCTGATGCCGATAGAACTTGACCTAGTGTCACTGCTAGACTTAACTCAAGTAAAAGAATAATAAAACTTGACGACAGGAGGTCAAGTTCTTAGGGAAACCCTTCGAACTTGACCCTGTTTATATATCATTTACAACACAGCCAAGAATACATATACGCAAACTACAATTAGTCTTTGGATATGAAATGATAGACGCGTCAGCGCTTACAAATATTCCAGAAAGTTCCATGAGTCATATGATATGTAAACTAAAGATAAATATATAGAAGAAAATATTATAAATTGTTATTTATGTCTACGAGTCCTGTTGGCTCGTGACACCCTCGGCATGATGTCCAGGCCACACACAGGGGCAAAGGGAGGGGTATGTGTGGTGGACCCAGGGCAAGGCAGAACTTTGCAGCAGTGGAGCAGAGTGACAAGGTGGCTTGTGACATGACCAATTGATGTCACATGTTTGTCCATCTGATGTCACAACTCATATATTGCCTAATTCAGACAAGACTTAATCACTTGCCTTATTTGGGATTTACCTGTTTATTATTGTACTTGTTCAGTGGCAGTAGTTTACATTTGTAGCTTCATACAGTATTATATGTTATTCTTGCTGGTATTGTGTGCAAACTCTCTCTGGTATGGCATTTAAAACATGTACAAAATATCTATAAAAATAGGCAGAAACAACTCAAAAGGTACCACCTAATACTAATACCTATCTCTATAGGCTATAATAATGAGTCAATGATGCCTATTATTTGCAAAAAGATGCTCTATAAAACAAGCAACTTTCACCTATTGTGGACACCTAATAAATAGCTATTTTGGGTTGCACAGAGATATAAATTTATAGCTGCCTGAGATTTGACCATGCCAGGCCATACTCGTGCCATGGGCAGTCAGCTGACATTTGCCAAGGGAGATTGGCCCATCTCAAATAGTAACTTTCCTATGGGAAAGGTCAAGGGAACTCATTTTGTGAATCTGATTGAAACCCAGTTGTGTTTACCAACCTTGACAAAAGTAGGTCTGACACCATCTCTGGTTGGATTTGAAGCCCCAAAGTTCGCTCAGCCCACCGTCAACTCTTTGTGAACTTGATGATATTGATGAAGAAAGCGGGGCCAGGCTAATTGGGCGATTGAAAAATAGCAGAAGCCCCGGATGGTGGGGGAGAAGCACGCTCTGTAGGGAAGCTGGCTTTTATAGTGTGACCAAATGCCGTTGAGAATGCTTACGTTCTGCTGTCTTGCTGCCTTATAGTAATTTTTGGTGTGGTGCAGCATTTCACTTTATTTTCTGATCATGAAAACGTGCCATTCAAGAGCCAATAACAAGGTAGCTGTTTGACTAGTGGTGTTGATCTGGGAGTAGGAATAGGTAAGTTGTCACAACCCTTGTTTCTAAGGGTGTTTACTTTCTGTTCTGGATACGATGACGTCGGCGTCGGATCTTAGCCTGATGCGTGGCAGCCTCCTGTGGCTGTTTGTAGATGTAGTCTAGCGTTGAAGCGTCGACGACAGCCCGGTGTAGGGTGTCAAGCCTCTTGGTCTTAGGATTGTAGTCCTCTGCTCGTCTAGCAAGTAGGACTTCAAAGGCACCCATCTCCTGGAGAGACTGTGATTGACTCGTGGCTTGCAGTGTATTACTAAGTACCTAAGTTAATAGGACCTAGTATCAATAGTTGAGTCTTAAGTATATAAGTCTGATGTGTATCTCTTAGTAGTTATCACCCTTGAGGGGAGATCGACGAGGTAGAGCAAGCTGGTCTTAGAGCAGCTTGCACACCAAGTATTTATACTCATGGGTACATGGTCTGTGCGTACAGTTCCAAGAATACATGAGCTAAAGATAGTGCGTGATTCTAAAAGAAGGTGGTCTAAGAATAAGGTGTAGCTAAGAATAGTTCAAGAAGACTGTATGCGTACTGAAAATAGCCTTGATCAGTAAGCATCCATGTGGAGCGTGCTAAAGATAGCTTTGATTGATAAGCATCCATGTGGAGGCTTAGTTAATACGCCAATCAGTCTTACTAAGGGGAAGAAAAGAAGTAAGTGGCTTATACAGCGTGTAAGCCACGAGAAAAAGATAGAGGTCATGTGCGCGGCTCATGACATAAATGCAGAAGAAATTGGTAAGTGCAGAAGAAATTGGTAAGCACCAAAAAAATTGGTAAGCACCGAAAAAATTGGCGATGCCGGAAAGGTTGGAGACGATGCCGAGAGCTAGATGGACGCTGTCTTGGATTAGAACATTATTCAAGTTGTTAGCTTTGTTTCAGAGTGTAATCTACAGTCTCAAACTGGTTTTGGAATAAATTCTGCATTTTTGTTCATTTTACTTATGTGTGATTCCCAGTTCACTTTAGTCCCTTGTTATATTTGCATATCTACTTATGCGAATAGATAGGGCTCATTGAGAGCTTTCGAACGCGCATAGTATCAAGCCATATGGACTCAAACTCATAAAGATACATAATGTTTAAGTTTAAGTCGATTTGGTGGCGATGCTCTGTTCTTTGTTTTACTTGTATCTCATGTAATACTTGTCCGTTCATCATGATCTAACGTTCTGCCGATAGCTGCCGAGCTTCTTCAGCGCCTGACCGAGAATTGTTCGATTCCCATCAGCCGTTGCTCCGGCGCGCCGCCATCAATATTTGATGCGCCCCAATATTGATGGAGGCATATCTCGCCAGCCGTTTATCCGGTTGGGGCGCGCTATACGGCGCTCGATGCGCGTTGACAAGGGCTTTCTAACCATGTATGGTACATAATGTATATACGAGGGTTGGGGTTCCCCAACAGATCTTCTTTTGCCCCAACAGACTGGTTGTCCAAACAAATTCCGCCCCAATGGCCCTAGAACTGCCTTTCTAGGCCCATAGAACCTTCTGAATAGAAGGATTGGGGCAGCAACCCCAACCAAAGGTTGTATACCCTTGATTGTGCAACCCAGGCCCCTGCAGGGTATATAAGGAGGCCCTGAGGACCCTCTCCCCTCACCTGCTCAATTCAATATATTCCATTTTCCACAGTTCTAACTGGTGTGACCAAGCTTACTTAGCTTAACTTTAGTCCTTAAGTTGTTCTCCCAATAGTACTCCTTATTTGTTGAGATAAACTCCAAATAAGTAGCAGTTGAGGTAGCAGATATACTTTTAAGTTGACTCTATTAAGCACTGAGCTACAGCACTACAAGATCTAAGGATTAAGAGTATACTGAGTAGTATAGCTTCTGACTCAAGCAGTCAAACTAGACCTACACCATCAGTCTACAAGGGAACCTTGCCATAGTAGCATTGCTCTTATTCTGATCTATAAAGTATAGTTACAAGCTAGAAACCCAGTTTACACTGTTCTTTACCTAGTAGTTAAGCAGCTTTAGTACTTACTGAGAATACTAAATAGTTATTTGCAAGTCTGTGTATGGTGCAGCTTTATTGTATTTAATTAAGCAATTAATTAAGTACTAGTTTAGCCAACCCATAACAGACGCCGCACGCGGGCTATAGAAAGCAAGCGGAGGTCCTAGTATAAGAATATATAATACAGACCGCAGACAAATAGAATATCAAATTCAGCAGACCAGGTACTACAAGAGAGCCTGGGGGTAGGCTGATCACACAGGGCTCAGCCCCAACACGACTATAAATGAAGTAAAAACAGTGGACGAGCCTGGGCGAACAAAGTAAGAATGAATGGGAAAGATATGTTGAAGACAGTATGGAAAGTCTTCAATAGCTGTGACTTAGCGTGGGGCATGCAGGGAAGCGGATAGATAATATAGAACGCTGATGCTGATAATGATGATGACGGTGTACAGGTAGCGTTTGTATACAGATAAATTGACGAGACGCGTATATGCACGGCAGGTAGACTGAGCTATCGGAACATAACGAGATCCGAGCGTGTGATCTTCATCTATTTTCAACACAATATGAACATGGCGTAGGGGACGAGAAAGAGATATGAGAGAACAATAGGTATGCGGGCCAATGGTCCGCGAGAGCGGAGCGCGGCGGGGGGCCGCGAGGAGAGCGGAGTGGCACGCGTATCCGATGGACCGAGTGTAGAGTGTGTCATTCTCATGTGGTTTCGACTGCTGTACAACCAGGATTTTTGCTATTCGATAGACCCAAGCACGTTTCATTGGCCAAGCTGCGTCGTCCGAGCACCCGTGGCATTTGCATCGGTCATGGGAGCCACTTTTATCTATATGTATCGACCCGTACTTGTGAGATGTTCTGGGTTTTGAACCCGTTCCGTCCTTTGGACTGCTTTTGTATATCTTTTTTCATTATTATACCTGCCTTCGCTGGGAAGCATGCCGAATCACAGAATGATTGCAGCCCCTCCGTGCCGTGAATATCTATGACAGGCATTTATAAACGCATACAACCCAAAACAGTATAATCACTCTTGCATTCTGGCCCACAGTATTTTACACAAAAAGCCCACCCGTATGTGTTTACTCAGCGTTGGACCTGGCCTCCTTCATCCGGACCCACATTCCGCCCTGTTCAACACGCATACATTCAATCAACTGTGTTCCATCCGATGGTAAATGGTCCACTTACGTTGCTATAGATAGTCAAATGGCTCTTTGGCCACACCTTTTCAATCGACTTGCGTCCAGCTTCATGCTTCCATGCCTCAGGAGGTAATGTGCCCTCAGGATGAGCTTCCGGTGCGAGTGAAATTGACTCGACCCGTTGGAGCAGGCGAACAAGGAAGAACGATGATTCGCTATAAAAATCCTGGTGGGTATTAGCTCACAGTAAGAATAGATGCGACCAACTTGTATGCAAATTGCTGTCCAAGACACTATTTATAACTTAATTAGCCCCCATTGATGCTCATAATCCACAAAGATAACCTACGATGCGAGGCCCGGCGTTGAATGGCAAGAAGATGAACGGGTTTGGTGTCACATATTTCTTCAGCCGCTCGTCCAGCCAGCGTTCAGGATCAAACTCTTCCGCATCAGGCTATCAACGAAATGAATATTTCCGTGATGAAAGCAGTGAGGACAAGTGTACGCACGCCCCACAGGTCCTTTCGCCGGTGCATCAGAAGAACCGAATAAATGGCACTGAAAACTCGTGAAATCATAGGAGTTTATAACACTCGCTCGAGGACGTACTTGGTTCCTTTTGGAACGTAGAATGTCTTGCCGCCAGATTTGAATGTGGTAGACTTGATAGCCGTGCGTTCGTTCACAGGTACCGCTGGGAATAATCTGTATGCACGAAACTGAGGGTCAACTCGGTTGACGAGTATATGAGACACGAACCTGAGAGTTTCGTTTATCACAGCCCTTAGGTACTTCATGTCTCTAAAGTTGTCAGGAGTAGGATAGTTGGCCGATCCGACATGGGCCAAGACTTCCGCTCGGAGTTTGGCCATAACGTCGGGATGCATGGCAAGTAGGTATACCACGAACGTAAGAGTAGCGGCCGTCTGAGATCATTTAGCTTTAGCATATCGTGGAGACAGGGTAGGGACATACAGTATCGCGTCCAGCCACTAGGATGTTGATTGTCTCGTCCTGAATAATCTTCTCGTCTGAACCCCAATTAACGCCATTCGGACGGTACCGTAGAACTACTCACCGTCGGTGTACTGAACCAAATGATCCAACAGCGTCTCGCCGCCATCTTCCAACCCATCAATCTTGGTCACAGTGCCCTTCTTTTTCTTCTCGTCCAATTTCTCCCTGAGGATCGGTTTGACATACGCTTCAATTACCCGCATATCCTCCTTCGTTCGATCATGGAACATCTCAAACAGCGGCCAGAGCGCACTCAGACCGAAGCGAATAGTCAGAAGTTCTTGGGCCCTTCCGAATGCAAATGCAAAGCTTGCGCTCTCGTCAATGGGAGGAGCGTGTGGATAAGGAAGCGGACAATCGAGAGAGCGTATGTCTTTTCCAAACAAGAACTCGGTTCCTGAGTCGAGTGTAAAACGCGCGACGACATCCTGAAAGTCGACTGGTGGTCGAGAAGGTTCGGAGAGCCGGGCGAGGAGTTTGGATATGGCCATATCCGAGTGACGAGCGAAAAGATCAAAATGGGAGATGCGGTCGCGAGAGAAATAAGGACGAGACATTGTTCGGTGAAACTTCCAAATCTCCCCTACAGCATTGTTTATTCATAAATATCGTTGAATCGAAATGTAAAACGTTCAAAACATACCATCACTGTTGAATACGCCTTTACCCAAAACGGTAAACATTTTATCCCTAAACTCGGGTCCTAGAATGTGTATCATGATAAAGTCCGCTCATGGGCTTTTTCACGCGCTTGTTCCACCCACCCTTTTCGAAGCTTCCGAAATCTGTGCTAAGAATCGCCTTTATGTTTTCTGGTTCGGTGGTCATGATCTAGACGGCAAGTGATAAACGTCAAAAGTGGCATATCACCAACCAAGATGCATACCTGAGTTTCTCCAAGTACTCCAAAGTTGAAGGTGTTTCCGTATTTTTCGATATACCGCGTCCACAAACTTGCGCTATAATCTTCCCTATCAATGAGTACTTAGAATCACCACATGAATCGAGTACTTTACCGTTTTGCTGAGCATCAATCGCGATCGGGATGAAGTCCAGATTCCAAGGCAGCTTCATCTTCAGTGCTGGTATCTCCACCACATCCGGCCCAAAACTTCTCATGTCTCGGTAGCGAGAGTAGCGTGCAATGGTGTGGCGCAACAGAACAAACAGGCCATATGACAGCAGGATACGCAAAGGAGCTGGAAGACCCAGAAATAGTTCGATCGGTGTTGACGGGGGGAGCTGACGAAGAACTATGGTCGGTAAAAAGCATATGAGGAATGGAGCAAAGACGAGCTTCGGTAGTGCTCGCAAGACGATGGGCAATCCGGGGCCCCAGAGGGATGGAGGCATCGCAACTAGCTATAGCAATGTCTACTTGGAACTGGAACTGAAACTGGAACGATGGAGGCGCGGCACAGCGATCGACCGGCGATGAGTCGGAATAGTATCGCTATCCGCGGGAACAAGAAGAGACTTTATGGCTGTCCGAGATTTGATCCACCGCGATACGCGTGGTCATACTCTGGTGTCATGGGCAGTCAGCTGCCATTCGCCGAGAGAGGCTTTGCATCATGACAGCATTGAATGCTACCAAACAGGGCCGTGTTTTTAGGTGGGTAGGCTGGGGGTCCAAGTGGGTTGCTGAAGAAGCATCGGACTCGGGGTGCCACTCCCCGAGGACCACAAATTCAAGGCACGAGTTGTCTGGGCATGCTTGATGTGTGGTGTTACCCTCTAAGATGTGGTAGATTGACTAGAGTGGTGATTCCGCATCGAAACCCACATGTTGGTTGTTGGTGGTTTCCAGTTGGGAAAAGGTGGCGTTGCCCCGGAAGGTGTAGTATGAATGGATGAGATAAGATCCGAGCACAGCCACCTTGCGGCCAAGACTCTTGGTACAACCAAAGGATTTTCTTTGTATTCATGACGTTAGACTCTTGTGTAAGGTTCTTGAGGCAGCCACTGTAATCACGGCACCATGCGAGGCTATTGGATACTACAACAAATCCCAAGTTCCCTTTGGACGATTCCACAACGTCATGATCACTATATCAAACAATGTACGCTCCCATTGCACCACCTTGGTCCAAAGGACCACACGCACTTGATCATAAGTAGAATTGATTGCTTAAACATGTTTTAAGACTTAGTCGTTATTTTCTTTAACCATAGCAAAAGTAGTGCCTTTCCAAGCGTATAGCTCAGCCTGCTTACGCTTGTGTCTTTTACATGCTGCGGTGGGTGCGCTGTTGTGCATCGGCAGAATTATTCTCCTACTTGAAGGTGAAGAGATTGAAGTCCGATAAGTAAGTCTCCCCCGCGGGCTATTTCTCCTACCATCCCTCACTGTAGCTGCTGAGACATATATGCGCATTTGACTTCAGGTGTCCAACCGAAACCTGGCCTGTCCCCAGAGCATTGCTTCGCACGCAAATTTGCTCATTAGCATACGTCTATAACATGTAACTTATACCAGTTCGAAAGCACCACAGCATAAGAATTTATATAAGATTATGTGGTATCGGATCCTGCGGTACTTTCGAAAGCGGCAACATAAGTCTCATGAAACATCTAGTCAGTCACGGAAGAGAGGTGTAGTTTGCAGCAAGGTCATTTCAACACGCATAATGTTGCGTTGCGACCATCATCCTGTTGTTGAACTAGTGGGCCAGCGAGGTATATTAAATCCGATCTTCATGCAGAGAATAGAGTATGCGAATGCAATGGCACATGCGGTTCTCTATCCATATCGGAGTATATAGTTACAAGAACCTGAATTCCCATTCCCCAGGAAGAATCTGGAGCATCATAGCTGGCGCTTCATCGCTACTCATAATGTACTCCAACGGAATGAAATTTTGACTCGAACCCTCGCATGGAATCGTATGTTCCTCTGCCCACTCCACTGCGGTAATTTCTGTCGCACTGTCCGAATCGCGCATAGTATTGGCTCGACGATACTGGAACGCCCGCATCAACTGGTATATTGGATTCGAAAACATCTTTCTCAATTCGGCAAAAACTTGAAACCTCGAATCTGACGTTGAAAGCAGCTTGAATCTCCCATCGCTATTTACTCCGATGACTACAAAAGTAAGTAACCGGGGTCGGAGGAAACTCAATAGACGAATTTCTTGGGATACGAGCGGAAGGGTAAACTGGTATGTTTCTTCGTCCAAAAAAAAGGAGTATATGTTCGAGTATTTCTCTCGATAGGGTATACCGAGTGCTCACGGGCTTCACGAAATCAGGGGTGTTCGTCCAAGGGGTTTTTCGTGTTGTTCCATAAGGGCTTAGCAGGTGTAAAAGAAGCATTAGGCCATCTTTTTCGTATGTACCGCTGGCCCTATGGTAGAACCTTGATACAGGCGAACGGCATACGCGCTCTCCATCGACAGCTACAGCCACAATGCTGTCGCTAGACATCGCAATCCCTATCCCGCGAGCTCGGCTATTCTGGCGTAATCGAGTCACAAGCCCGAGAATCTCATGTTGAACATAGTTTTCTTGATCCAGGCGAAGACAGAACTTGATCAAGCACCCGCGGAACCGGTAGTAGGGGCGAGGAGGGGGATAAACGGCCGTATGCCCACGGTATAGAAAATGATTGTGGCTGATTTCCTTTCGGCGGGGGAGATTGGCATATCCGTATAATGGATCAAGGGATAGAGGATTCAATACAATAGGACAGCTTAATAAACCAGGGGCGGCAGCACAGGCAATTCTCCAGCATGCTTGAACAATCCGACCGTAGTTCGACTCGATATCAGGGGCATTTAACGCAAGCCGACAATCTTGAACAGTTTTCTTGGCAAGAATAAACGATAAGCGTTGAGAAAAGCTCATAGATTCCCAGTCCGGCATGCCCCAATCTCTCGGCCCACCGATTATGGCGTTGTACGAACTATATTCCCCAGAGATAGTTTCGGGGTCAAAGGTTGGATTTGGCCAATATAAGGTGGACATGAGACACTCTTCTGGTACCGAATCACCCCAGGACTCAACGTAATGCGAAACTCCAGGATTGGAAGGGGGCATATTATCGAGCCTGAAATTCATCTTCCATTGTGTGTGCCTGATCACCGTGAAGGCACGGTAATCCAAGTTGATCACATAAGCTCGGCCATACTCAGACCTCCCGACCTCGTTGATCCAGCGAGTATCGTGCAAGATATCTGAGAACGCCACCAATCCGTCGTGATGACAGTATTCAATTTGGTCGTGGTCGTTGATACCGTGGGCGTGACGGATGCACATCCCGGTCCTCAGTCCTTCTACAACGCGTTGAATCCATGCTGGTACCATATCAGGTCAGAACTACAGACTATGCTCGCTTAGTAGTTTATCAAACTCATACCTTCTCTCCCCTCAGAATCTCGGGGGATTGAATTGGCAAGCGCGTCAGTAAACTCCATGACACCCCCGTCGAAATCTCTGAAGTAACGGTAGTATATATCTGGGAGGTACTGTTTTGTCGGGAGTAATACATTTTTTTCATAAACTTACGTTCATGACGATACAAAACCCACACACGCGTTGTAGCTGACATGCTGGATGAGGAGACGGGCATAGTGACCAGGTATCACGTGCCAAAACTAGAGCATTTGGTCCAATTTGGCTAAGGGCTACTTGACCGATCTATATCGTAATTTGACCCAGTCCTGACGGCAAACGCGTTGTATTCAATCAACCAAGCAAAGATACTTTGTCAAATCATGTCTTTATGTTCCAAACCTGAACCTCATTGATACGAGGTCATACTTCATCCATGCTTTTAAGGCACCACGTCCCCTCTGCAAACTGAACTCTCATCGTCGGGACAACAGTGCCTCTTATTAGTTCATCCCACCCAACATTCCGAGCCCCTCGATTTCGTTGCCCTGCAGCAAATTTTTTCAAAAAGGCTTCCAAGTCCCTCCCAGTCCCAGCTTGGTGATGCTGAAATGAGCATACTAGCCCCTCTTTGGCCTTTTCGCCATTTCGAACGAGCCTAACTTTTACATCCTCTGTCGATTCGCCAGTTGAAAGCGCTCGATAAATTCCGTCCGAGTGGTGGCCAATCAAGACGAAGCCGCCAACGCGCGAGTGGGCAAGGCACATGGACCGAACGAGGCGCGAGGCTAGTGGAAATGTGAAGTGGTAGCTATCATCGTCGGCGTATCGCAGGATGTGCTGAAGAACCTCCTGGGGTAAGGCAGGACTAGATCTACACGGTAGCGAATGGGGCTTGGTCCACGGTGTTTTGGAAACCGTCATGGCCGGACTGAGAAGATGGATCAACAAAAGCAACCCGTCTCGTACACCCCCCTTGCCGTCGTAAAAGTCCAATGCGGGGGTGTGGCGTATATTTGATCCATCAACCGCGACAGCGACGATCTACCAGCTCGACATTATGATGCCAATATTTCCATCCGCGCTGCCCTTCGTTTTTGTTTTTGTCGCTATTTTCGTTACTTCGCGCTTAAGATACGTTTCGTCGTCCAGTCTGTAGAAAAACTTGATGAGACGTCCACGAAACCGGGGAGAAGGCCGGGTGAAGTTCTTGATACCCTTGACGACTCGCCAGGGTATGAGCCGCCCATCACTATCAAACCCTTTGATCGCCATTTTAGAATACAGAAGCCCTTCGGCCGCAGGAGTGATCCAGTCAGAACAGATAACGTGAGACGGAGCGGCAGCGCACACAATCTGCCAGCATATCATAATAATCCTATTATAGTTGACAAACGAGTCAGGTATGGACAAGATCTTCTGGTAATCGGATACGATTCCTTTTACGAGATCGGCAGATAGGTGTTGTGAAGTTGACAAGAATCCCCAACTAGGCGCATTCCAAGAATCGACCGTTGTGATCGTTGCTCCACATTCACCGTACTCTTTGGGTACTAGATCAACATCGTGTCCAGGATTCGGCCAGTATGAGACGGTCGTCAGATACTCGGGAGGCGCAGCAAGAGCTTCTTCCCGAAAGTAAGCCGCGATTCCAGGATTACGAGGGGGCATGTTGTCAAGATTGAAGTTGATTTTGCCGTTTACGCTGAAGGCGCGATAATCGAAGTCAATGGCATAGGTCCAATCGATACAATCGTACTCGCAGTTAATCTGCGTGTTGATGCTTGCGATTTCAGAGAACAAAGCGACCTCTTTGCCAAACTGGTCTTCGGTTTCTGGAATATAATCGTATTCGCGTTCATCCATATCTTAGATTTTTCTCTCGCGGCGATAGGTGACACCTGCCTCTAAGCCTCTGATAATATGCTGAATCCATGCTATCGTGTGCTTAGCTTTCGAAGTTGGTATGGTGATGTAAGGCCCACCTTCTCGTCTTTCGGCCTGCCTTAGGATCATCCGTACTAACTCCTTCCCGAGCCCAGATGGATACCCATCAGAGCCGACAAATTGGCGGTAATATCTTCATGCACATGTAGAAACCGCTCCTGTATGCTAGAATACGCTAGAAGAACGAGTCATGTAATTTATTCATGTGCTGAATGCGCAGTATATGCGCAGTAGGACTTACATATGACTCACAGCGAAGTGTAGGGTATAAATAAGAGGTCTCTTCGAGCCCTCTGAGCCACTGTGAAAAGGTATCCATGTAAGTTTACATGGGCCACCCATTTATGCTAGTCATATTACCTGTAAAGCGTGTAAATCCATACATGTAAATTCAACCCATACAAGTAATTTCTGTTCGTCAATTTTTTCGGTGAGGCCGCCTTACAGGTAAATCACGCATACATGTATCTTGGCTAATCATTTACGTGGGTGCCGCCCTTCGACCGGTCTCCTTAGTCATATAGGTCTGCAGGTAAGATCACATACAAGTGATTCTAGTTTCATATGTGCATGGTTACAAACTAATCGCCCTCATCAAATCCATGCTCTTCCTGGTGGAACGCCGCTCAGTGTATACCTTCGCTTTAGTCTGTGATGACCCACTCTCCATTCGGCCTGTCTATTTTCGTCTATATTCGGCCCACGGCGCTCCTCATCGCAGTGATATCGAGCACGAAAGATCAGTCCGTCTTGGTATCCGAGATGAGCCGTGTCGACGCATCGGCGATCGCTCCCTTTGGGTCGGTTACATAGGTTAGGATGGGGGATTCAATGTCAGAACAGGGATCGGCAGGAAGAGCAATAGCAAGAATAAACCTGAGGCAACCGTATCCGGTCTCGAGCATTTTGTCTAGCCGGGTGTTCTGCGCGTTTTTGTCGTATTCAAATGTAGACCATAGCGTGTGTTTAACAATGCGAATGACTAAGACGTTTGACTCACCCGTACAAACGAGGTATCTCGTTTCCCGAAAGCTGAAAGTGGGTTTCGTGCGCATGTAGTCCAAATAAAGTCCCCAAAGTTGTTAATCCAGAGTTTCCCCCACTTTTTGCACTGCTCCGGAAGAAGCTGGATTCATTCATGATGCGAGCGAGCACGGCAAGTGCTAGTTCGCAGAAACGCGGCTACGCAGCGGCAAACTGAGGGGCATCGCAAATCCAGCGAGACAGAGAGCTCGTAGTATGGTATCTGGATCTAGGGCATACCAATAAGAAGAACATAAAAGCGAGGAGTGGTGAGCGGGACTTAGGGCAACAGCGCGTCGGGTCACGTGATCACGCGGATCTGCACGCGCAAGTCCGAGCCCCCCGTCTGCCACCACCTGCTCCTGACCGCCACCTCACCCGCCACTCATACCTGGCGCAAGCATTAGAACAATAAATCAACCGTGAGTCCATTTAGTTTTGTCGTGTTAAATTGCTAACTTGTATCCCTTTCATTCCGCCTTGTCGTATTCTGATTGCCAGGTTCACGTGTGATGAATGTGAGTCCAGCCAAAATCGACAATTTTGATGAAACTGACCAATCATCAGAAATGTCTTGTTCAAACAACAAAGGCATGCCTAGGATAGCTCCAGAAGAATATGCGTTAGACAAGAAATGGCCGGAGACTCGGGAGACTCAGGGTAAGTCTAAATGATGTATACAATGTTCGTTTTGTGAGCTGACATATTTGCTCTAAAGCTCCTCCAAATTATAATATTGGTGAGTATTCTAGATACTCCATTGAATGTTTATAAACTATTAATTTTCTGTGGCAAGCAAACTGAGCGCCCGTCTCGACACCAAACGTCCTGACGACGGCAAGGCTGCAAACAACGATCCACATGGCACTAGCATGCAGGGACGCCGGCTTGTGTCATTCCAGCATGAGGAGGGGCCTGGATCTTGTTTGGGCAATGATTCCGAGTGCCCTGCCCCAGCTCAGTGAGTGTTTCCCATAAAACAACTCTATAATATCTCACAGAAAGATTTAGAGTAAATATTGGTCCAAAGATAGAATGCGAGACAAATATGCGACCCGCACCCAACGTCGCATAAACTCCCCGCCATCATCTGAGTCAGTTAAATCCGCATACATTCTGCCTCGTAGGCCACTGACATATTTTTTGCACCAGTCCAACAGGTCAGACGGCACTCCCCACAGCATATCCACCTTCTATGTCCCTGGCTGGCGTTTTCCATCCCCCACTGTGGGTCCTCCTGAGCCACACACGATCACTTAAACCCACCAAGCCCCTCGCTCGCCTCACCCTGCTCAGCTCCCATCCCATACAACTTGTCAGGGAGCATGGAAACCCCAAAGCACAAGGCGATAGACGACGGAGAGGTGCACTCATGCTGTCACCCCACTTACCCACTAACAACAAAGGTAGGCCACAGAGCAACCCTGTCAAAACAAACAAGCGTACCCAAAAATTGTAAGTAGATCATACTCTTACGGCCGCTCTGTACTAACCAATCAAAACATCTCGCCCCTTCCGAGCCGGATCCCGAGCCTGAAAACCCGAATCTACCCGCTTCCCCTATCCCACCAATCAAAACTCCCCTGAACAATAACGACCAAGCGAGCCCAGACGACGTACCAACCGCCAGCCCCTCTCATACGATAATCAACAAGACACCGGGCGAGCAATCCAACGCCGAGTAGAGCGATTCGACGGCAAACAAAACCGTACGTGCCTGGTAACTTGCGGGCTATATACTATGATTTAGAACGGTCTCTGTATTGTTGACACATCAAAAATCAAGATTGCTCGACCGGCAAAGCAAGTTGCACCGAGCGATCGCCAGCTACGGACGCGCGGCTAGGTCATTCTCCCCAATACCCACTCCCCTTGCGCTCCCCTTTTGCTCGTGATTTTTCAGTTATTAATTTTCATTTTCTCGCCTCGCTCTAGACGATGTGTTACGTATACGAAGGACCGGCCGGACGTAGATATGTGTGATAGCCCCTATGTAACTTATATAGTAACCCATGTAATGTATGGATCCATGTAAATGAACCGAGTGGATCGATTATAAATGACCCCTTATACTACCCGAGAAAAAATACATGTAGTGCACCTAAAAACACTATAAGACTTACTTGGGTTACCTATGTCGGTGCACGGGGGTAACCCAGGTATCAAAGTGACATTTTGGATACCTGGGTACCCCAGGTAAGTTCCTATATGCTGTTACCTGGGTAATCCCGGTAAGTCTTACTGGTTCGACCCATGTGTGACTTACGTGGGTTTCTTTTCATAGTGAGCATCACCATACTCTTCACTCATTCACACTCTTTTCACTCTAACGCTTTGTGTACAATTTTATATATATTTGTTTTCTACAGCACAAGCCAAGTGACTGATAAATGGGTCTACTTTCTCCTAAACCTACTTTTGTAGGGCCACGCAAACCAAGCACGGGCCACCATGGTGGTGGACAAGAGATAGACCACAAGCCCCCCATGTGAATCTTACTTGACCATGCTTGCGACAATAATTATTTCATGGACGAAACAAAAGACAGATCATCTTACATCAGGGCCTGACGCTGTGTCACAGACCAAAAATGTAGTCTGTAGAGCTTACGATCACATATAATCTGCTGCTCAATTGAATTTCGAATCAGCCCATACCCTATTTCAACTTGGACGGTCCCGAACGCGATTCGGATCCTCGGTGCAGGGGCCGCATGCCTTGACAGAGTTAGCAAACCATGCCCGAAGTATATCAGCATTCACAAGTGATTGGCCAACAATTCAAATTGATATTGGAACAAAAGTTCGTACACATGATAAAAATTTAGAATAACACGAACAAAAACCAACAACCACTCAATTCAGTCACTTGAGCGCCAAACCTTCTTTGACGATGTTGACGATGTTAGGAAAGACCTCTGACGGATTACACTCCATAAATGATTCAGAGGAAAACAGATCAAGGAAAAATGCCCCGAGCTCTACCAGGATATGCGCAACGGCAGGATCTTTGGCCCAGCTGTTCCCACATTGGTGTAGTGTCTTCTTGAATTTCCTCCCCTTCGACAGACATTGCGAAAGAAGCTCTCCTTTCCCAACTCCAATGTCCCTCAAACTTTGCCTGTCAAGTTGGTGGAGGGTGTCTCGGGCCATTTGGGTTGGCTCGATACCATCTTCATCCACATGCTCGACCACACACCAGAGGATCAACCAGAAGAATGACTCTAGGTCGTCTGTAAAGTGGTGTTCGTAAGGCACGCCAACCCCAAGTTTGATAATTCGAGTGGACATGAATGACGGTGTTCCCTATCGAGACCAAAAGCTAGGCATATACTATAGTGATGACCAGAGAGCCGATACTCACTGTGCGAAAGTCAATGTTGCGGTTGACGCCCTTGTCCGCTTTGGAAATGCCGGTCCGAGTCGAGTCCTTTCGCTTCATTGGTTTGACCTGGTCTCGATCTGAACTATCAGAAGGCGATACGACACGCCCTGGATCGATCTTGCGTCGCTTCGATTCCGGCTCAACGCTGTCCCATTCCTCCTCACTATCGCGATTTTGAGCAGCGGGTCCAGGTTCGCCGAAAAACGAAGCGCCCATCGGACCATGCAACGCGAATAGGTCGAAATCGTTCAGGATACCGATGGGATCTCCTAGCCTTCTCAGTTCTTCTTGTAGAAGCAGTTCCGACTGGATGAGTTCAGGGTCGGCATGGCTGGGCGGGGCGGGCGACTCTTGCCAGAGCCGTTTGCGATACTTGTGTGGCTCTTTGAGCAACAAGACGTTCCCATCGCTGATATCTCGATGTAGCAGACCCATGTTGAGTAGTTTCCAATAACCTAAACTGGATTCAATATATAGGCGTGAGCAGTGGTATCAATACGCTTACCAAGGATCGCGTCGAGTATGGCCCTCAACAGGTCATGCACGTTATCCGCAGAGCACAACGGGGATCCGACGGTCGACATCAATAGACGGCAGTAGGTGCGAGAGGCCCGCTGGTCGTATGCATCCACTAGATTGTCTGTTCCGATTTCCTCTATGAATCCAGTTAGGAAACTCGTAAAACTCTAATTCGACTAGAAAAACACTCACCATACTGTGGCTCTTCATCGTCTTTAGCTTCGGGTATAGCAATGTTTAGGTCCATCATATTCGGCGACACCTTGACTCGGCCTCGGTCCGGTGTTCGATCCAAACATCCCCCGCACGAGCCACCAACAGACCGAGTGCAATTAGGCAAGCTACACGCTTTGTAGACGTCGCTGTGCCACATATACTGCCCAACACCGTATACTCCAACCATCCGCTCCATCACCTCTCCCTCCGCCCTCTTGTTTGGGTCTCTCCACATCAGCTTTAGCACAAAGTCCCGTGTCCCGAGCACTTCCTCCCCTCTATCCGAGTTTCTCCTCTGTTTAGTTTTGCTGCGAGTGTTGGGATACTTCTTGTCCGTAATGTCGGACGGAACAGAACGGCCGCGGCGTAAGACGGGCCGAACGCGAAGCACCGTAGTGGCGCGGCCGCGAATTGTCTTGCGATGGCACAGCACTCGAACGACCTTGAGTCTCCTAGTTTGTCGAACCCTAGAAGTCGATCGCCTACTAGGTCCAGCGGGAGAGGTCGAGGGTCCGGCAGCATCAGTCTCAGCTTCAGCGAACGCGTCTTCATGTCCAGCGAATGCCCCCTCAGGTAGGTCGACGTAATATTCCAGTCGCCCGTCGTCCCTAAAACGCGTCGTGAACGCCGTATCGAATCCAGCCCCTTCGTCGTCCAGCATCATCAGCTCAGCAAACGCCCTTCGGAAATCTTCCAGTCGTACATCCATCGGCTCCGAGTACAGTATCCCACTCCGGTCGAAACGTACGATCGTCGCGTCCCACTGGCAGACCACCATGCCGTACAGATGGCGACGGTGTAGCTGGTGAGCAAACACTGCTCGGGCGTATCGTGTCAGCTGCTTCATCCCCGCCTTGAGGTACGTGGTCTTGAGCTTGACCTCTACCGGCATCCTCACAGTCTCCCAGTGGCGAGCAGGGCCGTCGTACCAGAGCAGGTCGGGCTGGATGCCCGCGATATCGGTAAAGTGAGATCCGATGTCCAACAAGTGAGCGTCGACGAACGCGGGTGGTTGCCCGCCTCGACCAGACTCTTCATCCACCGCTCTCTTGATGATGTTTAGCGTGCGACAGAGCGGAACATAGATGTCCTTCTCCCGGCCTACAGGCCCGGTGGGTACGACGCCGTCGAGATCAGACTCAGCCGACGAAAGGATTCGGTCAAGCTTGCTGGCATCGGAAGGCGAAAGAAAGTTGTCCACAAACTTGGGGTCGCAAAAGATAGCACCTTGCATCTCTGCTTCGAGGAACTCGTCCATCTCCAGCTGTTTCGGCGGATCGGGAACTGCCAGAGGCGTGGCTAGGGATGCAGCGTGGGCGGCGTCGGACGTTGATTTGGATGAAGTACCGAGACGAGAGGATGTGCTGGCGTTGCCGGCACCTTCTTTGTTGCGTTGACCGGAAGAAACGCGGTAGGGAGTAGTTGTGTTAGCGATGCCGTGCGAGTCCTTGGTCGAGGTAAACGAGCGGGTTTTGCGTTTCTGGCTACGCGCCGGTGTCGAGGGGACAGGGTTTGGTACGACGGGTGTACCGTATACGATGGGTCTGGAGGACGCAGGCATGGCGAGTCAGGTTGCTGTAGTCGATGAAGTGAGAGCATGACGTGCGCACCTCGGTCTATATACTTGAGTCTACAAGTGACAAAGTCCTTCACCTCTTTGCTGCGGCCCAATCGAGGAGGCAGGCAACAAGCCAACGCGTGCTCACGGCCCAAGTCAACAAGCCCCCAGCCAAGCAGACACCAACAAGACCTGAACAAGTCGCGTAAACTCCGGTACCTAGCAATTTCACACTCTACGATCTCTGTCGGCCTATTTGAGTCTTCACATATCCAAAGACGCTCCCACGAACGAATCATGAAAGAGGCCGCAGTACTAGGTGGTCGAAGTTGGGATCAAGAGGCCTCGTTGGTAACGGTAACAACGCCACTACTGCCATCACGCGCAAACAACATCAAACCGTTTCTCCGAGTCTTTCACGCCATCCAAACATTTTGCGAACCCCGCGCACTGAGCTATTTTGACTCATATACATTGGTTTCCGACAGGAAAATATTTTATTCTTAATTCTTTTACATCGCAGCCACCGTACGCATGTATTGGCAACACTCTTAATCTCAAATGAGCGAAATACAGAATGCAGTGTACTTTCGATTTCGTGCCCCTCATTCCGAAACCTCCTCCAGTCCCCATATGCCTCCGACCACCTGTACTGGCATAGTCGGTGCCTCTAGCCCGTTCATTAGTCTGTCCCATGGGATATTAATATCGAGCCAACCCTCTTCATCTTCAATATTCGTCAAATCGTTTGTCCCCTCCCCAGTCCCAGTCTGATGGGTTTGAAAAACGTGTAAAAATGGCTTGTCTGTCCACTTGTGCTTTTGCACCAGTTTGACCCGAATCTCGGTGGAAGAGCCAACACTGCTCAAGGCCTGGTACGTTCCATCCAAATTCGCCCCGTCGATCACAAAATCTCCAATATGGGGTTGAGCGAGGCAAATCGACCGAACGAGACATGAAACATAAGGGAGCACAAAATGGTATGTATGCTCGTCCGTAAAACGCAAGATATGCCTAATCAGATCTTCCGGCAGGATCGAGCTTGCGCTAGGATGGGATGCAGAAGCCTCGGTCACCCAGGGTGTCTTGTTTTTCGTCATGAGGGGGCTGAGGAGATGTACGAGCAGCCGCAATCCTTCCGGTACATCCCCATCGTTGTTATAAAATTCGAATACAGGCGAGCGTACAACGGCATCACCATCGATAGGCATGGCCACCAATTGGTAGCTAGAAACTAAGACCCCAGTGCTGCTCAATCGACGGTTTCTCCGCAGCTGATCCACCATGCCCACAACCTGAGATTGTATATGCATGTCCTCGTCAAGGCGCATAAAAAACCTGAATAAGCAACCGCGAAACCAGCAATAAGGCCGAGGGAAGGCTTTTTCGTTGTAGACTATATCGATGTGAAACCGAGGTACGAAAAGGCGTTCGACGTTGTCTTATGTAAAATCGTCATCATAATGTGGCATCATGTTAATTCTGTTGACGCCCAGTTTAGTATGAAGCAGCCCATCTGGAAGTGGATTGAAAGGACAAATGACATGTGAAGGCGCGGCTACACAGACGACAGTTCAGCAAATCGTGATAATCTTGCCATAGTTAATCGTGAGATCTGGGTTCCCGAGTATGTTTTGCGTTCGAATACGACCAATCTGATCAGATCAATCGAAAGGGATTGAGGCACTGAGAGCGAGTCCCATGTTGGTGCTCCCCATTCGGAAGGTTCGGCGATTGACACATGTGCTGAGTCCTGACCAATCCCGGAAGGGTAGGCACCACCACAGATATATCTTCGATGAAATTTGTCTGGACCAAACATGTTTAACGCAGAAATCTTGAACATCTCGATGCACATACTTTCATTTCAAAAAGCAACCCAGCCGGTCGTAACTATCGTGGTTGTATTCTAAACACTGACGTTTGCCACCCGCTCAAATTGGCGATTGTGACAGAATGAGGGTTACCATATTAACAAGACACGCGAGATAGATGAAGTTATACAAGATGTTCATAAATCCGTCTTCAGTCAACCAAAGTTAAACATTTACCGAATACCCATCACCTGTTTTGGTGCTTTCTGGGCGGCCCTCATCTTATCCATAATCAACACACACATCGCCGGCAGGATATCTCTCTTGGATAGACTGCGCCAGAGCACAATTGTCTCGTGGCTTCAATACGAGGCTTTCCGTTTACCCAGGTACTCGACTGCACCTTTCCAAGTCCCCGTCTGGCGAGTCAAAGGTTCGAATCACTCGTGGCTGTGCGCATATAGTCACGTGATTTGTACGCAGCATTCATCCAGCCTGCTAGAACTTTACTTTACCCCCGAGAGTGTTTTCACCGTGGCACCACACGAAATACCTGCTACCTCGATTTAAATAACAGAAATTGAGCAGTCTGGATGGATGCTTCGCTGTGCTTTGTCTAACCATGGGAAGAGTTCACCATGCATATGGTTCGTTTAGCTTCAGAAACGAGAAGGTGAAGTATCCAATGCACGAGGCGGAGAGACGTATTGGCCATATGCTGCCTGTAGGGAATGGTAAACTAACATCTTTATTTATTTTCCGTTCCGGAGTGTGGCTAATGATAGCCTCCGCTACCAGAAACTTCGGTTTACGGTATGAAATAAACGGAGGGTTTGTCCCCAGTTTCCTTTATATAGCCATATCTGGGTTGAGGAGATGAGCTGGTACTAATAATTCATCTTCGGCCACACCTAAGCGGTCCTGAAACTCGAGAACCGGTCAATGCCCCACCACCGTACCATCTACAGCAGCTATGAGATGGGAGCTTGTCATTACAACCCTAATTTTTCAAACAATGGAAATTTGCATGAATCTCGTCCTTAAGCTGTTGGAAGTTACAAGTGTCAGCGCTCGCAGGCTGATCGCGTAACCTAACCGACGGCCAGCTGGCCGTCTACCGCTTGTTGTCTGTCGCTTACGTCCCGGCAAAGCCGGATCTAGGTCCATACCATATGGACTTATCGCTTTTATTATTACATACACTCGTCTTTACATGTATATAAAGTTCTATTGATTGTACACGCTCTACAGCGTGGTGAATGCACTCGTTTGACGATTCACTGCGTTCAACAGGTTATGAGCCCCGAGCATGTCGCTTGGACTTTAGCCACTGGTACTGCATACGCTGGAGGATGATCTGGGACTCATAGGGTGTCGACACCTGGTCACACTGAAACCTACGTCGCCACGATCCTTCCTGCCACGCCCTAGGCATACCGCCTGCGCAACCGTAGCGCGCCACTGCGCACAACCGTGCACCCTCGACTGGAAGGAGCCGCTCCTGCTCGCTTGCCAAGTCACGCTGCTTGTCGCCCCGGACAGTAGTCTTCTCTTTTATCCTAGGCTAGTTGGTATTCTATCTGGTCGATTCTACTCGCCTAGCCCCCCTGTTCTGGTATTACACCAAGTTCACGCGCTGAAGGGGAGAATTGGGAGTAAGCAGCGCGTTCACTACGCATATAGCTTACTGGGATGCTATGATGCACTCGCATGCATGTAGATCGCCTATACCCACATTACTCCAACGGCCATTAGCCTGGAGGAACCGCTGGGACTCGCACTACCAAATCGCTTGGTATGCGCCAGCTCACATGCTCAGGATACAGGAGGATTTTAACAGACGATCGCGTCGCTCCTGTGTCGATTCCTAGCATTGAGGGGGAGAAATGGTGTTAGCACTGCTCGGAATCAACAGACGCTAAGTTGGGGATCGCTGGGACACGCTTGGTCCTACATACATTGCCCAGACCTGCTCTACATGTCTGAGTCCAGTCTCACGCACCATCACACTCTCCGCCCTATATCCGGGCCATACCCTCGCCAGAGGTGGTGGCCGGGTCCCCGCACTCAAAGGACAACCAGGACCTCATGTTCAGAGGACAGTCGCGTCCTCACTACACAACCGGCCGGGCCGATTCAACCAGGACCACTGGGTCCACATGCGATGGACCAGTCGGGCCCGCTTTACAAGGACCACTGAGTCCATGCTCCAAATACCGGCTGGAGGATGTATGCGCTAGGCTGCCACGCTCGCTAGACACTATTAGGACCGCTAGATCCACACTCCAGGATCAGCCGGCTCTATCCGCTCGCTTAGGACCTCCAGGTCCAATCGCCTTGGTCCGCTAGGTCTCATCTCGGGAGACTAGCCGAGACCGTCCACTCACTTTGGACTAAGGATGTCGGGCGAGAATCCTAACGCCGGAATTCCGGCATTCCGCCGGTTATATTCCGGCATATTCTCGCGTGCGAGCGCCGGCGCCGGCGCCGGAATTGGCCAGAGTGGCTCGGATTCCGGGCGAGAATCCGCCGGATTCTGGCAAATAAGCGCCGCCAAACCGGCGCATTCCCGCACATCGCAAAGGGGTAGAAAGGCTGCAAAAGGCTGCGAGAGGCAAGATGAGGTTGCTCAAATCCCACCACAACTGCATGCTTAAGACCTCATTAAATAGAGCGAAATTCCAGCTCTCGAACTATGTATATATCATTATCAAATAAAATTGCCTTGCAGTGAATCGGTGGCAAAGAGTGCTCAGAAATAATCAGTTGAAAGCGCAGACTGATGTGAACTGCTGAAACTCACCATAAATCAGGATAGTATATACCATTCGATGCGCGTCGGCCCGCTGAGTCCAAATTTACAGTTTATTCTGTCTGATTCTGCTTGTGTAAGGAGAAATCGCCCAAATACAGGGGGCTTACCCCTGACAGGACGAAATCCACTAGTGAATGCCGCCGGCCAAACACCTCTCCCCTGTGCGGAACTGATGCGAAGTGGTCTCAATAGCCCACACACAAAGCTTTAGGTCAAAAGAGACACTTTTAGATAGTGAATGAGGGGAAACATACCCCTGAGTGCTTACAATTCGTTTGGAACCCCCTGTCCAGCGATATGGAGACATTTCTGAGGCCCCCAAGTGTGCTAGATCGATTGAGCGAGCTCGATAACCCTATTCTAGATGGCTCAAGTACTGACAGTAAGCAAAAATAATGGTTTTTGGTTTTCAAAACCGAAAGAACACTGAAGCAGGTGAAAAGATGGTACAAGAGTATGAGTTCACATGTACATAATGTATCTACATGAAAGATAATAGACATTCTAGGGGTTTCTAAGGCGTCTAAGCCCATTCGCAGCATTATAAATGCCTGTTTCTCAATATGTGGGGCTGCATTCAGCTGTTCGCAGTTAGGGGCATTATTTCTTAGCAAAGAATGACTTCGATCACCTAGACCCGATTTTTCCCACATGATCGATTAGTACCATTGGAAAGCCACGGATTTTCTGCATTTAATGAGCTCTTGAACGCGAACTTGTGACGACTTTCATTTTCATGCCCCCCTCTGGGGGGTTTCAGCTTTTCGTCGATTCATCGGTAACTGACTCATATCTTATTGGTTCTGGGCGTGTAAGAGCTCATTTGAGAGCCAGAATTTATTCGCAAATTCTAGTATTTCTTTCAACATGTGATGTGGTTGTCTGATATGCCGGATTCCTGCTGGTGCAAGAATCACACCAAAATGCAGGAATCCGCCGGTATGCCCGCATTCCGGCAGCAGGTGCGGGCGCGAGCGCCGGTATAGGGCCTACCTACTCGGAATCCGGAAGCAGGCGCCGGAATCCGGCAAAATTCTCGCACGACATCCTTACTTTGGACTATCGAGTCCACGCTCAAGAACCGGGTTGAGACGTCATCTCTACTACCGACCTAGCCCATACACACCAGCCGAATACGGTTGTATGCCGTGCTGAGGGGGAGAGAATGACAAATGCGAGTCGACATCACTGGCATACAACCACAGATGTCAGCTTGGGGGCGCTTTCATGCCTTATACCTATGTACGCCGCCCGCCTTGCTCTCGAATCTGCTCTAGTTGACTCGTCGCCGTCGCCGTTTCAACATCCAGCGCCCACGCTGAGGACCATTCTAGCATGCTGCTAGACACCAGACAGCACTCTGCCGTGCCTTCTCACTCGACTCCGCCCTTTCGAGCACATTGAATGCGTCCTGAATAAGCCGATTCACGCTCGCACAGTGACTAAGCAAATTCTTGACGCTCAGGGGGAGAATTTCTTTTTAATTATTTTGAATTTTGCGCACTTCGCCCACCAACAGCCAAGCCTATCGCATGATCTGATGCACCGTGTTCATATATTCATTACAGGCTCGCGCTAATCACACTTGAGGGGGAGTGTTGGAAGTTACAAGTGTCAGCGCTCGCAGGCTGATTGCGTAACCTAACCGACGGCCAGCTGGCCGTCTACCACTTGTTGTCTGTCGCTTACGTCCCGGCAAAGCCGGATCTAGGTCCATACCATATGGACTTATCGCTTTTATTATTACATACACTCGTCTTTACATGTATATAAAGTTCTATTGATTGTACACGCTCTACAGCGAGGTGAATGCACTCGTTTGACGATTCACTGCGTTCAACATAAGCTGCAAGTAGAACTTGAAAGGGCAGCGACAGATCCAAGATATATAGATAAGGCGGTGCTTGTTCTTCAAAGTGATCATCGATGTAGAACCGAGGTAAGAAGAGAATTTAATAATCCTGGCAATTCAGCGATGGTTCACCATCTATCATGAGGGATATATAAATCCGTACACTCATATGAAGGAGACATTTAAAATATTCCTTGCAACGTGCAGATTGGTAGAGATGTGAGGTTGCCACCGCGAAGGCGATAGAACAAAACTGCGTGATGATCCTGCCGAAGATGATCACTACTAGGGTACAGTTCATAATTACGGAGGAGGTTGTAAATCTTTTGTGAATGTGTGTTTGAAACCATGAATGGTCAACAAGCTTGCGAGGCGTGATACGTTTGGTGCTCCCTTTTACATTTCGACTTCGCGTTGGAGGAGGTTATGCGGCGCAAGTACGCCTCTCATATACGGCAGATTACATAAGTGGGAGATCTGCCAGAAAGTGGAGATGCGTATCTCCGGAGCGGCAAGCATGCCCGGTTGCCCGAGCATCCATCACATTTACACGCGGCCAATCATCCTGGAGTTTCCATTTTAATCACAAAATCAATGCTCTCGCCGCGCTCTTTCGTCACTGGCACAGCAATGCGAACAGAAGTCATAATATGCGCAAGATAGAGAACCCCTAAAGATTGCTATCACACGGGTAGTAGTCTCCGCTCCCCGTTGATGGCACCTTGATCAGTATGTTCCTAGCCTATAATCCCGACTGAATGTACTGCTGGCGAAAGGATGCGGTCCTGGTATGGGAGAGGTTGCCCAATGAACCAGCTGAACTATTCCATCTGACAATTACGGGGTATTCCATAGCACGTAGAGGGACTTGCTACGTAGCCAGGACGTGCCTCAAACTCGTAGATAGTAATATTCACAAGGATTATTTATATATAGCTTGGAAGGATGGCATTATCGTTGCACGGCGAGTCCGAAATTGACATCGCCGCACGATCTGCCCCCATGGCGGACGAATCTAACCTCATGTCGCCGGGTGTCCTTGGCATACCTATTGCACTCTTACTGTCGTTTGGCATATGGTACAAGTCCCGGCCAGTAGTAGCGTATCCATTGCCTCCACAACCAAAAAGTTATCCAATCATCGGCAATCTATTCTCTATCCCTGCAGAAGATCAACATATCAGGTTTTTGGAAATCGGAAAGAAACTCAAAAGTAGGCCAGCAATGGTGCGAATGACTTCCAATAGACCAGATACTTAAAACTTGAATTCGTTAAGGTAGTATATATTGTCTCAAAGCGTTTAGTGCCACGATCGTTGTTCTCAACTCGCTCGAGGATGCGGTGAACCTGCTAGAGAGGCGCTCAAGCATATATTCCGATCGAACGCCGCCGCCGATGGTTTCACGACCATCCCTGTACGTGAATTCGTTTTGAACATGTACATACTAATGTTGCAACATTGTAAGACTGAACTGGGGAGGGTTCGTTGCCCTGTTAGGATACAACGATAGATGGAAAAAATCTCGTAAACTAATGCACCCGTGGCTTAACAAAAAGGCTGTAGAAGCGTTTTACCCTTCTCAGCTACTTCAAGCCCGACTGCTCTTGCAGCGTCTGCTTTTGTCCTCAGAAAGCATACATACATCGGATCAAGTTGATGCGGAATTGTACAGGCGAGTCAATTGTCACTTTTACCGCGCTTGCGCACAACCCGCTTGTCCCCATCCAGAACCCTTGCCACAATACTTGCACACTCGATATATGGTTATTCTGTTGAATCAGTAAACGATCCATTTGTACAAAACTTCAGGATTGCAACAGATAATCTTGCGGAAGCTTCGCTACCGTCAAGTATGTTGGTTGGTCATTATCCCGATGACGTATCTAATAGGACATCTACCCAGATTTTTAGGCCAATGTCTTCCCTGCCATGTCATATATACCAGCATGGCTCCCAGGGGCAGGGTGGAAGCGTACCGCTCAGGAATGGAGGAAACAGCAAGAGTACGCAGTTGACACTTGGTATCATTGGACAAAGGAGAAAATAGTAAGCATTGCATAGTGTCGTTGGTCTCTTATGGAAACTATTGAGATATCACCAGCTTGCAGGAGAAGGAGAACACTGCATCATACGTTCTTTGATAGATGATGCTAAGGAACTTGGGTTAGAAGCTGACGAAATTGACGACTATGTCAAACAAATTGCTATAACATTGATGATTGGTAGGCCACCCGTGAATTTCCTTTCCTTTTCACACGTCTAACTCCAGCATATTAAAGGGGGCACAGATACCGTGAGTGTTTATCCTCATCACTCTGCCACAAAATTTTACAAAGGCATCAGTCTTCGAGTTCCGCGCTTGCCTTTTTCTCAGTAATGGTCCGATTCCCTGAAGTCCAAGCGAGAGCCCAGAGAGAAATAGACAGTGTCACCGGGGGAGATCGCCTTCCAACCATGGACGACAGGCCAATGTTACCCTACGTAGGCCGCCTCTTTGAAGAAGTACTGAGATGGTGTCCTCCGGTCCCGAGCGGTGCGTCGTTTGCGAGGTAAAGTATTTAAACGCATTTGATCATTCGTTGGGCTTGCCGCATGGCTGCTTCCAAGATGATTCCTACAAAGAATACAGGATACCAAAAGGTTCTACTGTGTAAGCAATTATTTTCTTGTCCCGTTGTTGCACATTTAACGACAGGCACAGCATCGGAAACATTTGGTACGCATACATCCAAGGCTTTGAAGCGATCCTGATTGGTATACAAATCTTATAAAGGGCGATCAATTATGACGCTGAAATATACAAAAATCCACATGAGTTCGATCCCGACCGTTATATCGATCCAAATGTGCCTGTCCCCCCAACTTTCGGCTTCGGTCGTCGGTCAGTGTATTTTACCTACTGAGATACTGGCACCTTTTCTACCTTGATCCATCCCTATAGGCTTTGTCCTGGCATTCATTATGCTCATGCAGCTTTATTCATCGTGATTGCTTCTGTCTTGGCTACCTTTGATATTGACTCCTCCCCTAATCCTGAGGCCGAGAACTTTGAGCAGAAAAAAGTGAAAGACTCAGCAAAGATAACCATGTTCGTTAACCCATCAGCACTTGGATCCCTATTGACAAGCAGATATAGACGGCCCAGCCCCTTTGGTCTCAAGCTTACGCCTCGGTCGGCCCGAGCACACAGGAACTGATCAAAGCGGGAGCTTTGTCGTAAATGATTATTCAAATTCAATCGAGAGGAGGGAGTTATACTGCCGCTACGAGAACTTGTCGTAATGTATTGCATCTCTTGGAGTCTCCCAAAGCCATTACGTCCTTTGAAGTTTCGTGTCTAGTGGATAAAAATGAGCTGGTTGAACATTCTCGGCAAACCCCCGATGTTCGGGTTTTTGGGAGAACATAGTGGGCCCATTTTGAGGTCAAAGATGTTATTTGGTCCCTGTGTCAGCTGTCAAAAACGGGACACATAGTGTGGAGCACTCCGTCATCGTGTTTTGGCAGTGGAGTGTTGGTGCCGACCGCGAATTTGAGCATCGCTTCTGGGCCTGTTTTAGTATAGGTGACCCTAATCTCGCTCCACTGCCAAAAAACAGTATGTCATGGTGCCACAGAGATATTGTACTACATTCATAAACAATGTTGGGATATATTGTGCATCAGAAAGAGTCGCAAATATGAGGAGATGTGTGGCTAATTTTGTGAGTTCTGTCGAGGGCAAGGATACTTCACTGTACACTGTAGATATTCTGAATTTCAGTGTCGGATTCTTAAAATCTCACATTCGCGCCGCAAGCACGTTTATTCCAAACTTGATTGAGTTCGGAAAACCCGATCCACTAGTGTTGGAAGGAGCGTACAGCGCTACAACGTTCTCGGTCCGTAACTTCCGAACTGTCAGTTGAGGTACACAATTGGACATATATTGTTCGAGGCGCATGCTGTACCCCAACAAAACACCACTTCCCTTTGCGATATTTCATTGTAACATAGCCATTAGAATTGATGATAAGCTGGTTATATTACACTCCACTGTGAGCAAGGAAATAGCTCTACAAAAAGACTTAGGTCATGTACCAACAATTTGATCCATCTGAACAGACGATCTCATTTGTGATCAAGGAAACTTACATATACGAAACAAGGTCCAGTGATAGCAAAAAAAGAAAAACGAGCACTCCTTACCTTTCTGGCAAAAATGTCAGTGTACTAGGGTATGTTGAGACCTGGGCGAGTAAATGGAGTTCGGGGGCGGTGCCGTTGCGAGTGTCGCGCGTTGCACGGAGCCAAAGAGGTAGTGGCGGGTGATTGGCCGGGACTCGCGCACGGCCGCTCATAATGATGCACCTGTGACGTAGAGCGACTAAGCGCTGATCAAAGGTTATTCACTTACTTTAAACCGTCTTTTTCTCTAGCCACAGCCACCCGATCTACCTGAAAACTGTATCATTCGATGCGCGACAGCAGCGCGCATTGAATGGTGCTACCTACTAGCTCATGAGGTGAGCAATCCGGTCAAGTAGCTTACTCTTGCACAGCCAGCTCACCCGTGGATCCAAACGCTCCACCGCAGATCAAGTTGACTTCGTGCGCTCCACCACCTTGCTCCCACTCGCACATTGCCCTTTCCGTCAAATTGCAACATTAACAACGTAGTTCCTATGTAGATAATTTAAGTGTTGAGCCGGAGCCAGCTTTGGAGGGTTGCTCTTTTCAGTGCTCTCGATATGGGTATGTGTGGTTTGCGTGGCCTCGTAGTTGGCTTGAAGGTGAGCCATACCATCCTACATGACTGGCCTCTCGTGTTTACGGCTGACTCGCTTTGCACCCCAGAAAGGGTTCTTATAATTTATTCTATGGGATACGCTGAAGCACTTGGTGGTAAGCACCAACTTTGTGCATTCGGTTGACTATTGCCCACTGAAACACCACAGACGCTGATACCGTGGTGCTCGATTGACAGAACGAGGGCTTAAAAGAAAGGTAACTGGGGTTCTGCCATAGCTCTGGGCTATCACACTGAAGAATCAATGATGTCGATGCTTCTCATATCATTTGCTGGCTCGACCAAACGATTTGCGTTTGACTCAATGTAGACTGCATCATCAGGGCATTTGGTGTGGGTGTTAGAACCTATTGGAGCCTGGGGACCAGTGGAGGCTATTGCCCCTCTATGGATGCTCCCGGAGCTCTAGAGAGCCTAGAAGCCTCAGGTACAAACAAACAATTTGTACTTAGATTCTGTCCAGTTACATTGTTTTTTATTCAGCCATGATTTAGTGTTTTCCACAACAGAAACCCTAGTAAATGCCATAAAATACCCCCGGGGGAGTAGTGGCCAGTGTGATCACATAGGCATAGCAGGTGTAACTACTTGGGGGGATCTTGCCTCCTGAGTCATGTGACATGTAGTTGTGAGTGACACATACGTACCTATATGCGTCAATTTCAAATTTTTGAAAATTTGTCAGCAGATGCGCCAGGCTTCTACCAGCCTAAAAGTCCATTTAGAACCTCAAATGCATCAAAATTGAATGAGAAAAACGCAAATTACTGTCCCAAACGCGACACTTTTTGAACGAAATGTGCCTGTGGATTGATTTCAAATAACTGCTTATAGATCAGGCTTCTAGGCTCTCTAGAGCTCCGGGAGCATCCACAGAGGGGCAATAGCCTCCACTGGTCCCCAGGCTCCAATAGGTTCTAACACCCACACCAAATGCCCTGATGATGCATGACCAAGACTGTAGTATATGATCCCATTTTGAACCAGGCTGTAATATACCTTTTGTATATGAGAATAACCAACCAGTGGTTGCATATTTAGTATTGTGGTTCCTATATTCCAATGTCCAAGCTGCGACCAAGAGCACGAGAGTGTATCTAAAATCGCACCAGGAGGGCTATATAATTCAGTGACACTAATGCATAAATGACAACTGAGCAATGCCATTTTCTTACGCCCAGAATGTTGGAATCGGTCGTTCAAAAGTGCGTTATTTCCAAATCCCTTCACCACCAAAAACAGGACTTACAGTGCTCAATCCCATATTTATAGCTTGCAAATCCCAAAACCCCAGACGTGAATCTTGATCTTGAAATTCAGCACCTAGAGAGTGTCAAGTGCTTCAAGTGATACCACAAGATGTGGATAATCAGCACTCTATACCGCTATTCTTCAAGGCATAAGACCGTTTTACCGCGCCTAACCTTTGCTCTTTCATTCAAAATTACCCACTAACCACGTCTTCCAGCATGCCCAATAGACGTTTTAGAGCAATTTGAACCACTCTGAGAAGTGTCTTATATTGTTTGACGAAGTTTCCGTGAGTATGCCATTGGAGGCCACTCTCGGGACAGCGTTGAAATATTTTCAACACCCAAAACACATATACAGCATTATGATGTAGTACTAGAGTGGAATAAAATTGCCTAAGTAGCCGACTGGACATCCCCTCTCTGTTGAAGACACGACCCAAGCTTATGGCTGTTTTCATAAGTCCGTTCCAAACAGAATAACAAACGCCGAGAGCACAAACCAGTATTTCGACAGGTCCTTTCCAACGAGGCACGCTATCAGAAATGTAAATTAATATCTGAGATCGTCTCCAAGTCAAGCATTTCTATATACACAGTGTCATATTAGCATGAGTTTCAGTCCAACCCCCCCTGGAAAGGGGCACTGTAGGAAGTGTCAGGAGTTAACCTAACTCCGGGGACTTAGTGACATTCCAGACGGGACTTTTTTACACGCCATTCAGGAAAATTACCCTTAAAACCCTTTTGTGGCACATGGAATTGTCAATCGGCGGACAATTTGATATATTTGCGGACGTTGTAGTGGGGGGCTATGTCCTTGTGTGTGTATGTAGACCCTGGGGTCTGTCCCAGTGCTTCCTCCTGTTGTCCATAGCTATTGAGTCTGTCTGTGCCCCTTCGGGACCTCTCCAACGTGTCCCTGGAGGCCCGAAGCGCCACAAACACTCACTCAGTCCCGATGTCGGGAGTTCATCAAAGTCCAAGACTTATCAATCCGCTCCTATGAATCGTGGACGTGGCAATAGATTTGAATCAAGTAAAACCACCAATATGCAAAACGTAGTGTACAGTGGAGAACTAGTAAAGTACAACTAAAAGCTATCAATACACGTGCTATCAATACAGGGGCGATTGAGGACAATACAACAAATGGCGTGCGTCAAGAACGAGTTCAGAATAAGAGAACAAAAGGGAAAGCAAATAGTTAAGTGACGTCTAATTCAGGTCGGGGTTGGGTTGTCCGTTTTTGTTGTTGAACTGAGTGCGCGCACCCCGGCTCCGATCAATGATTGCATAGGTATGATGACCACCCAACTTTATCCATCCAATGGCAGAATGCACTGTCTGGAGATTGATAATTGTCGGGGCGTCTAGCCAGTTGTACATGACAATGGGAGTCTCCGGCAATGTCGCGTCAAGATCCAGTGTGTCGCTACACTCACTAACGTGTGTGAGTATATACGGTACACAAATGTTTGCACTAGATTTTTGTCAGCAAAGATGGTACGGATAGGATATACGAGGAACTTACTCTCAATCGTGGACGTATTCAACATAGAAAAAGTCAATTGCACGACCATATTGTATCCGGCGCACTGGTCAGTCGCGTTGGTGCACAAACCTGGCATTGGCGTCAGAGACAAGCTTGTACTTCGAGACAAAAAATAAGTTAATGGCACGGGCTAACAATAATACAAATTAGAATGGGCTTACCTGTATGAAAGAGTTGTCGCGCATCTTTCCATCTTGCTTGATGCGATCGGCCACGCGAACCCGGTCCCCCATGCTGGCAAAGTGTACTCAACCGTGATGTACCAATGTATCCCAATCAATTTGCGTGCGGTGTTCTGCTGCCGTCAGGTGGTTGCCCTCTGGAATCCTGAAGTATCGACCCATTTGCCTCTTGAGGTCCTCGTCAGCGCGGGGGTTGAGATCCACAGGCTGATTGAATACAACGTCTTCAACTAAAAAGAGCACCAAAAATATTTAGAAGAAATCCAACCAAGGATAGAGTGACTCACAGCCTGGATATATTGTCTCCTTGGTGGAGATCAGTTTGTCAGCTACCTGGGTCAGCTTAGTAACCGGCTTGATGAGTGAGGGCATGTCGTTCACACGCGCGACTATTTGCAGCTGTGCACGCCGTTGTATAAAGTTGTCAAGATACTCGTAGGGTCGAACACGATTCTGAAGTGCCGGCCTGAGCAAGTACCCACAGAAGCGCTCCATGACGAAACACCAGGTGAGTGAGAGGGGCCCTACGTGCCGAATGTAATGGGGGATATGGAGCAGGGCATGGATCGTCACAGGGCAGGTCGAAAGTCGTGTTGGAAGTTACCAGTGTCAGCGCTGTAGTGGGGGTCATGTGACCTGCCTTGTCCTCTGTACATCCATAGCTATCGGATTGTCCTCGCTGTCCTCTGACGTGTCCACCGTGGTGACGAGAGTGGAATCGATTACCTGCGTGCTCTTTGTACGCTTTGTGCTATTCTCTGCATTTTTTCTGGCGCGTTTCAACAATCTGCGCGTCCCTCGAGCGGTTCTGTCGCTTCACACAGCCACATCGCCGCACTAGCCTCCTTCAACCCGTTTTCCGGGAAACACACAATATACATCGTCTTGTACGACTCATATACTTGCTTCTTGAGCTTTCAGCACCGTTTTAAACCTACAACGACCGATTTCCGCCATCTCCCCACTTCCTTGGTTCGCCCCCATCAGCAAAACCAGTTTTTTTCCGGTAGTGTGAACACACTACTTTTTACATTTTCACTCTATTATTGGCTACCAAGACACTACATCGCACCACCGTTTTGATTAACGTTCTACGTGGTGCTACAGACCCAAAACTATACTACTAGACAATGGATATACTACAAACGTTAAATTGCTACTACCGTTTCTACCACCCTCTCTACCAGCGCACTATGATACGCTACAGAGTATTTCACGTTGACGCGAAACCGGCGTCTTGAACTTGCGACCCGCACAATCGAAGCACGTCCATTAACCCCGAGAACAGTTCCCGCCCTCAGCATAGGTGCTAATCTAACTTGATAGTACAGCTCGCACGAGGTGACGTCGACGTGTGTTGTGCGCGTTGGTTGTGACTGGCAAATTGGCCTGCGGGATAGCCAGCAGAATCAGTGAGCAATACACAAGAAAGGGAAACCGTGGTAAAAATCTCACCTGTAGCATGTGAGAATGGCAACCATGTACGCAGCAATCGGTAGCTTGGTTCGTCACTCATCGTGGTCGCTGATCGCACTCTAAGCAAGTCATACCCGCGTCTTGATTGACGCAATAGCCGGAATAAACACGGTTACCTCGTGCTCACAGGCTTAAGAACAGGCGTGAGTAAACGGTATCCAACGAATACACATTTCGAACCTTATTTTGTAAACTCCAACCATCGCGACGGTGATCGCCCGGCTAAGCTTGGCAAATTGTTGGACCGTTGCCTACAATCTGTCAGTACACGCCGTCTGAGATTGAGCGTCGTGATAGCTTACACTAACGCACGAACTCATGGCGCATCTACTGGCACTGGCTGCCAAGAGCCGTGTTCAAACCCATAAGCCCGGCAGCCTCCAGCCCTTGCAGCCACGGGTCGGGCATTGACGTTTGCGTAGCTTGTCGTCATCGTGGTGATACTTTAAGTAAGGGATAGTGGTGGTGGTGGTGGTGTGGGGGCACTGGTGAAAAACGTGACGTGGCCTGATTACATCAGCCACGGCGGGCGCTTACTGTACCTGTTGGGCTACGGCGCGTCAAGCACATTGAGCTGTTTAGCAACGATAGTAAGGATGAGGAGGAAAGAAAAATGAAACGGGGCAATTGTCGAGGTTGGCAGCAAAGACGGTGTTTGGGTACCACGCTCGCCAGCCCTTGTTAAAGGAACATAACGAGAGTATATGCTTACATGCTCATCATTGAATCCCTCGTTCAATAACGAACGATCAAGGACAGGGGCCACGCGAAGATACGTGTTACGACACCAAAACACGGCCCAGCTTGAATGGGAGTGACAATCAAAGAAGACGGAATGCCAAGCAGAAATAATAGAAATAAACCGGGGCGACGCTGTAGTGGTCGTTACAATACGGTTGGTGTAGGGGACGAGTTAATATTGCACGAGATACGAGATAACGAAGAAACAAAGCGCCCCGGCTCAGTGACAAGCTGGATACGTTGCGAATCGGGCGCGTGGTCAATGCAACGCTGCAGAACGCTGCATCCATGAAAATGGGTTGTGACCTCTACGCAGTGCGCGGCGACGGCGTTGAAGATCAACTGATGGCCATGTTAGACGATGCAGACGAAAAATCGACCGTGGACGTACTTGGTTGTCCTCTGGGATCAAACGGTTCAGACATTTCTGAACGACATGGTTCCCGTTCAAGTCCTTGGTTAGCGTAACGACGCGCATGCTCAGCGCCATGATGATGGAGTGTATCTGTACATCATAAGATGACGGATTAGCCTACCAATTCCAATACGCAACGCAATGATTTTAAGCAGGTGAGTTATACAAGAAGTAATGGTGTCGTACCTGACGTTGAGTCAACAAAAAGTCGATCATTTTTGGCACGGCGCGAGTACCATGCATGTTCAAGGAGATCCCGACTGAATCATGCGCGACAGATTCGTAGATTGTGTTCCGCTGCTCGTGGGTCGAATACTCGAGGAGCTTTTGGCATAGATAGTTTCCGAAAGGATCTGCCAAACGCTGGGTTAGTTTGCTTCTTGTTGGTGTAGAAACTTCATTACTTACCGGTCATCAGCTCGGCGAAGAGGCTGAACGTCTCGTGGAAAGTGATATCACAATGCTCTGGCACACCTTCCTCTGGCTTCTTCTGGAGGTAGCGACAGCCGTGCGGGACCTTGCGCAGCACTAGTGTCTCGCCAATGAGGTCTTCGAGTGCGTACCCGCGAATCCGTTTACTAAAACAAATTCCAAATTAGAGTATGTTCAAAGACACATGTAAGGAAGCGTCACTCACATTCCAGGTCAATATCGTTGCATTTGTGCTTCGTGCGATGGAACCAGTTCAGCTTGTTGTAACTGCTCTCGGACATGGACCGCTCCCCTTGCGCGGTCCAGTTTCTCAGCCCAAACGCTGATGTATAAGAATCGGTTTGAATCAATTCTATTATATGAGATCGGGATATCCAAAATCAGCAAACAATTTTGAAGCACTGCCAAGCAAAATCTGTATACAACAAACGCGGAACATATGGAACGAGACAAGAATCTGAGTGTGATAGTGGGAAGAGGATGTCAAGTTAGTTTAAGCGCTTACAACTCCATCAGTCTTGAAGTCCCAGTGAACTTGACCGCTCATCGCTTCCCAAGGGCTCGGGAAATCGGTATACAACAGGGGATCCTCGTTCGACGCATGTTCAAAGCACATCGCGGGCATGTACACACAGCCCGTGTTACTGTCCGTCTAGGGTGTAGCTGTATCCGACAGGCCGCGGCGCATGGGCGGACGGTCAAACAACCGGAAGGGAGGCAAGAACGGGCGGGCGTGCATGTCGAGCTTCCGATTGCGGCGCTCAGACACTCAGCTGGGCTTCCGTGCAGCGTATCCACCAGTTCGCTGACCAACCGGGGGTCTGGCAGGTTCATGCGCTAAGCCCACTGTAGCCCAGGGTGACATTGGCGTCGGGGCCTGGTTCACGTTCGGTGTAGTACGTAAGGGATGGGGTCGGGCACTAGATATAGATGGTCGAGATTGGGGGGCTAGAGCAGGCTAAGGTGGCATGGTCGCAGAGGCTCGAAACGATTGGGTTCTACAAGAGCAAGACCAAGAACGCCTCGCTCAACAAGAACTCGGACGTAAGGACGAGTGACACTCGGAACGCTGTAGCTCTGAGGGATATTGGCATTGGGGCCTGGTGCAGCCTCGAGGTAACACGTAAGTGAGGGTGCTGAGCTGTGACCATGCATGTTCAAGAGCATGGAGCTGGAGCGGGCAGGGCTGGCGTTATTGGGGAGGCCGAGTTGGGTCGGATCCTCCCAGCCAGCGGGGCGTGCGGACGTGAAAGCGGCTGGGGGCGAGAGGCTGAGTATCGAGTTGGCGGGTGAGGGCAGCAACCCAGAGTCGCCCATTGAAAGCAATCCCAAACGTGCGCGACCAAACTAGCATGAGGGCTGATAGTGGCAGTAACTGACCACTATGGGGTGAACGGTGCAAGCACCAGGAAAGTAAGAGATATGCCCAAAGACATGTCTCCCGACTCAACACCCAGAAGCTCGAAGTAGCCGGCTAGAGAACCATATACTACACTCGCACAAGACGAATGCGGCAGTGAGAGCTAAAGTTGATCGTCACCACCAGGAGTCGACACGCAAGCCCAGATATTGGGATGCAGAGCTGCAGACGCGACACCAACGCAGGATATTGGGACGGGCTGGGGGCAACAAGGAGAGAGCAAGTTGAACCTATTGGTATAAATAGGTGAGCTGGTTGTGATTTTCGGTCTCCGCATTTGATTCTACTCACCTGAGTCGCTTCCGTTTGACTCCCGTCCTTTGGTATTTTCACCCAGGAGGGCTAGCCAATTTGAAAAAAGTGACAAACGGCAAGGGTCAGATGCCGGTTCAGGCAGAGCGCACATCCGGAAAAGCGGTAGCACCGAGCAAAGCACACAACGAGTTCAGACATATACGCGCCAAGCTTCCAGTTGCGGCGCTTGGATACCCAACAGGGGTTCCGTCCAATGTGTCGTCTGGTTCGCCAACCAACTGGGGGTCTGGTGGGTCCATGCGCTGAGCTTGTCGTACCCCTGGTGGACATTGGCGCCGGAGCCTGGTTCAGAATCGGTGTAGTACATGAGCGAGGGTGTGGAGCTGAGGGTGTAAATTGTGAAGCTGGAGCAGGCTAGGCTAGCGTTGTCGCAAACGCTCGAGAGGGCCGGGTTCTCCCGGACGCCGGTGCAGTCACACGTGAGTGCAGCGAGAGGTGATAAGTTTAGCATCGAGTTGGCTAGCGGTGGATAGCTAGACTGAGGTGGGATTGGCGTGACGCATTCACGCGAGGGCTCCTACCCGGCCCAAATGTGCCAGTTGAGAGCCGAGGCAAGGGCACGCTTGCATTGTCCGACTTCCAACCCTTCAAGGCCGCTAGGCCTACGACGCAAGTGTCAACATCTGTCCAGGTCAAAGAGCGATGCAATGAAACAAAACCTACCATACCTAGATAAGGTTCGAGAGCGCCTTGTCCAACATAGATTTGGATACGGGCTCGAGTGACGCGATAAAAGTCCTACGCAGGTCAATGAGTGATCGAGCAAGCTTTAAAATCGAAATGATATTTACCGGGGAGCGTCCACAAATTGTGAAAACGGAAACAGAATGTTAAACGACCGGCATAGCATCAGAGTGGAGGGTATAGCTGGAGTACAAGGGTATTGTCCGAGTCGAGCAGCATGGCTATAGTGGGGTGGTATCGTTAGATTCGAGGGGGTATTGTCGGAGTCTAGGGGTATTGTTGGAGTTGAGGGGTATTGTCGGAGTCAAGGGTACTGTTGGATTCCAAGGGTATTGTCGGAGTAGAGGGGTATCGTTAGAGTCGAAGGTATTGCCAGAGTAAAGGCGCATCTGGACAGTGCACCTGTCGTTCGAGGTGATGGGGAGGCAATTGAGCGCCAACAGTATGACCGGTAACACTATGCAACGCTGCCGGCCTGTCCCCAGTGTCGAAATAGCTCATACAGGAAATAGCTGGCGAATATGTTGATGTAAAAGCTCTCGCAGAGCTGTAGGATGTCCGAGTATTGAATTAAGGTGGTATCCGGCTGGAAGCGGTTGTATCGAGGCGCGAGGTGGCAAGTCATCTTTATGCTGGACAGGGGGATAACGGCAGATTTCCGAACTCCGTCGATCTGAGCGCGCGTCGTGGTGTACAATCCAACGTCCGGTTCGGGGATCGGGCTCGGGGAATAGAACAAGTCGACGTACGCAAGTTTTTCGTTAGAGAGGTGATGGAGGTCCTTGGGCAGCTCGAAAATGGCTCGAACACGAGCTGGTGTATACCCTACGGTGAACTGCATTAGCCAAATCTCTCTTTTGATTGGGGGATAAATAACTTACGATGAATACCAACCCTCCGGCTTTTGTCCATAATGAGTACCGTATCAAATCGCGCAGGCTTGCTGACGCGATCGAACCGGTCAAACTTGGCAGGTTGAGCGCGTATGACATCGATATGGGGGCCCTCAGAGGGCTTGAAGGGCGAGGGCGCATGGAACAGTCGGGCACGGGACCAGCTCTGGACCTTTGTTGCTGCTGTGACGAGGGTGGAGACTTGGGCTTTGAAGTCGGGACATGTGTTCTTGAGGTATTTCGTGAGGGAGGTCAAGAGTCGGGGTGAGTCGTTGCATTCCTCGAGGTCGCCGAGCTTGATGCGGGCGTCCGTGGGAGTCTTCGCGACCACGAGTTCAGGGTGCGAATGCCAGAGCTCGGGACCCTGATCGCCGTCGGCATGTTCCTCCGGCTCCCACCGACCACCGACATGTTTTTGCGTGTCGCCAAGGAACTCGTCTAACTGAACGGCAAGTTCAACTCGGATCTTGGCATCGTTTAGATCGTCTATGTCCTCCTCCTCTTCCTCTTCGTCCTCCCACACGTCATCGTTCTCGAGATCGTCGGTGGTTGCCTCTTGAACTGCGGCTAATATCTGTGCTCGGTCGGCTCTACAACCTATCTCGTCTAGGTATTCCTCATGCATTGCTAAGGCTTCAACTCGCTGGATGTACATCGCCATCTGCTTGATCGCGTTGACTCGATTCGACGCTTTATATCCGACCTTCGCAAAGTTGATGTGTAACCGCTCTGATGTTTCTGTGTTGTACCCGTCTGGTGTCCCGAGCATTTGAATCAACCCAACGTAGTGCTGAATCATGTGGATTTTTGGTATCCCATGAAACGCCTCCCTTGTCTGTAACGCACCGAGCGGCCGAAATACCGACTTGTTCTGATGGAAGGTGCGTAAACATCGTTCCATCCCATCTAGTTCGTGATCGGTCAAGGCTGAAGAATGAGCCAGGTACATAAAATCGAGCAGAGCGCGCGCTGCCTTGACGACCTTTTTGTTCTGGTCGGACACTACGGGTAAGAGAATTTTGGCCATTTCTTTGAGCTCGCGACCGGTCCACTGAGATACGCTCGTAATTCCAGTCTTGAAATGGCGCATACCGTGATACTTGGGCATCGTCGAGTATCGCTCGTCCATGACCTGCTTGCCCAGGATCTCAGTCACCCACCTGGTGAGATGGTCCTTCATCACACCCTTGTGTAGCTGATGAAGTAGGTCTGGCGTCAACAGGCAATCGACGCGCACATGAGGATAGTCACGCCAAAACGGATCAACGTCAAATAGTCCCATCTGTTCGAACTTGGCGTTCCCTCGGCCTCGGTGGGCATCCATAGCCTTGGTAATATTGTCGTGTGTTCGCGGGGGCCAATCAGCTAAGTCACCCTTTTCTTTAGGATGGGCAGTGCACAACGGGCAGTGGGTCTGCTTGACGCAAGCCACTTTGCATTGCTCAGGAAAATCGGCAACATAGGAGGCGAGGAGTGGGTATATGCGGCGGACTTCACCATCGGCGCATGGGACTTCGACACCTTTCTTGGCAGCATCTGCAAGAGGTTTCACGAGCGCACGCATACACTGATGAAACAGGTGGCGTCGTTGCAATCGGCGTTCGTCCTTGTCCGATTCGCAGCTAAGTTTGGGCACCGGTAGGTATCCTAGTAGGATGTTGGCGCGCTTTGACGTGCGCCGTCGAAGCCGTTTCGGGAGGTTTCCTATGGTTATGTAGACGGGATGGGCTTTCTTGTCACCACTGAAATTGGTGAGTTTTGTCTTGTCGGAAGAGATAATAACTGGGATTATAGTCCCAAATTCATCCTCGATTTCGCCCTAGGAGTATTCAATACATTATGATAGGTACAAGTCTTCCCCGATATAGTGATACTTACCTGCATTTCCCACATCCAATCAGCTGTATGGATGTCATCTCGGATCTGGTCTGTCATCTCAGGTGATGTCCACTTCTTTATTGGTTTGAATCGCATGAATTTGCCGAGTTGTTTGTTCCGTAGGAGTTGTTTTATAATTTCAAACGCGTCTTGGAGCCATAGTTCTACGATTTCGACCCCCCGGTCGCCTTCAATTGCAAGCGCTTGGACGGACCAGCCCGCCCCGTGAGGCAGTTTGTCGATATCAATGATCATTGCCCAATTACTATCATAAGGCATTTGGTCCCGAAGCTACGTATGATGAGTGTGTTTTATGCACACCAATTGATAAAAGGACTTACTCGTTTCAAACGAAACAATTTGTTTCGGTACTTTGCGCTCATGCCAGAGGCCATTAGGAGCTGAGCAAGGTCAAAACAGTGCCGGTCGGACAACTTCCCGACATCCGGGTATTTACCGCAGCTCATCTCCTTTTTGGTTGCTTTGCGAATAGACCCACCAGCTGTCGGTACGTCGTATTGCTGAATGTATTCGGTATGCCCGTGTTGATCTATCTCCTCGGAGAGATTGATTATTACACCACTTCGACTACTTCGATTCGATGATCGGTTTGATAGTGAACGCGGCGGACTTGGAATGGCGGGCAATGGTTCGTCGTCCGAAAGTGCGTCTGCCACCTCAGCGTCCATTTCGTAATCTGAGTCGACCTCTTCCTCTTGCGATCCAGCTTCAGAGTCCTCGTCGCCACCATATTCGCTGGGTATTTCTTCATCCTCCGTGTCACTCGCCAATCCCAGTTCCATTGGTTCTTCGTACCCCCTCGCATCTACAACGTCTTCATAATCTTGCTCATGTATTTCCCTGCTAATGTCAATTGGTTCTTCCATAACAACATCGGTGCTTGAATTAGCACTTTGCGAGGGAGACCCTGGGGTGTCAGCTCGACGGCGGGAACGTGGAGACATGCCTGCTAACTCGATCTGATATTCGAGCCAGTCCTCCTGTAGCTCGCGGCATATCTTCGTCTTGCGTACATGCTGTTTGATGCCTAGGTGAGTTTCTTTTGATATTCCGCAGTGACGGCAGTAGTAGAGCCTGGAACTGGGTCCAGGGCGTGACGGCCCAGCCCCTTCATGTACGTCGAGCAAGTGTGCAGCACGAGCTTGGGTACTAGTGAAACGGGCGGGACAATGGGGACATTTGTATTCGAGCATTGCGAGTATATGCGCTGGACTCTGTAGTGAGTATAGTACGTTGTAGTACGCAGTAGTACCCGTAGTGGATCTTGGTAAGCAAATCAGACCCTGATGTTGACGTGATCTACCGTTTCAGGCAAAGGGTCTTTAATGACGGCCTTTCCTTCAACTACCGCTTTTCACCCGACTACAATGGCCAGTCCCGACAAACGCACGTCCATAAAAACATCAAAATATAAAGATTGGAGTACGTATTTATACTGGTTTTATGTATATGATACAGGCTCTAACATTAGATCTAGAGGCGGACATTACCAAAACCCAAGTCAAGAGCGATATGATTGCTCGAGGGAAGAATGTTCGAGCAGAGGAAATGGAGCTCGCGGCGCTGGAGGGGAATGACGAATACACAGACACGAGCCCGGATAAGAAGGCTCCAAGGACCAAGGCAAAGGCATCGGTCAAGAAAGCTGCGCCACGCCTGGAAGGCCCTGCTATGGATGAAGACGCGAACAAGGACGACGGTAAGTGGG
The DNA here is from genome assembly GCA_016906575.1 of Ceratobasidium sp. AG-Ba. Taxonomy (NCBI): domain Eukaryota; kingdom Fungi; phylum Basidiomycota; class Agaricomycetes; order Cantharellales; family Ceratobasidiaceae; genus Ceratobasidium; species Ceratobasidium sp. AG-Ba. Next base: position 807,659 of record CP059611.1, on the reverse strand, counting down.
CAATTCATACCTCGTGCTTGGCGCCTGCTAATTTGTGCTGCAAACGCATCTAGAGGAGGCGCGCAATGTGGCTCAGGTGCTTGCGGACGAAAAGCGATGTTTCGAGCTTCAGTTCATGATCCACGGCTGCGACGGAACTTCTCTTGACGAGCTCCGGACCCTAGACCTCCCAGAGCTTGAAGAACGCTGGGAAAACGGCCCCGCTAAGTCGGCCAAGGCCAAGGGCAAGGCATCGACCGCTTCGGCCAAGAAGGCCCCGACCGCACCGCCTAAGAAGGCTCCTGCTAAAACGCCAGCCAAGGTTCGAGTTACGAGGCCGTCTGTCTCTAAGGTGAGAGTCAAATAGCTATTTCTCTCTTTCTTACTAACCCGACAGTCAGGTTACGGCGCTCGCCTCGCCCCTTGTTGCTTTCGACCAAGCCAGGGATCAAGCAATCCAGGCCGACTCGACCCCAGTACCTGCAAAGCGTACTCGGGACCTATCGGGCGATCGTGATACGGACACCCGCCGCCCGCGTTTAGAGTTCGGTAGGTGTCGCTGAGCTGCTACTTCAGCTCGCTATCGCTAACACGTCAATTATATTATAGCCAAATCGGGAATATCACAAATGTCAGCGCCAATGAACCGGGCTGCATCTGTTGATAAGTCGGCTGCCACCATGACCACCTCCCGGGCTGGCTCCATGGCACCGAGCGCCACGTCAGCTCGCTCGCAGTCATCTGCAGCTTCCAAATCCGCCTCTCGAAGTGGAACGGTGGTTGACGACCACCGCGAAGTCTTTGACCTCGATCTCAGGCAGGGCAAAGATGAAGACGAAATCGAGGACGTACGCCCAGTGATATCACGGGGTGAAGGCAAACAGGTTAAGAAGGTGAACTCTCATTCATATTGTTTTCTGTTAGCTTTCCTGAATCATAGAGTTGCTCCGTTGATAGGACCCAAAGCCGCGCCCGAAGAAGCGTGACTACGAGAAGGACCCGGCGATGCTGATGGTCATTGACCGGACCGTCGAGGAGACCGTAGCCCTTCTCGTTTCAGACATGTGCTGTGACGAGCTCGATATCCCGATTCGCCGAGGCTGGGCAAGGGCGGTGAAATTTCTGCATCTACCGCCTGAGTGCTGGGCAATCGATCAGCACGCGATCAATGTTGTGAGTCACGTTCTATTGGGCCCGTCAAATATGATATCTAAGCCCAACTGTCTCAGTGCAAGACACTTGTGTCTGGGTTCCGTTCGCGCGGTCGGCAACATTTTACTCCCGCTATCATTTCCCACTTTGGCCTCCAGCATGGCCCTGACCTATCCATCGAGGAGGTCAAAGAATTGGCTGAAGAACTGCTTCCAACGGAGTTCCATCGCGACGTAAGTTATATAGTGTACGCTACTTATGCCCACCACTGACGTTTTATTAGCCCGAGGCGATAGGTCCAAACGCCGGCCACTACCGCAACACAATCCTGGCTCGCGGAGTAGCAGCGATCTGGATGACCGGTAACAAGCCAACAGCTACTCGTTTCCCGGACGTGCTGGATCCCGTGCCCACTCTTGCCATCGCATACGTGGCTGCATTGGTAAGTCAGCCGGCATCGTTAATGTCACCAGACCACTGAACCTTCAATAGGCGCAAGATGTCCTCAAACGGTTGGCTAAGGACGGTTGCATCAAGACCGAAAAGAAGGCCAAGACAGAGGAGGAGAAGAAGCAAAAGGAGATGGAGAAGGCGGCCGCGAAGGCCAGGGGGGAGGGCGGCACTCGTGCCAGCGTCGACCCCGTGCGAGCGGATATGGCCACGCACCTCGAGAACCTCCAGCTCTTCGAGCAAGTCATGGGGCCCGACTATCACGAGTTTCGATCTAATCTATTCAAGGATGCTTGGTAAGTTTTCCTCATAATTTGACAGTTTCCCTTCACAAATTCGTTTATCTAGCAAATGGGCCGGTACATACAAGGCGGACCCTCAAACAGACAACCAGAAACCTCATCCCAGTGGCAAGCTCACAGCGGCTTCGTTTGCCGATGAGCTGAAGCAGGCAAAAGCCCGACAGGCTGCTGCAGCTTCCGGTTCTCGCTTGGACACGCAGCCCAGCCACAAGTCGCTAGCCAGGTCTTGAGCCCGTCCCGCACCCTCGTCAAAGCTCCCGGAGATCGAAGAGCGCGCGGACAAGAACCTGCTGACTAGCCGCTCTCCAACCCGCCATACCCCCCCATCCAACATCAGCAAAATCACTCTCGCGCTACCGTTGCTACAACCTACTATATTGCATTTTGTAGTAACGGTAGCGATCATAGTGCAGGTAGTTAGCTCAGTACTAGATAGCGGCGAACGTTACTATAATCCGATATTTTATTGCTACATCTGACAGCTTCTGTCCAGTTTTCGCTATCATTATTCCTCTGTCACTACTTCTCTTGGGCGTGGGCTGGTGGTTGTGGCAGGTGTAGTACTACAGTAGGATTTATAGTGTTGGATCAGTATACTCAAGCAGTACTTTAGGAAAATGAATGGGGTTACCTTGTGCTTCTACCCACTCTACTTGGCCGTGTATTCAAGCTTTCTCCCCGCAGCCCGATGCATCTGTGGACAACGTCAATCCACCCAAACTCGTGATATTCAGTGCTAATGTGCGGTATTAAGTAGAGAATCTATTACAAAACAACGACTTTTATGTATCAAACATGCTACAAGGTACGTAGTAGGTGTATCGTGTCTATAGGTGGGTTGTAGAGTACGATAGACTTTACAGTAGCGCTAACGATCGTATTATAGTGGTGAAATTATTATCTAGTGCTTTCGTAGTACTAGTAGTGTCGCATAACAGCTGGCTGTAGGAATTGTAGCGTATTTGATAGATCAATGAAGCATTGTAGCAATATAATGGTACTATATGGTCATTCTAGTAGCTTACGCTTCACGTAGTACTGCTTGTAGTATGAGTAGGATGGACTGTAGCATGTTACGTATGAGTAGACAGCGCATGTAGCATGTACAGCATATGTAGGCAGCACTTGTTGTGATTATCGTATATGTAGCGATTGAAAAATTGATGAATCGGATTAGTTTCGTTCAAAAATAGAATATATGTACAGGTAAAACTACGTGAGCCATGCGAACCACAGCAGATAAAATCATAATCGGACAAGAGAGAAACAATAAAGGAAAATGTCGTATGAACGACCTACCAAGAATCGAGGCGCTGGGCGGGACCGAGGCTATTAAAAAGTCGTCAGCGATGGAAACAATTAGCAGTATGTAGGGACATACCAAACATCGTCACCAAATAGTAGGCGGCACGCGAGGTGCTGCTACTTTTTGGCTTTCTTAGGATTGTTCGCCTTTGCCTTCACCTTCACCTTCACCTTCACCGGTTGTGCCTCCTTCGCCTCGCACTCCAGACCCTCCCAGGCCGCATCGCTCTCCTTGCTCTCCCGCTCCGCTTCCTTCTTCTTCTTCGCCGCACGTTCGCGCTTCTCGGCTTCAACCTTCCGGTGCTTCTCAAGCGCAGCCTGCATCACCGCTTGGGCCGACGGCGCGTCATTCGTGTTTGGGTTTGATGAGCGAGTCGAGCGCTTCACAAAAACGGGTGGGTCTGCCGGGGAGTCGGAAAGGGGAGATGATGGCACGGCTTCGGTGAGCCTCTGCTTGGCCGACGGAGGGTCGCTAGTCGCGTCGGGAGGGCCTTCAACGGCCGGCGGTACTAGCTCGCGCTCACCGCCACCACCACCATCCCGCATCTGCTCGTCTTCGTCGTCAGAACCGAGAGCATTGAGTGTAGGCGCCTTGAGGAGCCTACGCTTCTTGACGGGCTTCTCGTCCTCGGACGTCGACGACTTCTCGCTGGCCTGCGGGTCGAGTTTGTTGTCGAGAGGAGCTTCTTGCGGGCGCGGCTTTCGCTTCGCGGCAGTCCTGCTCGTACCGTCAGGTTCCCCCGCCTCAGCTGGTCCATCTGGTTCTCCCTCAGACTCGTTCCGACTATCCTCGTCGTCAATCGCAGCCGGAACACTACGCTTGATCGGTTTGCTCGTACGCTCCCGACCTCCATCCGGTTCCTTGTCGCTAGGAGTTCCGTCGCTCTCGTCCGTGTCCTGAGAGCCCTGGGCCATCGTGGAACGTGATTTCTCGTAACCCAACGAGGAGGCGCGGCCGGTCAAGGGACGGCTAGATGAGGGGCGAGCGGGCGAGTCCGCCTCAGACTGCTCCTCGATCTGCTGAAGCGTCGATGACCGTGGAGGGGCGGCTGGGGGTTTCGCGGTCGGCTTGCGGCTTGCGTTCGAGTTGGAAGCGAGGGCAAGATCCTTTCGAGCCTTTTCGGCCGCGAACGAGGCAGCTGTAAGTCTACCCTGCTTCCGAGGCTGCTCCGGCTCGTCCTCTTCCGCGTCCGAGCCCCCCTTGTATGTACCGGCACATTTGCTGATTGGGTGAATATGTAAATTGCAATTGGCCATGTGAGAGAGACTTACCAGGCCCTCTTGAATAGATCCGCCCGCCAGGTGTGGTAGTCGTCCCCCATGACTTCCTCGAAGACCTGAAGGTTGTGGAGATGATCGTCCATCGATGTCTTCATAGGATCGACGGCGGGACGAATGATCTCCCCCTTAGCCTTCGCGATTGCCCTCTGCCGTGCCTTCTCCTGCTTCTCCTCCTCCGTCTTTGACCTGGGCTCGACCTTGATAAAACCGTCCTTAGCTATGCGCCCGATGATGTCATGAATCTGCCCGCTGTTGGGTAAGTGCGTAACTTGAACACCGGTTGGCCGACTCACCAGTGCAGCGGTGTAGGCAATACACCGATCTGGTACAGGATTCAATAGGTCAGGAAAGCGTGTCGCAGTGGGCTTGTTGCCCTTCATCCAAATCACGGCTATTCCGCGAGCCAGTATTGGGTTGCGATAGTGGCCAGCGTCGGGATCTTTCTCTTTCGGCTGAAAAAGCGTAAGCAATAGTTGTAACCGGCATATATAAAAGTGCACTTACGTCGCGATGAAACTCATCAGGTATCAGCTTGGCAGCCTTGGCTTTGACCTGGTCAATATCCAGCTCGCCAAGTTCGAGTCCGTAGTGAGATGCAACGATGGGATTGAGATAATGGCGGCCGCGTGAACGGAATCCGTGCACGAGGGACTTGCACTGAAATGATGTATAATTAGTATAGCACTCAACCATTCACATAGGAATTGAACTGACCACATCAATCGAATGCTGAGTGATCGGAAAATCCTCGCCCGATAGGTGAAGATAGATGAGAGCACGGGCCCACCCCTTGCGAATTGGAAGTTCGAGTTCGTCGTTACACATGTCCGGGGCAATGATAGCTGCAGTCTCTTCGACCGTCCGGTCGATTATAATCTTCATCTGGGGGTCCTTGTTGTAGTCGCTCTTTTTTGCACGCGGTTTTGGCGGCTATGGATAGCATAACTGTAAGACTCAGATCGAATAAGAGAGAACAAGTGAAAATCTTACCTTTTTGCCCTTTTTCTTGCCGCCACTCTGGCCAGGCTCCACCACACGCACTTCTTCGACCTCGTCTTCAATTCCAGCGTCATCAAAATTGAGATTGAAGACTTCGCCGTCGTCATAACCCAATGTTTTAGCTCTCGCAGCAGACTTGGAAGAGGCGGACGATTGTGAACGAGCCGACATAGCGCCTGGAGCCATGGAACTGGCCCGGGAAGCGGTCGTGGACCTATCGAAAGACGGGGCTCTGGTCGTCGGAGCTGAGATCCGAGATATGCCAGATTTGGATATTATGTCATAAAGGTTATTAGTGATACCCATCTGAGCGATATACCAAAAACGCATACCAGCAATGTCCAAGCGAGGGCGACGGACTTCCGCGTTGCTATCGACCGACGGGTCTCGGGTGCGCTTTGAAGGTACTGGAGTTGAGTCGGCACGCATCGACTGTTCTTGGGCTTGCTTAAATGCAAGGAGCGGCGAGTCGAGAGGTGTGACCTGAATAGCAAGTTAACGTCGAAAAAAACTAGTTAGATAATTCGTACCTTCGAGACTAATACCTTGGAGGCTCGAATTTTGGCGGGTGTCTTCGCGGGAGGTTTCTTAGAAGGGGCAGCTGCCGGCTTCTTGGCCGGAGCGCTCGACGCCTTGGCTTTGCCTTGGGTAGGAGCGGTAGGACGAGCTCCAGAAAGACCGTCTTCCCAGAGTTTTTCAAGCTCTGGGAGATCGCGGGTCTGAAGTTTGTCGAGAGGCGTGCTGTCGCGGCCGTGGATCATGTATTGAAGCTGAAGGCATCGCTTTTCGTCCGCTATAACTTCAGCTATATTACGTGCCTCTACGCACGTTAACAATACATGTTAGCTCAAGTCTAGTGAAGTGTCTGGGCATTGTACGTACCTTCGTCCTCGTCCATGTCCGAGCTCTCGAGGCGTGGCGCGGCTTGTTTCACCGGTGCTTTCGCCGTCGGTTTAGGCGCTTTTTTGACCGGACTCTCCATCAAATACTCCGCGTCCAACTCCTGCGCCTCGAGCTCTGCGTCCTCCGCCCGAACCTTCTTGGTTCGAGCAATAGCTTCACCCTTTGATCGAGACTTGGCTCGGTCCTTGTCTAGGAGTAACATCAGTACCTGTAATTACAAAAAAAATCAATAGCCCACTTACCCCAATCTGCCCCCTTCTCCGTTCGAACAGATATCCGCTTTGTAGGGCTGACCATTGTAGTCGAGTTGAACAATCGTAGTCGAGTAAAAGGCTGTCATTTGGGACCCTTTACCTGAAACGGTAGATCACGTCAACATCAGGGTCTTTCATTTGCTTATAAATCTCAAATGCCATGATATTCCATGCTATTCTATACTACACCCTACTACAGCCCGCTACAACATACTACACGAAAAATGTCCTCCACACATATACCTCCAATGCGAGAGCACAAGTGCCCCCATTGTCCCGCCCTATTCACAAGCACCCAGGCTCGTAGCGTACACCTCGTCGATGCGCATGAGGGAGCCGGCTCGTCATCCCCTGGACCCAGTTCTCGGTCTTACTGTCGTCACTGCGGAATCTCGAAACCTACTCGCAGAGGGATCGGGCAGCATATACGCACAACTGTGATATGCCATGGCCTCCAGGAGGTATGGCTCCAATACCAAATTATTCTAGCAGGCATGTCCCCGCGGTCCCGACGACATGCTAACACTCCAGGATCTCCTTCGCCAAGTGCTCATGCGGGCAGCGATGTTGACATGGAGGCACGTAACGACGGCGGCGAAGATCGTATGGAAGAGGCAGATGAGGGCGTGATAGGTACGATGTGGTACGATAAGCCGGTGGGAGCGGGGCCGGGAGATGAAATGGAGGAGGACGGGGTGCCAAGTGAATACGGTGGCGATGTAGACTCTGAGGCTGAATCGGAACGAGATCCATTTGATTCAGATGATGAGGACGACGCTCAGATGGCGGACATACCTTCCGACGATGAACTGCCCCGGAGGTCAAGTCCGCAGCCTTCGTTATCCAACCGTTCCAGCGGCAGCGGTGTAACAATCGAACTGTGTGAAGAGACGGATCGGTACGGGCAAAAATTATATGTCCAAGAATACGGCATACCCACAGTTGGAAAGCCTATCCGTAGGGCCACGGAGGAAGAGCTCAGTAGGGGCAAGTACCCAGACGTAGGGCAACTATCCGACCGGCAGGTCTTTGATCTCGCTCAACTCTTGATGGAGTTGGGCATGAGCGCGGGATATCGCAATAAACTTTTCCGTTTGCGACGAGTGAGACAATTTCTTAACTAACGTGTATGAAGCTGACTTACTGCATATAGCTTCGTGACCAAATGCCTTATCGTAACAATCGGGAGATGATTATAGATATCGATAAGTTGCCTCACGGGGCGGGATGGTCTGTCCAGGCGCTTGCGATAGAAGGCGATCGAGGGATAGAAATCGTGGAGTTATGGATGCGGGATGCATTTGAAATCATCAAGCAGCTCCTGCGAAACAAACGACTCGGAAAATTCATGCAGTTTAGGCCAATAAAGAAATGGACGTCACGCGATATGACCGACCAGATACGAGACGATATCCATACCGCCGACTGGATGTGGGAGATGCAGGTAAGCCATACTATACCTTATGTGGCTTATACTTGAAGCAACCTATCAATTGCTCATAGGGCGAAATTGAAGATGATTTCGGAACAATCATTCCGGTTATCATATCCTCAGACGAGACCAAACTCACCAATTTTAGCGGTGACAAGAAAGCCCATCCAGTCTACCTAACAATTGGCAATATACCAAAACGCCTCCGAAGACGGACTTCAAAGCGAGGTAACATCCTACTAGGATACTTACCAGTGCCCAAGCTTGACTGTGAATCGAATAAGGACGAGCGGCGGTTACAGCGGCGCCACCTATTCCACCAGTGCATGCGCGCGCTTGTGAAACCGCTCGCAGAGGCTGCCAAAACTGGTGTTGAAGTACCATGCGCCGATGGCGGAGTCCGGCGCATATACCCGCTCCTTGCCTCCTATGTCGCGGATTTTCCGGAGCAGTGTAAAGTTGCATGCATCAAGCAGACGCACTGCCCTTTATGCACGGTCCACCCGCGAAAAAAAGGAGATCTGGGAGACGCGCCCCCACGAACGCACGAGGATGTTGTCGACGCTATGGAGGCGCACCGAGGCGGAGGGTCGGCCAAGTTCGAACGTATGGGTCTGTTCGATGTCGATCCATTTTGGAGGGGTTATCCCCATGTGCGCGTCGATTGCCTGATGACACCAGACCTACTGCATCAGGTACACAAGGGCGTGATGAAAGATCATCTTACCAGATGGGTAACTGAGATCCTCGGAAAGCAGATCATGGACGAGCGACACTCGACGATGCCCGAATTCCACGGTATGCGCCACTTCAAGAACGGGATCACCGGCGTTTCCCAATGGACCGGTCGCGAACTCAAAGAGATGGCAAAAATTCTCTTATCTGTAGTGTCCGATCAAGACGAGGAGGTTGTGGCAGCGGCGCGTGCTCTGCTCGACTTCATGTATCTGGCCCATTCTTCATCATTAACCAACACTGAACTCGATGGGATGGAACGATGCTTACGAACGTTTCATCGAAACAAGTCTGTTTTCGAACCACTCGGTGCATTACAGACGAAGCAGGCATTTCATGGGATACCAAAGCTCCACATGATCCAGCACTACGTCGGGCTGATTCGAATGCTCGGGACGCCAGATGGGTACAATACCGAGACGTCGGAACGATTGCACATTGACTTCGCGAAGGTAGGATACAAGGCGTCCAATCGAGTCAACGCAATCAAGCAGATGGCGATGTATATTCAACGAATCGAGGCCCTAGCGATGCACGAAGAGTACCTAGACGAGATAGGAGAAAAGGCGAATCAAGCAGACATGCTAGCCAAGGTGCGAGAGGCGAACGCCGAGAATCTAGAGAACGACGACGAATGGGAGGACGAAGAGGAAGAGCAAGAGGACATAGACGATCTGAACGATGCGAAGATCCAAGTTAATCTTGCAGTTATGCTGGACGAGTTCTTGAGCGACGGGCAAACAAAGGTTGGTGGTCGGTGGGAGAAGGAGAAGCCTGCCGATCAGGGCCCTGAGGCTGAACCTGAGCCTGAGCGCTTCCATCCTGTCCCTGAACTCGTGATCGCAAAGACTCCCACAGACGCCCGCGTCAAGCTCAGCACCCTCGAGGAACGGAACAATGCACCACGTCTCTTGACCTCACTCACCAGGTTCCTCAAGACCACATGTCCTGATTTCAGATCCCAAATCCCCTATCTTGTCACGCCAGAAACTAAGGTCTCGAGTTGGTCTCGCGCCCGACTTTTCCACTCGCCCCCGCCCTTCAAGCCCTCAGAGGGTCCCCATATCGATGTCATACGAGCTCAACCCGCCAAATTTGACCGATTCGATCGCGTTAGCCGACCAGCACGTTTTGATACGGTGCTCATTTCGAACAAGGACCGGAGGAGACAGGGAATTCATCGTACGTGGTTTTCTCACCCCTCTGAAGAGCAGTTGGCTGATATTTTCACTATAGGGTACACACCAGCTCGCGTTCGAGCTATCTTTGAGCTTCCTCCGGACCTCCAGTACCTCTGCGATGAAAAACTAGCACATGTCGACATGTTTTACTCCCCGAGCCAAAACCCCAAATCGGACGTTGGATTGCACACTGCGACGCGCGCTCTCCACGACGGTATTCGCGTATCAGTTGTCATCCCCCTTTCCCGTATAGCTATGACTTGTCATCTCGCACCTCGATACAACCGCTTTCGGCCTGAAACTCCCTTGATCCAGTACTCGGATATCCTCCAGCTTTGCGACAGCTTCTACATCAATATATTTGCCAGCCATTTCTTGTATGAACTGTTTCGACATTGGGGTCAGGCAGGCGGCACAGCATGATGAAACAGGTTATCTTGCGCTGGTATGTACACCTTCCCCTCGATTTCAATAACACCTCATGGATTAATAATACCCTAGATTCGAATCATGCTGACCATCTCAAACTATAACCCTTACGCTATTAGACTGCACAAACTCTAATGATACCGTCGCCTCCAACAATACCGTCGCCTCCCACGATACCCTCGAGTCCAACGATACCCTTGGATCTAACGATACCCTCAGCTCTAACGATACCTGCGACTGTAACGATACCCTCAACTCTAATGATAACCTTGGCCCTAACGATACCCCATCCCTCCTGGTACCCCGGCTCTAACTACATTCCAACTTCAACAATGCCCTCCTTCCGCGTAGATTGGCTTGCCCGAGCTCATTCCATCACATCTCGTCGATCCGCGCAGGACGTTACTCGTGTTGCTTGTTCTTGCGTCCAAGTTCTTTTTTTCACGAGGCATTTTCGAACAAGGCATGGGCAAAGTAAGTATCATTTCTCAGCGAGCTTTGTTTACTTGGACAGATATTGATGTATTTTCAAATCGACTCAGCAGTCTCGAGACTCTAGAGCTCGGAAAGTGCGAGCGTGCTCTCGGTTCTGCTTTCAGCCGGCGCATTTGGGTTGGAGCGGATGCCTTGCGCGAATGCCTTGCGCTAGCTCCAGTCTAGTCTAGCTACCCTTCGCCGGCCAACTCGATGCTCAGCCTTTGGCCTCCTACTGCTTTTACGCGGGCGCGCACCGGCATCTAGGAGAACCCGACGCTCTCGAATCTCCGTGACAAGGCCTGGCCGGTCGGCTCCATCTCGTTCATTTCGGCGATCTATATCTAGAATTCGACCCCACCCTTCACGTATTACGCCGAGTCCGAGCCTAGTTTTAACGCTAACGTCCCCCAAGGTTACGACGAGCTCAGCGCATGGACCCACCAGACCCCCAAACTGGTCAGCGAGCCGGAGGACACTCTGCACGGAAGCCCATCGCAGTTCCCGAGCACTACGATCGGTAGCTCGACGTGGAACACATCTAGGCGCGTCGTACACGCCCGCCCGGTCTTGCCTCCCTTCCGGTCGTTTGATCGTCTGCCCATGCGCCATGGCCCGTCGGACATGGTGACGGGTACAATCACCTACCATCAACCTCCTAACTTGACGGCCCACCCAACACTGCCCGACTAGTGAGCACTCGATTCGTCATCGCCCGCTGCTTGCCGACTGGCCCATGCTTCCGTACTACCAAACGTCAGTGCGTTCATCTTCGTCTTACTCCCCGCCCTCACCTCACCTCAGACCATGTCCTAGAGTTCCTCTCGGACTGATCTACGATGCACCATCCCATTGTCCAGCCGACGCCGTTTCGCCGAAGTAGCTTTGGCATCGATTCTAACCTCAGGACGGCTCCCGTTGCGAGCGAGGCAGCCCAAGCGTTCAAGGAGATGCTCTCTAGGCCGGATCGTCCCGTTCCATTTCACCGGTCATGCTTCGAGGTGCAGTACTACCTCCTCTTCCACCTCCAATGCCTATGGCTGCGCGGGTTGTAGACTCTACAACGCTGTCTGCTATGCTGAAGTCGACGCCTCTGTATTTCCGTGGAATGCTGAAATGCTAATCGTGATCTAGCCAGTGATGGAGCACCTGAGCGAACGTGCCTTTTTTCGGCCATGCATTGTTGGATCACCAGTCTTTTGGTGGTGGACAGCCCGCTTGTGGGGGAATCTTGGGGTTGGTTGCTCGTTACTACGGTCTGAGACTGATTATTAACGAATCTTTCAGTGCAAAAGCCCACGTTTACTGCCAATAGGTCACCCAAAACGTAGCTCCAAGCTGTATCGAACAAGATGGATGACGCATTTAACAAACTACGAAATCCCCGAACCTAACGTAAGTTTATACGTGCGTGGTATGATCTTCGCTTGCTTACTGCGGCGATATTTTGACCTCAGCGCTCTCCCCAAGGACCGCAATGGCTGGCAACCGCTTTTTCGGCGTCATTCAACATTTGTGAGTGACACGGATGGATTTTTAACAGCACCACTCTCCAATACGTTCGTCATTCGGCTCTCACCCATCCTGCGAGGGTTTTCTTGGGGGTCCAAAGTAAGTCTTCAGACACTCCGCGTACAAATAAAACATGACATGATTAATTTATGCTTTGAGTAGTTCAGTCGAACGACGTAGCATGCTAGTAGCGAGCACTGGCTCCGTAGTAGCGTGCACTGTCTCCGTAGTAACGTGAGCCGGATAATGTAGTAGCAAATGTAATCGTAGTAACTACCGAGAAAAAGTAGAATTGCAATCAATATAGTAGCAAGCAGTAGCGTAAAAGTAGCGTGAAGTAGTAAAAAGTAGCGTGTTCGCGCTACAGCCAAAAATATGGTTTTGCTGATGAAATTCGAAAGACGCCTCTCTCCGCCACCCCAGGACACGCACGATGAGGAAGGAACCCCAAGCGACGAAGAGTCGGGTGAGGAAAGATGTCCAGATGCTCAGGAGCAGGACGACGCTTGGGAACGCGAGAGTACCAGCCCGAGCGCCGGGAAGAGGAAATCGCGGGAGGCTGGTTGCGGCGACTATGATGGCCCACCGTCCGAGGACGAGGAGCCCCTCAAGAAGCGCAGACAGCGCAATACTTCTCACGCTGTTGTCCCAGAATCCGACAAGGAGGAGGACCAGGGCGAGGCTCAACGTGACCCGGACGGGGACGGACGCGAGCCGAAAACACCCTCCAAGACGCCGAATACCAACAGTTCGTCCAAGGCCAACGATGACCCAGCTTTGGGTGGTACGGTGCCCGGTGATAGAGTCCCATCGTCCCCGCTCTCTGAATCCCCCGACGACTCGTCCGCCGTCGTAAAGCGAGCAACTCGCTTGTCCAGTCAAGCTGCACAGAGCGCCCCGTTGGCTGATGAGGCAATGAAGGTCGCGCTCGAAAAGCGGAAGCAGGAGGAAGTGGAGAAACGCGAGCGTGCCGCTCAGAAGAAGAAGGAGGAGGCAGCGCAGAAGGCGGAGGAGGATGCGGCCTTTAAGGAGCTGGAACGCCAGGTCAAGGGGGCGAAACCGGCAAAGGAGAAGACAAAGACGGGCACGACCAAGAGAGCGCCGAGAAAGAAAAAGTGATGTTAGCTCGCGTGCTGCTTGGTGAGCACCGTTCGGTATGTAATTGTTTACTTTCTTCTGTGGGTTCGCTCACGATACATATCAAACTCAGTTGTTAGGCAAAACACATCCCTCGCGCTCTTGCTTGTGCCCGGTTCGACTCCGGTTTTATTCTTGGTTCATCGTTTACGTGACGCTTTTCCCTTATCCTATCTCGCCATTTTGATTTGAACTCGCCTCCCATATTATCTTCTACGCTGTGATTCGGATAGCGTAGGTATTTTCATTTGTATGTTCACGTTTGCCATCCGTCGAATTGATTTTCGTACCCGTCGCATGCAAATACCGTAAAACCAGAGTAGCTACTACAGATACCATGCGCACTATAAGCTACTATAAGCTCCACGTGCACTACTATATGTGCCGCTTGCACCGCTACTAGCTACTACAATCGATACTAAGCTACTGCGCAATCAGCACTATGTATTGGTAACCCTGTATGCACTATCGTTAACTACGAGCGGCCAGAATCAGCACTATTACTTGTTACTGTGTCCTACGAGTATTCACTTCTGCTACGGCCTCTATGTTGGTCTACTATGACATACTATACGCGCTATAGCTGCGTTATACATTCACTCATTCGCTACTACGCTTCGCTATGTCGCTATTTTGTGGCTCTACTCATGCAGTACAAGTACTACTAGTCCACTGTCGTACCTACCGATCTTAATTTTTTGGTGCCAAATATTCTACAACCTACTACGCACCAACTTTTGGTGACTCACTCCAAATGAGCTCCCTATTAGCGTAAGAAAACTGCTATATAGCTGTATTATCAGGGCAAAATCAACAGAACACCATATGCAAGTTACAAGAGAATTCGCTTGGACGGATGATTTTAACACTACCAAGTCAACTTCGCTACTACATACGCTACCGCTGGTAGTGCTGCCTGACAGAAACGACAACAGTAGGATGAAATAGTAGAAAAAAACTGGTAAAAACGTGAGCAGTAGTGTAAAAAAACAACTTCACAGTAGCGCACTCGCTGCATAGCGTCGAGCTAACTGCTTATGCTATTGACGCTATTGACACTATTCTACACTATAACGACCGTTGTAGTATTGGTAGTGTGAGAGTGGTTTTGCTGATGCCTGCGTCCCCACGTATTCGGCTCACTTCATCGCGTATCCGGTCATCCAAAGCCGCGTCAAATCCTCTCAGCAATCGCTCATTCGATAGCCTCTGTCAGTGCGCTTCGAAAAAGCCCCACCGCTCATCTCCACGCGAACTCCTTGACGCGCATCGACGACTTTCCCTCAAGGGCTCACGTCCCATACGTCCCTCGTATCTTTTCCTTTAGTTTTCTGTTCACGTACCAGACCACGGCGCTCAAGACGCAGATCGATAGCTCTCTCGCGCGCGCATCGAACAAGCTCCACCACACGGTGTACCGCTTACTGTTGGCTGCGTCGTTATCGCAGTATTCAAGACAACACGCTCCCCTCGCTTGGATACTCACGTCACATCATCCAGACCTGCGCTGTACATCACTCTAGGCGTTAACCCCACGTAAACCCGTTGTCGTTGTCGTCGCTCCCTCCCGTCGCCCGTGCCATTCGCCACTCACGTTCTAGTCGACGTGTCAAGCGCTGTCGCTCAGGATCACTCCTCACATTGTTCGATTTTCTACGCCGTCAATCCTCGCGCTATCGACACGTGCTACCCATCATCCGACTCGCCTCGACGTCGCGCATCGATTGGCACAACCTGTGTCGGGATAAAACGTCTTTTGCGGCCGTTGTCCCCATCAAGTTCACTCGCCGTCGCTCCAGCTCAAGCACTCGTGTATTCGATTTTTCCCTTGCTCGTTTCTGGCTCTCTCGACGTCTATCGCACATTATCCGACTCCCCTCCCACACGCGCATCTAAGGATACTATTTGTAGTGGCCTGCGCTCACTGCTTCGCTCTTTGCACCGTCCTTGTTAACACCATGCTCGCTACTGACCCCGCCGATCAACAAGCAGCTCGAGCCATCGAGTCGTCGCTTCGAGACGCCGTGAATCGACTGCAAAGACCACCTATCGAGCTCGAGTGGTTTATGGCACAACCCAAGAGAGTTCGGCGTAGTGCGAAGCTGCTCGAAGCAGCCCAGGCCGACGCAAAGGTGCTGCTCGATCACGTTCGGGCTGAATGGGATCAAGCGCGACAAATCGAACGGAGCCGCAAAGAGCGACTGGAAAAGGCCCGTGCCCAGCCACGCGACATAGAATGCCTTCGAGCACCGGACCCAGCAGCGTGGAACGGTCTCGGACGATGCAAGAAGCGGTGCCGCGCTTTTGACGGGGTTGGTCGAGCATATAACACACGCCAAAGAGTCGTAGCTCGCCCCCAGGCCCTCCCGTCCTGTCCCGTCGACCTCCAAGCGGTTGAATCACCCGGGTTCGACGTCCCGCAGGCCCCCTCCACTCCACCTGGCCTTCGGCAATCGGTTCGTAACATCCCCGGCCTTATGGAGCGTGCTAACGGGCCAGCCGATGGACGCGATTACGGATGGCCATCTCCGGCTGAACCTAGCCCGCCGTCCACCCCGTCTTCAACACGGTCAGAGGTCACCAGGCCCGATTACCCATATTATGTTCATTCAACTGAACTCACTGTTCACGGCTCGGAGATGGATCGGGATATGGTGTTGAACGTAGTGTCGCGCAGTGAAATAAAACACTTAAAATACGAGTGTATTCTACGAGAGTGACTATAAAACATGAGAAACGAGACCTTTATATACAATACAGGTTCGCATATACATAACCGAGATAGTGCAAGCGCATACAGGCGAGTACAGGTCCGAATACGCGATACAGGCGTAAGAGCCGACGACACGAGCGAGCATACAATCAAGAGTACAAATGAAAGATCCGTGTCACCGTAACGTAACGCGCATAAGCGCCGACGCACTTGTCATCTCCAACACTCCCCCTCAAGTGCGACGTCCCATGACTTTGCTAGCGAGATAATTAAAACGAGGTCGAGGTAATGCTTTGGTGAATAAATCCGCAAGATTTTCATCACCAGGAATATGAGACAGTTCGATCGTTTTGCATGTGACGTGTTCGCGCAAGAAATGGTGTCGCGTGTCGATGTGCTTTGAGCGCGCATGAAACTGAGGGTCGTGAGCCAAGGCTATTGCTGCCGTGTTGTCTGTGTAGATAGATACAGTCGACTCGAGTGGAAATCCGAGTTCCTCGAAGAACATTTTTATCCAGAGACCATGTCGAACGGCTAGGGACAGAGCCATATATTCGCCTTCCATGGACGACAGAGCGACGGTCGGCTGTTTCTTAGAAATCCAGCATATAGCCGCACCAGCGAGAGTAAAGACGACGCCAGAGATCGAATTCCTATCGAGAATGTTCTGAGCCCAGTCAGCGTCCGAGTAACCGACAGGTTGAGCTGAAGTCTCAAGTCCGGTATAAGTCAGACCATAGTTGAGCGTACACCGAAGATAACGGAACAGCGACTTGAGGCCAGCAATGTGTTTCGGACCAGGGTTCGAGTTGAACTGAGATAGGTGCTGGTTGGCATAAGCTGCATCAGGTCGGGTCGCAAGTGTCGCATATAGGATGCCTCCGATGTGGCGAGCATAGGGAAAGTCAACAGGAGGGCCGGTATAGCGTTCAAGCTGAGTTCCGGCAGGTAGTGGGATAGTAGTTGGATTAGCATCAGCTAGCCCAGCACGGTCGATCAGGTTTTTAATGTAGGCATCTTGAGAGATGTTGATTGTGCGCTTCGCACGATCGCGAGTGACCCAATAACCTAGAAAGTGACCCAGCTCCCCCATGTCCCGCATTTCGAAGAGAGCCATAAGCTCCTTCTTGACCTTGGACGCATATCCTTTGGTCGCGAACAGTGCGATGTCATCGACGTAGACGGCTAATATACAGAGATCGCCGTTGTCGGTTCAACGGATGAAGCAGGAGGGTTCGGAGGCAATAGGTTCAAAGCCAATAGTCTTGACCGCCTTGCCGAACGTGAGCATCCAGATACGCGGTGCTTGTTTAAGTCCGTAGAGAGATCCATGTATGCGCAGGACATGGTTGGTACCGTCCTCGTATCCGGGTATCTGAACCATATAGATCTCTTCTTCGACTCGACCGTTGAGGAATGCTGAGATAACGTCGAGCTGGTGTATATCCCAGTCATGGATAGCTGCCAGTGCGATAAGTATGCGCCAAGAGTCAGCGCGTAAAACATGAGCGACAACTTCGTTAAAGTCGACCCCGAAGCGTTGACCATATCCTTTGACTACTAGACGTGCTCGGTACCGTGTGATCTCGAAGTCCGCATTCCGTTTTATCGTATTCACCCAACCAGGCTTAAGAGGCTTGAAGCCGTCGGGTAACTCGACAAGTTCGAATGTTCCCATTCGTTTGAATGCAGCGATTTCTTCATCGCGTGCAATAGACCACTTGTCCGCATCCCAGCGGGACAGTGTCTGTTCATAGGACGGATGATCATTGTCCTCTCGTCTTGAAATCACCGCATATACGTACTCGCGCCATTCGCGTTCGAGAGATACGTCCTCTTCGCTCCCTATATGCGCCACTCCTACTGGTTTACCGTATTTTGGATATGATGTGTCGTTGTTGACAGTGGGTTTACCGACACTATCTAGGTCCGCGTAATTGGGTCGGGTTGCAGATGAGCTGCGAACCGGTCGAGACGGGCCAAGACCCCTGCCTACACGATATGTCGGAGACCCGACTGGAGTTGGGATTCTGGATGTGGGGTTTGATATCGACTTGGGAATCATAAGAGGCCCTAGGGTAGGCTTCTTTTCCTCGGGTTTTGGTGCGGTAGGAGGGAGAGCGGTTGCTTTCGGAGGTGGGGTGAATACACCAGGGGCTGGAGTCGGTTTCGGCTGCTGTAATAGAGCTGAGTTGAGTTGTGAAGCTCCTGACTCCCCCTCAGCAGGTGAAACGGCGGGAGCGAGCTGATAGAGCTCGAGTTTGGTCCAGTCAACTCCCCCTGGCTTTGGACGTGGCGGGAAGATTATGTTGCGTGATTTAAGAATTTGGCGTGATTCTTGCTTGTAATAACGCCAGGCAGTAGAGTTATCGGCGAATCCAGTGAATCAATACTTTTTCGATTTTACATCTAGCTTTCCATTAGAGCCGCTTTGATCTAACACCCAGCATTCGGCTCCGAATTCTTGAAGATTGCCGATGTGTGGTTTACGACCGTAAAAGCGCTCGTACGGAGTGATATCTCCGAGTGTATGTGTGGGAGATCGATTGGCAATATATACCATGTAAGACACGGCCTCTTGCCATAAGAAACGCAGGAGCTGTTGAGCGAAGAGTTGCGCCCGAGCTCCTTCAACCAGTGTGCGATTCTTGCGTTCAGCGACTCCGTTCTGTGCGGATGAATGCGGTGCGGTTTCCTCTAGGATAGTGCCTTGCGAGGCAGCATAATCTTTGAAAGTTTTATTGACAAATTCCTTGCCATTGTCCGAACGGACTCGTTTCAGCTGTTTGCCTAATTGATTGGCTAATAAAGCCTCGTACGCCTTGAAGTGCTCGAAGACTAGAGATGTCGTGCCAGAATTTTGCAGGAGACTGTCTCCTGCAGGCGGATTCTGGCGGAAATTTTTGATTCCTGCTCCGGCTCCGTCTCCGGCTGCCAGAAGCCGGATTCCGGGCGGAATTCCGTCAGGGTTGCAGGAACTGCAGGAGTGGAGGAGCTCCTGCTACTGACATTTGCCAAAGGTCCTCCAAACAAGATGTTGTATAGCTCAAAATGTGCGCGCTGCCTTTAGCTATCGAATGGTGTATAACACCCTTCATAGATATGCGCAGGGACGGAATCGCGGGCGTTTTAACGCTCCAGAAAGGGGGGACTGAAAATTGACCCCCCTCCAAACTCACCACAAACAGTTGGTTAGTAGCTCATAAAATGCGCATAATTCTCAGGAGCCGATCCATATTAGGAAGTATATGCTCAAAAAATCAATCAAGCGCAGCGCAGCGCCATCTTTGTGACAAAAATAATCCCCCACATGCGCTCACCATGCTTCTCATTCAAGGAGGCAAAATCAGCCATTTCGAATGCTGCGAATCGATTTCTGGGTATGAATAACCCTTATCAGTATATGTATCTAATATGTAGAGGGGGCGGAATATGGTTAACTGACTGTGGTGCAGGCAAATGC
This sequence comes from Ceratobasidium sp. AG-Ba, assembly GCA_016906575.1. Classification (NCBI taxonomy): domain Eukaryota; kingdom Fungi; phylum Basidiomycota; class Agaricomycetes; order Cantharellales; family Ceratobasidiaceae; genus Ceratobasidium; species Ceratobasidium sp. AG-Ba. The sequence goes on along the minus strand of CP059611.1, from coordinate 787,958 downwards.
TGCACACAAACTGCTGAAACAGACCCAGTATAGCTCTGAGACATTTTACCCAACATAACTGGACACTGTAGCCATGCAAAAAGGGGTAATTTGGGTCGCTGAGTTGAGCTGTCTCATGCGATTAAGCTCAAAATGAGTGTCCAAGGCTGGGAATGCGCTGAGTACAGTTTCTTGCTCTCAGGGGGCTTCTACCATGTGTTTCACCCACTAATACTGCTTCAAATTAGCTGATTTTTTGTATATAGCATCTCCTCTATGGTTCGCATCCATAGAAACCAGGGGAGCAAGGTTTACACGGCTAGATTCACTAGTGCTTGTGGCGCTGATCAGGGGTTTCCCCCCCTATTTCACTGATATCTTCACATAGGGAGCGCTGGTGACTTAGCAGGTGGTACCATTAGACTCTCCTGGCTTGTGCGCATCGATTCATATACATATGAGTGCTAATTGGCCAACCCTACCAAAGTGTCTACATGGCCGCTTACCCCTGATTATTTCCTGGATGTATTTGGCTAGCGATGAACCCAAAGAATTTTTTTTACCATGAATGTATTATACCATTCGAAAGCGGCGATTTATGCGCATTTTTCTATGTATTTAGATTTGTGTTGCGGTGGGTTTAGAAATTTGCTTCGCAGCTGCCAGTCGCAGGAACTGCCGGATTCCTGCAGGGTGCCAGAATAGACGGTTTCTTGGCCAGAAACTGGCACCCCGAACTGATTCCTGCTCCGTCTCCTGCTCTGGCATGCCGGAATTTTGACGGAGGCGGAGCCAGAATTCCGTATTTTTCTGGCAGACGGTCTCTGGCACGACATCTCTATCGAAGACTTCCTTGGTCGATTTCATGAAGCTAGCAATGGTAAAGCGGGAATACATGTCGGTGAATGTGACGAAGTAAGAATTCCCTTGTAGGGATTGCGTTCGTGCGGGTCCCCAGACATCCGTGACGGTAAGATCGCCGACAGAGTTATATTTCGATTTTGATTCCTGAGGATAGGAGGCGATATGGTGCTTCGCCTGCACACAAGCCTCACAAAAGTAATTTCGCGGGGAATCGCGATCCACTTTCATCCCGTTAACCATATTTTTGTTGAACAGGCGTTCGAGGGCGCCTTGATTAATATGGCCCATAATTTGATGCCAATCCTCCCAGCTTTTTGATCCGTCCATGTCGCCTCGAGCGACAGCGACTTGAGTAGTGGGCGTGATCACTGAAATATTCATAAGGTACAGACTACCTTTTGCTGAGTCTCCGATCTTTGTACCAACACCGAGGGTTCAGCCATCGGGCGCATATACGGTACAGCGTCCTCCTTTAAAGAGACACGCTCCTCCAGCCAAGTCGATTACTTTGCACGACAATAAGTTGCCGGCAAACGAGGGGACATGAGCGACGTTTCGGAGTAAGAGTTTGTTCAATTTATTGCCGTTGCGTATTATTGCGCGAACGGTTCCTCGGCCTACTATAGGTACGTCGCCGCCGATACCTTCGACAACCTCTGAGACAGGTTCGTAGGTGCTAAAATAGGTGCGATTACCGACTATATGCGAGCCGGCTCCAGAGTCGGCGATCCATTCATGCGAGGAGAATGATGTGGGAGCTTTTGCCACAAAGGCGATGGCTCCCCCTTGATCTGATTGATCTTGGTCGCCCTGTTCTCCGGTACTGGCTATATGCGCCGTTTCTTTCTTTTTCTCTTGATCGGCCTTTTTCTTTCGGCACTCCCTCTCCCAGTGTCCCTTTTTATGGCAATAATTGCACTCGCCCTTACGTTTTCCTTGTCCTCCGCCGGTATTCTTTCCATTCGAGCCACCAGACCCGAACGTGGCAGCTGCCGCGGTGTTCTTTTTTGCTAGTAGTCCCGCCTCGACACTCCTTTGCTCCTTCTGTTGTCCCTCAGCCATGACCGAGCTAGTGACTTGCTTCGCCATGTCCGGCCATTTCGTTTTGTCCTGAAAGTTGAGGAGCGGCCGCAGTGTCTGAATAAAGACATCCCACGATAAGGGAAGCGAGGCCATAAGGGCAATTGCCCAGTCAAAGTTGTTTGCTAAGTTTGAATCAATTGCGCGGAGTTGGTCATACCACGAACGCATAGTGCGTACATGGTCATTGATGCGAGTTTCATCGAGCATACGGTGTGAGAAGAAATTTCGGCGTAATTCGATGATTGCGACAATATCGGCCACTTCGTATAGTTGTTTAAGTTGAGTCCAAACCTCGGAAGAGGTTTCACAGGCAAGGATGTTGGTCATAACATTATCATCGACGCAGCGCCGTATAATACCACGGGCCTTGCGGTCGGATTTCAGCCAATCGTTGAGTCCAGATGCTCCAGACGATGGTTGAGCCTTCGTTCCATCAACGTATTCGATTAGCTCGAGTTCTCCTAACAGGTCCTCCATCCGAACGCGCCATATGCGCCAGTTCTCCGATTCCCTGAGAGGTGGGATACGGATCGACCCAGAGCTAGACGGCAACACAGTCGTAGCGGTCGAGGATGATGTATTTGGGTTTGGGGCAGTTGTGCCGCCAGTGGAACCGCCGGTATTTGACATATTGGACGATAGGATTTAAGTGTGATGAACGGTTATCGATAGTGAATTTAAGTGATGTATAGTTAGAGCAAACCGGGGCTCATAACCTGTTGAACGTAGTGTTGCGCAGTGAAATAAAACACTTAAAATACGAGTGTATTCTACGAGAGTGACTATAAAACATGAGAAACGAGACCTTTATATACAATACAGGTTCGCATATACATAACCGAGATAGTGCAAGCGCATACAGGCGAGTACAGGTCCGAATACGCGATACAGGCGTAAGAGCCGACGACACGAGCGAGCATACAATCAAGAGTACGAATGAAAGATCCGTGTCACCGTAACGTAACGCGCATAAGCGCCGACGCACTTGTCATCTCCAACATATGGCGTACGTTGTAGCGCGTGGGCGACATGTTCGGAGACCGTGCGATCGGTATTCCGTGCAGGATGCTGCAGTTGACATGTACCTGGCTGAGTCTCATCTGCCGGGTATGTTGGAGGAGCTGGCTCGTGTTCTGTTCCCTGGAGGATTAGGCGATTATGTGGAGATGCTGGATGGTGTTGGGCTCGAGCCGGTTCTAGACTTTGTGCAAGGATGGTATGACCTGTCTGTTGCTCGTAATTTCGGGCGGACCCTTTTTTAATTTTTTCAACATGTTTTGGACCTTTCCCACTTTTGTTTTTCTTTTCTTCTTGACCTTGTGTTCTATTGTTGCTGTGACCCTGCACTTCTCCTGTCCTCTTGCTGCTTTCTGTAGGCTTGCTCCTTGCTGACTGAGGGCAGCCAGCTGACTTTATGGGGGGGAGCCTGTAGTGGGGGTCATGTGACCTGCCTTGTCCTCTGTACATCCATAGCTATCGGATTGTCCTCGCTGTCCTCTGACGTGTCCAGCGCTTGCAGGCTGATTGCGTAACCTAACCAACGGCCAGCTGGCCGTCCATTGCTTGTTTTCTGTCGCTTACGTCTCGGCAAAGCCGGATCTAAGTCCATCAGCAAAATCCTTTATTTTCTACAGCGTACCACAGCATACCACATGGTATGCTGTGGGGCTCTGTAGGCTGCTGTGTGCCCTGTGGGCGGTCCCCCCCTTGTTACGGGTTGGAGTACAGTTGGATATCTGGAGCTTAAGCAATGTAGTTGGTTAGTACTCCAATAGTAAACAATACTTCCTAGATTCGATAGGAAGGCTACTATAAGATCTCAGAGATTATCAAGTAACACTTAGATAGTCTTAACCTTTCACAGTGTAAACTGACTTAATATAATATATAAAGAGCAAGACTACTGCGATCAGGTTCCCTTAGATATACTTATTATAGTTCAGCCCTAGTCGCTTGGACTATACTATTACTAAACTTAATCTATACTTAAGCGATAGCTTAATATGGATGGATGGGGTGCGCCTAATGCGTATATTTCCTCACACCAAATAGGTACTTAATTCCCACAACTGGCAGGTACTTATTTATACGCTAATTTAAGCACAAGTCTATGTATATACAGAATCACACAGTTGTATCTAATCAGGTACTAGGATTCCCACTTATTAGATACAGTAGATCACACAAGAGATAAGAGATAAGAGAAATACAAACCAAAGCACACAAGACCGATCAGGTGGGTAGTAAGAGGAGGTGGCTCTGCAAGGGTCTCCTGCAGGGTTCTTTTATACCCTGAGGGAAGCCTGGATAAGCCAAATAGAGACAGTCATGCCAAGCCAATCTCTAAGGAGAGTTCTGGCTATATGGGGATCACCCTATCTCCATACAGGATGGTTTAGAGTAATGACTGGGTGTAGATCGGTGGCATCACTGGATCAGTGTATGCTATTGGTTGTTTGATATATTAATAATATGAACTATATACATGGATCGGAGCCAACATCTCAGTGAGTCATAGAGCCTTCTAATTAAGGGTAGCTGGGTCCATTGACTCAGTGTGTGAGTCAGATCAGAACTGATCAGTCAATCAGATCAGTTCGATCTTCGGCCTGGAGCTCGGCGAAGAGTCCGGGGATCGGGCCGATCTTCGGTGGGAAGATACGCCCGAAGCGTGGCTATCGATCAAGCTATTGATCAGCATGATAGAGTCAGCCGTCGCTGAGCTATAAGCGGAATATGTTAGTAATACCTTATGATAAGCGATGCCTGAACTTGTTTAATGAATATCTCGCCGAGTTCTTAGGCTAAAAATATGAAATAAAGTGCGCAGAAGAGATAGAATTCAGTACAATTTATGGAATCATGAAACTGTACAAATTGGCGCATTCACATTCATAAGAATTGGGAAAATATTCATTTGACACCGCATATAAGTTGGCAAGAGCAGACTCTATTAAGTAAAGATGTTAGTATCCATAACACCCCTCTATGTAGACTAAGGAAGATGTGCCAGAATTTTGCCAGAATCTGGCACCTGCAGCCGGATTCTGGCGCTTTTTGGCCATTCCTGCACCTGCACCTGCACCTGCAGCCGGAATTCCGGAATTCCGGCGGAATTCCGGCACTGTGCAGGTTTTTTGCAGGAATGCAGGAATTCCGGCATTCAGTAACTTCAAAACCCCATGTATCATAACGTGCAGTAGCTTATTAAATGCGCAAGAATCGGCGCTTTCGATTTATACCCTTGAGCTCATTCAATGCTCACGAGGTGTGCCATCGCTGCCCATTTACTGCAACAAGAATAATGCATAAATGATTGGTCCCTTCTAAAACACATCAGAAACTCATTGTATGTGGCTCGTAGAATGCGCATAAATTGCAGCTTTCCAACCGTTTACTTCAGCAAGCGCAACATAGCCCAGCGCCCGAGATCGTGGCCAGTCTTTGGTCAGAAAATATTCACAGAAGTGCGCAGATGCACAAACTCACCTTAGACTATGGATTCAGCTCTTACAAACTGCACAATTTCATTCCTGAGGTTAGAAAACCCCTAGATATGTGTGTCACTTTCTGATCACTGTCTTACATTGCTGTTCACCAGACTTACTTCAGTAGTCACACTACTGAAACCCCTGGAAAGAGCTGAGTATAGTGAACAGTTATGTTCATATGATTTTAGCATGTTCCAGGCTATTGAGGAGGGGTAAACACCCTCCTTGAACACGCTGGTGGCCTCAGAATTGCTTGATTCTGTCTGGATGAGCAGGTATAGCAGTCACCAGGGGGTTCTCCAGTCTTAGGGGGTGTATTTGCATGTTTCACCCCCCAAAACATCTTCAATGAATCTGGGAATTTGCATACAGTATCTTCTAGGTGGATCGCATCGGATCCGCACAGGGGAGCGATGTTTGCCCGGCTAGTTTTACTAGTGTCTGTGGCGCTGATCAGGGGGTTTTGCCCCTATAATCACCTGTAGCAGGTTGTAGAGTGAGATTCACGGACTGTTGGACACGCCTAAGGGCAGCAAGATGTCTCAGTAGCTCTGGACGAGTACGGGACAAGACCCAGGTCACATGACCCCCTACTACAACATGAGTGAGCTCAATCGACTCGCACGGTCAATGCGCATTGATTGGTATGTATAACATTGCGTTTGTGTGTACATTTATGGGTCCATGATGGTTGCGCACCACTGACATTATTTTCTCAGCAGTAATTGGCCGCGATGTCGATGAGTTTTGACATATCAGGGATACTGAGCACATCGCTGGACTCCCACGCCTTTTGCGCATTTAATGGTATGTACCGAGCTGCCAGAATTGCCGGAATCCGCGCCGGAATCCCGCGGGTTTGAGCCCAATCCTGCACCTGCACCTGCACCTGCGTTGCCAGAATTTGCCGGAATTTAAGCGCCAGAATCTGGCAAATCTGGCGTGCCGGAATCTGGCGCAGCTTCCTTACACCAGCACCTGAAGAAGTACCACCTGAAGGGAACAAAGACAAATACGAAAGACTGCTTCACGGACCCATAAAGGACATCCAAAGAGCAGCAGCAAGGGATCCCACATTAGGATTCTTTTTCAGGGTGCTAGATGATATCAAGGATCAACTCCTTGAGGGAATTACAGCTCAAATACAGGTACAAGAGAACCAACAGGATACAGGGGTACAAACACTCAATACCACCCTACAACAAATGACTAATTCTATCTCCAAAATGGAAGCGTCCACTGGCAACATTAAGCAACAGGTAAAAAGTGCAGCCCAGAACACATAGACAGCTGGAAACAGCTCCCAATTGGGAGTCAACAAACAAATAAAGATTCAGAATGCAATCAACAAACTCAGCCAACAAATGGATACCATAGTCGTTGTTATGGATACTAACATCTTTACTTAATAGAGTCTGCTCTTGCCAACTTATATGCGGTGTCAAATGAATATTTTCCCAATTCTTATGAATGTGAATGCGCCAATTTGTACAGTTTCATGATTCCATAAATTGTACTGAATTCTATCTCTTCTGCGCACTTTATTTCATATTTTTAGCCTAAGAACTCGGCGAGATATTCATTAAACAAGTTCAGGCATCGCTTATCATAAGGTATTACTAACATATTCCGCTTATAGCTCAGCGACGGCTGACTCTATCATGCTGATCAATAGCTTGATCGATAGCCACGCTTCGGGCGTATCTTCCCACCGAAGATCGGCCCGATCCCCGGACTCTTCGCCGAGCTCCAGGCCGAAGATCGAACTGATCTGATTGACTGATCAGTTCTGATCTGACTCACACACTGAGTCAATGGACCCAGCTACCCTTAATTAGAAGGCTCTATGACTCACTGAGATGTTGGCTCCGATCCATGTATATAGTTCATATTATTAATATATCAAACAACCAATAGCATACACTGATCCAGTGATGCCACCGATCTACACCCAGTCATTACTCTAAACCATCCTGTATGGAGATAGGGTGATCCCCATATAGCCAGAACTCTCCTTAGAGATTGGCTTGGCATGACTGTCTCTATTTGGCTCATCCAGGCTTCCCTCAGGGTTAGAGATGTTGTGCCAGAGACCGTCTGCCAGAAAAATACGGAATTCTTGCTCCGCCTCCGTCAAAATTCCGGCATGCCAGAGCAGGAGATGGAGCAGGAATCAGTTTGGGGTGCCAGTTTCCGGCCAAGAAACCGTCTATTCTGGCACCCTGCAGGAATCCGGCAGTTCCTGCGACTGGCAGCTGCAAAGCAAATTTCTAAACCCACCGCAACACAAATCTAAATATATAGAAAAATGCGCATAAATCGCCGCTTTCGAATGGTATAATACATTCATGGTAAAAAAAAATTATTTGGGTCAATCGCTAGCCAAATACATCCAGGAAATAATCAGGGGTAAGCGGCCATGTAGACACTTTGGTAGGGTTGGCCAATTAGCACTCATATGTATATGAATCGATGCGCACAAGCCAGGAGAGTCTAATGGTACCACCTGCTAAGTCACCAGCGCTCCCTATGTGAAGATATAAGTGAAATAGGGGGGGAAACCCCTGATCAGCGCCACAAGCACTAGTGAATCTAGCCGTGTGAACCTTGCTCACCTGGTTTCTATGAATGCGAACCATGGAGGAGATGCTATATACAAAAAATCAGCTAATTTGGAGCAGTATTAGTGGGTGAAACACATGGTAGAAGCCCCCTGAGAGCAAGAAACTGTACTCAGCGCATTTCCAGCCTTGGACACTGATTTTGAGCTTAATCGCATGAGACAGCTCAACTCAGCGACCCAAATTACCCCTTTTCGCATGGCTACAGTGTCCAGTTATGTTGGGTAAAATGTCTCAGAGCTATACTGGGTCTGTTGCAGCAGTTTGTGTGCAGCATTTGCCTGCACCACAGTCAGTTAACCATATTCCGCCCCCTCTAATGATTAGATACATATACTGATAAGGGTTAATCATAGCCAGAAATTGATTCGCAGCATTAGAAATGGCTGATTTTGCCTCCTTGAATGAGAAGCATGGTGAGCGCATGTGGGGGATTATTTTTGTCACAAAGATGGCGCTGCGCTGCGCTTGATTAATTTTTTGGGCATATACTTCCTAATATGGATCGGCTCTTGAGAATTATGCGCATTTTATGAGCTACTAACCAACTGTTTGTGGTGAGTTTGGAGGGGGGTCAATTTCCATCCCCCCTTTCTGGAGCGTTAAAACCCCCGCGATTCCGTCCCTGCGCACATCTATGAAGCGTGTTATACACCATTCGATAGCTAAAGGCAGCGCGCACATTTTGAGCTATACAACATCTTGTTTGGAGGACCTTTGGCAAATGTCAGTAGCAGGAGCTCCTCCACTCCTGCAGTTCCTGCAACCCTGACGGAATTCCGCCCGGAATCCGGCTTCTGGCAGCCGGAGACAGAGCCGGAGCAGGAATCAAAAATTTGCGCCAGAATCCGCCTGCAGGAGACAGTCTCCTGCAAAATTCTGGCACGACATCTCTACTCAGGGTATAAAAGAACCCTGCAGGAGACCCTTGCAGAGCCACCTCCTCTTACTACCCACCTGATCGTTCTTGTGTGCTTTGGTTTGTATTTCTCTTATCTCTTATCTCTTGTGTGATCTACTGTATCTAATAAGTGGGAATCCTAGTACCTGATTAGATACAACTGTGTGATTCTGTATATACATAGACTTGTGCTTAAATTAGCGTATAAATAAGTACCTGCCAGTTGTGGGAATTAAGTACCTATTTGGTGTGAGGAAATATACGCATTAGGCGCACCCCATCCATCCATATTAAGCTATCGCTTAAGTATAGATTAAGTTTAGTAATAGTATAGTCCAAGCGACTAGGGCTGAACTATAATAAGTATATCTAAGGGAACCTGACCGCTGTAGTCTTGCTCTTTATATATTATATTAAGTCAGTTTACACTGTGAAAGGTTAAGGCTATCTAAGTGTTACTTGATAATCTCTGAGATCTTATATTAGCCTTCCTATCGAATCTAGGAAGTATTGTTTACTATTGGAGTACTAACCAACTACATTGCCTAAGCTCCAGATATCCAACTGTACTCCAACCTGTAACATTGGTGAAGCGACCCAGGTGCTTTATCAAGTAATTCAACAATCAATAACTCCTTTTTAGGCTATACCATTGCCCAAAACGGATTTATTCAATTTTAGCCACGAAGATTATCCATACACCTTCCTGACTGAAGGTAGCATATCTTGGGCTATTGAATCGTTAGATACAGCTGATCCATTGCATCCAGTTGTTGTAGTATCATCCAGATACAGTCAAACAGGCTCAGCAATAAATAGAATTATTCGCTTTATTTTCAGTCCCACTTATCGCACTTCCATTGAAGAAGTAGGACACAGAAGCACCATCTATAATATAGTCTTACCAGCTGTAGTTAGATTTGAAAGCTTCACTTACAATCAAACCTTTCAGTTTGAGCACAACTTTCATTTTTCCTCATTTACATACGGAAATACTTCATTTGAAGATCTAGTAGCTATTGCTGTACACATCTATTGCCAAGACAATTGAGCTCTATAAGTACAGAAAGATACTTCTTTGGAGAAGGAAAGTTATGGCAGATACAACGTCACAATCAGTGCATGTACCAGGAAGCTATATGCATCGCACTACTAGTCATCCTAAGCCACCTGAGCAGGAATCTACCTATGAGTCTAGACTTGGTTCAGACCCAGAAGGCAGACATCCTCAGTCAGACCATGGCCTAGAACTGACTGACACAGTGGACTTAGAACCATTCCAACCAATACCACCTTTGCCCAGTTCAGTATATAGCGCATTGACAGATAGGGAACAGCAATGGCTCACCTATCAGCCAGTGTCTACCAGATCTACTAATTGGACAAGGTTGGATAAACAAATCTCTGATAGAAGGAGACTTGCAAGGGCAATAGGTCAAAGGATCTACAATGTGGATCGACCCATTGATGCTCATAACAGATACCCTTCTACAGGTTGCAGAGAACAATTCCAAGAAATTCTTGACCTCTTGGATGATGTATGCGCTTTTAGGCCTGAATGGATCTTAAACTCAACAGAAGAACCTATAATGTTTTTGGACTTTGCTCTCCATAGACGTTTAAGGATGAGTTTAATTGGTATTAGACACCAGTTCCTCCACTATGCGCCAAGCAATGGCATACCTCACCCACCTATTCCTACACATCCTGAACCTAGGAAATACTATGGATTCACTAAAGAAGCACATGAGATAGCCTCAGTTCTTTTTAGAGATGAAGTAGAACGATTCCTTGCTTATGTATATATTGAGCATAAAAGGAACCAGGATGGAAGGAAAGGAAAGGCTAGAGAAATTGAAGAAATTCTCTGGGAAAATTCTCAGTCAAGAACCGCTACTCCTGAACAAGTAGCAGCTCCTAATCCTAAATTTACACCAGCTAAATCTATTTCTCATGAGGGAAGAGAACAGTTCACACCTTTACTAGCTGAACATGATCTTATCGAAGAACCTATTCCTGAGAACGATCCAGAAGATGAACAAGCTGAAGAAGAGGAAGTAGAAGATACCACAAGACAGGTAGATGACTCTTATGCTAATACAACAGCTAGGACGATTCAACCTTCTGCAGTAGCTTCCACTTCTGCAGTATCAGTTAGACGCTCTAACAGAAGCTTAATAGGTCCAGTTACAAGCTCACCAGCTAAACCAGAAGTCTTAGGAGACATTACTCCTATAAAGACTCCAGGTGTTGCTTCTATTAGACCTATGTTCACTCCAGGATCTGTAGCTGATGTAGAAGCTAGTCGCATTTTAGGAGTTAGGAACCCAACTGAATCCTTACAATCCCCATTAGATGTACCTTTTACTCCTCCTGAGCCAGGCTTTGCAAGGCGCCAGGGAGTAGGTCCTAGGAAATCTGGAAGGGTTGTTCAGCCTCTCTGGATGGGGAATAGGGAACCTATGGCCCTACCTCCTATAGAGGAAGTTCCAGTAAGGGATTCAGACAATTCAGATTCATCCTCCACTGATGATTCTCCTTTAGTAATGAAACCTCAGGTTAAGCGTTATTCAGTGGATAACCCAAAACCAAGGGAACCTATTAGAGGGAGACTCAGCAGCGCTTTCCTCAATCTAGAACCAGCAGTAAGTACTTCTAGAGTAAGGCTGGAAATAGGAGAGGAACCCAGGAATACCACACCTTTTAGGATAGGTGTTAGCTCCAGGTTTGCATCAGTTGATCAAGAGATATCTGAAGCGGATAGGCTTGCAGATGAAGTAATTAATGGTGCAGAAGAACAGGATGAGTTTGAAACCCATGACCAAGAATTTGAGTCATGGATACTTTTAGAAGAATGGCAGTTTGCTATCGCTTTTGAGAAGCTAAGTCTTTCAGGAAAACATAAGCTTCAAGACTACTTGAGAGCTCAGATAGATCAAGATCCTGAAGATACTGAGCTTATAAGGCGACTAAGGATAGCTGCTGAATTTTCTAAAATGAATTTAAGAACTGAACCAGCTAGTAAAGATTCCAGGAAACCTATTCTTGCCACTCCTAAAGTATCATCAGATCCAGAAGTGATTGAAATGATAGAGGAGCAAGAACCTTACAAGAAAGATAGGTATAGGAACTCTAATTCCAATCGTTCTGAAGATGCTGCAGCAGGAAGACCTACTGAAGATAATAGACATAAAGGATTCATAGAACCTTCTGGTCCTGTCATTACAGTTCAAGCAGAACCAGCTGCTTCTTCAAGCAGACAACCTGTCTATAGTCCTCAAGGTAACACATTCTTAGGAATGCAGCCTTTAGTAGTCAATCCTCCTCAAGGATCTGAAGAAGTTATTCTTCCTGTTCAAGTTCAGCCACAGGAAGAAGTGCGACCACAACCTCAAGTCAATTTTGATCCATATCAACCTCATTTCATCAACTTGAGTAGGAACCAAATGCACCTAGCTAGCTCTCCTCCTAATCGTCCTGAAGGACCTCCTTTACCAACAGGACCATCTGGTCCCAGTGGCCCAGGAGGTTATAGGAATCCATACAGGGGAGGCCCGCCAGGTCCGCCAATTCCTCCTCAAGGAAATGGTCCACCAAATCCACCCTACAATCCTAATGCAGGGAATGGAGGCCAAGGACCTCCCAATCCTCCAAATGGAGGTGGTGGAGGTAATGGACCACCAGGTCCTCCTGATGATCCCAATGGAGCATTTCCATGGGTTCAAGGACCTAGAGGGTTTCCAGGACCCCCAGGAAGACAAGGTGATCCAGGTCCAGCTGGAGTTCAAGGTCCCCAAGGGGATAGAGGACCTCCAGGACCTCCTGGCCCACCAGGTGGAGATGGAGGTGGAAATGGAAATGGGAATGGTCGCCCTAATAACAATAACAACCAGAATAATCGACCGCACTTAGACCTAAAGCTTAAGATGGAAGTTATACCTGAATTTGATGGAGATCTGTCATGAGCCGCGCACATGACCTCTATCTTTTTCTCGTGGCTTACACGCTGTATAAGCCACTCACTTCTTTTCTTCCTTTAGTAAGGCTGATTGGCGTATTAACTAAGCCTCCACATGGATGCTTACTGATCAAAGCTATCTTTAGCACGCACCACATGGATGCTTACTGATCAAGGCTATTTGTAGTACGCATACAGTCTTCTTGGACTATTCTTAGCTACGCTCTACTTTTAGACACACTTTCTTTTAGAAACACGTACTATCTTTAGCTCATGTATTCTTGGTACTGTACGCACAGACCATGTACCCATGAGTATAAATACTCGGTGTGCAAGCTGCTCCAAGACCAGCTTGCTCTACCTCGTCAATCTCCCCTCAAGGGTGATAACTACTAAGAGATACACTTTAGACTTATATACTTAAGACTCAACTATCGATACTAGGTCCTATTAACTTAGGTACTTAGTAATACACTGCAAGCCACGAGTCAATCACAGTCTCTCCAGGAGACAGGTGCCTTCGACGTCCTACTCGCCAGACGAGCAGAGGACTATACCGCTAAGACTAAGAGGCTCGATACCCTACACAGGGCTGTCATCGACGCTTCCACACTCAACTACATCTACGAACAGCCACAAGAGGCCGCCACGCATCAGGCTAGGATCCGACGCCGACGCCGTCGTATCCAGAACAGAAAGTAAACACCCTTAGAAACGAGGGTTGTGACATTGTAGAGCAAGCTTCACACTGATCTGTGGCTATGTCTCAACGATCTTCATCAAGAGTAACCAGGAGCCAGTCGGCTCAAGGAGAACCACTAGTGCCACCGGTAGATAACCCTGACCGGCCGTCGGTATCTAGATCAGATAATGCAACATCCCTATCCGCTTTAAGGGAACAAGTATTACAAATGACTACAGAAGCAACCGATGCTATCCACGCTCGAGTGAGCATACCAGGATCATATGCAGATCCAGACGAAACCATCCAGGCTGAACCTACCATTATAGTGGGCGAAGGAAATCCAAATGAGTCAACTGCAACAGCAGCTGATATTGTCGGTGGAAGATCTATACCGAGAACCACTGTGGAGTCAGTATCGGATCCCGAGGAATCCCGACTCTCCGAGGATATAGGGCGAACCCCAGATACAACTGAGCCCGTAGTAACACAAGAAACAGTACAAACAACAGGACCTGAACACTTCTGGAATGCAAGGGCCAGCATATCCCCAGGAGGGATAATTTCCGTAAGAAGAAGGGCACAAATGGACCCCACTGCAGGGATAGAAGACCAGATCGACCCTGTACCTCCATATGCACCAAACCCCTTGGAGATACCTGCCGGGAGATATGGTCCCACAAACATTCCAAGAGAGGAAAGACACCTATACTCGGCACATCCCCTAACGGGGATAAGAACCCGATCACAAGCATCGAATGCCATAGAAGCGCCCATACCACAGAGACCCATACAAGTACCAGAACAGATAGAAGCCCCTCCCCAAATTAGGATTGAGCAGAGACCAGCAAATCCTACACCACCTAGACCTCACTCAGCGTCACCTGCGCCTGATGAAGTACCAGTGGAAAGGGATGAAGACGAATATGAGAGGCTTCTTAACGGACCTATAGAAGATACCCGAAGAGCAGCAGCCAGGGACCCCACACTTGGATTTTTCTTCAGGGTACTAGACGACATCAAGGATCAACTCCTTGAAGGTATCACAGCCCAAATACAGGTACAAGAGAACCGACAAGATACAGGGGTACAAACACTCAATACTACCCTACAACAAATGACTAATTCCATTTCCAAACTGGAAGCGTCCACCGGCAATATTAGACAGCAAGTAGAGAGTGCAGCCCAGAATGCATGGACAGCAGCAAACAGCTCTCAATTAGGAGTCAACGAACAAATAAAAACCCAGAATGCCATTGACAAACTCAGTCAACAAATGGATACTATCGTCGTAGCCATGGGGGCTATGGGTAAACAAGTATCCGCTGCCCTAAATAAGCAAGAAGAAGCCATTAAGAAACTCAAGGCCGACACAGAAACCCTTCAAGAGACACTACAAGTAGTAGAAGAAAGGGTCTCAAACATCGATATTATGGACCAAGACCACCAATGGGAACCAGAAGCTGAATCCTCTCGAGCACAAGTCCCAAAAAGACCTCAAGGACTATTCCCAGGGGATAATCCCCCAGGACCCCCATCGGGACCTCCATCAAGGGGTAACACGCCCCCTCCTAGAAACCCAAGGCCTCATAGGAAGGAAGAAAAGACTAAGGACGAAATTCCAAAAGGAGCTAGGGCTAAGAAGCCTGAAGCCTTTAATGGGAAAAGAGGACAGGAGGCTGAGATTTTCCTGATGAAGATGGAGATCTACTTCAACGATTATGGTACTGCCTTCAATAACAACCGGAAGATGGCCACCTTCCTCACTAACATGGGAGAAGGAGAAGCAGCCAAATGGGCCAAACCCCTACTTAGGAAAATCCTCGATGAAGAACCACATGAATACCTTGCAAATTGGAACGCCCTGAAGAATGCCTTCCTCCTCGCTTTCTCAGACCCCATGAAGAAGGAAAGAGCAATTCAAAACATTCATAAACTCCAACAAACAGGATCAGCACAACACTATGTCACCGCCTTCCGTACCCTTATGCAAGAATTGGATTGGGACGAACACGCCTTTATAGATGTCTTCAAGAAAGGACTTAAGAATAACGTCCAACAGGAACTCCTAAAGGCGACCATTACCCAAGATACATCTACATTCTCCCTCGAAAAATGGATGGAAGTCTCTATTAGGATAGACGACCTCTTATTCACCGGGAGAAGCCTAAGGGATAACAGCTCCTCTGGGAACCAAGACAAGAAATTCCAACCGAGAACAACCCAAGCCAAAGCTGGAATAGTACCATCAGAGGTCATTCAAAAAAGGCGAGAAGAAGGAAGATGTATCAAATGCGGAAGAAGAGGGCACCGGATGAGGGAATGCAAATTCAAGGAATGGCAACAAGAACCCCAAGCTGTCAAAGGGAAGGAAGCCAAGATTGAAGAAGTGAAGGAGGAGGAAAAATCCTCTGACTCGGAGTCGGAAAACTAGAACTGCAGGCTGAGTCCATGTCAGTACCTGCCCAGAAACCCTTGACCAAGAATCAAAAAAGAAAGAAGCGTGTATTATACCTAAAGAAATCCAAACAAACTGCGTCTATCTTTACTATGGTCAAGGGAATCATGGACCCTATCTCCACTCTGGTCGACTCCGGATCCTCAAAAAACTTCCTAGATATCAACTTTGCCAAAAACAACAACATTCCTTTAACACCCTTAGTCAACCCACGAACTGTGATTGCCATAGATGGAAAGGAACTCCCAAACAAAATAAAAAATAAAACCACATTGGAAGTAGAAATCGAAGGATGGACCTTCGATGTAACTTTCTTTGTAATGGATCTGGGGGATACCGAGATGATTCTAGGTCTAGATTGGCTACAAGAGGCAGACCCAGATATAAATTGGAAAACCCTAGAAATCTCATGGAAGGGAAGACCCCTTACCGCCAAAGCTGGAAAAGATCTACCTACTATACCAGAGGAATTCATGGAATTCACCGACGTCTTCAGTGAAGAACTCTTCAAGAAACTCCCAGAACACCGGTCCTTTGACTGCAACATAGACTTTGTGGAAGGATCAGACCTACCAAAACCAGCGAAAGTATATCCCCTTTCACCAATAGAAAGCAGAACGATAAAGGAATTTATTGATCAAGAACTGGCCGATGGAAAAATCCGGCCTAGCAAATCCCCTATAGCTTCACCTTGCTTCTTTGTCAAAAAGAAGGATGGATCCTTAAGGCTAGTAACAGATTACCGAAAAATCAACAACATCACTATACCAGATCAATTCCCCATGCCACTCCAGGTAGAACTTGTCGATCAGGTCAAGAATGCCAAGATCTACTCAAAATTAGACCTTAGATGGGGATTCAATAACATCCGTATCAAAGAAGGCGATGAATGGAAAACTGCCTTTAGGACAGCATATGGAATATATGAATATCTAGTCATGCCCTTTGGACTCAAGAACGCTCCAGCAGTCCTTCAAAGAATGATGAACGATATTTTTAGACATCTGCTAGGTGTCACAGTAGTAGTCTACATGGATGACATCCTTATCTTTTCAGAGAAAGAGGAAGACCATGCAGAACATGTCAAGGAAGTACTCAAAATCCTAAGAGATAACAATCTCTACGCCAAACTAGCCAAATGCGAATTCTTTGTCAAGAAGGTCATTTTCCTTGGGTTAGTAATTACCCCTGAAGGAATTTCCATGGAAGAAGAGAAAATCAAGGCAATCATGGAGTGGGGCGCACCCAGGAAAATAAAGGAAGTCCAGGCTTTCCTTGGCTTTGTAAACTTCTACAGGAGGTTTATAGCCGAATTTAGCAAGATAGCCAGACCATTACATGACCTAACAAAAAAGGATACCAGGTTTGAATGGAGTCAAGAATGCCAACAAGCTTTTGAGGAAATCAAGAAACGGGTCAGTCAAGACCCAGTACTAATACATCCTGACCCCGATAAACCCTTTATCTTGGAAACCGATGCGTCTGGAATAGCCATAGGAGCTATACTTAGCCAACGAGGTGAAGATGGGTACCTCCATCCAGTAGCATACTTATCAAAAAGCTACAACGACGCACAAAGAAACTATGATACCGCCAACAAGGAACTACTCGCTATTGTGGAATCATTAAAACATTGGCGCATATACCTTGAAGGGACTATATTACCTGTGACTGTCTTCACCGATCACCGAAATCTAGAAAGATGGAAGAACGCAGAAACCTTCAATAGAAGGCACGCCAGATGGCATATGGAACTCGCTTCTTTCAACTTCGAAATCCATTACAGGCCCGGTAAAATGTCCAATAAACCAGACGCCCTGTCAAGAAGACATGACCATGAGGATATCCCAAATCCCCAGCAAATCATGATCAATGCCGAACGATTCAAGGGCTTCAAAGCAAACATAGAAATTGACATCATTTCTATGATTAGGGAAAGCCTCAGCGATGATGAATCCCTAACAACCCTTATCGAGAGTACAAAGAAAAAGGAAGATCTTCCACCCTCTATTAGGAAACAATATGACAAGTACGAATGGAAGGAAGAACTCCTATGGTATGAAGGACGAATAGTAATCCCTGAAAACAAAGAGATACGACTAGCCATTTTGGAAATGCATCATGACAATCCGATAGCTGGCCATCAGGGACAAGCCAGAACCCTGGAACTCATATCCAGAAGATACTACTGGCCAGCTATGAAACAACAAGTCAACCGATTTGTCGAGACATGTGAAATTTGTCAACGGAGTAAAGGCCATAAACAGTATGCCCCACCAAAACCCTTACTAATACCCCAAAAGCCTTGGGAAGACATTGCATATGACTTTATTGTCAAGCTCCCTGAATCTCAAGGCATGGACAGTATACTAGTGGTGATTGATCGCTTCTCTCGGCAAGCACATTTCATCCCTTGCCTCGAAAGCACCAATGCAGAAGGAGTAGCCGACCTCTTTATCAAAGAAGTCTGGAAACTACATGGATTACCCAAAACAACAGTGTCAGACAGGGGAGCGACTTTCAACAGCCAATTTCTGAAAGCCCTCTACACCAAACTGGGTATCAACCCCAAATTTTCCACAGCCTTCCACCCAGAAACTGATGGGATAACGGAAAGAACCAACCAATGGCTAGAAGGCTTCTTAAGAAGCTTTTGCAATTACAGACAAGATGATTGGGTCAGATGGCTACCAATCGCAGAATTTTGCCATAACAACCAAGTCAATTCTGCCACAGGGAAGACAGCCTTCGAAACGATCTATGGACTACACCCCAGATGGGACCTTGTAGATCTAGAAGTCAACGCCCCTAATGCCGCCGATATGGCAGATTCTATGCAAGAAATATGGGACGAAGTCATAGCCTCCATGGAATTTTACAGATCAAAAGAAAGCAACCCAAAGCGCGTATACAAAGTAGGGGACAAAGTATGGCTAGTGGGCCAGAACATCACCACGAGGCGACCCTCAAAGAAGCTGGACAACAAGAAACTAGGGCCCTTTGTCATATCAGAAAAGATCTCCTCACATGCTTACCGGCTAGAACTTCCAAAAACCATGCGGACGCACAATGTGTTCCACATCAACCTTCTTGCACCCTTCACAGAAGACAAGGACTTTCACAGACGTCAAGCAAGACCACCCCCGATTGTGACAGAAGAAGGAGAAGAGGAGTATGAAGTGGACCATGTGGTCGCATGGGAACAACGGAAGAACGGCTTATACTACCAAGTCAGATGGAAAGGGTATGATCCGATAGAAGACACCATGGAAAGGGCTGAAAAAATAGCCGAGCTACCCCAAATCATGGAAGATTTACTCAAACGACACCCCAAAGCTCCCCTACCAAAGAACTACAAACCAAACGAAAAGAGGTATAAGAGAGTGGGGGGGAAAGCCTCAAACTTCACCACCAGCAGCTCTAGCTTCACCTCCAAACCACTTCCAACAACAACAAACTCTTTTACACCTCCTCGTCTACCATGGCCCCCACCCGTACCAACAAGTCCGCCAAGGCCACCAGTGTCCGCTATGACCCCCGGGACGCCCGGGTCACAGTCAACAACACCCCCAAGTCAGTATGGGGAAAACAGCGCTTATCTCATAAACTCACATGGGGCCACGGCGGGGATAGAATGTACAGCTACCAGGACGCCATCCGGCGATGTGACAGCTTCATTCGAAGCTCGGACTTTGCCAAAACCCTCGACCCCAGCCTCATCCTCGACTATATCCCTATGGCCGAGCGGTGGAATTGCCGATGGCTCGCCACCCATACCCTCCAATGCCCTAAACGGGGCAATCTGTATTGGGTCGGCAAAGGACCCCGGCCAGAGTCCGACAGGGCCATGCAGGCCACAAAATTATTTGTAATTGAAGAATGGGTAGGAAGTGAAGTCGAGCACCTGGTGAAGGAGGTGCAGAAAGTCAAGAAGATGAGCTGGTACGAAGATTATACCCAAACCAAAGAACAAAACGACAGGCTGATCAAAAAATCATTAAACCAACTCAGCACCCCCCACCTCATCAAGCGACTGGAGGAATGGGAAAACCAGGGGAAAAGTAAGGCTGTGCCTAAATGGGTGGAAAATTCGACGGAATGGTGGTTCCGCCTGAGCGATATAGAGGATATGAAGAAGGAATGGATGATGTCGCTGGGCAATAAGGGTCAGAAAATGGCCATCATAGCAAGGGTAGTCGAAGAATGGTGCCAGGCACCTGACATCTCGAAGAACTACCAGGAAGTCCTGAAGGAAATATCCTTCGGGGAAGTAGTCGAGCTAGCCGAGAAGGAAAGGTGGTCAAAGAGGGAGCTACTTGACTGGCTGGACCAGAGGGCCTGGGACAAAGGCAACGAAGATCTCTCGGTCGACATGGCCGACCTCCTTCTCGAACCCCTAGATGAAGACGAAGAGTGGGTCAAGCTGAAGGAAGAGGTCTGGGGAGCTGAGGCCCCTAATGGCGCCAGGGTATACCACCCTAAGGACACTGAAGAATTCTAGAATATGGACATTTTTTACGGACTCAAGAGAATTTTTGTAATCTTTTACTTTTTTTCAATCTATCCTCCACGAACTCTTGTCTTGTTTGCTCGTCTCATGTCCCCTAAGACTCGCCTTTAAGAGGGGGGTAATGTCATGAGCCGCGCACATGACCTCTATCTTTTTCTCGTGGCTTACACGCTGTATAAGCCACTCACTTCTTTTCTTCCTTTAGTAAGGCTGATTGGCGTATTAACTAAGCCTCCACATGGATGCTTACTGATCAAAGCTATCTTTAGCACGCACCACATGGATGCTTACTGATCAAGGCTATTTGTAGTACGCATACAGTCTTCTTGGACTATTCTTAGCTACGCTCTACTTTTAGACACACTTTCTTTTAGAAACACGTACTATCTTTAGCTCATGTATTCTTGGTACTGTACGCACAGACCATGTACCCATGAGTATAAATACTCGGTGTGCAAGCTGCTCCAAGACCAGCTTGCTCTACCTCGTCAATCTCCCCTCAAGGGTGATAACTACTAAGAGATACACTTTAGACTTATATACTTAAGACTCAACTATCGATACTAGGTCCTATTAACTTAGGTACTTAGTAATACACTGCAAGCCACGAGTCAATCACAGTCTCTCCAGGAGACAGGTGCCTTCGACGTCCTACTCGCCAGACGAGCAGAGGACTATACCGCTAAGACTAAGAGGCTCGATACCCTACACAGGGCTGTCATCGACGCTTCCACACTCAACTACATCTACGAACAGCCACAAGAGGCCGCCACGCATCAGGCTAGGATCCGACGCCGACGCCGTCGTATCCAGAACAGAAAGTAAACACCCTTAGAAACGAGGGTTGTGACAAGATCCAGATGAATTGTATGAATGGATGGATCAAATTCAACGCTTCATTGCTATGGGTCTGAATGAGAACAACCGCTTAACTCAAGCTATTCCATTTATATTCAAGGATGAAGCTAAGCAGTGGTGGTATCAATTTTCTGAGGCTCAAAGGTTAAGAATGTCAACAGACTGGCAACTCTTGTGCAATCGACTTATAAGTTTCTTTTGGACTCCTACTTGGATTACTGAAGCAAGGAACAAAGCTTTGGCAGCCAAGTATAGGGATTCAGGTCACTATAAGGAAACTCCTGTACAGTTTGCATTGCGCAAGAAGAAACTAATTGACATGGTTGAGAACTGGAATGATCTTACTGTAATAGCTGAAGTAGCTAGATCAGCACCTACTCAATGGCGCACTATTGTTAACCATGAGGAAATTGCTGACTGGGCTACTTATGTTACCAGGATCAAGGAACAAGAAGACTTGCTACAAGATTGGCCTAAGCATCATAGCAGTGGGCATGTCTCCTCTGATACAGTTAGAGAAGTTATGAAAGCCATCAAGGCTGAAAGGCATAAGAGACATGGTCACAAGGCCAATGCGCATGCAGTGGATTCCAAAGGATTCAAATTCAAAGGAAAGCAATCTGATAAATTCAAGGGATATAGGCGTCCTTTTAGCCCTGATGACTCCAATGTCACCAAGCACAAGAAAGGTACTCCTAAGTCTAGGGGAATGAGAGGTTGCATACACTGTGGTAGCAAGATGCATTATGACAAGGAATGCAAACACAATAAGTCAAATGCTAACAATGTTCAAGTTTACTTTGCAGGTACAACAGAAGAAGAACAAGCATTGTTTGCTGAATATGAAGCTAATGCAGCAGAATATGAATCTGAAACAAAGTCTGAAACTTCAGATGAAGAGAAGGATGAAGATAGCTCTTCTGATTCTTCTTCTGAGTCGGATTTTTAATTGATTCCCAGTCTCCTGAATTATCCAAAACTAGAGACTTGGGAGTTGGTACAGATTCTAAGGATACATTAGCAAGGCACAATTTTAACGCTATAGGAAATCAACACTTGGCTAACACACACCATTCCACTCAAGTATTACCCAGAAATGAAAGTCTTAAACTCCAAGACTTACCATAAGATAAGACTATTACCTTGAAAAAGGTGATGGACCGCCCTCCTGGAACTCATTTCTTAGGTACCAGACCTACAGTCGCTATGGCTAGAGTTAATTCTGAAGAAGGACTGACAGATATTACTGTTGATTCAGGCTCTGACATTACTCTCATCAGTCATAACTTTTGGTCAAGTATGAAGAAACCTCCTAAGGAGAAATCAGGTCAAAAGATCAATTTGATTCAGGTGACTGGTAGAACGAGCATAACTGGATATGTAGTACTAGAACTAACCTTCCCTACTAAGGATGGACCTGTTAAAATGCAGGTAGAAGCCTATGTAGTGAAAGGTATGAAAGTACCCATCATCCTAGGTAATGACTTCACTAACCAGTACAGAATATCAATTGACAGACTGACTACTCCTAGCAGAGTCATCTTTGGTTTCACAGGTAGGTCTGCAGACGTAATTGAGTTGGAAACAGAACCCAGATTAGATGAAGCAGGAAATGTATTTAGAGTACATACTAGACCAGACTTCAAATCTAACCTTGAAAGAAGAGCTTTCAGAAGAAGGAAATCTGCTAAAAGAAAGAACCAGAGCAAAAGACCAGGAGGAGCCATCCCTGTCAGACTGGAGAAGGATGTATACCTTAAACCTGAGTCTCTAACTCGCGTTGCTGTTCTAGCAGACTTCTCTGAAGATCAAGAAGAAGGTTTTATTGAAGGAAAGTTAGAATCTAACTCCAATTCTGCTGACTTCTATGGAACATCAGATTGCATTATTACTCCCCAGAATAAATCAATACAGATAGCTAACTTCTCTCAGAAGCTAGTGCATTTACCCAAAGGCCATGTCATAGGATATATGCATGACCCTAGGATTGCATTGGATAAAGAGGATGATCTATCTAAAGAAGCTATTCTGGAAGGAGAAGCAAGAGTGCATCTGATTAACTCGCTCATGAAGGAAGAGAAAGTCCCTCCTCCAACTGAAGAAGAGATTGAACTCTCTAAGCAGCCAGAGGGAGGTCCCAAGACAGCTGAACTACCTGATCCTGAGCATATACCTAAGGACAGGTTAGTAGCAGAAATCAATTGGGGAGATACTCTTACTCCTGAGCAGAAAAAGGCTTTAGAAAAAGTCGTCCTGAAACATCATAAAGCCTTTGGACTAGATGGACGACTAGGTAATTATCCTGAGGAAATAGAGATACCTTTGAGACCAGGGACTAAAGAAATATCATTGGCTCCCTATAGACCAAGTGAGGAAGCAAGAAAGGTTATCAGAAACCAAGTGCAAGAATGGAAGCGCTTAGGGGTTATAGAGGAATCTAAAAGCCCTTGGGGTGCACCAGTCCTTGTAGTATGGAGAAATGGTAAGCCTCGCATGTGTATTGACTATAGGAAGCTCAATTCAGTAGTTATCCCTGATGAATACCCTCTGCCTAAACCTCAGGATATCCTTCATACTCTTGAAGGAGCTCAATATTTATCTACTCTAGATGCGTTAGCAGGTTTCACTCAACTGACAATAAAGGAAGAGGACCAACCTATAACTGCATTTAGATGTGATGAAGGCCATTTCCAATTTAAGAGAATGCCATTTGGATACAGAAATGGACCGCCTAAATACCAAAGAGTAATGTCTAAAATCCTAGCCCCATTCCTATGGACTATTGCAATGGTCTACATAGATGACATTGTTATCTTCAGTAAGACCTTTGAAGATCACTTAGACCATGTGGATAAAGTCTTACAAGCAATTGAAGACTCAGGACTAACTCTATCGCCACCAAAATGCTTCATGGGATATCAATCCTTATTGCTTTTAGGGCAAAGAGTCTCCAGGCTAGGAATGTCTACTCACAAGGAAAAGGTCGATGCCATTTTACAGCTGGAAGAACCTAAGGATGTACCTACCTTACAAACATTCTTAGGAATGATGACCTACTTTTCAAGTTATATTCCATATTATACTTGGATTGTAGCTCCGCTTTTCCACCTGCTAAGGAAATCTACCAAATGGCGATGGGATAAATTGGAAGCTCATGCATTCAAACTAGCAAAGCTAGTCCTAGCCAATGCACCAGTACTAGCATATCCGGTTCCAGGAATGCCTTACAGACTGTATACTGATGCATGTGACTTTGGAATAGCCGCTATTTTGCAACAAATTCAAACTATGAAACTCAAGGATTTGAAAGGTACCAAGATCTATGATCAATGTAAGAAAGCTCATCAGGAAGGACAGCCAGTACCTAGGTTTGTCACTCCTGACTCCAACAGAAAGGTCATCCTGACTGGGGGGGCTAATGGTACTGAAACCTTTGACTATGAAGATACTTGGAATGAAAATTTCGATGAAACTGAGATACATTCAGAGCGTGTCATTGGCTATTGGTCAAGAATACTCAAAGATGCTGAAACAAGATATTCAGCCACTGAGAGAGAAGCTCTAGGTGTAAGAGATGGACTAGTCAAGTTCCACATGTATCTTGAAGGTGCCAAGGTTATAGTAGTATCAGATCATGCTGCCCTTAAATGGAGTAAGACTTACCAAACTATCAACAGGAAACTATCAGGCTATGGGATAGTTATTGCAGCTTTCCCTGACCTGGTAATAGTCCACAGAGCAGGTAAAGTCCATACTAATGTTGATCCAATTTCTAGGTTAAGAAGAAGAATCCCAAGGCAAGATGGACCGCTAGCAGATACATCGACACCCCTTACCTTCAATAATGAGACAGAAGATGGTCTCAAGAACTTATACAAAGAAGTAGGAGTAGACTTTGAGAAGGACTTGTTAACACAGTCAGCCATGCATACACTGGTCAATGTGGAGAAACCTTCCAATGTCTCCTTGGACAAGTTTAAGGTAAGAACTACAAAATACAAAGCTAATGTTTCTCTTGCAACTTCAGGTTTGAATGAATTACACATTAGTATAAGTGAAGTAGAAGTGAAGAAGTTCTATGATGCATACATGAATGATCCTCACTTTGCTGATGTACTAAGGAAACTGCAAGGTGAATATGACCCTATGAATCCCCCTTACAAACAGTATAGGATTGGAGAAAATGGTCTAATTTACTTCTGCAGAGATGATAATTACAAGTTGTGCGTTCCTAAAGACTTACAAAAAGAAGTAGTAGCTGAGATCCATGACTCCTTGCAAGAAGGCGCTCATGCTGGTTATCACAGAACCTATAACAAGGTTGCATCTACCTACTATTGGCCTAAAATGGTACATGTCATTAAGGAATATGTGCGCACTTGTGATATTTGTCAAAAGGCCAAACCCAAGCGACATGGTCAAAGAGGATTCCTTAAATCCATTCCAATTCCTAGTCAACCTTTTGAAGTAGTAACTATGGATTTCATTATGGATCTCCCTCCAAGCAATGGGTATAATGCTATACTTACTATAGTAGACAAACTTACTAAGTTTGCGCATTTTATACCTTGCACAACTAGTATCAATGAGGAAGAAACAGCCAAGCTTTTCCATGCGCATATATGGACTAAGTATGGTCTTCCCAGGCAAGTCATAACTGACAGAGATGCTAGATGGACAGGAGCATTCTGGGAACACCTAACTTCCTTAGTAGGAGTTCAAAGATCGCTTACTACTGCCTATCACCCTCAGGCTGATGGACAGAGTGAGATTATGAATCAGACTTTGGAAATAGCTCTCAGAGCATTTGTTTTCCCTTCAATGGATAACTGGAGTGACCTCTTAAATGACTTTAGTTTTGCTTATAACACTATGGAACATACATCTACAGGTTTTACACCCTCTTATCTACTTTTAGGTTTTGAACCGCTTCGACCTTCAGACTTATTAGCTTCCACTAGTAAATCTATAGCTAGACCTACAGTTGAAGACCCCAAGGCTGTGAACTTTGCTGAAATGATGCAAGCCATTCGCTCTCAAGCACAGGATGCATTGAAATTAGCGCAAGCTCACATGGAGGATCAATACAACAAAAATCATAGCTATTTGGATTTACAAGAAGGCGACTTAGTCATGCTTAATCCTCACTCTTTGAACCTACTTAGGAGTCAGAAGGGTAAAGGGAGGAAGCTACAAATGAAGTATGATGGACCCTTTGAAGTTTCAGAGAAACTCTCAGATGTAACCTATCGCCTTAGGATCCCTGCAAGCTACAAGATTCACCCTGTGGTAAACATAGCTCACTTGGAGCCCTATCATAGGGATAAGGATGGAGACAGCCGTCCTAAGAAGCATCTGAATGGAGCTGACTTTGAAGAAGTACCTGAATATGAAGTTGAAGAAATAGTAGATGAGAAGATGGTCAAGAAAGGACAAAGAAAACAACGCCGCTACTTAACCAAGTTTGTAGGATACTCTCCTGAATGGAATGAGTGGTTATCTAGGCAGCAATTGGCAAATGCTCCCAGGATACTCAAGGAATGGGAACTTAAGCAGCGCATACAAGCCCCTGAGAAGGCTTAACCCTTATGCTTCCTTTTCCCAGATTAACCACGTGATATTCTTTGTTATTTTGTTTACTGACAAACAGAATTTGTAGGTATATATATTGGCAAGATCTCTCGCTTATAGAACAACAAACACAACAATGGCCAACTTCATCGCTATCCTTGCCGCTCTCATCACTATCATCCTTACTGGTATCCTAGGCTACTACCTCTACAGCCTAGAAGAAGACTTCATCTGGATCCTGCCGGGTCAAGAGGTAGTTATGGAGTACTCAGACAGACAGCGCACCATAACTGTCACTGGATGGGTACTCATCTCACTACCTTATCGGCTGGTTTACCTTACTAGGCGCTGGAGTCCCATATCAGTGACCCCAGCAAACATCCTAAGTATAGCCTTGGTGTCTAGGCGCCGAAGCTATCGCCCTTATGGAGGTCCAGGTAACAGAGGCATGCCCTCTGAGATCTTCATACTACCAGATCACCCATATTGTAAGTAATTTACTGGAATTATCTGGCATTTACTTATAGCATGGACAGACCAGATGCCTAATAGAGAGCGACAACAATACCTAGGATCCTTCTTGCAGCTGTAAGATAAGATCCTAACCCAAACCTGGGTAAGCAGATCTCCTCTGATAAGCTTATCCAGATGACTGATCTCAGTGATCGGTCTGATCCAGTTCTTATCTCAAGAAATCCTGTAATTTCTTCTTTAAGTCATGTACTCCTGTATATAGATTTAAAGTATAAGTTTGATCTCTCTAAATCGGACCTCAGTAATGAGTCAGGCTATTCAATCTCAGTTGAGAGCCTTGCACTGATGATCAAACCACAAAAGATAAGACAGATCAGAAGATAAATGAGCATCAGCATGTGAAACTATAGAGATAAACAGCTGAGCGCACTCTATTTGGAGCCAAACAGAACTTCGGTCATTTGACTAGGCTTCTTATTGGCAACCAGATGTGAAATACATGCATTATAAGAAATTAACACGTCTATATGCCACTCTAAGCTGCTGTACTCTGTAGTATCTCACTGTCTAAACATGTCAGACTATCCTACTCGCCCTGACACCCCTACTGGTTCCACCTTCTGGGATGTAGCTGAAAGGCTGCTTTCTGGACTTAGATGGGAGCGACGAAGGGTCCAAGGGGAGAATCGCAGCAGGAGGAGGGAGTTCCCCTCCAATTACCAACACCTCTATGTCGACATACACTTACCCAACTATCCACAATACAACAACCGCAATCACTACCCAATTGAGGCACCTGAGCCAACTCAGGATGATCCTCACTTTGAGTTTGGATGGCCGGCTCCTCCCTCTCCTGGTTTGGAGCCTACCCCATTTGATAGGGTATTGATGAAAGGTTGGGGTGGACGCACTGAGTACCCTCTGGCTCCCCCAAAGAGTCCTAGTGTGCTCAGTTATGAGGATTACATAGAGCGACAAGAAGAGTAAGTGCTTTGATTGAGTCAAGATCTTAAGCTGATCTGTTTGTTGCACAAACAGACTGACTCAAGATCAAGGCCAGGAGTCGCTTCCTGAGCCTGATCATGACTCTGAGGAAGAGGAAGACGAGCCAGAAGTAGTTAGGACTGGTATATTAGAGTAAGTCCGCTTCTTTTGACTCATGATCTTAAGCTGATTTGTTTAGACTTGCATACCCACCTTCGCCGGTCTATGCCCCAGAAGAGTCTTCTGACTCTGATTCTGCTTCTTCAGAGTCATCTGGAGAACTCAGAATAATGGAACTAGACCTGGAAAGGAGGGTTGAAGAACAAACCAGAGAGTTTGAGGAAGTGTCAGCTCGTCTTAGGGCTGCACAAAGGCGCCTCAGGGAGATGATGGATGAAAGGGACTTGTATTAATATAGACTATACTGCTCGAATGCCATATGTTCTCAATCCAAACAGTGTGAACAATAAGATTTATCTTATCGCTCCAGTATTATTGGTTGAGAATCATTCAAGGTGTCGACTTAGTCCTAAGATTTCATATCCTACTATATTTCCATGAGTGCACTTTGCAAGTATTTAAGCAACCCTTGAACCGCTCTCATTCTTCAGCGGTTCAACACCCTCTAGCTCTCTACCAATCCTCTGCTCTCTACTACACTACCATCCTCACCATGCAGACTACTCCTTCGCTTCTTAACAAGGCTCAGCGCCAGGCTATCATGGACTCCATTTTATGGACCAAGTACTTTGCCTGCCTAGCTTCAAAGATGCGTCAAGGGGAGTATGACTTTGCTGCAAGTCCCTTCATCCTAGAACGCAAGTTCATGGATCAGATTGAAATATACTACAGCAAAGATCATGGCAGGTATCCCAATGGTTGGTATGTGGGGGATGGTGCAGCCTACTCCTTAGTAGATGCCCTTCTCCAAGTTAGGGATGCAGTCAGCTCCTATTGTAGTGATGGGTCTTATGACCTAGCCTATGAGTATGAAGACTTTACTGAGGATAGCCCTCTGTATAAGCGCTTCAGGGACGCCAATATCGCCTTCCCCATCGAGCCTGAGAAAGGTTTCAGCATGGTGGACTGGCAAGCCCCTTTTGAGAGTTTCCCAGAAGTAGTCGCTGCAGTAGTTCGTCTTCAAATGTGGGGCCTTCATATGACCTGCTGCCTGCATGCCTTGGTTCACTATGAAGGAAACACTGGGGGCGGCAATTTGCCTCCTTTCCCTCACTGTGCCTTCATTGAAGGAAAGAAGGCATTCGACGACTACACTAGAACCTCTTGCCCCTCCTGGTGGCAGGAGCCTGATCCAGAAGGCGTTCCCAAGATGTGGGGAAATGATGAGGTATGGACCTTATTTCATGGCCCTAAGCGCTTTCTAATGAGATGGATGCAGCACTACTACTTTGCCATCAATGACCAAGAGCGCCAAGACTACATCCAGGAGCTGGAAGAATTGCAGAAATTCAAGTCCTCCTTGGAAGTTCCTGTCTTTCTGATTCAGAACCGCCTTAGGGCTCGTTTTGAAGAAATGGACAAGGAAGGGGACTCGCAGTCTTCTGAGGAGGGCCCCAGTGAAGTCGTCGCTCCTCCCTCCATTCCCCCTGGCCTTGAGCAAGCAGTAATCACTCTTGACTCAGATGGTGAATGGGAGTCAGAGGAAGGTTACGATTCTCTCTAAGTAAGTCTGCAAGTCCAGACTGGGGGGGCTATGTTATGGATACTAACATCTTTACTTAATAGAGTCTGCTCTTGCCAACTTATATGCGGTGTCAAATGAATATTTTCCCAATTCTTATGAATGTGAATGCGCCAATTTGTACAGTTTCATGATTCCATAAATTGTACTGAATTCTATCTCTTCTGCGCACTTTATTTCATATTTTTAGCCTAAGAACTCGGCGAGATATTCATTAAACAAGTTCAGGCATCGCTTATCATAAGGTATTACTAACATATTCCGCTTATAGCTCAGCGACGGCTGACTCTATCATGCTGATCAATAGCTTGATCGATAGCCACGCTTCGGGCGTATCTTCCCACCGAAGATCGGCCCGATCCCCGGACTCTTCGCCGAGCTCCAGGCCGAAGATCGAACTGATCTGATTGACTGATCAGTTCTGATCTGACTCACACACTGAGTCAATGGACCCAGCTACCCTTAATTAGAAGGCTCTATGACTCACTGAGATGTTGGCTCCGATCCATGTATATAGTTCATATTATTAATATATCAAACAACCAATAGCATACACTGATCCAGTGATGCCACCGATCTACACCCAGTCATTACTCTAAACCATCCTGTATGGAGATAGGGTGATCCCCATATAGCCAGAACTCTCCTTAGAGATTGGCTTGGCATGACTGTCTCTATTTGGCTCATCCAGGCTTCCCTCAGGGTATAAAAGAACCCTGCAGGAGACCCTTGCAGAGCCACCTCCTCTTACTACCCACCTGATCGGTCTTGTGTGCTTTGGTTTGTATTTCTCTTATCTCTTATCTCTTGTGTGATCTACTGTATCTAATAAGTGGGAATCCTAGTACCTGATTAGATACTTCTGTGTGATTCTGTATATATAGACTTGTGCTTAAGTTAGCGTATAAATAAGTACCTGCCAGTTGTGGGAATTAAGTACCTATTTGGTGTGAGGAAATATACACATTAGGCGCACCCCATCCATCCATATTAAGCTATCGCTTAAGTATAGATTAAGTATAGTAATAGTATAGTCCAAGCGACTAGGGCTGAACTATAATAAGTATATCTAAGGGAACCTGACCGCTGTAGTCTTGCTCTTTATATATTATATTAAGTCAGTTTACACTGTGAAAGGTTAAGACTATCTGAGTGTTACTTGAGAATCTCTGAGATCTTATATTAGCCTTCCTATCAAATCTAGGAAGTATTGTATACTATTGGAGTACTAACCAACTACATTGCCTAAGCTCCAGATATCCAACTGTACTCCAACCCGTAACAGTCGTAGCCATGGGAGCTATGGGTAAACAAGTATCCATCACCCTAAACGAACAAGAAGAAGCTATCAAGAAACTTAAGGTTGATGAAGAAACCCTTCAAGAAACACTACAAGTAGTGGAAGAAAGGGTCTCAAACATCGATATCATGGATCAACACCACCAGTGGGAACCAGAAGCAGAGTCTTCTAGGGCACAAGTCCCAAAAAGGCCTCATGGATTATTCCCAGGGGATAACCCACCAGGACCCCTGTCAGGACCTCCATCAAGGGGAAACACACCTCCCCTTAGAAACCCAAGATCCCCTAGAAAGGAAGAAAAAACCAAAGATGAAATTCCAAAAGGAGCTAGAGCCAAGAAGCCCAAAGCCTTTAATGGAAAAAGTGGACAAGAAGCCAAAATCTTCCTCATGAAAATGGAAATCTACTTCAAGGATTATGGCACTGCCTTTGACAATAACCGGAAAATGGCTACCTTCCTCACTAACATGGGAGAAGGAGAAGCAGCCAAATGGGCCAAGCCCCTACTCAGGAAAATCCTTGACAAAGAACCACACGAATACCTCACAAACTGGAATGCTTTGAAGAACGCTTTCCTTCTTGCCTTCTCAGACCCCATGAAAAAGGAGAGAGCAATCCAAAACATTCACAAACTCCAACAAACAGGATCAGCACAACACTATGTCACCGCCTTCCGCACCCTCATGCAGGAATTAGACTGGGACAAACATGCCTTTATTGTCACAACCCTTGTTTCTAAGGGTGTTTACTTTCTATTCTGGATACAACGGCGTCGGCCTCGGATCTTAGCCTGATGCGTGGGAGCCTCCTGTGGTTGTTTGTCGATGTAGTCTAGTGTTGAAGCGTTGACAACAGCCCGATGTAGGGTGTCAAGCCTCTTGGTCTTAGGATTGTAGTCCTGTGCTCGTCTAGCGAGTAGGACATCGAAGGCACCCGTCTCCTGGAGAGACTGTGATTGACTCGTGGCTTGCAGTGTATTACTAAGTACCTAAGTTAATAGGACCTAGTATCGATAGTGAGTCTTAAGTATATAAGGCTGATGTGTATTTCTTAGTAGTTATCACCCTTGAGGGGAGATCAACGAGGTAGAGCAAGCTCGTCTTAGAGCAGCTTGCACACCAAGTATTTATACTCATGAGTACATGGTCTGTGCGTACAGTTCCAAGAATACATGAGCTAAAGATAGTGCGTGTTTCTAAAAGAAGGTATATCTAAAATAAGAGTGTTACTAAAGATAGTTTGAGAAGACTGTATGCGCACTAAAGATAGCTATGATCAGTCAGCTATCATGTGGAGGCTTAGTCAAGCGCCAATCATCCTTAGTAACGGATAGAAGTTAAAAAGAAGGGGTGGCTTATAAAGCGTGCAAGCCACGAGATCAAAAGAAAAAGTGGAGTTGTGTACACGGCTCATGACATTTATAGATGTCTTCAAGAAAGGCCTTAAGAATAACGTCCAACAGGAACTACTAAAGGCAACCATTACCCAAGATACATCTACATTCTCCCTAGAAAAATGGATGGAAGTCTCTATTAGGATAGACGACCTTCTATTCACTGGAAGAAGTCTAAGAGATAATGGCTCTTCAGGAAATCAAGACAGGAAATTCCAACCAAGAACAACCAAAGCCAAAGCAGGAATAGTGCTGTCTGAAGTCATCTAAAAGAGAAGAGAAGAAGGAAGATGTATCAAATGTGGAAGAATGGGACACCGCATGAAAGACTGCAAACTCAAGGAGTGGCAACAGGAAACTCAAGCTGTCAAAGGAAAAGAAGCGAAGATTGAAGAAGTAAAGGAAGAAGAGAAATCCTCTGACTCGGAGTCGGAAAACTAGAACAGCAGGCTGAGTCCATGTCAGTACCTGCCCAGATGCCCTTGACCAAGAATCAGAAAAGAAAGAAGCGTGTATTATACCTGAAGAAATCCAAACAAACTGCATCTATCTTTACAGTGGTCAAGGGAATTGTGGACCCCATCCCCACTCTAGTCAACTCCAGATCCTCAAAAAACTTCTTAGATATCAACTTTGCCAAGAACAACAACATTCCTTTGACACCCTTAGTCAACCCACGAACTGTGATCGCCATAGATGGGAAAGAACTTCCAAACAAAATAAAAAATAAAACTACACTGGAAGTTGAAATCAATGGTTGGACCTTTGATGTAACTTTCTTTGTAATGGACCTAGGGGATACCGACATTATCCTAAGTTTAGATTGGTTACAAGAGGCAGATCCAGATATAAATTGGAAAACCCTAGAAACTTCATGGAAGGGAAGACCCATTACTGCCAAAGCTGGGAAAGAGCTACCTACTATACCAGAGGAATTCATGGAATTCATTGACGTCTTCAGCGAAGAACTCTTCAAGAAGCTCCCAGAACACCAATCCTTTGATTGCAACATGGACTTTGTGGAAGGATCAGATCTACCAAAACCAGCAAAAGTATACCCTCTTTCACCGATTGAAAGCAGAACAATAAAGGAATTTATTGACCAAGAATTGACCCACAGAAAAATCCAACCTAGCAAATCCCCTATAGCCTCACCTTTCTTCTTTGTCAAAAAAAAGGATGGATCTCTAAGGCTAGTAACAGATTATCGGAAAATCAACAACATCACTATACCAGATCAATTCCCTATGCCACTCCAGGTAGAACTTGTCGACCAAGTCAAGAATGCAAAGATCTCTTCAAAATTAGACCTTAGATGGGGATTCAATAACATCCGCATCAAAGAAGGCGATGAATGGAAAACAGCTTTTAGGACAGCATATGGAATATATGAATATCTAGTCATGCCCTTCGGACTCAAGAACACCCCAGCAGTCCTCCAAAGGATGATGAACAATATTTTTAGACACCTTCTAGGTGTCACAGTAGTAGTCTACATGGATAATATCCTTATCTTCTCAGAAAAGGAAGAGGACTATGTAGGACATGTCAAAGAAGTACTCAAAATCCTAAGAGAAAACAATCTCTACGCCAAACTATCCAAATGCGAATTCTTTGTCAAGAAGGTCATTTTCCTTGGGTTGGTAATTACCCTGAAGGAATTTCCATGGAAGAAGAGAAAATCGAGGCAATCATGGAATGGGGCGCACCTAGGAAAATAAAGGAAGTCCAAGCCTTCCTTGGCTTTGTAAACTTCTTCAGGAGGTTCATAGCCAAATTTAGCAAGATTGCTAGACCACTACATGATCTAACAAAAAAGGATACCAAATTTGAATGGACCCAGGTATGCCAACAAGCCTTTGAGGAAATCAAGAAACGGGTCAGCCAAGATCCAGTATTAATACATCCTGAACCCGATAAACCCTTTATTTTGGAAACCAATGCTTCAGGAATAGCCATAGGAGCTATACTTAGCCAACGAGGTGAAGATGGATACCTCCACCCAGTAGCATACTTATCAAAAAGCTACAACAATGCACAAAGAAACTATGATACTGCCAACAAGGAATTACTTGCCATTGTGGAATCATTAAAACATTGGCGCATATACCTTGAAGGGACTATATTACCGGTGACTGTCTTCACTGACCACCAAAGCCTTGAAAGATGGAAGAATGCGGAAACCTTCCACAGAAGGCATGCCAGATGGCATATGGAACTCGCTTCTTTCAACTTTGAAATCCACTACAGGCCTGGTAAAATGTCTAATAAACCGGACACCCTATCAAGAAGACATGACCATGAGGATATCCCCAATCCCCAGCAAATCATGATCAACGCTGAACGCTTCAAGGGCTTCAAGGCAAACATAGAAATCGACATCATCTCTATGATTAGGGAAAGCCTCAGTGATGATGAATCCCTAACAACCCTTATTGCGAGTACAAAGAAAAAGGAAGACCGTCCACCCTCTATTAGGAAACAATATGACAAGTATGAATAGAAGGAAGACCTCTTATGGTACGAAGGACAAATAGTAATCCCTGAAAACAAAGAGATACGACTAGCCATCTTGGAAATGCACCATGACAATCCAATAGCTGGCCACCAGGGACAAGCCAGAACTTTGGAACTCATATCCAGAAGATACTATTGGCCAGCTATGAAACAACAAGTCAACCGATTTGTCGAAACATGTGAGATCTGTCAAAGGAGTAAAGGTCACAAACAATACGCACCCCAAAAACCTTTACCAATACCCCAAAAACCTTTACCAATACCCCAAAAACCTTGGGAAGACATTGCATATGACTTGATTGTCAAGCTCCCCAAATCACAAGGCATGAATAGTATACTAGTGGTAATTGATCGCTTCTCTCAGCAAGCACATTTCATCCCTTGCCTTGAAAGCACCAATGCAGAAGAAGTAGCTGACCTTTTCATCAAGGAAGTCTGGAAACTACATGGTTTACCCAAGACAACCGTGTCAGATAGAGGGCCGACCTTCAATAGCCAATTGTTGAAAGCCCTCTATGCCAAACTGGGTATCAACCCCAAATTTTCCACAGCCTTCCACCCAGAAACTAATGGAATAACGGAAAGAACCAACCAATGGCTAGAAGGCTTCTTGAGAAGCTTCTGCAATTACCGACAAGATGATTGGGTCAGATGGCTACCAATAGCAGAATTCTGCCATAACAACCAAGTCAATTCTGCCACAGGGAAGACGGCCTTTGAGACAATCTATGGGCTACACCCCAGATGGGATCTGATAGATCTAGAAGTCATTGCCCCTAACGCCGCCGATATGGCAGATTCAATGCAAGAAATATGGGACGAAGTCATAGCTTCCATGGAATTCCGCAGATCAAAAGAAAACACCCCAAAATGTGAATACAAAATAGGGGATAAAGTATGGCTAGTAGGCCAGAACATCACCACGAGGCAACCCTCAAAGAAGCTAGACAACAAAAGATTAGGGCTCTTTGTAATATCGAAAAAAATCTCTTCACATGTCTACCGCCTGGAACTTCCAAAGACCATGCGGACACATAACGTATTCCACATCAATCTTCTCACACCCTTCACAGAAGACAAAGACTTTCACAGACGTCAAGCAAGACCACCCCCAATTGTGACAGAAGAAGGGGAAGAAGAATATGAAGTGGACCATGTGGTCGCATGGGAACAATGGAAAAACAGCCTATGCTACCAAATTAGGTGGAAAGGGTATGATCCGATAGAAGACACCATGGAAAGGGCTGAAAAAATAGCCGAACTACCTCAAATCATGGAAGATCTACTCAAGAGTCACCCCAAGGCTCCCCTACCAAAGAACTACAAACATAGTAAAAAAGGGTATAAAAGAGTGGGGGGGAAGCCCTCAAACTTCACCACCAGCCTCGGCAAACCCCCAATGTCTGGGTTTTCGGGAGAACATAGTGGGCCCATTTTGAGGTCATAGATGTTGTTTGGTCCCTGTGTCAGCTGTCAAAAACGGGATAGATAGTGTGGAGCACTCCGTCATCGTGTTTTGGCAGTGGAGTGTCGGCACCCACCACGAATTTGAGCATCGCGTTTGGGCCTGTTTTAGTACGGGTGATCCTAATCTTGCTCCACTACCAAAAAACAGTACGTCACGGTGCCATAGAGAGCAACTCCAGCTCTACTCATAACCAACACTCCCAACCCAATACTCTTTTAAACCCTTTACTTTCACAATGGCCCCCATCAACAAGTCAGCCAAGGCCACTGGTGTGCGATACAATCCCCGTGACGCTCGAGTCGTCAGCAACCACTCCCCCAAGTCAGCATGGGGAAAGGAATGCGCATCTCACAAACTCACATGGGGTCATGGCGGCGATAGACTCTATAGCTACCAAGACGCCATTAGGCGCTGCAATAGCTTCATTAGAAGCGCAGACTACGCCAAGTCCCTTGACCCGAACCTCACCCTCGATTACATCCCCATGGCTGAACAGTGGAACTGCAAATGGCTCGCCAGCCACACCCTCCAATGCCCTAAACGGGGCAACCTGTACTGGGTCGCTAAGGGACCCCGACCAGAGTCTGATAGGGCCATGCAGGCCACGAAACTATTTGTGATTGAAGAATGGGTGGGGAGCGAGGTCGAGCACCTGGTAAAGGAAGTGCAAAAGGTCAAGAAGATGAAGTGGTACGACAATTATACCAAAACAAAGGAGCAAAATGGCTGGCTGATAAAAAAAATTGATAAACCAATTCAGTACACCCCACCTTATCAGGAGGTTGGAGGAATGGGAGAAGGAAGGAAAGGAGAGGGCCACACCCAAATGGGTAGAAAACTCAACGAAATGGTGGTTCCGACTGAGTGACATAGAAGAAATGAAGGAGGAATGGATGAGGTTGATTGGCGACAAGTGTCAAAAAATGGCCATTGTAGCAAGGGCGGTTGAAGACTGGTGCCAGGAACCCAACATCTCCAAAACTTACCAGGAAGTCCTCAAGGAAATCTCCTTTGGGGAAGTCATTGAATTGGTAGAAAAGGAGAAATGGTCAAAGAGGGATCTACTGGACTGGCTGGACCAGAAGGCTTGGGACAAGGGCAATGAGGACCTCTCAGTCTGTTACGGGTTGGAGTAAAGTTGGATATCTGGAGCTTAAGCAATGTAGTTGGTTAGTACTCCAATAGTAAACAATACTTCCTAGATTCGATAGGAAGGCTAATATAAAATCTCAGAGATTATCAAGTAACACTCAGATAGTCTTAACCTTTCACAGTGTAAACTGACTTAATATAATATATAAAGAGCAAGACTACAGCGGTCAGGTTCCCTTAGATATACTTATTATAGTTCAGCCCTAGTCGCTTGGACTATACTATTACTATACTTAATCTATACTTAAGCGATAGCTTAATATGGATGGATGGGGTGCGCCTAATGTGTATATTTCCTCACACCAAATAGGTACTTAATTCCCACAACTGGCAGGTACTTATTTATACGCTAACTTAAGCACAAGTCTATATATACAGAATCACACAGAAGTATCTAATCAGGTACTAGGATTCCCACTTATTAGATACAGTAGATCACACAAGAGATAAGAGATAAGAGAAATACAAACCAAAGCACACAAGACCGATCAGGTGGGTAGTAAGAGGAGGTGGCTCTGCAAGGGTCTCCTGCAGGGTTCTTTTATACCCTGAGGGAAGCCTGGATGAGCCAAATAGAGACAGTCATGCCAAGCCA
Source organism: Ceratobasidium sp. AG-Ba (assembly GCA_016906575.1). NCBI lineage: Eukaryota > Fungi > Basidiomycota > Agaricomycetes > Cantharellales > Ceratobasidiaceae > Ceratobasidium > Ceratobasidium sp. AG-Ba. Next base: position 749,397 of record CP059611.1, on the reverse strand, counting down.
ATCTCTAAGGAGAATTCTGGCTATATGGGGATCACCCTATCCCTATACAGGATGGTTTAGAGTAATGACTGGGTGTAGATCGGTGGCATCACTGGATCAGTGTATGCTATTGGTTGTTTGATATATTAATAATATGAACTATCTACATGGATCGGAGCCAACATCTCAGTGAGTCATAGAGCCTTCTGATTAAGGGTAGCTGGGTCCATTGACTCAGTGTGTGAGTCAGATCAGAACTGATCAGTCAATCAGATCAGTTCGATCTTCGGCCTGGAGCTCGGCGAGGAGTCCGGGGATCGGGCAGATCTTCGGTGAGAAGATACGCCCGAAGCGTGGCTATCTATCAAGCTATTGATCAGCGTGATAGAGTCAGCCGTCGCTGAGCTATAAGCGGAATATGTTAGTAATACCTTATGATAAGCGATGCCTGAACTTGTTTAATGAATATCTTGCCGAGCTCTTAAGCTAAAATCATGAAATAAAGTGCGCAGAGAAGATAGAATTTAGTACAATTCATGGATACATAAACTGTACGAATTGGCGCATTCATATTCACAAGAAATTGGAAAATATTCATTTAACACCGCATACAAGCTGGCAAGGGCAGACTCTGTTAAGTAAAGATGTTAGTATCCATAACAAATGGAGCAACAGGGTAATGGAGTAGTAGAGTGGCGGATCAGCAAAGCAGCTGAGTGGCAGGGAGGCAGAGTGGCGGAGCGACTGAGTGGTGCAGAGGCGGAGAGGCAGAGCAACAAAGCGTTGGAGTGGCTGAATGGCTTCATGACCCTTGTCGGATTGTGCAATGTGGCACTTGGCGCGACCATGGCGGTGGACACGTCAGAGGACAGCAGAGTATATCCGATAGCTATGGAAGACAGGAAGAGACACCCTGGGCACAGCCACCCCACTACAGGCTCCCCCCCATAAGACCAACCGGCTACCCTCAGTTGGCAAGGAACAAGCCTACAGAAGAGACAGACCAGAAGAAGGAGAACCAACAGCAAAAGAGCACAGCCAGGAGAAAAACAAGAAAAGAGGAAGAAAGAAAAAAAAAAGGAAAAAGAAAAGAAACAAGAAGCAGAAAGCACCACACCAAAACAGAAAACTATCCAACATTATGATCACGTGATATCATATACCATCCATGCACAAAGTCCAACACAGCTTCTAACTCAACCAAAACCCGAAACTCTAGTTATGTCAATCGAGTCTACTCAGGGTCTAGTGAGTGCTACTCTCGTGCTACCGAGCGCTACCTACAGACCTGGTAGCCACGTGATGTCTAGTCTAACTAAACTGGAGTTTCGGGTTTTGGTTGAGAACCCAAACACATCTCGGACCGCCTGGTAGTGACCCAGACCCCCTGGAAACAAAACCCGAGCCAGTGAGTCCAGTAGACCAGGTACCCGGGCCTCTGCAAGGTAAACATCAACTGCACCCTCTTGAACCATGTAATAATCACATGGCATACGAGCATGACGTCCCCGGGCTACCACATAAGCCATGTCCCTATTAACCTCAACACCTTTGACAGTGAGATCGCAGGCCGTTAAGGAATCAGGGTATGACAGGGCAGGAACCTCAGAACAAGTGGAAGAAGGGGTAGAGGGAGGGCTAGGCTCGGGAGGTGACGGCCAACCATAGTCGCAACCATCTGCAGGACCGTTGGCACGCTCTAGAAGGCCAGGTATGTTGCGAACGAAGTCTCAAAGTGTAGGAGGGGTGTTGGGACGAGTGGAGGCGTCGAAACCGGGCGACTCGACCGCTTGTACATCGATCGGAGCCTTCGCTGCCTCAGGGGCGCGTTTAGCGACTTGCTGGCGTGTATTATAGGCTTTGCCAACCATCTCGAACGCTCGACAGCGTTTTTTACGTCGCCCGAGACCATTCCATGCCGCAGGATCGGGCGCTCGAAGGCACTCAATGTCTCGAGGTCGAGCACAAGTCTTGGCCAGTTGTTCTTCGCGTTCCTGTTTGTTTTTCCGTGCTCGAGTCCATTCAGCTCGAACATGATCGAGCAAGACCTTTGCCTCAACCAGCGCCACCTGAATGAGTTTTCCGCTGCGGCGCACGCGCTTAGGGAGCGCGGCAAACCACTCGAGCTCGACTGGGGGTCGCTCAAGTCGATTCACGGCGTCTCGGAGTGACGCCTCGATGGCACCCGCTGCTTGTTGATCAGTGGAGTCGGCAGCGGGCATGATGGCAACGAGGACGGGTCTAGCGGCAGCAAACAAGGGGAAGGACCAACACACGTAGTACCGTTGAATGCGCGCAGAAGAGGAGAGTCGAACGGTGTGCGGCAGATCCTGAGAGAGCCAGAGATGAGCAAACAAAAAATCGAATGCTCCGGCGGTGCAGTCGGCACGACTACAAGTAACGTTGATGGGGACAGCGGCCGCAAACAACGTTGTATAAGAATACAGGTGGTATCGACGGATGCGCGACGGCGAGGCGAGTCGGATGATGGGTTGCAGGTGTCAATAGCGCGAAAATTGACAACGTAAAAAATTGAACACCGAGATGAGTGATGTTGATCGACGGGCCTTGTTAAGTTTGGCTAGAACGTGAGAGCAAGAAAGCACAGGCAACGGGAGAGATTGGCGACGACTACGACGAGTATACGTGGGAATGACGCGTAGAACGACGTACAGCGCAGGTCAAGATGGCGTGAGGTGAGTATCCGGGCGAGGGGGCGAGTTGTCCAGCAATACTGCAATGACAACAAGGTTGGCAGTAAGCGGCTCGTTACGCTTCGAGGTTTGTTCGACGTGTGCTGACAGGAGCTATCGATCGGAGTATTGAGTGTCGTATTCCGATAGCAGAGGGACAATTATAGGAGAAAGTAAGAGAAGGGCGTGTGAGACGAGAACCTTCAAGCGAAAATCAATGAGGCGCGTCAAGGAGATCGCGTGGAGATGAGCAGTGTGGCTTGTTCGATGCGCAGAGACAAGGGCAATTGAATGAGCTGTAAACAATAGTTTACGACGCGGTTTTTGATGACTGGATACGCGACGGAGTGAGCCGGATACGTGGAAGGTGTGGATGATCCAAACGAGGAAGGAGATGGCGGAGAATGGTTGTTGTGGGTTTAAACTACTTGTAGTAGGTCAATGGTCAGAGCACTAAGGCTTATAGAGCGTAGTGTAGCGTGCGTGCGCCAGAAAACATGTTAGAAGAGGCAGTAGGCGGCGATGTGGCTGTGTGAAGCGACAGAACCGCGACGGGGACGCGTAGGGCGTTGAAACACGTCAGAAAAATTGCAGAGAGCAGCGCGGAGCGTACAATGAGCACACAGGTAATCGATTCCACTCTCGTCACCATGGTGGACACGTCAGAGGACAGCAGAGTATATCCAATAGCTATGGAAGACAGGAAGAGACACCCTGGGCACAGCCACCCCACTACAGCGGGCAAGGGGATTTGCCTTGCATCACAAGAGCAATAGGTGATATGACAAGAAGTGCTGGCAAACAACAAACAAGTGATCAAGTCACATGACCAGCCTGATCAAACAACACTAAGGCAGCACAGATCCGAGGGCAACAAATTTGCTATAGAGGGCACTGTGATATAAAAATTGAGATAAATAGAGAAAAACTCTGGCTATGGAATGGTACGCTTCTTGCTCTATCTTGAGGATGTTGCCGGGATATCTGCGCATATCTGCATACTGAAAACGGCTTTGGTAGCTGTGAAGGCTCAAAGTGGTGTTGTAAAGGTCACCACAAATTTATGTGTTTGGCATCATCAAATAGCCAGAAATTCCGTCTTTCTATCCATATATTTATCACAAGTAACAAAAAGAATTTGAAGGGGAGATTGGTCCCAAACAGTCAGAAAATATTCAGCCCCAATGTGCTGCCCATGTGAAGTGTTCAGACATAGCATTTACCTATATATGTATATACCATTCAATGCGCAAGTATGCGCTGAAGACGATGGGCCTTCTTTCAAGCTCAGAGGATAACTGTAGCACGAGATACAGGGGAAATACAAGGGCATACTGTCACAACCCTCGTTTCTAAGGATATTTACTTTCTGTTCTGGATGCGACGGCGTCGGCGTTGGATCCTAGCCTGATGCGTGGCAGCCTCCTGTGGCTGTTTGTAGATGTAGTCGAGTGTGGAAGGGTCGATGACAGCCCTGTGTAGGGTATCGAGCCTCTTAGTCTTAGAGGTATAGTCCTCTGCTCGTCTAGCGAGTAGGACGTCGAAGGCACCCGTCTCTTGGAGAGACTGTGATTGACTCGTGGCTTGCAGTGTATTACTAAGTACCTAAGTTAATAGGACCTAGTATTGATAGTTGAGTCTTAAGTGTATAAGTCTTATGTGTATCTCTTAGTAGTTATCACCCTTGAGGGGAGATCAACGAGGTAGAGCAAGCTGGTCTAGGAGCAGCTTGCACACCGAGTATTTATACTCATGGGTACATGGTCTGTGCACACAGTTCCAAGAATACATGAGCTAAAGATAGTACGTGTTTCTAAAAGAAGGTGATTTAAGAATAAGACATAGCTAAGAATAGTCCAAGAAGACCGTATGCGCGCTAAAGATAGCTTTGCTCAGTAAGCATCCATGTGGAGGCTTAGTGATACGCCAATCGGTCTTACTAAGTGGAAGAAAAGAAGTAAGTGGCTTATACAGCGTGTAAGCCACGAGAAAAAGATAGAGGTCATGTGCACAGCTCATGACACATACCCCTGAAAGTGCCACACGCACTAGTCAATCTAACCGTGCAAGCTGCGCTCCCCTGTGCGGAAACAGTGGGAACCATGTGGGAAAGCCTAAATTTCAATTCTCAGCTCGATTGAACCACCCTCAGTATAGTAACAGAGCAAAAGGCTCCCCTGAGTACAATAATACTGCTTAAACCTCCAATTCTGCCTCTTTCAGCACGTTTCAGACGTTTCTGACTGCACAGGCGAACTCAGCGCCCCTGAAAACGATAGTTAACTCCCAAGCAATACTACAATTGATTGAAGGTTTTCCAAAGTGTATGTCACACCTGGGGGGAATGCACTAAAGCCCCCCACATTGGCACCAGTCTTCAGTTCACATAGATGCGATACAGCTATAGAATAGACATTAGAGCTCTTAGAGGTTTTTGGGTCGCTGAATCTATTCGCAGTGTCAGATTCACCTGATTCTGCTTCCCTACAGCTGAATCAGCAGCTGCGCATTTTGCACGACTATTTTCTGATACATTTTGGCCATCATCTTACATTGTAGACGTTCCGAAGTTACTTAGGCTAAACTGTTGGATAGCTGTGAATTTTGCGCATTTAACGAGCTACTACACGAGCATTTGTGGTGGGTTTCAAAAAAGTGTCCCCCACTGATGATTTTTGCGCAGCTAAGATTTGGCTGTATCTCCCGCTACAGCTACCTTTGGACAACGTGTAGTACCTCATTCAAAAGCGGTAGGCATTCTCTATCAAAAGGTATACACTACATATGTTTCAGACACGCATATATTGAGCTCATTCCTGCAGATTGCTGGGGTTTGGTGAGAACCACTGTGGGATGTTTTGGTACTCAATACAAATCCAATGGCCAATTTAGGTCACACAGGACACACACCTGTCAACACCGGTCAACACCCAACCCTGTGTTGATTGGAAATACTTTCTATATTCTGAACCAGCCAGCCAATCTTCCTCCCTGGTTGCTCAAACCCATTAAATGCTGAAAATTGCCTGCAAGGAGGATTGGGTCTGAGCCGCATCTGGGACGGGCGTGAAGTTGCAGACAACAAGCGCCCATGTCCCAACGCTCTTCAATCACACAAGACCCATTCATCTTGAGGGGCTTGTTTGCCTTTGGGGGTGGCTCGCTTGCGTCTCAACCCCAAATTTCAAATGTCAAAGGACTCCCTTTATGGCCGCCATGACCTAGATTGGCCATCTAATTGGAGTCCATGTTGGACTTGAAACGTGTCCCAGCACTTCCTATAGTGAACACTGATAATTGCAGAGGTATTGGTGTATCTGCTGCTGGTGCTGGTGCCGGTGCCAATGTAGCACCCAGAGCGCCAATTATTGACTGCTGGCACTGGTAATCTGCAAAAAACTGGGGCAAGATCCTTACTCTATTTCTACCAAGTACCAGTTCATTATTGTTGTCAACTAGCCAAGCTGAAGTGCTTGAAAGGGGGGAACCTGAACTAAAACTCATCCAAACCAGCCAATTAGCAACTTAAGGAATGTTGTTACAGGTTGGAGTACAGTTGGATATCTGGAGCTTAAGCAATGTAGTTGGTTAGTACTCCAATAGCCAACAATACTTCCTAGATTTGATAGGAAGGCTAATATAAGATCTCAGAGATTATCAAGTAACACTTAGATAGTCTTAACCTTTCACAGTGTAAACTGACTTAATATAATATATAAAGAGCAAGACTACAGTGGTCAGGTTCCCTTAGATATGCTTATTACAGTTCAGCCCTAGTCACTTGGACTATACTATTACTAAACTTAAGCTATACTTAATCAATAGCTTAATATAGATGAATGGGGTGCGCCTAATGTGTATATTTCCTCACACCAAATAGGTACTTAATTCCCACAACTGGCAGGTACTTATTTATACCCTAACTTAAGCACAACTCTGCAAAAGCCAGCGGGTGTGATTAGGCGTAATCCTGGGTCATGAGATGTATTACAATTAAGGGAAAGATCATGGTATCATTAGGCCGAATGGCGCCGGTGTAACGGTGTGATGTGGTGTCATTACACATCATCATGCCATAATCCTTCCCTTCGTTTTATTACACATTCGGTTTTTGCAGAGAAGTCTATATATACAGAATCACACAGATGTATCTAATCAGGTACTAGGCTTCCCACTTATTAGATACAGTAGATCACACAAGACATAAGAGATAAGAGAAATACAAACCAAAGCACACAAGACCGATCAGGTGGGTAGTAAGAGGAGGTGGCTCTGCAAGGGTCTCCTGCAGGGTTCTTTTATACCCTGAGGGAAGCCTGGGTGAGCCAAATAGAGACAGTCATGCCAAGCCAATCTCTAAGGAGAGTTCTGGCTATATGGGGATCACCCTATCCCTATACAGGATGGTTTAGAGTAATGACTGGGTGTAGATCAGTGGCATCACTGGATCAGTGTATGCTATTGGTTGTTTGATATATTAATAACAGGAACTATATACATGGATTGGAGCCAACATCCCAGTGAGTCATAGAGCCTTCTAATTAAGGGTAGCCGGGTCCATTGACTCAGTGTGTGAGTCAGATCAGAACTGATCAGTCAATCAGATCAGTGCGATCTTTGGCCTGGAGCTCGGCGAGGAGTCCAGGGATCGGGCCGATCTTCGGTGAGAAGATACGCCCGAAGCGTGGCTATCGATCAAGCTATTGATCAGCATGATAGAGTCAGCTGTTGCTGAGCTATAAGTGGAGTATGTTAGTAATACCTTATGATAAGCGATGCCTGAAGTTGTTTAATGAATACCTCGCCAAGTTCTTGAGCTAAAATATGAAATAAAGTGCCCAAAGGAGATAGGATTTAGCACAATCTATGGAGACATAAAACTGTACAAAACCACGCATTCACATTTAGCAGAAATCAGAAAATATTCATTTGTAGCGCATTCAGAGTTGGCAAGGGCAGACTCTATGAAGTGAAGATGTTAGTATCCATAACAAATGTGCAAAAATCACAGAATTTGTATAGTTATAGTACATCTGCATTTACACAGCAACACAAGTCGCACATGGGTGATTTCTTTTCAAAAGTAATTTTCCTTGTTCTGCACCCCATTTTGTGACTTTGAGAGCTGGAAATCTAGCAAATATGCCACTTCTGGCTCATTCAGCTACTTCAGAAACCCCAATTATGCCTCTCAGTATCTGTCAAGTCTTGTGGTGTTGTGCAATTCAGCAGTGTTCTCCTGAACTGGGGGCATATTGGACCCCAAAAGGATCTTATAATATCCCAAAGGTCTGTGCAAGACATACTATTGGTTGCTCATCTATGTATTTGTCTCATGTAAAATTGCACAAAGACCTGTGGCCTACTGTAGACTCAAACTCTAGGCTGTAGTGAAGTATGAAGTGCAAGGGTACTCATGTAGTCACTGTACTCAAGTTGTAGTATTTGCACAACCTGCTGTGGTACTTGTGCAAGGTGGCTGTGGTACATTGTGGGTGCCATAGTACAGCTGTGGTTGGGCTGATACCACAGGCGAAATTGACTGTTTTGCTGATGCATTCTACCCACATCAGCAAAAATCACCTGGGGTCCCAAGCACTTTAAGGGGGTTTGAGAAAAGCGGGTGTTGTGCTGAGGGCTTGGGACTGAGCGCCCTAATTTTGACTAATTTTATCCACCCTTCCTGGGTCCTGCGGAGTCAAAACAGGTTTCAACCAAATGGGGAAGGTTTTGAGTGGTCAAAATCCTCCCCTCCTGCCTTATATGGGAATTCTCACACCAAGAGTTGCCTTTCTGAGTACTTCCATATATGGACACAGAAATAATAAAAATTTTGTTATTTTCTCCCAAATCTTTTTCTGTTTTGGGACATGTCCCAAAAAGGCAACTCTTGGCGTGAGAATTCCCATATGAGGCAGGAGGGGAGGATTTTGACCACTCAAAACCTTCCCAATTCGGTTGAAACCTGTTTTGACTTCACAGGACCCAGGAAGGGTGGATAAAATTAGGCAAAATTAGGGTGCTTAGTCCTAAGCCCTCAGCGCAACACCCACTTTTCTCAAACCCCCTTAAAGTGCTTGGGACCCCAGGTGCTTTTTGCTGATGCAGTATCCAAGGACGCTGCAAAGCAGACCCAACATGTGTTCCAGAGGTTTGAGAGCACATCCAGTTTTTCTGGATGGTCATCTTGATATAGAGCCATTGCACTTCCACCGCATTGTATTGCTTCATTGAGATGGTGCCTGTTTCCTAGGGTTTTGAACAAAAGCGTATTTACAACGCTAATGTTAGAGAGTGCAGCAGCTTCCAATGCCTCGCCATCACTCAAAGACGTCAATCAAGCTAGCCCAACAATTTGCGCTAAGGAAGCTGCGCCAGATTCCGGCACGCCAGATTTGCCAGATTCCGGCGCTTAAATTCCAGCAAATTCTGGCAACATAGGTGCAGGTGCAGGTGCAGGATTGGGCTCAAACCCGCCGGATTCCGGCAATTCCGGCAGCTCGGTAGATACCATTCAATGCGCAAAATTTGTGGGAGTCCAGCGATGTGCTCAGTATCCCTGATATCTCAAAACTCATCGACATTGCAGCCAATTGCTGCTGAAAAGATAATGTCAGTGGTGTGCAACCATCATGGACCCATAAATATACACACAAACGCAATGCTATACATACCAATCAATGCGCATTGACCGTGCGAGTCGATTGAGCTCACTCAAGTTGTAGTAGGGGGTCATGTGACCTGGGTCTTGTCCCGTACTCGTCCATAGCTACTAAGACATCTTGCTGCCCTTAGGCGTGTCCAACAGTCCATGAATCTCACTCTACAATCTGCTACAGGTGATTATAGGGGCAAAACCCCCTGATCAGCGCCACAGACACTAGTAAAACTAGCCGTGCAAACATCGCTCCCCTGTGCGGATCCGATGCGATCCACCTAGAAGATACTGTGTGCAAATTCCCAGATTCATTGAAGATGTTTTGGGGGGTGAAACATGCAAATACCCCCCTGAGACTGGAGAACCCCCTGGTGACTGCTATACCTGCTCATCCAGACAGAATCAAGCAATTCTGAGGCCACCAGCGTGTTCAGGGAGGGTTTTTACCCCTCCTCAATAGCCTGGAACATGCTAAAATCATATGAACATAACTGTTCACTACACTCAGCTCTTTCCAGGGGTTTCCATCAGGAAAACGGTGCCGGGCAAACTCGGACAAATTACACCCAATTTGCCTATTTGCCCTGTTTGCTTTCCCCTGGGTGAAACAGGCCATCATTTACCCCGGTTTACCCGATTTGCCATAGGTAAACCGCGTAAATTTGAGGCTATTACACAGCCTGGGCGGTTACATGATGTAACCGACCGGATTTGCCGACGTGGGGCAAATTTGCCCAGGGGCTTTTTCCTGACGTCAGTGGTGTGACTACTGAAGTAAGTCTGGTGAACAGCAATGTAAGACAGTGATAAGAAAGCGACACATATATCTGGGGGTTTTCTAACCTCAGGAATAAAATGGTGCAGTTTTTAAGAGCTGAATCCATAGTCTAAGGTGAGTTTGTGCATCTGCGCACTTCTGTGAATATTTTTTGACCAAAGACTGGTCACGATCTTGGGCGCTAGGCCATGTTGCGCTTGCGGAAGTATACGGTTGGAAAGCTGCGATTTATGCGCATTTTATGAGCTACATACAATGAGTTTTTGATGTGCTTTAGAAGGGACCGATCATTTATGCATAATTCTTGTTGCAGTAAATGGGCAGCAATGGCACACCCCGCAAGTATTGAATAGCCTCAATGGCACGGATTGAAAGCGCTGATTTTTGCGCATTTCATAAGCTACTGCACGTTATGATACATGCGGTTTTGAAGTTACTGAATGCCGGAATTCCTGCATTCCTGCAAAAACCTGCACAGTGCTGGAATTCCCGCTGCAGGTGCAGGTGCAGGTGCAGGAATGGCCAAAAAGCGCCAGAATCCGGCTGCAGGTGCCGGGTTCTGGCAAAATTCTTGCACATCTTCCTTAATTTGCGCAAGTAGTCTAGATCACGCAGATGCTTGAACTGCAGTAGATCTATGTTACAAAGTGTATTCAACACATAGCTAGCGTTGGCGTATCGATCCCTGGCTAGTAGTATCACTTGTTTGAGATAAGCTGTTGATTGTTGTAGATCTGCAACTTCGTCTGAAAGTTGATATCTGTACCAGTAGCCCGTCGCAATGTCCTCCAAGAGCTTCTGCTTGTCAATATCGATATCAAGGAGATGCTCCACATGTGCGAGCAAAACGCATATAGCCTTCTCCACCCTTTGCATAGCAGAATCATCGGAGGCGGCTTGTTCCTTGGATACTTCTGCAGCTTGAAAAGAGGGTAACTGGATAGGCTCATGGTCCTGCTCGAGGGAAACTGGTGCGATGTCCTGATCTGAAGCTGTGGGTGTCGGATCATCTCGTGGGCTACTCGATATTGTGGGATTGTTGATGAAAGAAGGCAAGGCTTTGCGAGCATATGAATGATGCGTTCGAACGGTTTTTTTTTGACGGACTCACATGCTGGGGCACCGCTTATTAGGGGCGAAGGTATATCTTTTGACGACATAGTATCAACAACGAACTCAATACGCCAGGCAAGATAGTTGTGCTTTCATATGATTGGAAGTGGTAGACCAGGAAGAACACCTGACGATGCGATCTAAAAGTCATTTGATTCGGGCATGCGGATAATCGACCGAGCCCGTTAATCAACAGAACAAATTTGCACACAGCCTTTCAACGACACGGTTATGCATCTGGGAGGCCTCGAGAGCTTTGAGGATCAGAATAAGGAATTCCATCTGCATGTCGGTGTGCGAGTTGTGAGTTGAACCAGCTCCCACGTGCACTGCCTGTGTTTGGCGTTGTTGTTACTCCGAGGTTCGTCCGAGCGTGTTGGCGTAGCCTGAACTACGACCGTGTCTAGATGATCAACTTGCACTCAAAAGATTGGGCTCTGCAAAACTACTGTTATGCACTGCTCTCGTTCTCGCGTTATTCAGTAAAGAAAAAGCCAACAGAACAAAACTATCCTAAACCGACTGTCATCCTCTGTGTTGTCTATATCTCCCAGTAATGATCCCCGCTCCTGCTCCTGGGCTACTGGCTCTGAACTATGGGTTTAAATCTTCCAATGATATAAAAATACCTTCCACAAGAATGGAGTCGGCTATGCCGTTCCACTGGTACAATCCATCGGCTGTTCAATCCGAGCATCCGCCAGTCTACTATCATAGCGCAGTCTCTCCATGTGTCTTGTAGCGTTTATGCTATCTGAAAATACCAAAGTTCGGGATAGCAGAACGGGGGCTTACATAATTACTTCTCCCGCCGGGTTGCTCGGTGGTTGAATTCGGATTTCCTGGTGAGTATTCTGCCTGCGCAAGCTACGGTCTTCCTATTCTATTCCTCGTTGGGGCAAATCGGGCTTGAGCGATGACCAGACGAGGACCCCGGGTACATGAGACTAGGGCCTCTTACGCGCTAGCTTTCCTTCCCACCATACCTATATCAATATGTTGTTTTCGATTTTCACTCACGTCGTCCTAAGCGCACTTGGTTTGCTGCTCGGACTCGCTTCCCCCGCATACGCATCTACTTCAGAATGGCAGATAATGTAAGTCATCTCCCCACTTTCTCGGCCCGCGATGTGGATGCTAATGAATACGATGCAGCGTTAGAGTGCCCACTATAGTGACCTCCAAAGCCCTCTTTTTCTCCATGTCCACGGAATATTCATACTCCCCCTCCCCCCCTCCGGCGTCTGGTTTGACTTTGATACCATCGCTAGCCCGCTTTGTCAAGCATGCCACCGATACTCGTGGCTGGATCTCTGACCAGCGACATGCGTTATCCCATACCATGTGCCATACTAGACCTCGTGAGTAGCCGTATGATTGGACCCTCTAGAACGGACGCTCACCATACGATTCTCAGCGTTTATCAACTCTCCCTATGCCCTTCGAGCGTACCATATACTCTCCGTGCTTCGCTCAGAGCTCTGTCCGACACGACCCTCGATCATCGACTCGCTACCCCGGCCCGCTTGGCGATTCGCACCACGACGACCGCCCCCGGCCGTTCCATTGCTACCTCCTCCAGGTACCCCTGTCGCACACCTTCCCACCAAGACTCAGACGACTCCCTTCGACGGTCCGGCCCTTCCTGAGCCAGGGTTCGTTCGAGCTAGGAGACCACCCCATCTGGCGGTCTCTCACGCGCTCGAGACTCCTGTCTCAGAGTATACCTGGAGGGAGGACGTCTGCGATTCGCTGCTCGCCATATGGCTCGACGCGCGAGTCTGGGTGCTGAACCTTTGGAAGCGCCTGTGCGCTCGAATGAGAGTACACGACTGGCTGCTCTGGTTCAAGTGGTGGAAGGACGAATTTGCGCCGCCGCGGTGGGCTATTTGTGCGAGCGTGGTCTGTGGGTTGGCGATTTCGGCGGCTGAGTACCGTACCAAAATGCAAAGGCGTAATCGACTTTTGAAGCACGCGCAGCAGAGACCGGGACCATCGAGTCGCCCGACCCTGGTATCTCGTCCTTGTGTCCCTCTGTTCATCGAGTCTCGATCCTCGAAACTACCGACGCCTGAGGAGCCTACCCGCCTGGTCCAGTTTATCTATAATGTGGAGATTCACGGCTACTGGATCAGCTCCGGGAGACGTTTTTGCACTGAGAACCGACCTTTCTCGATTCGTGGCCTATCCAATGACCGAGCCCGTATCGACGGTCTAGCTTGGCAATACATCGACCAGGTGTTCCACCGCGCTCGAATGGGTCGCTGTTGGCCGGGCTCGAGACTTGGAACGCGGGTCGTGCGTCGAACGATAGTAGGCGACCTGTGCGAAGAGTTCGACGAGGCGCCTCAAGTAGCCATTCTGACTAACAGGCACAAGCGCAGGCTCATGCGGAAACGTGGATGTGAGTGTGGTCGGTTTATATATTGTGAAAAACCTAGACTTACTGATTTGCTCAGACGAGGTGTTCCAGAGCGTGGACGAGTTTTTCGCCAGTCTTGAAGAGTGCGACGATATGTTCGAGTGGAGCGACCGGCAGTACTGGAGTGCTCTGGACAGTCCAACTCCGAGTCGACCAGCCACACCGCTCTCATCGCCGGTTCCGCGCCAAGTTATGCTGGTCGAAATAGCGACCTCGGAGGATAGAGAAGAGGGAGTCGACAGAGACATCTGGACTCATGAGTTCTGGCCCGTATAACTTGGTCGAGGGTGAGGATGGTAAGTACTCTAAATTTTGGTCGGCTTCGCCCAAGTTTCGGGATACCGTTCGCCGCTTACATTTGTTACTTGTAGCGCTTATATCGTACGGCTGTGAGTACGTGAGAGCTGAGTTCGCGGTGAGAGCCTATCAGTCCCCCGTGGATAATCATTGCGAGTAGCCTTTACATGAATCCCTTCCCACTCGCATTCGGTTATGTCTAGTTTGCTTTTTTTCCCTTTTTCTTTTTATTTACCTTTAAACCGAATTCTCTTCCCTCCTTGATCCCTGCCTTCCACCCCTCCAAATCGAGCCTTCAAATACCCTTCTTATCTTATTGTATACTACCATTCATCGTTTCTTCGCCAGGTTTCGCTTGTTGGTAGAAGTGCTCGCGCTGTAGCCTAACTAGTACTTCCAGTTACTTGCTTCTGGCTCTTCCTCGGTTGCACTTAAAAACTGGCGAAAAACACCTCTTCTCGAACAAGTTCATGAAAGTTCCTTCAAACCTTAATCGGTCAACCCAGATAACAAGACTCCAACGACCGAGTTGGAACCTATGAGCTCAGTGTATGTGCCTGATGATCTTGAAGACCTTAAGGGGCTTCACGGGGTCGTATCAAGTTAGCAATATAATGAGATTCGATCTCGTTATTCGCTGGTGTCATCGCACGAGAGTGTGAAAGTAGAATATAGTAGAATCAATGGAATGTGTACATTACATGGCCCGATCCGGGATATTTTTCGTGGTAGTTTTCGGAGAGCGAAGCGTGGGATGGGCGTGGCAGCTCCCCTCACTGTTGAAGATAGACGAAGATCTCACGCTCGGATCTCGTTATGTTCCGTTATCTTAGTCTACCTGCCGTGCATATACGCGTCCCGTCATTTTATATGTATATAAAGCGCTACAGTACCTGGTTGAATATCAGTAGTCTCAAGTACCCATTCGCTTCCCCGCTTTTGACACGCTAAGTCAATAGATAACAAAGACCAGTAGAAATTACTAGAGTGCTGGTCGTAGCACGATTAATGTTCAATAGAATCACATGACCTGGCTTACTGTCGTTCGAGTATCGTTGCCTCCTCCGCAAGCTACGTCCCACTGCACGAATTTGGTACAGCCTTTTCGACTCCCTTGAGCAGATGTTGCCACATGGCACACTGGAACGCGCGAAACGGAAGGGCGGGCCCTCGCTTTGCGTGTGTGGCTGGAGGGCCAAACATGGCATCACGCCACATAAATACACGGATTGGTCGAGTTTCAGGAGCTGCCCTCCCTCTATGCACCACCAGCCCACGACTGACAGCGTCACTTGCTTTCCTCAATCTAAGTCTTGGATCTCGCCGTAGATATGTGGCTACTTATCCTTCGTTCTTCTATAGCGACACTGGCGTTGTCTGTGACACTATTTTGTGCAAACCTCGGTCCAGAGAGCTGTCATTCCGAGTGAGTAGACTAGCTAATATTTTATTGTATGCTCCTCCTGATTGCTAACATAGACAATTCACGACTTTTAGGTCTCCTTCCCTAGGTATTGGATTGTACGACAAATTTGCTTTCTCGGTCAGCTTTGCTACTTGTCGTTGCAACCCCTGGGGGAGCTTTTGGAGAGTGATAGCCAACCGTACGTAATGATATAATCCTTGTTTCTCATTATTACTACCAAAACAAACACATAGCAGCGGGTACATCCGATCGATTGGCCAGTGCTCTTCCCAATAGTTTGCTCGCCGATGTCGATGCGTCTTTTGGCCACTGTCATATCAAAAATTATCAAGCGGTTTGCATCAATTCTTACTACCGCTGGTCGATGGTCTCCTCAAGTAATATTCTAAGACATATAATTAATTCGTTAGCTCAATTCCAAATGCTGTTCTCTCAGCATCCCGTACACAGAGAATCCATCCGCCGGCGCCGCCAATGACTACCCGGAGCCCCCTTTCTCTAGGTATATCCTCATCTACAGGAGAAAACGAAATGCCACCGCCCCCACGAGTATCGGCACACATACCCCCTGAGCTAGACCTGTCCGTCATCCCGAGTTTCTGCTACACCCCAGGAGTCTGTACTCTTACTCTTGGATACTCCGAAACCTACTTCAGGTGGGGGTGTGTCTCGGCGTAGGTACGTATACTGAACAAAATGTGCCTCTATCTATTGATGTTCCGTAGTTTGTGGTCTTGTCTTGTTTGTACGCTCGCTTACCGATCGCAAATTCATTAAGCACAATCTGGAGGAAGCCCGGCTTATTGGATCTGGAGAGTCTCCTATCCAGCCGGGTCTTGGAGTCGATGGATCCAGGAGCATACACGAGTCCGGCCATTCTGTTGTTCTTGGTGGTCGTTCTGCACCGTACAGCGTTCAACAAGCCTCGAGTGAGTGATGAACCTTGAATTTCTCAGAGGTCCTAATTTTTTGCTCTAGTTGTGAGCCTTCCGCCACCATATCAATCGCAACCGTCGTTGGATCAAGTTTTAGTCAACTCACCAGCTCCAGCTGACGACTCGGATCGGTCAAGGTTTACTGAGTCGAACAGTCAAACTGTTTCCGAAAGTGGACTCTCGATCAAAATCTCCGAGACAATATCGGCACGCGATTGGAGTCATACGAACGCTATGGAGCGTCCCATAAGTGAGGCTCTTCAGGTCAACCCTGCCTCCGCCTTATCCGTTGGACGGTTAATCGTATACAGACCTCCAACTGCTGGATCAGTGCGAGAAGACCTTCAAGCTCACCTGCCAAACAACAATCGTGGAACTGCCCCTGAAGTGTCGGCTAGACACGATGCCTCCTCGAGTAATTCTGTCTTGCCGAGTCGATACAAGCCTTGGAGGGCCTCACAGGATCAACTTCGGAGCTCCAGGCCGTCAGCCACTTCCGGGCTCGATGCGGCTCGCACAGTGTCAGCTGCTACCACACGAAGACGTGAGTCGAGCCATCTGGATGCCATTGGCATTTTGCTCCTCGGGAACTCTCGAAATCCAAGATTCCAAGTTAGGGATGCTCCCGCTTCGTTCCAGGAGTCCCCGACAAGTAAAACTCCCGTTCAATCCCCAAAGGTATCTACTGGACAACGAGTTCGGAACCCATCCTTTCTACCGTTTGTCTGATTGAACTGGGAATAGAATTTCTTTTATGTTTATTGTATTTGTATCTTACCTTACTCGTTGTGTTGAATGAATGCTCAAGTGCAAGTCATAAACATTACCGTGCCCGGCCCTGGAGTGACATAAACCCCAGGATTATGACACCGCGCTTGTCGTTAACGCATAATGTTGTATTTTTGGACTCCAGTTGTAGATAAATGCGGTTAGAAACTTCACTCCAATTCATGCACAGCGCCATCTAGCCCTTCAAGATATATGGGCCAAACAAAATTTGGCCATCTCGGACCACCAGTTCATCTATTCTCACGTATCGCGCACGCATGGTTCGCAGCCTGCGGAGACCTAAGACGTGATACTCTGCCTCAGGTCGACAGAGCCGGTCCGATCACGTGCCCATCATCGACCTTTCTCTTCCCAACCACACTTAGGTAGCATAGATACGACGAATAGCGCCCGCGCGGGAACCGCGCGGCCGTGAGTGCAGATTTTGCACCCAACACATTTCCAGTCAGACCTTGCTTTGTCCCACCCACCACACCGCTACCGATGGACACGGATATGCCGCCCGCCCTCGAGCCCCGCTCGCGTAGCTGGCGGCCCGGCCACACATCCTTGAGACGCCGAAGGCGTCTCAAGGATCCCCCATCACACCGTGTTCCGTGTTTATCATGTACCGTATTCATTTCGATCAATAGTATATATTTTCCCTCACACTTGTTTCCCTCAAGCTCGGATTCGATCATAGGCAGAGTCGGACCTCCCATCCGAACACCACAAGGTACTCCTCGTGTGTTGGCAGGTGGCATGTGCTGCTAATTCCTCGCACCCTATATGACCAGGACAAGATGGCCCAATACCCGATGCCGTACTCCATGCGACATCATATATAACGAACGGGACTACGACAATGTGTACAATAAACGCGCGGTACCCTGCCATGAGTTCAAAACCATTTGCCCATGATTTCTCGCGGTTCCGTTTCTGCATTTTCCGTTTCTGTCCGCGCATCAATCAGGAGGTACTTCCTCAATACTAAGTCAGTGAGATGGCCGAGTAACTGAAAAAGAACGGTCGACTGGGAGAAGTCGGAATCCTGGTGTCGAATAACGCTGTACGCCCGTTTCATGTGCGAAATTCGTTCCGTGATCAGAAGAACCATGTTCCCGAGCATGAGGTTGATTTTTATACATTGCCCCATATAAGAGTGAGTTTTAAAGGGAGTAAACGAGTAGCGCGTTGACTTTTTACCTTCCATCGGGCAGCGCCAAAATGTGAAAACTCCTGCTTATGTTAATGCCCCCTGTTGGAAGACTAGTCTGAGGCAATGTATTTGCTACAAAATCGACTGTCTAAATACATGAACGAGATAATAAGATAAACACATAAAGGAGCATAGAAACAATAAGGAATCACGCATAAAGGTGTCGTCAACCTTTCAGCGCTTGTTCTCCAACAGCCCATTTCAGAACTACACGTTCTTTGATTCCCCCAAATGCTGGCGCATCCCCCCAGCATGGACTGTTGAAGATAAGACAAAGATCTCACGCTCGGATCTCGTTATGATCCGTTATCTCAGCCGATCTGCCGTGCATATACGCGCCTTTCAGCTTACCTGTATATAAAGCACTATTGTACATCGTTGAATATCAGTCGTTCTATGTATCTCTTCGCTTCCCTGCTTGCCCCGTGCTAAGTCAATAGCTATCAAAGACTTTGGCCTTTAGACAAGATTCACTCATCCTAAGTTGGAAGAGGAAGAGGCAACAAGGACAGAGATTAAGGGGATTTAAAGAACTCAAGGAATAGCAGAAAGGGGGGCAGCCTCTGGATTTTATACATCAGAAGAAACCTGGGGCTCAATTTAGAGCCCCAAGAACTTTTTTACTCTTTTTTACTCTCTGGTACTCTTTGAGACTCATATCCCGAGTCAGGGGGGGCGTTCTTTGAATCTTTCTGACTCTTTGAACCACAGTGTTTCGTGATGTAGCATAGCCACAGAAATCAAGGATAAGATTCTTAGTTATCTCTTATTGCTGTTTCACAATAAGATGGCGCGGCGCTTACAGTTTGATCAAATAAATACCTACAGTTTTGGGCTCGCCTCGCACGCAGTTTTGATATTGAGGATACGTGACCAGTACCAAAATGATCGCACGAGCGAGGCGGATTGACTAACATAGAGAAAATTCGATAATTCAAAGTTTAAGAGGTTGAATCCTATCTCAACCTTCTGTCTAGGCTCATTTTCGTTCTGTTAGTCGATTCGTTTTGCTCATCCGAGCATTTTGGTATCACTCACGTATCCTCAATATTAAAACTGCGTACTGGGCGAGCCCAAAACTGTAGGTATTTATTTGATCAAACTGTAAGCGCCGCGCCATCTTATTGTGAAACAGCAATAAGCCGACATAAATGCGACATAAAATCTAAATAAATCTTCGCATGCACACTTTCATCACCTGCTCGCCCACAAGTATTTTTATGTTTGTGCTATTTTCGGTCTTAAACATACAGGTGGTCTGTGCACACCGTTCAACTTACTCTTTTCTACCGCCCCCACCTCGATAATTGATCTCGGCAAATTGGGATCCCCTATTTCGCATTTGGATACTAGTTGGACAGGATCCTGTATAGGGGTATTGATGCAACTCTCGTACCACCCAATAGCCAAATACTAAAGCTCTTATAGATAGACCCGTTGAGGACGTCAAGCGTAGCGTCCCCGTCTAATGGGTTTGAGGTATCGTTTTTTGCCTTGTTAGACTTCCCGCTAAGCTCCGTGTTATTCACCACTCGTTGCCGTGCTGCTCATTTTGCGGTTACTCGACACAATCGACCTTCAGCCTTCTCAACGGGACCTACATCGACCTGTTTCTATCTCCCCGTGCAAGCAGCCGAACCGAAGTTGGCTCCAATGATGACAGTACTCTCTTTGGTTCCGTCTAGCGTTTATTGGCTGCGCCAAGATGTAACGAGCGGATACAACACTGGTAGCATTTACGAGACATAATACCGTAATCCTCGCTATTTTCCCCCCATAAAATACCTATTATTGTGTTTGGATAGTTCCGATATAATGTGCGAGTTATTGTTATTTTATGGACCCACGAGTTCCTGTGCTGTACAACATACAATTTGTCTCGAAGTTCTTTCGTGAGCTATACCTCCAGTACCCTATGGTCGGAAACCACATATTACTGAGCTACATGGATAATGGCAACTATCACGTCTTGGATACAATTTTGGGTAGTACTAGTCTTCTGCACCTACAACGCACCTACTTTTACTCATGCAACCGTAATTTACCGTCGACTTTCCAGCACATCTGCCGTGGACAGCACAATCTAACCACCAAATCCAATACTCGATGTGGTACCTTACATAGCAGCGACGGATGTTCATGTACAGTCTTCATTGATCCGGATTTGCGGTCTTGGCGCGGGGTAGGCCTGCCTTGGATGCGATTGCAGGTTGTACGTGGCACTTGGGAATTTGTCGAACCCCATCAAGCGAAGAGTCATTTTAACGATGAGATCGAGCACGATGAGGAGAACGGAGATTATTATGAAACTAGCGGAAGCTTGTGGGACTTGTTGTGATGACCCGTTCCTGCCAACGCCTACTTGTAATTTAAGCTATTTACTGGGCAGTGGAATGGTTGGTCAATTCCCTTATTGTATGTGCTATGTAGTACTCAACTAGGCATTCAAATTGACCACAAGATAGCTAGCCTACTGACGAAGCTAAGGCAGACGACAACTCGAGCGATGAGGCGTGACGATAGATTGCATTAGTCAATAAAATACATCCCGTAAATGCGTTTTATGATGAGATGCGAATCGTGTCTTATAAATACAACTGTATGCCCTCCAGATCCGAATTAGCCCAAATGATAAAAGAAAAGAACGAAAATAGGTCAAGGCGTCAAAACCAGGAATGGTCCCTATCCTCCGAACCAACCAAACCCAACTAAACTGGGGAGATGGTATTTTGGCGGCGCATACCAGTGTTACTAACGGGGGCAGAGATCAGGAGAGGCCAGGTTATTCTCGAAGACGCCACTCACGGTTTGTTAAACACGCTTTCAGAACCGGTATACAAGAACCCGTCATAGATGGCCGTTCCAGCGAATGCACCGGCAATAGGACCAATCTTTTTGCATACGTTAGGAGGTTTATCATAATTACCCCAAGATAAACTACTCACGATGGGCGCATACAACCAGTATTGGCCTCGGAAATTCCAGACTGTATCAAAAAATCGATTAGCTAAAACAGCTTGGACGGCTCAGCCATATAAATACCTTGACGACCATATCCAGCCATCCAGCACATGAGGCGAGGACCAATGTCACGAGCAGGGTTGATGGCGTAACTAGGGAGGAGTTGGTTAAGGTTTACACGCTGACATGAGTAACAATGACTTACGAGGTCTGCATGCCGAAACAAATACCAATACCGAACACTGTGATGAACAAAGCGAGCGGAAGCATGCCAGCTGGAGGAGGTCCATTACGCTTGTCGGTCACCGCACACACCACGATGAGAAGGAGTGCAGTCGCCAAGAACTCTTGGAAGAAGCATTGCGCTACTCTCAAAAGGTCAGAAACGCAATACTAGACACGTGATGAGGGAAACTCACCATTAGACATGTACGGAAGCTATAAAATAAGAATAGTCATTGGTCAATGTTACGTCTCAGAAGTCAAAAGGAGATGTCCACGCACCGGGAAAGTCGTAAAAAGTCCAGCGGTACCCGGCACAGATCTCATACCCGAGCCGCCTTCAAACAAGTCGATCGCGCGGTGATAGTTTGCAAATACCAAACCAGCCCCAGTACACGCGCCGAGCACCTGAGCTAAGATGAAGGCCGGGACCTTTTTCCACGAGAAGCCACGGAATATGGCCGACGCTAGGGTAACTGCGGGGTTGATGTGGCCACCCTGCCCGATGTGGATAATTAAAATGCCAGCCAAAACAACCGAACGAGGAGGGACTTACGGAGATGCCGTCCGACACCCACACGCCGAGTGCTACGCCGACGCCCCATCCGAATGCAGACGTCAGGTAGTCCTACGAAACAAAAGGTTCAACGAAATGAATATTTAAAGTTAAGAGTAGACTCACGCCCTTTTGACTCGCGGCAACGGCGGTGCTCGCAGAAAGATTGACCTGGCACGCGGCGCCGGTACCAAACATAACCAGAATCATGGTCTAGATTCTAAACGTAAATATGGCATACAAAAATAAAGCGGAAAACATACCCCAAGGAATTCGGCCACCGGTTCCCTTAATGTGTGCCTGTCGCACAAACATGTGTAAGTCGTATGATCGGCCATTCATATCAAGTGAAATGAAAACCAACCGAATTGCGGCCCACTTGTTGGGGAAGGGGGTGGCGTTGCTATCTTCCATGTCAATGACAATGTCGGTTTTCGAGCCGGGACTGGTGGGCTCGGTGTCGGGCGAAGACACCTCGATTCCAAACTTCTCGTAGGCCTCTGTCGGGTTGCCACGCAGAGTATCGGCACTGAAGGTACTCATGCCACGGGCGTCGGGACCCTGGGGCATGGGCTGAATGGGAGACGGAGCGGGCCGAACAGCGGTAGTGGCTGGCTGAGACATGGTCGGCAGGGAAGAGGAGGTCTTGAGGATGGGCGAAGAGGAGGGAGGAAACGACGCTGCAGTCCAAGCTTCATCAGACTGGGATTTTATACAAGGTCAATCCATGGGGTGTGTGAACGTCACAGAAAAAAACGAATCTCACACACATCCCAAGACGGCAAGTGTCGTCAGGGCCAAACACAGGGCGACGCCGTTCCAGGGACAATAACAGTCTAAACTAAATGGCCGCCTGACAGGGACTGGACCCGCCGAGCCTAAATTTGTCAGATGGCGATCGTCCAGGCGGTCACGTTCCCGCCGCAACGACACGCACCACGTAGGTCATTCTATCTAAAACCGCGTAAAAGGCCGTTTTAGATGAAAATCATGGTGGCTAGACGGTTGCTTCTCAGGAGGACTTACCACGCTGGCCGAACAAGCAGCAATCTCAGGTTTCAAGGACGGCCGTTCCCGCGCTCGAAATCTTTTCGACTCAGATGAGCCCTCGATGATCAATGGGAATGCACGACGAGCGCAGATTATCTGTATATGCAATCAGATCGTAGCATCGAAGGACTAGGGGCGCTGCTTGTTTGGTCGTAGCTCGTGCGACTGATCCGTTGTGATCTATAGTGAGTAACCAGCAACAAGGTTTGTCGGTTGCGAACTGCCTATCCGAGGACTCGAACAAGATTCATATTGATTTTGGAGGCTGATTTTACGGTTGCAAGCGAAACTTCACTGGGGATAAAGTTCACCCATGTTCTCGAATTAGGTTGCTGTGGTCGTGAGCTGGAAGGACCCCCGCATCACGTGCATGCCACATCACTCTAACTTATTACTTGACAACCACCTCCGCAAATAGACTCCGTCTAAATCCGCCTGGAAGATTAGGGTGCTTGATGAAATAGTATCAAGAGACTGAACCTACTGAGAACTATCTATGGATCTCGCAAGCTTGCCAAGCCGTATCCAACATGATTTGTATCCATGGCCAACACTTGCAGGTTGATTAGCTCAGTTGGTTAGAGCGCCGAGCTAATAACTCGGAGGCCATCGGTTCGAGACCGATATTGACCATGATTTTTGCTGTCCCGTGACCTTGCACTTGTATTAGATATCGGTTCAGCGGCAACAAGAGTCGTGTTTTTCTGCAACCAGGTGACCATTGCTCTACCAGCCCACGATTACAATACACTCTTCTGAAGTTTATACTTAGGAATTCCACAAAAATCTCAGCATGGTGTTTGGAAATACTCCCGGCGAGTCGGCTTAGGCGGACGCGTATCGTAATGGCTCCCTCGGTGGCGTGCCACCAGGCTGATGAATAGCCTAATTCAGGATCGGGGTCCGGCGACAGGCACGCCCAGACTCTACTTATTTTGCTTACTCGATCACCTGAGTGCACGTCATAGTTGAAGAGAAGCACCGAACTTAGAGTGACGTCATTTATCTCGTTAGCCAAAATGATCCACGGCGGTCTTGACTTGTTTCCCTCTACCACCGCCTACCCACCATGTCTCACCAGCCCGCTCTGCCTTCTGAGATCGTTCAACCCGGTAACACCGGCCCACAAGATGTCGTGGCGGACCAGCAAGGTACGCGGTTTCAATTATTTATATAAGTGGCGACAGCGGACTTGGCGTTTTTGGATCCAGCCGCGACGCAACCTGGCAGCGGCACAGCGATTCCAGCCGATGAGGAACACTCTGCTAACCTCCACGCGGAGCAAAGCGCGACTGGCGAAAAACTGCCGTTTAAAGAACAGGTCAAAGGTGTGTTGGTGGTCGTGGTGCTAGTCATGGACATGGGTTGACGTTATGGTGACGCACTAGCTTATGCCAAAGTGCATCGAGGAAATGTACGTCTTGGCCATGCATGGATAAATCAGTTCTTATTGTGTGTTTCGGTCATTATTAGATTCTGCCGGGACACGTAAGTGGATTTGTGCCGGGTGTTGGCTTCTGGCTAATCGAAGGTCGTTCCCTAGAAAGACGAGAAGGAAGTCGGGCAGAAGATCCTCGCGGGCGAGATTCCTCCTCAATGAGCCTCATAGCACTATGCGCGTATTTATAGGATACCCGCACGGATATCTCTCTGTAGAACTTGCTCGTACGGTGAATAGCAGTCGAATAATGTTTGTTTTGTCCGATGTGTGCATCGCCCATGTGAAATATATGCCGTCAGAGAAGCCAAGAATCACGGGATCGAACAGCGTTTGAATGTCGAACCTGAAACGTCCCCGTTGCCGGAGTGATAAATACCCCACGGCGTCGGACAACCTTTTTTTACTTCTCGCGTAACTTCCAACTCGACCACTACACTCGTTCACCTCTACAGTCTTTACTACTCTGATCATGCTGTTCTCTCGTCTTATTGTCGCTGCCATCTCCGTCGTGTGCGTTGCCGCCACTCCTCTCATGAACACCGTCCCGCCTCGGGTCGGAGTTGTCGTTCCTCGGGGTGATGATATTTCGCCGTTGGTGCAGGCGACGGTCCAGATGCGGGAGCTCAAGAACACAGTTCGTGAGTAGTCTGTTCTTTCGCCTGCTGCGATCGCATGTTAATCGGGATCACTTTCGCAGCCGATATCATGGCGGGGCCGGCAGAGCAACGCGAGGCTAAGCTCCTTGAGCTCACCTACAAGGCTAAGGATATCGTCACCCAATGCAACACGAACATGGGCCAACAGACAGGTCTCTTGTCTCTCATCGGCCTATCGCTTACCTCGCAGTACACTAAATTTAGCCAGGTAAGCTAGAACATCCATTTGACACTGGAACTATGGTGTTGACGTTTTGACAGGTTACCGTTCGCACGCTCCGCGTCTGCAAGGCTTACCGCAACTCGGAGATGGCGGATAACCTCGGGACCATCTTGTGAGTCGGTTTTTGGACTTACCAATACGCCGTACTTACTTTGTCTTTCTTCGTTTTAGCGACAGCATGGAGGCTATTCAAGGCAAGACTCTAGGCCTGATCAAATCTAAGGTGTCCTCGGATGTGACGGATGGGATGAGCGCTTTGACCGGAAAGCTCTCTTGGATCCAGGCCTCTGTCGGCGCTTAATTTATCTCGTGTGATCTACGGACGGTGTTATATACTTTTATGGACCAGATGATAGGCTATCGGCTATGTGCATAAGCGCAACTTCTGGCGGTCTTGGGGTGGGCACAGCCAAAGCGCCTGGGTAACATATAATGTGCGCGTGAGCAACAGTATTCTGATATGAGCCACTGAATCCGGATGGCACCCGTCGCATATGTTGCGTTCCGCTACAATGGTATCTATATATTAAACCTGAGTAGGTTGGCGGATGATGACCACCCAACAGGGCGATTTTATCGGCGCTCTGTTGAAAGCGATACTCGTGGACATTCTAGAAACGATGCTGATTATTCACACCTTGGTCAACGTCTTGCGACACGCATTCCACGAGATCCTGACGTGAGA
Organism: Ceratobasidium sp. AG-Ba; assembly: GCA_016906575.1. Classification (NCBI taxonomy): domain Eukaryota; kingdom Fungi; phylum Basidiomycota; class Agaricomycetes; order Cantharellales; family Ceratobasidiaceae; genus Ceratobasidium; species Ceratobasidium sp. AG-Ba. Next base: position 723,315 of record CP059611.1, on the reverse strand, counting down.
GAAAGTACGTCTGCGCCTTTCTGTTCGCAAGTTCCCTGACAATATCTGGTTTATGCAGAATGGATAGAATATGTTAAGAAACGGCTTGGTGATAAGGATGATGTTTCAAATACCGGCTGGGATACTGCCGCCGTCGCTCACTCTGGGGCAGGCTACGCAATAGACGACACCGCAGATGAGCTCTGGGATGCAAGTTGGGGGGATCTCTACGAAAAACCTCAATTTTCCGACGTTGTCGAAGACAATATATGGCTTACGTTCGACCGTAACCACGTGTTTGCCTATGTGTTTGATATGGATTATCGTGCTTTCACCATCCTAGGTCGTTGTCATTTTAACATGGACAACATGCCACCGGTAGATACTAACATCTCGAGATATGTGCACAACTACGAGTCAATCTCCCCAGCATACAAGATGCCTGTTTTCTACTGGCCTAGGCCGACTTTTGACGCTGATGCTACCTCGGCGGAGTATACTGGTTATAGGCCTCGCATATTGGCTTTGCACGACTGGGGCACACCGACCTGGGAATCATTGTCCACCTCGCAGTCACTATCTGTTGATTTGACCAAATCTCTCATATCTGACTACCGCGGGGTGTTAGCGGAGCCAAGTCTCGAGGTCAACTTTGGCAGAGTCGTCATGCTGTGCTGGCGTATTATCTGTGCGGCCGCACCTTCACACCTTTTTTACACAGCAGCATATGCTTCAGAGCGTATCCCGGTTGTGAGCACCCGAATGTTCAATTACACAAGTCTGGGCCCCGAGTTCGGTTCAGGTGGACCGCGCGCATGCATGATGTACACATCACTACGTCTTCACATCGATTACAAGGAAGAACCATTCCCTCGTCCCTACTGTTGGTTCCGGGGTTGTCTCATCAAGTTTTGCTTGCGCTTGGACGAAGAAATATACGTCAAAGCCGAGGTTGTTCGGATGGTAGATCGACTGAAAAACAGTAGTCAAGCGGGAGAGGTCGGCATCGTTATGTCTAGCTTCCAGCTCGTAGTTGTCGCAGTAGACAGCTTGGGAGTGCGGCACTCTTCTGTGCTTGATTTTCATGATAACAAGGGAGGGGCCAAGGACGGACTCTTGCTACTGGCCCACCTCCTGCGTCCTTCCTTGACTTTATGCAATACCACTCAGGCGAACCATCAACCCATTCCAAATCATCCTTCGAGTCGCTTCCTGCCTGAAGACATTATCCGACACATCTTGTCATTCACTGACGAAGAGACATATCATTTTGCCCTTCCCTATGTATCACGTCTTGTGCGAGCGATTTGTCTACTTCGGCCTCGGGTCGGTGACTACACTATCCTGGCGGCGAATGAGGATGGGTCGTATCGTGCCCGTCGTACTAACGGGACAGTGCCTGAGGTGCGGGTCAAGCTATCTCAAGAGCCGAGAACGAGTCATAGCCAGAAACACTCGTTTTTGACTCAGCAGGCGGGAGTTGGGGAGGACCTCAAGGACTACTGGGCCCGGCGGAAAAAATTGCCCTGGGATCAGAGCTCGACAATGCCATGGGGTGAGTTGGTGAAGGGAGATGTTGCGCCAATGATGCGTGTAACAGTACTGGAAGGAATATGGTCTATCAAGGAGGTCCCGGCATGACTCTATCTTGGCGCGCGGGGAAACGATGCAGACTAAAACGTGTGGAGAACATGATCGTTTTATTAATAATCGAAACGTACAATATCAAGTGAAATAAACCAATAACCATCGTCTTGACAGTCCTAAGGTCGGCGCTTGATTTTTCTAGGCTGATCTTCAGACCGTTGTATCATTCGTTGTGGAGGTAGACGAAGACTGTGGACTCTGATAGCTTTCTCTGGCGATCGGGGGTTGCGAGATTGTGTCATTCTGGGGCGCTCAGCCGAATCCCTCGGAGATCCCGAGCACTCATCGCGATCCGTAGAATCCAGATCAGTCATGAGCCACACTCATGACCAATTTTGATTCTACGGATCGCCTAGCTCGCTCTTGAGTGCTTGGGATCTCCGGCAGATTTGCCTGAGCGGGGCGAGCGCTCAAAGGCTAAGCACCTGAATCACATAATGCGTGCACGTGAGGAGTGGTGTTGTGATGCAAGCCACTGCACTCTCTGCAAAATTTTGAGGGTGCAATTGCAGTTCATGAAGTGCAAATAAACCAGGGGGTAGTAAATGTATTCATGGCATGCAATTTGTGCAATTGACACCTGTTCATGGGTGCAATTTGCATTCATCACATGCAATGAATGCATTTACTAGCCCCTGGTTTATTTGCACCCACAGATTTTGCAGAGGCTTGGATAGCGCCGTTCACATATGTTGCATTCCGCTGCAACGGTATGAGTTAAATACGCGCCAATGGATACAAGAAGTAACACCCCAACAGGTAAATTTTATGGACACTCCGTTGAACGCCCCGGTGATTCTGAGGAGCTTGGTCAACGTCTTGCTGGATGCATTCCACAAGAACCTGGGGCAAGGGAAAGTAGCCCTCGAACCTTTGACTCGCCAGACGGGGACTTGGAAAGGTGCAGTCGAGTACCTGGGTAAACGGAAAGCCTCGTATTGAAGCCACGAGACAATTGTGCTCTGGCGCAGTCTATCCAAGAGAGATATCCTGCCGGCGATGTGTGTGTTGATTATGGATAAGATGAGGGCCGCCCAGAAAGCACCAAAACAGGTGATGGGTATTCGGTAAATGTCTAACTTTGGTTGGCTGAAGACGGATTTATGAACATCTTGTATAACTTCATCTATCTCGCGTGTCTTGTTAATATAGTAACCCTCATTCTGTCACAATCGCCAATTTGAGCGGGTGGCAAACGTCAGTGTTTAGAATACAACCACGATAGTTACGACCGGCTGGGTTGCTTTTTGAAATGAAAGTATGTGCATCGAGATGTTCAAGATTTCTGCGTTAAACATGTTTGGTCCAGACAAATTTCATCGAAGATATATCTGTGGTGGTGCCTACCCTTCCGGGATTGGTCAGGACTCAGCACATGTGTCAATCGCCGAACCTTCCGAATGGGGAGCACCAACATGGGACTCGCTCTCAGTGCCTCAATCCCTTTCGATTGATCTGATCAGATTGGTCGTATTCGAACGCAAAAACATACTCAGGAACCCAGAGCTCACGATTAACTATGGCAAGATTATCACGATTTGCTGAACTGTCGTCTGTGTAGCCGCGCCTTCACATGTCATTTCTCCTTTCAATCCACTTCCAGATGGGCTGCTTCATACTAAACTGGGCGTCAACAGAATTAACATGATGCCACATTATGATGACGATTTTACATAAGACAACGTCGAACGCCTTTTCGTACCTCGGTTTCACATCGATATAGTCTACAACGAAAAAGCCTTCCCTCGGCCTTATTGCTGGTTTCGCGGTTGCTTATTCAGGTTTTTTATGCGTCTTGACGAGGGCATGCATATACAATCTCAGGTTGTGGGCATGGTGGATCAGCTGCGGAGAAACCGTCGATTGAGCAGCACTGGGGTCTTAGTTTCTAGCTACCAATTGGTGGCCATGCCTATCGATGGTGATGCCGTTGTACGCTCGCCTGTATTCGAATTTTATAACAACGATGGGGATGTACCGGAAGGATTGCGACTGCTCGTACATCTCCTCAGCCCCCTCATGACGAAAAACAAGACACCCTGGGTGACCGAGGCTTCTGCATCCCATCCTAGCGCAAGCTCGATCCTGCCGGAAGATCTGATTAGGCATATCTTGCGTTTTACGGACGAGCATACATACCATTTTGTGCTCCCTTATGTTTCATGTCTCGTTCGGTCGATTTGCCTCGCTCAACCCCATATTGGAGATTTTGTGATCGACGGGGCGAATTTGGATGGAACGTACCAGGCCTTGAGCAGTGTTGGCTCTTCCACCGAGATTCGGGTCAAACTGGTGCAAAAGCACAAGTGGACAGACAAGCCATTTTTACACGTTTTTCAAACCCATCAGACTGGGACTGGGGAGGGGACAAACGATTTGACGAATATTGAAGATGAAGAGGGTTGGCTCGATATTAATATCCCATGGGACAGACTAATGAACGGGCTAGAGGCACCGACTATGCCAGTACAGGTGGTCGGAGGCATATGGGGACTGGAGGAGGTTTCGGAATGAGGGGCACGAAATCGAAAGTACACTGCATTCTGTATTTCGCTCATTTGAGATTAAGAGTGTTGCCAATACATGCGTACGGTGGCTGCGATGTAAAAGAATTAAGAATAAAATATTTTCCTGTCGGAAACCAATGTATATGAGTCAAAATAGCTCAGTGCGCGGGGTTCGCAAAATGTTTGGATGGCGTGAAAGACTCGGAGAAACGGTTTGATGTTGTTTGCGCGTGATGGCAGTAGTGGCGTTGTTACCGTTACCAACGAGGCCTCTTGATCCCAACTTCGACCACCTAGTACTGCGGCCTCTTTCATGATTCGTTCGTGGGAGCGTCTTTGGATATGTGAAGACTCAAATAGGCCGACAGAGATCGTAGAGTGTGAAATTGCTAGGTACCGGAGTTTACGCGACTTGTTCAGGTCTTGTTGGTGTCTGCTTGGCTGGGGGCTTGTTGACTTGGGCCGTGAGCACGCGTTGGCTTGTTGCCTGCCTCCTCGATTGGGCCGCAGCAAAGAGGTGAAGGACTTTGTCACTTGTAGACTCAAGTATATAGACCGAGGTGCGCACGTCATGCTCTCACTTCATCGACTACAGCAACCTGACTCGCCATGCCTGCGTCCTCCAGACCCATCGTATACGGTACACCCGTCGTACCAAACCCTGTCCCCTCGACACCGGCGCGTAGCCAGAAACGCAAAACCCGCTCGTTTACCTCGACCAAGGACTCGCACGGCATCGCTAACACAACTACTCCCTACCGCGTTTCTTCCGGTCAACGCAACAAAGAAGGTGCCGGCAACGCCAGCACATCCTCTCGTCTCGGTACTTCATCCAAATCAACGTCCGACGCCGCCCACGCTGCATCCCTAGCCACGCCTCTGGCAGTTCCCGATCCGCCGAAACAGCTGGAGATGGACGAGTTCCTCGAAGCAGAGATGCAAGGTGCTATCTTTTGCGACCCCAAGTTTGTGGACAACTTTCTTTCGCCTTCCGATGCCAGCAAGCTTGACCGAATCCTTTCGTCGGCTGAGTCTGATCTCGACGGCGTCGTACCCACCGGGCCTGTAGGCCGGGAGAAGGACATCTATGTTCCGCTCTGTCGCACGCTAAACATCATCAAGAGAGCGGTGGATGAAGAGTCTGGTCGAGGCGGGCAACCACCCGCGTTCGTCGACGCTCACTTGTTGGACATCGGATCTCACTTTACCGATATCGCGGGCATCCAGCCCGACCTGCTCTGGTACGACGGCCCTGCTCGCCACTGGGAGACTGTGAGGATGCCGGTAGAGGTCAAGCTCAAGACCACGTACCTCAAGGCGGGGATGAAGCAGCTGACACGATACGCCCGAGCAGTGTTTGCTCACCAGCTACACCGTCGCCATCTGTACGGCATGGTGGTCTGCCAGTGGGACGCGACGATCGTACGTTTCGACCGGAGTGGGATACTGTACTCGGAGCCGATGGATGTACGACTGGAAGATTTCCGAAGGGCGTTTGCTGAGCTGATGATGCTGGACGACGAAGGGGCTGGATTCGATACGGCGTTCACGACGCGTTTTAGGGACGACGGGCGACTGGAATATTACGTCGACCTACCTGAGGGGGCATTCGCTGGACATGAAGACGCGTTCGCTGAAGCTGAGACTGATGCTGCCGGACCCTCGACCTCTCCCGCTGGACCTAGTAGGCGATCGACTTCTAGGGTTCGACAAACTAGGAGACTCAAGGTCGTTCGAGTGCTGTGCCATCGCAAGACAATTCGCGGCCGCGCCACTACGGTGCTTCGCGTTCGGCCCGTCTTACGCCGCGGCCGTTCTGTTCCGTCCGACATTACGGACAAGAAGTATCCCAACACTCGCAGCAAAACTAAACAGAGGAGAAACTCGGATAGAGGGGAGGAAGTGCTCGGGACACGGGACTTTGTGCTAAAGCTGATGTGGAGAGACCCAAACAAGAGGGCGGAGGGAGAGGTGATGGAGCGGATGGTTGGAGTATACGGTGTTGGGCAGTATATGTGGCACAGCGACGTCTACAAAGCGTGTAGCTTGCCTAATTGCACTCGGTCTGTTGGTGGCTCGTGCGGGGGATGTTTGGATCGAACACCGGACCGAGGCCGAGTCAAGGTGTCGCCGAATATGATGGACCTAAACATTGCTATACCCGAAGCTAAAGACGATGAAGAGCCACAGTATGGTGAGTGTTTTTCTAGTCGAATTAGAGTTTTACGAGTTTCCTAACTGGATTCATAGAGGAAATCGGAACAGACAATCTAGTGGATGCATACGACCAGCGGGCCTCTCGCACCTACTGCCGTCTATTGATGTCGACCGTCGGATCCCCGTTGTGCTCTGCGGATAACGTGCATGACCTGTTGAGGGCCATACTCGACGCGATCCTTGGTAAGCGTATTGATACCACTGCTCACGCCTATATATTGAATCCAGTTTAGGTTATTGGAAACTACTCAACATGGGTCTGCTACATCGAGATATCAGCGATGGGAACGTCTTGTTGCTCAAAGAGCCACACAAGTATCGCAAACGGCTCTGGCAAGAGTCGCCCGCCCCGCCCAGCCATGCCGACCCTGAACTCATCCAGTCGGAACTGCTTCTACAAGAAGAACTGAGAAGGCTAGGAGATCCCATCGGTATCCTGAACGATTTCGACCTATTCGCGTTGCATGGTCCGATGGGCGCTTCGTTTTTCGGCGAACCTGGACCCGCTGCTCAAAATCGCGATAGTGAGGAGGAATGGGACAGCGTTGAGCCGGAATCGAAGCGACGCAAGATCGATCCAGGGCGTGTCGTATCGCCTTCTGATAGTTCAGATCGAGACCAGGTCAAACCAATGAAGCGAAAGGACTCGACTCGGACCGGCATTTCCAAAGCGGACAAGGGCGTCAACCGCAACATTGACTTTCGCACAGTGGGTCTTTTGTTTTTAGTCATCAGTATAGTACATGCTTAACTTTTGGTTTCAATAGGGAACACCGTCGTTTATGTCTACTCGAATTATTAAACTTGGGGTTGGCGTGCCTTACGAACACCACTTTACGGATGACCTCGAGTCATTCTTCTGGCTGATCCTGTGGTGCGTGGTCGAACATGTGGACGAGGATGGTATCGAGCCAACCCAAATGGCCCGAGACACCCTCCACCAACTTGACAGGCAGAGTTTGAGGGATCTTGGAGTTGGGAAAGAGGCCCTTCTCTCGCAGTGTCTGTCGAAGGGAAGGAGATTGAAGAAGACACTACACCAATGTGGGAACAGCTGGGCCAAAGATCCTGCCGTTGCGCATATCCTGGTAGAGCTCGGGGCATTTTTCCTTGATCTGTTTTCCTCTGAATCATTTATGGAGTGTAATCCGTCAGAGGTCTTTCCTAACATCGTCAACATCGTCAAAGAAGGTTTGGCGCTCAAGTGACTGAATTGAGTGGTTGTTGGTTTTTGTTCGTGTTATTCTAGAATTTTATCATGTGTACGAACTTTTGTTCCAATATCAATTTGAATTGTTGGCCAATCACTTGTGAATGCTGATATACTTCGGGCATGGTTTGCTAACTCTGTCAAGGCATGCGGCCCCTGCACCGAGGATCCGAATCGCGTTCGGGACCGTCCAAGTTGAAATAGGGTACGGGCTGATTCGAAATTCAATTGAGCAGCAGGTTATATGTGATCGTAAGCTCTACAGACTACATTTTTGGTCTGTGACACAGCGTCAGGCCCTGATGTAAGATGATCTGTCTTTTGTTTCGTCCATGAAATAATTATTGTCGCAAGCATGGTCAAGTAAGATTCACATGGGGGGCTTGTGGTCTATCTCTTGTCCACCACCATGGTGGCCCGTGCTTGGTTTGCGTGGCCCTACAAAAGTAGGTTTAGGAGAAAGTAGACCCATTTATCAGTCACTTGGCTTGTGCTGTAGAAAACAAATATATATAAAATTGTACACAAAGCGTTAGAGTGAAAAGAGTGTGAATGAGTGAAGAGTATGGTGATGCTCAGAGGGCTCGAAGAGACCTCTTATTTATACCCTACACTTCGCTGTGAGTCATATGTAAGTCCTACTGCGCATATACTGCGCATTCAGCACATGAATCGATTACATGACTCGTTCTTCTAGCGTATTCTAGCATACAGGAGCGGTTTCTACATGTGCATGAAGATATTACCGCCAATTTGTCGGCTCTGATGGGTATCCATCTGGGCTCGGGAAGGAGTTAGTACGGATGATCCTAAGGCAGGCCGAAAGACGAGAAGGTGGGCCTTACATCACCATACCAGCTTCGAAAGCTAAGCACATGATAGCATGGATTCAGCATATTATCAGAGGCTTAGAGGCAGGTGTCACCTATCGCCGCGAGAGAAAAATCTAAGATATGGATGAACGCGAATACGATTATATTCCAGAAACCGAAGACCAGTTTGGCAAAGAGGTCGCTTTGTTCTCTGAAATCGCAAGCATCAACACGCAGATTAACTGCGAGTACGATTGTATCGTTTGGACCTATGCCATTGACTTCGATTATCGCGCCTTCAGCGTAAACGGCAAAATCAACTTCAATCTTGACAACATGCCCCCTCGTAATCCTGGAATCGCGGCTTACTTTCGGGAAGAAGCTCTTGCTGCGCCTCCCGAGTATCTGACGACCGTCTCATACTGGCCGAATCCTGGACACGATGTTGATCTAGTACCCAAAGAGTACGGTGAACGTGGAGCAACGATCACAACGGTCGATGCTTGGAATGCGCCTAGTTGGGGATCCTTGTCAACTTCACAACACCTATCTGCCGATCTCGTAAAAGGAATCGTATCCGATTACCAGAAGATCTTGTCCATACCTGACTCGTTTGTCAACTATGATAGGATTATTATGATATGCTGGCAGATTGTGTGCGCTGCCGCTCCGTCTCACGTTCTCTGTTCTGACTGGATCACTCCTGCGGCCGAAGGGCTTCTGTATTCTAAAATGGCGATCAAAGGGTTTGATAGTGATGGGCGGCTCATACCCTGGCGAGTCGTCAAGGGTATCAAGAACTTCACCCGGCCTTCTCCCCGGTTTCGTGGACGTCTCATCAGGTTTTTCTACAGACTGGACGACGAAACGTATCTTAAGCGCGAAGTAACGAAAATAGCGACAAAAAGAAAAACGAAGGGCAGCGCGGATGGAAATATTGGCATCATAATGTCGAGCTGGTAGAATGTCGCTGTCGCGGTTGATGGATCAAATATACGCCACACCCCCGCATTGGACTTTTACGACGGCAAGGGGGGTGTACGAGACGGGCTGCTTTTGTTGATCCATCTTCTCAGTCCGGCCATGACGGTTTCCAAAACACCGTGGACCAAGCCCCATTCGCTACCGTATAGATCTAGTCCTGCCTTACCCCAGGAGGTTCTTCAGCACATCCTGTGATACGCCGACGATGATAGCTACCACTTCACATTTCCACTAGCCTCGCGCCTCGTTCGGTCCATGTGCCTTGCCCGCCCGCGCGTTGGCGGCTTCGTCTTGATTGACCACCACTCGGACGGAATTTATCGAGCGCTTTCAACTGGCGAATTGACAGAGGATGTAAAAGTTAGGCTCGTTCGAAATGGCGAAAAGGCCAAAGAGGGGCTAGTATGCTCATTTCAGCATCACCAAGCTGGGACTGGGAGGGACTCGGAAGCCTTTTGGAAAAAATTTGCTGCAGGGCAACGAAATCGAGGGGCTCGGAATGTTGGGTGGGATGAACTAATAAGAGGCACTGTTGTCCCGACGATGAGAGTTCAGATTGCAGAGGGGACGTGGTGCCTTGAAAGCATGGATGAAGTATGACCTCGTATCAATGAGGTTCAGGTTTGGAACATAAAGACATGATTTGACAAAGTATCTTTGCTTGGTTGATTGAATACAACGCGTTTGCCGTCAGGATTGGGTCAAATTATGATATAGATCGGTCAAGTAGCCCTTAGCCAAATTGGACCAAATGCTCTAGTTCTGGCACGTGATACCTGGTCACTATGCCCGTCTCCTTATCCAGCATGTCAGCTACAACGCGTGTGTGGGTTTTGTATCGTCATGAACGTAAGTTTATGAAAAAAATGTATTACTCCTGACAAAACAGTACCTCCCAGATATATACTACCGTTACTTCAGAGATTTCGACGGGGGTGTCATGGAGTTTACTGACGCGCTTGCCAATTCAATCCCCCGAGATTCTGAGGGGAGAGAAGGTATGAGTTTGATAAACTACTAAGCGAGCATAGTCTGTAGTTCTGGCCTGATATGGTACCAGCATGGATTGAACGCGTTGTAGAAGGACTGAGGACCGGGATGTGCATCCGTCACGCCCACGGTATCAACGACCACGACCAAATTGAATACTGTCATCACGACGGATTGGTGGCGTTCTCAGATATCTTGCACGATACTCGGTGGATCAACGAGGTCGGGAGGTCTGAGTATGGCCGAGCTTATGTGATCAACTTGGATTACCGTGCCTTCACGGTGATCAGGCACACACAATGGAAGATGAATTTCAGGCTCGATAATATGCCCCCTTCCAATCCTGGAGTTTCGCATTACGTTGAGTCCTGGGGTGATTCGGTACCAGAAGAGTGTCTCATGTCTACCTTATATTGGCCAAATCCAACCTTTGACCCCGAAACTATCTCTGGGGAATATAGTTCGTACAACGCCATAATCGGTGGGCCGAGAGATTGGGGCATGCCGGACTGGGAATCTATGAGCTTTTCTCAACGCTTATCGTTTATTCTTGCCAAGAAAACTGTTCAAGATTGTCGGCTTGCGTTAAATGCCCCTGATATCGAGTCGAACTACGGTCGGATTGTTCAAGCATGCTGGAGAATTGCCTGTGCTGCCGCCCCTGGTTTATTAAGCTGTCCTATTGTATTGAATCCTCTATCCCTTGATCCATTATACGGATATGCCAATCTCCCCCGCCGAAAGGAAATCAGCCACAATCATTTTCTATACCGTGGGCATACGGCCGTTTATCCCCCTCCTCGCCCCTACTACCGGTTCCGCGGGTGCTTGATCAAGTTCTGTCTTCGCCTGGATCAAGAAAACTATGTTCAACATGAGATTCTCGGGCTTGTGACTCGATTACGCCAGAATAGCCGAGCTCGCGGGATAGGGATCGCGATGTCTAGCGACAGCATTGTGGCTGTAGCTGTCGATGGAGAGCGCGTATGCCGTTCGCCTGTATCAAGGTTCTACCATAGGGCCAGCGGTACATACGAAGAAGATGGCCTAATGCTTCTTTTACACCTGCTAAGCCCTTATGGAACAACACGAAAAACCCCTTGGACGAACACCCCTGATTTCGTGAAGCCCGTGAGCACTCGGTATACCCTATCGAGAGAAATACTCGAACATATACTCTTTTTCTTGGACGAAGAAACATACCAGTTTACCCTTCCGCTCGTATCCCAAGAAATTCGTCTATTGAGTTTCCTCCGACCCCGGTTACTTACTTTTGTAGTCATCGGAGTAAATAGCGATGGGAGATTCAAGCTGCTTTCAACGTCAGATTCGAGGTTTCAAGTTTTTGCCGAATTGAGAAAGATGTTTTCGAATCCAATATACCAGTTGATGCGGGCGTTCCAGTATCGTCGAGCCAATACTATGCGCGATTCGGACAGTGCGACAGAAATTACCGCAGTGGAGTGGGCAGAGGAACATACGATTCCATGCGAGGGTTCGAGTCAAAATTTCATTCCGTTGGAGTACATTATGAGTAGCGATGAAGCGCCAGCTATGATGCTCCAGATTCTTCCTGGGGAATGGGAATTCAGGTTCTTGTAACTATATACTCCGATATGGATAGAGAACCGCATGTGCCATTGCATTCGCATACTCTATTCTCTGCATGAAGATCGGATTTAATATACCTCGCTGGCCCACTAGTTCAAAAACAGGATGATGGTCGCAACGCAACACTATGCGTGTTGAAATGACCTTGCTGCAAACTACACCTCTCTTCCGTGACTGACTGGATGTTTCATGAGACTTATGTTGCCGCTTTCGAAAGTACCGCAGGATCCCACTATGAAAAGCCCCGCATCTAATTTTAGATGGGACGGTCATCTATCGAGTCCGGGCAGATGAGGTGCGTAGTTAATCGACACACTTAATTTCTAGATGTGCAAGCTCAACGCACTCACGCTCCGTAGCAATGAGCGAGCACATCTAATTTCGTGGGTTATATCAACTGTGCAGCTCATCTGTAATAATTGTCTAGGTTTTATTAACTGTGCGGCTCCTCTCTATCCTACATCATGCGCTCTAACCATCGTCATCGAACCCCTCCTCCTCCTGATGAAAAACTGTCGGGCAGAGCGACTCACTACGGTCGACTATCACCCATTCTCTGCCTGCTTTCTCCCCTCGCGTCTCCACTCGGCCAACAACGTGCTTGACAGACGTAATATCGAGGACGAATGATCGGCCTAGTTTCGTGTACGAGATCCGTTCAATCGAGGCATCTCCGCGCGCATCCTTGGCTTCGGTTATATGCGCCAGGATATGGAACTGGGGCTCGTTGGCACCGAACTCGGGGGCAGCGGGAAGGGTGAGTGCGAGAATGAAATCAAGCCGGCCGTAGCCAAAAACCTTGATCATTTCGACCTCCTTATTGTTCCTCTGGTTCTTGTCTTCGTCATATTCGCACTAGTTTAGGTCGGTAAATAGAATCAATACAACATATTCTGCTCGCCTTGATAAAGGATGCGTCTCTTTTACCATAAGACGAGAGTGTGTTTGTGGCCGATGCACTACGAATACAATCCCCTCCATCCGTAACTCGGAGTTTACCCCATCGCTCACACCGCTCAGGAATCGATAGGAGCCATTGGTGGAAGGTACGACGCCTGTCATTGGTGCGGAAAAAACCTGCTAAGCGACGACGAACGGTAGGCTGAATCAAAAAGCCGGGGAGGCGGGGACACCGAAGGATTGTCTCTGGATCTGTGATAATAATTAGCCAGGTGATAATCAAATGAATAAGCACTTACATTCTGGATAAACGTGCTCCATTCGGCTGGTCTGCACAGGCGCATCTCCTGTGCCGAATAACAGCGCTTTTCGAACGTCGGAGAATCGCGCCGAAACAGTCGACAGCTGAGCAAGCTGGAGGACGAATTTTTGGATCGCCTGCCAAGGAAGAACTCTTGAGTTTGCACAAGCGATGACTTCGCGGCAGTATCGTTCGATCAGAAACGACCAGTAAACCCAGACTGGCCCGCAGCGAAGAATGTCGTCGGCGACATGAAGCAGTGCATGAAGCGTAAGCTTGCAGACCGAGAGTCGATCGTAGTTATACTGGTAGTAGTACCTAAACGCGAGGTTAGCATTACAAGACTAAAAAGAAGGAAACTTACTCTTCAAACCGAACAACATATCCCGCAATCTCTCCTCGGAGTTGTTTAATGCGTTCAGTTGTATTATTATAATCCAGCAAGCACTTGAGTATTGACACCAGTTCTAGATAGTGTTCGTAGTACTTTTTTTTAAGCCGTCCTCGAAGCACAGCAGGTCCAACGTAAATAAGCCAGAATGACCAAGACTCTCCGCAGTATAAATGCGGGCTAGTTTGAATGTTGGGCAAAGATCTACTAAAGGCCGAGGGAATCGAGTTCGTAGCTTGCTCAGTCTCGCGGCCAATCTCAGCCCAGTCAGCAGGCGATATCAGGTAATCTTCGCAGCCGCTGTTAGCAATACCTGGATGTTTGCCGGACCAGAGAGAGACAAGGTTCGGGCCATGGTTCAGTAGCCAGAGGTGCAGGAACTCGTGAGGGTAGCTTGTTGGGCGTTTAATCGAAGGTATTTCGTCAAGGATAGACCGACCAGCAATGCCATACTTTTGGGCTAGCTCCTCATAACTAGTTTTTGTTGGCGCACTCTCCATCTTATCTAGTTGGCGTGAGAGATTAGTCTCTGTTCGTAGCGGTAGAGCAAGCGGATCATAAGAGTTTGTCGTGTTGGCGGGAGCGTCAGCAGAGAGGGGTTCAGATAGGGGGATATAATAGGTTCGTTTGCCGTGGTGATAGCAGCCAATACCTAGACATCCCCGACAAGGTACCTTAGCGTTAGGGCCTTTCATCTGCTCAAAGTGCTTGATGGCTTGCATGTCGCCGCCAACCAGCACAGGATGTTGTCGTAGTAGGAACGTCCGACCAGTGAGAGCGTTATAAGTTTCAACACCCCGAGCAAACCTCTTGCATTCGGCAACAAAGGGAACTAAGAAAGAATCAAAATCCTTCGGCTGGTTTGGTCCGGGGATGACGCAGAGAGGAACCACGTTTCGAAGCTGTGCTCGATTGGCCGGCGGCAGATTCAAAATCTGCAACATGATTGGCCAGCATGAAGAATTTTCCTGGTTTGATTTCTTGAAGATCTGGACCCCATCGGTCAAGATCGACGTGGCGATGTCATATTTCCCAGAAAAGAACTTGACCCCAAGATCTTCGCCATCAACCACAATGTTTCGGTTCTGTAGATCCTTGTACATAGCTGAATCGAAAAAGTCATTCATTGCTCCATCTTCCTGGGGGTATTCGTGACGATAAGCAAGCTTTCGAATGAGTGCTGGGTTGTTGAAAAAGGCTTGGAAGCGAGGGATTGTGGGAATGTACTGGAATGATTTACGAGGGGCTCCCTTTTCATCATAGCGTGGCTCGCTGCAAATGGAACAAGTGTCGGTGACAGAGTGTGTTCCAGTAAATGCGTGACAGACATTTACGCAGCAGTTGTATATCTCGGGCTTAAATCCAGCGAGAGCTTCCACACAAGTCTTGAGACGCTGGAGGGAAAGGAGGCGTATCTTGTCGCGGAAGGAATATCGGATGCGCTCATAATTGCGCATAGAAATATGGCCAAATTGTCGAATGGCCATCATTTTAATGCTATCCATTTCCTCTTCGGTAAGTGTTTCAACAACTAGGATATGTTAGCACCTCACCAACCCCAACCCTTGCAAACTTACTCATTTCATCCAATTCATCCTGCCGATCTTCTGCATACCAGCGATCGTACTCTCGATAGTCCTCAGCTGTAACATGTTGATATCCATCCTCGTCGTCCGATGAGGCGTCATTTTCGGAGTCCGAAGGCAAGGGGGGTGGGGATGGGGGAGGCGTCCCAAGCTCGTTCCAGCTACCATTTGAGCTAGGAACGTCAGAAATTTCTCCTTCATTATAATTATTCATGAAAACGTCCTGTGAGCTCTCTTCTAATATATCAAATTAGTCAAAACGCGCATACATGATAAAAAAATTTACTCGCCAAATAAATCATCTGGTGCATGCCCAAGCCTTTCCTCTTTGTTTAGCACCTTATTTACTTCACCTGAGAGTCTATTTTTAACTTCAATAGCATCAATTCACCTAGGCTACTAGAATTACCTGGAGCTGAAGTATCTTTAAGCTGCCGAGTTTTTCTAAGATGTCGATTCTTTGTCCGAATAGATACTTTTTGGCCACATCCACAAGTGCATAGAACAAGGTTTTCATCCTCGAAAAACTCAGAAAAAGAGCCATAGTCAGAGTTAAGACTAGTATCAGAGCCGTAATCCATTGGTCATAAGAGGTGGCAGAACGGACTTAGCACTTCGCGTCGCGAGAACGGTCACGTGGTCCTGTTATTGGCAATGAGTCTCTCGTCCGACTCTCCTCCTGTCCGCCACCACTACCCACCACAACCTCCTCTCCTCCCCGTATACCAGCTTTATAGTACATTTGTAAGTTTGTCCCTAAAGTCTGTAGTATGTAAATTGCTAATGTTTTATCCTACTTTATTGTTTGTGTCTCCAGATAATTATCCAAGTCACGTGTAATCAGCGTAAGTGATCTTTCATTTTGCGCATAGATATTTGCTCACATCAAATTTAGTATGGATATAAACAATATATTTGCTCAAATGGCAGCAAATCCACAAGCTGCGCAGCAGTTTGCACAACTCTGTGCTGGCTTTCTTGCCGCCCAGAACAATCAAAATCCGCAAGGCGAGGGTGAGTGAGGCTCAGATTCTACACATGGCATTATATTGATTTTTTGATGATCTTAGGTGTATCTAATGACCCGCCATGTGAGTACACTACGCTTTAGTTATATGATTCCTTGCTAACGTGACTTAGCGGATGAGCAAGATTGCCGTCCAAGGAGTCCGACTCTTGGGCGTTCGTCTGATCCTGCTCATTCGGTAAATGGCAATGAACGTGACCGTACCCCCCAACATAACACCTCTCCACTGTCTCGGCGCACCGTCCAAGCATCTGGTCCACCCTCGCGAGAAAAATCGGAAAGTCCACCTCGGTAAGTGTCAATCCACCTGTTTGTCATCTATTGATTCTAAACCATATTAGACGCTCTAAAAACACTCCAGCGCGCTTGAAGGGCCGTTCCCGTGCCCAGGAACTGCCTCGTTCCACGCCACCACCACTGTCACAGTAAGTTTATGCGCATATATTCTCAGTACGCCAACGTTTGACCATTATTTCACCCTTTAACTCATAGATCAGACAAAGAGGAACCAAATCCAACAATGTCTCGCCATCCCCATCACTCCTCGCCCCACTCATCCTCGCCTGCTGCCCCCAAAAGGCATACTCAACCTCGCAACAACTCACCGCCAGCCCGGGATTCATCTCCAACCCTGCACCAATCTTCTCGCTCAGCCAAACCACCGCCATCTCGCACTCCACACAATTGGAGTTCGAGTTCACGTAGCCCATCCCCTATCCCTCGCCACTCCTCGCCAGTACCTCAAGCCACGTCTAGTCGCCAACACCGTGGCAAGTCTTTGGACCATGCTGGTCCCAAGCCGAACGACGACACTGCCGCTGATTGGGAAGACGATACCCCAGCGACCCCCAATCCAGCCGAATATGATACCTGTGAGACGTCGTACGAGACAGGGCGGAAAGACAAGAAAGGCAAGAAGAAACGAGGTGGCCGAAAGAAGGACAAGCAGGGGCGGATTATACGGACGGCACTTGAGAAACTCGTCAAGCGGAAACGCAAGTACGAGTTTGTCAAGGAAAACCGGCACCTGTTTGGTATCAAGCACGGCATGCACTTCAACCCATATTCGGGCAAGATGGCTGCACTGAAGTACTACAAGCGGGTACCCCGCCCCAAGAATGTGCAACTTGGGCGTGGAGGATTTCTTTGGCACGAAAAAATCGGGCTACACATGGACTATGAATTTGCCAAGGGCATTCTGGTAAGTCTGCCCCATTTTTATCGCACTTTATTCTTATTCAATCCTCCTTAGCTTTACCTCGAAAAGGCAATGGAAAGTTTTCGCCCGAAAATCACACTTGCGGCCGGCAAAACTTTGACTTGGGCGCATTACGGCACAGCGCGCCAGAGAGAGATATACAATCATGTGAGCTATTTATTTAGGTTTTGTTCGTCAGATTTGATTGCATTATAGATGTATCAAAGGTATCCCTTCCTCCAGCACTTCCTCGATGAATCTGGAGAGGACTCGTGGATAATCCCGATGCTGGCCCGGCGCTACCTCACTGGTCGTGGCTCATATCACAAGAGTACGTTGTTAACACTCATTTATTATGGTCACTAATAGTGAATACAGAAGGGGGGGAGACAAAGAAGAAGAATAGCAAGAAGGATGAAAATCCGGGTGAAGAAGAAGAAGAGGAACTTGGTGGTCCTGAAGCCTCGGCGAACAACCCCGACGAGTACGACGATGATTACACCGAGAACGGCATTGTTCACCCAACCAGCTCAAACCCCCGTCCAACTCACTCTCAATCCGGCCCCCCCGGTACTAGTGGCCCTCGGTCCAACCATCCCCAGACTACACCAGCCTTGCACACCACCACTCACCAACCCACTTCAACCGAGCGCGAGAATCGACGTGCAGACAAAGTGGTAGCACGGGAGGAAGCTCGCGCCAAGACGCATGAGACCCAGACAGCCAAAGATACTAGCCAGGCTTTGAAGAACGCACGGGCTATCGCTTCGACCTTGTCCAAAGGTAAGGGCAAGCAGCGTGCAAGCCCAACTCGCGATCCAACTCCAGCTACTGATAGCGATGAAGAGGTGAGTAACCAGCCAACAATAAGCACTATTACTGATTTATTCCAGGTTGTTTGCCGAACAACAACTAAGGTAAAGCCTGGGGCGCGTAAACACGCGAGAATCGTCTCTCCTGAGCCTGAGGTGTGTATCATATACTAAATTTCTATTTAACTAACGCTACATGTACAGGACCAAACCACTACTACCCACAAGGAGAAGAACACGTCGTCTAGCTCGAAGAAGCGCAAGGTGGCCGAAGTTGAGCCCGATCATGAAGAGGTGAGCATAATGCATACATCGTTGATCATTTATTAGATAAGTCATCTAATCGGTTGAGGTTGAGGTCGAGGTCGAGGGGCCAGCCGGAAAACAAAAGAAGCCCAAACCGAGCTCGACAACTACTGCGAACAAGCGCAAGGTTATTGAACCTGAGGCTGAAATTGAGGTAAGCCGAACAACTGATCCATACTTCATTTCATACTTAGCATTCGATCCAGGATCAAGAGACGGAAGAACCTCCAACAAAGAAGACCAAAGCACGGCCAAAAATGGTAAGCACTCCAATACCGTTCAAGTCGTTTAACTCACATTATAAAGCGACCTCAACCCCCGCCTGAGCCCACCTCTACGCATCCCCCATCCACGGTCGATATCTCCAGCGATACGGCCGCTTCTCAGCCTGCTGGAGTGCTCGATCTTGCGTCGAGTAGCTCGCAAGTCGCTGGCTCTTCCCGTAAGCCAATCCCTGTTGGTTCGAGTGACCCCGCCGAAGCTGTGACTGGTGCTACGACTAAAGCGTCGAGAGCAGTAAGTTTCTTGTCGGATATATCGATTAAGCTTAACTCCCTGCTAGAAGGGGCCTCGAGCAGTTGGCACAATCAAAATTTCAGTGCCACCTTCTCGCCGGTCAGGGCGCCTCAACGCGAACTCGGAATGAAGGCCTCCAAAGGCTTTTTCAACGAATACCCAGACGGTTCCCCCCACACTCGTTTATTTATCTCGCTCTCGCCTTCGATTTTCTCTCCGATTATTCATTTTCGCCCTATTCGCTTTCGGTTTGATTTTTTATGTGTGGTTTGCGATGTACGACTGGACTAACTCGATGGAGGCTGGACGATTCATGCAGCCCGATTAGATGTGGCGGTAATGTAATTATAGCCTATTAACTGATATGTACATGTTATATTAAACGTGAAGCACATCTGGAACGATAATAAGAGATTTGAGTCGCACCACAGCAAATTGCATAGCTACAGACGAGGTTGATTAGATGTACAGATTAGATGTGAAGATTAGATGACGCGATACGCTAATTCGGGACACTGTGCATCTCATCTAATCTCGATCCTAGATTAGCGTCCGATCTCGTCTAATTGCAGATGAGCGCCCCAGCTAATAATTACGCGTGGAGCTTTTCATAGTGTCGATCACCACGCTCGGGTCTGCTACAATCGCCTCGTCCAACGTCTGCACCTCCAGCGCATCCCACCATTCCTCTTCTTCGTCCACTGAAGCCTCTATTCTTCGTTCTACATCTTCCAAAGCCTTGGCACTCACCCAGTATAGCTCTGCGCCTCTCTTCTCCGCCAGCCTCTTGCTTCGTCTAAACGGTTGTTGATCGGGTTCTATGTCGTTAATGATTGGTCGTACTTCTGGCATTACTTCTTCATTGATTGGCGTTGTTGTGTTGTCCTCTTCGTGCTCTGTTGCCTCCGCTTCGTCTTGATCGGGTGGTGGTTGAAGTTGAGCTGGTGCCGGGGGCGCTTGTTGCTCCTGAACACGTAGCGTCGGGTTCTGGTTTTCGACGATTATTGATCCTGTATCCGCATGTAATATCAGTGTGTCATTTGTGAAATTATGGAGTGCACTCGCCGCGCGTAGCCAGGTCTTGCTGACTAAGAGGTTGAATGCTCCCCTTGAGTCCAGAACTTCGAATTCAACTTCTTGCTGAACACCTCTGATCTCGATCCACGCTCGGCCGGTTCCTTGGGAGCAAACACAAGCTCCGTTGGCCATCCTACAGACAATTTGTGAAGGCGCCAGAGGCCCGAGTGATTGCTCTGCTTCTGCCCAGACTGCGAGATCCAATACGCACAGCATAGCTCCCCCGTCAATGGTCGCAACTAGCCCGATGCCTCCATCTCGTCCGTCGTAACATGTCATCCTTGCCTCAACTTTCA
This sequence comes from Ceratobasidium sp. AG-Ba, assembly GCA_016906575.1. NCBI lineage: Eukaryota > Fungi > Basidiomycota > Agaricomycetes > Cantharellales > Ceratobasidiaceae > Ceratobasidium > Ceratobasidium sp. AG-Ba. The sequence goes on along the minus strand of CP059611.1, from coordinate 702,948 downwards.
TCGCCACCTCTCTACCTCCTTCCATGTTGCACAGGTCAATCACGCTATCCGCATACTGAGAAAAATATTGAATTTGAGAGACGGGCGCAGGCTGTTTGGGATTTATACAATGTACTGCCCTGACAAAATCAAAACTTGAATAACAATATGCTGGACTGTTTCCCGACGCGCGCGCTACAGAAGATTCGGCCAGGTTTGGGTCAACGAGAGAGCCGCTCAAGCTCGCCGACCCCCTTTGTTTCCCGACTCGTAACCCTCGTACTGCTCCCACTCATCCTCTGGACCCACATCATCCACGAATTCTACATGCTGGATGTCCTTGACGCGTTGAGCCGGGGTAGGCGTGTTCCACTGTACGCCCGCTCGAGATTTCTTCGCGGCTTGTCTCAGGTCGCTGACGAGCATGTTGCGGAAGATCTGCTCCGGTCGGGGGACGCTCTCGCCTTTAGCTTCAGCTGGGCACTTGTGAGCCGGGTGGCTGCCCCTAGCGCAGACCGTGCAAAGGTCGAGAGTCTGCTTGAAGGTACCGGGGGAGAGCGGGTACGGCCTGGTGAGCCAAGGGCCTCGGTCGCCATAGTCTTGCTCGAACTGCAGAACGTTCGCGCGGTACGCAGCGTGGTTTTTGGGGGTGTCTGCTGCTACCAGCTCCGGCATGAGCGCGTTCGGGTTCTGAATGGCACGCAGCTTTTCAATGAACTCGGCCGAGACTGGTGGCGGGGCTTGCTCGAGGATAGTGGCCGGCTGCCTGGCCCTGGCTGGTTGGGCAGGAGTCTGCGACGGCGTGGCAGGTACCAGAGGGAGTGCGGGAAAGTGAGGCGGCTGGTCTTTGCTCGTATGGGGCCTTGGCGTAGCTGGGGTGCGATGGATTTGCGGCGTCGGCTTGGGGAGGGCTGCCGCGGGTCTCTGATGCTGCGTGACTGTTGTGCCGGCAGCAACGGGAGGTGCCGTGTGAGGCTGGGTAGTCGTTAGAGCAGGAAGGGGGCTATAAGCGTGGTAGGCGTGCTGGAGAGGAGCTGCTACGGCTGGTGCCCAAGGAGAGACAGCGAGCGACGTGAAGCTGCCGGCGAGGAGCTTGTCGACATCGTCCCGGTTCTTCCAAGTGAAGTAGAGTGATAGCGGGTTGATCTCGCCGATATCCTTGCAAAGACCCTTGAAGTTGTTGTCGTAATCGTGCCGCTTTGGGAGCAACTGGATGACTGTGAAGTCGACGCAGTGACGGAGAGTGTAGGAGACTCGATCGACGTCGGTGCTGTTGCAAGCCATCCCCTTCGCGTAGTGTTTGGACGCCCAGACCTGATGCGGCAGAGAGACAGTATCGTTGTTGATCAAGGAGTCGGCAATCTCGGCTACGTTCAACTTGTGGTTCCAGAACGCCTCCTGGGTAGCGCGCCTGTAGGCTGACTTGTTGAGCACGGGTGTCGGCCATCGCTTCTCGATCTCAAGCACCAGCGTAGACCACGTCTTCATTGCCGCAGATGTATTCGGGTCTTCTGAGTTCAGCCGGTGCCACCACCAGGCTGCGCCTTGATACGCAAGGTTGCTTGCCCAGAGCTTGGCGTGCACATCGTCAGCGACACCGTCTGTGATGTCGATAAACCGCTCTCGGTACTCAGCTTCCGTCATTGGATCTCCGTTGTCGTTAAACCGCCGTAAGTCCCCGAGACGTTGGTGGACAAGCTTCATATCCGGGTTCGCCATCTGCAAAGGGACTTGGGGTGGTACGACGACAGGTTGCGCAGTTGCAGTGCTAGGGTTCAGGTTGCTCGGGACTGTCACGGTGAGGTCTTTGTGGTCTTCTGCAGAGGGTTCGGGCTGATACTCAAATGCAGGCTCTTCGTCGTTGAATTGAAGCTCGTCATCTAGCGCTTGCTCGACCGCTTCAGGGGAGGAGTCGAGTCGTGAAGAGAGGTAGGGGGGTGTGGATGGAGTGATGGAGCGACGTGAGCGGGTAGGCGAGGGTTCCGGAGGGAGGTCGTGGAGTAGCTCAAAGGGGCTATCTGAAGGGAAGGGTACAGTGCGCGAAGGAGATGGGGATGTGCCGGGTTCTGCAAAGGGGTACGCGCCGGGAGCTCGAATGGGGGAAGACAATAGCGGAGACTGCGCAGGAGTTGGCCAAGGATTGGATTGCGGTGTATATAGGAGAGTTGTTGCGGTGGTGGCTTTGGTCTTGGTTTTGAATCGGCTGTCTTCGCCACGCGGTTGGGGTTCGCGTTTTCTCGATGTCTTGTGTTGTTGCGTCCGTGGACGCGTCGGTTTGATTTCTAGGCGAGCAAGCGGTATGAGGCGGATCGGAGAATGGATCTCACTTCGTCACCACGGTGGAGAGGCCGGAGGGGACTTGCGAGTGATGGTGGGAAAGAGATGATATACAAGGTGCCAACATGTGTGTACATATGAGTCTGATCACGTGCCCCCCACTCCACCGTTTCTTGATTTCCTCAAAGGCTTGTTGGCATCCCTGGGTCCATTCAAATTTGGTATCCTTTTTTGTTAGATAATGTAGTGGTCTAGCAATCTTGCTAAATTTTGCTATGAACCTCCTGAAGAAGTTTACAAAGCCAAGGAAGGCTTGGACTTCCTTTATTTTCCTCGGTGCGCCCCATTCCATGATTGCCTTGATTTTCTCTTCTTCCATGGAAATTCCTTCAGGGTAATTACCAACCCAAGGAAAATGACCTTCTTGACAAAGAATTTGCATTTGGATAGTTTGGCGTAGAGATTGTTTTCTCTTAGGATTTTGAGTACTTCTTTGACATGTCCTACATGGTCCTCTTCCCTTTCTGAGAAGATAAGGATATCATTCATGTAGACTACTACTGTGACGCCTAGAAGGTGTCTATAAATATTGTTCATGATCCTTTGGAGGACTGCTGGGGTGTTCTTGAGTCCGAAGGGCATGACTAGATATTCATATATTCCATATGCTGTCCTAAAAGCTGTTTTCCATTCATCACATTCTTTGATGCGGATGTTATTGAATCCCCATCTAAGGTCTAATTTTGAATAGATCTTTGCATTCTTGACTTGGTTGACAAGTTCTACCTGGAGTGGCATAGGGAATTGATCTGGTATAGTGATGTTGTTGATTTTCCGATAATCTGTTACTAGCCTTAGAGATCCATCATTTTTTTTGACAAAGAAGCAAGGTGAGGCTATAGGGGATTTGCTAGGTCGGATTTTTCTGTGGGTCAATTCTTGGTCAATAAATTCCTTTATTGTTCTGCTTTCAATCGGTGAAAGAGGGTATACTTTTGCTGGTTTTGGTAGATCTGATCCTTCCACAAAGTCCATGTTGCAATCAAAGGATTGGTGTTCTGGGAGCTTCTTGAAGAGTTCTTTGCTGAAGACGTCAATGAATTCCATGAATTCCTCTGGTATAGTAGGTAGATCTTTCCCAGCTTTGGCGGTAATGGGTCTTCCCTTCCATGAAGTTTCTAGGGTTTTCCAATTTATATCTGGATCTGCCTCTTGTAGCCAATCTAAACCTAGGATCATGTCGGTATCCCCTAGGTCCATTACAAAGAAAGTTACATTGAAGGTCCAACCATTGATTTCTACTTCCAGTGTAGTTTTATTTTTTATTTTGTTTGGAAGTTCTTTCCCATCTATGGCGATCACAGTTCGTGGGTTGACTAAGGGTGTCAAAGGAATGTTGTTGTTCTTGGCAAAGTTGATATCTAAGAAGTTTTTTGAGGATCTGGAGTTGACTAGAGTGGGGATGGGGTCCATGATTCCCTTGACCATTGTAAAGATAGACGCAGTTTGTTCGGATTTCTTCAGGTATAATACACGCTTCTTTCTTTTCTGATTCTTGGTCAAGGGTATCTGGGCAGGTACTGACATGGACTCAGCCTGCTGTTCTAGTTTTCCAACTCCGAGTCAGAGGATTTCTCTTCTTCCTTTACTTCTTCAATCTTCGCTTCTTTTCCTTTGACAGCTTGAGTTTCTTGTTGCCACTCCTTGAGTTTGCAGTCTTTCATGCGGTGTCCCATTCTTCCACATTTGATACATCTTCCTTCTTCTCTTCTCTTTTAGATGACTTTGGACGGCACTATTCCTGCTTTGGCTTTGGTTGTTCTTGGTTGGTATTTCCTGTCTTGATTTCCTGAAGAGCCATTATGTCTTAGACTTCTTCCAGTGAATAGAAGGTTGTCTATCCTAATAGAGACTTCCATCCATTTTTCTAGGGAGAATGTAGATGTATCTTGGGTAATGGTTGCCTTTAGTAGTTCCTGTTGGACGTTATTCTTAAGGCCTTTCTTGAAGACATCTATAAATGTCATGAGCCGTGTACACGACTCCGCTTTTTCTTTCGATCTCGTGGCTTGCACGCTTTATGAGCCACCCCTTCTTTTTAACTTCTATCCGTTACTAAGGATGATTGGCGCTTGACTAAGCCTCCACATGATAGCTGACTGATCATAGCTATCTTTAGCGCGCATACAGTCTTCTCAAACTATCTTTAGTAACACTCTTATTTTAGATATACCTTCTTTTAGAAACACGCACTATCTTTAGCTCATGTATTCTTGGAACTGTACGCACAGACCATGTACTCATGAGTATAAATACTTGGTGTGCAAGCTGCTCTCAGACCACCTGCTCTACCTCGTTGATTTCCCCTCAAGGGTGATAACTACTAAGAAATACACATCAGCCTTATATACTTAAGTAGAGATGTCGCGCCGAAAGTTTGCTGAATTTCGGCTCCGGCACGCCGAATTTCGGCGCTTTTTGGTGGTTTCCGCTCCCGCATGCGGGAAGCCAAAATTTCGGCGGAATGCTGGCATCTGGCAATATTTCGGTGATGCTCAGCGCTTCCCGCGCTCTCCGTGTGCATACATGCAGCGAAACCCATGTACGAAGGCTCGCGGTCGATATGGGCGTTCCCCAGAACCCGCCACAAACGTACATTAAGTGGACCAGAAAATAGAGCATAATTCTGCGATCCGATATATGTACATAACGTTACAAAAATAAATTATTATGGTTGAGAAAATGCAGGTACGATTACAAAATAATCGCCCTGGTACTTTGCACCCTTCACCATCGCCTAGAAAGCATGATTCAAGTGAACTGGTACTATCGAATCATCTCTAGATACCATCAATAGACTATGTACAAAGTTTCAAGTCTTATAGATGAATATATGTGGATTAATTGCAGGAGAAAGTCGCTCACTTACCCCTGTCCCCCTCATATCTCACACAGCTTGTATTGGCAAGAATTAGCAAAAACGGTGAGTGCGAACAGTTTCAGAATGATCATTTACCCTTATATGCAGAATATCTCGCATATAGCAGCTCCGGAAGTGTCAGAACTAACATCTGGCACTTCTAGAGTTATGTCAAACCAACCTCAGGTTGACTGTGAGCGATCTGAGCCTGCCTGATGATATTGGATCTATCTGACACATGCGATCATAGGTTTTCAGCTATTCTGAACAGGTTTTACTAATGGGCTAAAGGCCAGAAATCACTCATTGGGGCAGTTTACGCGATCTTCAGGGAAGTACACCCCCTTGAAACAGTATATATGACATTTCACCTACTAGAACAGCATATTTTGATCTGTAAATTTGCAGGTAGCATATAGTAGCTAGTGCGCATCTAGCGCACACGCGGGAGCGAGTTTTGCTCGGCTTGATTCACTAGTGCTTGTGGCGCTTTTCAGGGGTAAACCCCTCCTGGACCAGGATGAAGCTGTGGAGGCTCAAGGTAATTGATTATGAGGATGTTAATTATATATCTATGATGCCAGAATTAAACTACGTATTATGGTATTTTTTCTGGAAGTGCGACGCGACTTCTAAGGACACACATTTTTGACCTGGAAGCTCATCCCCCCGATGGTGCACTCAACCTATTTATTGCTCGCTCAGTTCTGGGCCGTTTGCAACAAAATAACATTCATTCGAAAGCGCGAGTTTCGGCGATTCTGTCCGCATGAAGTATGCCGGAATTCGCCGAAATTCCGCCCGAAATTTCCGCTGGCTCAGCAGATTTCGGCTCCGGCTCCGGCTCCCGCATTGCCGAAATTTGCCGGAGCGGGAGCCGAATTTCAGCATAATTTCTGCATGCCAAATTTCGGCGTGACATGCTTATACTTAAGACTCACTATCAATACTAGGTCCTATTAACTTAGGTACTTAGTAATACACTGCAAGCCACGAGTCAATCACAGTCTCTCCAGGAGACGGGTGCCTTTGATGTCCTACTTGCTAGACGAGCAGAGGACTACAATCCTAAGACCAAGAGGCTTGACACCCTACATTGGGCTGTTGTCAATGCTTCAACACTAGACTACATTGATGAACAACCACAGGAGGCTCCCACGCATCAGGCTAAGATCCGAGGCCAACGCCGTCGTATCCAGAATAGAAAGTAAACACCCTTAGAAACAAGGGTTGTGACAATAAAGGCATGTTCGTCCCAGTCTAATTCCTGCATGAGGGTGCGGAAGGCGGTGACATAGTGTTGTGCTGATCCTGTTTGTTGGAGTTTGTGAATTTTTTGGATTGCTCTCTCCTTTTTCATGGGGTCTGAGAAGGCAAGAAGGAAAGTGTTCTTCAAAGCATTCCAGTTTGCGAGGTATTCGTGTGGTTCTTTGTCAAGGATTTTCCTGAGTAGGGGCTTGGCCCATTTGGCTGCTTCTCCTTCTCCCATGTTAGTGAGGAAGGTAGCCATTTTCCGGTTATTGTCAAAGGCAGTGCCATAATCCTTGAAGTAGATTTCCATTTTCATGAGGAAGATTTTGGCTTCTTGTCCTCTTTTTCCATTAAAGGCTTCAGGCTTCTTGGCTCTAGCTCCTTTTGGAATTTCATCTTTGGTTTTTTCTTCCTTTCTAGGGGATCTTGGGTTTCTAAGGGGAGGTGTGTTTCCCCTTGATGGAGGTCCTGACGGGGGTCCTGGAGGGTTATCCCCTGGGAATAATTCATGAGGCCTTTTTGGGACTTGTGCCCAGAAGACTCTGCTTCTGGTTCCCACTGGTGGTGTTGATCCATGATATCGATGTTTGAGACCCTTTCTTCCACTACTTGTAGTGTTTCTTGAAGGATTTCTTTATCAACCTTAAGTTTCTTGATAGCTTCTTCTTGTTTGTTTAGGGCGAAGGATACTTGTTTACCCATAGCTCCCATGGCTACGACTATGGTATTCATTTGTTGGCTGAGTTTGTCGATTGCATTCTGAATCTTTATTTGTTTGTTGACTCCCAATTGGGAGCTGTTTGCAGCTGTCCATGCGTTCTGGGCTGCACTTTTTACCTGTTGCTTAATGTTGCCAGTGGACGCTGGAGAGGTCCGGGGGGACAGCAGTATATAGGTCTGGTAGCAAGGGACAAGGAGCAAGCGCCGGACATGACCCAGGGATATACACAGAGGACACAGCCACTACCCCCCACTGCAGGTACCCCCCCTTAAAAAGAGAGCCAGTCGCCCTCGACTGGGCCAACTGTCAACAAAAGACAAAGAAAGGACAGGAGAGGCAAGAGAAAAAACGGGCAGAAGACCAAGAGAAAGAAAGGAAAGGAAGAAAAAGAAAAAAAAGGAAAGGAAAAAGCGAGAAAAGCGGAACAAGAGAACAGCACAAACAAAAAATAAAATAAAAAAAGAGCAAATTGACCCCAAGTCGTCAACTCATACCACCCACAACAGAAGTACAGAAGGGCCGCTTGTGGTTCGAGCCCGTCGGAAAAATTGCCCAGGCCACTCGGGTACAGTACCGAAGCCAGCTGGCTTAAAACACCAGGTACGATGTTGCTGGCACTCACGATATCGATCACGGCATCCCAAATAGGTTCCCTGCCTCGACAACCCATAGCCTGTCGTCCTCGAGCCACTATGTAGGCAACACGTGGGTTCACACGTCTCCCGTAAACCGTGAGTTCAGCTGGTGTGATTTCCATCTGTTCGAACGGCGGGAGAACTGGCGGGCCGGGGCGTGGTTTGACAGTGACTGGCGTGTTCGAACCGTACGTTGCTGGGCCATCAGCGATTTGAGGTAAACCGATGCAACCAAAAAGCGCCTCTTGAAGGCCTGGTGGAGTGGTAGGACGGGTGTAGCAGCGTGGAGGCACGTCTAGAGCAAAAACGGGAATCGGTAGAGTGGAGGTGATAGACTGGTGTCGTACGTACGTACGGCCAATCGCGCAAAATGCACGAACACGGGTCTTGCGTCGACCAATACCTGCCCAGGGGTTTCCAGCGCCCTTAAGACACGATAGATCTCGTGGTTGGGCTTTGGCAGGTTGAGTGTTAAATATACGCGTCGTCAGAGGTTGTGTAGGAAGGTAGTTGATGGATAAGACTAGGCAATAGTCTTCAGCTGTGTAGAGCGTGTATACGTAACAAGTAGCCGTTGTGGGCCTAATCAAAGGTACAACGGGCAGAGTTCTTTGTCAGGTATTACGGTGCCATGAACAATGCTATATGCCTATGTATGCGTGTAATTATGTAGGTATATGCGTGACTAGTAACTATCTAGGGAGACGTCCGTGAGGGCGGCTTCGTCGTATAATCCTATTTGGCTATTGAGAGCGGGAGTCTCTCTGAAGCGATTACCACCTAATTGTCTTACTGTGTCCGCTAGGGCGTGCTATGGCCGGGCTACCTGGTATTTGTTGGGACTTACCGGGCCTAGTGACGCTTGCTAGTTTCAACTGACAGGTGAGGGATATCCGCTTATGGGAGAGAGCGCAGGAGTTAGCCTGGGCGAACTAATGACGGAGCTGAGCTCAACGTGTCCTGGAGCGAAGCTCTGACAGGTGTCTCTTGAGGTGCGTGGCACTTAGTTAGACAGTTAAGAGTGAGAGTGAACGGATGATATTCAACGGCCTCGGAGGGCCTCCTTATATACATTTCAGACATCAGATCACAGGGTCTCCGTAGCCTTGCACAGTGACTGTGCGTCCTTAACTAATCTCCTGCGGACTGTGCTTTGCTGCTGCACAGTCCCTGCGGACTGTGCGCACAGTAGCTGCGGACTGTGCGCACAGTAGCTGCGGACTGCGTTCGCAGTTACTACGGATTACGCTTGTACTGCGCGTACTGCGGGTGCCAGTCGCTCCATGGCTGCGCACTGCGGGTTGCTGCGGTGAGAACGAGTACAAGCGAGCCTATGTTACAGATATCTGAGACGTATTACACAATACTGAACCCATGGTATGACATGCGGCTAAGTGACTACAACAAGTGCTGTACGTAAACGCTAAATGTCCATTAATCCTGATCCTTATCACATATCCCCCCTAGTGTGGACGTGCAGCTATCAAAGTTGCGGAACTGGAGCTTAAAGGCTAGCTTCCATTCTTGAGTCCGTTCGCTAAAGATTCGTGCGATAATAAAATCTCCTTCCCTCTTCGTCCAGAATTGTTCGTACTCTTCACAACCGTTGTGCACGTCTACTCGGTAGTCGTAGTAAACAGTGACATACGGCATCGCATTGGCTTCAGCCAACCATTCCTCGGATTTATGCTTGTCTACTGCCATAGTATACTCTGGCTGGGTAAGTGGGGAGTCTGTACGCTTGATCGCCATTCCGGGGTTGAGTATGGGTGTGAGTATGAAGTGGTTCTTCCGGTAGGCAGCAACAGTGGCGTAGACAGTGAAAGAGTATAATTGCAGCGACGATGAAAGCAAAGATCGAGAGAAAAATGCCGGTGATAATGAGGTTTGTGATCATGAGGTGGTGGAGAGTGACAGTGCAGGCTGTCTGCTTTTAAGTAGAGCTGGACTAGCTGCGGACGACTGCTGCACAGTAGTGGGACTTGCTGCGGCAAGCTGTGGATAGCTGTGCACGAGTGGAGTAGCGAGCAAATATCCTCTTCTTGGCTTCAGACTGTGTCTGTAAGCAGGGAGATTCTTTGTGGTGGATGGATGGATTGGATGTCGTAGACATGTTTGCGTGTGCATGGTGTACGGCACGTTGTGTGGCCAATCGCCTTGTTGGGTAGTTTTGTGCTGTTGTATTCTCCTTGGAGTATTTCCCTTTCCATACATATTTCCTATCCTTTCCTATCGTGTTTATTTCCTATCCAAGTATCTCTATCGCTCCGGTACATAGGGTTCATCTACTTCTGATGTACTATCGCGATTGTTCATGTATTCCGCAAACGCGGACCTTGGATCCCTTCCTCGGATCGTATCTCCTTCCTGGATTCCTTCCCATACCCATTCTTCCTTGTCCAACCGTTCCAACTCCTCCCATTCCAACTTGATCTCAGCGAAGGCCGAAAGATCCGGGATCTCCGCAGGGACGTAGTCCTCTGGGATGGCAGGTGGAGCTGGACCCCATCCATCGTTCTCGACTGGCTCGGCTTCCCAATGGTCGGAGCCAGAGCCAGGTCCCCATCCAACTTGGTTGCCCCATCCAGTGGTCGGCGAGGGCTCGTCGGAGTCAGGTTCCGAGTCAACTTGCCTCCAGCCGGAGTAGTCGAAAGGGCGGTCCCATCCTTCCTCCTCATCGTCAAGCTGGAGCTCGTTCCCGAAGTAGGCGGCTCCATCAATTGCTTGGCGGACGTGCCAGTCCAGCCATGGCTCGGGGGTGTTCGAGCGCTCCTCCGGGTGGTAGAGGTAGCCAAGGTCGGCGAACCTGGGCCGGATGGCAGCGTTGGCGGCGTCGTCCCTCCAGTAAAGGAGTTCTGGGAAGTGGACGGACTCGTCCGTTGGCATGAGCGGGTGGACATAGTTGTCCGGGAGCGGGCGCGACTCGGGATACTCGACACCAAAGAGGGTGACGTAGTATTGTTCGGTGATGGGCTCAGTGTGGAAAGCAGCCATTGTAGGAGTGTTTGAGTGAAGTAAAAAGTTTTATAAAACGTTTGAGTAAGGCAAGGGTAGCGAGTAGCTTAAGACAACTAGTGCCAACTCGAACCAAAAGCTCAGAACAGAACTTTATACGCAAAATCAAGACGCATTACAAACAAGTTACATCAAGTGGAGACGTTACATGTGTTTAAAGTGACCGATAACATCTTGGTAGTCTTCCATGGAACTATACTGCAGATCGGTACAAATCTCAGCCAGGTTACAAAGAAGAGTGCGGTACAGATCTTCATAACCAGATTTCACAAGGTGCAAGAAGCTATTCAATCCGTACATGCTATGATCCTTATGGCAAAGCCACATGTGATGGAGGAAAGCGACAGAGTCGTAGATGTTGCCTTGAGCATCCATCCCAGTATAGATGAGATCTCCCGAGGAATCCGACAAGGCTTGCGGGGATTCGCAGCAATCTTCACTGAAGATGTGCTGCCAAGATTCGCTTGATGTAGGAGATGATGCGTGTTGCGGCAATGGCTCGTCTTCTTCCTCAATGATCCATTCCTGTGGTTCTACCGGGGTGAAGTCTTCTGACTGCGCAAGTGTCTTGTTGATAAGCTTGGCTCCTTCGATTTGCCAGTCCTCGTATTGGAAGATAGGAGTAGATAGACGCGAAGGAGGTGGAGCAGGTACTTCAGGAGGCTGGTTGAAGAATTCCGAAAGGGGAACTCCTGCAAGGGTACCGGTAGTGTTGATCTCGCTGAATGCGGCATCGAAGTCAGGAACTTTAGCGGGTACACCCGTGAGCCATGCCTTAACGCGGTCGGCATTGGACAAATTAGCCGGCGTGGGCTCAATGGTTAAGTGTTCCGTGATTTTGCCTGGTTCAGGAGAGTAGGTAGGAAGAACTGGGGAATACACCGGAGATGGAACTTTGACCCAAGAGGAGGTGTAACTTGACGTCTGAGTGCTAGGCTCCTTGAAGATAGGATCATTGATAGGATTAGGGCACTCAAAGATTGGGTCAGGGTCCGAGTAGACTCCCTCGTGGACTGCAAAGTAGCAGAGCCAGTTCCGGATGCATAGAACCCAACACTGGGTCTTGTTTACGAAATCAAGAAGATCACCGAGAGAACAGTACGCCATTGAGTAATTAGAGTAATGCGTGACGTCATAGGCTGGCTTAAAGCTAGAAAAGCCATTTAGCCGAAGCTGATCAAAGACATTGGGCTTATCGATTGGACAGTTCTCGTTATAGATGATCTTCATCCAATTGCCTTGTTTGACAATCTCGATTGCCGTGGAATATGCAGAGTAGGTGGCGTCGGCAAGAGCGGCACGAGCAGTGGACTTGATGTAGTAAATTTTGATCCCTTCCTTCTCGTGTTCTTCAATATCATAGCCTAGACGAAATTGGCGACGAAGAATACTGGAGGAGAGGTTGAGACCTGAGCGTGGCTCGGTGTTGAAGGTGGCCAAGTTAGACTGGTAGATGTGGCCAATGAAGTCCATGCCATCGCTAGCCTCAGAGACGGAGAGCTCAGCAAGTGGCACAGTGCCTAGTGACTTGAAGTAGTCAAAGTAAGACTCAGAGGAGACAGTGGAGTAGTGCATGGTGCAGTAAGAGTGAATTGTATCGATGTTTTGATGCTGTAAAGACGTCCTAGAGGGCCTGTACTTATACTGTGGCCTCTGGCTGCGATTACTGCGCCTTGGACTGCGGTTTGCATCGTACAGACTACGCATATAACTACGCATTAGCTGTGCATGGCAGCGCATCGACTGTGCATTGCGGAGCATTGGCTGCGATCGCCAATCGTCGATTAAGCGCCGGGTGACTGTACTTAGTCAATGTAGACTTGGTTTGGACAATTTAGACTTGTTCCAGGCTCGAATTATGTCAGGTGCATTGCTCATTTGTGAGGCTGGGAGCCACGAGTCTTCTTCTGGTCCATATCCTGTCCAACGGACTCGATACATTTGTACTCTTCTTGTTCCTTTTCGTTCCCATCCTTGGTCAATGATCTTCTCGACCTCGTACACATTATCATCTTCGTCTAATTCTCGCTTTGGTGGCTTTGTGGTTCTTGAGCCAAAATCTTGAGTTGACGTATATTTTTCAAGATGTGCGATGTTAATAACCGGATGCATTGTATAACTCTCCGGCAGACGAAGTCTGTATGTAACTGGGGATATTTTCTCCATAACTTCGAATGGTCCATCGTAAATTTGATCTAACTTGGTTCCTTTTCCTCTAAGCAGATTCAAGGTTTTCAAATTAATGAGAACTTGATCGCCCGGGTTATATTCTGTGAAATATCTTCCTTTGTTGTACGATCGTTCTTGATAGACTTGACCAATGCGGATGGCGTCTTTGGCTTTGTTGCGTGCAGCTACCATTTCTTCAGAGAATTCTTCTGCTGCGCTACTCTCGATGCGAGGTATATCTGGGAGTTATTGGCCAATAGGTGCAACGGTCGCAAGGGTTCAAAGCCTCTAAGCAGGAAGGCTGGTGTTTGCCTTGTGACAGAATGAGCTGAAGTGTTATAGGAAAATGCTAGATCTGGGAGTAGGTTACTCCAATTTGACTTGGTGTCATTGATATAGGATCGTAGCATTATTTCTAGATTTTGGTTCATGACTTCAGTTTGTCCGTCAGCTTGAGGGTGGTGAGCTGTCGTAAGGGATCGCTTGATTCCTAGTATGGATGTTAAATGATCCCAAAATGCTCCTGTCCATCTTGAATCACGATCGGATATGATTTGACGGGGTAAACCGTATTGTGCCCAGATGTGATCTCGGAAAAGCTCAGCGGTTTCAATTTTGTTAATGCGCGTAGTGCATGGAATGAAATGCGCATAGCGAGTAAGCTTGTCTACTAGAACTAGGACAGCATTGTAACCGTTGCTTTCTGGAAGGTCCATGATAAAGTCTAATGAGACTACTTCGAAGGGTTGTTCAGGAATTGGTATCGGTTGTAGGTAGCCTATTTTGCCATGTCGCCTGGGTTTGGTCTTCTGACAGACGTCACATGTAGCTGTGAACTTTTCAACAGTGTCCGCCATCTTAGGCCAGTAGTATGTGGCGCATAAATGATTGTAAGTTCGTGCATATCCTGCGTGTGCTCCTTCGGAAGCTAGTTCATGGGCTTCTTGAATGATCTCTGGTACTATGGATTTGGGAATGCATAGCCGTGGTCCTTCTTTTCCTCCTATATAGTAGATTAATCCATTTTCCTTGAGTACGTATTGCGGAAAGTGGGATTTATTGATCGGGGATTTCTCGGAGACCCAAGGTAAGACTTTCTTGAAGTGAGGGTCTGAGATATATGCGTCCTTGATGCGATCAATCTCTGACTTGGCAATGGAGGTAATGAGATTGTAGGAGGTGGCTGTATCGTATTCCTGATTGAAAGCATTGTCTAGCTCAAGATCTACTCGGAAGACTTCGACTGTTGGTGGAAAGTCTTCTAGATGTGACATGACGTAGTTTGATACTAGATGGTCAATGTCTTTGGCAAGTTCCTTCTTGTAACCCTTGAATATGTGTTCATCGTCTTCTCCTAATTTAATAGGTTCGTACTTGTGTTTTTGTGGAGGGTTATCTGAATACGGAATTCGGTAGAGATATCTTGAGAGAGCATCTGCGTTGTTGTGGACTCGTCCAGCTCGGTGCATAATGACCATGCCTGGGTAGGATGTGAAGAATAGAGCCATCTTGGCTAGTCGCGTGGTAGTGACGGCAAAATGCTGTGCATAAGTGAGGGCGCCGTGGTCTGTGAATGCTGTAAACTCGGCTCCTTCGAGTAGCGCTTGCCACTTGACTAGTGCTTCTTTCAGTCCTAGAGCTTCTCGTTCTGTTGCAGAGTAATTGCGCTCGGCACTTCGTAAGATTCTTGACCAGTAGCCAATTACGCGTTCAACAGGGACAATGTCAGGACCCTGTCGTCTCTCTCCTTTGTTGTCCTTAAGTAGTGGCTACGTTCGGTTGTTGTGTGGTAGTTTGTTTATTTGGTGGTCTATCTGTAGTTTACACGTACGAGTCCGGTGGTGGACGAGATAAAGCAAACTAGGGCTCCTAGCTTTGCTTCATCGTCTTATATACCCTGTGCGAGGGTATGAGTCATTGCTGCGGCGCAGTCCGCAGTTGTTTACTGGTCACATGACCTTGTTTGAGTGTTTGTCAGTGGTGTCAGGAGGTCATGTGACATTGTTTACGCATTATGTAACTCGCTCTTAGGTTTGTGCAGCTCCGAATCTTATAGAGCCGCGCTGAGTCCGATGGTCACGTGATTTAAGCGCCGGGGTCACGTGATAACTCGCTCCTCGCTCCAAGTTACAAGGTAGAGAAGTTGCTGGAGCGAGTTATGTAACCACCGTAAGCGCCGGGGTCACGTGATAACTCGCTCCTCGCTCCAAGTTACAAGGCAGAGAAGTTGCTGGAGCGAGTTATGTAACCACCGTAAGCGCCGAGCGCTGATTAAGCGCCGGGGTCACGTGACAACTCGCTCCTCGCTCCAAGTTACAAGGCAGAGATGTTGCTGGAGCGAGTTAGGTAATCATAATAAGCGCCGAGGTCACGTGACCTTGTTTATAGCATATTCGACCTTGGAGAAAATGCTATAAATCCGTATTATATTCTCCCTATGTAATGTGTCCGTTGTGCGGGTCACAACAGACAATAGTTTCAAGCCAGTTTTCTGAGTTCCACTCTATATCCCCCCTGGCCACAACGTGCTCATCTTTTGGCACAGCCGTGCAGAGTTTTGGGATTGGAGATTTGGATTTATAGGCCTTCTCTAATCGTTCAAAAGCTCTTGTTTTGTCCAGATCTTTGATCTTCATGAGCTGGATTTGTTGCAGGCATCCTGATAGACCTATTTCGCTAGCGTCCGTATAGAGGCGATAAGGGTCTTCAGGTATTGGGTAAGCCATGATCGGGGTAGAAGTGAGTGCTTCTTTGATCAGTCGGAAGGCTTCTTTCTGCTCAGGACCCCAAACAAAAGGTACGTTCTTGGCAGTCAGGTCGAATAAGGGTTTCATGATTTCGGCCATTCGTGGAATCATCATAGAATAATAGATGACAGCGCCATTGAATGTCATTAATTGTTTGAGATTCTTGGGTTCTGCCATGCCAGTGATGGCATCGATCTTTTCCTTTTGGCTTCCCATGCCCAATCGGGAGACTAGTCGACCAAGTAGTTCTAGAGATTCGAACCCAAAGTTGCACTTCTTGGGTGATAAGGTCATGCCTGACTTCTCAATGGCTTCTAGAACCTGATCAACGTGTGATAGATGATCTAGGAAGGTTTTGCTATAGATCACTATGTCGTCTATGTAGACAAGGCTGAATTGCCATTGGAATCTTGCGAGGATTTCCTTCATTTTCCTTTGGAATTTGGCTGGTCCAATGTTAAGTCCGAAAGGTAATTTGGCATTTTGAAAAAGACCTCGATGGCATATGAAGGCAGTAATGAGCCTGTCTCGTTCGCGAATTGTGAGTTGATTGAAACCGGCAAGTGCGTCGAGAGTGGTTAAGAAACATGAACCACTGAGAGCATCAATGATGTAGGATTGGAGTGGTAATGGGTATTGATCCTTGACAATGTGTTCATTGACCCTTCGATAGTCGATGCAGACTCGAGGTTTATCGGGTTTGTCTTTTTGATAGACGACTATAACGGGAGATGCCCAAGGACTTTCAGATGGTTCAATGACTCCTTGATGCAACCACTTGTCAACTTGTTTGCCGACGACTTCTCGCTTGACTGGAGATAGGTTGTACGGAGCTTGCGATATGGGAGTCAAGTTTTCGTCTTTGAGTTTTATTACAACTTCTTCTGGAATAGTTCCTAGTCGACCGTCTAGTCCGAAAGCCCAGAAATGTTTTTCTATGACCTTGGACATTTGCTCCTTTTGCTCAGGAGTGAGATTTGGTCCAAACTTGACTTCTTCAAGTAGTTGTTCCTTTTTGACCTTGTCTATTCCCGGATTATCCCATAACTTTGGTCCTCCTTCAGGTGGTATAGCATAAGATTGGTCCCATTCCTCTTCAGCTGGAGGTTGTAGCTTTTCTCGGCTCTTTATGAAGTAAACTGTGGCCTCGAATTGCTTTCTCTGTGGAACAGATAATTCTCCTTCTTTGGCCAAGGTAGAAATAGGGCGCATATAGCCTATGATTTGGCCTGCTTGAAGTTTGACAGGAATCGTGCCAAAGTTGGCAATCTGAAGTTTAGGATTGTTGGCATGGATGAGACAGTCTGTAATGCCATACAAGTCTTCATCTGTCCGATTGCTTGACATGCATCGTTTGACATAACCAATTTCTTCTCCAGGCTCAAAGTCTGCCTTGACTTGAATAAGATTCAGGGTATTTGGGAGAAGGGTTTTGGTGTCGTAGACTCGAACAGGTGTTGTTCCTTCAGGAGCAGCTTTGAGCGCCTTGAGAGTCTTGTACTTCTTGCGTTTGGTAGTGCGCTTGTACCAGTTTTCTTCTTCAACTGCTACGCGAGAGCTTTCAACTCGGAAGACATGTCTGGCATCATCTGTTCTAGGATCTGTGTCTTGTCGAATGACAGGGACTCGGCGACCAGTAGTACCAAGTTCAATATAGTTTCCTTCTGGAGTGCGAAGTAAGGAAAGGAGGTACTGGTTGCTGAAGTCGTTTCCTAGGATGAAAGCTGTAGACATGCTTTTGACTACATAGGCTTCTACGAGCATTTCGACAGGTCCTTCTTGGGTTTCAAAGACAATGGGCACCGTGACGTATTCATTGATGAGACAGTTGCCGGTGACCTGAATGACCTTGATGTTACGACCTTTGCGTTTGGTGGGTAAAGGTTGGAGAGATTGCCATTTCTTTTGGCTTATCAGGGTTATGTCAGAGCCTGAGTCAAAAGTGATCTCAAATTCTGGACACATTTCTCCTAGCCTTCCGAGTACTACGCTGGAAGTGGTTCCCATCCAAGCGGTTCCTGGAGGTCGTGACATAACTCGTCGCATGACTAGTCTTCTGCCTATAGGTGTATAGCCTAGAGTCTTATAGGCTCGAGTTTGTTGAAGCTTGTACTGCTTAGTAAGACTTTTTCTTGAAGGTAGATTTTTAGGATAATCGGATGATTCGGAACGTGGTTGGTTGAAGTTGCATTTGACCGTTGCTAGACCTGCGTTGACTTGCCCAAGGGTGGATCCCTCTGAGACATCCTGCAACTCCTCGGACTCAGTGAAGGGCTGTTCACTGGAGGCAGTGGCGGATTGAGCATCAGAGGGTTTATGAAAATCCTGCTCGTTGTCTTCTGACTCGGATTCTTCTTCCTCTGTGTCTTCGTCTGTCTCAGATGACTCATCGGAACTAGCGGAAGATAATTCTTCATATAGTTCATCGTATTCTTCTTGAGCTGATAAGCCTTCCGGATCTGTGGATGCCAAGTTGGCTCGTACAAAAGGTTGATTTTTGCGAGCCTTTGGGCATTCGTAATCCCAATGATCACCAGAGCAATGTATGCATGGTCTAGCATTTACTGCACTAGGAGGCTTCTTGACTTTAGGGTTGTTCCTAGGTGCAGGGTGGAAATTTGGTCGAGGTAAATCCTTTCAGTCGCCTATTTTTCCGGCACGAGAGACAGATTTAAATTTTCCTTTCTTGTCCTTTTTGAAGAATTTGCCTGGTTTTTTGGTGTTTGAGAAATGAGATTTGGTGTGACCATTCCCATTCTTTTGTTGTTCAAGCTTTTCTAGCCTATGCAAGATACTGCTTCCTTGCTTGGCGTCAATGAGAGCTTGAGAGTGTTGATGGACACAATTAATAAATTCTGTCCATTCGCCTTGTAAGTCGTCGATACGCAAGATGGTTTGCCAACCAGCGGGTGCGCTGATCATAATCTCGTGAATAAGTTGGTCAAAAGCCATGGGGTTGATGAGCGTAAGGTGTAGTTTCTTGCGCAAACAAAAATCAACAGGTTGTTCGTCTGAATTGCCAGCATCGCGGAAACGCATACGGGCGGCATTGGTGCGCTGTTTGGTAAGCCAGGTGACAGGCATAAAGTGTGCAGAGATGGCAGCACGCAGAGTGTCCCAATTGATTGTTGCCATGTCTCGGGTAGCCTTAGGAATGCCATACCACCACATAAATGCGCGCTTGGTGAAGCGTTGTGGTAGCATAGTGCCTAGCTGGACTCGGATAACTTCATTCTGTTCAGCGAGATTGTTTATTTTGCTGAGCCATATAATAATATTGTCATCTTCTCCTGTGAACTCAGGAAGTTGGTCCATTTTGAGCTTAGGCTCGATGTGGAGTGGCAGTGGTCCATCCCATTGACGAGGCTGTCGTTCATTGATTGCGTTTGATGCATTGGGTGATGGATCCCTTCTAGGAGCGCGACCTCGTCAGCTATCATTTCTACTACGCTGTGATTGGTTTTCAACTTCAGTGTCTGAACCAGAGCCTTCAGGTTCATTGTCGTCTCCTCCTGGAGGTGGAGGCGGTGGTGATTTTCCTCCTCCAATTCCTCCAGCTGCTTGGCTATGTCGTGAGGGTGCACGAGAAGCGGGTCTATGATTTGGAGTAGGAGTGCGAGGTGGTTCTGGGGGTTGTGTCCTTCCTGAAGTGCTTGGTTGCTGATGTGGAGGTGTTTCTCGATTGGTGTGAGAAGCTTGTTCAGGTTTCTTGCCAGACGATTTCTTTGGTCCTGGAGGTGGCGAAGGAATAATAAGAGGCGGTGTGCTTATAGGTGGTACTGGTGGAATTCCTCCTCTTCCTGAAGTTCCTAAGAGTTCTGCAATACCGGATCCTGGGGCTCGAGTGAAGTGGCTAGGAACAGCCATAGAAGGTCAGGATCTATGGGTTGCAGCCGCGGGTGTTGATTGAGCAGCAGGCGTGGTTGTATTGGGATGCAGAAAGGATTGCATTACAGGGTTGAACCCTGAACTGTAGCCCCCTCGCTGAATATTGACAGTGGGGATTGGTTCAGCAAGTGGGATCTGAGCTGCTTGGCTCATGGTGGCATTAAGAAGACGTTCGCGTTCAAGTTGTCTAGCTACTCGAGCTTCTTCATCGACAGCGCGTTGTGCTTGGCATGTTTCTCTATCCCTTTTCCGCCTAGCTTTGCGCAACTCTGCATTGATGTCGCGAATTTCTTCTACTTTGGTTGCAAAAGATGATACCGAGATATAACCGTCTTCATGTTCTGTTTCAGAACCTGCTTGATCTTCTTCTTCCTCAACTTCTTCAATGGTGGCTACTGAAGGTCCGATTACTATTGGAGGTGAAGTGGGGCTTCTATCATCTTGAGGGTCCCAGGTACGTGATGTTCTTGAAGACCAAGGAACTCTATTGTGGCCTTCGGGTGGCTGTATGCGCACTGAGTGTTTAGTAGGTGGTGGCGCATATTGTTCAAGAAGTTCCTTGTTGATTTTATCAACCTCTAATATTTCGGTGACAATTTGTCCTGGGTGAGGAGTGAAAGGTTCTTCATCCAAACTATTAGGCAAAGGCCTTATAGGTTGTTTTCCTTTGGAGGTATTGGATGGCCCCGGAACAGGGGCTTGTGTTGGAGACATGAGCTCTTTATAGGCATCTCGAGCTTTTTCATGCGTTTGAGCAGCTCGAAAGGTAGTTCCTGGTTCTTGACTTGTGGTTTGACCAATGGATTTGAGGATGAGTGGTTCCTCATCTTGTTCATTACTTGGTTCATCGGAAAGAACTTGTTGGAATTTGCTGTAGTCAGGTACAACGGTGGTTGGTACACTGAACCTTTGTGGAGAGTGTGGGTATCCGCCAGGAAACAACCGGGTTTGGTCGTTAGATTGACCTTGAAAAAATAATGGCTCGTCTGGTGGTATGCTAGACAGTGGAGGCGGCGTTGGCCCAACGGGTGGAGCAGACCT
Organism: Ceratobasidium sp. AG-Ba; assembly: GCA_016906575.1. Classification (NCBI taxonomy): domain Eukaryota; kingdom Fungi; phylum Basidiomycota; class Agaricomycetes; order Cantharellales; family Ceratobasidiaceae; genus Ceratobasidium; species Ceratobasidium sp. AG-Ba. The sequence continues at coordinate 682,305 of CP059611.1, read as the reverse complement.
ATCACTGTGTGGTGGTGATAGTATGATAGAGTCAGAGCTCTCTGAATATGACCTAGATGGAATATTGCCAACATGAATGATTCGAGCAGTTTGGTCCGGGTCGGAGCGTCTAGTCGCATGAGTAGAAACACTTCGTGTTGAATGAGAAACATAGGAGTCTGGTGGCGAGACTTCTGTATGTTCTGTCGGTGGTGGGCTTTCTAGTTGGTAACCTAATGGTTCCATTCTAGATTGATTGTGTGGTTGGTGACCTATGTCCGTGGCAATGGATGCAACAGATTGTGGTCTAGAGAATTGGGTTGGTTTGCCGTTATCCCAAGAGTTCTTGCGATGGAGTGGTTCTCCTTCTCGGAGTACTCGGGACAGGCTGAATCCGTCAAAGTTGATACTTTGTAGATTGACTTGTCCTCGTTGTGCTTCTTCTTCTTCATCCTGTGCCTTAAGGTAGTAGGCTAGGAATCTCGTAACGTCGTCTCGGAATAATACAGCAGCAACAATGAATTGTTTGCTGTCAAAACTATGGGTAAGTAGTGGCCATTCTGGAACAGCAGGTCCGCGTGCTTTAGCGTGTTCAGAGGCTGATTGCCTGCGGTTCTGTAGCAGGTTTTGTAATTCCCAATAAAATCGATCTTCATTGTGACTTTGTGTAGGATAGCCTTTTCCGTTGATTAAGACTATATGCTTGGGTTCAAATCGTGTAAGATGGTCAAGGATTGCCATCTCGCGAGGTACTTGTTCTTTGTTCCATTCGTTCAGATAATACATGTGTTCTGACGGTGGAGTAGGGCGCTGGTATATCATTCGTCCTATGCTTCGAGCATTGCGACGTTCTTCATTAAAAGGGTTCTTGAGATCCATTTGCAATTGTGAGATGCGTTGTGCCATTGGTAGATCAAGCGAATAGCGTTGTTGCAATACTGGATCTAGTTTGTAGTGTTCATTTCGCCAATCGTAAGGTAGGTAGCGGTTGAGCGCATTGAGATTGGTGGATTGGATTTGAGTAGGTGAAGGAGTAAACTTCCTCTGATATGTGCGTTCAGGAGTAGCGGGTTCGCTGCCTAGGATTTGAGTGCGATTCACGCTATGGGGACCTTGGAGGTCGAATGTAATGTTGGTGCGACTCTGGGTCCTCGATAATCCAGAACGAGAAGATGAGCGAGACGGTAGGACCGGTGTGAGCGAAGGCTCCTCAGTGGGAGTCGAAGGTTGTCGGGATGACATAGGCAGTAGCGATCACGTATGTAAGGTTGACAACCTCAATGTGGTCACCAGTGTTAAATATACGCGTCGTCGGAGGTTGTGTAGGAAGGTAGTTGATGGATAAGACTAGGCAATAGTCTTCAGCTGTGTAGAGCGTGTATACGTAACAAGTAGCCGTTGTGGGCCTAATCAAAGGTACAACGGGCAGAGTTCTTTGTCAGGTATTACAGTGCCATGAACAATGCTATATGCCTATGTATGCGTGTAATTATGTAGGTATATGCGTGACTAGTAACTATCTAGGGAGACGTCCGTGAGGGCGGCTTCGTCGTATAATCCTATTTGGCTATTGAGAGCGGGAGTCTCTCTGAAGCGATTACCACCTAATTGTCTTACTGTGTCCGCTAGGGCGTGCTATGGCCGGGCTACCTGGTATTTGTTGGGACTTACCAGGCCTAGTGACGCTTGCTAGTTTCAACTGACAGGTGAGGGATATCCGCTTATGGGAGAGAGCGCAGGAGTTAGCCTGGGCGAACTAATGACGGAGCTGAGCTCAACGTGTCCTGGAGCGAAGCTCTGACAGGTGTCTCTTGAGGTGCGTGGCACTTAGGTAGACAGTTAAGAGTGAGAGTGAACGGATGATATTCAACGGCCTCGGAGGGCCTCCTTATATACATTTCAGACATCAGATCACAGGGTCTCCGTAGCCTTGCACAGTGACTGTGCGTCCTTAACTAATCTCCTGCGGACTGTGCTTTGCTGCTGCACAGTCCCTGCGGACTGTGCGCACAGTAGCTGCGGACTGCGTTCGCAGTTACTACGGATTACGCTTGTACTGCGCGTACTGCGGGTGCCAGTCGCTCCATGGCTGCGCACTGCGGGTTGCTGCGGTGAGAACGAGTACAAGCGAGCCTATGTTACAGATATCTGAGACGTATTACACAATACTGAACCCATGGTATGACATGCGGCTAAGTGACTACAACAAGTGCTGTACGTAAACGCTAAATGTCCATTAATCCTGATCCTTATCACATTGAGGGCACTCCGAACAATCGCGTTGACGCGTCTGCAACTGGCGGGAAGCAAGGGAATCGGGCGCGACATGTGACGGAAGCAGCTGGTGTGTTGAGCGCGGTGCTCTAATGCCATCTTGTTGAGGAGATGGCTGAGCTGCTGTGCGCTGTTCAAGCACCGCCTTGTCGTGTTTTGCGGTCTCGACAATAAGCCAAAGGCTGCGCCGGACGCGTTTGGTCTGCGCTTCGAACCAATCAAGTGTGGCGCGATGGGCGCGACCTGCTAGTACATCCTCGCGTAGACTGCGCTCAAAGTCTCGGGCCCGGCGTTGATCTTCGGGGTCGGCAGCGGGCATGGCTCACAAAGTGTGTCGAAAGATGCGGGACGAGCAGGCTAGCTGAACGGTGTACTGAACGCGTTGAACGGAGCGGAAATGGGCGAGTAGTAAATAAAATACGCGGCTGAGGCGCGGGAGCAGCAATGGTCCAGAGGGCAGGCAAGTCCGACGAGGACGGGATCCAAGGTGATGAGCTGAAACGGGCTGCTCCCGGGACTTAGACGGTGTTGTTGAAAGCGCGCAGAGGATGGGAGTTGAACGATATAAGACAGAGAGCGAGCGTGCGCGAAACGACCGAGAAAAAAATTAAAATGATACCAAGAGCAGGAGAAAGTGTGATAGCCGTGGAGAAAAAAAAACGTCAGACCACCTGCTAGAGTCGGCTAGATGGGGCGTGCGCGGGTTCAAACAATACGCAAGGCAGGGGGCTATTCGATGAATCCAGGCGTCCTAGTGGCGGGCGCGTTTTTGAGGATCGGATACGCGACAAACGGGGACAGGGGAAAGCGGAGTGCAGAATCGAGTGGCTAGAGGAGTAAGGGCGGCCGGTTGCGGCAAGTATGGTATTGCTGGGTTTGCGTTGGCAAATAGTATTCAATAATGTTTCTTCTGCGGTATGCAAAACGCGAATTCGCTGCGGAGCGACGAGTTGGTGGTGTTGGACACGGCTGGAGCCGTAAGATCGCGTTAAAAATCGCGGAAAATTGCGCACAGATGCGCAGAGAAGCAGTGAAGGGCACGCGGGCACTCGAATCGCGCTGTCGTCACCAGATGGAGAGGTCCGGGGGGACAGCAGTATATAGGTCTGGTAGCAAGGGACGAGGAGCAAGCGCCGCACATGACCCAGGGATATACACAGAGGACACAGCCACTACCCCCCACTCCAACGCTTCCATTTTGGAGATAGAATTAGTCATTTGTTGTAGGGTGGTATTGAGTGTTTGTACCCCTGTATCCTGTTGGTTCTCTTGTACCTGTATTTGAGCTGTGATCTTCAGCAAAACCATCAAACTCTACCTGGCTCTACGTAGAGCCTGGTAGCATAGTTGTTACAGACCCTTTACGTAGAACCCCAAAAGTCTACTGTAGATCTACCGTAGACCTCAACCTACAGGGTATGTGTAGCTACTGTGGTTATGTTTGCACTTCATGTTTATATCATGAGCAGGCTTGAGATCATACCATTTTTATATTAATGACCATAGATACGTACTATACATGGTGTAGAAAGGCGAGAGCGCCAAAAAAAACAACAGAAACATAAAATAATATGTGCTTACCGAATTGCTATCTATCCGTTGGTGCAGGCCACGTGCGCGGCTGAACATCCGTATTATTGCACTTAGGTGGGGACGGGCCGTCTCGTTTGCGTTGAGGTGGGCTGGGGAGGGGCAGGGTGTAGGTGTCATGAGCCGCGCACATGACCTCTATCTTTTTCTTGTGGCTAACACGCTGTATAAGCCACTCACTTCTTTTCTTCCTCTTAGTAAGGCTGATTGGCGTATTAACTAAGCCTCCACATGGATGCTTACTGATCAAAGCTATCTTTAGCACTCACCACATGGATGCTTATTGATCAAGGCTATTTGTAGTACGCATACAGCCTTCTCGGACTATTTTTAGCTACGCTCTACTTTTAGACACACTCTCTTTTAGAAACACATACTATCTTCAGCTCATGTATTCTTGGAACTGTACGCACAGACCATGTACCCATGAGTATAAATACTCGGTGTGCAAGCTGCTCCAAGACCAGCTTGCTCTACCTCGTCAATCTCCCCTCAAGGGTGATAACTACTAAGAGATACACACCAGACTTACATACTTAAGACTCAACCATCGATACTAGGTCCTATTAACTTAGGTACTTAGTAATACACTGCAAGCCACGAGTCAATCACAGTCTCTCCAGGAGACGGGTGCCTTCGACGTCCTACTCGCTAGACGAGCAGAGGACTATACTCCTAAGACTAAGAGGCTCGACACCCTACACCGGGCTGTCGTCGACGCTTCGACTTTAGACTACATCTACAAACAGCCACAGGAGGCTGCCACGCATCAGGCTAGGATCCGACGCCGACGCCGTCGCATCCAGAACAGAAAGTAAACGCCCTTAGAAACAAGGGTTGTGACAGTAGGTGTCGTGGTTGTTTTGGGCGGCTGTCTCAACCCGGGCAGAGAGGGGTCAGTGGGCTCGGAGGGCGGCGACACTGGCAATCGTAGAGCGCAGGCGCGGGTGGGCGCTGTCGGCACACGCCTTGCATGTCGTGCTAGTGGCGGCACACAACAGCAAGGTGGGCGCAAGATCCATGTGCGGCCGTTCAAGAATGGTCGTCCGGACGATGGGGCGCACTCGAAAGTCGGACGGCCGGCCAGCTGTATTAGCACGGGGCTTGTGTTTGGGTTGGTGTCACTCACCGCGAGGTGGATAGACCGCGGGGGCTGCACGAGCACAGCACGCTGGCCGATCCACGTTGTTGCACGACGCCAGCGTGAGCAAGAGCGACGGTGCGGCTCGCGCTCTTGCTCCGAGTCGTGGAGGCCAGCAGGGCGATCACGCAGGTGAGATGACCAGGCGGGCGTGCTTCCCGCGTCACGGCGCTCGTGCAGTGGACTGCAGGCGGTTGTACGGGCGACACAGGTTGGTCAGCGGCGTAAAAGAGGGCGGAGGACCCGTACCGTTTCGAGCTTGGTGACTGTCGTATTACCCGTCTCAGGGCCTTCGCGTCGGCGTAGGTTAAACAAGAGGGCGAGCAAGCAGCTCTCGCGGGATCGCCTTGAGATAGCAAGGTCGTTAGTCGAGGGGAGCTGAGTCGGAAGCGAGATGGTGGACTAGGCGTGGTTGTTGTTGGAGCAAGAGCTCAGTGGCGGGTCACATGACCTACGTTGGTGCGAACAACAAGCAGTCCACCAGGTCACATGACTGACGCCTGGTCAGAGCTTGAGTCCCGCTAAGTCAACAAGTATGGCCGATATATGTAATATACACGATACCTGAGCCTAGAAAATATGATAAAACAGAGAAAAAATGTAGCTTTCGAATGGTACCATACAAGCCTGGTGATAATGCAAATCCAGGGACCTGTCGGCGGAACATCTATTAGCACAAGTGCTCAAAAGGGGGGACGAAAAATTAATGTCATTCTCAAGTACTCATTCAGTAGCTCATTAAATGCGCAAAATTCGTGGCTCTCTTGCGATCATACCTGCGCTATGTATAAAGGAACACAGACGCCGTTCGCGCCAGTTTCTGTGTAAAAATAATGAAACCAGCATCGCACCCCCACTGTCCCAGCCTCAGTAGTTGCAAATCGATCCAGCTCAATGCTGCGCATGAGTTCAGCGACCTCTCAAACCCTCAGAATGTCTATTATCTACCTGATAGATACTCAGCATTGATGTGAACCAGTAGGTCAGCATCCTCCTGATTGTGAGTTGTCTCCCCTCGGGCTCTGCACACCTGAACCATATGAAGGTGATTAGATAGAGAAAATGTACACATACTGTATAGGGTAATCCGGTGCTCTGAGAACATTTGTGACACCCAGCACAGCTCAACCCCCCTGCTTCTTGCAGAATAGGGATTCCCAGCAAGATTTTCGCTTTCAGGGGTCTGTTTCCCCTCGTTCAGTCCCTTAAACTCATCCGATCCTGTTCAGACTTGGTATACATATTTACCAGGACGCTTCGCACCGAATCCGTGCAGGGGAGCGACATTTGGATGGTCGCGTTCACTAGTGCGTGTGGCGCTTTCAGGGGTAAGCGCCCCTGTAATTCCCCCTTCACGCATTCCCCAGGCGTTTCTGGTGCCGAAGAATGATATCATTAGATTCAGTATGTCAGTGCAATTCAAATGATACCACTAAGTGTAAAATTTGAGGTAGTTTGAGCTGTAAAGGATAGGTGCGCTTTTGGCTCAATCTTTTTTGAAGATTGTAAGCCTGCGATCTCCCTCATAAATTCCTTCTGACTGATGAGTAATATACCGTTCAAGAGCTGGAATTTTGCTCTATTTTCTGAGCTCACTCATATGCCGCTATAACCACATGTCGGGAGGGGCGGATGCATCTTATTTCCCTTGGGAGCATTTGTGCCTGAATGTCTTGGCGTTTTTAGGCTACCATCGGCCTGCATGCATCAATTTCAAATTTACGAAAATTTGTCATAAGATGCGCCTGGCTTCTAGAAGGCTATCTATACCATTATGAGTTTGTTGGTCTTAGAAATGGGTGAGAAAAATGGAAATTACTTTCCCAAACCCGGCAGTTTTTGGTCAAAGCCCACTCACACATATGAAATTTACAATGTGCATTAGTGCTCATCTCTCAAACATTGGCCAAGCAACTTCATTAGCCACAATTAATGGCCACAAGCTGACAAACATCACATAAGCAGAGTCCACAATTTCATGAAGTGTCTTTGTATTTCTGGTAGAGTCAGTGTAGGTTTGCTTGTTCACAGTAGAGCCAGGTAGACTCAGAACATCTACTGTAGATCTACCGTAGATCTCAAGTCTACCTAGTGCAAGGTGTTTTTGCTGAAGATTCCCTCAAGGAGTTGATCCTTGATATCATCTAGCACCCTGAAAAAGAATCCTAATGTGGGGTCCCTTTGTCATGAGCCGCGCACATGACGTCTATCTTTTCTTGTGGCTTACACGCTGTATAAGCCACTCACTTCTTTTCTTCCCCTTAGTAAGGCTGATTGGCGTATTAACTAAGCCTCCACATGGACGCTTACTGATCAAAGCTATCTTTAGCACGCACCACATGGATGCTTACTGATCAAGGCTATTCGTAGCACGCATACAGTCTTCTTGGACTATTCTTAGCTACGCTCTACTTTTAGACACACTCTCTTTTAGAAACACATACTATCTTTAGCTCATGTATTATTGGAACTGTACGCACAGACCATGTACCCATGAGTATAAATACTCGGTGTGCAAGCTGCCCCAAGACCAGCTTGCTCTACCTCGTCGATCTCCCCTCAAGGGTGATAACTACTAAGAGATACATATCAAACTTATACACTTAAGACTCAACTATCGGTACTAGGTCCTATTAACTTAGGTACTTGGTAATATACTGCAAGCCACGAGTCAATCACAGTCTCTCCAGGAGACGGGTGCCTTCGACGTCCTACTCGCTAGACAAGCAGAGGACTATACTCCTAAGACTAAGAGGCTCGATACCCTACACAGGGCTGTCATCGACGCTTCCACACTCGACTACATCTACGAACAGCCACAGGAGGCTGCCACGCATCAGGCTAGGATCCGACGCCGACGCCGTCGCATCCAGAACAGAAAGTAAACACCCTTAGAAACGAGGGTTGTGACATTGTAGAGCAAGCTTCACACTGATCCATGGCTATGTCTCAACGATCTTCATCAAGAGTAACCAGGAGCCAGTCGGCTCAAGGAGAACCACTAGTGCCACCGGTAGATAACCCTGACCGGCCGTCGGTAGCTAGATCAGACAACGCAACATCCCTATCTGCTTTTAGGGAACAAGTATTACAGATGACAACGGAAGCAACCGATGCTATCCACGCATGGGTCAGCATACCAGGATCATACGCGGATCCTGACGAAACCATCCAAGCTGAACCTACCATTATTGTGGGTGAAGGAAATCCAAACGAGTCAACTGCAACAGCAGCCGATATCATTGGTGGAAGATCTATACCACAAACCACTGTGGAATCAGTATCAGACCCCGATGAATCCAGACTCTCCGAGGATATAGGACAAACCCCAGATACAACTGAACCCGTAGCAACACAAGTAGAAACAGCACAAACAACAGGACCGGAACACTTTTGGAATGCGAGGGCTAGCATATCCCCAGGAGGAATAATCTCCGTAAGAAGAAGAGTACCAGTCGATCCCACAGCAGGGATAGAAGACCAGATTGACCCAGTACCACCATACTAAGGATGCTGCGCCAGGCTCCTGCAGCCAGAATCCGCCAGAATTCCGGCGGAAAATTCCGGCAAATTCCGGCAGCCAGTTGCTAGTGCAGGTGCAGGAATGGCCCCAGGGGTGCCGGAGTCCTGCGCGGATTCCTGCAGTACTGGCATACCTGCATACTGGCATACTGGCATTTGGGCACCAGCACATGTCTTCATGGATTGCTGCTGTTAAGCACTCATAAAATGCGCAAAATTCAGGAGATTCGAGTGATATTTGAATGGTCCTAAACGGACAAGAAATGGCCAGTATCGGCGCACATTCATCTCAGGAAAATAATCAGGGGGATGCGCAGATCTACAGGCTTGCTATCCTTAGCTCTGAGCGTCCCTATATGCATATCAATCGACCCGTCTCACTGAGAGGAATCCAATGAATATATTCCCATTATAATTGGACCCCTGTGTAGAGAGATATCAGCGAAATATAGGGGGAAACCCCTAAACAGCGCCACATGCACTAGTAAAACTAGCCGTGCAAACCTCGCTCCCTTGTGCGGAACCAATGTGAACTGCCATCAAGGCACTATGTACAAAAAATCAGCCTGATTGGAGGTGTTCTAGCGGGTGAAACAGGGGGAACAGCGCCCCTGATGCTGAGAATACCCCTGAAACACCCATAGAGACCCACACATTGAAGTTATTGCTTCCTGAACATCACAGGCAGATTCAGAGGCATAGATTACACTATTATAGACACCTGTAATCTCTCAGTCAAGGTTGTAAGATAAATTTGCAACATGTGCACTGATTCTGTTGGAGTGACAGTGAGGTCACCTGCACACAACCCAATGCATGGCCATCCAGTTGATGGATTCACTAAATAACTTACCAGTAGGGGTTTTCAAGGTGCTGGAGAAAGGCCAGCTGGTTAAAATGCTGTGAAAAAGCTTCCTTTGTGGTGAAATGGCATATGCGCATTTACCAGAATATTTTCTAAGTACTGATATGGCATAAACTACATGCTAATAACTTTTATGCGTGATGATATTTACATTATTGTGATCCCTAGAATTTTGCGCATTTTATGAGCTACTTTGCAGGAGGTTGTGGTGAGTTTCATGGCAACTCAATCGTTGACCACGAAGACCCGAACGAAAGAACTGCATACAAGTTGGCAGAATCAATTTCTTATAAGGTGTGTAACATATCATTGGAAAGCCCTTTTCCATGCGCATCTAATGGGCTATAACACACTTGAATGTGGTGACCTTTGACTATAGCCAGTAGCAGGAGTCCGGCGATTCTGGCAAGTTCCTGCACCTGCCGGAATTCTGGCACGGGCTCCGGCAACTGGCGTGCCAGTGCCAGTGCCAGTGCCAGAATGGCCAAAAAGCGCAGGAGTCCTGCTGCAGGTGCCGGAGTCCTGCAAAATTCTGGCACAGCTTCTCTACCACCATACGCACCAAATCCCTTGGAATTACCCACTGGGAGATATGGTCCCACGAACATCCCAAGAGAAGAAAGACACCTATACTCGGCACATCCCCTGACAGGGGTAAGAACCCGATCGCAGGCATCAAATGCCATAGAAGCACCCATACCACAAAGACCCATACAAGTAACGGAACAAATAGAAGCTCCTCCCCAGATCAGGATTGAGGAAAGACCAGCAAACCGTACACCACCTAGACCCCACTCGTCATCACCAGCACCTGAAGAAGTACCACCAGAAGGGGACGAATACGAAAGACTGCTGAACGGACCCATAGAAGACATCCGAAGAGCAGCGGCAAGGGATCCCACATTAGGATTCTTCTTCAGGGTGCTAGACGATATCAAGGATCAACTTCTTGAAGGGATCACAGCTCAAATACAGGTGCAAGAGAACAGACAAGATACGGGGGTACAAACGCTCAATACCACTCTACAACAAATGACTAATTCCATCTCCAAACTGGAAGCATCCACCGGCAACATTAGGCAGCAAGTAGAAAGTGCAGCCCAGAACGCATGGACAGCTGCAAACAGCTCCCAATTGGGAGTCAATGAACAAATAAAAACTCAAAACGCTATCGACAAACTCAGTCAACAAATGGACACCATAGTCATGGCCATGGGAGCTATGGGTAAACAAGTATCCGCTGCCCTGAATAAACAAGAGGAAGCCATTAAGAAACTTAAGGCCGACACAGAAACCCTTCAAGAAACACTACAAGTAGTAGAAGAAAGGATCTCAAACACTGATATCATGGACCAACACCATCAATGGGAACCAGAAGCTGAGTCTTCTCGGGCATAAGTCCCAAAAAGGCCTCGAGGACTATTCCCAGGGGATAATCCCCCAGGACCTCCATCGGGACCCCCATCAAGGGGAAATACACCTCCTCTCCGAACCCCAAAACCTCCTAAAAAGGAAGGAAGTACCAAAGACGAAATCCCGAAGGGAGCTAGAGCCAAGAAGCCCGAGGCATTTAATGGGAAAAGAGGACAAGAAGCGGAAATCTTCCTCATGAAAATGGAAATCTACTTCAACGATTACGGTACTGCCTTTGACAACAACCGGAAGATGGCCACCTTCCTCACTAACATGGGAGAAGGAGAAGCAGCCAAATGGGCCAAACCCCTACTCAGGAAAATCCTTGATGAAGAACCACATGAATACCTTGCAAACTGGAATTCTCTAAAGAACACCTTCCTGCTTGCCTTCTCAGATCCCATGAAAAAGGAAAGAGCAATTCAGAACATCCATAAACTTCAACAAACAGGATTGGCACAACACTATGTAACCGCCTTCCGCACCCTTATGCAGGAATTAGATTGGGACGAACATGCCTTCATAGATGTCTTCAAGAAAGGCCTTAAGAATAACGTCCAACAGGAACTTCTAAAGGCAACCATCACCCAAGATACATCTACATTCTCCTTAGAAAAATGGATGGAAGTCTCTATTAGGATAGACGACCTTCTATTCACTGGAAGAAGTCTAAGAGATAATAGCTCCTCAGGAAATCAAGAAAGGAAATTCCAACCAAGAACGACCCAAGCCAAAGCAGGAATAGTGCCGTCCGAAGTCATCCAAACAAGAAGAGAAGAAGGGAGATGCATCAAATGCGGAAGAAGAGGACACCGTATGAGAGAGTGCAAATTCAAGGAATGGCAACAAGAAACTCAAGCTGTCAAAGGAAAGGAAGCGAAGATTGAAGAAGTAAAGGAAGAAGAGAAATCCTCTGACTCGGAGTCGGAAAACTAGAACAGCAGGCTGAGTCCATGTCAGTACCTGCCCAGAAACCCTTGACCAAGAATCAGAAAAGAAAGAAGCGTGTATTATATCTAAAGAAATCCGAACGAACTGCATCTATCTTTACAATGGTCAAGGGAATCATGGACCCTATTCCCACCTTAGTCGACTCTGGATCTTCAAAAAACTTCTTAGATATCAACTTTGCCAAAAACAACAACATTCCTTTGACACCCTTAGTCAACCCACGAACTGTGATCGCCATAGATGGGAAAGAACTTCCAAACAAAATAAAAAATAAAACTACACTGGAGGTAGAAATCGAAGGTTGGACCTTTGATGTAACCTTCTTCGTAATGGACCTAGGGGATACCGACATGATCCTAGGCTTAGATTGGCTACAAGATGCAGATCCAGATATAAATTGGAAAACCCTAGAAATGTCATGGAAAGGAAGACCCCTTACTGCCAAAGCTGGAAAAGAGATACCTGCTATACCAGAAGAATTCATGGAATTCATTGACGTCTTTAGCGAAGAACTCTTCAAGAAGCTCCCAGAACACCGGTCTTTTGATTGCAACATAGACTTTGTGGAAGGATCAGATCTCCCAAAACCGGCAAAAGTATATCCCCTCTCACCAATCGAAAGCAGAACAATAAAGGAATTTATTGATCAAGAACTGGCCGACGGAAAAATCCGGCCTAGTAAATCCCCTATAGCCTCACCTTGCTTCTTTGTCAAAAAGAAGGATGGATCTCTAAGGCTAGTAACGGATTACCGGAAAATCAACAATATCACTATACCAGATCAATTCCCTATGCCTCTCCAGGTAGAACTTGTCGACCAAGTCAAGAATGCAAAGATTTATTCAAAATTAGACCTTAGATGGGGGTTCAATAACATCCGCATCAAGGAAGGCGATGAATGGAAAACCGCTTTCAGGACAGCTTATGGAATATACGAGTAACTAGTCATGCCCTTTGGACTCAAGAACGCCCCAGCAGTCCTCCAAAGAATGATGAACGATATCTTTAGACACCTTTTAGGTGTCACGGTAGTAGTCTACATGGATGATATCCTTATCTTTTCAGAAAAGGAGGAAGACCATGCAGAACATGTCAAGGAAGTACTCAAAATCCTAAGAGAAAACAATCTCTACGCCAAACTATCCAAATGCAAATTCTTTGTCAAGAAAGTCATTTTCCTGGGGTTGGTAATTACCCCTGAAGGAATTTCCATGGAAGAAGAGAAAATCAAGGCAATCATGGAATGGGGTGCACCAAGGAAAATAAAGGAAGTCCAAGCCTTCCTTGGCTTTGTAAACTTCTACAGAAGGTTTATAGCCAAATTTAGCAAGATTGCTAGACCACTACATGACTTAACAAAAAGGGATATCAAATTTGAATGGACCCAAGAATGCCAACAGGCCTTTGAGGAAATCAAGAAGCGGGTCAGTCAAGATCCAGTATTAATACATCCCGATCCCAATAAACCCTTTATTTCGGAAACCAATGCGTCAGGAATAGCCATAGGAGCTATACTTAGCCAACGAGGTGAAGATGGATACCTCCACCCAGTAGCATACTTATCAAAAAGCTATAACGATGCACAAAGAAACTATGATACCGCCAACAAGGAATTACTTGCCATTGTGGAATCATTAAAACATTGGCGCATATACCTCGAAGGGACCATATTACCGGTGACTGTCTTCACCGACCACCGAAACCTAGAAAGATGGAAGAATGCAGAAACCTTCAACAGAAGGCATGCCAGATGGCATATGGAACTCGCTTCTTTCAACTTTGAAATCCACTACAGGCCTGGTAAAATGTCTAATAAACCAGATGCCCTGTCAAGAAGACATGACCATGAGGACATCCCAAATCCCCAGCAAATCATGATCAATGCCGAACGCTTCAAGGGCTTCAAAGCAAACATAGAAATTGACATCATCTCTATGATTAGGGAAGGCCTCAGTGATGACAAATCCCTAACAACCCTTATTGCAAGTACAAAGAAGAAGGAAGACCTTCCACCCTCTATTAGGAAACAATATGACAAATATGAATGGAAGGAAGACCTCCTATGGTACGAAGGACGGATAGTAATCCCTGAGAACAAAGAGATACGACTAGCCATCCTGGAAATGCACCATGACAACCCAATAGCGGGTCATCAAGGACAAGCCAGAACTTTGGAACTCATATCCAGAAGATACTACTGGCCGGCTATGAAACAACAAGTCAACAGATTTGTCAAAACATGTGAAATCTGTCAAAGGAGTAAATGTCACAAACATTACGCACCCCAAAAACCTTTACCAATACCCCAAAAACCTTGGGAAGACATTGCATATGACTTCATTGTCAAGCTCCCTGAATCACAGGGCATGGATAGTATACTGGTAGTAATCGATTGCTTCTCTCGGCAAGCGCATTTCATCCCTTGCCTTGAAAGCACCAATGCAGAGGGAGTAGCGGACCTTTTCATCAAGGAAGTCTGGAAACTACATGGATTACCCAAGACAACCGTGTCAGACAGAGGGCCGACCTTCAATAGCCAATTTTTGAAAGCCCTCTATGCCAAACTGGGTATCAACCCCAAATTTTCCACAGCCTTCCACCCAGAAACTGATGGAATAACGGAAAGAACCAACCAATGGCTAGAAGGCTTCTTAAGAAGCTTTTGCAATTATAGACAAGACGATTGGGTCAGATGGCTACCAATAGCAGAATTCTGCCATAACAACCAAGTCAATTCCGCCACAGGGAAAACAGCTTTCGAGACAATCTATGGATTACACCCCAGATGGGATCTTGTAGATCTGGAAGTCAATGCACCTAATGCCGCCGACATGGCGGACTCTATGCAAGAAATATGGGACGAGGTCATAGCCTCCATGGAATTCTACAGATCAAAAGAAAGTGACCCAAAACGCGAATACAAAGTAGGGGACAAAGTATGGCTAGTGGGCCAGAACATCACCACAAGGCGACCCTCAAAGAAGCTAGACAACAAGAAATTAGGGCCCTTTGTCATATCAGAAAAGATTTCCTCACATGCTTACTGGCTAGAACTTCCAAAAACCATGCGGACACACAATGTGTTCCACATCAACCTTCTCGCACCCTTCACAGAAGACAAAGACTTTCACAGACGTCAAGCAAGACCACCCCCAATTGTAACAGAAGAAGGGGAAGAAGAATATGAAGTGGACCATGTGGTCGCATGGGAACAACGGAAAAACGGCCTATACTACCAAATCAGATGGAAGGGGTATGATCCGATAGAAGATACCATGGAAAGGGCTGAAAAAATAGCCGAACTGCCCCAAATCATGGAGGATCTACTCAAACAACACCCCAAAGCCCCAGTGCCAAAGAATTACAAACATCCTGGAAAAGAATATAAAAGAACGGAAGGAAAAGCCTCAAACCTCACCACCAGCTACTCCAGCTCTCCACCAAACAACCAATCTCAACTCACAAACCCTCCAAATCCCTTTTCACTACCATGGCCCCCATCCGCTCCAACAAGTCTGCCAAGGCCACCACCGTCCGCTACGATCCCCGTGACGCTCGAGTCGTCGTCGACCACACCCCCAAGTCAGTATGGGGAAAACAGCGCGTATCACACAAACTCACATGGGGCCATGGCGGCGATAGACTGTATAGCTACCAAGACGCCATTAGGCGCTGCGACAGCTTCATTAGAAGCGCTGACTACGCCAAGTCCCTCAACCCGGGCCTTACCCTCGACTATATCCCCATGGCCGAACGGTGGAACTGCAGGTGGCTCACCACCCACACCCTCCAATGCCCTAAACAGGGCAACCTGTACTGGGTCGGCAAGGGGCCCCGGCCGGAGTCCGATAGGGCCATGCAGGCCACCAACCTATTTGTAATTGAAGAGTGGGTGGGGAGTGAAGTCGAGCACCTGGTGAAGGAGGTGCAAAAAGTCAAGAAGATGAGCTGGTACGAAGATTATACCAGGACCAAAGATCGAAATGACCGGCTAATTAAAAAATCGATAAACCAATTCAGCACCCCCCACCTCATCAAGCAACTGGAAGAATGGGAGAACCAAGGAAAGGAGAAGGCGGTGCCCAAATGGGTGGAAAACTCAACGGAGTGGTGGTTCCGTCTGAGTGACATAGAGGAGATGAAGAAGGAGTGGATGGGGTCGATAGGCGATAAGGGTCAGAAGATGGCCATCGTAGCAAGGGTAGTCGAAGAGTGGGGCCAGGCACCTGACATCTAGAAGAGCTACCAGGAAGTCCTGAAGGAAATATCCTTCGGGGAAGTAGTCGAGCTAGCCGAGAAGGAAAGGTGGTCAAAGAGGGAGCTACTGGACTGGCTGGATCAGAGGGCCTGGGACAAAGGCAATGAAGACCTTTCGGTCGACATGGCTGACCTCCTTCTGGAACCCCTAGATGAAGACGAAGAGTGGGTCAAGCTGAAGGAAGAAGTCTGGGGAGCCGAGGCCCCTAATGGCACCGGGGTATACCACCCTAAGGACACTGAGGAATTCTAAATTATGGACATTTTTACGGACTCAAAAAGAATTTTTTTTTGTAATCCTTTACTTTTTCAATTTATCCTCCACAAACCTTTGTCCTGCTTGCTCGTTTCATGTCCCCTAAAACTCGCCATTAAGAGGGGGGTAATGTCATGAGCCGCGCACATGACCTCTATCTTTTCTCGTGGCTTACATGCTGTATAAGCCACTCACTTCTTTTCTTCCCCTTAGTAAGGCTGATTGGCGTATTAACTAAGCCTCCACATGGATGCTTACTGATCAAGACTATTTGTAGCACGCATACAGTCTTCTTGGACTATTCTTAGCTACGCTCTACTTTTAGACACACTTTCTTTTAGAAACACGTACTATCTTTAGCTCATGTATTATTGGAACTGTACGCACAGACCATGTACCCATGAGTATAAATACTTGGTGTGCAAGCTGCTCCAAGACCAGCTTGCTCTACCTCGTCGATCTCCCCTCAAGGGTGATAACTACTAAGAGACATACATAAGACTTATACACTTAAGACTCAACTATCGATACTAGGTCCTATTAACTTAGGTACTTAGTAATACGCTGCAAGCCACGAGTCAATCACAGTCTCTCCAAGAGACAGGTGCCTTCGACGTCCTACTCGCTAGACGAACAGAGGACTATACTCCTAAGACTAAGAGGCTCGATACCCTACACAGGGCTGTCATCGACGCTTCCACACTCGACTACATCTACGAACAGCCACAGGAGGCTGCCACGCATCAGGCTAGGATCCAACGCCGACGCCGCCGTATCCAGAACAGAAAGTAAACACCCTTAGAAACGAGGGTTGTGACACTTTGTGGTATGGGCGCTTCAATGGCATTTGATGCCTGCGACCGGGTTCTTACCCCTGTCAGAGGGTGTGCCGAGTATAGGTGTCTTTCTTCCCTTGGAATGTTTGTGGGACCATACCTCCCAGTAGGTAATTCCAAGGGGTTTGGTGCATAAGGTGGTACTGGGTTGGTTTGGTCTTCTATCCCTGCCATGGGATCCATTGGTACTCTTCTTCTTACAGAGATTATTCTTCCTGGGGATATGCTAGCCCTTGCATTCCAAAAGTGTTCGGGTCCTGTTGTTTGTACTGTTTCTTCTTGTGTTACTACGGGTTCAGTAGCATCTGGGGTTCGTCCCACATCCTCGGAGAGTCGGGATTCCTCGGGATCCGACACTGATTCCACGGTGGTTCTTGGTATAGATCTTCCACCGACAATGTCAGCTGCTGTCGCAGTTGACTCATTTGGGTTCCCTTCACCCACTATAATGGTAGGTTCAACTTGGATAGTTTTGTCTGGATCTGTGTATGATCCTGGTATGCCCACTTGAGTGTGGATAGCGTCAGTTGCTTCCGTAGTCATTTGTAGTACTTGTTCTCTTAAAGCGGATAGGGAAGTTTCGTTGTCTGATCTAGATACCGACGGCCGGTCAGGGTTATCTACCGCTGGTACTAGTGGTTCTCCTTGGGCCAACTGGCTCCTGGTTACTCTTGATGAAGATCGTTGAGACATAGCCACGGATCAGTGAGAAGCTTGCTCTACAATGTCACAACCCTCGTTTCTAAGGGTGCTTACTTTCTATTCTGGATGCAACGACATCGGCGTTGGATCTTAGCCTGATGCGTGGCAGCCTCCTGTGGCTGTTTGTGGATGTAGTCCTGTGTTGAAGCGTTGACGACAGCCCGGTGTAGGGTGTCGAGCCTCTTGGTCTTAGGGTTGTAGTCCTCTACTTGTCTAGCGAGTAGGAAGTCGAAGGCACCCGTCTCCTGGAGAGACTGTGATTGACTCGTGGCTTGCAGTGTATTACTAAGTACCTAAGTTAATAGGACCTAGTATCAATAGTTGAGTCTTAAGTATAAGTCTGATGTGTATTTCTTAGTAGTTATCACCCTTGAGGGGAGATCAACGAGGTAGAGCAAGCTGGTCTTAGAGCAGCTTGCACACCGAGTATTTATACTCATGGGTACATGGTCTGTGCGTACAGTTCCAAGAATACATGAGCTAAAGATAGTGCGTGTTTCTTAAAGAAGGTGGTCTAAGAATAAAGCGTAGCTAAGAATAGTCCAAGAAGACTGTATGCGTGCTAAAGATAGCTTTGATCAGTAAGCGTCCATGTGGAGACTTATTTGATACGCCAATCAGCCTTACTAAGGGGAAGAAAAGAAGTGAGTGGCTTATACAACGTGTAAGCCACAAGAAAAAGATAAGGGTCATGTGCGCGGCTCATGACATCCCGCACATACGACTGCTGCGTGAATTCATGCGTCTGCTTCCTCAGCAAGTACCAGAACAACGACCGCTGCCAGCACTGCCAGAGCCCCCATTTCAACGCCGCCGGTGAGCCGCGTTGAGTATTCAACTACACCCCCCTCATCCCTCAACTACTCGGACTCTTTCAGGATGCGGCTATGATCAAGAATACACGTCACCGCGTGAAGCATGAGATCCATCAAGCCGCTGAGCCTGGGGCGATGGAGGATGTGTTTGATGGCGATCGTTATTGCAGGCTTCGGAATGCTCAAGTCAACGAGCATAGCGAATATAAATTCTTTGACAATCCTGACGATATTGCAATTGGGCTGGGTACTGACGGCTTCTCTATGTTCAAGCGTCGACACACGGGAAACTCGACAGCGTGGCCGCTTATTCTGGTCAAGTACAATCTTCACCCCAGCATCTGGAACTGGCTTGAAAACGTTATTTGCGTTGGCGTCATCCCAGGGCCGAAAGAGTGTAAGAATATCAACTTGTTTCTTGTTCCGCTGATCAAAACTTGAGAGCGGGGTTGAAGCTAGTAAGGTTGCTTCTCAAGAAGACCAGATCGATGGCGATGGAGCATACTTTGTTCTACACGCTTTCCTCATTATTATTTTTGGCGACATCCCAGCGATCTCAAAACTCTTGCTGCTGAAGGGCCATAACAGGAAGTCAGCGTGTCGCGCCTGTCTTTTCCAAGGTACGCCGCATGTAGGGGATAATGGCAACGTCACGTATTATGTGCCCCTGGCTACACCAAACCGCCAGGTGGTGCAGCTCCCCGAAGATCTACCAATGCGCGGCCACAACACCTTTTTATTCTACTACGATGCTTTAGAAGCAGCTGAGCGAGGAGCACGCGCCGAGCTTCAAACGGAATGCGGTCTCAACGCTCAGCCTCTTTTCACGCGTCTGAAGTCGATCGATCTTTCGTCTTGTGCGCTGTATGAACTAATGCACCTCTTTTTGGAGAATTTAGTTCTGAACATGCTCATGCACTGGAAGGGAACTTTCAAGTCGATTGCCGACGACCCCGCTTACCGGATATCCGCTCAAGATTGGAAGACCATTGGGGAATTGACTGAACAGGCGCTTTGGATAATACCAGGTCAATTCGCTGGCACATTGCCGAATATCGGCACCGACATGGGGCTTTACAAGGCTGAAGCGTTTTCGTTTTGGTTCATGTATTTGGCGCCAATTCTACTCAATGGCCAGCTTGCGCGGGTATATTATGAGCAAGTTTCTCTTCTTACAATTTTGCTACTCAACTGAACCAGACTTTTAGACACTTCCTGGCTATGTGCGAGATATTCATTTGGTGCCTCAATATGAAGATCACCCCAGAGCAGGTGAATGAGCTCGAAATCATGATTCGAGAGTGGGTTCAAGAGTACAAAAGGTGAGTGACACTTAGCATTTACTTTTGACAATCACTGAAACGAGCCACAGGCTCTACTATCGATACAAACATGACCAACTAATTGGGAGTCAGCAGCGCGTTCACTACGCATATAGCTTACTGGGATGCTATGATGCACTTGCATGCATGTAGATCGCCTATACCCACATAGAGATGTCGTGCCAGAATTTTGCAGGAAACTGTCTCCTGCAGGCGGATTCTGGCGCAAATTTTTGATTCCTGCTCCGGCTCCGTCTCCGGCTGCCAGAAGCCGGATTCCGGGCGGAATTCCGTCAGGGTTGCAGGAACTGCAGGAGTGGAGGAGCTCCTGCTACTGACATTCGTCAAAAGTGCTCCAAATTGAACGTGGTATGGCTCAAAATGTGCGCGCTGCTCTTAGCTATCGAATGGTGTGCAACATGTATCATAGATATGCGCAGGGGGGGAATCGCGGGCGGTTTGATCATCTGGAAAGGGGGGACTGAAATCTGACCCTCCTCTAAACCCATCACAAACGCCTGTTTCATAGCTCATAAAATGCGCATAATTCCAAGGAGATGGTTTGTATTAGAAAGTATATGTCTGAAAATTCATTTGAGCGCAGCGCAGCGACATCTTTGTCTCAAAAATAATCCCCCACATGCGCTCACCTTACTTCTCACTCAAGGAGGCAAAATCAGCCATTTCTAGCACTGCGAATCAACTCCTGGCTACTGAAAACCCCTACGAATATGTGTATCTAACTTGTAGAGGGGGTGGAGTATGGCAAACTGAGTGTGGTGCAGGCAAATGCTGCACACAAACTGCTGAAACAGTGTAAGTACAACTCTGGGACGGTTTCTTGAACGTAACAAGGCGCTCTAGCCATGCGAACAGGGGTAATCTGGGTCGCTGAGTAAATCTGTCTCATACGATTTTGCTATAAATGGATATCTGAGGCAGGAGATGCGCTTAGTACTGTTTCCAGCTCTCAGGGGGTCTCTACCTTATGTTTCACCCACTGATACAGCTTCAAATCGGCTGATTTTTGGTATATCGCATCTACCATATGGTTTGCACATATTAACATCAGGGGAGCAAGGTTTGCACGGTTGGATTCACTAGTGCTTGTGGCGCTGATCAGGGGTTTCCCCCCCTATTTTGCTGATATCTTCACATAGGGAGCGCTGGTGACTCAGTGGGCGGTACCATTGAACTCTCCTGGCTTGTACGCATCGTTTGATATATATATTATCATGAATTGGCCAACTCTATCAAGGTGTCTACATGGCCGCTTACCCCTGATTATTTTCTGGATGTATTTGGCTAGCGATTGACCCGGGATATTTTTTCTACCGCATGTGTATGATACTGTTCGAAAGCGGTGAATTTTGCGCATTTTATGGTGTCGTTAGATATACGCTACAGTGGGTTCAAAAATTATCTTCGCAGCTGCCAGTTGCAGGAACTGCCAGATTCCTGCAGGGTGCCAGAATAGACGGATTCTTGGGCGGATACTGGCACCCAAATGTGATTCCTGCTCCGTCTCCTGCTCTGGCATGCCGGAATTTTGACGGAGGCGGAGCAAGAATTCTGTATTTTTCTGGCAGACGGTTTCTGGGGCGACATCTCTATACCCACATTACGCCAACGGCCATTAGCCTGGAGGAACCGCTGGGACTCGCACTACCAAATCGCTTGGTATGCGCCAGCTCACATGCTCAGGATACAGGAGGATTGTAACAGACAATTGCGTCGCTCCTGTGTCAATTCCTAGCATTGAGGGGGAGAAATGGTGTCAGCACTGTTCGGAATCAACAGACGCTAAGTTGGGGATCGCTGGGACACACTTGGTCCTACAGACATTGCCCAGATCTGCTCTACACATCTGAGTCCAGTCTCACGCACCATCACACTCTCCGCCCTATATCCAGGCCATACCCTCGCCAGAGGTGGTGGCCAGGTCCCCGCACTCAGAGGACAACCAGGACCTCATGTTCAGAGGACAGTCGTGTCCTCATTACAGAACCGGCCCAGCCAATTCAACCAGGACCACTGGGACCACATGCGATGGACCAGTCGGGCCCGCTTTACAAGGACCACTGAGTCCATGCTCCAAATACCGGCTGGAGGATGTATGCGCTAGGCTGCCACGCTCGCTAGACACTACTAGGACCGCTAGATCCAACTCCAGGATCAGCCGGCTCTATCCGCTCGCTTAGGACCTCCAGGTCCAATTGCCTTGGTCTGCTAGGTCTCATCTTGGGAGACTAGCCAAGACCGTCCACTCACTTTGGACTATTGAGTCCACGCTCAAGAACCGGGTTGAGACGTCATCTCTACTACCGACCTAGCGCATACATCCTCCAGCTGGTATTTGGAGCATGGACTCAGTGGTCCTTGTAAAGCGGGCCCGACTGGTCCATCGCATGTGGTCCCAGTGGTCCTGGTTGAATTGGCTGGGCCGGTTCTGTAGTGAGGACACGACTATCCTCTGAACATGAGGTCCTGGTTGTCCTCTGAGTGTGGGGACCTGGCCACCACCTCTGGCGAGGGTATGGCCCGGATATAGGGCGGAGAGTGTGATGGTGCGTGAGACTGGACTCAGATGTGTAGAGCAGATCTGGGCAATGTCTGTAGGACCAAGTGTGTCCCAGCGATCCCCAACTTAGCGTCTGTTGATTCCGAACAGTGCTAACACCATTTCTCCCCCTCAATGCTAGGAATTGACACAGGAGCGACGCAATCGTCTGTTACAATCCTCCTGTATCCTGAGCATGTGAGCTGGCGCATACCAAGCGATTTGGTAGTGCGAGTCCCAGCGGTTCCTCCAGGCTAATGGCCGTTGGCGTAATGTGGGTATAGGCGATCTACATGCATGCAAGTGCATCATAGCATCCCAGTAAGCTATATGCGTAGTGAACACACTGCTTACTCCCAATTCTCCCCCTCAGCGCGTGAACTTGGTGTAATACCAGAACAGGGACGCTAGGCGAGTAGAATCAACCAGATAGAATACCAACTAGCCTAGGATAAAAGAGAAGACTACTGTCTGGGGCGACAAGCAGCGTGACTTGGCAAGCAAGCAGGAGCGGCTCCTTCCAGTCGAGGGTGCACGGTTGTGCACAGTGGCGCGCTACGGTTGCGCAGGCGGTATGCCTAGGGCGTGGCAGGAAGGATCGTGGTGACGTAGGTTTCAGTGTGACCAGGTGTCGACACCCTATGAGTCCCAGATCATCCTCCAGCGTATGCAGTACCAGTGGCTAAAGTCCAAGCGACATGCTCGGAGCTCATAACCTGTTGAACGCAGTGAATCGTCAAACAAGTGCATTCACCACGCTGTGGAGCGTGTACAATCAATAGAACATTATATACATGTAGACATGAGTATATGCAATAATTGAAGCGATCAGTCCATATGGTATGGACTTAGATCCGGCTTTGCCGAGACGTAAGCAACAGAAAACAAGCAATGGACAGCCAGCTGGCCGTTGGTTAGGTTACACAATCAGCCTGCGAGCGCTGACACTTGTAACTTCCAACACGACTTTCGACCTGCCCTGTGATGATCCATGCGCTGCTCCATATCCTTCATTACATTTGGCACGTAGGGCCCCTCTCACTCACCTGGTTTTTCGTCATGGAGCGCTTCTGTGGGTACTTGCTCAGGCTGGCGCTTCAGAATCGTGTTCAACCCTACGAGTATCTTGACAACTTTATACAACGGCGTGCACAGTTGCAAATAGTTGCGCGTGTGAACGACATGCCCTCACTCATCAAGCCGGTTACTAAGCTGACCCAGGTACTCTGCAAAAACTGTAGGTGTAATAAAACAGGGGGGAAGGATAATGGTGTCATGGCATTTCATGAGTGCTCATAACACCATGACACCAGGGTTATTGGACCTCATGGCACCATTATCCTTCCCTCAATTATAATACATATCATGACACCTCATAACACCCTACATTTTTTGCAGAGTAGCTGACGAACTGATCTCCACCAAGGAGACAATATATCCGGGCTGTGAGTCACTCTATCCTTGGTTGGATTTCTTCTAAATATTTTTGGTGCTCTTTTTAGTTGAAGACGTTGTATTTGATCAGCCTGTGGATCTCAACCCCCGCGCTGACGAGGACCTCAAGAGGCAAATGGGTCGATACTTCAGGATTCCGGAGGGCAACCACCTGACGGCAGCAGAACACCGCGCGCAAATCAATTGGGATACATTGGTACATCACGGTCAAGTACGCTTTGCCAGCATGGGGGACCGGGTTCGCGTGGCCGATCGCATCAAGCAAGATGGAAAGATGCGCGACAACTCTTTCATACAGGTAAGCCCATTCTAATTTGTATTATTATTAGCCCGTGCCATTAACTTATTTTTTGTCTCGAAGTACAAGCTTGTCCCTGACGCCAATGCCAGGTTTGTGCACCAACGCGACCGACCAGTGCGCCAGATACAATATGGTCGTGCAATTGACTTTTTCTATGTTGAATACGTCCGCGATCAAGATTAAGTTCCTTGTATATCCTATCCGTACCATCTTTGCTGACAAAAATCTAGTGCAAACATTTGTGTACCGTATATATTCACACACATTAGTGAGTGTAGCGACACACTGGATCTTGACGCAACATCGCCGGAGACTCCCATTGTCACGTACAACTGGCTAGACGCCCCGACAATTATCAATCTCCAGACAGTGCATTCTGCCATTGGATGGATAAAGTTGGGCAGTCGTCATACCTATGCAATCATTGATTGGAGCCGGGGTGCGCGCACTCAGTTCAACAACAAAAACGGACAACCCAACCCCGACCTGAATTAGACGTCACTTAACTATTTGCTTTCCCTTTTGTTCTCTTATTCTGAACTCGTTCTTGACGCACGCCATTTGTTGTATTGTCCTCAATCGCCCCTGTATTGATAGCACGTGTATTGATAGCTTTTAGTTGTACTTTACTAGTTCTCCACTGTACACTACGTTTCGCATATTGGTGGTTTTAGTTGATTCAAATCTATTGCCACGTCCACGATTCATAGGAGCGGATTAATAAGTCTTGGACTTTGATGAATTCCCGACATCGGGACCGAGTGAGTGTTTGTGGCGCTTCGGGCCTCCAGGGACACGTTGGAGAGGTCCCGAAGGGGCGCAGACAGACTTGATAGCTATGGACAACAGGAGGAAGCGCTGGGACAGACCCCAGGGTCTACATACACACACAAGGACATAGCCCCCCACTACAACGTCCGCAAATATATCAAACTGTCCGCCGATTGACAATTCCATGTGCCACAAAAGGGTTTTAAGGGTAATTTTCCTGAATGGCGTGTAAAAAAGTCCCGTCTGGAATGTCACTAAGTCCCCGGAGTTAGGTTAACTCCTGACACTTCCTACAGTGCCCCTTTCCAGGGGGGGTCGGACTGAAACTCATGCTAATATGACACTGTGTATATAGAAATGCTTGACTCAGAGACGATCTCAGATATTAATTTACATTTCTGATAGCGTGCCTCGTTGGAAAGGACATGTCAAAATACCGGTTTGTGCTCTCGGCGTTTGTTATTCTGTTTGGAACGGACTTATGAAAACAGCCATAAGCTTTGGTCGTGTCTTCAACAGAGAGGGGATGTCCAGTCGGCTACTTAGGCAATCTTACTCCACTCTAGTACTACATTATAATGCTGTATATGTGTTTTGGGTGTTTAAAATATTTCAACGCTGTCCCGAGAGTGGCCTCCAATGGCATACTCACGGAAACTTCGTGAAACAATATAAGACACTTCTCAGAGTGGTTCAAATTGCTCTAAAACGTCAATTGGGCATGCTGGAAGACGTGGTTAGTGGGTAATTTGGAATGAAAGAGCAAAGGTTAGGCGTGGTAAAACGGTCTTATGCCTTGAAGAATAGCAGTATAGAGTGCTGATTATACACATCTTGTGGTATCACTTGAAGCACTTGACACTCTCTAGGTGCTGAATTTCAAGATCAAGGTTCTCGTCTGGGGTTTTGGGATTTGCAAGCTATAAATATGGGATTGAGCACTGTTAAGGATGTCGTGCGAGAATTTTGCCGGATTCCGGCGCCTGCTGCCGGATTCCGAGTAGGTAGGCCCTATACCGGCGCTCGCGCCCGCACCTGCTGCCGGAATGCGGGCATACCGGCGGATTCCTGCATTTTGGTGTGATTCTCGCACCAGCGGGAATCCGGCATATCAGACAACCACATCACATGTTGAAATAAATACTAGAATTTGCGAATTAATTCTGGCTCTCAAATGAGCTCT
The DNA here is from genome assembly GCA_016906575.1 of Ceratobasidium sp. AG-Ba. Lineage (NCBI taxonomy): Eukaryota > Fungi > Basidiomycota > Agaricomycetes > Cantharellales > Ceratobasidiaceae > Ceratobasidium > Ceratobasidium sp. AG-Ba. The sequence continues at coordinate 656,112 of CP059611.1, read as the reverse complement.
TACACGCCCAGAACCAATAAGATTTGAGTCAGTTACCGATGAATCGACGAAAAGCTGAAATCCCCCAGAGGGGGGCATGAAAATGAAAGTCGTCACAAGTTCGCGTTCAAGAGCTCATTAAATGCAGAAAATCCGTGGCTTTCCAATGGTACTAATCAATCATGTGGGAAAAATCGGGTCTAGGTGATCGAAGTCATTCTTTACTAGGAAATAATGCCCCTAACTGCGAACAGCTGAATGCAGCCCCACATATTGAGAAACAGGCATTTATAATGCTGCGAATTGGCTTAGAAACCTTAGAAACCCCTAGAATGTATATCATCTTTCATGTAGATACATTATGTACATGTGAACTCATACTCTTGTACCATCTTTTCACCTGCTTCAGTGTTCTTTCGGTTTTGAAAACAAAAACCATTATTTTTGCTTACTGTCAGTACTTGAGCCATCTGGAGTAGGGTTATCGAGCTCGCTCAATCGATCTAGCACACTTGGGGGCCTCAGAAATGTCTCCATATCGCTGGACAGGGGGTTCCAAACGAATTGTAAGCACTGAGGGGTATGTTTCCCCTCATTCACTATCTAAAAGTGTCTCTTTTGACCTAAAAATTTGTGTGTGGGCTATTGAGACCGCTTCGCATCAGTTCCGCCCAGGGGAGAGGTGTTTGGCCGGCGGCATTCACTAGTGGATTTCGTCCTGTCAGGGGTAAGCCCCCTGTATTTGGGCGATTTCTCCTTACACAAGCAGAATCAGACAGAACAGACTGTATATTTGGACTCAGCGGGCCGACGCGCATCGAATGGTATATACCATCCTCATTTTTGGTGAGTTTCAGCCGTTCACATCAGTCTGCGCTTTCAACTGATTATTTCTGAGCACTCTTTGCCACCGATTCACTGCAAGACAATTTTATTTGATGATGATATATACATGGTTCGAGAGCTGGAATTTTGCTCTATTTAATGAGGTCCTAAGCATGCAGTTGTGGTGGGATTTGAGCAACCTCATTTTGCCTCTCGCAGCCTTTCGCAGCCTTTCTACCCCTTTGCGATGTGCGGGAATGCGCCGGTTTGGCGGCGCTTATTTGCGAGAATCCGAGCCACTCTGGCCAATTCCGGCGCCGGCGCCGGCGCTCGCACGCGAGAATATGCCGGAATATAACCGGCGGAATGCCGGAATTCCGGCGTTAGGATTCTCGCCCGACATCCTTAAGCACTGTAAGTCCTGTTTTCGGTGGTGAAGGGATTTGGAAACAACGCACTTTTGAACGACCGATTCCAACATTCTGGGCATAAGAAAACGGCATTGCTCAGTTGTCATTTATGCATTAGTGTCAGTGAATTATATAGCCCTCCTGGTGCAATTTTAAATACACTCTCGTGCTCTTGGTCGCAGCTTGGACATTGAAATATAGGAACCACAATACTAAATATGCGACCACTGGTTGGTTATTCTCATATACAAAAGGTTTATTACAGGCTGGTACAAAATGGGATTGTATACTACAGTCTTGGTCATGCATGCAGTCTACATTGAGTCAAACGCAAATTGTTTGGTCGAGCCAGCGAATGATACGAGAAGCATCGACATCGTTGATTCTTCAGTGTGATAGCCCAGAGCTATGGCAGAACCCCAGTTACCTTTCTTTTAAGCCCTCGTTCTGTCAATCGAGCACCACGGTATCAGTGTCTGTGGTGTTTCAGTGGGCAATAGTCAACCGAATGCACGAAGTTGGTGCTTACCACCAAGTGCTTCAGCGTATCCCATGGAATAAATTATAAGAACCCTTTCTGGGGTGCAAAGCGAGTCAGCCGTAAACACGAGAGGCCAGTCATGTAGGATGGTATGGCTCACCTTCAAGCCAACTACGAGGCCACGCAAACCACACATACCGATATCAAGAGCACCAAAAAGAGCAACCCTCCAAAGCTGGCTCCGGCTCGACACTTAAATTATCTACATAGGAACTACGTTGTTAATGTTGCAATTTGACGGAAAGGGCAATGTGCAAGTGGGAGCAAGGTGGTGGAGCGCACCAAGTCAACTTGATCTGCGGTGGAGCGTTTGAATCCGCGGGTGAGCTGGCTGTGCAAGAGTAAGCTACTTGACCGGATTGCTCACCTCATGAGCTAGTAGGTAGCACCATTCAATGCGCGCTGCTGTCGCGCATCGAATGATACAGTTTTCAGGTAGATCGGGTGGCTGTGGCTAGAGAAAAAGACGGTTTAAAGTAAGTGAATAACCTTTGATCAGCGCTTAGTTGCTCTACGTCACAGGTGCATCATTATGAGTGGCCGTGCGCGAGTCCCGGCCAATCACCCGCCCACTACCTCTTTGGCTCCGTGCAACGTGCGACACTCGCAACGGCACCGCCCCCGAACTCCATTTACTCGCCCAGGTCTCAACATACCCTAGTACACTGACATTTTTGCCCAAAAGGTAAGGAGTGCTTGTTCTTCTTTTTTTGCTATCACTGGACCTTGTTTCGTATATGTAAGTTTCCTTGATCACAAATGAGATCGTCTGTTCAGATGGATCAAATTGTTGGTACATGACATAAGTCTTTTTGTAGAGCTATTTCCTTGCTCACAGTGGAGTGTAATATAACCAGCTTATCATCGATTCTAATGGCTGTGTTACAATGAAATATCGCAAAGGGAAGTGGTGTTTTGTTGGGGTACAGCATGCGCCTCAAACAATATATGTCCAATTGTGTACCTCGACTGACAGTTCGGAAGTTACGGACCGAGAACGTTGTAGCACCGTACGCTCCTTCCAACACTAGTGGATCGGGTTTTCCGAACTCAATCAAGTTTGGAATAAACGTGCTTGCGGCGCGAATGTGAGATTTTAAGAATCCGACACTGAAATTCAGAATATCTACAGTGTACAGTGAAGTATCCTTGCCCTCGACAGAAGTCACAAAATTAGCCACACATCTCCTCATATTTGCGACTCTTTCTGATGCACAATATATCCCAACATTGTTTATGAATGTAGTACAATATCTCTGTGGCACCATGACGTACTGTTTTTTGGCAGTGGAGCGAGATTAGGGTTACCTATACTAAAACAGGCCCAAATGCGATGCTCAAATTCGCGGTCGGCACCGACACTCCACTGCCAAAACACGATGACGGAGTGCTCCACACTATCTGTCCCGTTTTTGACAGCTGACACAGGGACCAAATAACATCTTTGACCTCAAAATGGGCACACTATGTTCTCCCAAAAACCCGAACATCGGGGGTTTGCCGAGAATGTTCAACCAGCTCATTTATATCCACTAGACACGAAACTTCAAAGGACGTAATGGCTTTGGGAGACTCCAAGAGATGCAATACATTACGACAATTTCTCGTAGCGGCAGTATAACTCCCTCCTCTCGATTGAATTTGAATAATCATTTACGACAAAGCTCCCGCTTTGATCAGTTCCTGTGCTCGGGCCGACCAAGGCGTAAGCTTGAGACCAAAGGGGCTGGGCCGGCTATATCTGCTCGTCAATAGGGATCCAAGTGCTGATGGGTTAACGAACATGGTTATCTTTGCTGAGTCTTTCACTTTTTTCTGCTCAAAGTTCTCGGCCTCGGGATTAGGGGAGGAGTCAATATCAAAGGTAGCCAAGACAGAAGCAATCACGATGAATAAAGCTGCATGAGCATAATGAATGCCAGGACAAAGCCTATAGGGATGGATCAAGGTAGAAAAGGTGCCAGTATCTCAGTAGGTAAAATACACTGACCGACGACCAAAGCCGAAAGTTGGGGGGACAGGCACATTTGGATCGATATAACGGTCGGGATCGAACTCATGTGGATTTTTGTATATTTCAGCGTCATAATTGATCGCCCTTTATAAGATTTGTATACCAATCAGGATCGCTTCAAAGCCTTGGATGTATGCGTACCAAATGTTTCCGATGCTGTGCCTGTCGTTAAATGTGCAACAACGGGACAAGAAAATAATTGCTTACACAGTAGAACCTTTTGGTATCCTGTATTCTTTGTAGGAATCATCTTGGAAGCAGCCATGCGGCAAGCCTGACGAATGATCAAATGCGTTTAAATACTTTACCTCGCAAACGACGCACCGCTCGGGACCGGAGGACACCATCTCAGTACTTTTTCAAAGAGGCGGCCTACGTAGGGTAACATTGGCCTGTCGTCCATGGTTGGAAGGCGATCTCCCCCGGTGACACTGTCTATTTCTCTCTGGGCTCTCGCTTGGACTTCAGGGAATCGGACCATTACTGAGAAAAAGGCAAGCGCGGAACTCGAAGACTGATGCCTTTGTAAAATTTTGTGGCAGAGTGATGAGGATAAACACTCACGGTATCTGTGCCCCCTTTAATATGCTGGAGTTAGACGTGTGAAAAAGAAAGGAAATTCACGGGTGGCCTACCAATCATCAATGTTATAGCGATTTGTTTGACATAGTCGTCAATTTCGTCGGCTTCTAACCCAAGTTCCTTAGCATCATCTATCAAAGAACGTATGATGCAGTGTTCTCCTTCTCCTGCAAGCTGGTGATATCTCAATAGTTTCCATAAGAGACCAACGACACTATGCAATGCTTACTATTTTCTCCTTTGTCCAATAATACCAAGTGTCAACTGCGTACTCTTGCTGTTTCCTCCATTCCTGAGCGGTACGCTTCCACCCTGCCCCTGGGAGCCATGCTGGTATATATGACATGGCAGGGAAGACATTGGCCTAAAAATCTGGGTAGATGTCCTATTAGATACGTCATCGGGATAATGACCAACCAACATACTTGACGGTAGCGAAGCTTCCGCAAGATTATCTGTTGCAATCCTGAAGTTTTGTACAAATGGATCGTTTACTGATTCAACAGAATAACCATATATCGAGTGTGCAAGTATTGTGGCAAGGGTTCTGGATGGGGACAAGCGGGTTGTGCGCAAGCGCGGTAAAAGTAACAATTGACTCGCCTGTACAATTCCGCATCAACTTGATCCGATGTATGTATGCTTTCTGAGGACAAAAGCAGACGCTGCAAGAGCAGTCGGGCTTGAAGTAGCTGAGAAGGGTAAAACGCTTCTACAGCCTTTTTGTTAAGCCACGGGTGCATTAGTTTACGAGATTTCTTCCATCTATCGTTGTATCCTAACAGGGCAACGAACCCTCCCCAGTTCAGTCTTACAATGTTGCAACATTAGTATGTACATGTTCAAAACGAATTCACGTACAGGGATGGTCGTGAAACCATCGGCGGCGGCGTTCGATCGGAATATATGCTTGAGCGCCTGTCTAGCAGGTTCACCGCATCCTCGAGCGAGTTGAGAACAACGATCGTGGCACTAAACGCTTTGAGACAATATATACTACCTTAACGAATTCAAGTTTTAAGTATCTGGTCTATTGGAAGTCATTCGCACCATTGCTGGCCTACTTTTGAGTTTCTTTCCGATTTCCAAAAACCTGATATGTTGATCTTCTGCAGGGATAGAGAATAGATTGCCGATGATTGGATAACTTTTTGGTTGTGGAGGCAATGAATACGCTACTACTGGCCGGGACTTGTACCATATGCCAAACGACAGTAAGAGTGCAATAGGTATGCCAAGGACACCCGGCGACATGAGGTTAGATTCGTCCGCCATGGGGGCAGATCGTGCGGCGATGTCAATTTCGGACTCGCCGTGCAACGATAACGCCATCCTTCCAAGCTATATATCAATAATCCTTGTGAATATTACTATTTACGAGTTTGAGGCACGTCCTGGCTACGTAGCAAGTCCCTCTACGTGCTATGGAATACCCCGTAATTGTCAGATGGAATAGTTCAGCCGGTTCATTGGGCAACCTCTCCCATACCAGGACCGCATCCTTTCGCCAGCAGTACATTCAGTCGGGATTACAGGCTAGGAACATACTGATCAAGGTGCCATCAACGGGGAGCGGAGACTACTACCCGTGTGATAGCAATCTTTAGGTGTTCTCTATCTTGCGCATATTATGACTTCTGTTCGCAGTGCTGTGCCAGTGACGAAAGAGCGCGGCGAGAGCATTGATTTTGTGATTAAAATGTAAAGTGCAGGATGATTGGCCGCGTGTAAATGTGATGGATGCTCGGGCAACCGGGCATGCTTGCCGCTCCGGAGATACGCATCTCCACTTTCTGGCAGATCTCCCACTTACGTAATCTGCCGTATATGAGAGGCGTACTTGCGCCGCATAACCTCCTCCAACGCGAAGTCGAAATGTAAAAGGGAGCACCAAACGTATCACGCCTCGCAAGCTTGTTGACCGTTCATGGTTTCAAACACACATTCACAAAAGATTTACAACCTCCTCCGTAATTATGAACTGTACCCTAGTAGTGATCGTCTTCGGCAGGATCATCACGCAGTTTTGTTCTATCGCCTCCGCGGTGGCAACCTCACATCTCTACCACTCTGCACGTTGCAAGGAATATTTTAAATGTCTCCTTCATATGAGTGTACGGATTTATATATCCCTCATGATAGATGGTGAACCATCGCTGAATTGCCAGGATTATTAAATTCTCTTCTTACCTCGGTTCTACATCGATGATCACTTTGAAGAACAAGCACCGCCTTATCTATATATCTTGGATCTGTCGCTGCCATTTCAAGTTCTACTTGCAGCTTAAGGACGAGATTCATGCAAATTTCCATTGTTTGAAAAATTAGGGTTGTAATGACAAGCTCCCATCTCATAGCTGCTGTAGATAGTACGGTGGTGGGGCATTGACCGGTTCTCGAGTTTCAGGACCGCTTAGGTGTGGCCGAAGATGAATTATTAGTACCAGCTCATCTCCTCAACCCAGATATGGCTATATAAAGGAGACTGGGGACAAACCCTCCGTTTATTTCATACCGTAAACCGAAGTTTCTGGTAGCGGAGGCTATCATTAGCCACACTCCGGAGCGGAAAAAAGATAAAGATGTTAGTTCAACATTCCCTACAGGCAGCATATGGCCAATACGTCTCTCCGCCTCGTGCATTGGATACTTCACCTTCTCGTTTCTGAAGCTAAACGAACCATATGCATGGTGAACTCTTCCCACGGTTGGACAAAGCACAGCGAAGCATCCATCCAGACTGCTCAATTTCTGTTATTTAAATCGAGGTAGCAGGTATTTCGTGTGGTGCCACGGTGAAAACACTCTCGGGGGTAAAGTAAAGTTCTAGCAGGCTGGATGAATGCTGCGTACAAATCACGTGACTATATGCGCACAGCCACGAGTGATTCGAACCTTTGACTCGCCAGACGGGGACTTGGAAAGGTGCAGTCGAGTACCTGGGTAAACGGAAAGCCTCGTATTGAAGCCACGAGACAATTGTGCTCTGGCGCAGTCTATCCAAGAGAGATATCCTGCCGGCGATGTGTGTGTTGATTATGGATAAGATGAGGGCCGCCCAGAAAGCACCAAAACAGGTGATGGGTATTCGGTAAATGTTTAACTTTGGTTGACTGAAGACGGATTTATGAACATCTTGTATAACTTCATCTATCTCGCGTGTCTTGTTAATATGGTAACCCTCATTCTGTCACAATCGCCAATTTGAGCGGGTGGCAAACGTCAGTGTTTAGAATGAGCACAAATAAGGGATACACTTACGTACATGTCCTGGGTTTGCGCACAATACGACCGGCTGGGTTGCTTTTTGAAATGAAAGTATGTGCATCGAGATGTTCAAGATTTCTGCGTTAAACATGTTTGGTCCAGACAAATTTCATCGAAGATATATCTGTGGTGGTGCCTACCCTTCCGGGATTGGTCAGGACTCAGCACATGTGTCAATCGCCGAACCTTCCGAATGGGGAGCACCAACATGGGACTCGCTCTCAGTGCCTCAATCCCTTTCGATTGATCTGATCAGATTGGTCGTATTCGAACGCAAAAACATACTCAGGAACCCAGAGCTCACGATTAACTATGGCAAGATTATCACGATTTGCTGAACTGTCGTCTGTGTAGCCGCGCCTTCACATGTCATTTCTCCTTTCAATCCACTTCCAGATGGGCTGCTTCATACTAAACTGGGCGTCAACAGAATTAACATGATGCCACATTATGATGACGATTTTACATAAGACAACGTCGAACGCCTTTTCGTACCTCGGTTTGACATCGATATAGTCTACAACGAAAAAGCCTTCCCTCGGCCTTATTGCTGGTTTCGCGGTTGCTTATTCAGGTTTTTTATGCGTCTTGACGAGGGCATGCATATACAATCTCAGGTTGTGGGCATGGTGGATCAGCTGCGGAGAAACCGTCGATTGAGCAGCACTGGGGTCTTAGTTTCTAGCTACCAATTGGTGGCCATGCCTATCGATGGTGATGCCGTTGTACGCTCGCCTGTATTCGAATTTTATAACAACGATGGGGATGTACCGGAAGGATTGCGACTGCTCGTACATCTCCTCAGCCCCCTCATGACGAAAAACAAGACACCCTGGGTGACCGAGGCTTCTGCATCCCATCCTAGCGCAAGCTCGATCCTGCCGGAAGATCTGATTAGGCATATCTTGCGTTTTACGGACGAGCATACATACCATTTTGTGCTCCCTTATGTTTCATGTCTCGTTCGGTCGATTTGCCTCGCTCAACCCCATATTGGAGATTTTGTGATCGACGGGGCGAATTTGGATGGAACGTACCAGGCCTTGAGCAGTGTTGGCTCTTCCACCGAGATTCGGGTCAAACTGGTGCAAAAGCACAAGTGGACAGACAAGCCATTTTTACACGTTTTTCAAACCCATCAGACTGGGACTGGGGAGGGGACAAACGATTTGACGAATATTGAAGATGAAGAGGGTTGGCTCGATATTAATATCCCATGGGACAGACTAATGAACGGGCTAGAGGCACCGACTATGCCAGTACAGGTGGTCGGAGGCATATGGGGACTGGAGGAGGTTTCGGAATGAGGGGCACGAAATCGAAAGTACACTGCATTCTGTATTTCGCTCATTTGAGATTAAGAGTGTTGCCAATACATGCGTACGGTGGCTGCGATGTAAAAGAATTAAGAATAAAATATTTTCCTGTCGGAAACCAATGTATATGAGTCAAAATAGCTCAGTGCGCGGGGTTCGCAAAATGTTTGGATGGCGTGAAAGACTCGGAGAAACGGTTTGATGTTGTTTGCGCGTGATGGCAGTAGTGGCGTTGTTACCGTTACCAACGAGGCCTCTTGATCCCAACTTCGACCACCTAGTACTGCGGCCTCTTTCATGATTCGTTCGTGGGAGCGTCTTTGGATATGTGAAGACTCAAATAGGCCGACAGAGATCGTAGAGTGTGAAATTGCTAGGTACCGGAGTTTACGCGACTTGTTCAGGTCTTGTTGGTGTCTGCTTGGCTGGGGGCTTGTTGACTTGGGCCGTGAGCACGCGTTGGCTTGTTGCCTGCCTCCTCGATTGGGCCGCAGCAAAGAGGTGAAGGACTTTGTCACTTGTAGACTCAAGTATATAGACCGAGGTGCGCACGTCATGCTCTCACTTCATCGACTACAGCAACCTGACTCGCCATGCCTGCGTCCTCCAGACCCATCGTATACGGTACACCCGTCGTACCAAACCCTGTCCCCTCGACACCGGCGCGTAGCCAGAAACGCAAAACCCGCTCGTTTACCTCGACCAAGGACTCGCACGGCATCGCTAACACAACTACTCCCTACCGCGTTTCTTCCGGTCAACGCAACAAAGAAGGTGCCGGCAACGCCAGCACATCCTCTCGTCTCGGTACTTCATCCAAATCAACGTCCGACGCCGCCCACGCTGCATCCCTAGCCACGCCTCTGGCAGTTCCCGATCCGCCGAAACAGCTGGAGATGGACGAGTTCCTCGAAGCAGAGATGCAAGGTGCTATCTTTTGCGACCCCAAGTTTGTGGACAACTTTCTTTCGCCTTCCGATGCCAGCAAGCTTGACCGAATCCTTTCGTCGGCTGAGTCTGATCTCGACGGCGTCGTACCCACCGGGCCTGTAGGCCGGGAGAAGGACATCTATGTTCCGCTCTGTCGCACGCTAAACATCATCAAGAGAGCGGTGGATGAAGAGTCTGGTCGAGGCGGGCAACCACCCGCGTTCGTCGACGCTCACTTGTTGGACATCGGATCTCACTTTACCGATATCGCGGGCATCCAGCCCGACCTGCTCTGGTACGACGGCCCTGCTCGCCACTGGGAGACTGTGAGGATGCCGGTAGAGGTCAAGCTCAAGACCACGTACCTCAAGGCGGGGATGAAGCAGCTGACACGATACGCCCGAGCAGTGTTTGCTCACCAGCTACACCGTCGCCATCTGTACGGCATGGTGGTCTGCCAGTGGGACGCGACGATCGTACGTTTCGACCGGAGTGGGATACTGTACTCGGAGCCGATGGATGTACGACTGGAAGATTTCCGAAGGGCGTTTGCTGAGCTGATGATGCTGGACGACGAAGGGGCTGGATTCGATACGGCGTTCACGACGCGTTTTAGGGACGACGGGCGACTGGAATATTACGTCGACCTACCTGAGGGGGCATTCGCTGGACATGAAGACGCGTTCGCTGAAGCTGAGACTGATGCTGCCGGACCCTCGACCTCTCCCGCTGGACCTAGTAGGCGATCGACTTCTAGGGTTCGACAAACTAGGAGACTCAAGGTCGTTCGAGTGCTGTGCCATCGCAAGACAATTCGCGGCCGCGCCACTACGGTGCTTCGCGTTCGGCCTGTCTTACGCCGCGGCCGTTCTGTTCCGTCCGACATTACGGACAAGAAGTATCCCAACACTCGCAGCAAAACTAAACAGAGGAGAAACTCGGATAGAGGGGAGGAAGTGCTCGGGACACGGGACTTTGTGCTAAAGCTGATGTGGAGAGACCCAAACAAGAGGGCGGAGGGAGAGGTGATGGAGCGGATGGTTGGAGTATACGGTGTTGGGCAGTATATGTGGCACAGCGACGTCTACAAAGCGTGTAGCTTGCCTAATTGCACTCGGTCTGTTGGTGGCTCGTGCGGGGGATGTTTGGATCGAACACCGGACCGAGGCCGAGTCAAGGTGTCGCCGAATATGATGGACCTAAACATTGCTATACCCGAAGCTAAAGACGATGAAGAGCCACAGTATGGTGAGTGTTTTTCTAGTCGAAGTAGAGTTTTACGAGTTTCCTAACTGGATTCATAGAGGAAATCGGAACAGACAATCTAGTGGATGCATACGACCAGCGGGCCTCTCGCACCTACTGCCGTCTATTGATGTCGACCGTCGGATCCCCGTTGTGCTCTGCGGATAACGTGCATGACCTGTTGAGGGCCATACTCGACGCGATCCTTGGTAAGCGTATTGATACCACTGCTCACGCCTATATATTGAATCCAGTTTAGGTTATTGGAAACTACTCAACATGGGTCTGCTACATCGAGATATCAGCGATGGGAACGTCTTGTTGCTCAAAGAGCCACACAAGTATCGCAAACGGCTCTGGCAAGAGTCGCCCGCCCCGCCCAGCCATGCCGACCCTGAACTCATCCAGTCGGAACTGCTTCTACAAGAAGAACTGAGAAGGCTAGGAGATCCCATCGGTATCCTGAACGATTTCGACCTATTCGCGTTGCATGGTCCGATGGGCGCTTCGTTTTTCGGCGAACCTGGACCCGCTGCTCAAAATCACAACAGTGAGGAGGAATGGGACAGCGTTGAGCCGGAATCGAAGCGACGCAAGATCGATCCAGGGCGTGTCGTATCGCCTTCTGATAGTTCAGATCGAGACCAGGTCAAACCAATGAAGCGAAAGGACTCGACTCGGACCGGCATTTCCAAAGCGGACAAGGGCGTCAACCGCAACATTGACTTTCGCACAGTGAGTATCGGCTCTCTGGTCATCACTATAGTATATGCCTAGCTTTTGGTCTCGATAGGGAACACCGTCATTCATGTCCACTCGAATTATTAAACTTGGGGTTGGCGTGCCTTACGAACACCACTTTACAGACGACCTAGAGTCATTCTTCTGGTTGATCCTGTGGTGCGTGGTCGAGCATGTGGATGAAGATGGTATCGAGCCAACCCAAATGGCCCGAGACACCCTCCACCAACTTGACAGGCAAAGTTTGAGGGACATTGGAGTTGGGAAAGGAGAGCTTCTTTCGCAATGTCTGTCGAAGGGAAGGAGATTGAAGAAGACACTGAACGAATGTGGAAACAGCTGGGCCAAGCATCCTGCGATCGCTCATATCCTGGTGGAACTCGGCTCGTTTTTCTTTGACCTTCTTTCATGCGAATCGCTCGCGGAGTACAATCCGTCTGAGGTCTTCCCTAAAGTTGTCACCATCGTGAAAGAAGGTTTAGCGCTCAATTGATTGGTTTCGTGCTGGTTGTTCGTATTTGTTATGGATTTCTATTACCTGTCTAGCTGTTGTTCCGATATCAACTTGAATTATTGATCCATCACTTATGAATACTGATATGCTTCGAACTTAGTTGTACCAGCTTGGTTACATCATGCATTAAGCCCCTGGTCTCAGGATCTATATCGCGCACGACGAAATACTACACATCTCCTCTGAGGCGGTCGAGCTTAAACAGCACCGCTTCTAAAGTTAGTTGAGCAGCAGGTTATATGCGATTGTATGATCGATTGACTCCGTCTCTGTCCCGTAACACAGCGGCTGGCCTTGTTGTGGGACAGTCTTTTGTTCCGCTCATGAAATAATTATTGTTGCAAGCATGGTCAAATAAGGCTCACGTGGGGGGGGGGGGCTTGCGGTCTACGCTTGCCCACCAACATGGTGACTCGTGCTTGGTTTGCGTGGCGTTACAAAAGTAAGTTTAGGATAAAGCAGACCCGTCTATCAGCCACTTAGTTTTGCAGATTTGCAGACAGATATAATCGCCAATTTGTCGGCTCTGATGGGTATCCATCTGGGCTTGGGAGGGAGTTAACTCGGATGATCCCAAGGCAGGCCGAAGGACGAGAAGGTGAGTCTCCTATTAGCATACCGACTTCGGAAGCTAAGGACATAATAGCCTGGATTCAGCATATTATCAGTGGCCTAGAGGCAGGCGTCGCCTATCGCCGCGAGAGAAACATCCAAAATATGGATGAAAGGAATACGATTATATTCCAGAGACAGGAGACCAGTTTGGCAAGGAGGTCGCTTTATTCTCGGAAATCGCAAGCACCAACATATGGATTAACTGCGAGTACGATATTGCCGATTGGACCTATGTCATTGACTTTGATTATCGTGCGTTCAGCGTAAACGGCAAAATCCACTTCAATCTTGATAACATGCCCCCTCGTAATCCTGCAATCGCGGCTTATTTTGAGGAATAACCTCCTGCTGTGCCTCCCGAGTATCTGACGATTGTCTCTTACTGGCCGAATCCTGGATACGATGTTGATCTAGTACTCAAAGCGTACGAAGAATCTGGAGCCACGGTCACAACAGTCGATGTTCGGAGTAAGCCCAGTTGGGGATCCTTGTCAACTTCACAGCACCTATCTGCCGATCTCAGAAAGGAATCGTATCCGATGACCAGAATATCTTGTCCACACCAGACTTACTCGTCAGCTATAACAGGATTATTATGATATGTTGGCAGATTGTGTGCGCTGCCGCTCCATCTCACGTTCTCTGTCCTTACTGAATCACTCCAGCGACCGAAGGGCTTCTATATCCTAAAACAGCGATCAAAGAGTTCGATAGTGATGGGCTGCTCATACCCTGGCGAGTCGTCAAGGGTCTCAAGAACTGCACCCGACGTTCTTCCTAGTTTCGTGGATGTTTCATCGAGTTTTTCTACGGCATGGACGACGAAACATATCTGAAGCGCGAAGTAACGAAAACAGCGACAAAGATAAAGGCGAAGGGCGGCGCGAATGGAAATATTGGCATCATAATGTCGAGCTGGCAGATCGTTGCTGTCGCAGTCGATGGATCACATATACGCCACACCCCCGCATTGGACTTTTACGACGGGAAGGGGGGTGTACGAGACGGGTTGCTTTTGTTTGATTCATCTTCTCCGTCCGGCCATGACGGTTTCCAAAACACCGTGGACCAAGCCCCATTCGCTATCGTATAGCTCTAGTTCTGTCTTACCCCAGGAGGTCCTTCAGCACATCCTGCGATACGCCGACGATGATAGCTACCACTTCACATTTCCACTACTCTCGCGCCTCGTTCGGTCCATGTGCCTTGCCCACTCGCGCGTTGGCGGCTTCGTCTTGATTGGCCACCACTCGGACGGAATTTATCGAGCGCTTTCAACTGGCAAATTGACAGAGGATGTAAGAGTTAGGCTCGTTCGAAATGGCGAAAAGGCCAAAGAGGGGCTAGTATGCTCATTTCAGCATCACCAAGCTGGGACTGGGAGGGACTCGGAAGCCTTTTGGAAAAAATTTGCTGCAGGGCAACGAAATCGAGGGGCTCGGAATGTTGGGTGGGATGAACTAATAAGAGGCACTGTTGTCCCGACGATGAGAGTTCAGATTGCAGAGGGGACGTGGTGGCTTGAAAGCATGGATGAAGTATGACCTCGTATCAATGAGGTTCAGGTTTGGAACATAAAGACATGATTTGACAAAGTATCTTTGCTTGGTTGATTGAATACAACGCGTTTGCCGTCAGGACTGGGTCAAATTATGATATAGATCGGTCAAGTAGCCCTTGGCCAAATTGGACCAAATGCTCTAGTTTTGGCACGTGATACCTGGTCACTATGCCCGTCTCCTCATCCAGCATGTCAGCTACAACGCGTGTGTGGGTTTTGTATCGTCATGAACGTAAGTTTATGAAAAAATGTATTACTCCTGACAAAACAGTACCTCCCAGATATATACTACCGTTACTTCAGAGATTTCGACGGGGGTGTCATGGAGTTTACTGACGCGCTTGCCAATTCAATCCCCCGAGATTTTGAGGGGAGAGAAGGTATGAGTTTGATAAACTACTAAGCGAGCATAGTCTGTAGTTCTGACCTGATATGGTACCAGCATGGATTGAACGCGTTGTAGAAGGACTGAGGACCGGGATGTGCATCCGTCACGCCCACGGTATCAACGACCACGACCAAATTGAATACTGTCATCACGACGGATTGGTGGCGTTCTCAGATATCTTGCACGATACTCGGTGGATCAACGAGGTCGGGAGGTCTGAGTATGGCCGAGCTTATGTGATCAACTTGGATTACCGTGCCTTCACGGTGATCAGGCACACACAATGGAAGATGAATTTCAGGCTCGATAATATGCCCCCTTCCAATCCTGGAGTTTCGCATTACGTTGAGTCCTGGGGTGATTCGGTACCAGAAGAGTGTCTCATGTCTACCTTATATTGGCCAAATCCAACCTTTGACCCCGAAACTATCTCTGGGGAATATAGTTCGTACAACGCCATAATCGGTGGGCCGAGAGATTGGGGCATGCCGGACTGGGAATCTATGAGCTTTTCTCAACGCTTATCGTTTATTCTTGCCAAGAAAACTGTTCAAGATTGTCGGCTTGCGTTAAATGCCCCTGATATCGAGTCGAACTACGGTCGGATTGTTCAAGCATGCTGGAGAATTGCCTGTGCTGCCGCCCCTGGTTTATTAAGCTGTCCTATTGTATTGAATCCTCTATCCCTTGATCCATTATACGGATATGCCAATCTCCCCCGCCGAAAGGAAATCAGCCACAATCATTTTCTATACCGTGGGCATACGGCCGTTTATCCCCCTCCTCGCCCCTACTACCGGTTCCGCGGGTGCTTGATCAAGTTCTGTCTTCGCCTGGATCAAGAAAACTATGTTCAACATGAGATTCTCGGGCTTGTGACTCGATTACGCCAGAATAGCCGAGCTCGCGGGATAGGGATCGCGATGTCTAGCGACAGCATTGTGGCTGTAGCTGTCGATGGAGAGCGCGTATGCCGTTCGCCTGTATCAAGGTTCTACCATAGGGCCAGCGGTACATACGAAGAAGATGGCCTAATGCTTCTTTTACACCTGCTAAGCCCTTATGGAACAACACGAAAAACCCCTTGGACGAACACCCCTGATTTCGTGAAGCCCGTGAGCACTCGGTATACCCTATCGAGAGAAATACTCGAACATATACTCTTTTTCTTGGACGAAGAAACATACCAGTTTACCCTTCCGCTCGTATCCCAAGAAATTCGTCTATTGAGTTTCCTCCGACCCCGGTTACTTACTTTTGTAGTCATCGGAGTAAATAGCGATGGGAGATTCAAGCTGCTTTCAACGTCAGATTCGAGGTTTCAAGTTTTTGCCGAATTGAGAAAGATGTTTTCGAATCCAATATACCAGTTGATGCGGGCGTTCCAGTATCGTCGAGCCAATACTATGCGCGATTCGGACAGTGCGACAGAAATTACCGCAGTGGAGTGGGCAGAGGAACATACGATTCCATGCGAGGGTTCGAGTCAAAATTTCATTCCGTTGGAGTACATTATGAGTAGCGATGAAGCGCCAGCTATGATGCTCCAGATTCTTCCTGGGGAATGGGAATTCAGGTTCTTGTAACTATATACTCCGATATGGATAGAGAACCGCATGTGCCATTGCATTCGCATACTCTATTCTCTGCATGAAGATCGGATTTAATATACCTCGCTGGCCCACTAGTTCAAAAACAGGATGATGGTCGCAACGCAACACTATGCGTGTTGAAATGACGTTGCTGCAAACTACACCTCTCTTCCGTGACTGACTAGATGTTTCATGACACTTACAGTGGGCCACAAATCAAATAGGACACGTGACCCGCCTGCAGAGCAACGGCCGCGACGGGCGAGGGAGAGATATTGTCAGGGGCATGTATTAGTAGAATATGCAGCAGTATGCTATAAGATACATGTTTCAGATTTTCAGAGCGACGGGTCAGCTCTGTGGTGAGATAGCCCTTGGACAATGCAAGTGGCTGTCCCATTTGTTTTGCCAATTGGTGCTCAAATGTTCAGGCTGCGTAAATATGGGCTTAATCCCCCATTTCTTGGTCGAATTTGCTCAAATTAAATACGCGAAACGGATATTATATACGAATCAAACATTGGCACCAAATATCAGCTTGTTCTGATGTCTTACCATGGAGTTATAGGTAAGCCAATATACCAGGCTACACCCTCCCCTACCTCGAGTTTCACCACTTTTGGGGAATACCAGCTGGTATGTATGAGTTCTATACGCATATAAGGAATATGGTATACATACACACAGGATATATAGCAGTTACATCGCGCATACAAGAAGGTAAACCGTGATAAGGGGCCTCAAGCAAGATTCCATGATAATGAATCCAGTGCTACGAGTTCAGCGATGTGGCTATCAAGCTGAAACGAGCACAGCATATGTGATGGCAGTAAAAGCGACTATGCGCCAAGTTTCAGCCGGATTGTACAAGAACTCACAGAATTACGGACCAAGCATTGCAGAATTGTAATTTTTGGACATAATTTACTATGTAATTGGAAGACATCTGCAATGCTTGGTCCGTAATTCTGTGAGTTCTTGTACAATCCGGCTGAAACTTGGCGCATAGTCGCTTTTACTGCCATCACATATGCTGTGCTCGTTTCAGCTTGATAGCCACATCGCTGAACTCGTAGCACTGGATTCATTATCATGGAATCTTGCTTGAGGCCCCTTATCACGGTTTACCTTCTTGTATGCGCGATGTAACTGCTATATATCCTGTGTGTATGTATACCATATTCCTTATATGCGTATAGAACTCATACATACCAGCTGGTATTCCCCAAAAGTGGTGAAACTCGAGGTAGGGGAGGGTGTAGCCTGGTATATTGGCTTACCTATAACTCCATGGTAAGACATCAGAACAAGCTGATATTTGGTGCCAATGTTTGATTCGTATATAATATCCGTTTCGCGTATTTAATTTGAGCAAATTCGACCAAGAAATGGGGGATTAAGCCCATATTTACGCAGCCTGAACATTTGAGCACCAATTGGCAAAACAAATGGGACAGCCACTTGCATTGTCCAAGGGCTATCTCACCACAGAGCTGACCCGTCGCTCTGAAAATCTGAAACATGTATCTTATAGCATACTGCTGCATATTCTACTAATACATGCCCCTGACAATATCTCTCCCTCGCCCGTCGCGGCCGTTGCTCTGCAGGCGGGTCACGTGTCCTATTTGATTTGTGGCCCACTGTATGTGGCGTGATGTCATGTTTGGCCCTCCACAGCCACAACAGCTTAGTGGGTATAGGGACTAAAACGGTCTGCGGTAAACCGGGAGTGCTTGCGGTTGGATCCGCAGTACTGACCGCGTCGGCTAAGCAGTCAGCCCGGTCAATTGGAAATGACCACCCGCGTCCTGCCACACCCGCAGTCGTTTACCGGGACAATGACGCGGTTGCTGTGAATTGACGTAAGCGCTGCTCGGCAGATTTTTTGTGCCGGATTATGCATCGGATTACACTCGTGTATATAGAAAAGTATTTTGAAAATTGAATATATGCTCACCTATAAGAGCATGCCAAGTTCACTGGTTGCTTGCAACATTGTTTCATCGTCTATACACGCATCTTGCATATATTATCTCTTCATGTCGTCACAAACTACTCCCAACATCCTTGGCAAGCGAGTTGCCCCAAACAAGCCGCCTCGACAGCGCGTGAAGCGCCATAAAGGTATCAATGCGATGACTGACGCTGAGGCGGAGAAGTTTAGCAACAAAGAAATTCTCAGTATGTTTTCTCAGTGACTATGAAGCATGGGACTTACAGTGAATAATGATTCCCAGGCGCTTTCAACCAGACCTTGAGGTCCAGTGTTTACGAGCACTACGTGCCTCGCCTCGAGTGCCATTTCGATGGCCTAGGGAATTTTAGCAGGCTTGCTATACGATTTGAGTGCAAGCATAACAATCTTAACCACTCACCTGTATGCCGGGATCGCCTCAAATCAGGTGATGGTACCCGACGATTGATTGTCTCAGCGCAGGCGTGTGATCGTCAGCGAGGAGTCATACAGTCTCCTAGCCAGCTTGGTGATGCTAACACAGCAGCACAGTACTCTGAGGCGCGACATAGAGCCATTCTTGGGCTGCGATGTGCGCGGTATCATCGCTCTTTCGAGTCAGCGGTTGATGACTTCCATCGTGAGGAGGCGGATTTTCTGCGGCCAGGTACCTTGCTCCCAACTTCAGCCACTCTATCTACGACCGCCAAGCACTTGTACACCAGTAGCGCTCAAGGTGCAGCTTTGTATCTCCAGGTATGCTTTGTGTCACAACCCTCGTTTCTAAGGGTGTTTACTTTCTATTCTGGATACAGCGGCGTTGGCGTCAGATCCTAGCCTGATGCGTGGCAGCCTCCTGTGGCTGTTCGTAGATGTAGTCGAGTGTGGAAGCGTCGATGACAGCCCTGTGTAGGGTATCGAGCCTCTTAGTCTTAGGAGTATAGTCCTCTGCTTGCCTAGCGAGTAGGACGTCGAAGGCACCCGTCTCTTGGAGAGACTGTGATTGACTCGTGGCTTGCAGTGTATTACTAAGTACCTAAGTTAATAGGACCTAGTATCGATGGTTGAGTCTTGAGTATGTAAGTCTTATATGTATCTCTTAGTAGTTATCACCCTTGAGGGGAGATCGACGAGGTAGAGCAAGCTGGTCTAGGAGCAGCTTGCACACCGAGTATTTATACTCATGGGTACATGGTCTGTGCTCACAGTTCCAAGAATACATGAGCTAAAGATAGGATGTGTTTCTAAAAGAAGGTGGATTAAGAATAGGGTGTAGCTAAGAATAGTCCGAGAAGACCGTATGCGCGCTAAAGATAGCTTTGATCAGTAAGCATCCATGTGGAGGCTTAGTGATACGCCAATCAGTCTTACTAAGTAGAAGAAAAGAAGTAAGTGGCTTATACAGCGTGTAAGCCACGAGAAAAAAGATAGAGGTCATGTGCACGGCTCATGACACTTTGATTATAGTACCATTGGCTAATTTCTCACAATTGCTCCAGCAAGTCTCAGGAGCTCTTCATCTTGCTCTTGACGGATGGACTGCCCCGACATCTGAGTCCTATCTTGGTGTGGTCATATTCTGGAGAGAGAAAAACAAGATATGGAGAACAGTGTTAGAGTTCATTCAGTAAGTTTGCTGTGTTTTGGGCTGACTCGGGTTCTCATTGTTCACTTGCTGTTTAGCTTAACCAAGGCGCATACAGGCAACTTGTCACAACTAGGATAAATCTTAAGTAAAAGAATATAAGTGAACAAGACGACAGGAGGTCAAGTTCTTAGGGAAACCCTTCGAACTTGACCCTGTTTAAATATCATTCAAAACACAGCCGAGAATACATATACACAAACTAAAATTGGTCTTTGGATATGAAATGATAGACGCGTCAGCGCTTACAAATATTCCAGAAAGTTCCATGAGTCACATGATATGTAAACTATAGATAAATATATAAAAGAAAATATTATAAATTGTTATTTATGTCTACGAGTCCTGTTGGCTCGTGACACTACCCCCTCCTCAAGGTCTGGGTGACGGAGGGCCTTCGGGTTATCCCGATGGAACTTGCGCACAGCTCCCATGGCGGTGTCCAAATGTTCTAACGGTTCCCATGTGTTGGACTCGGGACCATAACCTTTCCAATGAACTAAGTACTGTACTCGGTTACGGCGTTTTCGTGAATCCAGGATTTTTTCGACCTCGTATTCTTCCTCTCCCTCGGGAGTGATTTCAGCAGGTGGTTGGGGCGGTTCGCGCCCAAATGGGTCTTCTTTTTTCAGGGAAATAAGGGAAGTATGGAAAACTGGATGAACCTTGAGTGTGTGCGGCAGTTCTAGTCTAAACGCATGGGTGCCTTCCTTCTGTACGACTTTGTATGGCCCAATCTTCTTTGCCGATAATTTGGCAACCGGTCGTTCAGTTTTGATATTGCGTGCGTCTAACCACACTTTGTCCCCAACCTTGATATCCTCTGGCAAACGATGTTTGAGATCGTAGTAGTGTTTTATTTTTTTGTTTGCTAGTGTGACCGACGCTTGAAGTTCCTCCATGCGTAATTTCAATTGATTTGCACGTTCGTCAGCGTGTGGTACCAACTCGTCTGCCTGTTGGCCTATTGAAAACCTTGGGTGGAAGCCATAGCAAGCAAAGAACGGTGTCTGGTTAGTGGATGCGTTGACACTGTTATTGTATGCAAATTCTGCCATAGGTAGGATTCCGACCCAGTCATCCTGTTTATACGCTACGTAGTGACGGAGATATATTTCTACAACCTGGTTAAGTCGTTCCGCTAGTCCATCGGTCTGTGGCCTGAAGGCTGTTGATAACGACGGTTTAATGTCGAGCCTTTTGTATAGTTGTTTGAGAAAGGCCGAATTGAACTGTGGACCTCGGTCGGATATAGTTTTAGATGGTAGGCCATGAAGTTTCCAAACATACGTAACGAACAGGTTTGCGACGTCGATAGCAGATGCGCAAGAGGTTGTAGGGATAAAATGTACCATTCGTGACATCCGGTCTACTACGGTGAGAATAGCATCGAATCCTTCTGATTCGGGGAGACCTGTGATCAAGTTGTAGTTTATGTGGTCCCATGGTCTAGAAGGTAATTCGATGGGGTTGAGTAACCCCGGGGGTACTTGGTTTGAATGTTTATTCCGTATGCATGATTCGCAATTAGAGACATAGGAGTTGACAGATTTCTTGAGCGATTTCCAGTAATATTTCCGATTTATCAACTCCAACGTTCTAAATTGTCCAGGGTGTCCTGCAGCTATATTATCGTGTCTGCTTTCTAGGATATCCTTTCTGATCGAATCGTTGTTGGGAACGTAGATTTTGTTTTTGAACACAAGGAGTCCATTGTCCCAGGACCAGTTTTTAACCTTATTGTTCTTTTGGAGAGCCTCTATAATATGATTCAGTTGATCGTCTCGTAAATATGCATCACGAATGCGATCATCAATGATTTCGTCAGGCTCTATTGCGGCCACAAAGAGGGCAGGATCGAGTAGAGCTCGGCTCTCACCCCCCCCTAAAGGTCGATGTTCATCCTTCCTCAACAAGATGTCTGCTTTTCCATTAATCTTGCCGGGGCGATACTTCAGTTGGAAATTAAATTCAGACAAGAAACCTGCCCAACGAGCTAGGCGGCCTCTTAAGTCTTTTGTAGCCTTAAAAGGCTCGAGATTTTTGTGGTCCGTGATAATTTGGACCGGAAGAGCGGTTCCTTCCAGTAGATGTCGCCATTCTTTGAGTGCCTTGACGATTGCTAGAAGCTCTTTATGGTATATGTCATAATTGCGTTCGGCCGGTGTCATGGCTTTGGACAGGAACGCAACAGGGTGGAGTTGGTTATCGTCCGAGAATTGCAACAGGATTGCTCCCGTTGCAAAATCCGATGCATTGCATTCTAGGAAGAATTGTTTAGATATATCCGGGATGATTAGTACAGGAGCCGAACGAAGCGCCTCCTTGAGTTGCTCGAAAGCAGCGGCACATTTGTCTGTCCATTCCCAAGGATGATTTTTTCTTGTCAGGCTGAAGAGGGGAGCTGCAATGTGCGAGTAGTTTTTGATGAAAGTCCTGTAAAAATTGCAAAATCCTACGAACTCCTGTACTTGAACAACTTTGGAGGGTACCAACCAGTCGATGGCTTTGACGACTTTAGCTGGGTCAACTTGTATTCCTTCTGGAGATACGATGAGTCCTAAGTGTCATGAGCCAAATCTGGCTCATTACAGGAACTTGTGGCTATGACCAAATATCTTAGTAATCTGTGTAATTGTGATGAGTAATGGGCTGACTGATGTGATCAGTCAGCCACAGACTGTGGATTAGTCATGTGGCTTCCATGATTGGCAACTGCCAATCATCTGCTGACTGATCAGGGCTATATTTAGCTTATCAGATGGCTTCTGATACTATCTTTAGCTATCAAGTGCAGATCTATCTCACTTGACCCACAAACAAGATGTAGTGTCTATTTATAGATGTATGCACAGACCATGTACTTAGAGTATAAATACAGAGTCATGAAGCAACTCTGGAGTCCCCAGATTGCTTCATCTTGACAATCTCCCCACATCATAGGGGGGCAGGCTGGTTTCACCAGCCTGTCCCTACACATCCACTATGCACCCATAAGCAAGCAAGTAGTGGGTTGTGACACTAAGTAGTCGATTTCTTCCACACTAAAGAAGCATTTGGCTAGGTTGCAGTACAAGTTGTGTCTTTGGAGTCGGGACAATACCTCCCTGACATGTTGTTCGTGCTCCTCCTTATTTTTAGAGAAGACTAATATATCGTCCAGATAAATAATAACATATATATCCAAAATGTCCCTAAAAATGTCGTTCATAAAATGTTGAAAAGTAGCAGGGGCGTTTGTTAAACCAAAAGGCATGACCAGATACTCAAAAAGGCCGTAGCGTGTTTTGAAAGCAGTCTTCCACTTGTCGCCCTCTTTAATACGAACTAGATTATAACCCCATTTGAGGTCGAATTTAGAGAATATTTTTGCACCTCGGAGTTTTTCTATAAGGTCGCTGCTCCTTGGTAGGGGGTATACATTTTTACGGTCATGTCATTCAACTTTCGGTAGTCTATACACATCCTTAGGCTCCCATTCTTCTTTTTGACGAATATAACGGGGGATGCCATGGGTGATTTGGAGGGTCGAATGAGACCTGCTTCGAGTTGTTTTGTGACCGTTTTGCGTAACTCTTCGTCTTCTCTTGGCCCTAAGCTATAGATGGGGCCGTGACGCGGTACTGCGTCGGGTTTCAGAGTAATTTCGCAATCGTAGGGGCGATGAGGAGGAAGTGGGGATATCTCTTCCTCCGTAAATATTTTAGAGAATTCGGAGTATTTGGAGGGGAGTTCAGCGGTGGCGGCAATTTCCAAGTCCGGTTCGCCACTTTTGACAATTGGGGAAGTGTGAAGGCAGTTTTCCGAGCAATAGCGGGAGGAAAAGACAAGTGATTTTTTATCCCAGTCTATAGCTGGGTTATGGCGCTTGAGCCAGGCCATCCCTAGGACTAAATCATGGTTCCCAACATTGACCACATAAGCGTCTACTTCTTCTTTGTGGTCAAATATTTTTAGGTTGAGTGTTACGTAGTGTTCGACCCTTCCCGAGTTGATTTCTCGACCGTCGATTACTTTGAGTCTTTGAGGCTTGTCGAGTTTCTTTTTAAATAACTGGAAATCTTGTACAATTTTTTCATTAATAAATATTGAGGAAGCGCCTGAATCCAACATGGCCCATCCTGAGAACGGTTTCCCTTGGATTGCCAAACGTTTTTCTAGGGGGTTTTCACACGGCTGCGCACGAAACATCAACATGAATTGTGATTCATTTGTGAGAGACATAATTTCTAATTCTGAAGAAGATACATGTGCAGCCGAGAAATTGTCCATATTTTTTAGGATATCGCCCAAAACTGACCCCCTAGCCAGGTTCAGGCGCCGTCTTTTACCGATTCATCATCCGAGTCCGGTTCCTTTACCTCCTCAATTTTGCTTCATAACCCGAGATGGGCTTAGAGGGGCAGTCGCGAGCCATGTGGCCCTTTCCTTGACAACGCAGACATATGATTCCACCGGTTCTCTTTTCCCCATCTAACTCCATTGGTCCCGGACCTTTTCCTTTTGTGAGTACTGGGGGGGGCGGTGGTGCGCGAGTAACGCCAGACATGGGTCGATCATCCTTTTTAAGAGCGGGGAAAGGTACTTGGACGGTCGAATTTTGTCCTGCCCACTTTACGTTGGGAACGACCTGTCCTCTATTGTTTCGCCCGATCGATTCGATTTTCCCTTTTACCGCACGGCCGTCCGTACCAATCATATACACAGCATCTCCTGAGGACAATTTTTCGCGGGTGTTGTTTGTGGGGGGGGGGCACGGTCTTTGGACGACGAGGTGTTTTTTTCAAAGATTGAGCGACCAGAGAATTGTTCCAGATGTTGATCAATAAGCAGGGCGCGGTCTACTACCATTTGGCCTGTGGTGGAATTGTCCTTAACATCAAACAGTTGCGACAGCATGGCCATTTTGATTTCGTCCTTTAACCCTTCGTAGAACATATCTCGTAATGCTAGGTCGTCATAGTTTACATAAGCCGCCAGAGATTGGAATTCTGTAACGTAGTCTTGAACCAACGACTTCTGCTTGAGAGATTTTAGTTTCTTGAGTGCCTTTGTGGCCCGATCGATTTCTCCAAAGCGTTTTTCGAATTCTGCCCAAAACAAGTTTACGTCATGCAACCAAGGTACCGCTTGCCAGAGGATATCATGTTTCATGTGCGGTTCAATCCATTCAGATGCCTTGCCGTCTAGATACGAGATGATGAAAGCAATTTTGTCGTCATCTGATGTTCCTGGGTAAGTAGCGCGCAGGTACTGGGTGATCGCTACTTTGAAAGTGGTGGACTTGTCTTTTTTTCCATTGAATTTATCCGGTTTGGCTAATTTTACTCGAACCGCAGGGACAATTGGTGGAATTACACGAACAGGTGGAGGCTGCGGTGTGGGAGTGACCCTTACAGGCGGCGGAGGTGGTTGGCGGTTTGTGCCCGTCAACTGTGGGCGTTGAACAGCTGGGATAGCCTGAATTTGGTCGAAAATTGTTTGAAGGTCTGTGTGTAGCCCATTGAAATGGGCCATATTGAAAGAATTTGCCTGCATATGGTTTTCGATTTGGGTCATACGCCCATTTACTTCATCCCGCCACGACCGAAATTCGTTGATTAAAGTGTTCAGCAGAATGAGAGGGTTGTCGGTTTCTGGCGGGACGGGTGCTACTGGTGTGTTTTGGACGAAAGTATTATCGCCTGCTCCATGCCCAAAATCCGTTAATCCCGTTAGATGCGGTTGTAATGGATGCATAGTATTTGGGTCATATACAGAGGGTTCAGGAGGTGGCGGTACATAAGACAAGTGAGATCCCCACTGAGACATAGTTTAATTTGGATACAACAAGGGAAGTTCTCCGGAACGTTCCGGTTCGGGGTTATTGTGGAGGACGTATAGGCTAGTATAGCGATCTGGGACGCCTGGGTGAAACACGTCGAAGTAATAGTCGGCGATGATTTCAATGGTTTCCCGGGGAGTACGGTTATGGTGTGCGTGGTCGCGTGTGAACACTAATTCGTCGTAAAACCCTTGTTGTGCTTCCCAGGTCTGGTCAGCGCGTTGCTCGAGTGCTCGAATTCGTCCTTCTCGTTCGATTGATGCGATAGGGTTACAATATAGGATAAGTTTGTAGATGTAGAGGACGGTTTCGAGTAATATATTGTACCACGACACTGATTGGGTTTAGATGAATATGCCTAGGCCTTGCGCCGGAGGACTTACTAGTGGATATGGGTGCTCTTGTAGCCGCCTGGTATGCGCTAGTATGGAGAATGCAACGTATCCCACGTCGCTGGAAGGAATAAGAAAGGACCTCCGGTACCCTACTACTTAAGGGCACAGGGTGACCCCACCTCGTGTCGAAGGACGAGATTGGCGAGCCGAAGCTTGTTCACGTGTGCAAGAACCTAATTCTCAGGAGCTGCCGCGGCCTAGGCCCAGGAAGCGCTGCACTGAGGTTTGGGGTGCGGTGACGCGATAGGGCAACGACTGCGCGTGTCTGTGGATAGGTGGAGTAGGATTTGTGGAATGCAATATGTGTGTGAGCTCGAGACACGCCAATGGCGTATGAAACAGTGGCAAGGGGTATCAGGCGACAACAAGCCTGTTTTTACCTGATGCCGATAGAACTTGACCTAGTGTCACAACTAGGATAAATCTTAAGTAAAAGAATATAAGTGAACAAGACGACAGGAGGTCAAGTTCTTAGGGAAACCCTTCGAACTTGACCCTGTTTAAATATCATTCAAAACACAGCCGAGAATACATATACACAAACTAAAATTGGTCTTTGGATATGAAATGATAGACGCGTCAGCGCTTACAAATATTCCAGAAAGTTCCATGAGTCACATGATATGTAAACTATAGATAAATATATAAAAGAAAATATTATAAATTGTTATTTATGTCTACGAGTCCTGTTGGCTCGTGACACAACTACCTTGCCGAGTGTGTTCATAAGTGCTTAGAGCGTTTTGGAATCACTGAAAAGGCAAGCTATTCTAGTAGGTAAATGGACATTTTCTCACCTATATGCAGGTTATGTCCGCATGTATGGATAACGCCTCAAATAACGACACGCTTGTGCGTCATCTCAAGCGTTTGGCCCCTACATTTAATGGCACCAAGGCTCGTTTACGCTGCTTGGCTCATATAATGAACTTAATAGCCAAGGTGCGTAGATACGCATAGTATATACATCTGGATTCGCATATACGATATTGTTTCTAGGCATTCATGTCGCTTTTTTCCCCTCCTCCAAAGCGTACACCAAGGAACAACTCGGAGCAGTCTGATGACACATTAAATCAGGAGCTTGAACCTGATCCTACTGGCGAAGTGGATGCCGCGAAGCTTGATCACGATCTTGATGTAGTGAAGGGTGTTTTGGTAGACGCCATTCGGATTATGAAGGACAGGGGTGTGACTGTGAGCGACGAAGAGATTCGTAGTGCAAGGAGAATTATGTTTAAGGTAAGGAGGCTAGTTCTATTTTTTCACTCCTTTACCCAACGTACTAACAATTTTGCTAGGTGGCTGGACTAGCACGCCGTGTTCACGATTCTGCGGAGCTAAATAATATCTTCCGAGAAATGGTAGACCGGGACCCGTCATTACATGGTGATGCCCGTGCACTCACAAGAAGGGTTGCTACCCGTTGGAACACCGACCGAGCAGCCCTCAATAGTCATATTCATTTCCGCGACCCAGTCCAGCTGCTAACTAGTCATCCAAAGCACGATCTCAAAAAGTATGCGTTGGATGACGATCAGTGGGATCTGGCGTCTGAACTGAACAACGTGCTTGAGGTAAGTCTATCCGATTAATTTCTACAGTGGGAATTCATGCCTAAAGTTGTGTACAGGTGTTTCAGGAGCCTACAGATCGGTTTTCGCAGGCTGAGGTTCCTCTAATCCATCAAGTCATTCCCGAACTTCTAACTCTAAAGGCTCGACTTGAAGACATCTGTGCCAACACACCTCAACAAAAGATTCACTCAATTACGCAGGTGGCAGCGCAGGCGGCGTTGCTTGTATATGAAAAGTATCTTGGAGCAATTGAGGAGTGCGATATCTACGTTATTTCTGTTGGTATGTCAATCAGTTTAATTGAGGATTGGGCCGAAGCATCTTATATATACAGTCATGTGCCCTGACCGCAAGCTGCAATGGTTTGCAGATCGTGGTTACGATACCAAGGGAATACGTGCTCAAGCAGTACAGCGGTTTAAAGAGCGATATGCACTGAAGGCTAAGAACAATGACAATGATACTAATAGTCTCTTGGACAAAGTACGTATCCGTTTTGGTATTCAGCTATTTTGCATTCTAGAGCTGCCATTTAGGGCCGGGGCAACATTTGGACTCAAAGTCATTCGTCATCTGCGACAGCGTCGACTTACCGAACAAATAATGACTGTATTGAGGCCTACTTCAACAGCCCATGTATTTCGAGCGATATTATCGCACAACACGGGGGTATGTTGGGATATTGGCACCACGAGTTGAAACGACGCCCAGCTGTGGCACAAATGGCATTAGATTATCTTACCGCGCCTGGTCAGTGTGACGACTCTACTGTAGTTCAGAATTTCGCTCATTGGAATCCTAGCTACATCTGTAGACGCAGAGCGTGCGTTCTCTGGTGGCCGACTAACAATCAACCACTTGCAACACCAAATGTCGGTCCAAACATTCCAGGCTCAAATGGCCATCGGCGCCTGGTTTGGCACGCCCCTGCTTCCTGATATTTCGTACGCTACACGCATTATAGAGAAACATATGTAACTTCAATAATATTTACAAACGTTGTGCCGGGAGGATCCCGGTATTTGACCGTAACGGTACCGCTTCCCGTTTTATCAGTGGCTGTGTCCCGGTTAGACGACGTGTCCATGCATTAACCGCGGGAACGCTTGCGGCACGTCCCGGTTCGACCGTTTTAGTCCCTAAGTGGGTACGCCGTTCCAGTTCGTACGTTCCAGTGTGCCAGGTGGCGACGTCTGCTCAAGGGAGTCGAAATACCCACATCAACCCTATATACCATTCACTACGATACAATGAAATGGAATCACAAAAGGTTTTCAAACCCGTCCGGCGCATACACTGGGCTTAGAGGTTCCAACTTGGTCATCGTAGTCCTGTTATCGGCGTTGACCGGTTGGAATTGGCGGATTCTTATGAGATTCCTTAAGAAGAGATGTTTTTTCGCTATTTTTCCAGTGGGCGAGAGGAAGAGTCATAATTGGATTATTGGCAGTACTAATTAGAGTACAGCGCGAGCACTACCAACAACAAATAATATTTTGCGGGTTCAATTAAGAGGGGTGGAAAGGAAGAGTCAAGGAGCGAGAGAGGCGCTAGTACAGGCTACTCGCGACGAGTATTTGCGTAGAATTGACAGGCTCTCATCGCGAACTCAACCCATAGCCGTACGATATAAGGCCTGCAAATAACAAATGTAAGCGGTAAGCAGTCTCCTGAAATATGGTCCGAACCTGGTTACGTGGGCCAGAACTCATGAGTCCACATGTCTCTGTCGACTCCCTCTCCTCTCTCCTCCGAGCTCTCTATTCTCACCGCCACAACTTGGCGCGGAGTCGGTGATAGGAGCGGCGTGGCTGGTCGACTTGGAGTTGGACTATCGGGAGCACTCCAGAACTGCCGGTCGTTCCACTCGAGCATATCGTCGCACTCTCCGAGACTGGCAAGAAATTCGTCTACGCTCTGGAACACCTCGTCTGAGGACATCGGTAAGCCCAGATCTTGCACAATAAATAAATCGGCCACACTCACATCCACGTTTCCGCATGAGCCTGCGCTTGTCCCTTTTGGTGAGAGTGACCACGTGAGGCTCCTCATCCAATTCCTCGCACAGGTCGCCTACTATCGTCCGACGCACGACCCGCGTTCCGAGTCTCAAGCCCCGCCAACGGCGACCCATTCGAGCGCGGCCGAACACCCGGTCGATGTATTGCCAAGCTAGACCGTCGATACGCGCTCGGTCGTTCGATAGGCCGCGAATCGAGAAGGGTCGGTTATCAGAGGAAACCCGTCTGGCGGAGCTGACCCGATAAACGTGGATCTCGAGGTTGTAGACAAACTGGACTAGGCGTGTGGGCTCGTCGGGCGTGGGCAGTTTCGAGGATCGAGACTCAATGAACAAAGGACGGCAAGGGCGAGGTACTAGTACCAGGGTCGGGCGACTGGATGATCTCGACTGCCGCTGCCTATGCTTCAAAAGCCGATCGCGCCTTCGCATTACCGTATGGTATTCAGCCGCCGGAATTGCCAACCCACAGACCACGCTCGCACAAATAGCCCACCGCGGTGGCGCAAATTCGTCCTTCCACCACTTGAACCAGAGCAGCCAGTCGTGTACTCTCATTCGAGCGCACAGGCGCTTCCAAAGGTTCAGCACCCAGACTCGCGCGTCGAGCCATATGGCGAGCAGCGAATCGCAGACGTCCTCCCTCCAGGTATACTCTGAGACAGGAGTCTCGAGCGCGTGAGAGACCGCCAGATGGGGTGGTCTCCTAGCTCGAACGAACCCTGGCTCAGGAAGGGCCGGACCGTCGAAGGGAGTCGTCTGAGTCTTGGTGGGAAGGTGTACGACAGGGGTACCTGGAGGAGGTAGCAATGGAACGGCCGGGGGCGGTCGTCGTGGTGCGAATCGCCAAGCGGGCCGGGGTAGCGAGTCGATGATCGAGGGTCGTGTCGGACAGAGCTCTGAGCGAAGCACGGAGAGTATATGGTACGCTCGAAGGGCATAGGGAGAGTTGATAAACGCTGAGAATCGTATGGTGAGCGTCCGTTCTAGAGGGTCCAATCATACGGCTACTCACGAGGTCTAGTATGGCACATGGTATGGGATAACGCATGTCGCTGGTCAGAGATCCAGCCACGAGTATCGGTGGCATGCTTGACAAAGCGGGCTAGCGATGGTATCAAAGTCAAACCAGAGGCCGAAGGGGGGGAGGGGGAGTATGAATATTCCGTGGACATGGAGAAAAAGAGGGCTTTGGAGGTCACTATAGTGGGCACTCTAACGCTGCATCGTATTCATTAGCATCCACATCGCGGGCCGAGAAAGTGGGGAGATGACTTACATTATCTGCCATTCTGAAGTAGATGCGTATGCGGGGGAAGCGAGTCCGAGCAGCAAACCAAGTGCGCTTAGGACGACGTGAGTGAAAATCGAAAACAACATATTGATATAGGTATGGTGGGAAGGAAAGCTAGCGCGTAAGAGGCCTTAGTCTCATGTAACCGGGGTCCTCGTCTGGTCATCGCGCAAGCC
Source organism: Ceratobasidium sp. AG-Ba (assembly GCA_016906575.1). Classification (NCBI taxonomy): domain Eukaryota; kingdom Fungi; phylum Basidiomycota; class Agaricomycetes; order Cantharellales; family Ceratobasidiaceae; genus Ceratobasidium; species Ceratobasidium sp. AG-Ba. Next base: position 624,704 of record CP059611.1, on the reverse strand, counting down.
CGATTTGCCCCAACGAGGAATAGAATAGGAAGACCGTAGCTTGCGCAGGCAGAATACTCACCAGGAAATCCGAATTCAACCACCGAGCAACCCGGCGGGAGAAGTAATTATGTAAGCCCCCGTTCTGCTATCCCGAACTTTGGTATTTTCAGATAGCAAAAACGCTACGAGACACATGGAGAGACTGCGCTATGATAGTAGACTGGCGGATGCTCGGATTGAACAGCCGATGGATTGTACCAGTGGAACGGCATAGCCGACTCCATTCTTGTGGAAGGTATTTTTATATCATTAGAAGATTCAAACCCATAGTTCAGAGCCAGTAGCCCAGGAGCGGGGATCATTACTGGGAGATATAGACAACACAGAGGATGACAGTCGGTTTAGGATAGTTTTGTTCTGTTGGCTTTTGCTTTACTGAACAACGCGAGAACGAGAGCAGTGCATAACAGTAGTTTTGCAGAGCCCAATCTTTTGAGTGCAAGTTAATCATCTAGACACGGTCGTAGTTCAGGCTACGCCAACACGCTCGGACGAACCTCGGAGTAACAACAACGCCAAACAGAGGCAGTGCACGTGGGAGCTAGTTCAACTCACAACTCGCACACCGACATGCAGATAGGATTCCTTATTCTGGTCCTCAAAGCTCTCGAGGCCTCCCAGATGCATAACCGTGTCGTTGAAAAGCTGTGTGCAAAGTTGTTCTGTTGATCAACGGGCTCGGTCGATTATCCGCATGCCCGAATCAAATGACTTTTAGATCGCATCGTCAGGTGTTCTTCCTGGTCTACCACTTCCGATCATATGAAAGCACAACTATCTTGCCTGGCGTATTGAGTTCGTTGTTGATAATATAACCTCAAAAGATATACCTTCGCCCCTAATAAGCGGTGCCCCAGCATGTGAGTCCGTCAAAAAAAACCGTCGAACGCATCATTCATATGCTCGCAAAGCCTTGCCTTCTTTCATCAACAATCCCACAATATCGAGTAGCCCACGAGATGATCCGACACCCACAGCTTCAGATCAGGACATCGCACCAGTTTCCCTCGAGCAGGACATGAGCCTATCCAGTTACCCTCTTTTCAAGCTGCAGGAGTATCCAAGGAACAAGCCGCCTCCGACGATTCTGCTATGCAAATGATAGAGAAGGCTATATGCGTTTTGCTCGCACATGAGGAGTTTCTCCTTGATATCGATATTGACAAGCACAAGCTCTCGGAGGACATCGCCACGGGCTACTGGTACAGGTATCAACTTTCAGACGAAGTCGCAGATCTACAACAATCAACAGCTTATCTCAAACAAATAATACTACTGGCCGGGGATCGATACGCCAACGCTAGCTATGTGTTGAATACGCTTTGTAACATAGATCTACTGCAGTTCAAGCATCTGCGTGATCTAGACTACTTGCGCAAATTGTTGGGCTAGCTTGAATTGACATCTTTGAGTGGTGGCGAGGCCTTGGAAGCTGCTGCGCTCTCTAACATTAGCGTTGTAAATACGCTTTTGTTCAAAACCCTAGGAAACAGGCACCATCTCGATGAAGCGATACAATGCGGCGGAAGCGCAATGGCTCTATATCAAGACGACCATCCAGAAAAACCGGATGTGCTCTCAAACCTCCGGAACGCATGTTGGGTCTGCTTCGCAGCGTCCTTTGATACTGGGTATAATGCTGAAAAAGCAGTTGGCGGTAAGGAATAAGTGATTATGTTCTGCGGAGATTTGGCTACGGCAAAAGTTGGGTGCGTACTCAGTCATACCGCAATGTGCAAGCAGATGTTTCAATCTACTAATAATCATTCCCAAAACCAGGAACATATCGAAGAGGCCATTTATTACTCAGAAATAGGGCTCTCGGCCAACCCAGGACCTTCTCTTCAAAGAGTGGAGCTACTTCTCAACCTTACCGAATCCACTGGACTTCGCTTGATACTCGCAGTGGATCCGTGGGTGGACGATGGAGACGGGGATGCGAGATGGTGGAAAGCGATGAGATAACACTATCGAGCATACACGACCAAACCCGGGGGCATACCCCCGGACACCCCCTACTCCAGGTGCCCCCCCACATAACAACGGCCGCCCTCGGACGTGAACACCGCAAACGAAGAGAACCACGAACGGCAGAAGACAAAAAGAAAAGAAGAGAAAATGTACAGTAGAGGTAAAATATACGAGTGTATGCGTTAAAAAACTAAGTACTCAGTCCTCCGAATCCTCCCCTTCTTCTCCTTCGTCCACTGGTTCCTGTGCCTTTGCTGCCAAACTATTTGAAGCCAAGCCGGGGTTTCCGCGATACAATCGGAGGTGGCGCGCATGTGTACCCGGCGACGCAAGCCCGCCTTGTAGGTCTTCGAGCACGTATGACGCGTTCTTGCGCTCCCGGATGCGGAGCGGGCCTGACCACCTAGGGGCTAGCTTTCGCTCGTTACTGTGTGTTGCGTCCCACTTGGGGTTGTATCGTTGGACTAAGTCGCCAGCCTCTCCGGTAAAGAGTTTGATCCCGGTGTTGAAGCGTCGTCGCTGATCTCGAGCGTGAGCGAGTGCCTTCTCCTCTGCGTCCGATCGCATGGCGTAGGTGAGTGCCATGTTCACGTCGACGTGGTTGGTTTCTGAGTTGGTTTTTGCATATTGCTGTCTGATTTGTGTTCCGACCACAGACTTGCGATCCGCGCTGAGCACGCCAGTAAGGAGTTCGCGTGGGGTGTAGCCGAGCGCAGGGAGAACTCGGTCGTTCATTTGCCGGATTGCAGTCTGGAAGAAGCGCGGCCAAGACCTAGGGGGCGGTGTGATTGGTCTGTCTAAGTCTCCGGTTGACGCGCCAATATCTTCGGCGCACAATGCGCGTAGACGGCCAATGAGGATCTTGTTATTGTTCTCGACGAGGCCATTGACGGAGGGTGTATAAGGGGGCGGATGAATTATCCCAACGTCGTTGCGTTCGGCCCAGTCGTCGACTTCTCGGCAATCGAAGTGTGAGCCATTATCGGACATGAGACTGAGTGGAGTCATGATGTGGTCCGCGATCTTGTCGAGGCATGTAACTGTAAAGTCGCCAGTACCAGAGTTCTTGGACATGAATCCGAACACGAATCGGCTATAGACGTCGGTGATGAGTAAGACGGTCTTGAATCCGCCTAAACCGATTGGTAGGGATAAATAGTCCGCGGTGACTAGATCGAATGGCCTTGCACGGGTGATTGGAGTGAGCAGCGCATGCATAAGTTTTGGTCCAAAGTTTTGGCAGCGGGGGCAGGAGGTGATCGCAGTAGTAACGTCGGATCGAAGGTTTGGCCAGAAAAACTTTTCCTGTAAAATTAAAATAGTAAGATCTCTGCCAAAATGTCCTGTAGCCTCATGAGTCGCAAGCGCAAGCGCAGCTCCTTCTCCCTTCGGTACACACTCCACTCTAGGTGCTCGATGCGACCCCTTCCCCGCTACTCTCCACAACTTCCCCTCCGCTACCTCGAACCCCGTCGCTCGATGAGCCGCTCTCCTCTGTATCCTCTCCACGTTACTCTTCGTCAAATCGTCCCCGGAAACTCCTCCCAACACCAAGTATTGGACAATCTCCCCGAAGTAGGGATCATGCTCAAACCTCTCCAACACCCGTCTGCTACCCTCGTCGTCCACCAACAAGCTCACTTCTGCTACCAACCCCTTATGCGCTTCCCAACTAGGATCTACGGTCTCCTCTCTCCCCTCGCCTTCGTCTCCACGATATTGCCATTTTCGACTCAACGCATCGCATATGGTGTTCTTCTTTCCCGACTTGTGCCTGACGTCGACGATTCGGTGCGATATGATGGACTCGCGCCAGCGCTCGTGCGTTGAGCTGGATTTCTTGTTCTTCAGCAAGTCCGCCAGGGCTTGGCAATCGGTTTCGACTTCGATTGATTGGCCCATAATGATCTGTTCAAAGCTATCGAAGGAGAACTTCAGCGCTGCGAACTCGAGTAGGAATGGTGCGTAATTTTCTTCGGTGCGTGACGTTCGCTTAGAGGCATATGCAATAGGGTACTCTACCAGCTTTTTGGCTCCAGATCGTTTGTCAGTTTCCTCCCAGCGTTGAGTAAGTGTCGCTCCAAAGCCATACTTGGAGCCGTCTGATGACAGGATGAAAGGCCGTCCGTCGTAGACTGGAGCCCGTAGCACTGGTTCAGAGGTAACTGCAAGTTTTAGGCCCACAAAAGCCTGCTTGGCTGCTTCCGAAAGCGAGATGTCGGCGTTTTGGAGTGCACGCTTGTACTCGCCCTTTCTCGACTTGCCGTCCGGTCGCCGCTCAATCTTCACGTTGCGGGTGAGGTCGGAGAGAGGCTGAGCAATAAGGGCGTAGTCTTGAATCTTCGAGCGTAGTGAGTTGGTCAGACCAAGAAATCCCATGAGCTCGTGTACAGATTTAGGGGGTGGCCATTCGAGAATCGCTTGGATCTTCCGGCGGTCTGGTTGTACACCGTTGATCGAGACTTTCGCTCCTGCAAAATGCGCACTTGACATGAAAAGAAAAGTTTTAGTTGGGGCTAACGACAGCCCTCGCTCTCGGCAGCGTTCGAAGAGTCTCCTTGTTCTCCCAAGTCCAGTATCCACCTCGTTGAATCCCATCCCAACATCGTCCATCCATATTTCCATCCCATCCCCCAACAGGTCATGTAGAGCGTCTGCTAGCATCTCGCAGAAAGATGTAGGTGCTCCGGTGAGCCCGAAAGGCATGCGCAAGTAGACGTAATGTCCTTTCCCTTCGACATAGAATCCAGTGTATTTGATACTGTCCTCCGCCATTGGCAAGGCATTGAAGCCAGAAGCAAAGTCGATTGTGTTGACGTACCTGTGCCCTGCTACACTCCTCTGCTTTGCTGACAAATCGCCCATAGGGAACGGCGGTATTTTTGTCACTTCGTTAATTTCCGCAAAATTGTGAACGATTCGGAACTTTTCCTCTTTCGCTGGCGGCGGAGTTGGTGGGACTTCGGCTACTGGAAATTGGCTCGGGAGACCGGCCTCAATGCAGGCTTTGTTGGCTAGGGCTTGTAGATACTCCATTGACGGCTCGTTATTCCCGCCCGGCTTTGGGACAACATTTGTGGGCGATACCGCTACGGGGAATGTGTTCGGAACCCGTTTGATTATGTTTGCGGACTCCATCTGGTCGAGCATCGGGAACAACCAAGTCTTCTGTACCTGGGTAAGTGGTTTCTGTGACACTCGTTTCCGGAATGTGGTACCTGCTGGGATATCAAGTCGGTGAGAATGGGTTTTGACAGGTAACACTTCTGAGAGATCGCGTGCAAAAACATCTGCGAACTCAGCAACAAGGTTTTCAACTTTCTTGCGTTCTACTGGTGGTAGGTCCGGCCCTATCGTGACTTTGTTGAGGATACTGGCTACTCGGTCTGGTGCAAACGGGTTGGCTCGTCTCGGTCATCAGCAAATTGGGATTTTGGCAGCAAAGTGCTTGAAAGGACTTATGAAATTTGGAGAAGACTTAAAATGGCTTTGCATGTTTCAAAAACAACCAAAGCACTTTAAAGCAGCTTTAAAGCAGTCAACGCATTTTTGGAAGCTGCTTTAAAGTGGTCAGTGAGTGATCTAAAGCTGCTTTAAAGCAGCTAGAGTTAGCATTAAAGTGCTTTTCTTCCCACATAGTTGTCTTAAATGCTCTTGTCTGTCATCACGAAGAACATTAAATCATCATCAGAGTCACATGATAAAGTACGAGTAAATACCATTGCATACAAAGTTCAAAATCAATCCACGTATATTTCACCAAACTACGCATATATTCACTCACGATTGACTCCAGAATAGTACACACATCAACAGATAGGATCCAAATCAATTCACCAGCGGATACAGCCATCACGAATAACGATCACACATGCACAAATTACAAAACCAAACAATCAACGAACACTCCGAGCGGTCTTGTCCATCCAGCGGTTTCAAAAACGAGCACTCATCCTAGTACAACAAACAATTGTAAAGGGGAAAGAGAAAAAGTCCAAAAAAAGTAAAGAGACCCATGTGCTGCTCTCACAATCGATCGACAACATCGCTGAAACCTGGCCTCGTTCGACTGGTGACGCGCTGCGGGACGACGCAAGCAACGTTTTCACCCTGCATCTCTCGTAGCCTTGCTTCGAGTTGTCCAATGTAGGTCGTTGCTTCAAGTTTCAATTCGTCAGGTTTACCCAAGTCCGAAAATTGTACAGTTTCACTTACCTCGGTCTAACAAAACCAGCTTGGAACATTTTTCGTGGGAAGCAGGCAGGGCGTCTTTAAGTCGAGCAAACCCGCATCGCAAATCATTACGACGACGTTGCTCTGATTCCACGGTTTTCCGGCGACGAGCGTCAGAAGTGCACAGACCCAGCCTGAATGAAGACTGATTGAGCGTACAGAAGCGCATATACAGAGTTTGTACGTACCTGACGAGTCGCGCATCACACCCTGAGGAATATTCATCATCGCTTCCCGATGCTGCCGCACTGGTCAAGGGGGACAACATATGACGTATTGACGCAGGTGGAGGTTGAGACATGCTATGTCGGTGCATGCTTCTACCTCGTCGATGGACCAAGCTGGAGTGGGGGAACAAATCATGCGAATCGAGCGGGCCGGGAGACTTGGGCAAATCGTGCAACAAGAGGGAGGCAGGGATAGATATAGGACTATGCGACGACGCCCCGGCTGATGTAGGAGCCGCGCGAGTGCAGTGACGACTTCGCGCCGAGACTGGATGCAGCGACATAGCATCAAGACCAGAGGCAGACGTGGAAGTACTATCCGATTGTGTGCGGGCTGGGTGCTCGCCGTCCTCCCATGCGCTCTTTCCGAAGGGGTCGTGACCTGGTTCGATGTGGCGAGGAGCAACAGGTTCGCGGTAGGGGAGGGGGAGGGACAAAACAGTGTCGCGCGTGGCCAAGCCGATCGAGAGTGGAGAGGAGTACCGCTCAGGGGAAGCGGACGTACGATGGGAGACAGGAGGGCGGGGCAAGGACGAATTCATGTATGATGGGAGTAAATCAAGTTTGATCCTTATCTGCCGTGTAAATAACATGGCACGATAGGACCGGATTTGTAAATGACGTACTGGGATGTATTAAGCAAGACGTAAATGTGACGACCGAGGGAAACCACGCTATGAAAAAAAACAGGGCTGTTCAGATACAAGTTATTCTTGTTAGAAAATATCGACGTATTGTAATGTTCAATTGTACGTACCGTTTGTCGCTCAATGACGTTGTTTCTCCCAATAATCGAGTATTGAAAACAACCAAGAGGAGGCGTACTTATTGAGGTAAAACGTGTCGTGCACAGAGAGGAGGTCGGTGGACGACGAAACCGGAAGATCTTGATTGAGCAGATGATACCTAGGGGCGAGGTGACAAGCCATACGAAGCTGGGAGAGTGGGACTACGATCGCACTGCGACGGCCACGCTGAAGCGCGTGCTGCGTCGTATAGAGCGAGGTTGAGGTCGATGGTCGAGCGGAGAATGGGGTGAACCGTTCAATATAGGCCAGTTTCTCTGAGGATAGCGACTGGAGATGACGAGGAAGGGCGAAAATCGCCCGGACGCGACCTGCTTCGAACTCTGTAAAATGAGTTAGCACTGTCTTAAACATAGACAACATTATTGGCTATAAGCAGCGAACTGTACTCACGATGAAGGCCCCACCGAAAATTAGGCACACGAGGAGAAAAGAGAACAACGTCAAAATTGCCAGCACGCAAGACTCGGCCCTCCGAATCGGTCGAGGTGGTAAAGGCGCGTACTTGATCTGTTTGAGGCTCGAGTGCCGGATCAAATGGCAGACGGCGATGTAGAAGTTTGCAGCGCCTCCAGACCTGGAAGGTGGTGTCGTGCGATATTGGAAAAGCGGTACGCGTAGGGTGAATCGAGTGAAGGTAGTCGGTAGTTGCACGGACAAGGTCTTTGGCTTGGTGTTTGTGGATGAGGTAAGTACCCTTAACGCTGGATCGGAGCGACGGGCGCTTAGCGATCCAGACGCTTGGAGCCGGCTGCCAAACCGCATCTTCACCGCCACCAGCGGCATCAACCACCTCCCCGTCCTTGTCGCTCTCGTCATCGTCCTCATTGACGCTGGAGCTCCTGAATCGCGGATCCAAGACTAGCCCTTTATCATGCATGTACGCTCGGAGCAACGCCCACGCTTCGCGGTTTTCTAGGTAAGCAATCATTTGTTGAGTCGGGTTGACGTGATTCGTTGTCGACCAGGGTTTCTTAACGAAATCGATATGGAGGCGCTCTGTGATCTCAGTACTGAGCCCTTCAGGGGAACCTAGCTGAGAGATGAGAAATGGATAATGAGTAAGTGAATGGAATTTTGGAATATCGTTGAATCGGCGCTGATGAGTCAACAGATTGCGCTTTGTCGCATCGACAAACACGCTTTTCGATTGCTCAAGGTCGATCAAGTCCCTCCGCATTGCTGCCAGGTCAGACTCAGAGACCTCAGGCTTGTGAGCACGAGTCATAAAGTCAACAATGCTCCTCGTGGCCATCACTAGTCGCGAGTCATTGTACCCGGCTACAATCGTCAGGAAGGTACGCCCTAGTGCCCTTGACTCTTTCCCAGTCCACTGGCTAATAACCGATATGCCTTTAGCAAAATGGCGAAGGCCCCGAAACCTGGGCATGCCCTTTGTGCGACGATCCATCGTGTTCGAACCAAGGAGAGCGGTAGTCCACTTGAGTAAGTGATCGCTAAACACACCCCTATCCAACTGATGCAAGGGATCCGGTGCGAAGCAGGTGGATATATCAACATAGGGGAGATCGGCCCAGAACGGGCGGGTCGGACGGATCCCGAGAGTATTGATCGTACGGGAGAATCCATTCCAGTGGTCATCGAGCGCGTCAAGGGTTCGGCGCCGATCTCGTCGAGGATACCGCGCAGTCAAGTCCCCGCGTTTGACCGGAGGGACCCAACAAATTGGGCAACAACTATCGCGAACGCAAGCAATTGTTACCTGCTCGGGAAAATCGGCAATATATGCGGCCAGAATTGGAAAGACCCGGCGGACGCCGCCATCAGCGCACAGTACCTCAAATCCAGTTCGCGACAAGGTCTTCAAAGGTTCTAATATCGACTCCATGCAGGTATGGAAGAGCTGCCACCCTGCCTCGCTCCGCTCGCGATCGTTCGAAATATTGCTGAGGTTTGAAACCGGTATGTAGCCGACTAATAGTGTTGCTCGTTCGCTCGGGCATCCACGAATATCCTTGCTGATATTTCCGATTGTCAGGTAAACCGGCCATGCCTTCTGATTCCCGCTGAAGACTGTCATTTTCGTTTTGTCTGTTGACAGTATGATGGGCACTATTGTAGAGTATTGCCCCAGAATATTCTACTTGTTTTGGTAAACTTTTTTGTCTTCGCAACTAAAACGACACTGACCTGCATCCGCCACCACCATTTCCCCGACCACATCTCTCCATATACTCGATTCTTTCGCGATTTTGAGTCGTAGTGCCGTTCTGGAGCGAACCGCATATGAGGAATAAACCGGCGATCGGTCAACAAACTGCGTATCAACGCTATGATGTCCCGTTTCCATAGGTCGAGTATCTCGTTATTCTGATCTCCGATGACAATGATTGTCTCTCGGAACCACGGAGGACCGCGAGGTAAGCGATTAACTTCTTGCTCAAGTTCTTTCAGGCTCTTAAAATGCCAGTTACGTGTCTACTTTTTATATTAGAACCATAGCCCAACTTTCAGAATCAAATACAAACCCTTGGTAATGAGAAGTATTCTGCCTCATCTGTCCGGCAAATTGGTAAATTGTCCAACCAGTACGCCTCTCGAAACGTATCTGGCTCCGCTAACACTGACGTATAGGCTGGCGGCGGAGTTCTATCAACATTGTAGAATCGTCGTGCCGCGCCAGCTGTGGGGTCGGGGTGGGGCTCCGCAAACAAAGATGCGCGTGTTGGTTTCGCAAATGGGTGGGGCCCCCATCGCTACCTCAACGGGTGAGCCAAAATCCCCGTTCATAGACATTGCCGTAGTACTTACTGGTACCTGTGCCAGGTTCTCATCTTCCAGTGTCTCATTGCTTCCATGCGTATGTTGGCGCGGCAACTTTATGGTACGGATTTACTTTTTAGTCAATTAAATCTCACGTACAAGTAGATTTACTCACAGGTGCTTCGGATAGGTCATTAATGTCCTTGGATTCCAAGATGGCATTAGGATTTCGTTGGGGTGGGTCGCTCTAGTAGGTAAACATTGTTATCAAACTGACCATTCAGGCGATGGAGTTGGCTCACCTTCTTTCCAGGCATGTCTTCATCTTCAACCTCCTCAATCAAGACTCTCGGGCTTACTGACTGACAAATTGAGGGACCTGCCGTGCTTGGTTCGGTGGGTTGGGCATGATGCGATTCAGCACAAGCTCTTCTCTGTACGTGCTCGCTTCGCTCCTTGGCTCGTGCCGCCGCGCAGACCAACCTGTGGCTAATGTGTCGCTCTACCGCAGCAAAGTTTCTGCCAGGGCAGCCGCAGTATGGGCACGTCGGTGAAGCAACGTGCTTTACCATGAGAGTATACGACGGTGACTTGGTGTGTGTGGGCGGTGAGTATTCACGGCTTGTATCGTATGTTAAACCACTAACGTGGACTGGACCTGTGGGTATAGAATGTTCGAGAGCCTTCTGTGTGCCATCAACCTTGGCGTAGAACAAATTTCTTCTGCCCGAGACCTTGAAACGTTTTGTGATCGCCTCCGAACACGGGCTGGACCTCCGTCCTAGTATATGCGCTTTAATGGCTTATTGGTGAGTGATTCCCCACAAATAATATTACGTCAATGGTGGCTTGAGATGGGCCAGCTGACTAAAGTCGCGCCCACAGCACGAAACGTTTCACGACCGCCTCCGAACACGAGCTAGACCTCCATCCTGGTATATGCGCTTTGGCCTGTCCATGGTGAGGCATTCTTGTTGGATGCTTATACCTCAAGAGTGGCTTTACACTTGGTGACTTATCCAGATTACTACGTTCACCTCTACAGCGCGGAACGTTTTCCGTTGACAGGTACGTCAGGTTTTTTTCAAATAAAGATTTACTTGGACAGGGACTGATGACGCATCTCCAGTGGCGCCTGATCTTCATATACAAATATCAGCATAGCCGCGTATGATCACCGCGTCCCGCACTACCACTAAGATGAGGCGGTTAAAAGCAGCCATGCGATTGCTACTCCCGACGTCCACTCGCACCTTCTACACCCATATCCACATCCTTATCTCTGTGCACACTTCTTCTATCCAGTCCCAATCCCTATGCCCAAATCACCATCTCGGAAGCAGTCGAGACGCAAACGGCATCCGACTGAGCGCTTCATCCAGTACGGTACGTCGAGTTTGCTTGCCAAGCCGTCCCTCGCTCTCTCTTGCACTACTAATACGTCCTTTAGATGCCTCCCAAGGCGCTTTGACCTCGCTCGCCAAGAGTATTGGACGTCCCGAGACGCCTCCATCAACCGAGTCACAGATGGCCGCGCGAGGCAAAGACCAAGCCGCGATTGCTGCATGTCGTGGCAACACCTCACGGCCGGGGCCCCTCAAGCCGCTGACACATCGGTCTGAACAAGGCAACAATGAAGACAATGACCTAGACGAGACGATGAGAGGGGACAACGACGGTATGGATGAGACGATGAGAGGGGACGAAGACGTGCTGCGTGAGCCAACAAGTGAGGGTGACGATGCGCCAGACGAGACAATGAGAGGGGATGGCGACGAAGGTGATGATGACGGCAATAACGGTGACGAACGGTCTCTTCTTGGTGTGTTAGGTGTGTTCAATTTTATAGCGCTGGCTCACACATGCCCACAGACTATACTATTGACGAACTTAACAACGAGGCCGACCGTATCGAGTGGCTTTACCAAGCGATCGACTTGTGGGGCGGCCGTAGGAACTATCGCGAAGATCCTGCCTTCCAGGATGAGCGTTCGCTTCGCAAGGAATGGAGGCGTCTGGCAATTAGGGATGCAGCCGGCCGCACCGAACCTCCTCCCCCCGAGACCACGCAACGTGTAAGTCAAAATTTTCAAGCGTATTTCAATCTCTGAATTACGATTCTAGATTCAGAAAGGTCAAACCCTCGTCCTGAGACCTCAGACAACCGGCCACTCCTCTCGCGTTCGTCTTCATCGCACCGATGACGAGACCCTCGCTCTGGATGGAAAGCGCGTTGGAAGCGAGGATCTCTATGAATACGGAGACTCGGTCCCAGCTAGACTCACACGTACCGACCAGACTACCATTGGTCTTGACGGGAGGCTGGCCTCGCCTCCTCGTCGTGGTCCGTCTGGTCTGGCTCCTCAGTCGAACCACCGAACGGCCATGAAGCGTGTGGGCGAAGATATTGCTCCCCCGGCCAAGAAGCATGCAACTATCCCGCATGCTCCAAGGGAGCGCACCCGCACTGAGAACGGAAAAACCGGCCCTCGTCCAGCCTCGTCCCCAAACGCCCCCACGACCTCGCAACCCCGCCCCGAAGCTCGCCGCTCCCCCTCTCCTGACAATGCTATGCAAGACGCCCCAAGCGACAACGCCGAGCTGCTCTCTCCTGCAGCCAACTCCGACGATCGGCTGTCCCCGCTTGCTAGCAATGATGGCACGCCTCACCAATCCCGCCACGAGCAAAACTCGGACGACGAAGTCGAGGGTACTGGAAACGGTGGGGGTGATTCAGTTGTGTACAACAAGCTCACGAAGCGCCAGCGATCTCAGCTCCGCACGTTCCCGCCTGAGGCCCGCAAAGTCGTCCAATGGGCATATGAGAGAATCAAACTTGACCAGGCATTGATTTGCCCCTTCCCTGACAACATGACGGAGAAACCGGAGGACATCAAACCGATACTTGACCGTTGGGTCATTGAGCACTGGGACGAGGGAAACGACAACGTACGCCATGGCGAGGTTCCACTTCCTCTTAAGGAGGAATATGCGGCTTATGTGAGTGACTTATGACACGCTATTGTTCTCCTACTTATGCCTTGATTTAGATTCGAAAACAACTCCCCGGCCTCCGCAACTCAATGAGGAAGGCGTGCGAACACCTGGTATCGGCCTGCTACGGTTTACGGCGCAGTAAACCCAATCATGCGGCCTTGGCTAAGGACCTCACCGATGGTGGAGAGGAACGATGGCTATCACCGGTATGTCCTCCATCGTTTTTCTTCATATTGTTTACTGACCCTTCTGTAGAACCTGAAAAATGATTCGGAGATGTTCATGCACCCGATTATCGCGGATACCATCGAAAACGCATTTTTCAAGAACGGGAAGAGTTTTGGCTTCAAGAACCTAACGCGATTCACGCCATTGGTCCCTGTCCCTACAATCGCGTATGCGTGTTCCATCGTACGTATCACATTCCACGATTATTTTGATGTAACTAAACGACTTCAACGATCTTCCCCCAGATACGCAACCGTATCAAAGCATTCGAGGTCGACATCAGCAAGCCCGCCGATCTCAACTCCGAAATCGACCGTGATACGTACAAGATGTACATGACCATGTTGGATGAAATCCGTAGGGATAACCCGGTCCACTTGCTCCGGATTCGGGCCACAATCACACTGCAGTACCTGTAAGTTTCCTTTCCCTTCGATTCTGTATTTGTGTACTCACCCTTTCGTAGTAAAGCCAAGCCCAAACCGACTGATCTCCCGGTTCCTGAGTTGAACCTTGGTCCCGACGGCGATATGCCGATGGATTGTCTCGAGGAAATCGGTGATCTACGTGAGTGTTTTGATACTGACCAAAAAATGTTTACTTACGTATAACAGTTGGAGACGAAGCGCCGGATTTCAATGAGTGGGATGGAGTGAAGGAAGCTCTACGGAAGAGCAAAGGTAAAGCTCCTGCTCGGAATGGCCCTCTTGCCTTGACTCGTTGATTTGCCATGTTCAGTTCCTCCTCTAACTGGATTTACCTATCTTTTTTCTAAGTTCGTAATCCCTATGATCTGTACCTTTCTATTGATTTCTTGGACACTCGTGTATATATATGCTATGTTCTTATGAGTATGTGTCTATGCTATGCCACAATATGAATGATTTGTCAGCAGTCTATGAATATCCCCTCACATGTGTTTTAAGTGGGACATTTTCGCTTTCAAGAGATTAAAATAGATACATGGCTGCTTTGGAGTACGGAATTGAGGATTTGAAGATACTTAGCCTAGATTTCATGAACTTACATCATAGAAAGCAGTGCTTTGAACTCATCATATCATGTTACACAGGACTCTGAAACCCTTCCATTATACTTTGAATTGAACCACCAGCGATTTGAATTACTCTGAGGTTCTATGGGACACCTTTAATGTTAACAGGGAGGCCTTGAAACTGCTACAAAGCAGTTCTATGATATCTTCAAAGTGACTTTATAGCTAGAGAGGACGACTTTAAAGCAACTTTAAAGTTGAATAGGTTGACTCTGAAACAGCTTTGAGGCTGTATAGGTTGACTTTAAAGCAACTTTAAAGTGCTTGAAATATTTGAGATGGCTTTGACAGCTTTAAGTACTTTTGGCACTTTAAAGTACTTTAAATCATTAAAAGCCTGGGACCATGTTTGCTGATGGTGATGGGGTTTCGGGTAAGTGTGCACTATGATCTGCTTCCATGAAGAGTATTTCTGCTTGCCTTGCTGACTCTGTGATATCCCGCTCTGCTTTTTCTCTCCGCTCTTTGGTTCGCACTGCCCGTGCTAGGGCTTCCGACATCATCGCTTCCGGGCTTGTTTGGCCAACCTCCTCGACCCGAGTGTTCGACATCCCCCTCATCTCCTCCAGTAGCTCAATCTTTTCGTCTGCAACATAGAACATATTTTGCCACTCTTGGCCCGCACTCTCCGTCTCATACCGCCTCCTGAGCCGATCGCTTCTCCTTGGCGCTATCCTCCAATTGCGATCCTCCTCTTCAGCGACTTCCTCTACGCCGGCCTCTCGCTCGTCGCTCCCGACTTCTTCACTCCCCTTTACTGTCTCGTCTCCCCAGTGTTCTGCCTCTACTTTTGTCTTGTGACCCAACATTTCATCGACCGGCTGCTCCCGTAATGGGTAAGCATTAGGTAGTGGCTGCGTTAGCCCATCCAACCATAGGCTATCATCTCCAAACCGCTGCTCAGCCTTTGCCAGAGTGAGCCAGGGTTTACCAAGCAGAATCTCGAATGCGCCTCCTGAGTCAAAAACCTCGAACTCGGCTTCTAGTTCTACCCCATCCATCTCAACGCAGCCTTTCCACTTCCCCAGGCATCTCGACGCAATCCCATTGGCTACGCGGAGAAGGGTACGAGATGGTAAGAGAGAACCGAGACTCACTTGGTTGGCTGCCCATAAAGCCGCATCAATTACGTTTGCCTGTGACCCCGCATCAACAGTCCCTCGTGCTTGTGTATAACCGTTGTTGTGTTTGAGTTTCGTCCATCTCTGGAATGGTTTTGTATAGGTTGTAGTATTTTCGGATTTTGGTAGTATATGAAGTATGTCTTGCATCATAAACTCGTATTTTTGTGTGGTTTCTCTTTCATCGCACGGGTCACTATAACGGGATAAATAGTCAATTTGATTTGTAACCGGTATAGCTTCCTCGCGCAACTCATGTATACGTGCGCTTGAGGGTGGATCAACAGTCGGCACGACTACTGCTGACCCCAAACTTTTCCCGCCTCCTCCTCATCTACATATGCAGCAAGTTCCAACAGTTCTAACGCATCCTCTTCTCTCCCATCCTCTACCATAATCGCATAAGCGTCCATCCGAGTACTCAACATCCCCTGCTCTTCTTTTGCCACCCCTTGAGTCATAAGCTCCGACTTGACTTTTCCTCGCCAACGCCTCTCCTCCGAGGGTAGTGCTATACCATCACAATTCAGGATCGAATGGTTACCTTTGCCGCAGCGAGGGCAGACCCGTTCATTCTGGCGAAGCGTGCCTGGAGTAAGCGGATACGGGGTTGCTGCCGTGGCCTCTACTGTGGCTGTGTTAGCAAGTTGGGCCTTGTAAGCCTTCTGTCCTGCATCAGTATCGTCATATGCCTTCCCGCGACCTGGCGATGCCGCTGGCAAGGCAGAGCGCGGCACAAACGGTGAAGCTAGAGTCTGCTGGCGGGGCGTCCGCTGCAAGGGATTGGCTGCTGGGGCAGGTGTTGGAGGGGCATGAGAAGCAAGCTGACGCTGGGCTTGGTACGGAGCGCCGTAAGAGTCAGCAAACTGAGCTTGGGTGCGTGGTGCGGCTCTAGAACTTGCGCGGCTCTGGTAGGGCTGAGCTTGGCGATTAATGTCCATTCTACCTATGCGATGCTGTATGTCGGCGAGACCGCTAGCTAGCTCTTGGTGTCTGGTCTGTTGTCCAAGACGGTCCTCGATTTGGTCCTGGTCAACCTCCATGATGTCCTTGCACAACGTGTGGATTTTCGTGTAGCTTGACTTGCTCTTCCCAAGCATCCCTCTGAAAAGCAGCGAGAGTGCGTTTGCATAGGTTGTCTGTGCTTTGGATAAATCATCCATCGAGAGCTTGCCGGCCAGGCGTTGTCTGTCCTTTGCCCACCAAACGTGATACGGCTGCTCTCGATCTCCGGTTTTCACTACGGTTCCGAGCTTGCTATCGTCCAGTTTGCTGCGGTTCCAGGTGTCAAGGTTGGCCAGCATTTCGGCCAACGTGTCTAGTGGCGGCCACTGAATCTTGAGTTCATTGACCAGGTCCGTCCATGAGCTGACTTTTCCCTCCGCAGTCATCCTCCTCAGCCAACGTTGAGCTTCCGAGCCAACTTTCACCCTTTCCCTCCACATAGAGAAGCTGTGCCAGAATTTTGCAGGACTCCGCCACCTGCAGCAGGACTCCTGCACTTTTTGGCCATTCTGGCACTGGCACTGGCACTGGCATGCCAGTTGCCGGAGCCCGTGCCAGAATTCCGGCAGGTGCAGGAACTTGCCGGAATCCCCGGACTCCTGCAACTGGCTATCGTCAAAACTCACCACATTCTAATGTTTAACTGCTCATTAGATGCGCATGAGGAGTAGCTTTCCAATGATATATTACATGCCTCATAAGAAATTGATTCTGCCAACTTGTACGCAGTTCTTTCCTTCGGGTCTTCATGGCCAACAATGGAGCAGCCATGAAACTCACCACAATGTCTTGCAAAGTAGCTCATAAAATGCACAGAATTCCCTAGATCACGGCTATGTACATACCATCACGCATAAAAATTATTCACATGTAGTTTCTGTTAGATTAGTACTTGGAAAATATTCTGGTAAATGCGCACATGTCATTGCACCATAAAGGAAGCTGTTTCAAGTGAATTCAACTAGCTAGCCTTTCTCCAGCACCTTGATAACCCCCACTGACAAGTTATTTAATGAATCCATCAACTGGATGGCCATGTATTAGGGGTGTGCAGGTAACCCCACTGACACTTGAGCAGAATCAGTGCACATGGTCGGAAATTTATGTTACAACCTTGATTGAGAATTTTCAGGTATCTAGCATAGGGTAAACAATGCCTCTGAATCTGTCTGTGGTGTTCAAAAAGCCATGCTCTCAATTTGTGGCTCTCCATGGGTGTTTCAGGGGTATTTTCAGCATCAGGGGCGCTGTTCCCCCTGTTTCACCCACTAGAACACCTCCAATCAGGCTGATTTTTGGTACATAGTGCCTTGATAGTAGCTCGCATCGATTACGCACAAGGGAGCGAGGTTTGCACGGCTAGTTTTACTAGTGCATGTGGCGCTGTTCAGGGGCTTTCCCCTATATTTTGCTGATATCTCGGTACATAGACGTTCAATGATCATGTAAATATGTTCACTGGACTCCCCTCAATGAGACGAGTCGATTGATATGCATATGATAGCATTTGGAGCTAAGCCAGGGCAAGACTGTTGATCTGCGCATCCCCCTGATTATTTTTCTGAGATAGATGTGCGCCGATACTGGCCATTTCTGATCTGTTTCTGGCCATATATATATCAATCGAATCGCCTGAATTTTACGCATTTTCTGAGTGCTTAAGACCAGCAATCCATGGAGGGCATGCGCTGGTGCCAAGCTGCCAGTATGCCAGCATGCAGGTATGCAGGTATGCCAGTACTGCAGGACTCCGCCCAGGACTCCGGCACCCCTGGGGCCATACCTGCACCTGCACTGGCAACTGGCTACCGGAATTTGCCGGAATTTTCCGCCAGAATTCTGGCGGATTCTGGCTGCAGGAGCCTGGCACAGCATCCTTACCTCCACATACTAAGTTTCTGGTCTTCGCTGAGCCCATAGGCGTCGGTCGCGTTCTCAAATCTCTCGCGCCACTCCTCCTCGGTCGCATCTACTTCCGATCCATCGAAAAAGAGTTTTGCCGCGTCGAGACGCGTCCGAGCTTTTTCGACAGCGTCGTCCGATGCTGCGTTTGTGGCAGGTGGCATGGGTGACGACGTTGGCTGTGCCGCTGGTGCGGTGGACAAGGCAGGTGGGGCTGGCGGAGCAGATGGTGCGGGCAGTGCAGGTGGTGCGAGATGCACGGGTGGCTGGAGATGCGGGGGTAGGGCTCTAGAGTTGGCGCCGGTCTGGGCACTCGGGGTTGAGGGAAGTGGAAGCGGAGGTGGTGCTGGGTATCCGGTTGAAGTGCTAGATGCGGAGCTTGTGGAAGGGGTACGGGGGGTTCCTAGCCAATCTTTGGTTCGAACTGGCGGCTGGTGTGCTCGCTCGGTGGCGTCGGTGCTCTCCGACTCTGAGCGCGGACGGCCAACGGTTGGCGGTGGAGTGAGGGTTTGAGGAATGTCTGACGGAATCTCGTCGACTATTGAATAGGGTGAGCCAATGGGCGGTGAATCGAAGCTAGGGGGGATACTGCTGAAAATACGTGACGAATGTTCGCCTGGTGTGCTAGAGTCCTCGTCTTCAAACGAGAATATAGTGTCGGCCGGGCTTCCGGCTCTGGTGTCCCGCTGCTTGCTGGACGGCGTATTTGCTAGAGAATGCGCGAGGGTACGCGCTCCAGTATTCAGAGAAAAGGGCTGGGTACGCGTCAAAGGCGCGTGTCGAGGTGCGAGCTAGTCGCGTGTGGTGTAGGCGTCTTCGGAGTCGTCGAATCTCGACTTCGTGAGTAGGAACCACGCTCGTCACCACGGTGGAGACGGGGATGCGAGATGGTGGAAAGCGATGAGATAACACTATCGAGCATACACGACCAAACCCGGGGGCATACCCCCGGACACCCCCTACTCCAACGACAGGACGACCTTGCGCATACAACAAGTGATGCAAATCGTATCCATTAATCATACAGCTAGGGCAATGTACCTGGGACGCATCGGCAATATCTAATTGATTCTTGCACTCGTGTTGCTGATCCTGAGGCTATCCATCGATCAGCTAGGTCAATTCGGGAGTTGATGCAGCTCATACTAACCGAAGCCCCATGGCGGTCACGTGGCCGCGCGAGCATTCTCTCGCCCGCCTACAATCGTGTTATGGCAGTCCCCGACGTTGCGAGCTGCGTTTTTAACCACCCACTATCACTTTTGTACGAGCTGTTGTGTTAAAGGCCGACCTAAACTACGAGTCCCACTCACGATTCCAGGCTCTGTCGGCTTTCCTTCCCCTGCCCAGCCGGAGGGCGATGTCAACCAACAGGTCCCACAGGCGCCAGCATCCGGTCTCACGAGCCGTGGCAGGCCCCGGTAGCCGCCGGGGCTCGGCGTGCCACTCTGGGCATGGCCTGGCGAGCAAGGCGATCGTATCGTATCTGTATTGCAAGAGCCAATATCTGCTGTGCCTACCCACTTTGGCGACCCAAGCACACCTACGTTGGGTTTTGGACGCACTATTGGCTACGCCACTCTCTTCAAGTGTTGCGCCTTCTAATCCCGTCCCCACTAAACGGCCATGTTTAGTAAGCTGCCATGCGCCTAGCGGCTCCTGCATGCCCCCCTTACTTAGTATTTCCAAGTGTTTCCAGGTTGAAGTGACATTTGAATCATAGGGGACAAAGTTTACTATCATAGCTTTCTCCAAGGTACGTAAAGCGGTAAGCCGTGAAACAATTGCTTATAGCATCCCAATCAAGAGAAACCGGAGAAAAGGCAAATGTATATGGCTCAAAAATGGAAAATCCGACGGCTTACGGCTGAAAACGAAGACAGGGTGTACGCAACGTCATGTCCCGTTTTGTGCGTTGCAAATGAATTCGTGTTGCGGTTTGCGCAGAGGTTCTGGGAACTCGACTTGCTATAAGTATCCGCGTTTCCACGAAATCCCACATACGGCACTCATCCCCACCTCGGTGAGTAGAATGCCAATTATAAGAAGTCCAAAACTGATAGGTTAGAACCAGGAAGTCCTTTTGACTATCACCATTTGATAGTTTTTATTGTCATGGCGCATTACCCCGAAAAAATCAGTCTATCGCTCTATATGATTGAGCGTCTCAAGCAGCTGGAATGTAGGCAGATATTTGGTGTACCAGGCAAGTATAACGTCCATGACCCGTCAACTCTCTAACCGCGGGGCGGTGCGATAGGCGATTTTAACCTTGAATTTTTGGACTACATTGATGACGACAGTACTCTTCAGTGGGTCGGCAACGCCAACGAATTAAATGCGGTGAGCCTTGAGAGGCATATGAGGGTCTTATTCTTGATGCTTGTATTCGCAGGCTTACGCCGCCGATGGTTACGCAAGGATCAAACGCTCCCTAGCTGTATGTTGTCTCAAATCTGGATATATGAATTCGAGTAACGAAGTTACGATTCGAACAGTGTATAGTAACAACATACGGCGTTGGAGAGCTTAGTGCTCTTAACGGGATTGCCGGGGCCATGGCAGAGGTGAGTTTGCTTGGGGGATGCGACCGAGGAATGTCACTAACGATTCGAATATAGCGCGTTCCTGTCCTTCATATTGTTGGGGTTCCCGGGGAAGGGCTACAGAGGCGACAGTAAGATTCTCGTATACTTCTCACATCATAAACTCAACTCAGTAATCTCCAGCGCATTGCTACACCACACACTTGGCGATGGAATTTTTAGCCATTTCTCAAAATGTCGGCCCCTATCTCTGCTGCCATGGCTAGCCTGGTCACAGGCCCAACGGGGACGGATGGATTGCCTTTTGAGGTCGACCGAGTGCTTCGCGTAGCCTTGACCGAATGCCGGCCGGTGTACATGACGTTTCCAACCAACCTGCACCACGTCAAGGTGCCATCTATCAGACTAAACACACCACTTCCCCATCCGCATAGCGCTCCTTTGACTCCCCAGATAGTCATCGAGGAACACGTCTCCGACGCAGAGGTTCAGCGTGAACTTGATTTGGTGGTAGCTGAGATTCAATGCCTATTCGAGGCTAGTCACGATCCTATTGTTTTGGTGGATGCTTGCGCCGAGCGATATGGAGTTGAAACAGAGGTATGTTTGAATTCGTCGCCCGGACTTGGCATCAGAATGATAGAATTATCCAAGGTCGAGAAACTTGTAGCCAACACTGGCGTAAGGTTCTTCACAACGCCCATGGCAAAAGGTGTCCTCGACGAAAGTCATAAGATGTTTGGCGGCGTGTATGTTGGTGCCAATTCTCTACCCGCGGTACGGGATCTCGTAGAGAAGAGTGACTTGGTTATCGCTGTCGGCCCTCTAAAGAGTGACTTCAATACTGGCAGCTTCTCCTGGGGAATCGATGCTCGGGTAGGTTCCTAGTCGTTACGTCCTTAGGATAGGGTTATCGCTCACGATATCAGCACATGGTAGAGCTTCATCACACGCATACCAAGGTTGGATACGCGCATTATCCCAGTGTGAACTTTCGAAATCTTTTGCCCGCGTTGAATATCAAACTCACAGAAAGTATCGCAAATAAAGGGCCAAAAGGTCATTGCACATTAGTTCAAGTTCACGGCGTGCCCTGATCTCCAGTTTATAGTTGGAACACCTCACAGACAAGCTTCCTTAAAAGACGCAGACACGCAACAGTTTGTAGCTGCGACTGGTCCACCGCACGAGATAACAAAGTTAAATAATACCAAGTTCGGCGAGGGCGCTATCACACAGGCCTACCTTTGGCCGCGCATGGGAAAGTGGTATCGTGAAAACGATGTGATTGTGTCGGAGACTGGGTACGTCCTTTATGTGGGCCTTTCATTAGAGGCTAGCTTATTGGGTTATAGCACTTCGAACTTTGGTATCATCGATGTGCCTGTCCCGAAACACGCATCCGTTGTATCCCAAGGTGCGCCATTTGCATCCTGTACAGCATGTTACTGCTTCCTAAAATCCAGTATTACTTTACAGTACTTTGGGGATCGATAGGATGGAGCGTTGGCGCAACCCTTGGAGCGGCGCTCGCTGCAAAAGAACAGAATGACCGGCGCGTTATCTCATTCGTCGGTGACGGAAGTCTTCAAATGACGATCCAGGAAATTGGTACCATGATTCGTCATGGGCTGAACCCGTACATTTTCATCTTGAACAACGATGGATACGAAATCGAACGGTGAGTAAATGCGCGCTACTACCTCTACAAATGTTTATAATTTACCCCTCAAAGGTGTATACACGGTCCGAAGCGATTTTATAATGAGATTCAAACCTATAACCACCAATGTATGTACCCGAGTTGAGTTATGCACAACTAACCAAACAGCTTTGTATAGTGCTACTCAAATTGTTATCGAACCCCGATGGGAGTCAGCCTACTCGGACTTACCAAGTCAAGACACAGGAGGAACTGGAAAGACTACTGAACGACAAAATTTTCAATAAAAGAGATTGTATCCAACTGGTTGAACTCATTATGCCTCGCGATGATGTACCAAGGGCTCTGAGGGTTCAGGCCGAGCTGGTGAGTGCGCCGATCAATCAATAGAATTTCCGTCGAAACACATGGGGCATATAGACTGCCAAGGCCAACGCCGGGAAGTAACTGGGGTGCGGAATTTGATTGTTACGGTTTTCCAATCGATGTGTAAAATATAATTGGAATTTCCAAACCAGAGCTTCACTCAGCACATTAGGGGATTTGGATCAATTTAACGCTATAGCTCAGACACGGATTTGCTATCACTGGGGTAGTGCTTTTACTCCATTGACTATTGATGATATGCAACCTTACCGAGGATTGGTGTGTTATATCTTCATCTACGATTGAGCGACTTCTCATTTATAGTAAGCTGTAGGGGTACCGGTACCTTATTATCAGAGCCAAACAGCCAGACAAGACCGCGCTTAGCTCTATACAAATACTCGGATAGATCTCGGCGTCTTAGTCAGGCCAAATGCAATCGATGCGCGTGGGAGCGAACTCAACTCGCATCGTGGAGATCGAACTCCTTGCTCTGATGCTATTGGAATTCCTCAGATCGGTGTCCACCAAACTACTACGCTGTGTCTTTGGTTGATCAGTAAGCTCGGTGTATTACCCGCATGCCCGAAATGACTTTTGCATCGCCTCGTTGGGTGTTGTTCCTGGTCTACCGTATATAACCATCTTCCGTTCATGTGAGCTCGACTCCCCCCCCCCT
This sequence comes from Ceratobasidium sp. AG-Ba, assembly GCA_016906575.1. Classification (NCBI taxonomy): domain Eukaryota; kingdom Fungi; phylum Basidiomycota; class Agaricomycetes; order Cantharellales; family Ceratobasidiaceae; genus Ceratobasidium; species Ceratobasidium sp. AG-Ba. The sequence goes on along the minus strand of CP059611.1, from coordinate 601,140 downwards.
GCGTATCGGGTTCCTCGTTGATACTATGTCGTCAAAAGATATACCTTCGCCCCCAATGAGCGATGCCCCAGCATGTGAGTCCGTCAAAAAAACTGTTCAAACACTTCATTCATATGCTCGCAAAGCCTTGCCCTCTTCGGACATCGATCCCACGATATCGAGCAGCCTACGAGATGATCCGACACCCACAGCTTCAGATCAGGACATCCCACCAGTTTCCCTCGAGCAGGACCATGAGCCTATCCAGTTACCCTCTTTTCAAGCTGCAGAAGTATCCAAGGAACAAGCCGCCTCCGACGATTCTGCTATGCAAAGGGTGGAGAAGGCTATACGCGCTCTGCTCGCACATGTGGAGCATCTCCTCGATACCGATCCTGACAAGCACAAGCTCTTGGAGGACATCGCGACGGGCTACTGGTACAGGTATCAACTCTCAGACGAAGCCGCAGATCTATACCAATCGGCAACTTATTTCGAACAAGTTACATCACTAGCCGGGGATCGATACGCCAACGCTAGCTATGTGTTCAATATGCTGGGTAACATAGATCTGCTGCTATTCAAGCGCCTGCACGATGTGGAGTACTTGCGCAAATCGTTGGGCTACTTCGAACAGAGTTTGACGTTTTTAACCGATGGTGGGGTCTCGAAAGCTTCAGTGCTCTCCAACATCAGCTCTGGAAACGCACTTCTGTTCAAAACCCTAGGAAACAGGCATCATCTCGACGAGGCAATAAGATGCGGCGAGGACTCTGTGGCTCTGTATCAAGACGACGATCCAGAAAAACCAGATGCGCTCTCGAACCTTGGGAACGCATACTGGGACTACTTCGAGGCGTTCTCTGATACTAGCTATGTCGAAAAAGCAGTTGCTTGTAAGGAACAAGCGATTACGTTCTGCGGAGATTTAGCCACGGCGAAATCTGGATACTTACTCAGTCTTACCACGATATACAGGAAGTTGTTTCGATATTCTCAAAACCGGGAACATATTGAAAAAGCCATTTATTACTCGGAAATAGGACTCTCGACGAGTCCAGGCTCTTCTTTCCAACGAGTGGAACTACTTCTCAACCTTGCTGAATCAATTGAACTTCGCTCAATACTTGCAGTTGATCCGCAGGTAGACGAAAGGACGACCTTGTGCATAGAGCAAGTGATGAAGATCGTACCCATTGGTCACCCTGCTAGGCCAAAGTATTTAGTACGGGTCGGCAACATCTACTTGATGTCTTGCACTCGTACCACTGATCCCGAGGCTATCCATCGATCAGCTAGATCTATTCAGGAATTGATAAATCTCATACCTGGCGGGGCTCCGCAAAGGTCAGAATTGCTATACAGCCTTGGCACATCCTACCTAGCGCTATTCCGCCGACTTGGGGGACTAGAAAACATCAATATGTCGATCGAATACTACGAGCAAGCAGTGGTCACATGCCTTGACGATCGTACCAAGAAATTCCAGTCTCTATGCGGACTAGGCGAGGCTTTATGGTCTCGCTTTGAGCATTCGAACCAGCAGGAGGATATAGAACGAGCGATAGCTCGCTTGCGAGAATCACGCTCCCTTGCTTCGCCAGCTCAGCCACAGTGGTCGGTTATCTTGAACCGACTTGGATGTGCGCTTCACTCTCGCTTTGGATCGTCAGGCCGTCTAGAAGATCTGGAAGATGCTGCCGAATGCTTTGAAAATGCACTAGAGGCTACCGCAGAACGTTCAGTCAGTAGATTGGAAGTCCTCGCCAATCTAGCCAATATCTATCATTCTCGGTTCCGTCACATTGGGGGGACTGATAACATCCAAAAGGCTGTCGATTTCCAAGAGCTCGTGCTTCAACAAGTAACTCCTGGTCATTCAGTGCATTCGTCAGCCTTGAACAACCTCGGGATCTTCTATCAAGCTCTGTTTATCCAATCTGGGAAGGTGGAGGATATCGACAAAGCCATCATGTACGGACGTGAGGCCGAACGTCTCTTAGACAAAGGCCATCCTTCTAGGCCTGTGTGGCTGAACAATCTGGGGAACTCGTACTTATATTTGTATATGCGGGTCAGAAATCTCGAGGACCTGGAAAAATCTGTACAGTGCCTTGAGCGCGCGAACCAACTTGCGCAAGAGTCTCACCCTGAGAGGCCAAGGCAACTCGAGTGTCTAGGCGATTCTTATCTCACCCGATTCACGCGACTCCGTCGCCGAGATGACTTGGATAATGGGATCAAGTGTCATGAGCAAGCGGTGCTTCTTACACCGAATACAAATCTGTACAAGCCCCGGCGCCTAAGCGCTTTGGGTAGCGCGTATATGAATCGGTTCGAGTACTTTGACGAGATTGAGGATCTCCACCGTTCAATCGAATGTCAGAATGAAGCGGCTATCTTGACTCCTGACTCTCATCCGGAGAAGCACGTGAGGCTCTCTCTTCTGGGCACCGGATATTTTCAATTATTCAAACGTACGCATCAATCAGCCGATCTGGAAAAATCATTCGATCTGCAGAATCAAGCACTGGACATAGCTCAAAGGACGGATTTGTATGTTGCAGATATCATGTTCAATCTGGCAATCACTCATATGTGGGTGTATTCCGGTGCGGGAGAGCAGCTACATGCATCGAAAGCGTTCGAGTATTTTAAGCAAGTGGCTCATATGCCGAACAGCGACCCGAGGACCAAGCTCTCAGCTTCAAAACACTGGGCCAATCTATCGCCTTTCCCCATGAAAGCATATGAACGTGCTATGACCTTATTACCTCAAGTCGTTTGGCTGGGAGATTCTATAGATCTTCGCCATGAACACCTGGCTCATGATATTCAGGAGCTAGTGACGGAATCTGTGTCCACAGCCATCTGGTCGCAGGAGTATGATAGGGCGCTCGAATGGCTGGAGCAAGGCCGCTCGGTAGTCTGGAACCAAACCATGCAACTTCGATCACCGTTTGACGAGCTACACACTGTCGACCCTGCTCTCGCTCAGAAGCTGGCGCAGGTATCCTTTGAGCTAGACTCAGTTTCTTTGCCAAATCAGGACGATAAATTCTCGAATCTGACCACCGGCTCGTCTCATAATCGGCGTCGGCTGGCCGAGGATTGGGAGAAACTCTTGGATCAAGCCCGTCTAATTCCGGGATTCGACGACTTTCTTATGCCCCCAAAAGCCGTAGATATTGCATCATATGTCAAGTACGGGGTGGCTGTCGTGGTCAATGTGCATCCTTCTCGATGCGATGCTCTCGTCGTCAAGAATAACCTCCCGAGTGGCAACTGTATGCACATACCCCTTCCAAACTTCTCTCACGAAAAGGCTCGAATTGCACGCACTAGGCTCAACAATCTACTTCGAAAAGAAAATTTGCGAGGTTTCGTCAAAGACAAGTCAGAGTCGGAGCCCTATTCGCTCAGGACAATACTCGAGATGCTATGGTACGACCTGGTTAAACCAATACTCTCCTACTTGGGTTACGATGTAAGTATTGGGCCTCTTTATTGTTTATAAATTATACTTACCGTATACATTCAGCGAACTACTCCTGCGCTTGATGATCTACCTCACATCACATGGTGCACTACCGGTCCGCTATCCTTTCTGCCCTTGCATGCCGCAGGAGACTATGCCGAGCCTACTTCCATTCTCTATAATCTGGCAGTATCGTCGTATACGCCTACACTGAGTTTATTGCGTCGCTCAGCATCAGAAAAGGTCTTCTCAGGAATCTTGGCTATTGGCCAGACCTCTACTAGTGGACTCAATCCTCTACCAGGTGCGGCAATAGAACTCGCTCAGATCGAAAGTCACATCAAGGGCCTTAAATTCACTCGTATAGAGGACGAATACGCAAGTAAAGCTGCGGTACTCGATGCAATGGATAGCCATAGCTGGGTCCATTTCGCTTGCCACGGTTCTCAAAACGCACGCGAACCTATGACGAGCGCTTTTTATCTACACGATGCAACTTTGGATTTAGCGACCATCTCGAAGAAGCCACTTAAAAACGCCCAGCTTGCGTTTCTTTCGGCATGCCAAACTGCGGCTGGAGATGAGACATTACCGGAAGAGGCGATCCATCTCGCTGCAGGATTGATGATGGCAGGTTACCAGACCGCAATTGCGACTATGTGGTCGATCAGTGACCAATCCGCACCTGTAGTCGCATCAAATTTCTACAAGTATATGCTAGCTGAAGGGGAGCCCGATGTAAAAAAGGCAGCAAAGGCACTCCATATAGCAGTGCAGGGTTTACGAGAGGTAGTTGGGGTTGAGAACTTCGAGCAATGGGTGCCTTATATTCATATGGGCAATTAGCGGATTGAATTAGTTGACCGTAATTGTAGGTAAAGCAAATTGTAGGCTTTATTTTTGATACACATGTATCTTCTTGAAGATTCAATCCTGCAATAGTAATACTTTGGGCGGACGTTGAAAAACATGGGGTCGTAGATAGGACGATGGTTAATATTCTATCGTCCTTTTTATCAAAAACGAGCAGCTCGAGGCTGGTTCACAGGTCTCTTCTGCTCTATTTTTGATGCTTTTATCAGACTTCCTCCGAGCGTCTTTTTGGTACCACCGTGGCTGGATGTTGGCTTTCGACGCGTTGAGGCGTTATCCGGCAAGCTTTTAGACTCGAGGTGGATCAGAAAGCCGTATGGAGGACGGCGCTAGGGCTCGAACGAGCGGTCAAGTAAACGGGAAGCACCACTGACGCTGAATACGATGATAAACAATACAGGGCGTCGTATAAGGCGAGTGCATCGGGTAAACCGTAGATAAATTACAACTGGCTGTGTACGTGCGAGCGAGATTGAGTGATCTGAGCAGTATATGTATGAGCTTTCTAATGAGACTATAGACGAAGAAAAAGAAATAAAAAAAATATAAAAGATACGGCGAAGGGTCAATAGTCGGTGAGAGCAGGGCAGCGCATACATCCGTCGGGAGCAGTGTGGCGTGTTTGCGTGGTCTCGCACAAATGTCAAGGATTAGCTTGGGTCGGTCGGTATACGAGAGAGTGAAGGGGACAGCGGGTACGAGCGATGGTGTTATGTGGCTAGGCGCCGGGCGTCTCGGTGCTGTGGCTTGTGGGCTTCACAAACGCCATGCTTACATGAGATATGTTATGTCCACGACCAACAGCCAACCACCACGCAGCTTATAACGCTTCCGGCACGCATCACCTGTTCCTTGGATGATCGATATAGCAGCTTTAGGAAACCCGTATTATCTCTGCTATATGGTACCTTGATGCCAGGTAATTCCGATCATGCGTGCTTGCCCAATTGTGGTCTGAGATATACTTGCAGGCAGTCCCAGTACCCCAACCAAACTCAATTCGCAATCACAAACCAATGTCAAAGCTCTCTTCCCTGCTGCGAAATATGTCATGAGAAGTCGTTCTCTACGGTTGCCTTGTACTTCCATCACTACAACACAGCCTCGCCTCTCAACAAACTGCGGTCTGACGCTGCGGGCGAAACGTTCGAGCTATCAATATCCTCAGTACACCCCACACCCCGTGGATCGTATAATTCCAGGAGCTCAGTTACCCAGCAACGCGATCTCCTGGTTGTCCGCAGCCAAAGAGAGCGCACCGCCGCTTGTACCACTCCTCCATTCTCGGCCTTGACGGACAAGCACATCCCTATAAATCGTAGCTATGTTCAAGCGTCAATTCAACATTCCAAACCTACTGTCTCATACACCATGATACAATTCAAAAACTCTTTTATCGCCCTCGTACTTGCCTTCCCGCTTCATGTTCTCGCATCAACGACTCCCTTGTCGGTCTACTCAACAAACAATCCCATCTCTTGGAGTCCATGCGGGAACGGAACATACCCCCGAGAGTGCGGGCTCTTCGAAGTGCCCTTGGACTACAAGAATCCAAAAGCCGGAATGGCCACCCTTGCCGTCGCTCGTTTGAACGCAACGAAGGAGCCTCGGCTCGGAACGTTATTCACAAACCCAGGCGGGCCGGGTGAGTAGTTTCATAGCACTTATAATGTTATTAGTTACAAAAAGAACATTAGGCGCTAGTGGTGTTGAATGGATCCTAAGCGACGATATCCTATTGCTCAATGCAGGTTCTGGAGGACAGTATGATATCGTTAGTGAGTAATCTCATATTTACCTTGCACAAAATTGATCATTCGCGTCGATTCAACAGGTTGGGATCCTCGAGGCACTGGCCAGACAATTCCTAGGGTTAAATGTTTTGACTCGGGTATCGAAGAAAAGCAGTTTTGGAATGGATCGCTTCGAGGCCAGCTTTTGGAAGTTCGAACGGACTTTGACAACAAAACCGCGCTAAACGACTTTTATTCGCATATCAACGAGTCTGACAGAGCGCTCATTCGATTCGGAAGGCAGTGCAACGATGCGAGTTGGGATATGCTCAAGTACATCGGGACGGCCTCGACTGTGAGGGATATGGTGGCGCTGCATGATGCGCTTGAAGGGAAGAAGCAAATTAATTACTGGGGAGTTTCGTAAGTAAAATGCAAGACGTCTTTTGAACCCACAATCTGATTGTACTTCAGTTATGGGACTATTTTAGGAAGCTACTTTGTGAACAGTAAGTAGATTGGCATGCGGACACATGTCGCGTACGTCTCATACTTTGGACCCGAACAGTGTTTCCGAATCGAGTTGGACGAGTCATCCTGGATGGCGTTGTTGACCCGTGGGTCTGGGCTACTGAGAACGCCCTAAACGTGAGTTTTCGGAACGTTACTGTTTTCTCTTTCATAAAAATTGACATACATATCGTTCAGACGGCGCCTCTTGCGTTGAGCTCGACCGATGCAGCCTTTGACGGGTTTGCCAAACTGTGCGCCGAGGCAGGACCATCCAAATGCGCGATTGCACAAAACGGCTCGACAGTGGACAGCATCCGAAGCTGGGTATTCAACCTAATTGAAGTGTGTGATATTCGTCATTTGCGTTGCGCCGTCCGGCTAAGCTCGTTACACCTAGATGGCGTTCAATTATACTTCTGCACATGGTCTATCAGAATTTTCCTCGGGACAGCTTCGGGGTATGTGTACCACTCAACAGTCTGCGTTTTGATCAGTTAACACGCGCACTACAGCAAGCGTATTTGCTGTCTTGTATGAACCCATCAATTGGTCTTCTTCCGCGCAAAGCCTAGCCGATTTTCACGCCGCTCTCAGCAATGCGACGTCTACGAGTAAACTAGCCCAACGGGACTTCCACTGGCCTGCAAAACGAGATAACGGAAATACGTCCGATCCTGCTACGGATTATTCATACCAGGCAATTACGTGCGCGGACGCGGTTGATATGCCCACTACTACTACCAGGGATGGATTCGAAGCGGTTGTCAGCCTTACGAAAAATGTTACTCGAATGTGTGAGTACATTAGTACCTCTCTTGGTCTGAATTCTCAAGGATATCTTTCAGTCGGTCCCCATAGCTGGTTCCAGGTAAGCATGCGCCCTGAAAAAATGTAGCTTGAGCTGATGTAGGTCTATAGGGCGGGCTCTACTGTCATCACTGGCCGTCGCGCGCCGTCGAACGCTTCAGAGGGCCATTCAATCACAAGTTGGCCAACAAGATTATTGTCATCGGTTGGTTTTTAAGGCCTAATGCACAGCTGAACGTGATGCTCATGTGCCTCAATGACACAGGAAACCTTGCTGATCCGATTACACCGTATGTTTCTGCGAAGCGGGTGGCAGACGCCCTCGGCAATTCAGCTGCGTTGATCAAGCAGAATGGGTATGGGGTGAGTTTGTTGCTAGATGCATCGTTTGTTTGATACTCATGACTGGTTCCCAAACTAGCATACATCCTTGTTCATGCACTCCGATTGGTCAGTCTCACTGAATATGGTCAAAGGATACAACCCTGACGCGCGATTTTTGTAGTACCGTCAATGCCACGGTCAAGTATTTCCTCGACGGTGTAGCACCATCAGAGTTCCTGGAGTGCGAGGTAAGCAGAACTCGGTTCGACTGTCATCTTTTGGTGATCTTTATCTTGATCATTTGTAGACGGATCAAAATGTTTTCTAAACCTAGATCTGTACTCGGAGTACCAACCTGTGCACTGTACATTCAATCAATTTCCTTTTTCACTTTACGAGTAGTGCGATCTATAAGCCAAATATCTAGTCTTGAGTTTTAAGCGAAGCGTGTCGTGAACGATGTCTGCAAGCCCCAGCTGGAAGAAGGCAAACAGATCGGTCATCGAAACTGACCGGAAAACGCCAACTCCTTAACAAACAACTGTATACCGCGACTATGTAGCGACTCAAGCTAAAAAGAGCAATAATAAACTCTCGTTTACGATCAGCCACAGCTCCAACATAGTACAATAATAGCTACATAGCAGGAGCTATGTTTTATCGACCGGAATCTATCGAAAACCGAACGACGAGTTTTCTGGAGCATTACTTCAACGAGGGCACTGCAGGGGATGAGACTATCAAAGATGCAAGCGTACAATTAGACGCAATGTTTTGGGGATAAATTCTGTGTATGTAAGTGTCATTGCGATGGGGTCATTCGTGATTTCAAGCAATTCATTGTATCCGATTGAGGGAAGAACAGCCAGAATACCCATTACAGTGTGTACTTGGAGTAGATAGTATGCAGTCTATGATCGGGATATTGATCGGCCGATTAGTCCTTACGGCGCTTATGCGCATTTAGTGCGGGCGAAGTATCTCGCGCATCTTTTCTCTGTTGAATCCCAGTATGGAATATCGAATGTACTAGAATATTGTAGCAATCGCATGACTCGCATATATGTACTAGATACCTACCGAATGTTCTAGGAGATACTAGAATGACTGAAATACGTGTAGATAAGGAGCGCATGCAGGCTCCGTAGGTACTCATCCCCGTTGTTAATATCATATCAATTCTATCGTCTTAAGCACACTGCGCTACGCACATTTATTGCGTGACTAAATTCAGTATCGGTTTCAACATTCTCTCGTACAAAGTCCTATTATTCTGTCTCAAATCTATGTGTCCTACAATAATTTAGCGATAACCTAAATCAAATATCACGGGTGGGATACGCCCCATGTAAGTACCGACATTTGCAGATATTGCCAGCTCACAGAGGCACATCTCACATGCAATCTCCCGTACCCGCGAAAGATCTGATTTGGGCTTTCACTAGATCGCATACTTTATACTCCCAATTGCTCGCTCTGATAGGAATTTTAGCTGTTCTGCCCTCAATCAGATACAATGCATTGCCTGAAATCGCGAAAGACCCCTTCGCAATGACACTCACATATACAGAATGTAGTCCCATAGCAGTACGTCTAAATATGTGCTGGTATGTTTACTAATCCCATCCCCTGCAGTACCGTGGTTGAAGTGGCGCTCCAGAGAACTCGGCATTCATTGTTCGATCGGTTCCGGCTTATTGAAACCCCCAATAATTTGATTATTCTCATCAGCTTTCCTGCCCATTCTTCCTTTGGATCCCTATCTGGAATACTAAATAAAAGCTTAGAAACACTCAGAGGGTCACTTTCGCTGCTCTTCCTTCCTAAAAAGGAATAAGCAAAGCTCGGCACCAGTCAGCAACGCGAAAGTGATTGCATAGTAGCATCATGATGAATCAATCAGATGCTGAGCGCTTCCCGTAAACCTGTAGGATCATGGTATCGGGAAGTAGCAGAAGCGGGTACAGATGTCCAGGCTCCCCGTCTATACATAAACAAAATTTGAAATTTACGATGTGCTTATGATATTCATGAACCTCCGGGCGTCTAAATCGAACCGACTCCCATTTGCTTTCTGTTTTGCTGTACGCTGCCAGTTCTATCAGCAGTGGAGCCCAGGTATCTCCCGAGCAGCTCGATATCATACACACATCTCAAAACTCGAAGAATAGTGTTCCGGGGCAAGTGATTCTTACAATTTCAGTAGGCAGATACAGCGGAAGGCACACTTCTCTCACGAGACCGGTTGTTGCCCCGAGACAAAAAAGTGAAGAGTCTTCCACGCGACATTCGACGCTTTGTCCGCGTGACATATACCAATTGTATTGTGGGCCAGCTCATCGGGACTTGAATGTGCTGCTGATTTCGTGGTTGACTGGGGCGAAATGTTTCGCCCTTGTAAATCAGTCTTGTTTCAGCTTTCTCCAGTTCTACTTCTTCCTTTCAAAACCTAATCTTGATCAGAACCATAGTCCTGGATGCTACTCGTACATTTGGGTTCTCTCTCAAACATAGAAAATAGATCCTGTCGGAGATTCAAGTAGCCAAAATGCGGTGCTTACATTCTTCCAACAGTTTTTTCCATCTACGCCATCTTTATTCGTTCTGTGGTAGGCTGTACTCTAGGATGTACGGCGTCGGCCGCTTTTGGCGCCTTTCATTTGGAGGGTTTCCTTTTTTGGCCTTAGTATCGATCACGAGCACAGCCGATTGCTATATCGGGATCACATTTTTCGACGGGGAAATTCTTCGCCGGCAAGCTTCGTTTCTTCACATTCTTATGCCGTCGATCTCATTAATTTACTCGGGCTTCGAGCGAGGCGATGCTGGGCGTCGATCCATCTTGGTATTTGGTCTTCCTCGTACTTCGGTAGTGAGACCCCTGTGCCCCGAGAAACTGGGAGGTACGCGGTGAACTCCAAGCAAAGGGGCGGCGCCACCACATGTGGCAATATCGAGCGTGGATTGATAGGGTAGAATACCCATACTTGTTTCATCGGAGATTTTAGTCTTGATCTGTAGATAGCAAGCTAAGACATGTGAGGATAAAGGCTCCAACCGTGCTAACTCTTGAGACATCATATTCGCGTCCTGTTTTCATATCTCGCCACCGTTTTGATGATCAATAGCGTGATACCCGCCCCCCTGTTTCTGTGTTACCGACCGAAGATGTTTAAGAAAAGCCTCAACTGTTTTTGAGAGGGGGCGGTGAACAAGAGATTCTCTAGCAAAGGAACGATAGAGGTGCATACTTCATGTTCGAGTCCTAAGATAGGATTGGTATGATATGAGTTCAACCCACTAGAATGCTGGTGTCATGACTTGGAATACAATGGACCGAGAGCCCAGGTTTGATGTATTTGACTTGTAGTCAAACTGAGCCATGAGAAGAGTCTGAAATAGACGGATATGGTCAAGTCAGTACCGGATATGCAGTTCCAATCAAATTATTTTGATTGTGGCTTTACTTCTCTTCAAACTCCACTCCGCTCTTCTAAGAGAATCAAGGCTGGCGCGGTTGATGAGTTTTGAATTGGCGCCGGCACAACGTGGTTACTGACGTATTGTTGGTACTGGCACTTTCGATACGTTTCCCTTTTGGGTAAATATGTTGTTTATTCATGAGCACGACTTTTAACTGAAATCAAAACTAGATGAAGGACATAAGATGTTCAATACAACATCAGCCGGGCTCAGCAAACGTTTGATTGGCTCCCTTTCAGCATGTCATTGAGTGACCCCGCCCCGCCCCGGGACGCACGCCTCGCCGAGCTTCCGAAAACCACGACCTGTACTTGTGCCCATTAAACGAGTAGGACGCGAGGCATGATGAACGGGATGGCTATACTAGTACGAGTGTCATATTTACAGATCTCCCTCTATAGGAATTTTCTTCCCGTTCAAGGACTCCCCAGCACGCATACAGTTGCCCGGTTCCGGTCGGCACGTTACAACTGCTCTACATAGCCCGACTTTACCGTACTAAGTAAGGACGCAGTGCATGTATGTTTCGAAATAATACACGAAATTGGCAGTCCGCACGGTTTACAGGGGCAAGAAGTGCGCTGCAATTGGCATTGTGGGCAAGCCTTGTTCTTGCTCATCAGGGTATCATGCCTTGAGTTCAACCCCTGATACACAAGACGCCTTGCGGTGCACTCTGGTTCTAAGTACTAAAAGCTTCATTGTCGTACGACCTATAAAGAGCCCCACTGTACAACACCGGTCTGCGTAACTAGCGAATACACTCAAGCCAACACCAAGTAACATGGCCTCTCGTACTCACAATATCGCACCAGGCCGTTTGCCTCGCAACGGCCAGCCTCTACTCATCGATCAATCAAACGCTGCCCCGAGGTATGAAGCAACCCCCGTCATATTATCGTTTGGATGCGTGACCCCATTCTGTAGACAGAATGCCCCAGAAACAGTGGTTCACCCTGGCCCGGGGGTCAGGCCACATGAAGAAATACAAGATATACCTCCACTTTTGAAGTCTTTGTGGGGAAATCTGCGACAAACGCGCTAGGTTTAGATTCAACCGTCAATCTATAGAGCACCACCCTTGCAATAGTTTGAGGTTTGTAACTGGTCGTTTTTCGCATCCGCCGACAATTCTTCAAAATTCTCAATATGAAACCATATGGCCATACCTACCCACATGCTCTCTTCCACATGCTGCTTCGCATACATACGCCCACATCCACGATGTATTTCATGAGGGCACTCAGCATCTTCCAGAAGCCTTACTCTAGTAATGAAAATCTGAAAGATTGTTTTTTTGGCTTTGTTCTCTTTTTCCTTGCTTCACTCCATGTTCCCCCATCCGAAGCTCGGTGTTTCTGCTGAAATCTTTATTCTGTCCACCGGCTTGGTTTATGAATTCCACTGTGCTAATCATCCAATACATACCTCGTTGAACCACGTGCAGACAAGAAATCATATTACGGAGCCGCTAATTTCTGCGACTTGCCGTAAGGTAGTAGTTGAGGATAGGGGGACCGCTCATCATCGATGGTGGGGGGCGAGTTGAACTCGCATGTGTCATGCTTTCGCGATGCTCATTCGAGGGATTGAATACAGTTTAAGGTGGCAAGCGAGAGATTCTAGAGGCGGCAGGGTGGAAAGCCTTTTCACTGGCAGAAGTAGTCAACAAAGAGTCCGCTAGTGTGATGCTCGACGGAATATCCAATTTGCGGGCCAGGTTCCTGCCACCGTAGGTCCAATCGCCTGTGAGCTGGCCGCTGCCTCAACAGGATTCTAGCACACAAGTGAGAAGCTCTTATTGGAATTGATTGGCCAATTCTTCTGCCATTCCTCCAAGGATGACTTAGCAGCACAATGATTGAAGTAAGCGCCCGGCTGACATTCTGGACTACCACGTGATACTTTCAGACGCTTGCCGCTTTCAATGATTTGCCGAGTGTTATCCAGGAACGTTCCGCGTACGCTCATGCAAGGAAAATATTGTTACTAAGGTGTGCTAGTATGTGAAATGAGGTGACCTGTGCCGATGCATGCTGACAGAAAAGCGCTTGTCACGGCATGGAAAACAAGGCGGGCAAGCAAGAACGCATCCACAGGAACTTCCATATCATTAGCACCCATGGCCATACAAAAGATCTCACATGAGTTTGAAGTTGAAAAAACTATCTAATCGGTCCGCACTATCACTCCGCGAGCACGATATAATCAACCACTTCGAGAATATTATGCATCGTGAGACTACTTTTGCGATGTACTGTTGGCTATTATCGAAAGCCTGGCCAATGTGCAGAAATCACAACAGCTAATCGCTGTTTTCAATGACCCCAGCCGAACCAAGTAGTTCTACGGGTGTATATCTTCTACACTTCGCTGCTACTGAAGAACTCATTGACTATTCTACATCGTCCTCTGTCTCTTCCTCATATCCGTCTAGAACTCCGCCCTCTGCTCGATATCTTTCATACATAGTATCTTGCTCCTCCCCTTCCGGCAAAATATTGGCCAGCGTGACCAGTGCCTCCAAGAACTAAATAAAGATGTCAGCCTATTGTCACTTTCTGCCGACATTGTGCTCACTAAAGGCTCAGATTCCTCGTTTATCTGAGAGTGCTTGTTTTGCTCGCGAACTGATTCGAATTTTGTGATCGCTAGTCGAACCCTTTGTATGAGTACGCGTTGATGAAAGAAATGGCCCCTTGCTTACCTGTTTTCAACAAATTTATCGCATTATTCTTCATGGTTTCTCCTCCCGATTCCGTTTCATTCCCTTCCAGTCGTTCAGCGATCGCAGCCCCCATAGCCAACAGAACCTGGGCTTCTCCCAGCGTTCCCTGTGCCCGAATGACCTCAGGCGTGTCGGACACCCCAAGAACGTGAGAGAAAAGCTCCTGGGCAAACTTGAAGAACGTCTCGTCGAATTGGGAGGTGCTCGATCCGCTCTCTTGGTCCAGGTTTTCTGCCAGGGCGAGTACGTCTTGCGCAGTGAAGAGCATCGTCCGTGCATATCGTTCGTTCTGAGTCTTTGTTTCGTCCTCATCCAATGATTTGAATTCAGTCGGCCGGTGAGAGACGGCGTGGAAGATTCTGTCCATTCCTTTTCGTAAGATGGTGGGAATGTCCGGGCCGGCAAGTTGAGAAATTTTGGAGTCTGGAGAGGGGGGCTCGTTGCCTCCGTCATCGTCAGAGCCAGTTTGTGATTGAGCAGCACCAATAAGTAAGCGCCCCCAGATCAACTCGAGCTAGATAGCGATGGGAGTTTTAGTCAGAGAAATGTCGGCATGGCAATCGACGTACGTCCCACGCCCGGTCTTGTTTTCTGACTCCTAGAGCCTTTTGCCCATCCTCGCAAGCCTTCAGTGCAGATATTAAATATGCGACCGGCTCCTCTGGTTCGCCTTCGGCGAGAACAGAAGAGTCTGTCCGAGCAAAGTGATACATCAGGTACCATGCCGATGCATAGATCGTGTAGAATGAGGACTAAGTCAAAATATCAATCAGCCTAGTTAGATGGGGGATTTGCAACGAGGCAAAGTGCACACCGCAAACTCCGTCGGTTCTGTGTCTTCGAGGTGGTCCAGAGGAGAATATATGATTGTAGGGTCTTCGTGAGCCGATACAAGCCGTGCACACTCATGTAACACGCCGCGAACAAGCGGAAGCGCGCTTCCCGGATTCTCTCCTAACCACCGAGCGGACAAGACCTAGATCAGTCAAAACTTCTGCACTATGGTTAATACAATCACAACACTCACCATAAAATGCATCCAAAGCATTCTCATAGAGCTCCTTCAAATCGTTCCAATCCTGCACCTTAATTATTTCTGGATCCAAATTTGCCTCTGGGTCACTTGGTCGAGGTTTCTTGGCACTGGGTTCCGGGTCCGCATTCTTCTTAGAACCGAGTAGTCCCCTAGGTCGCTTTAAATTCTTGCGACTCTTCGCTTGTGGTTCAGACATATCGTGGTTGTGAACAGAAGAAACAAATTTAAAATCGAATTCAGGGTCATGACGCTACTGGTTCTAAAGATGAGATAATCTTGTTATCATGATCTAGGCTCCCTCAGACTGCAGATCCTATCCAGTAGCTGGAAACCCCAGGTCAGCCTACTCTCACTTCCTTCATGCCCCTTTGAGGAAACTCATATTGGATATGTATAAATTAGTAAGGGGTGTGAGATTGGAGCGAAAGACATCCTGGGATTGAGGATGTCATAGTCGTGCTAGGGTCAGAACCGATGGCATCGAACGAGATACAGATGGCCTTTAAGTACATAGTGAATGATATAAACGAACAGGACGCGTATATGTAGAATAGTCATAATGAGAAATGGGGTCAACACGGGATCCGAGCCCGTGAACCTCATCAACCTTCTCTTATTAACATCTTTACCGAATTGTCTCTTTTCTGAGGGTTCTCTCACTGTGGTATAACCCGCAATTCACTTGCGTACTTATGTTATCAAAATCTAAAGCAGTACGATTGTAGGCTCTTAGGAAGTTGTAACTGATATGCTTGGCAGTTGCGAGTACACTAGTGCACTAAGAGACTTTCAGATTGCCGAGGGCGCGAGCTCAGGATTCCAACGCTTCAGCATTATTGATTTCCATGAGTAGCTTGCGTTTTATTGAGAGGCATGTTGGTACTTGGTGTGTGCATTCCATAAATGTTTAGAAAAGCCGATTTCAGGGCTGTTGCTGTCGGCAATAAAAGTAGTCACCGAACATACCTTATAACTTCGATACGATGCTCTCATTGCGTCCAGTCCAGTTAATTACAATATCATATACGATACGAACGGGCCCTCATAAGCAACTTCGTGTATAACTTCTAAACCTCAAAGCGGTTTTGAATATGAATTCATAAAAAAGTACCAACATATGGCCGCACGGGGTTGCGGCTACCCGCATACATCCATATATGTTGGCAACGTCAGAAAGCGTACTGCTTGCAATGGTATTTCGCTTTTGCGACCTATCTCGCCTTTCAGGGTCTCATGCTTCGAACGGGTTAAGGTTATGCCGGTTGCTTGCGATGTCCTCGGTCTGCGGGCACTTCTGGCCGAGGGAAACGAAGCTGAATCTCGTAACCAGCGAAATTCGTGGTGCCTCGGATGCACAATTGTATCGGGAAGCCTTATTGTCTCTGTTATTCAACCCTTTCTAGCTCCATATATGTCAAGGAACTTGCGCCCGGCTAGGTTTATTACCTTTCTCCTCGGAATTTAGCAATCTGGATCAACCAAAGGAAGATTAGATTGAATTAATAAGCGTAACGTGTGTCCTGTTCTCAAGAGCCTCCGATTGCATATCAGGGGAGAACACCGGATAAGGCGGATTCACGATCCGCCCACTCTTGGCATCCTCTCTGTAGCCTATATATCTGCGTTAGATTGTCTGAGGATGTAGCAAACAAACATTTCCACCACGAGCATCGTTTGGTACGATCATAACCGCAAGCATGGCACACGATCGAGTAGCATTAGCCCTTGCTCTACTTGGCGCACTAGCTAGCTGCCTTCTGGTTTCTACTAGACGAAAGAGACATCTGAGTTTACCCCCTTCACCCAAGGGGTATCCACTCATTGGTCACTTGTTTCAAATGCCGTCCTCCGATGAAGCTATTTTTTACAGGGACGTTGGCCTGCAACTAAAAAGTCAGACATCGTTTTATTGTACAGTGGTATTATGATATTCAATGCACTACTCTCAGGCGACATCATCTCCTTCACAGTTCTTGGCCAAGTTATTGTTGTCCTCAATTCTGTCGAGGTAGCTAAGGATCTCTTGGTCAAACGAGGGGCGGTATACTCGGATCGGGCTGAATTGCCGATGCTCACCGATGCTGATCTGTAAGTTAGCTCCAAATTTATCTTACAATCGCTCACGATTACCTCAGTGTAGGCTGGGGGAATAACACTGGGTTTCTTCGATATGGAGCACGGTGGAAAAAACAGAGGTATCTGACACAAGTTGCCCTCCATCCTGACGCAGGTGAAGATATTTGGCCAAAAATGGTGAAGAACGTGAGGCGATCGATGCAGCGATTACTCCACCGCCCAGAAGGTATTTCGCGAGAACTTCAATGGCAAGTGCTTGGGTATTTTACTCCAATGCTATTTCCTCACTCATCATGGATCCGTTGATAGGATGACAGCTTCAATAATCCTATCTGCTGTATATGGATATGAACCCGCCTATCCAGTTGATGAACTAGTTGAACTGGTGGAGACTTCAGTCCTTCATCTTTGCGAGGCGGCGATGCCTACTAGTCAGTAGATGCAGCACCCGATTTTTCCGGGTATTTATTCAACTAACTTGGGTACAGAGTTCCTTGTAAACACAATTCCGTGGCTCAGGAATGTTCCATCGTGGCTTCCTGGAGCAGGATGGAAACGCACGGCCAAAATCTGGCGGGCAGAGAAGGAGAGAACCATAGAGGAACCCTATGAATGGACCAAAGCACAAATTGTCAGTAGTTACCATTTCGAAACATTGCATGCTTACAGATTTGCTTGGAAAGGCCGCTGGAGTGGCATCATCCTCGATTCTTAAAAACCTGCTCACTAAATTCCCGATGGATGAGGCATCAAAAAATCAAGATCATGCAGAACAAGAAGACATCATCCGCTGGGCTGCTGGGACCCTATACATTGGTTCGTACATTTGGGTCTAATCGTGCCACTACACCTTTGATAGTTTACCCAACAGGGGCAGCCGACACGGTAAGCAAAAAATATCACAGTAGTCACACCTATTAACAATGGTCGAATTGTTATCTATAACCAGACTGTAGCGAGTATGAATACGTTTATACTCGCTATGGTCTTATACCCCCAAGTTCAGAAGAAGATTCAAGATGAACTTGATTCTGTCCTGGGAGAAAATAGGCTACCGGAGCGGAGCGATCGTAAAAATCTTCCGTATCTGGATGCAACACTAAAAGAAGTCATGCGATGGCGGCCAGTGCTCCCAGTCGGTACGTGAGATCGACGGGCTGAAAGAGATTTTTAAAATCCGATCGATGACCTTAACTGGCAGGCGTCCCACGAACCTGTACTCACGACGATGAGTATAGAGGTTATATAATTCCAAAAGGTGCAATCGTGTAAGTCATGCCTGGCGGCAGGATAGAATTTTCAATTGACCACGAACTCACGAAATAATATACTAACACAGCCTTGGAAATAACTGGTATGCAACCTCTGCCTATTCTTCTACACGGCTTTTGATCGAGCCTATGGTAATGCACAGGGCAATGAGCAACGATCCGAGCACATATCCCGAACCTGGAGACTTCAGACCCGAGCGTTTCGTCGGTACCTCTGTGCCTGCTGCCCCCGCATTTGGATTCGGGAGACGGTAAGGCAAAAATACTTCATTAATCTATCGAATGTTTATTCCATTCTTAGAGAATGCCCTGGTATCAATTTCGCTGAATCGAGCTTGTTCCTCATGGCGAGCACTTTCCTCACAATATTCAACGTCGCCCCGACACCCGGAAAACCGGTTCCTGAAGCGAACACACACTCAAACCGGCTAGTCTCGTAAGTTAATTAGCTCCTGGAAACGTGCTTGTCTGAAATACACATCTAGTCACCCGGCGCCCTTTGATTGTACAGTCACTCCACGTTCTGAAGCCCGCCGTCGCTTGATCAATAGCTGGGTTGAGATTTAATATTTCAAAACCCAAGTAAAAACTTCTAAAGAATGTACTGGCCATTTGTCCGACCTTATAAACGAATTAGAATTGATCTTAGTGTTCTATCGATGAAAGTGGGGGGAAAAGACCGAGATGAACATTCGAGCTGTTGTCCCGAACAGGGCTGATGCCACGCACATGTATCGATTAACCTCGTGGGTTATCATCTGAGCTTCGTGAGGTCCGGTGAAGAGGTGGCTTTTATGCCCACAACGCGGTGAATATCGCATGACATATGGCATTTCTCGCCGAGTATGTGAACATGGATGAGAATATATCAGGCACATATCTTAGTATAGCTAAGTTAGTGTGGGTACCATGGTCGTGTACTCAGCAGCGCACATTATCCTGTGCTTCCAGCGACTGGGGTTCCAACATTTCCACCTCCACCTTTTTGTCCCTTCCCTCTTCTTCTTCGCCCACTACCATCACCACCACCGTCGCCGCCACCGCCACCACCACCGCGGCCCCTCCTCTTCCCGCCACCCTTGCTCGCGACAGCCTCCATTTCCTTCTTGACTCTAGCTTCCTCTGCATTCCACCACTGCATAAACTCAAACTCGGCCGCAACTTCTTCTGCTTCTCTGGCCGCCTGCTCCTGTCGGCTTCGTTCCTCTTCTTGAATTTCTTTCAAGCTTCGTTTGGCCTTTCCGGCACCGGACTCGGTCTTCTGAGCGTGCTGTTGTTGTTGAATCGCAGAAAAAGATACAGAACCAGATGGTCCCGCAGGGGGCGACGGCAATGGGGGAGGAGCAGTCCATGCATCACTGCGTATATGCATGGTCAATTTTGTTACCAGGCCAGGATAGCAAATATGATACTCACGGGGCGCCTCGTCTCTTCGTTGTTTCTGTCACACTGACAGAACGCTTCGGTACAATAACAGGCCCGAGGCCGGGAAACGCAGGCTGGGGAGGCGAAGTAACAGGTGTGGGAGCTGGACGAATTGGTTTTGTCGTTTGTGGTTGGGGCTGCGACTGTTGTTGAGGCTGGCCTGGTTTGGGCACTGCAGAAGGAGATGGTTTCGAAAGCAGCCTCGATCTCGATGAGTCACCCAGGTTTGGAAAGTCTACCGCTGGCGCCGCTCCGCGTTGGGCAGGTGAGCTCGATTCTCTCCATGAGGTACTCGCAGAAGCCGGGGGTGTGACAGTCTGGGATAATTGTCTAGCACGATCTTTTTGCGGCGTTCTGACTGGTGAAGAAGGCTGAGTAGACCCATCGAATCCGGCAATGCGAACGGTCGGCGATCGGGTTGCACGTGTACCAGCAACTTCATCCGCCATGATCGACCTCATATCAATTCGCCTGTCGAGCCAAGTGAGTCTGTGCTACTTCAATAACAAACCTATCGGAAACTTACCCAGACCTAGCCCCACTCACTCCTCCCCATACCAATGCTGTTCCAGCGCTGGCTACAGAAGGACTTCCGCCCCCTCCAGTCAACTCGAGTTTGGGAATCTCCTCAACTCTTTCTTCATCCATAGCAAACATCCCGTCTCCGTCGTTGGGGCCTGCTTGCTTCTCTTTCTGCTTGTCCTTCTGTGGAGTAGCCAACAAATTAAAGGAAGCTGTCCTTTTCGGTGTTTTGGGAGACGTTGGTCCGCTTGGGGATATCTTGGGCGACCGATTGACTGGTACAGTCCTGACCACTACACTCGGGAAGTCTTGTAGGTCGAGCCACGCCTTGTGTTTATCCGCGAGTCTAGTGATCCAAGCCCCGGAGCGAGTGTGCGGTAACTTGACAGCCTGTTGGGTTCGAACATATGCAGCCAATTCCTTCATCGTATCGTGTGTCACATCGTCCAAGAACCGTTTCTCGAGTAGACATTCCATATTGACTGCGATGTACTCATGAACTCGGTTCTTCAGTTTGGGCGCATACATGGGAGAGGCGTCGGAGAGGATCGAGGTACAATTCTGGAGCGTGATATGTCGCAGGATTACGAGTGAACATATCTCGGTGAGTTGCTCGAGCATGAGCTCGTTCTTTCAATTGATTCAGAACGTATGTGCTGTATTCTGACGTAGCTACTCACCGCAGCTGCCATCACGCTGAATACGAAATCGATCAATTCGTCTGTCGATCTGACGAAATCTAGTCTTCCAGTCAGCATTTTCATATATTTTTAGCGGCGAGACTCACCAATATCATCAAAAAGCTCAACTCCGGCTCCGCAACACATGTACCGAACCACGTATCGCATAGCTTTCCATTCCAAATGTTTCAAGTCCACGCTAATCACCCCACCCTCGTCCCATCGCCTGAGCGTCCATTCTGGTTCGTCGAAAAACGCAGCGAAGAACGGCGAGCGGGATCGAAGAATGACCGAATGGCAGAGGACAGATCTGTCAGCCAACTCGAGAGAAATGTCGTGTTGAACTATAGATTGACTTGGTGTTTGAGCCAAATTAAAGACAGCCGTAAAGTCCGAGTCGAGGGTCGGCACAGGCGTGCGTTTTCCGATAGTCTCCGTCGCTCTGGCCAAAGCCCATAATCCCAAAACCTTGGCCAGTTTTTGCATATCCGCCCGAATGACCATAGGATTAGCACCGATCTTCTCCAGACCCGACGAAACAGGAATATGAACCCGCCGATCCCAGATAGCGCAGATATTGTCGGTGTATAAATAATTGAGCAAGACGAGAACCGAAAGCGGATGACACCCAGAGATCGAAATTGTTTTGGCCGGTTTGGAGTATTTGATCAAGATCTTTTCGGAGTTGATGGATTGACCGGCGAAAACTCCTCTGAGCGCAGCACACCTGGCCAAAAGAACCACTGTATGCGCCGGTATATCCACGGTTTCTTGGCCTCTCGCTCTGACCTTGATGTCCGCCCCGTGAAGCAAGTGATGCTCCAAATCCAGCTCGGTGCCCTCGTTTCCTCGGTCCACAACCACGCACAACTTCTTAGCAACCTTGACATCGCCGAAAACCCCCTCGGTCTCCTCGTCTTCATCGTCCCCCTCGTCCGGATCAACCACGCTCCTCCACTCGTCTTCATTCCCATCCTCGAACCCGACCATAAAAGGCTGCACGCTCGCGATATGTTCGCACAGTCTCTTGCTCTCGACAACCAGAGGCTTGAGAACCGCGTCGGTCCTCAGCGCAGCAAATCCTCCAGTTGAATTGGCCGAAACCGCCACAACGCGCTGTAATCCCGTCACGCGCTGGTATTTATGCGCCCGGCTCATTCCTCCACTCGCCATAGCAGCCCCCTTGATCGGCCTTGGCGCATGGACAAACACATGCCCACTCGCGGTACACACGATGATAGTCCCGTCTCCCCCGAGTGCGATATCATGTACGGCCGCGACTCGTCGTCTGAGCGTCCAGACCTTTTGAGGTCTGACGACGGTCTCGGTCGAAGATGGGTTGTCGGGGAGTGTGAAAAGAAAGACTTCGCCCGTTGTTGTGAGTGCTGCAAACGCGGTTTCGCTACACGTAATTTTGGCGATTTGGATACGAGCGAATACTTGTGGGGGTTGATAACGGTGCGGAAAGGTAGGCGACGGGAATCTATATACCGATTAGGTGTTGTTCGAATTTTTGCGTGAATGAACTGACTGTATGCGAAAGTCCGTTCCGTTCCAGAAACACCACACTTCCTTGGGACCATCTTTGGCCACCACCAAACAAACCATTGCAATATCCTAACGAATCCTGGTTAGCCGCGCATCCTAATCGCCGAAAGCCAAAAAAGCAGAGACAGACCGAAATGGCAACTTCCTCGACATTCGACACCTTGGCAACCTTTCTGGGCAAAACCTGCCATGCTTGTGTTCCTTTTGGATAACCAAGTTGACCAGTATTCGTTCCCCAGGTATATAAATCCTGCTTTGTCCAGCATGCACTGGCAGTCTTGCACGCTGCGATACCAACTACGACTTCTTTTCGAAGTGGGCCGATGATACGTTTGGGAGACACCTGAATCTGGGCCTCGGTTGGATCGACCTTGGATTTCGATGCCGAGATGTTGGTCGTATCGGCAGGCTCGATGACGTAGCCGAGTTGATGGAATCGGTTCATGCCCCATGAGAGAACGTTTCCTTCCTGAGTCAATGCCAAAGTGTGATCCAGACCAAGCGCAACGGCAGTAATTGTTTGATTCTCGAGTCCAGAGACTTTGGTCAGACTATACTGAGCATGCTGTTTCGTGCCTAGTCTAAATACCCCAAATATCAGAAAAACACTCGATTTCTCGGCTAGAACAAGAAACATACCGCCCAACGCCGCCAAACCCGCACACCTCCAGATTTCCGCGCGGCTCACTCGTCAAAACCGCTATACAACCCCGGATTAATAAGCCGGAATTCGAGCCGAGTCGGGGTGCTCACCCGTATGAAGCCGCGACATGGCGATGTGCTTCACAGTGATCGGGCTGAACCGGGCGCTCCCAGTGAGTTTCTCGGTGACCTCGGTCGGACGGGTGATGTGGATAGCCTCGGGGTATGTACGATCGTCGGCATCGCCAACGCCCAATGTCGCATTTCTGTGTGGCGTAAGCTAAATGAATGTCTTATCATGGTTGTCCACGTACCGATTGCTACCCCAGACCAGCAATTCGCGGGCCGCAGATGCAGAAACGTTTGGAGCAGTTCCTTCGACGGTGGCATTATAGACGTCAAACGCCGTCATGCCTTCCAGATCTCGAATCCCAGTGTCGATATCGTTTCGGGCAAGGAGCAAGATAGCAGCCGGAAGATTCCCGGCGTAAAGCGCCCGATGCAGCGCCGTCCATCCGCTCTCGGTATCTTGAGCATTGACATCCAGCTGGGCCGAGGGTAAACCCACCAACGCCCTCGTAAACTCGAGGGCAACAGGAGCAACATCCGCACACGCCAAGTGAAGCACAGTCCGACCTAGCGCATCGCGTGCATTGGGGTTGTTATCGAGTTGAACGTTTTGCGCTATTTGCGTCATCTGGGTCGATCCTTGAGCCTGCTGAGACCAACTACGGGGTCCGGATCCGGGTCGTCCGTCAGAGGCACGGTTGCCGGATACGGTGCGCGCATCGAGGAGTTGACGAAATGCGCTGACATTGCGCAAGTGAAAGTACGCGTGGAGGTTTGTCATGTACTAGTGGTGGGTCTGGGCGTGCCGATATCTAGCTTGCGAGGCGGTTGCTTCACAAGGTAGATGGTGGCGCGAGCAGACCAATAGGTTATCTATCGAGCGGTGCCCGAGAGATGTGATGCGATATCCGAGACTGTGACCAGGCGCTCTGCCGCGATTGATATGGGAATACGAGTCAGAGAATAAGAGATGACTGAGAGCTGGTGATATGACTCAAGTATGACTCAAAGTCGTTAGCAGAGAAACGAGGCTAGTCAGGTGCAGTGCAAACTCGGTCGGTGGGCTAGTGGGATGTCCAGGCGCGTTTTGTAGTCTGAGGAGTGATGCTCGCACGTTTGCCAGTTCTTCGACGATCGTCGTCCAGAAGCAGCCGAATGACCAATCAATCGGGACCGATGGCGCACGTGAGCTCATAAGCGCCCAGCTCTCCGATACCACACCTGAAGCTAGAGCCAAACTGCACCGAGCATGTGTCATTTTCTACGCCGGCTGGAAACATTTTCACCATAAGAAAGCAAGGATGTGGAACCTCGTGGAGACATTTGCGACGGGTTCTAGAGCCGTTTTCGGGCGGGTCAATTAGACCCTCGGTTCAAGTCTCCACAGCTCGAAGGATACTGACAGCCCAGACACCTGCTCTCCATCCATTTGTCGTGCGAGGTGCGAAAATACCAATCTGAGCTTTGGGACTGGTCCTCAACTCGCATACACGCACAATATTCTTCTCCGCCCCAATGTCGGTCATCGATATCAGTCAGGTTTCCATTGGATACCCAAGTCTATTTAGACTATGATATAATATTAATGCTATGATATTACAAATTGATATCAGGATTCAACGATATCGATTATATGATTATAAAGTTTTCATGAATATAAGTTAACAGGAAAAATCGTCAATACCCCTACTGGCCAGCCGCTTGATGAACCGTCATCTTGAGGTGTTGGTTATACCCCCTCTCCATAATTGCTATGACAACCCTGTCGATTTCAAGATCTACAGCATCCTTCTGCATGTACGACCTTGTGTTGACCGTCACCGCTTCTAGATTCTCCCACTCGGCAAGATCAATATTCTCCAACCCCGAGTCGACGTTGAGACGGAAATACGTATTCCGACCACGGAACCGGGGGGCAACATGTTGGTGCTCTGCCTGACAGTCCAGAGCCAAGTCCTTGAGTAAACTGACGAATTTGAGCAGCTGTAGTTTGGGGAAAATCCCAGCCTTGGGGACTCGTATCACTGGCCTTTCACCAGTGCCGATACTAAGAATGCATGAAACCCGCGAAGTGTACGGGAAATATTGGACCATTTCGGCTAATAGCTCGTGAATAGGGTTGTTGACCCTCAGCCCGCCGTCCATGTAACGGACACCGTTCTGGGTATTAGGAATCCGAATAGGTTTGAAGAACTTTGGGGCAGCGCTTGTCGCCCGCGCAGCCTCCCAAATCCCACAATTAGGGATATTATGCGCCCGGCCTTCGTAAGTCCGAAACCGGGTCACAAAATTAGGGTTCTCGGCTGCAAGAGAACAAACGAAGCTACCAGAAAAAAATCATCAGTAAATCAGAGCATTGTTCTGGAATTCAAAATACCTACACCCGGCCGCGGTTGTTCGAAATTGCGGGGTTTGCCATCAAAACCCGAGCACCGTCCCTCTCCGCATCTTCATTGCTCACAAGCTCCGGTGACCTGTGTGCCCGGAGGCTCGGATCGTACTTGCCCACGATGATTTTGATAGCCTTTTCGAGATTTGCTGCTTTGAAAGTGCCTTCTTGCCAGGGTAGTTTGGTTTCTCCAAATATATCCCTCGCCAGAGACCCGTACGCCTGGATAGCCTCCGTGACCGACATTTGGAGTCTTCCAAGCATCAAGGCAATCAAGCTGCATTTTGTCAACTCATTACTTAAATATATTAGCGATTCGCTTACCCCCCAGTACTCGTGCCACATATGACATCAAATATTTGCCAAGGCCGCTGTTCAGGAAGACCCAGTTGCCTTCTGCTTCCATTTAAACGATTCATAATCTCTTGCAGTATCAGCAAGGAAGAAAGGCCGCGAACACCTCCTCCATCTGCGAGCAACTGGGTAAGGATAGTCAAGATAAAAGTATGTCGATGATGACGTACCGAGGGAAAGTACGCATAATGCTTCGGGAAGCTGAATAGGGGTCGAGTAAGGCATGGGGCCCGAATACCCCGTCACCACGGTCTCGGATTTGCGCCCATCGGGCCGTCGCTTCCATGACTGGAGCAACATTGATGCGACGGTTGCAATAGGAGCGAGCAAACTCATTGATGAGCCGGATAACTAAGCTCAAGGTCGGTCGTGTACTGGAAAGGTCTGCAGCTCTTTCAGAAAGGTGGTTGTCGTTTTGTAGTGTTCTGGTGGCTTAGTATAAGTAAACTTTGTTTGCGAGGGCTGGCTTATCATATAGCTGCTTTTGGACTACCCAATTTAACTTGTGAGCCAATCGATTTACCTCTCCTTGCCTGGATCGCTACTCCGTTTTCTGGATGAACTCCTTTGAGTGGAGATTTTGGACTGGCGTGGGCGGCTCGGCACCATGGCGGACCGCATACGTCATATATCTTCATGAATCATCGTCCATTGAATGAGGATATACATACGGTTGACTCCCTCGGGTCTGCTCTACTCGGGACCGGCAAGGGCCGGGAAGCACAGCGTGTTCACTCCCCTGCTATATGGCAAATTGGTCACCAGACCACGCGCCCCCCAATTGCCACCGCAGCTCAGTATGAGCATACGTACCGTGAATGCCCAGTACCGTACATGTGGTGCTCGGGCGGTGAGTTTATTGTAGAGTGGAGTAGGCGCCACTATTGTTTGTTTGCGTTAGGCACTTGACTCTTACATTATGGCTGTTTTCATAAGTCCGTTCCGATCGAAAAAATAAACGCCGAGGGTGCAAAACGGTAATTTGATGAGTTCTTCGCAACGAGAAGGGCATTGGAGATTCTAAAGACATATTTGGAATCGCCTCGCTTGGGCGCATATTTCTATGTACATACGATTTTGATACGATGAGTTTCAATTCGGAACAAAGGAAAAGGGGGTGTACCCCTAAGTACACGATAACGAGAGCCGCTATCAAAAAGTGGGTTTGCGAGCGCATTAATGGTGCTCTCAATAATGTGTGCGCAAAATTTTGTGCTGATAGGATCTCTGCTTGAGGAGAACTGTATCATACCACTCGGGGATCTGGGCGGTTCCAGTCAATCATCGGTCATATCTCGCCAGAAAGAAGAGCTATCACCACGGAACTTTGCACACAAACTATTGTGACCTTCATTCATGCGCTCGCAAACCCACTTTTTGATAGCGGCCCTCGTTATCGTGTACTTATGGGTACACCCCCTTTTCCTTTGTTCCAAATTGAAACTCATCGTATCAAAATTGTATATACATAGAAATATGCGCCCAAGCGAGGCGATTCCAAATATGTCTTTAGAATCTCCAATGCCCTTCTCGTTGCGAAGAACTCATCGAATTACCGTTTTGCACCCTCGGCGTTTATTTTTTCAATCGGAACGGACTTATGAAAACAGCCATAAAGTCGCGCCCCTATCTTTCGTGTTGACTCAGTTGACCACGACAATTGAGCCAGTACGTATTAATTTCTTTCTTTCTCTACTCTTTTATCCAAGAACCTCCTATAGCGCTCTCGCGCTGTCTGTCTGTTCGGTCTCATTCGACCTGATTATGGCTGTTGATTCACATCAGTATATGCGCTTGATTCCGACGGCCCTCCTTGGCCGTCATTTCTCTTTCATTGCGGTCTTACGGACGGGCTCATAATTGCGCGCAACACTGTAAAGTATTGATTCATAAGAAATAGATATTCGTAGTACTGGATCAACAAAAATCCAACACCATAATCTTTTTGACAAGGCCTTGCATCAGGAGTAAAAACAACTTAACATGATGCCCTATGAATTGATTTTTTACATGAACCAATTCAAAACTCGAACATGCGTGAATATTGATCGTAGCTTCTATCACCTTGTCCCACACAGCCCCGCAGCCCGTTCAATCGTGATCATATCAGACCATTCGGTCCGCATAAGTGACGAGACTGCTCTATCTATGGCAGAGGAAACATCATGACCTTCTTTGTATGCATTCGTATGTTGCACGAGATCATCCATTGCATCCCACTCCTGCAGCCCTATTTTTTGAAGACCATGGTCGACGTTGAACCGGAAATAGGTATTAGGGGTGGCCTTGAGTTGATTTGCCACATCTTGTTCGACTTTTTCACAGTCAAGTGCTATCTTCTTGAGCATGTTGATTACTCCCAACAGCTGAAGTTTTGGTATTATCCCTGCTCCTGATAGCGAGGCAGTACCCCGTTTCCCTGTTCCTATGCTCAATATGCATGAGACTGGACGCCCCTTGAACGGTTTGTACGAGGACGCCTCATCTAACAGCTCTCGAATCGGATTATTGCACCTAAGCCCACCATCAAGGAAGGTCATGGATATCCCATGTTCTTCAATAGAAGCCGGCTTGAAGAACGTTGGTGCTGCACTGGTCGCTCGAGCAGCCTGCCAAATATAGCAATTTGGCGTCGGGTTTGCGTCAACCTGATAGGTTCGAAATCTAGTCGGGTGGGCCATGTTGCTGGCCATCATCGCACAGACAAACCTAAACTATCATAAAATAACCGAATCCATGTCGGAACAATCGACTTACACTCGACATTGAGGTGGATCGTCTTGGCCGGATCTCATCATTCGAACGTTGTTCCCAATATCAATATGGCGCTGACTAATGTCCTCACGTTCGGATTTCAACAACTGCTTTAGCTCAGCATGCGGCTCCGGGACGGCATACATGCCAACTAGTAGCTTGATAGCCTTCTCTAGTTTACCAGCGTCGAACGAGCCCTCCTGCCAGAACCAATTCGTCGAGCCAAACACATACTTTGCGAGAGCAGCGTATGCTTCAATAGCTTTCTCAACAGGCATATGCAATCTTCCGAGCATGATAGCTATCAGGCTTCATTCGATGGTAAGGATTTATTGAGGTGGATCATTGATCTGACTTACCCACCGGTACTTGTCCCACATATCATATCAAACGCTTCCCAGGGTTCCAAATCCCTCAAATTTTGGTCTTTACGCTTCAGATTCAACCTAAACATGATCTCCTTCAGTATCAGTAGCGATGAAACCCCCCTCACGCCTCCACCGTCTAACACAGATAATTCAATTAGCTGATTAGATTCACTATGAGCTACATGCGTACCGAAGGAGAGTATACGTAGGGGGCGTTGGGACGTCGCTTGACTTTGACTCATTTGTTGGGGCGATGTGTAAATACGAGTGAACAACGAAAAGGGTGATGTTAGAGAGCGCACTGGATCCAGCGTTGATTTATACAAAGTTTCTAGCCGGCGCCTTGCGCCCGCAAATCGTTTTTCCTTTCTGGGGCTGACATAACGCACAACATGGATTGCGTTCCTTTCTCGCGTTTTGAGGAATCAATTCAATGAGGGTGCTTGAACAGTGTTTGACTTCAGGCACGCCTGTCAATGCATTCAGATGGAGGCCATAAGCTCCTTTATTTCGAGTATGTACTGGTTCATACACAAAGTTCACATTGAGTTATTTTATGAAAGAGACCGTCTATCGTGCGGTGAATGGCTGATGCCTCGAGGCGCCCGGCCCATGTCCGCATGTACGAGCCAGCCTGTGGGTCGACAACGTTGGTTGAACCGCATCTTTTTACTGAGAACACACTCAAGTCCATCTGCCATATCTAAGCCGTGCACTTATCTCGAGCCGTAGCTGCAGATACCTAGATCTCCTAATAATATTATGTATATGCAAGCCCATCATTACACTAAGAGGGTATCTAAACCTTTTTACTGTCCGTTAGCGGTCTCTATAGTCATACCACCACGCCGAGCAATTATTTTCTCAACCACAGTGTTAATATCCGAATTGACCTGAACGCGCCTGGTGTAGGCAGCAGTGTGAGCCTGGACTCGACTTAATCTCTTCCACTCTTCGAGGCCAACCCCTTGCAAGCCCTGCTCCACATTGAAACGATGGTATACGTCTGAATCTTGGAATCGTCGAGCGAGAAGATTATGCGTCTCTTCACAATCGGTCGCAATACCCTTCAGTACACCAACAATCCCCAAAAGCTGTAGCTTGGGTATTCCTCCTGCCGGTCGTAATCGGATGACGTCTCGGTGGCCTGTGCCCAGACTGAGAATGCAGCAAACGGGTCGTCCTGGAAATTGTTGAGCGGCCTCGTTCAGAAGTTGCACTGTTGGGTTATTGAACCCAACACCGCCATCCAGATATCTTGCCAATAAACCTTCCTGATCGATAATTGCAGGTTTGAAAAAGGACGGCGCAGCACTGGTAGCGCGAGCAGCTCGCCAAATGGTACACTTTGGGCTCGCGTTCTCGACAACGTCGTATGTACGAAAATGCCACGCATCTGACGCAGCATCGGCGCGCACGGCGCAGACAAAACTATGAGGAATAGTCAGGAGAGCGACGACAAAAGGGGTAGTCAATACATACGTCGGGCACGTGTCTGCACTTTGGTCTGAATTCGCCATCATCACCGTTTGCCCGCGTTTCACAAGTTCATCTCTATCCCTCTCGGTTATTTTATCCACTTCGAGAGCCTGTGTACCAGGAGGTGTGTTTGCTCCAACCGTCATCTTGACGGCGCGCTCGAGGAGACTGGCTTTGAATTTGCCCTCTTTCCATGGCCATTTCGTTTCGGAGAATATCGATCTTGATAGCGAAACATAGGCTTTGATGGTATCCTCTACAGACATGTGAAGCCGGCCAAGCATAATGGCAATCAAGCTTCACCAGGAATGAGATTTACACCAGGACGAATATATTATATTACGCTCACCCGCCAGTGCTGGTCCCGCAAATCATGTCAAAGACTTGCCAAGGGCTGACTTCCACAGACTGCTGACCCGATCCGTTCAGTTTCGCGTTCAAACGCCGCATGATTTCGCGAAGAATATATAACGAGGACAGTCCCCGGATGCCTCCGCCGTCTGCCATGAGGTTAGTGATTTTGTCCACAGATTTAGAGGTGAGTGAGCACACCAAATGACAGGAGACATAATGCGCGCGAGGCACGCGGAGGAAGATGGTTCATGGGTGCAGACGAATTCGTCTGGGAACAGTGACCTCATGGGGATTTTATTGTTCCGGTTTTAGCGCCGGCCTGTCAAACGGTCCTTTCATCAAGGTCTTGACACGTTTGATCCACACATAAGAAGCATTCACTGAGTCTTCACACAGGAATTTTTTTTACACAAATAAATGAGCGCTGCCAGCAGATTGTCCATCGAAGGCTACCAAAGTAAACCATCAGCTGCTGATATAACAAAATAACAGTCACGTGGCTCGCAGGCGTAAGTACAGTGGGCGCCAAATCAAATGCAACACGTGACCCCTTCACAGAAAAGCGAGAGCGACGGGTGAGAGCGAAGAGATAGCATAGACATGTATTAGTAGAATATGTACGCATATACCCTTAGATGCCGCATACAAAATTTGAGATTAATTGTTAAGCCCTACGGCGAGAGAGCACCCGAACACTGGCACAGGTTGTTGCATTTGTTTCGCCACTCGGCGCTTAAGTTCTCAAACCCAGCAAATGTGAGCCCAGGCGTTCATTTCTGGGGCGATTCTGACGAAACCAAGTGTGCACTGTGTTTTTTGGCTATGTAAATAGTGCATTAGCGGCATCTGGGACTGTCTCAATTGCGGTTTTCAGAGCTATTGATCGGACAATAAGCTAAACCTGCAGACACTCCCGCCCGTGGCACCACACTTATTTCAGTTGTATGGCTACTTCAAGTAAGCGTAACACAGTACAATATGCCTTGTATAGTGCCCCGCTACGTCTTGAGTGACTCGCATACAGCATACATGAATCAAAATGTACATTGTGTGCTCCTAGGCGCATTTTCGATATAATAAACAAGCTACTGTGAGCGCTAGAGTACGTCCGGCGGACTAGCGATTTCACAGGTGGTAGATATAGCACAGAAGAAGATAAAAGCCAATTTCTCAACCAAAACCCGAAACTCTAGTTATGTTAATTGAGTCTACTCAGGGTCTAGTGAGCGCTACTCTCGAGCTACCGAGCACTACCTACAGACCCGGTAGCCACGTGATGTCTAGTCTAACTAAACTGGAGTTTCGGGTTTTGGTTGAGTTTCAGCGCATTCCGGCAGGTCCGCGCGAAGTTATGGTCCAAACAATGTTATAATTTGATTTGAGGGTGTGATTTACTGGGAAATCATGATATGATACAGCTCCAGCAGCATTGTTTGAACCATAACTTCGCGCGGACCTGCCGGAATGCGCTGAAAATTGGCTTTTATCTTCTTCTGTGCTATATCTACCACCTGTGAAATCGCTAGTCCGCCGGACGTACTCTAGCGCTCACAGTAGCTTGTTTATTATATCGAAAATGCGCCTAGGAGCACACAATGTACATTTTGATTCATGTATGCTGTATGCGAGTCACTCAAGACGTAGCGGGGCACTATACAAGGCATATTGTACTGTGTTACGCTTACTTGAAGTAGCCATACAACTGAAATAAGTGTGGTGCCACGGGCGGGAGTGTCTGCAGGTTTAGCTTATTGTCCGATCAATAGCTCTGAAAACCGCAATTGAGACAGTCCCAGATGCCGCTAATGCACTATTTACATAGCCAAAAAACACAGTGCACACTTGGTTTCGTCAGAATCGCCCCAGAAATGAACGCCTGGGCTCACATTTGCTGGGTTTGAGAACTTAAGCGCCGAGTGGCGAAACAAATGCAACAACCTGTGCCAGTGTTCGGGTGCTCTCTCGCCGTAGGGCTTAACAATTAATCTCAAATTTTGTATGCGGCATCTAAGGGTATATGCGTACATATTCTACTAATACATGTCTATGCTATCTCTTCGCTCTCACCCGTCGCTCTCGCTTTTCTGTGAAGGGGTCACGTGTTGCATTTGATTTGGCGCCCACTGTATCTCTAAATCATAATGGTGCTCCGATCCACCTATCGTTACGGACGAGTTTCTAATGTAATTACACGGCCAGTTATTCTATACATAATTTATACAATGTTGAATAAAAATACAAAGGTCTAATCAAACATGCTTCGCTACTCGTCTCGCAGTGACTATGCCTGCCGCTCGTTCAATAGTGACCATATCATGGTCCTCGGACGTTTTACTGAGCGCAGTTACTGCCTGATCAATGGCGACTGTGGTATCGTTCTCCATAGCGTAAGAAGTAGTGTCCGTCTGAAGAGTCTGGAAAGCCTCCCACTCGCTCAATGCAACCTTCCCCACCCCCTGGGTCACGTTGAATCGAAAATATGTACCTGGCATATCCCGAAATCTCTTTGAAACTACCTCGTGGCTCTCTTGACAATCTGTGACGATCTTCTGAAGTGTTTTCGCGACTTTATACCGATGCACCTCATGAAGTTCGTACTTCGGTAAACGCTTTGGGGGTTTCCTCCCCGTTCCTATGCTAATAATCGCAGCCACGCGACGGCCACGGAAATGGTGATAGGACGCAGCTTCGTCCAACAGTTCTTGGATGGGGTTATTGCGCCGATTCACACCCGCATCCACATACTCTATATCTCCTCCTTTCTGCTTGATGGAGATTGGTTTGAAGTATGTTGTTGCCGCTGTGGTCGCGCGGGCAGCTTCCCAGATGAAGCAGTCGTCCAGAGCACCATCAAATACAGGATATGTACGGAATCGTGGGGTGAAATCTAACGTCGTGCGGGCAACTGCACAGACGAATCTGTGATACTAATTGAGATAGATATGTCGTCTGAAACACCGAAAGAACTCACACGCAGCATTGCGGCGGGTCTTGGTTGATGTCTTGGACTTCTAGCATCCTCACATCTGACTCGTCGGCCTTTGGCGGGCAGTATTTGTTTACTACATCCTTGATGGCGAGCTCCAGATTGTCGGCCTTGAACGCCCCTTCTTGCCACCACCATTTGGTATCCCCAAAAACAGTCTTAGAAAGGGTTCGATAAGCCTCTATCGCGTCTTCCACTGACATGCGAAGTCGCCCGAGCATGATTGCAATCAAGCTTATCATTCCGTCAGTTATAGTCAAATAGCGTCAGGCCAAAGTATCGCGTCGTACCCGCCTGTGCTAGTCCCGCATATCATGTCGAATACCTGCCACGGATGTAATTTTTCGAGATTTTGACTCAATCGTCTGTTATTAATGCGATTCATAAGTTCTTGGAGTATAAAAAGTGATGATAGTCCTCTCACACCACCGCCATCTGTAGCTTACCATTAGCATTATATAGATTTATAAACGGAACACATACCAAGGGAGAGGATACGAAGGGCTCGACGGGGAGCTGTTACACGTCTTGCTGGGTTGTTAGTGTTTGACATTAAGAGGATGGAGGGGGATGATTTTGACTACAGGCACAACCTCTCTCTTGTAAAGTCGATTTGACGCCCGTCTGCCAATAAGTGGCTATGTTTAGCATAGCCTGGGCAAGCGTTCCGAAAAGCGTCCGGTCTTGGCAGTGTTTCACTAAAGTCATGGGGAAGAGCCCCTGATGAGAGCAATAGTTTAGGTGTTGGCTGTTCCAAAAGATTTTTCTGCGGCAGCGGCCATTCAAGTTTAATCCTATGTCCTATGAGTTTAGATATATACAGAATACGTGTTCTATGTTTCCTTTTTTTTTTCTTAATTGGGTAAATAACAGGCCTTCTTGTGACTGATTTAGTCAAAGAAACATTCCAATCACATTGGCTGAAGCCGTTAGTTTTTGACGCCCAGTGTAGTTTGATCACAATTTAAGCAACAAAGGTCTTGAAGCCCGTGTTAGCCACATTACGTTCCCCCGTTTTACCGTTCGCATAACCTAGAGCCGCACTTTCGGAGGTATGCCTTTGAACGTACTGGACAAATTAAATAATAAGACATGGATATAATACAGGCACTGCCAATCGTTTCAGCCAACATTGTTTAAGGGATCTAGACGATGAGCGGCCTCCCTAACAGGCATCGTAGGCTGTCGGTCCAAAATTACTTTAACAAGTTCATCGATCCGCTGGCTGGTCGCGTGGCACTTAGTGTAATGGAGGGTATGGGCGCTAACCTCGCCTTGCCTGTTCCATTCGTCCATTCCAACATTTCGCAGGCCTTGATCAACGCCAAGCCTAAAATAAACGTTTGATTTAATAAATCTGAGAGATGCTCTATCGTGTGCCTTTTCACAATCCGTAGCAATCGCTTCAAGCAGCTTGGGCATGCCCAGCAGCCTGAGGTTAGGAATCGCTCCTGCTGCCTTCACCCTAATAACACCCCGGTGTCCTGTACTAGTGGCTACAGGATTGGGGGAATGTCTGCTCGCTTCGGGTGTGCCAGAGTACTTAGCACTGGGAGGGCCATGATTGCTGGTTCTGCCTTCTGGGCTTCTTTCCACTAGCCTACTGAATCTAAGACTGTTGCGGCAAGTTCTTTGTAAATGAGAGGGTTATGAAATGAGGTTTGGCGCTCCGATTCATTATTGCTATCACACTGCAAGCGGGGATTTGAAATACGGAAGTGAAGCCCAAGCTCGAGCAAACAACCAACAACAGACCGCGCAACCGAGCATTGACCAAAACCGTCGACCAAGAACATATTGCTATGTCATTTCAAAAGTTCACGTGTTCTATATTCCAATAAATTATAAATGCGGTAACCCTGCTAAGTCTGCCCCCAGCCTTTGACCCGAACTAACCCTGCCGCTTGTTTGACAGATACAGCCTGCGGTCGGTTAATCATAGCGGCAACCACCGTGCGAATACGTTCCTGGATTTCTGGTTGTTCTACATATGTACGAGTGTGGGTCCTAACCTCCTCGACCCTTTTCCACTCCTGCAGTCCGACTCGCTGCATGCCGGATTCGACATTAAACCGAAAATACACGTCGTGGTGGTCTTTGAACCGAACAACCAGCTGGTCGTGCGTTTCTTCGCAACTTGTAGCAATCTTCTGTAGCGTCTGAGGAATCCGAATCAACTGCAGCTTGGATATTAAACCGTCAGGACGAAGCTGGTCCCTTTGGCTATATCCTGCTCCAAGGTTAACAACTGTCGCAACATGGTGACCTGGAAATCGCTTGGCTGCTTCATCTAGTAGCTCTTTGGTTGGATTGCTACACCCAGCGCTCCCGTTCACAAAATGCATTTCGAGAGGCCCGTCGAGGATCACGATGGGCTTGAAAAGCGTCGGGGCCGTCATTGTTGCACGGATACCTTCCCAGATTGTGCAATCTGGCATCAAGTCGGCGGTGACCTCGTAGGTACGAAACCGAGGGATATACCCG
This sequence comes from Ceratobasidium sp. AG-Ba, assembly GCA_016906575.1. Lineage (NCBI taxonomy): Eukaryota > Fungi > Basidiomycota > Agaricomycetes > Cantharellales > Ceratobasidiaceae > Ceratobasidium > Ceratobasidium sp. AG-Ba. The sequence goes on along the minus strand of CP059611.1, from coordinate 564,785 downwards.
ATTTTTCCAAAAGCAGCGCAGACGAACCTAGCGATAATCGGTCGTCACAATGACAAAATCAGGATGGTGAACAAACTTACACTAGGCATCGGTCTTGCTCCGGACGCGGATCAAGCATTGTGATTTCTTTTCCGCGTTGGACGTTCAGTTGATCCCGTTCAGATTGTGAAACTGGCGCTGGTTGGCCCGTTGTTGGATTATCGGGAAGATTTTCGCCAACTAGTATGCTGATAGCTCTTTCGAGGTTACTAGCTTTGAATGCCCCTTCCTTCCAAGGCAACTCCAACTCTGAAAACGATTCGCCAGCAAGTTTGACGTAAGCCTCAACCGCGTCATCGATCGAAATGTGAAGTCGCCCTATCATGACTGCGACCAAGCTAAAACGACAGTTGCAGCAGGCCGTGTTCGGTAGTTTAGAGATTACCCACCCTCCTACACTAGACCCGCAAATCATGTCAAAGACCTCCCATGGATATATTGTTTGATGGTTCGGATTTTCCTTTGAGAGCTCCGCGTTCAATTGATTCATTATTTCCTGGAGGACGAATAAAGACGATAGTCCTTTAACCCCACCTCCATCTGGGGTTTGGAATATGTGTTATGAGCTATACATATAAAACAACTTAGCAGGACATACCGAATGAGAGTAGACATAGTGCCCTTGGTGTCACCTCGGCTGGCGGTCCCTCCATCACGGTGGACGAAAAACAAAAGGGGTCGTAGGATTCAAAATACACGAGTTTGATGTGTATCCTGGTGCATGTCGTAAAAAATTCCATTTTTGGCAAGTTACGAAGCATCTGCATACAAAAAAACGTGTCCACAACGCGGGTTCAGTTGGCCTTCTTTTCTTCCCAACCAAGCATGATAGATTTTTCATCGACTCGCATTGCGACAGACTCCAAATAGGTTATGAGATATTTGGAAACATAGGCCCCAACCACGACTAATGCCAGTATAATCCAGATCACGGGCATCGCTGACTGGGGAATGAATCCGAACAGCAAAGGATCGAGGATGAGATGAAACGTGACGGTCGAGTGTTGCCAAGGGGAGGGAACAAGGGGAGAAAAGAGGTGCCATGTTCGATATTTTGGAGCCTTCACACCAGCATCCCTCGCGCGGATCCTTGCGTACATGATACAGGTTTTTGTTGAGGAGATCAGGACCGTGGTGTTCGTGGAAACCCGTGAGAGCAGGAACTGTGATAACTGAGCCGGGGTATATATTTGAATATCAAAATCAGCTGGTGTCTAGCCCAGGATCAGCTCATAGGGGTACAATGCTCCAACACTCCGAGAACACTTACCGATGCCGGCCAAGATATTCTCAGCGAGTACTTGGGCGGCCCAGACACCAGTAGTCCCTTGCTCTCGTATCCTTGGTCGATGACCAGTTTGACAAATAACTCGTTCTTGCAATTGGGTTTCCCGCATACTTCTTGCCATGGAATTTTGTAGGGAGCCAGCTCCACCCCGAATTGCCAAGTTCCGGGGGTAGGGTTCATTTCTTGCCTGTTCGAATGAGCGCATGAGGCAATGCTCTGTCATGAGAATATGTCATATACCAATCAATGTCTGGAAATTGACCCTCTATATCCATTGACTGCGAGCAGACGAAAGGAAAATTCGCAATTTCTGTATTTGCAAATGATCTTCCAAACATAGACAAGATCACGGCAACCAGAGTAATAAATTTGGCTCGTGAAGCCATTTTGTACATGGCCGGTTGAGTAAAATCCTCAATGGCTAGGTTGAGAGTGGTCTGGCCGTCAAACCACTGCACGTGACAAGCCGCGTCAGAGCCACGTGAAACAAGGGGAGGCAGGAAACTAAGCGCCCGCGCGACGCTGTCAAAATCAGCCAAGCTCTGAAACTTCTGCTGCCATTCCGTGAGACTCGCAGGGTTAAATTGAGAGTTCAAAGGAGATCTTGGATCATTCCTATTGCAGAGTGGTGCATGCGACACTCTTGTTTGTCCGTGTTAGGCCCCCGACTCTTAAAGTCGCGCCCCTATCTTTCGTGCTGGTTTAGTTGACCACATTCACTGAGCCGCGCCGCCGCGCTCTCCATCTTTTTGTTAGGTCCGATTTGTCCTATTCGTGCTTATCAATTCACGTCAATTCCTACGTCGTTTGTTTCATCCGAATCAGCCATGCTCAGGACTTGAAGTTGGCCACTCGAAAGGGTATTAAAATTTATTTACTCCACCCAGTATTACACCGCTGGAGACGGGGGAAAGGGGATGTGTAGCTGGTGAAGGACGGGTGCAGGAGGCGGGGGAGGGTGACCTGGGTACCCCCCTGGTCCTACTGGTACACCACCCTATTGAGCAATAACTTTATTAGAAATTTTTGATTCTTAAGGTATGCAGAAAGTGCTCTATCCGATTTATTTGACTGTTTTGCTCATATGGGGGTGGGTCATATACTTTGATCTCGTCTTTTTATTAAGCCGACTTGTGAGTCTGCTCTCGATAGCCACAAAGATCCCATAGATTATAAGTCTCAGAGCTCATTCTCGGGTAGATTTATAACGTCCACCTTCGACCCTGGCTCAAACTAGTCCAGGAAGAGTACATGGACCGAAAAACATCGTTTCACATTCTGTTTCCGTTTGTATCCGCTTTGTTCAACGGTCTGTCAAACAGACCCGCTCGCACTCTCCCCTTCTCTTAGAACGGGATCCGAATTCTTATTGTCACCCCTACGCGCGGCCCCTTTTGTCAACGTAAATGATGCTGTTTCGTATGCCTTAGCACGTCTATGCCTAGCGGCTCGAGAGTCCGCCCGAAACCATTATTGTCATTATCTTACAGACATACATACACATATCAGATATGTGCATCCCGGCCATGCACCATTTTACCCGTAACTGCATTTATGATAGTTGCTCTTGATATAAAATAGTTGTTCAGACACTGTTCTCTACCCTCAGTCTTGGGGGGTCAGACAAAACATTCTTGAGGCTACAGGTTCCGCTTCATGTGATATGGTCGAACTTCGTCTACCACCATGATCACCCCAACTCAGCCAGGAGCAAGAGAAGATTGGGAAACACCCCTAATCACTCACATTTAGCTAGACTCTAACATTTTCCATAAATTAAGCCAAGCATCACCTCGGACGGCTCCCACAATTTGAAGACTTGCAAGGAGACGCCCCACTCTGACCGTACGTTCGGAAAGTACCAGCTCGAAGCCTCGACCGAAATCTCTAGCCGATCTCCCGACTCGAGCCATTTCCAAATTTCATGCGTCGAATCAAAGGGCCGAATCGTAAAGTTCTTCCTGCTCGGATTCGTCAAGTGTCTCCAGTACAGCGGGTTACCATCTTCGTCGCACTTGTAGGAGGAAACGGCACTACATTGCGGCACGATTCGAACGAGAAGTTCGTCCGGTTTGAATGCCTATGGAACGGGTAATCAGAACGCTTGATCACATCCGCGCACAGTTACTGACATGAGTTCTGGACATTACCGGCTCCACCGGATAAATATGCGGCTCGGCTTTCCATATTCTCCTGAGTAGCCCTCCGGGTATGGGCTGCGTGCATAACCACGGTCTCGCTATTGCCCCATCCTCCCCATCCATCACAGTACCGGCAAGGCTTCGATCATAGTCGACCTTGTCAGAGAAAGACGTATCCGGCCACGGAGACACAAATCCGGCGAGTTGGCAAACGTAGAGAATGATCTCGAGAGGAAGACCAGGGCGGCATAGTGTACCCAGAGCCAGCGCCTTGACAGTCGCGTAATATACCCGGAGTTGCGCGTCTGCGTAATGCGCCCGAGATTCGAGCTGGGTACCTATTGAGATGCTACTTGGTTCAGATTATGCCGTACGATTTCTAATGGCATACACACCCATGTCGTGGTCAGGAAAGGCGGGTTGCTTATCGTGTTTACGTCACGCGAGCCAGCAAGATAGGATGACTAAGCACACTGCTATTACCCGTTTTGGACAAAGCGCGTCACGTCGATCAATCCTTCATTAAGCCACAAACACAAAGCTCGGTCTGTGGAAGGAGCAAAATGACCGCCGCAGGGCTCGAACCTGCAATCTCCTGATATATGAAACCGTTTTCGTAGTCAGACGCGATACCATTTCGCCAGGCGGCCTTGCTTCCGGGTCGCCATCTGCTTGTGGATCGTGCGGGGTTGTCCGGGCCGGTGAGCCGGTTCAAGTCTCATCACAAATCCGAAAGTCCCAATAAGAGAGTATATATTCAAGGACCGAAGCATAGAGACAAAACCATTCTCGTGGATCCCAGACTGATAAAACGTAGAGAAAAGTCGTGACTCGTCATCACTGGCTTGGAGGGGAGTAGCCGGGAACAAGATCCCAATGCCGGGCCATGACCTTATACGGAGATCCGTCCACCAGATGATTCGTGGGACACATCTGACTCATCCTGAACTACGACATCGCCAGACGTGACTTGCCTGTATGCTCAAACTAGCTGAATGATTGAATTTGGGGCATATTCCATAGCCACTCACCCCTTATTAAATATGCTTCCATGGCCAGTAAAGACAAGGATGTCGTAAAGGGCAGTACCAGTCAAAGCGCCAACGATAGGACCCATCTACTCATCAATTAGCTTGTTGATCAAAACCGTCGCTCTCGAAATAACCCACGGTCGGCGCATAGATCCAGTACTGGCTGCGAAAGTTCCACACTAAAATAGGTACGGGAATTTAGTCATTAATTAGGCTAACACTCGATCAATTACCTTCACGTCCATAGCCAACCATCCAACACATCAGTCGGGGGCCAAGGTCTCGAGCCGGGTTGAGCGAGAACCTAGCCGAGAATGAGTCAGTCTACCAAACAATTTACCAAGATATAGGCTTGTACACTCACGATGTCTGCATGCCGAAGCAAGAGCTTATGCCCAGCATAGTAATGAATAGAACGAGAGGAACGAGTCCATTTGGCGGCGGTCCATTGCTCTTGTCAGTGGCAGCGAGCACCATCAAGACAAGAATCGCGGTGGCTAGGAACTCTTGGAAGAAGCTTTGTGCTGCGACACAATTTGGAGGGTTAACAGGGAATAAAATAGAACTTAGATTGAATCGTACCATTAGAAAGGTATGGCGCCTGGAGAAAAAATGTGAGACTTTTCACCAGATGGATCAACATGTAAAAGAAACTCACCGGAAAAGTTGCAAACAAAGACGCAGCCGTATGAGAAATCGACTTGTCGACCAAGTTGGCATCGAACAGATGAATCGCCCGATAGTAGTTCGCATATACAAGGCTCGCTCCGACCCAGCCGCCTAGCATCTGAGCAAAGATGAACCCAGGCACCTTTTTCCATGAGAAGCCCCGAAAAACGGCCATTGCGATCGTGATGGCCGGGTTGATGTGTCCGCCCTGCGCGGCAATCAGACCGGAGTACCCTTGCCCGATCGTATACACGTACTGAGATGCCTGCTGATACCCATGCACCAAGTGCTATACCGGCTGACCATCCGAACGAGAGAGCAAGATAGTCCTGTGCGTAAAACTCGTGAGGATAAACACAGATATAAATAGTAAGGACGTACCCCTTTGGGACTGGATGCCACAGCAGTACTGCTGGACAAGACAACCTGGCAGTTGGCAGCATTGCCAAACATAACGAGCAGCATTGTCTACAACACACCTTCAGTGCGTTTGATTATGAACATGAGCTTAACTAAGACAGACCCCCAAGAACTCTGCGCTGGGCTCCCGCAGAAGGTACCTAAGAGTTCTCATAAGATCTTCACCACCCCAAATCGAAAGGCTTATACCGACCTGATCTTGGACAAACCACTTCGAGGGTGAGCGTAATGAGCGGGACTTGAGCTAGGTCCGCTGTCCGAAGTCTTGCCCTTCACGTCTGGCCCAGTCGTCCTATCGGCCACTTGACCTCCTGCGTATATGCACTACTCGCTCAACTGTATTACCCAAAAGTAACAGGTGTACTTACTATACGCAATGGAAGGGACGCTGAATGAGGATGACATTGTCGGTCCAGCAGGTCGTTGCGCCATGTTCAGTGAAGTGTACCCTGGTCGACCTCGGGTTCACCTATAGGTACCTATATACCTCACGCTTGCCTATGGCGCTACAGGATAATTGAAAATTGCCACATCGGCAAACAGGTTCGCCGCATACACATGCGGCTATCGTGCTCCAAGTATGTGGTGATGTACTCATGTTCCTAGATCATAGCCGCCTTACCGGCAATGGGCACCGTGTGTGGAGATCTGTGCTTGGACGCCCGCGAATCCCTTCAATACAATGCGGGGTCCACGTATATAATCCGGGCCCTCCGGTGTGAAGGCATGGGTAAAGTTCACACGGACCTATCGATGACTTGATGGGCGGGTTGCGTATGTGGGGATAGGGGTGTGTTACGTATATATCATTTTTGAATGAATAGCGATCTATAATCACACAACTTCACAAATGCACGCCCAGTTCCAGAATGTCTACGCCCACCGCCATCGCCTACTCATCTCATCGTGGCCACACATCTGCACTTCGCTTCCTACAAAGCATATGCGCTAGATTACGCGATGGAACATTGGGTATGATAGTACCACCTCCCACTATGAAACTTTGGCTAAACCAGCTGAATAGTAGTCGTGTAGATTTATCGACACGCAGAGTAAAATAACGACCTTCCTATGCGCAACACAACTTTTCATCCAGACTTCTATTAGTCAGCCGAGCGCTCAAGATCGATGGCGCTGCCATAACTCGTGGTGCTCCGGGGCCGGTTTGTTTCGCCGAGGGTCTCGCCTAGTATGGACATACACGAACAGCCTTGAACGTGGGCGTGGAAGGAAAGCGACTTTGCCAATGAGATTTGATTGCCAAGAGCGAAGCAGGTATTGTAGAAGCAGACACGTGCCGAGTCAAGATATTCCTAGGGAACCGCCATAGCCTGGGCATAGGTGCATATAATCTGCTGGAGGCGCAAAGCCTCTAATTGAACCCTCTAATCCACAATGTCTAGTTTCACAACTTCTGGCAAAGATAGGATGGTTCAGACAGGAGAAGAAGCCAAAGAGACATTCAATTTCAGCACGAACCAGTCTCAGGCCATGAGGAATCGATACGCCGCCGCATGAGTTAACTCATACCCATCGTTTGAGGCATTTGTTGTACAGTAAAGGTTATCCCGATTCGTCTGTCAGAATTTGGTATTGCTATACCCGTTATGGTTCTATCAAGGGGCCAACTACGCACGCTAAGGTTATTTATTTTTAACCTTATGTAATCTTATGGTGTTGTTTCTTCTGGCTGGGTCACAGTGGCGAGTAAAACAGTGTTCTAGTGGCCATAAGGCCACGAGATGTAGAGAATAATGATGTTGTGATTGCCGTACGAGAGTCATACCAACCAACGCAGTTCGTGTGTTACAGGATATGTATTTAAACAGAGATCTGCTCTCCGGATGATTCTTTCAACGTGTCGGACACCTCGTGAGTTTGTGTGTCATCGGTTACAACAAGTCTAGACGTTCAAAGCATATTAGATCATTATAGAGGCCAAACTCCACACCTGACACTCACCCTTTGTTGAATATACTCTCACAACCCGTAAACACCAGGATATCATAAAGAGTATTTCCAGCTAGTGCGCCAACAATAGGCCCCATCTACCCATGGTTAGGTTAAAACCTCGGGCATTATCTTTCAAAGCCACTCACAATAGCGACACATAACCAATACTGACCCCGATAATCCCAAACTGGTTTTCCAAGAATAACCATGAGATATTGATTAAACATGTACCTCGACCATTACCTTCACGCCCATACCCAACCATCCAGCACATCAAACGCGGCCCAAGATCACGGGCAGGATTGAGCGAGAAACTAGTCAAGAATCCATCGAGTTATTACCTTAATAAAAGATGAGCTGATGGGCTTACGATGTCTGCATACCGAAACATGAGCTTATGCCAAGCATAGCTATGAAAAGAACCAATGGAACAAGCCCAATTGGTACTTGTCCGTTATGCCGGTCAGTCGCGGCTAGAACTGCCAGCATCAGTAGTAAGGTCGCTAGGAACTCTTGGAAGAAGCTTTGTGCTGGCACATCATTCATCAGATCCAACGATGGCAGAAGAAAGTTTGAGTAAATGCCACACCATTAGAAAGGTACGATGCCTTAAGTTAGGTCATGAGCCAAACATCTTCATTTGTGTAGTCGAGAAGACCCTTACCGGAAATGTCGCAAATAATGACGCAGAGGTGTGAACGATGGAGGCATCAGTCATACCGGCATCAAATAGGTGGATAGCCTGGTAGTAGTTGGCGTACACCAAACTAGCTCCGACCCAACTGCCAAGTATTTGAGCAAGGATGTAACTGGGGACTTTTCTCCAAGAGAAACCTCGAAAAACAGCTAGCGCAATCGTGATGGCTGGGTTGATATGTCCACCCTGTTGGGCAATCAGACTGACATGTCCTTGCCGCATCGCATATACATACCGAGATGCCTGCTGATACCCATGCGCCCAGGGCTATTCCTACGGACCACCCGAACGAAAGAGCAAGATAGTCCTATACGTGTAAGATTTGAGTCTGGGTATACACTGCATCCTGTCAGTAGGAATGCCATACTCCTTTTGCACTCGATGCCACGGCAGTACTACTAGACAGGACGACCTGGCAGTTGGCAGCATTACCGAACATGACGAGCACCATCGTCTATCATATGCCTTGAGTAAGCGTGCTGATCGGTACAAAATAAAAGAAGATAAACCCCTAAGAACTCTGCACTAGGCTCTCGTAAAAGGTGCCTGTGAGTGCCAACTAGTGAGACATCTTTAGTACAGCATGGAGAACCTTAGCCTGACCTAATCATCATCCATCTTCTCCGAATTTGAGAGTGCTGTGTAGGATTCGAGTCAGAATGACCATTCGGCGCCAATGCGTTGACTTCCATCGCATTATCATGACCCTGTTGGAGTCCTGTACATGTTCTATTGTAAGTCACTCAAATATTTCAGAGTAATTTTTTCTCACTGTATCCAATCGATGGAATACTGAAAGAAGATGGCATTCTCGGAGACTTGGGTCGATGCGCCATGGTCGATTGAGTGAGACGCCAGTTGAACTGAGTCTATTTATATAGATCATTATAGCTCATGCCAACCTCTCGCCTCGGAAGGCGCTTCAGGATTGCCGTATGGGTCAATTGGCTTTTAGCTATGTTGAAAGCAAGCAGGTTAGCCGCAACCGAATCCCGCTATTCGAGATCGATTGGCCAATCGCTCATCGCTATATTGGCCATGATGCAGGAATCAGCATGTACAATTCATTGGCCAGGTCTAGAACATGAAAAATTTTCGTAGAAAGCCCTCTAGTGAGTGAATTGCGCACAATCGGATAAGGGCATCGTACCCTCGTGTAGAGTGCCTTGATTTAACATACCGTGCGATTGAATCTCACTTGTATGCATCAGCATCTGGTGAGATCTTTCTCGAGTTTCCACCGTCTCATCTTGTTATCTTCAGAGGATGGTAGACATGATTGGCGTCATACAAACGCCAGTAACCTCATATACAAACTAGCATCTATGAGAAGAGAGCACAAATAAAAGCTACTCGCAAACACGCACAGTGATTTTCAAAATTGGGCCTTGAATGAGGTTCTCGACTTGGTGGCGCCTATCTGAAGCCCCTATACGCCGGGCTTCGGTTCCGAGCAAGTGGGGTGGCTGTATAGTAGGTCGTGGGACTGCCGGATTTGTCAAGACGCTTGGCCAGAGGCACACCCAGTGAAAAGGCCTGGGTGTCATTTGATCTAGTCTCCTGATATTCTTAGATCGGCCTTCTCTGTTCGCTTGTGTTGGCATCTTTGCAATTGGTTGTTAGGCGCGCGCCGACAATCGATAAAAGTTTCTATTTACAAATAATCAAGAAACTAAGTTACCCCTATCTGGCATCCTGTGCCTGCGCGCTCAAACTGAGACCAACTACAATCATGAGTCCGCAGTAACCAGCAACAGCGTCCCCGCGATTTCCCTATTGGCTGAGCAAATGTAGATGGGCTATTCAATAGAGATGGTTTCTTCACACACACGAAGTGGGAACGGTATGGAGAAGAATATCAAGGAAATACTGGTGTCTAAGAAGATGGAAATTGCTCGTAGTCCCCCGTCGAACCTTGTAGCAGCGAGGCCAGGGCATGTTGCACGATATGAAGAGCTGTACGATATTCCAGCACATGAATGCGTATTTCTGACTATTCTCCTATCAATTTACGTCATTCATGTGCATGAAATCGTGTGCCGCTATAGAATCCTACAGCGAACAGCCGCTTTCGAGCGCTACGGAGTAACATTGGTTTTAGTAAGGCACGCGCCGCTGCTCTTCAAAACCAAATCCTGAGATAACAAATGATACTCTCTTTCTAAATACCCAAAACCCCTTAGTGCGGAGTCCGTATTCGTTAATACACCAGGTATATGATGGTTAACCCTAGAACAGCGGCACCTCGAAGGTGCGAGCACGATACAGAATCAATACATCCACGATAGGTTTCCGCTATTCTAGCATATAAATCTCAAATTTTACGAAAAACGGATGTAAGACCTTCTAGCTGGCTATTCTCCTCAATTACATACGCTGGTTCTCGCATTTTATGGTGTAGTTGCTATTTTTGATAACCATTCCCGTTCAACGGGTGTCGCGCGAGAATTTTGCCGGATTCCGGCGCCTGCACCCGGAATCCGAGGGGTAAGGCCCTCTACCGGCACTCGCGCCCGCACCTGCAGCGAGAATGCCGGAATACCGGCGGAATCCCGCATTTTGCGTGATTCTCGCGGCAGCGGGATCCCCGTATGTAGTTCCGTCGCACCCACTGTTCCAGTAAATAGCTTAATTATTTAGTAAATTCTAGCTCTCGAATGAGCTATTAAACGTCCAGAACAAGCGAGTTCTGAGTGAGATACAGCAGAACCGACGAAAAGCCCAAATCCCCAAAGGGGGGAGCAAAGCTCAAAGTCACCACATTCATATAATTGGTAGCTCATAAAATGCAGGAAATCCATGGCTACAAGATGAGGTATTTTGGTTCTCTCAGAAAAATCTGGTTCGCCAGATCGAGCCCATTCTTTAGCCGGAAAAAATCCCCTGAAATGCGCACATCTACATTCAGCCATTTGGAGCAGGAATTAGGTCAATCTGATGCTGCGAATCAATTCAGAAACCTTCAGAACCCCCATAAACACACTTGTTTATTCTACACATACTCTGTACATACATGAACCTGAACCTGGTGCTGCTGTAGCTACAATTGGGCTCAGTCTCCCCAGTTTCGAGCAGATGAGCTCCATGTATGTATGGGTAGTTTTATGATACTCTAAACATGTATAATGTGGTAATCAGGTGCTCTGAATACATCTAGCACATCCAGAAAAGCCAGAAAGCTCTCTGTTGCTCTGTAGAGAGGTATCAGACTGTTTTGGTCTTTCAGGGGTAGGTTTCCCTCATATATGCTCTCAAACTCACTCAATCGTTCTGATATTTTGAACACAACCTATTTGAACCACTTCGCATTGATTCCGCACAGGGGAGCGTACATTGCACGGTCGGAATCACTAGTAGATTTCAGCCTGTCAAGGGTAAATCCCCCTGTATATCGGCCATAGCTCCTCCCCCTGAGCGATTGAAGACAGGGGAATGGTATATTCAGGCTCAGCGCATCAGCGCGCATTGAATCATGTATATATATGCTAGCTTTGGTAAATTTGAACTTTCCTCAGTGCTCTGCGCTTTCAGGGGATTATTTCTGTATGGTGTTTCCCTTCGATTCCCATGAATATGATTTTTAACGCTATGGTTTTTATATGGTTAGAAAGCTTGAATTCTGCTCTATTTAATGGTCTATCATGAATGAATTTGTGGTGGGTTTTGTGTCACCCCATTTTCCCTCGCACAGTCCTTCGCTACGCTTTCGCCCCCTCCTCAGCGTGCGGGAATGCGCCGGTACGGCAGCGCTTATTTGCGAGAATCCGAGTGCTTTTGGCCAATACCGGCGCCGGCGCCGGCGCTCGCACGCCGGAATATGCGGGAATATGACGGACGGAATGCCGGAATTCCAGCGTTAGGATTCTCGCGCGACATCCTTAGTCGTAGTTGAGGGAGGGCCCAGTGTTATTGTAACCGGCGCCTCTCGGAATGTATCACGTGCTCGACGGGAGCTTGTGTTTGACCACAATATGAAGTATCTTGTTTTTGTTTATCAAAGTCGCCACTACGATAGAATGAGGTCGAGCGATCGCGTAACTTGACGCAGCAGTGCTGTTTCCCTAGGCGCGATTAAATCCCAGGGTAGATCCTTCATCCTATATTAGGACTCGGCAGCAGTAACGATTGGACAATCACACTTTAATGCGCTTCTTTTATTACCCTCTAACCTGTGTTTGAATGAGTTCTCCCGCTATATGGCCTTTCCCGGTAAAACTCGGCACAGGTGACTCGTCGGAGCAGAGTCGGCGAAATATGATGCGTCGCTAGTGGGTCACTGGATCTCTTCTCCGCTCGGAGGTGTTATACAACAACACGAAATATGCTCTCTTCTCCATCTTCAATACTTGTTTCATTGTTCCATACGGCAGCAACATGCGCGAGAATTCGTCCTATCCACCGATGGCGAAGGCGTGTTGCGCGGACGGGGACTAGCGACCTTTGCCACGTTACACACTCGGGTATTACGCCATCCTACTTGCAACGAGTATAAATCGCCCAGTTGTACAGGGCCTAGTGACCCGATACTCAAAGTCCTTTCATCATGTTTGGACTCGCGGCTAGCGTCGTAATCGCGCTCGCCTCCCTCCAACTGGCCGATGCAGTCTCCCAGCCCTACAAGTGGAAGAATGTAAAGATCGGCGGAGGCGGAGGTTTCGTTCCTGGTACGTCGATCCTTCTCCGGATACTCGTCATATAGTCACACTTCAAGCAGGAATTGTTTTCAACACGAAGGAAAAGGGTCTGGCCTACGCCCGTACCGACATTGGCGGTCTTTACAAGCTCAACCCCGATGACTCCTGGACCCCTCTATTGGACTTTGCGAATAGCGCAACATGGAACTACTGGGGGGTCGATGCAGTGGGTGAGTATTGCGATCTTCAAGAACTACCAGTTTACTAATCAAATAATTTAAATTAGCAACTGATCCAGTTGAACCTAAACGTCTCTACGCAGTGACAGGCATGTACACCAACAGCTGGGATCCTAACAATGGACAAGTTATGCGCTCGCTCGACTATGGCAAGACATGGGCTATCACGAAATTGCCATTCAAAGTCGGCGGGAACATGCCTGGGCGAGGTCTTGGCGAGGTTTATCACTTTACTCCAACCTCTGGATTACACCTCACATTCTGGGCATAGCGTCTTGCGATCGATCCTAACAAGAACTCGATCTTGTTCTTCGGTGCCCGCAGCGGAAATGGCTTGTGGAAATCGACCGATTATGGCGTGACCTTCACCAAGGTTTCTTCCTTCACGAATACCGGTACGTGGTGTCCGGCTTATCGACTATTCGCACAATTAAATGACTTTGTTTAGGAACATACATCGCAGATCCATCGGACGCCAGTGGTTACAATAGCGACAAGACCGGTATTGCCTGGGTCACCTTTGATTCCACTTCGTCCACTGCCGGAAAGGCTACCCCCCGTATCTTTGTCGGCGTTGCGAATACCAACGCCAACTCGGTATTCGTTTCCAACGACGGTGGCTCTACCTGTGTGTACTCATCGTTTCATACTCTTCCTCTAAAACTAACGCATCAAACTACTACTAGGGTCCGCCGTTGCCGGCCAGCCAACCACTTACATGCCCCACCACGGTGTCCTGTCCCCCTCCGAAAAGGTTCTCTACCTCACCTATAACAACAATGCTGGTCCATACGACGGAACCCTCGGTGCAGTCTACAAATACAACATTGCTACCTCGACCTGGACCGATATCACTCCCGTCAGCGGCAGTGATCTCACTTTTGGGTTTAGCGGTCTCGCCGTTGATTTGCAGAAGCCTGGTACCATCATGGTCGCGCCTTTGAACGAGTGGTGGCCTGACAGCCAAGTGTTCCGATCGACAAACTCGGGTGCATCTTGGTCGAGGCTTTGGGAGTGGACATCATATCCAGATATGGTGAGTCAGGAGTAATGGGAATTCGATTACATTCTTACACCAGAGGTAGAACCGCTATTATAAATATGATGTTTCTCTGGCACCGTGGCTCAATCCTCCTGGCAACACCGACACCAAGTTTGTGCGAGACTCCATACTTTTATTAGCGAGCTAAATCTGATATTCACACCAAATCTAGATCGGCTGGATGATGCAGTCTCTGGTTATCGATCCGTTTGACTCTAACCACTGGCTCTACGGTAATGCCGCGAAGCCTCAAAATCATATCGTATACTGAGTTTGTTCTAGGTACTGGTGCGACGATCTTTGGTGGCCGCGATCTTACCAAGTGGGATACCGTTCATAACATCACACTCAAATCTTTGGCCGATGGTATCGAGGAGACCGCCGTCCTTGCACTCATTTCCCCTCCCTCTGGCCCGAACCTGCTTTCTGGTGTTGGCGATATCGGAGGTTTCGTGCATTCCAGCTTCACGACCGCACCCAAATACGCATACCTGAACCCTCACTATGTTACTACCCCCGATATGGACTATGCTGGTCTCAAGGTATGTTGGAATCAATAACTCTTGTGAAGGGTAAACTTAAAATTTCATGGATAGCCCGCTACCGTCGTCCGCATCGGAAACGACGGATCCGATGGCAACAAGCAAGTTGCTCTTTCCACAGATTCTGGCGCCACATGGAGCCCATACTCTCCAACTCCCGACGGTGCATATGGCGGAAAGGTCGCCATCAATGCCAACGGTGACACCATTCTCTGGCGCAGCGCCTCCAGCGTCAGCGTGTCCCGCAACTCTGGTGCTTTCACCGCTGTTTCGAGCCTCACGACCAGCAGCGTCATCGCGTCCGACAAGAAGAACGCCACAGTCTTCTACGCCGCAACTGGCGGAAAGTTCTACCTCTCGACCAACTACGGTTCTACTTTCACCGCCACTGCGGGCGGCCTTGGTTCCTCGACTAGCCCATACAAGATCGCTGCGAACCCCAATGTGGCCGGAGACCTGTGGGTCTCCACCGACAAGGGACTGTTCCATTCGACCAACTATGGTGCAACCTTCACAGCCGCGTCTGGTGTCAGCCAAGCTTGGGCTATTGGACTGGGCGCCCCCAAGACGAGTGGCACGTACGCGAGCGTGCTTGCCGCTGCCACGATTGGTGGTGTCACTGGCTATTTCCGATCCGATAACTCGGGAAGCACTTGGGTTCAAATTGATGATGCCGCTCACGGATTCGGTTCCCCGACGGCTAACGTGAGTATATGCGTTATGTTTTCACATGAATCGCACATGCTCAACGGATTCGACTATCACAGCCCATCTCCGGAGACCCAAGAATTTACGGAAGGGTGTACATCGGGACCAACGGTCGTGGAATCTTGTAAGCAATGCTTCTGCCTATCTCATCTCATCTCGATCAAGTTCTAATACCCTTTCTCCTAGCTACGGCGACATTGCTTGAACTTTTTGGTCTCCGCGTGGGTTGGCTTACTGATTGTATTCATAAAAGCAATTTACAAAACTCAAGTTATGCTGGATAACTATGGTCCTGCGTAGGGACGCGGTAATTTATGCAAAGAGCAGGGGATCAAAGCCGGAGGTATCCTGTGCCAGGAAGGCGCATATGATCGATCAACATACGAAGCCCTTATCAACCATTTAAGGTCTGAGATGATGTTTGCATATCCTGAGGAGGGTTAGAAGGGATACCACTTAAGGGAGACTACAAATCGGAAGCTGCAAATTGCGGAAGATGTTCCCGGAGCTACGATAACCGAGGAGAGATTGCGATGAACCGGCCACGATTTATAACCAAACAGCCATACATGAGCTCGACTCACGTTTCTGATATCTGGCCAATGGGTGATTCAGTTATACTCCCTAGGATTCTTGCAGCCGTGGTGGCGGTATTGGGCGCACATTTTGTCCTACGGCGCCGTAACCATGACCCACACCCCCTTCCTCCAAGTCCAACAACCTGGCCTCTCATCGGTAACCTTCTCTCAATGCCTACCGAAAATGAACATGTTGGCTTCATGCAATTGAGTGAGCAGCTCAATAGTATGTTTCTCGCTCGAAACGATAGCGAACTCGGCTCATCACCCTGCTAGGCGACATAATCTCTTTGCGCATGTTTGGCACAACAATCGTAGTCTTAAATTCCTCAGAAGACGCGGTGAACTTGCTGGAGAAGAAATCGGGAGTATACTCAGACCGTGTTTGTCCAGTCATGTTGAGAGAGCCCTCGTTGTGTGTTATGATTCTAACCATTGAGATAGCGTGCAGAAACTTACCAGATACGGTGTTTATCACAGATTCTATTGGCCTGGTTTCATTACATTATTGGGATACAACGACAGATGGCGAAAATCACGTAGACTCATGCACACTTATTTGCACAAGAAGGCTGCCGAAGATTTTCATAGCGCGCAGCAACTTCAGGCACGATTACTGTTGCAGCGATTACTACAAAAAACGAATGCCCTTATTACATCGGAAGACTTGGACTTGGAGTTTCACGGGCAGGTGCTTCACACGATTTTCATTCAGGGATCTGCTAAGTTGTGGATAGGACCGCTGCCGCAACCCTCGTGCATTCGGTCTACGGCTATAACCTCCAATCCTCGGATGATCCATTCGTTCTAGGGCTGAAAGAAGCTATGGATAACGGACTTCATGCCGCTTTGCCATCAAGTGACTGATTGTGCTCCGCTCGTTTTGATACACTCATAGCGCATATATACACAGGTTTCCTCGTCAACTTATTCCCGGCCCTTGTACACGTCCCTGGATGGATTCCTGGAACACGTTGGAAAAGAATCGCCCGGGAATGGAGGGCACAAAAAGACCGTGCAGTTGATACAACCTATAATTGGTCCAAGGATCAGATTGTTGGTATTCACTGGTTGATCACTCCTACCCCTAACACATGCTCATCCGTGCTTGAAAGGAAAATGGCACAGGCGAACCGTCGATAATTGCATCCTTACTCGAACACGCCGAGCAGCTAGGGCTCGGCGCCCATGAAGTTGATGACTATGTCAAGAACATAGCTGTTTCCCTCCTGGCTGGTACGTAACTTTTCCCGATGATATTCAATTTTGATGACCATTTCTGCGGGACTTGTAGCGGGCACTGACACGGTGTGTACTTCCTAATCAACCAAACCTTTATTGACGTTTCCACGACTCATTTTCAGACTACCAACACACTTCTAGTATTCGTTTTGGCAATGCTACTTTTCCCCGAAACCCAACTCAAGGCACAGGAGGAAATTAGCGTCGTGATCGGCTCAAACCGGCTCCCGACATTGGATGATCGGTCGAGTCTTCCTTACTTGGAGCGACTTTTACAAGAAGTTCTGCGATGGTGTCCAATTCTTCCAGGAGGTACGCCTGATCAAATCAATCGCTAGGGAATGAATTTACAAGGCGGCTGCAGGATTCCCACACGCATGTTACCAAGATGATGTCTACAAAGGATATTTGATTCCTAAGGGGGCTATGGTGTGAGTACAAGACACCGTAAACATATGAACACTCTCTCAACCTGCTGCTTGTTGACTAGCATACCTAATGTCTGGTACGCCGTATTCACTTAGCTTCTCAGCTTTACTCTCATGAACTCATGTAGGGCGTTTTGTCGGAACCCGGAGGTGTATCCCGACCCAACCAAATTCGACCCGGACAGATTCCTTGATCCCGAGGTGCCACTGGCGCCAGCTTTTGGTTATGGTCGAAGGCAAAACGAGCATACATATGAAACCATATGGCCTGTCTCACTTCATCTTTAGATCATGCCCAGGGATCCATTTCGCTGATTCGTCGCTGTTCATCGCAATAGCATCAATGTTGGCAACATTCACTATATCGCCAGCGAAGGACAGTTCAGGCAATGAAATCATACCTGCTTTGTCTGAAGGGTCAGGTCATGTAGTCTAGTGAGTCGTTTCGCTGAAACATCATTGCTTAAACTTTTCGTTTTGATCTTCGTACATAGCCGGCCCCAGTATGTCAAACTGGAGTTGAAGCCTCGCTCCCAAGCGCATATTGACCTTATTCGCGCTGTAGTTTAAAATATGCTCAAATCAATCCTTCATTTACCATATATCATATTTGAATATCTCAACTTACAAGCGGCGAGGGGTACCTAATGTATGAACTGAACAACTGACCGTAAGTTGGGCTGTTCTTGAATGAACAGTAAGGCCAAGTACGCTGACTGAGTTCTCTAAGGATTTTGCTAGTCCAATGAAGCAAAGCCGCCCCAAAGCGAGATCAAGCTTGCCCTGAGTTAGAGGTATCCCATTTGGAAGTAAGGAGTCAACGACACCATTTTTCTATGCGGTTTAAATAAAGAGCAAACTGTTTGAGTTCTGTGGTAGCCTCAAGGCGTAGGAAGCTGACAGTTATCCATGGTCAATGCAGACGCTTGAGACCATGACTCTAGGGGGGATGAGGGGTTTCCCAACAGAGAGATGGATGAGTAATCACGTAAATACCAACACGACCTTTCTAGGATTCGCTCTTATAGAAAGGTTTGAAGTGCGCCGGTCGTTGTTCGAGTGTTTTCCTGTTGATGAATTCTGGGGAAAGCCCCACCGTGGTTACTTACTCTCCGAACATTGTCCATCTGGGGAACAGCCCGGCTTTTCCGGAGGGAAATCCCGAGCGCTTCCCTCCCGGCCAAACCTGAGTAAACGCCAGGGAAACGTAAGCCTTTTCCGACCACTTTCCGACCGTGTTCCCGGCAGCAAAGCCTCAACTCTCTCAGGGGCTTCTCCCCAGTAAAAGGTTCGTAGAAATCACCAAACATTTACTCCCTTTTCAATAGCGTTTTCCTGGACAAAAATGGTCAGCGCGCCCCTGGGATCTCACCCCCTTCAAATCCGAACAAATGGTTGAGGCTTTTCCCAACCCTCTCCGGATACTTTCCCTCGGTATAACCCCCTACTTTTTTATCGTAATTTACCCAAAGTCAAGCGTCGGACAACGGTGAGTCCTTCCTGGGGACTTTCATTTCGCTTTCCCCAGGAGGACTATCGGTACTTCATTCACAGTTTCCCCGTCTGAAATCTATCTGAACTATGCGACATCTGATTGACGCTTTCCTGGCCTTATATGCAGATACATGTGTCGGCGTTACTCTAAAACTTTCCCCAACCGAAACGCCTGGAGCGCTTAGTGGGCTTAGCTACAACTTCCCCCATGCTTTCACTCGACGACAGACCGACGGTTTACCGATTGCTTTCCCTGGTGAGT
The DNA here is from genome assembly GCA_016906575.1 of Ceratobasidium sp. AG-Ba. Classification (NCBI taxonomy): domain Eukaryota; kingdom Fungi; phylum Basidiomycota; class Agaricomycetes; order Cantharellales; family Ceratobasidiaceae; genus Ceratobasidium; species Ceratobasidium sp. AG-Ba. The sequence continues at coordinate 545,378 of CP059611.1, read as the reverse complement.
GTCGCATACGAAATTCAACCTTTGAATTGCGATTTTCCATATTTATATTCTAGCTTTATGTCCAGAACATTCCGCAACAGAACGCAGCAAGCTTGGAGGTTCTCCTCTACAGAGAAGGATATAGGCCAATGTGCTTTTACTTCTCCCTTTTTCGCGTTCTAAGCTGAAATGATATTCTCTGATAGGTTTGACTGGTACTGTGAAGATCAAACTGCAATCTTTTATTGCAGAAACCTAGTCGGATGTGCCACAACCGCATGGTTAACGGAAATCAACCCACAAATCCAAAAGGAACTTGACAGAATAGCAGCGTGCGGTCGTCCGGGTATTTGGAGCGCAGGATCAGGGATTTTTTCTATTCTTGGTGCTGGATCGTACCCGCCGAATCAACAGTATCGCGTTGAACTGAAATTCGAAAGCAACAACAGCGAAGGCAAGTCCAGTATTTTTCACAGATTCCCCAAGGTTGTACTAGAAGTTATTGCCGGCTGTTTCTCTAAGCTGCTAGTTGAGGATTTTCAGTCATTTCAATCGACATCAATGAAAGGCCCAGGGGGTGGGTGGGTGGTGGGTTTTTTAGTAGAATTGCGTCTTATTTGTTTGCGCAATTCTAATGAAATAAATGTTTTGCTTCTTAACTCAAGTCTGCTAGTCTCGTAAGTAAAGAGTGAATGTGCTGTGAATTCGCTATAGAATCCGTGTAGATACAAAGTAAAGATCATATCTCTTTATACAAGTATCAGACACCTGTCGTTACATCGAATGCAATACATGAGTGATATGCAATTGAATCTACGGTAGAAATATCAAGTGTTCCAATAACAATTGACTTCAAAACTAATCGAGGCGATGTGTCGTAAACATCTAGCCATTTCTTCTACAACCGCTTGTAGACCCCTAGATGTCCGTAATTTTTGGATATTGCAGTATGCGTAGCTATCCAATAAGTCTTTCTATTTCTCTCGCTGATTTCGTGGTGCTACATCGGGTAGGTGTGAGCGAGGCGTGCCGATATGCACACAAAAGACCTCGTAATTAGTGTCGTAATAAACAAACTGTGCCTCTATAAAAACAGGAGGCCCTAACAGCTGATGTAAAATACGCAAGAGGACAGGCATTGGCAAAGACTAGAGGTTATCGTGGGGGGCATTTGAGAGACTTATGCGTTTCGGGTTAGGGTTGATGCCCATCAATGAGACGCATGTTCCCTCCTGAGCAACGTAACCTGCGCGACAACTGACGATCTTGCACCGGCCTCTTTCACACCGAACCTCGTCGACGTCGGGGATCGAGGAACAATCACGACCAGCCGCTTCGTCATCGTGCTTTGGAAATGCGCACCCTCCGCACGAGTCGAGAGTTGAGAGAATATCAACGCACTCGCTTCCTCCTGACCCGCTCACGACCGGACACCATTTATAACCTGGAGTGGACAAGCACAATGCTTTGGCGCGTCGCACCGGAGGAACAGCGCGCCTCGAAGGTCCAGGCTTGCATGAGGAAGAGCCAGGGCCGCTCCCCTGGCCAGGCGGGCAGGGAGAACAGACGTTTCCGTTCGAGTAGGTGTTGGCACCGCAAGTTGTACAGGCCGTTCCACTTGCCGCCAAACCGCTGCCTGAGTCACAGGTTGTACAAAAACTTGCTCCGGGATTACTGACAGTCCCAGTGGGACAGTCAGTGCAAGTATAAGCACCAGCATTACTGTATGTACCCCCCATGCAAACTGCGCAAGAATTGTTAAGTGTGTATCTTCCTGCAGGACAGGAAAATGGCGTGCAAATGGACGAGCCCTGTTGCTAGTTGGCCAGGTTGAATATAAAAGGAAAAGATTGAACGTACAGCAGCGGATGAAGTTCCTTGAGGGCAGGTATTACAAGTTCCGCCAGAGATAGAATACTGATTTGCTGAACATGAAGTACAGCTTGCTGCGTTGTTCGAACTGGATTGGCCGGCCGGGCAAGCAAGACAAAACGGGTCAGTATCATCGTGTCTAGTATTGGTGTAATAACCAGCAAGGCAAGTACACGTAGAAGAACCCGCCTGAAAAACTCTGTCGGAAGCTGAACTGGTCCGGCCAGAGCTTTTTGACTTACGCTGATTGAAGTGGATCCAGTAGGACAAGTCTGACACGGGGCGCTCCCTCCAATGCCGTACGTACCAGCAGGGCAGACTTGGCATTTTCCGCTTCTGGTTGATAAATTGGCCACGCATGGAGTACGTGTAAACTTCTCAGGATGTCTAATCGTACGCGTCATGTCAGCAGACAGACTAATGAGATTTTAGGAGAGGACAAACGTATTAAAAGCCGAAATATAGGTTGCGGAAACCAAGCCAAACAGTGGCACAATGCTAAGGAGGGGGATCATGACCGACCCAAAACACCCAGGAAGACGGGACACAACACGACTGGCTACGGTTTTAAGGAATGGAGAGTTATTTATAACCGGCCCCCGGTGCCTACATTTGAATTCGGCCCTGAAGTCAGAGCGCTAGCCCCGCAAACAAGGGAAATAGCTAAGTTATACTAGATCGAGACCGGGAAGGCCAGGCAGCGGCGTTGAACGATTGAGATAACCTAGACTCCTAACAAAGGAACATCACATTTCCTGCATCCCGAAACCACTATCCATAATACTCGAAAGAGGCCGTCCGTCATCTCCTGGCTTATATTCGGGAGACTGATCGCTTCCTCACACTGCCATACGTTTAACGCCCAGGAACAAGGTGAAGTATCCAATCATGAACTATGTAAGCAATAATTAACGAGCTACCGGTAGAATACACAACAAACCTGCTCCCAAAGTGCTGACTTATCCATTCGATGACTATAGAGAACTGAAGACAGGATGTGCATAGCATGAAAGGAGCCGACTCGCGAGCTTAGAAATGATCGGGTGTCCGGACGCCAGGGGAGCCTAGGCTCGTCTGGCTAGCAGCGGGAGGTCGGTGGGCCTCATGGGGTCCCCATGATATGTGCATATACCACACCAGGGTAGTGACCGTTAGACATCCATGGAAATCAAGTAACACCCGGTGAGTCAACGTGTATAAAGCTCGTGTCGTACATGTCCAAACCAAGCTCGAGTCAAGTATAAAGAGTAGCAGCAGCAGCTATAAAAACCAACCGCCAGTGCCAGGTCACAGAACTCGGGCGTTGCTGCGCAGCGTGGCGTTTGCCAAGGCTCCGACTTGGCGCTTGTATGCCGGCGGCTAGACAGCTGAGTCAGCATCGTATATGCACATGACATCACGCGATGTTCTCTCGTCATTAGGCTGAGGGCCAAGAACACGCGTGAAATCTTGGCTGGTGGTATAAGAGCCCCCTAGTGGGAACACTTCTACCAGACGACGATGAGGCCCCTCTCGGCACTGCTCTATGCGGCTCCTGCGCTTGCGGCCGGTATTGTCTACAACGACCAAATCGATGCTGCCTACGACTTTGTTATCGCTGGCGGAGGCCTAGCGGGACTTGTGTTGGCCAGTCGACTCTCTGAAGATTCAAACACGACAGTGTTGGTTCTCGAGGCTGGAGCGTCGGGGGATGCTGTCAAGTCAAGAATAGGTGCGTAGGATAGCCACTCGATAAAACGACAACCTTCTGAGCGTCGGGTTGATCGACTCTAGACATCCCTGGCAACGCATATTATTCCTCGCTCCTTGGCACAACCTACGATTGGCAATACGTTACAGAGCCCCAAGCCAGGCTGGGGAATCGCCAACTCCCTTGGCCACGCGGCAAAACACTCGGAGGGTACGAACGCATCCCGTCCTCGCTGCCCGATTCCGTCCGGTCAACTCATCCATATCCAAACCCCGCAGTTCCACAGCCGTAAACGGACTGTATCTCGTCCGTCCTTCCGCACTCGAAGTCGATGCCTGGTCCCAACTCCTCCCCGGTCAATCGTCCGCTGCGGCGTGGTCATGGGCGTCCCTCTTCGAAGCCATGAAGAAATCGGAAAACTTTACAGAGCCGAGCGAGAAAATCAAGAATGCTGGACGCATCATGTACGACATCACCTCGCACGGTCGGTCCGGTCCTCTCCACTACAGCTATCCGGGGTACATTGTTCCGATTGTGGGAAACTGGACAGCGACGCTCGACTGGATCGGGATTCCCCCGAGTCCGGATGCGAATGGTGGAAGTGGCTGGGGAGGATTTATCGCGACGAGTTCGATTAATCCTACGAATTGGACGAGGTCGTATTCCAGAAGTGCGTATATCGATCCCCTGGGCCCTCGGCCCAATCTTGCGATTTTGCCCAACGCAACTGTCACGAGGATACTATGGGCACCGCAAAAAGACGGAAACGGAAAAGCCATAGCGAGTGGCGTAGAATTTGCATCGGACCGAGGCGCACCACGGAGAACAGTCAACGCACGGAAAGAGGTCATTCTGGCCGGTGGAGCGATCGGAAGTCCAAACATCGCAATGCACAGCGGGATCGGACCAAGAAACGTGCTGGAGCGATTGAACATCCCAGTCGGTACGTCATCGTCCCGATCATACGACCTCGCCATGACTCACTCCGCAGTCTAGTCTACGAACTTCCAGGCGTGGGCGCACATCTCCAAGATCACTTGGCGACTGAAGTGGTTTTCCGCACGACGGCCGAAACCGCTGCGTCGATTCGAAACTCGGACCAGTTGGACAATGGGACAGCGGCGCCGTTTTTGTCGTTTATCAATTCTGCGATCGCGTATGCGAATATCACCGATTTGTTTGGAGACTGGGCACCGACTTTCCAGGAGGAACTCCGAACCAATTTGACGGATAGCTTGAACCGGCTCTCGTTGACTACGGACGATCGTGTCAAGAAGGGGTACCAGGCTGTATACGAGATGACGATGAACAAGTTGTTGATGAGCCAAGTCGGACAGGTACGTCCTTCGTCATTTGTCTCCCCTGCTCAACCTCACATTGCCATCCTAGGTTGAACTCTTGTTCTCATTGACGGGCACATCCTCCGGGTCGGACACAATCGCGATCCAAGCGGCTCTCCAACATCCGTTCTCCCAAGGCCACCTCTATATCAACACCACCGATCCGTTCGACTCGCCCGTCATTGATCCAAACTATCTCGCACACGACGGGGACATCCTCATGCTCCGAGAAGGTCTCAAGCTCGCACGAAAGCTGGGTCAAACCCAGCCGTTGAACGCGTCGATTGTGGAAGAGGTTTCGCCTGGAAACGCTATCCAGACGGATGATGATTGGGATGGGTGGCTGCTCGGTAAAGTCCAGACCGAGTATGTATTTCGGTTTATCGTTTTGGTTCGGTTGTGGGTATTGAGGGTTTGGTCAGATATCATCCAGGATGCACAATGTCCATGTTGCCCGAGGATCATGCCGGTGTTGTGGATTCTGATCTAAGGCTCTACGGAACCAGTAAGTAGTCATTCACAGGTAACCTAGTTTTCTAGTGACTTACGGGTTGGCCCAGGCAACGTTCGCGTCGCCGATTCCTCAATATTCCCTATTCAATTTGCAGCACATGTAAGTCACTAGTTCATGCACTGTAGCAACAAGGTGCTTACGACTAATATTCTAATCCCTTAGTTGATGGCGCCAACCTATGGAATGGCGGAACAGGCGGCTTCTGTGATCAAGGCCCAATATAATGGCGCTCCACCGCCCGCATCGACTGTAAGCACAAGCGCACCAGGCAGTGCCACGCAAACAGGCTCTCCTAGTAGCAGTGGAGGGAATACGAATGGCGCCCGCAGGTTTGGAATTGCGCCCATGATTGGATCGGTCGTGGTCGGGTTGGCGGGATGTTTGGTCATGTGGTAACCAAGGACCTCTCTCTGTTTGGATGATGATTATGTCAGCTCAAGAGAACGATTATTTCATCGCGCTTTGAACCCTTGGATGGATAGCTACCTGTTATGACTGTATATAGTATTTATCACTATGATGAATCAACTCAGTACTCTATGTTGGAAGCGATTGTTAAGTCTTTTCGTGCCCCCGGGGAATGCTTGGACTGTATGCCAAACTTTTGATCGGTTCTTCTCCCCGTTGTACTTGCCATTCTCGAAGTTGGGATAATCGTAGAGATATTGGAAACGATCCCATCGCTGTAGACAGTTCGCATGAAATCACTGAGGGGTTTCGATCATGATGTTCTCCAGACTCTAGGCCTTTTGAAGACTACAACATTATTCGCATCGTCATCCCCAAAACTGATGTATAGCATACAAGCACTAATTCCGGGGGTTCCTGTTGTTGAGCGCATGATAGAAGTACCTAGCACTTTGTATATAGCTTTTGGGATATTCTTTGTCCACCTGACTAAATGCGACCCATGGGTTCTTATAATGATAAGTATCTTTTGCAGGCATATTCTCCGTGTAAGACGCGCCTGAAGAATCACCAGCCTCGGCCTTTTTATTATACAGTTGCGGCTGAGACTCTAATAAGAGTACATCTTTTTCAATAACCTTGAAACAATGGCCTAAAGGAGCCGACACACGACCTGGGTTATACGGTAAACGCGACGTTTGTCGTCGTTGTCCTCATGATACTTAGTTCATACCAGCAATATGAATATTCACAAATTGGTATCCTTTGAAAATAGCGACCAGAACCCCCATCATCTTCTTTCCGTCATACACAGGTCTGGATCAACTTGGCATGTTCTGCTGAACGGGGAGTCAACTTGAGCCTAAAAGGTTTGGGTCGACTGCAAGCGAGATTAGCCAACGTACTGCTAATTGAAGGGGCAAATCTAAACAAACTAGACTGCTTTGTTGGCGCCCTGTTTCGCAGGTTCACCCTGCTCATCAAAATCTTCGTAAGGGCTGATGTTAAAAGTGGAGAGTATCAAGGCGACCACTATGAAAAGCACAGCTTCAGTGTAGTGTACACCTGGGCAGAGTCTACATGTTATATAGGGGTTAGTGTTCTATGGCTACCCACATAATATAGACACACCTGCGACCAAAGCCGAATGCGGGAGGAGGAGGGATGTTTGAACTAAGATACCTATCGGGATCGAATGTCTCCGGATCTTTGTATACGTCTGGATCGTGGCTCATAGCCCTGTATATATAACTCTTGGTCAATATTCGATATGATTCCTCGAGGGCCCCGTACCAAACATTCCCAAAGCTGTTTGTTTAATGTCAATGAGTAAACTCATGATCATAGCTTGGTTTACTCACATGATAGCTCCTTTAGGGATTTGATGCCCTTTTTACACATCGTCTTCGTAGGAAGAATTGGGTACACCTGTTGCGGAAAGTAGCTCCTATCATCTCAGTTTACATTCCAGGAATAACAATAATTACCGGTCGGAATCACAGGCCGCCATCTCATAACCTCGTTGATTAGGCGAGTCACGTAACTTAACCTTGATCTATCATCCATGTTTGGGAGTCGGTTTATGCCAACCATCGAATCAATTTCTGCTTGTGCCCTCTTCTGAACTTCAGGAAACCAAACCATTGCCAAGAAGAAAACGAGCAACGTGCTAGCAGACTTGGAATATCGATTAGTGTACTTGGCAAGCATGTCATATGTTGCATATTTACTGTATCCGTTCCAGCTGGAGCGCGACTTAGGTTCGACCGTGACGGTAAAGAGTTACGGAAGCAACTCACCTATTAGAAGCATTATGGCCGTTTGCTTGACGTAATCATCTACTTCATCTGCATTGAGCCCGAGGCCCTCTGCACTAGCAAGCAAGGAACGGATCATCGAGGCTTCACCTTCTCCGTTTCCCTTTTGGAGTGTCAGACTTTGAACATGGTTCAGAGGCGATCGTGCCAAGCTTACTATTTTCGCTTTGGCTCGGTAATAGCAGTAATTGACGGTATGCTGTTGCTGTTCCCTCCATTCTCGAGCGGTACGCTTCCAGTCCGTCCAGAGAGCCCACTCGGGTATTTTGACCAGGGCTGGGAAAAGGTTGACCAGAAAATCTGTGGTTCCAAATCGTCAGTATGAAGTCAATCAACCAGTTAGCCTTCAATAATCTCACTGGCTGGTGATGCCGCTTCTGCGAGATTGGATGGCTTCCCGTAACGGCTAAAGCTAAAGCTAGGCTATTCTAAAGGTAGAGCGATTACGCTGAGGAGTAATCAGACATTAGTAAATTATGATGTCATCCACACTTTAGCTTAGCCCGGCCTAGCTTTAGCTCTTACGGGAAGTCATCCATTGTTTGCTGCTGTTCTAAAATCGCGCATAAATTCGTCATCGGTTGAATTAATTTTGTAGCCATAGATAGAGTCAGTGAGTATGGCGGCCAACGTTCTGCATGGCCGACCATCAATGATATAAAGTTTGGCCATATCACTGACCGCACCTGTACAATTCCACGTCTACTTCATCTGATTTGTTCAGGGTATTCGATGCCGATGAAAGTCTCTGTAATAGCAATCGAGCTTGAAGCTGCTGCGCGGGATAGAATTCCTCCACCGCTTTTTTACTGAGCAAGGGGTGGATCATGCGGCGAGACCTTTCCCAGCGATCGTTGTACCCTAGAGTGACAATCAAGTTTCCCCAGTTCATCCTGCAGAAGTGCGTGAATCACTCAACATCAAATTTTCGATGAAGAGCTTACAATGAAGGTTCGGATATCATTGGTGCACACAAGCGATCTGAATATATGTGAGACCGCTTTTCCAGCAGGTTGATCGCATCCTCGTGCGAGTTAAGGACAATGATCAAGCTACCAAAAATCCTGAGATGAAATATTTGATCTATTTGCACCCGCGGTTAGAAAGAATCCGGTTCGCCAAAATGTGCACCAACTTTTCAGTCTTTGGCCTATCTCAAGAAAACCAATGTGCTCATCTCGCACTGGAACGGACAGCAGATGACCGATAACTGGGTAACGGGTTGGACCGGGAGGTAAATGCACATTTTTAGCGAACCATTTCGTGAACACGATCAAGATCGTGACCACCGCAACGAGTGCTGTCAGCGAGATCGTATCCAAGATTGGCATGGTCAACATGGAATGGTGGTTGAGGGTAAGTGGAACTCAGTCAGTCAATCAGATAGTTGCCCTCAATAGTACTTCCTGAGCGATGTATAATGATGCGGTACTAGAATATATGCAGGCAGTGACATAAGCCAGACAGCTCGGTCGCGAATACCCGTTATCGAACCAACATCGGGGAATTGCATAAGACAGTTCGGACCCTTGCTCTCGTCCCAAGCGTGCTCTCTCGTGTTCTCGAGTGTATTATGAGCTGATCTTCGCCTTTGCATATTGATCTCTGCGAACTGGGGCCAAGCGGGTTTTGGTCCCGATATGGGCTATCCGGCATATTATGAGCAAGTAGGTCGGAGCGACATCTGTAGGTGTTTTCGCGTTGCATTATATTATAAAACCAGAACTCAGAGGCGACTAGTTACCCAAGCTTACTTGTGGGCGTCTCGGACCTCTTTTGGGCAGATGCTTAATGGGGGTCTTTTTTACAATTAGATTAGCAAATAGTCAAATCCACCGAACTACTGAAATACAAGACCAAAGCCCAGACCGAAATCAATGATCGACCTATTCGCCCGTGCAAGCAAGTTCTACCCGAGAAGATGATCGTGGAACCAGGTTCACTCGGAACGGTTTTGGGTGGCTATGCTTGGTGATCAGCAAATGCAAATATGAGCCGCGCCTCTGCTGATACTTACTAGGGCACCTGGTTTGCACTCTCAAGCGTCGGCATTATGTCTGACCCTTCACCGTCCTTCACACAGGTAATATCAAATGTAGCCAAGATTGACGAGATCGTGAGGAACAGGGATGCTTTGGCGTAATGCAACCCTGGACATGCACTAATTGCCATTTATCAGGTGTTTAATCGGATCATCGTCCGCTGAAACACGCACCGACGGCCAAATCCGAACGTCGGAGGGCAGGGAACTCTTGGGTCAATATATCGGTCTGGATCAAAGTTTTCTGGAGACTTGTATACTTCTTCATCCCGGGTAATCGCCCTGTATGTCCACATTAACACTTCATTCAAGCGATAAGCCAATCAAAGACCCGTCCTCTCACCATATGTTTGGGATGCTAAAACAGTGATGAGAATTTAGCTGTACACCCTTCTCAGGCTAGACATCTCACATGGTTGCACCCTTGGGGATGTGGTAACCTTCATACACGTCATCTTCGGAGGTGGCATGTGGTACGCCTGGCGATTGAGGTTGTTGAGCGTCACGGAAATTGTATTCATAGATCAACGTACCGAGTGGAGCTATTGGGCGCCACCTTAACACCTCTTCCACCAGTCGTTCCACGTATTCGAGATTCGCTCTATCTTCCATAGAGGGCAACCGGTCCAAATCGACTACCGCATCAATTTCCAGCTGGGCACGTTTTTGGACTTCTGGATAGCGAAGCATTGCTAGGATGAAAATTAGGAGTGTACTTGCGATCTAGACATCAACAAGCCATAAGCTCATTTATTCGTCTGTTATGAGTTGCCCTGACTAACGGTATCTGGACCGGCTAGATGAAAAATCTCATTCAATCGATAAACCGACTCTAGGGCTGGGCTCCATACCGACAAACAAAGTAATGGCTAGTTGCTTGACATAACTATCGGTTTCCTCAGCGCTGAGACCCAGATCACTAGCGTGGCTCAGGAGAGACGACACTATAGATGGTTTGTTAGTCCCTTGAGCCTATATCACAAGACCAATCATTTTAAGACTATAGGTAAATATATGAAAAACAAGCGACCGACCATCTGCGTTTTTGTCCATTGATAGGCCGAGTCTACAGCACGCTCCTGCTGCTCTCTCCATAGTTTAGCGGTGCGCTTCCACCCTGCTCCGGGTAGCCATCCAGGTACAGAAGCAAGGGAAGGGAACACATTAACCAGGAAATCTGCCGATTGGAGTTGAGCTCAGCTTCCCGGTTAATTGGCCTTTTGAGACTACATACTGGCTGGCAGAGCTGCTGTAATGAAGTTATTAGTTGCCAATTTGAGCTCAGATATCATGGGATCCTTGGTCGAGGTATCCGTCGTGTACCCGTATACATAGTGGGCCAATGTTGCTGAGAGAGCTCTGTGAAGAAGTTGTTAGCATGAAATTCTTACCAAACCTTTGCGCAAGTCACTAACCTATAGAACTCGGCTTCCAAACCCTCAGACGTGGCCAAATCTCCCCTCGAGAGGATCAGGCGACGTATCAAGAGTCGAGTCTGAAGTGGTTCGGTGGAATGTAATTCCTCGACCGCTTTCTTGTGCAGCCAAGGATGCATTAGCCGTCGGGATTTCTGCCATCTAGAATTATAGTTGAGGAACCCTACGAATCCTCCCCAGTTTGTTCTATGATCGGATTAGAGGATATGTAGATCTGAGCATTAAGTATGGCACGTACAACGAAGGCTCTGCCAGCATTGGCGGGCATATGCGGTCAGAATATATGCTCGAGCGCTTGTCAAGCAAGTTGACGACATCTTCTAGCGAGTTCAAGACGATCACAGAGGTACTAAATATGCGGAATGAGAATATGCTACCTAGAATACCGTACGCTCTTTAATATATGAATATTTGGAGGAATTAAAAACCTACTGCCCAGTCTTTGGCTCATCTCTAAAAATCCCGCATGCTCGTCACGAGATGGTAAAGATAAAAGATGACCAATGAATGGGAGCGACATTGGACTAGGTGGCAATGAGCGAGGTGCGAGCGAAAGTTTGTATAAGAATATGGTAAGGTCCAAAGCGACGAGACTGCTAAGGAGAATATACAGGAACGGCATCTTATTGTTGTTCAAGCAAGGTCTGCAGTCGATGCGTTACTAACCGGGAGTATGGACGGTATTTATACTCTGTGGCGACCACTAACTAAATCCAATCGGCTTCTGTCATGTCGAGCGGGACTTGAGATATCTCTGTTTTCCCATTCCCGGCCCCAGCCTGTGTGATTCACCAGGCGCCCACTAACGACGTTGATCTGATCTTCAGGATAACCCCTCGACCGGTTGAGCGGCCGGGTGGCTAGATGTTGATGAGAGACATCCAAAAGAATACAAGATGCTTCACTCGCCTGGGGTATCGATGCCTCATGTGGTGCCGTGCCGAAACACGATAGTCAGAGAATCAATAACCGAAGCCCGGGAATAGGCTCACAATGTGCGACCTGTGCATGCAGTGCACGTCTTCCCAAAGACGGAGCATGCGAAGCACCGAAAGCTATAGCCTTGATGCTCCCTCAAACGACTATAGATCAAATAGGTATCATTCCCAAGCATTTGGGCGCCGGCATATTACTCTCGACTGACGAGCTTAATCTTGAGTCATCGCTGAGAAAATGGCAGACTGATCAAATATATCCGGAACGTTGTCCCCCGATCACCTCTATCATAGATTTAACCGGGTATCCTCCACATTCTTCGGCTACAGGAGTTCCGGTGGGATCAGTGGCTGTGTATATTCTGGGGATTTGCTTTGGCTGGCTTTAGCCTATCTGTATGTGGGATGAGCGAAGCACTTTTACGTAGTTCGCACATAGCGAACAAGAGGTTCCTTATGTAACAGACTTGTCGGTAACTTGATAACACAAACACAGGCGTTTTATATGTCGGGAAAGTTCACTCAATTAATCAGGCCACAATAACGCGGCTCACAGCATGTTGTTTTTCATCGGAAAACACCATCCAACCTAAGGGTCGTACTGCTTCGAACGAGGAGCAATTCTCAGCTAGAAAGGTTTAGGATGGGCTTAAGGGTTATTAACTAGCCACCAAGCTTCTTTGGCTGCTCGCGGCCTCCTGAGTTGGAGCACCGGAACTCTCTACTCCAGTCATGGAACCCTTTTCATCACTATCTTTCGTATAATATGTGCCAAATCACTTGACGGTCGACGCAACCACAATATGAAGCAAAGCGCAAGTACGTTGCAGCCTTTGATACTCTTGTTGAATGCGCAAGCTATATGAATCATATGTTCCCTTGGCCTACCGTCTACCGAAGCCCAACGTTGGAGGAGGTGGAGTACTTGCACCAAGGTATCGAAAACTTTCCAATTCCTTATGGACCGCTTCACTACGATTAATTGCGCTGCGAATATGCGCGCCAGGTAGTCATTAGATCTAGAGTGTACTGCATATATTCACTACACTAGAGTCGAGGCATGTAGGTGGTCTCGCGCCTCATGCACTATGGAGTAGCTCGTTCTCCGCCATCATCTCGGTCCCCTACTCCAATGCTTTGGTCTCGCTTCAAGCAGAATAATGGTATTTTTAGGACATGTGTTAGACTCCAAACGTTGGGAACCCGGAAAGACTAACCAGTTAGTGTGGTTGGGTCCCATCTTCAGAAGTCTTGGATCCATCGGCTCACAAAATCAGGTCGAGATTGGCCCGTTAGCCAGTGAAATGTAGCATAAGATAGATTAGGCTATCACAATCGCTCCACGCAGGTCGATACATCGATTTGATGGGACGAGGCGGAAGGTTGATGCAGGTAATCATTCACATCGCTACGATAGAAGAGCTCGTAGGTAATGGCGTTTCAACTAGCCTATACAGCCTCTTGCTTGTGAAACGAATACTTACACTCCCCACAAGTCTTAGGATAGAAACTGGCGACCAAAGTGTACACACTGAGGGAGTACGCTGCTTTACACGATGACTCGATTCCAGAGGTGGATCGTAGCTGGTCTGAAATTCGAAAGGCACTTCATTCAAACTAAAAAGATTTCATAAACGGACGTTTTTGGGACAACAGATAAGATGGTAAAAAAGGGCATATAGGAAGCGTGGAATCCAATTAGGTTACTGGTGGAAGAGAGATCCACTTGAATCGTCCCCCGAACACTTCTCGTCTAGCGCCCAAGTATCCACCGGTGGGCTGGAAACCAGAATGGCCAAACCGGAAACCTTCCAATCGTGAGACGTTCAAAAAGAGCTAGCTAGGAAGTTTTGATGGCCAAGTTTCACAAACCCGATTTATTCCATCTCCCTCGGCATCAACAACATATGTCCGATCGGAGAACACGTTTTAGGACTCGGCAGTGAGAGATATTGCGCGCCTCCGTGCCTTGATCGACATACCGAAACAAGAATAGGAACTCCAAGCCCTCTAAGCCGGATGATCGAGATGTTCATAGATAGGAAGTTGGGATGACGTCTTGCGCCCAGCGGCTTTATCAGCCCCCTGATAAACGAGAAAGGTTGCCCCAGAAGGTGATAAATATGGATCTTGGGTGATGCAAGCAGAAGGAGACTGCGCTTGTACAGAGTATTATAATCTCTAACCACACCGCCACGCGATCGCGAAACAGAAGCCCAACCAAAATTGTACCATCGAGGGGTGGTACTAAGATGGAAAGAAGGCAGGCCCCCTCCTTAGGATATGATTCTGATGGAGATTGCGGGAGTATATGCGCTTTGACTAGTCTACATATGTACCGGACATACATGCCCAAGTGGCCGATCAACGAAACACATGGTCGCGGAAGATAAATCAGGGAGTCAGCGCCACACTTCTGATCGAGGAAGAGGGAAGACGGCTATGAAAGCCCGATCAGAGTGATCAACGAAAATCGTACAACGAGCTCATTCACAAAACTGCGATGTACAGCTCCCAAACAGACCAAGCCCAACGAAAGAAAAACCCCCAAGAGTAAACGAAAATGCGACCTTTAGTCTCCGGACTACGGCTGCTAAAACCGATCTTGCGGTCACGACCAAGGCTTATCCCTATGGAGTAGGTGCGGGTGTGGCGGGAAGAGTAATAACGACTGGTATGGCAATGCAGTCGCTATCCGGTCCGGCAGTGGGAAGAGTCGGAGCACCCGCCGCGCTCGACGACGTCGGTGTCCCTCCGTTTGCTGGGGCGCCGATCGCATTGTTTATATCGTCCTCTGTAACATCTTGGACGAGCAAATTCTGGGTGAATATGCAGCCGGTCTGGTCCTGTTTATCACTAAGGAAACAATAAGCGCGCTACTTGAATGAAATATATGAAACCACTCACTTGCACGTAAAACCCTTGGCCGTGGGGTCGGTCACCTGACCAGGCTGGAACGTCCCAGTCTTGAGCGCGTCCAGAGGGTTGCCGCCAATGGCCTTGATCTGCTTCGCCAGTTCCAACACAATAACCCGATTTCCCACTGTAGCTCCAATGGCCGCGGGATCCTGGTGTTGAGACAGAGCCGCAATCTCTGGATTGACAGGGGTAAACGACGTGCAGTTGGGTGACCGGGTTCCAACCTGGTTCGTATTTCGTTCGAGGGTACGATATTGGAGTGCAGCGGTCATGGCAGCTACGTCGTTGAGCCTCTTGGCATTGGTGAACGCCCGATCGGCGGTCGCCGCTTGGACGCATTCTGGATCCTGAGTAAAGCGCAAACAATTGTTAGCTAATGTAGTTGATGACGGGCAACGCGACACATACCGTAATGGATCCTCTGCCAATAGACGCGCCATCACTATCCAAAAGACCGAATATCGCGTCGAAGATGTTGTCTGGGTTATCCACCTTCAGCGCCTTGTCACACAGCCGGACGATGGACTCATGAGAGTGTTCTGAAGAGAACAGCGATTTGAATCATATGTTCGATTATACAAAATCATAGCCCATACCTTGTGGAACTTCGCGCCGCCGCAGTGTAGGCAATGCAGAGTAGCAAGAAACAAAGCAGACCATGATAGAGAAGAATATCTGGGCTTTGACCATCGCGGTTGTTCGAAATGAAGTGTCGAGAAAGGAAGGAGGAATCTAAAGAGTGTCCAGACGCTCGAATGCGAAAGAAAAATTCCGAAAACGAACAGCACTCGAGAACCAGTCCCGGTCAACCCAAGGGGAAGAGAAGAGGCGAGCATGGCCAACGTTGATTATCCGTTTATATGAGATTCAGGCCGGGGCTGTACGGACGATTGTCGTGAGGTGCAAGGTAGCTAATTAGGAAACTACTGGAATCGTGCGATGCACACGAATACGCGAGTTTGGTCACCGAGAGATAAATTGAATTCGCGAATATAGATCTCAACCGGTCGTCAAGCAGCAAAGTGGTTGTCGAGGAACATAGTTGCTTCCGCTGCCCAGCCCTGGTGATCGTGAGAACGCATCACGTGGCTGACTTGTACTCAACTGGACCTCTCAGGCCGATTTCACACTCCACGATACAGTAAAAGCAGCATTTGGCCATATATTAATCCTATGAGATCAAACGAATCCGCTGACAAGAGATATCCAATCGTTGCCAGTCGCAGTGGGAGCTCTCCGACTGATAGTTGCGAGCAGAGGAAAAGGCGATACGGTACACCAAGGGAACTCCGAAGCCGTAAAGCAATTTGATATTATCGCCGACATTTTCGTAGCTCAACCATGGTTCAAGTAGAATAGCTAGGTTGTCAAGTTTCTGGTATCTATTTTTAGCTTGAAATCTGAAGTAAAAGTTTGTATAAAAGCGTGCTCACCGGCTCTCGAAAGTTCGTACATATCTACTTGGTTACATACAGGCGGTTATATCCATGGAGATTGACGCTGCGAGCGCATTACCTGGGTCCAGCACAAACAGTACTGAAGAAGCAAAGAAGGGTAGTGGCGTAATGGTATAGTGCCCGTATTACGCAATCACACTGGTCGCATTCGAGCTCAATATTACAATGACCTCCTTACAATTTCATCACAACATATGACAACAAATTGCGCCAGTCTGTTTCGCAGAGGGGCGCTGTTAATCTTAAAAATTAAATTTTGTTGAATAAGAATACACCGCTAGATGGTTGTCTCTAGCGGCGATCGGTGCCTCGCATCGAGCGGATCGAAAGAACCTAACTTCAAATGGGCCCGAAATCAGTCGCATATACGCTCGGGTCAGGAGGTCCCAGCACAGCCATTCCGCTGATCGAGGCCCGACACCCCGCTTGGCTGTCGGTCATCCGCAACCGAACCGTCGACCGTAGGCTCGAAACACCGCGTCTCCCGGGTACGCCGTCCAGCTAGTCGGTCTCGTCCGCCCGACCTAGGCGCCTGCCTGCCATCTGTCGGCCCGTTTTTGGTTTTCGTCTCGGACGCTCTCGCCTCTTGCCCGAATCCTTGCCCGAATCCAGACGTCAAGAGCGCAGCGCATACACCTTGGCGATGGTCTTGGCCGGCCAGTAAAATACCTTTTTTGCGGTTTGGCTTGTGGGTCGTCCAAGGTCTCGCTCGAGTACAAAAGACGCCAGGACGAGCTGGGTCCGACCCATCAGCCTGCTTCGAGTCTCAGCACACTTGCAGCTCTCGCACTCTCGCACTCTCGCACTCTCGCATATTTTCTTAAGTCACTAAACTCGATCATACGATATGTTCTTCTCTGCCCGCTTCGTTCTCACGGCCGCTCTGGTCGCCCTCAGCGCCGTGACCTCGGTGTCCAGCACCCCGATCCCTGGTCCAGGCGGCCCGGCCGGTCTAGAGGCTCGCATCTGCCGTGGGGGCTGCAGGAAAGCCGGGGACAACGCCGTAGTTCCTGTGCCCACTCCGGTTGAGGCGACCGGCGTGGAGAAACGCATCTGTCGTGGAAGCTGCAGGAAGGCGGGGGGCGACGCCGCGGCCCCTGCTCCCGCTCCGGTTGAGCCGGCCAACATGGAGAAACGCATCTGCCGAGGAAGCTGCCGAAAGGCCGGGGGTACTGCTCCGGCCCCTGCGCCTCGTCCGGATGGGCGCGGTCCCCCGGACTGGTGAGTCGGCGTGGAGAGATACGTCTGCAAGGAAGGCTGTAAGCGGGTTGAGAATGGTAAGCGTCTAGTAGCAGCGGCCGCCCAGAACACTGCACTAACGATCCGACGATAGCTCGAACTGATGTGGGTCTGCTCCGTCTCTGGAATTGTTTTTGTAGCAGTTCGGATAGTTCATATGAGAATTCGATTTGCTTATATTCTATATTTGAATGGCTTGTGTATATCTCTCAAAGAGTTGATTGTGAGGACTCGGACGCCTCAATAAAAGAGAAATAGCTACAAATAAAAATCAAACTATCGTGGTAGTATTGCTAGCATTCAGTTGCGCACACAAATCACTAAATCCTTTGGGACATAATGCCATTCGAATGTGCGTATAGCGCTCATACATTTAAAATAAGTCATCATTCACTCAATGCATCATTTACAACCTGCGGTCGTCCTTTGGGCATCTTGGCACGTAACTGGTATTTGAACGAACGGGAAATGCTAGAGTCAGACATAGTAATATATGAGAATGCGGTGACATGTACAAGGACATCACGAACTTGGGCTGTGGCTGATGGTGAAATATAGGTGAAATACAATTGATCAGCTCTGATCGGGGGTGGTTGACATATATATTTGACAACCACCCTGGCGAAGGTCGGTAAAAATCGGCATGTCAGATTCTAGAATATAGGCGATTCATCAGGCAGACCAGATAGTGTCTGACCCACGCAAGTATTATAGAGGTAATCCGACTGCTATATGACATCTATATTAGAAGCTCTATGTCAATGGACACATTCTAACACCACCATTGGGTAAAGATGAGGCGTAAATTTAATTTCGCTCAACTTTCAGCATACCTCGACTACCAAAGAAGGGTTAGAGATCATCTAGTACCAAGTATACACGGTGAATGAGACTCCGACTTGTCCTCGGTCAAGCAAAAAATAGCTCAGGCACATACAACAAGAGCCGCTTAGTGGGCCGCATGGAACCAAGGGACTGAAACATCACCTGTCAATCGAGGCGCTAGCACCTCCACTGTGTTGAAGTATCTATAAAGCTAGGGCCGATTGCATAGCGAATAATATTCGATGGCCTTAACAGTCCCCCTCCCGTAACTTCTTGGAATTGTACTCAACTGACAGCCCGTAAGTTAACATTTCTGTTGTGATTCTCGCCTATATAACGCTGCATTAAACGATCGGTCTTATATGTTTGGCTGTATCTTGTGCTCGCTCCATCTCACTGTGCACCGTGAGGATGGGACACACTGCGCACAGTAGTTGGGCGAAAACTTGGGCGCGGCCCATGGTCACGTGATGTGAGGTATCCACGAGTCAGACTCGGCGGCTTCCCGGTGCAACGAACTTGTACGTAGTTACACCCTTTTTTCTCACCGTTACTCACCCGTTTCTCCTTGGGCAGTCAGGCCGATAGTTTTTGCACAATGTGAGTTCTGGTTTCACATGTTTGTCGTGCCAACGCCCTAACACAAGCTTCTCAGGCGCGCGCGCATACACCTAATTCAACTTGATTCGGGTTTTGGTGTTTCGACTGTCAACAGTCGCTTATCTCGTCCGCTTTCTATACACAGAACTAAACACTGTCGCCTGTCAATCTTGTACAATACCAATGAAATGAAATGAGTGCTATTCGAGAACTACCGAACAGTGTCAGAAAGTGGCCGCAGTATCAAATCGAATTGCCAAGAACGGTCGTATTGTCATACAGGTTGATATGAGACATATATCCTTTGAACAGCCTGTTGGTATTCATCAGACGGGTGAAATCCGGCAGACCGGCAAAAAACATCAGACCAGCAAAAACCACCAATCACTGATCAGTCACTGATATACCAAAACACGGCTGATCTGTCATATAGGGGTAGATGCAAAATATATGGTACTATATCGCGATATCAGCTGGAGCCCAAGTTCGTGATGCCGATGCAACCACTGCAATTGTCAAATGGTGGCGCCAACCTCAAGTCAGCAACCGAAAGGTCGAAAAACGTATGCTTTTACAAGCGCATGGACGTCGATGGGTAACGGAGATATAGAGAAATTCTCTGGATCAAAAATATCATGGAGATACCTACTGCATCCTTGTCGTATCGACGATGTTATCTACAGCTTTGAAGAAAAGGGACTTGATGATAGGCTGGTCAAGGTAAAATTTCAAGGACTTGGAGTTACATATTGCGCCGAAGACCCGCTGTAGTACTTGTTTGACTTTTCACATCAAAGTAGGCAAGGAAGGTTGCTTCATTTGCGATTTTTTTTATCACTAATGGCTTGCAACAATGCCAGCAATGCTACTGTAGTTCCTGGCCAAAGACCGGGCATTTATTTGCATATTTATCTTGATCATAGACACAGTCCCTTACCCAGTGAGCGATTGCTCATTACATCTATCAGGACGTGCGTTTTCCTCTCCCTCCCACCACATTTTCTCTCATTGTCTTTGTTACCTTTACGTACATAATTTAATACATACGCGCTTTATATCCATCTTGTTTCGTTGTGACGACACTCGCTTCGCTCGCTTGCTCGGGGCCTATACTTTTTTTTAGTTTACCTGGTTCCATAGCACGGTCCCCACGGAGCTTTCACTACCTGAGTCCTCACGATCAACTCTTTGAGAGATATACACAAGCCATTCAAATATAGAATATAAGCAAATCGAATTCTCATATGAACTATCCGAACTGCTACAAAAACAATTCCAGAGACGGAGCAGACCCACATCAGTTCGAGCTATCGTCGGATCGTTAGTGCAGTGTTCTGGGCGGCCGCTGCTACTAGACGCTTACCATTCTCAACCCGCTTACAGCCTTCCTTGCAGACGTATCTCTCCACGCCGACTCACCAGTCCGGGGGACCGCGCCCATCCGGACGAGGCGCAGGGGCCGGAGCAGTACCCCCGGCCTTTCGGCAGCTTCCTCGGCAGATGCGTTTCTCCATGTTGGCCGGCTCAACCGGAGCGGGAGCAGGGGCCGCGGCGTCGCCCCCCGCCTTCCTGCAGCTTCCACGACAGATGCGTTTCTCCACGCCGGTCGCCTCAACCGGAGTGGGCACAGGAACTACGGCGTTGTCCCCGGCTTTCCTGCAGCCCCCACGGCAGATGCGAGCCTCTAGACCGGCCGGGCCGCCTGGACCAGGGATCGGGGTGCTGGACACCGAGGTCACGGCGCTGAGGGCGACCAGAGCGGCCGTGAGAACGAAGCGGGCAGAGAAGAACATATCGTATGATCGAGTTTAGTGACTTAAGAAAATATGCGAGAGTGCGAGAGTGCGAGAGTGCGAGAGCTGCAAGTGTGCTGAGACTCGAAGCAGGCTGATGGGTCGGACCCAGCTCGTCCTGGCGTCTTTTGTACTCGAGCGAGACCTTGGACGACCCACAAGCCAAACCGCAAAAAAGGTATTTTACTGGCCGGCCAAGACCATCGCCAAGGTGTATGCGCTGCGCTCTTGACGTCTGGATTCGGGCAAGGATTCGGGCAAGAGGCGAGAGCGTCCGAGACGAAAACCAAAAACGGGCCGACAGATGGCAGGCAGGCGCCTAGGTCGGGCGGACGAGACCGACTAGCTGGACGGCGTACCCGGGAGACGCGGTGTTTCGAGCCTACGGTCGACGGTTCGGTTGCGGATGACCGACAGCCAAGCGGGGTGTCGGGCCTCGATCAGCGGAATGGCTGTGCTGGGACCTCCTGACCCGAGCGTATATGCGACTGATTTCGGGCCCATTTGAAGTTAGGTTCTTTCGATCCGCTCGATGCGAGGCACCGAGGCAGGGCACATCGCCGCTCGTGATCATCATCTCACAATATCCCCTTCTCCCAGTAGGTGTACAATGCCAACTATTCCTCAATGAAAATCATACAAGGACAGAGGAATATCTCCTTCACAAACTTAGGGTTTAGTGCTTTCACCTTGTCAGAGGTATTCACTATCTCAAACAGACATCTTGATCAATTCTTCGTGGAGCTGGGAGCGCCTTGCGAACTTCACTTTGAATGGTTTTGGATCGCTATAGGAAGTATTAGTGGCTGGCAAATTGATTTCGTGGATGACCCGTACAATGTCAAGTGACCGGTGTTTTCGAAAGTCGGTAGGACATCCTTGGAGTGTTCATCTTTGATAGGAAGGATATCAAAAGACGCTAGGATTGAGGCAATGATAATAAATAACGAAGCGTGACCATAGTATAAGCCGGGACAGGCACTTTTTAGCTACAATGTCAGTTGAGACTTTCTATTCATATTTAAGCCTACGCACCGTCTTCCAAACCCAAATGCAGGCGGTGTAGGCAGGTTAGGATCCAGAAACCTATCCGGATTGAAGAGCTGTGGGTCACGGTAAATATCTGGATCTCGACTCATTGCCCTGGTAACTCATTAGCCCCGACACCGCGCACATTTTTTCGCGAACTAACCACACATTGGGGTATCTGGAACCAGAAGCGATGAGTAACAAAGCTGTGACAAAGCTATCAGGCAAACTAACATTATGGTACCTCGAGGGATGTGGTATCCTTTATAAAAGTCGTCCTGGGAGCTAGCGTGGGGGACTCCTAAAGTTGTATTATTGCAAAGTAACACATGGGATCCAGGGATCTCTTGACATACCTCCCGGAAGAACTGGGCACCACCTCAATGCTTCGTGCACAAGCCTCCCTACGTATTCAAGCTTGGGTCGATCCTCCATTGTTGGCAATCGGCTCGAGCTAGTTACCAGATCAATCTCTAGCTGAGCTCTCTTTTGAACTTCTGGGAATAATAACATGGCCATGACGAAAGTCAGTACGACCTTGGATGTCTATTGAACCCAAATTACGTAAGTAGGAGCTCCATCTCAGTGAAAGCTGTTTGATTACCGTCTCGGCGCCTCCTAAGTGTTATTGGGTACTCAGTTCTACTAGTATCTCTACGTGGTATAGTTAATGGAGCATACCAATAAAAAGACTTGCTGCTTGGAGCTTGATATGGTATTCAAGCTCCTTAGAGTCAAACCCAAGTTCACTTCCTTGTGCTAGCCAAGATGCGATGATTGACCCTTCGTCGTTACCCTGATCCTAGGGCAGGGTGTAAGCTTCATCAAAGCTTGAATCGAAGGGCCTACTAATTGAGCTTTCGTCCACATATAGGCTTTATTGACTGCAAGATTTTTCTGCTCTCTCCAAACGCGAGCTTGTCGTTTCCACGTGACACCAGGGAACCACTCGGGTAGGTGAACAAGAACTGGGAACAGATTCACCAAGAAACCTAACGAGTATGGTCAGTTGGCCGTGATTCGGAGCGTACCAATCATACTTGACGGCATGGTTGCCTTCGTTATGTTGTCGGTGGCAGTTTTAATATCAAAAACAAACGGGTCGTTCGACGATTCCAAACTGTACCCATAGATAGAGCTGGTTAGCGTGGCAGCCGATGTCCTGAATTCAGATGGTTTAGTTTATGCATGAATATTGGAGTTGATAGACCATGCCTGTATAGCTCTGCATCCAGCTCTGAGGACGAGTTGAATTCATCGGGCCGGAGTAGCAAGCGCTGAAGCAACAATCGTGCCTCTCGTTGTTGTGACGACTGAAATCTCTCAGATGCTTTTTTATTCAGCCATGTATGCATCATTCTTCGGCATTTTCTCCACTTTTCATTATAGCCCATGAATAGAATGAAATCGGCCCAATCAATGCTGCTCCGCTTCAACAAGGGTTCGCAACTGAAACGTTCCAACTTACAGTGATGGCTCCTTGACCATTGCCGAGCAGACGCGATCCGAATATATGCTAGATCGCCTTTCGAGCAAGTTCGTGGCGTCCTCATACGAGTTCAGTACGACCATCTTGACACCAAAGGTTTCAAGCCAGAATATGTTGCCTGATAGAAGTTAGACAGTGTGAACCAGAAAAAAATTGAACCCCGTACTTTCAAGCTGTTTTCCTAATTCGATGAAACCGAGATGCACGTCCTTGGTTGGCATCGAAAGCACGTTTCCAATAATTGGCCAGTGCCTCGGACTTGGTGGCAAGGGTAGAGCATCAGACTTCGCTCTGTGGGAGCGCCAGAGGTAGCGGGAGACATATAGGCCGGAAGCCGCAATTAGGATGGACGCGAGGGTGAATGAGTCGATCATGGTGGTCAAGGGCAAATCACGAGAGCAATCTTGTATAAGAATTGCCACTTTCCAATGCCGCATGGGAAAAAGTGAGAATATCCCCAACTCATAACACAGATGTCAGGACAGAGACCACAACGTTTCCTATGCGAGTGTATGCTCAAAATAGCCAGCAGGTCTAACCCCTTTAGGAAGGATCAAATGAAGGCGGTGGCAACTTAACTTCCATGAAATCTCACGAAACGTAATTTTGGTTCATGGCGGGGTAATCTCTAAATGGCTACCAAGCATCACACTGTACTTTATAGAAGGTTCCATTCCTAATGCAGAATCCAGACGAATTGGTGATGGCACTACCAGTCACCGCAACATCTCAAGCCCCCAAGCGTATGAGCTCTTCGTGAAGGAGAGAACGTGGCTCAAGCTTTAATTTGAATGGTTTTGGATCACTATATGCGTTACAAGATATTAGCATGTGGACCAAGCGCGCAAACTCCAATCAAAACTCACAAAGATAATCGGCCCGCGTTTTCAAAAGCTTTGGGTAAGATTGGGTTTCCTTGCTCATCTTTTAAAGATTGGATATTGAAGGTCGCCAGTATCGAGGCAATAAGAATAAACAAGGAAGCTTCCCCATAATGTACCCCCGGGCAGGAGCTTGGAAGTACCAAGTCAACGCTTCGCTAGACATTTCATTTTGGCCTTTACTCACCGTCGTCCGAATCCAAAAACTGGAGCAAAAGGAACCTTTGGGTCGAGAAACCGATCCGGATTGAAATGCTCTGGATCAGGGTATATTTCTGGATTCCGGCTCATTGCCCTGTGAAACCGCCGAATGGGTATCTAAAACTTAAGTCATAGCTGGATTACGCCTACCAAAAATTAGGAAAGCTGGATATCCGCCTGAAGAGTGAGAACGACGT
The DNA here is from genome assembly GCA_016906575.1 of Ceratobasidium sp. AG-Ba. Taxonomy (NCBI): domain Eukaryota; kingdom Fungi; phylum Basidiomycota; class Agaricomycetes; order Cantharellales; family Ceratobasidiaceae; genus Ceratobasidium; species Ceratobasidium sp. AG-Ba. The sequence continues at coordinate 520,716 of CP059611.1, read as the reverse complement.
GGCTGCGCAATTGGAACAACGTACACCATAACGCCTTTAGGAATGCGATATCCTTTGTACACATCATCTTGGGAAGAGGCATGTGGTATTCCTGTATTTTGTGTCAGGTACGATTGGCAATATGAAACCATTTATCTGTAGAAATATACCACTTGGGATTACAGGGCACCACCTGAGGGTCTCCTGTATGAGCCTTTCCACGTACTTCAGCCTAGGGCGATCTTGCAGCGCAGGTAATCGATTTGGCCCCACAACGGAATCGATCTCTCCTTGGGCCTTCTTCTGCGATTCCGGAAATAGCAGCATTGCCATAAAAAAGATCAAGACAGTTTTCGACGTCTGATACGCCAAACCAATAGTTAGGTCCGGTTGTAGTTGGGGAAAAGGCTTGCTTACAGTTTCAGCGCCTCCTGTGGGTGACTGAATTGTTGATCATTGAGCAGCCGCACGAAAGATTTATCGTACCAATGAAAAGAGCGGCGCCAACAAAATTAACATATCGTTCAATTTCATTAGACTCAAATCCAAGTTCGACACCCTGTTCTAACCAAGATGCAATTATTGAAGGTTCGTTCTTCCCGCTCGCCTGAATAAGTGGTCAGATAAGCTTCAAAAGAAAACAAATAAAGGACATGCTATCTGATCTTTTGTCCAGTTGTAGGCTGAGTTGATCGCCTGGTCCTTTTGTTCCCTCCAGGCTCGCGCTATGCGCTTCCATCCGGTTCCAGGGAACCAGTCGGGTACATGTACGAGGATAGGAAACAAGTTTACCAGGAAGTCTAGAGGTATCAAATTAGGGGGATGCAGGCTACAGCGTTTTGTTCGTACTCGATAGCATAGCAGCCTCTGTGCCGTTATCCGTTGTTCTTTTAATGTCAAAAGCGAACGGGTCGTTTGCTGATTTCATATCGTATCCGTAAATTGAGTGCGTCATCGTGGCAGCAGTAGTTCTAGATCGCAGCGTTTGTTCCATGAGATTTTTGTTACCTATATTTCTCACCTATATAGCTCCCTATCAAGGTCAACGGAGGAATTCAATGTGTCCGCTCGGAGCAGCAAGCGCTGGAGTAAAAGCCGGGCTTGCTGTTGTTGTGATGGCTGAAACCTCTCGGCTGCTTGCTTGTTTAGCCATGCATGCATCATTCTCCTACTTTTTCTCCATTTTTCGTTGTAGTTTAGGAAAAGGATAAAATCGGGCCAGTACATTCTGTCCGCTACTTAGCCAGCGTCAGCGGCGGTATAACTAGGAACTCACAATGACGGGTCTTTGAGCATCATAGGGCACACTCGGTCAGAATATATAACTGATCTTTTATCGAGTAGATTAACAGCATCCTCGTATGAGTTGAGCACGACTATTTTCATCCCAAAGGTTTCTAGCCAAATTATGTCACCTGGAAGTAGATAAAGTAAAAAAAAAAACCTTCATGAAGCAGATCTCAGCCAGCTTACTGTTCAGCTTTTCTCCCAGTTCGATGAAACCTAGGTGCTCATCCTTGGCTGGCATCGACAAGAGGTGTCCAATTACTGGCCAGCGTCGGGGACTTGGAGGGGGGGGAAATGATTCACTCTTCAGACGCCGCCAAAGAAACCATGCAGTAGATGCACAAGCCACCGCCCCCGCAACATATACTGGAACAGGCGAATCGATCATGGTGGTTGAGGGTAAGTTCGGACCGTTGTTCGCTTTCGCAAACTTAGGTTCAATAGAACTCGTCATTTTGTAATCAGTCCCGAATAGGGTGACTGGATTCCTCGTCATCACTATCGCCACTTGAGATCACTGGACTCAGTTCAGGTGTTATATCGTCGGGGCCAACGCTTTACGCTCTTTCATTGACCTTGTAGCGCTTGAAGCGGGCTTTTAGCAACCAGAACGCTCCCGTTCCATTCGTTCTTCATTCACACTCAAGGTTGTGTGTGTTATTACCAACCACCACGGCTATATGCGCATGATCCGATCCTTGTGACACCGCCGCTTCGAAAGAACAAGACTAAAATTAAATCATTCCCATTTGTTCTCGTTAGATCTCATAATATACATTTGACTCGTGGGAATGGAATCACTCTTTCGAGAGAAAAATAAAACCAAAGAAATTTACTTAGTACCCGGCCCAAGGATAGCCTTCTCCGTCCCACACCAACTGGTTGCTCGAGTTGGCCGGACGCGACGGCCAAGCGTTCGTGAGCCCTTCGTACACCTTGACACTCGAGAACTTGACAGACCCGCTTCCGGACGAGTAGTAACCCAGTGCGAGCGAATCGTCACGCCACGGGTAAATTCGAGTAGTCATGGCAAACACATCATTGGCATAGATCTGTGTATATAGTCGTTAATTCGCAAATTCTGAACAAAAACCAAACGAAAAAAAAAACATACCTCGACAACCGAGTTATCAACCACAACTAGCAGATCCAAGCTCTCCAACTTGGTTCCACTCTTGCCGTTTGGCACATTCCAAAGCCTAAACTTGCCAGCCTCCGGTCCCAAATTGAACCCAGTCACCAAACTCGACTTGCTCCTATCGACGCGGATCGTCTCGGCAGCAAAGTCATAGTAGATATGCGTCTCCTCGCTTCCATCCGGTGAACGGTAGATCGTAAACCCAGCGCTAGCATCGCTCGCAGACGAGTTGAACGACAGAGTAGCAGTGAGGACGTAGTACCGAGACTTGGGCGACTTCTTGAACGAGGTCCAAGTCCCGTTTGAGCCTTGACCAGAGTACGTCCAGCTCTTCTCCGACCACTTGCTCTTTGCGCCGGTCCACAGTTTGCTGACCTCTTGAGCAGGACGAGTACCGAGGGTTTCGACAGTTGCAACGTCTCCGGAACGAGAGACGACACCCCAAGCACCGGGCTCGTCAACACGAGAGTCTTGAACCTTCCATTGCTTGACAAACATCTCGCGGGGGAGGGTGAACATGCCGTTCCAGCCCTTGGCGAGGAGACCATAGTTGTTGTCGTCTTCATACGCCCAACCAAAGAGGATCTGGCGAGTTGGTCTACATAGACATGTCAATACTATGCATGAAATAGAATAAAACTAGACGCACTGGTTCTTGTAGTCCTTGCTACCCTTCGAACGAGGAACAGGGAAACTCATAAACGCATAAGTCTCGCCCCAATCCGCAACACCAGCGTATTCAGGTTGAAGTTGACCCGAGTTCGAATAGCTTCCCTTGACCCAAAGCGGCCAGTGGTTCGCCCAACCTTCAGGTCGACCGCCTTCGGTACCCATCGTAACGAAGTCGCGTCCTCCCTCGCCTGGTTGGTCACCCTCGGTTCCGAGACGGAGCACAGTGGAGACCTCGAAATTAAAGCCCCAGTTGCCGCTACGCCAAATCAATTAGTCGGAATTGAATACAAACAGAATGAAGACTGACCTCCACTCCGAGTACGAATAGTTGGCGGCATGCTTGAACAACTCGCCGAGGTAGACCCACTTGGTAAAGTCGGTCGAGTCCTGACGATACAACAACAGATGAGGACCTTCGCCCTTGACACCTCCGGACACGGTCATGAACCACGGGTCCTTGATCGAGTGTTTCGAATCGCGGGGACCAATAGGGAACGTGTCTGGAGTAGACGAGCCGTTGAACGTCGTCTGAGGCGTGGGTGTTCCTGGGTTGGATGCCGTAATTTTAGCGAGAGCGGGGGATTGGAAGAGCCACTGCAGCTCGAGGGTTAGTCGGAAACCATCGTCTGGAAATCAAGTACGAACTGGATCACGGAACGCCGTAATGTTCATCCCCGCGGGTGGACCGCCAATGACTGGGTTAGTCTTGAGTTTCTTCCAAGTGACACCGCCGTCCTCGGTCCAAGCGAGATTTTGAGTTTCGGTTCCGGGAGTGTAAGGGATCGTCCATCCAGTCGGCAAATATCTAGAATTCACAGGCCGTTAGAATGAAAATGACTCAAGACAAACGGATACGAACTTGACGCCGGTATAAATCAATGTCGGGAATCCCTTGTAACCTCCACTTGGGACTACGAAATCGAGTTAGAAATAACATCCCAATATCGCGTAATACGCGTACTCATCGTCCCGTCAAATACACCGACGCGATCGTTGATTTGGCTGGGGTACTAGAAGCAAGGTGAGACAGATATGCGGCAAGCGAGATCACACGCGTACCAGGGTCAGGCGTTCTTGGGGAGTTCCCTTCCAGGTTGGAACGTCTTTCCAGTGGATGAGGTCGTCGCTCACAGCCGAGGCTTGGGAGATGTTTCCCCACTAGAGACTCGTTCTCAGTACCATGCTCATCAACAAATCGGATAGGGTACTCACCTGGACATGGTTCGGATGCGCCTGGTACGACGCCTTGAACTTGCCTCCACCTTGACCGTCGGGCTTGTACCACAGCGTCATTGGGTCATTCATCCACGAGTTGGGCGCGATAAAGTGGGCCCTCGGACGCCAGTGAGTGAACAGCGAGTTGTTGGCGAGAAAGGTGAGATTGGGTGGCGCGGCGGAAAAGTCGATCCCGCCGGCGCGGGGAAGAATCTCTGGCCATGAAGTCGCAGCGGCGCACGTAGCAGAGGCAGCCGCGAAGAGCAAAGCACGTCGAGGATAAGTCTGGGGAGCCATGGCGGGGAAGCCTGGGGGAGTGGGGAGAGGACAATTGGGGTAATTTATAGCGCTGCATGGGATGCCCAGGGCGAGGTCTGTCGCGCAGAAGAAATCGAAAGAATCAGGCATGTGAGTTCGGACATCATCGGGACCGTCAAATACCAGTCATGTGCGAGCGGGATGGAAAACAGGCTGACGTTGATGGGGTGGAGAGAGGCACAGTTTGCATCGATCGTGGAGAATTTTGCCATGGCGCAATCCGAATGCACGAGCGCCGCCCTGCGGCACATACCTTGCCGCATGGAGGAACTATGCCGATGATATGTGTAAGCACTTCGTTCGTATGGTCTTGTAGATGACGCTTACAATTGGATAAGCATTTCGGTATCTACGAACACTCTTGTTTGATTAACACCGATATTGTGTATTGCTTGGCAATACCGTGAGGGGCTTTATCTATGACTCACCGGCGTGAACAGGGCTGTGGGGACAGACGGCCCAATCTAAGACACAAGGCGCCGTGCCACGAGGACTGACCACGTTCTTGTTTTAAAACGGCCACATGCCGTTCTTGCTCTCCTCGTCCAAGGTTCGCCGTGTTCGAACATCTGCCTCTCCGTATTTTCGTACTCACACATCATTCCTTCTCAATTAATCGTCGTCGCCCGCTAGTCACTCGATCTGCGAGTACATTCGGGACCGCGCCCGAGTTTAACCCACGACTTCGCTCCAAGCCGCCTTATCCGTTCCAATTGAACGGCGGTGGTCGTCGTTAGCCCTTATAGTCGCCCTTGTATTTAACCATGACTAATACAAATTGCGCCCGCTGATCGCAGCGTGGCACGGCGCATCTCCCCCTCGTCCCTTCTCGCGCCCTCTCGAGGCTCATTTTAAGCGACCAAAGACAAGTATATTAGGATCAACTATGGAATGACAAAACACACATTCAAAAAACACCCGAAGTCCGTGTATACATCTCGGGCTTGGTTGAGAATATCTTTGGTTGGAGCAAAACTGGAAAAAATGTCAAATTGTGCCATATACCTGGTATATCACACCCACCTGATCCAACTAGCCTTAAGCATGAGTGTTTGGCGCACCCATGCTCAGATAGGCAACACTAATTTCAGGGCTGGGGGGGTAGGCCAAGATAGGAAAATTCTCGACAATGGTACCCACAGACTCCTGTTCTGTCACCTCAGTCACTCGTGTGACTAATGGGCCAGAAAAGGTAAATGGTGCCCATGGTTCCAGGCCGAGTGGTCTTCTGACAAAGCGAGTGCGATAGCGATTGATCGAATCCCAAATATAGGCTGATTGCGGGGCAGTGGGTGCAGGAATGGAAGGTAAACGTGGGGGTGTTGACAATGGAAGGTGGAGATCGTTGAGTTCAATTCCTATTTCGGTATGTCTGGTGATTTTATACCGAAACAGGGGGTATACTCTACTAGTCAGGAAATCCCCATGCCAAACACATGCCAGAAAAGGTATGCACAAAACAAGCCGCCCAGTTTTTTCCGGAATTCCACCACCATATTCGGTAAGTTCTGTGACATTGACCAGTGTTCCGGGACAAAGGGAAAGAAGCCAGCCTTTTTTGACCAAGTACTTTAAGAAGCAAATCCCCGCCAAGAACATCAAGCCTGCAGTGAAAAGCCAAAAAAAGGGTTGATGGGCGATGTTGATCGAAACAGGATAAACAGTTTCTGGATTTGGCGTCTGGGGGGGGCTAAGTGTAGTCATGACTTTCAAGATGGAAATGTTGGAGGAGCTTGGTAGAGTGATGTGGAGTGGATTGGAGAAGGGTGGAAGGAAAAATTGCATCCAACATCCACTTATAGTCGAAATCTGTGTTGGACCCTTTTTGCGGTGCTGATTTGAAAAAGATAAGGTTTGACGTGTCGTCAAAGATTTCTGACAACATCAGCTTCATTCTTGCAAGGACAAATATTTAGACTTGAAGCAAGGAACCAATCCTATCAGACCCAGACTCTTGGATTTGCCAAAATTAGCAAATACACTCCGCACTTGATTTGGCTGCTAAAGTTTTAGCTGTCTACCTGAAGTTCTCAACACTGTTCTAACCTTGATAGGAGTTATTCTTACCAGGGATGCACAAGATGAACCATTCAGCTATATATTAGCTAAACTTGGTAACCAGGATTCCGGCTGTGGTACTAAACCACTCTTAACTTTGAACAAGCATAGCAGTTTGGCCCAGTATTTGTGGCTAATTTGACTTTGGCATCTCCTCTAGCCACCTAAGACTCATCCTTGCCCTTTCTTGGCCATTATACACTTGCAGACAAAATTGACTTGTCACGTGACCAAGTGTTGTCAACGTTGCCTGAATCTCTTTGCACAAGCTCATATGAGCTACAATAAAGTAATAATAATTGCAGATATCTACATGTAGAACATTTATGCCAATTTTGGAGTCTTTCCATGAGGTTATTGTAGACATATATGCAAGATACCAGTTGATCTTGTTGCTAGTCTGTGTTACTCCACACCTTACCAAGCACTTGCTGTGCATGCTAGCAGAGACATAAACACTCTCTCTTACCATAAAGTTCACTATATGCGCTTATATACAGCTCCTCTATTCAAAAACAAAAATTACTAGCAGGAGGGGACATTGCTGGTTGGCTTTAAAAGTGTCCAACACAAATTTATTGCCTGCTGTGCCAATTTATAAGTCTAAGATTGGCACACACATGCAAATTTTACTCATTCAGCTCGTCGACGAGGGTGGTATAGCAGACATGGAGTCAATTAGCTGCACCAACAGTATTGCCTCCTTCCTTGAGGAAGTTCGGAAGAACAATTGTGGGGGCGGCGTCACCAATTTCAGACATGGCCAATGTCAGATCTCGATGGAAAAGCTAGAAAAAAATACAAGAAAAATTGTCAACGGAGAGGGGAGCCGGGAGAGCGAGCACACAAAGGATACTGGCCGGCCTGGAGGGGGTATTGTATTCAAACTGTTAGACTCAAGGCGATAGGCGGTAAGTGCCAAGGGACTTGGCGATGTCGAGAGAGATTGAGACGGCGCAGGCGGTCGGATGGACAGTGAACAAGGCCTGAGATGGGCAGACGAGTGAATGGGAGAAATAACTGGCGTTGAATACAATGGAGAATACACAGTGTTGCATAAGGCGAGTATATAAGGTAGACCGTAGGACAAATAGCGTATCAAATATTGGGCCATGAAAGAGAGACAAGTGAGCATGGGCGAGCGGAGTACATACAAGACAGGTACATCAGGTACATTGTGATAAATATATAAGAGACAAAAGGGAGATAGAAATATAAGAGATAGCCCAAAGGGCCAATAGTCAGTGAGAGCGAAGCGGGATGAGCCATGTAGTTGTCAGAGTTGCACATACATCTGCCAGGGGTGTCGCGACGTGTTAATGGTGACTTGTACAATGCTCGGGAGTGAGCTCAGACTGGTGGATAGGCAAGAGGACAGAGGGGAAAGTGGGTACAAGCGAGAGTGTGAGAGGACAAGGTGGAGGTAGCTAAGCGCTGAGTGGTTCGGTGTTACGGCCGTGTGGCTGGTCGTAACAAGAAGGCATGGAACTCAATTAGTGACAAGGAGGTGTTGAGGCATACATCCAAAATGGATGCTTGGGTAGTGGCAGTGAAACAGACTAGGGGATATCAAACTCAATTCTAATAGCCCTCTTCCTCCTACGCGCATGTATCTACAGTATTGTATGAATTGGTGTTCTCCTTGGCTGAGATACAATGACTGGAATGAGTGGTATGAGTGCAATCATGTGCACCGTTCTCACATTTCTTGTCGCTACTAGTGCACAGCCATGATTCATCATCTAACAGGTAAGGCTACAATATCACTATGTCTACAAAATGTTCCGCTTATAGCCACTCCCAGCATTACAGTGTCTGTCAGAGTAAGCTAATATCACTCAATTTCCAACTAACTGACATCGGAGTCTGATACTGCGTCACCAAAATCGACTGGGGCTCAAAAGCGCTGCGAGTGCTTGTGAGCGTTCGTTTTAATCCAGATCGATTGTAAGGTAGTGATCATGATTGGTCGGGATTAAAACGAGCACTTACGAGCGCTTCGAGCGCTCGTGATCTCTGGTGGATTTGGCAGAGTGCCTTGCGTCGGTCAAGCTCTTATGAGCTCTTGAGAATGCTAATCAATCATGGGAGTGGGCTCAGGCCAACAGGCACAATAGTGGGCGAAGGGGAGAGCAAGTATGAGCGGAGGATCAAGAGTGCTGGTGGAAGTGGCCAAGCGCCAGGCAATTTGGTCTTACGGCTGTGTGAGTACTCGCCTTTTAAAGGGCAAGCAGTTATAACTGTTGGACTCTAGTACCGTATGTTAGCCTTGAACCACGTTGTCACGCACTTCGAACGCATTCGTATGCATTTGGATGAAAAAGTGACATTGTGATTGAGCGCACGCATGTCTAATTACATGCAATCTAAGCAATACAACAGAAATATCTTAAGACAGATCGAGTGAGGAACCAAGATACTAGGGCGCCAAGATGCAAGTAATGTTGCAGATCAGCCGGCCAACGAACAATAGCGGTCAATCGAGAAGGGATAGTGAGTGTCTGCAAAAATACGGATGTGCAGGCGTTCCAATACGAAGAGCCGCAGCAGCAGGTCGAGGCTATACATAACCATCTTAAATTAGTAAAATTGCCCGCCTCTGTGGCATAGTGCCTGCGTCTGACACTGGGCTATATGCCTCTTAAGGCCGCCCGATTAATTCTTCAATTCAATTTCATTTATACATTTTTGAGGTTGTACAATTTCGGTCAAGTTTTTCAGTCAAGGGCAACAAGATCGGGACCGAAGCAGGAGAGCATCGTTTATGAGGAAGCCACAGAACAGGATCGCAGACTACAGAAGCTAGTGTGAACATTTGAGTACATCGATATCATCAATTTTCAGGCTAAATCATTCACTTGTGTTTATGGTATTCGTACTAAGATTTCAGTTGACAACTACAGGAGCCCTTACGGTTTTCCGTTGCTTTGAGGATGGGCCGTCTTGTCCAGATGAGTCCGGACCATACCCATGCACAAGCTTACGCTTAGCAGCAACGGCTGTGTTCGTAGGACGGGACTGCTTGAGAACCTGGACCTTGACTAGGTTGGCGTAGAATTGCCATTCCGGTGGGTTTCCCCTCCCTTTGTTGAATAGTGCCCGCTCGAGTGTAAAGTAGACGATCACAAGTGCACCAGGCAGTATTGCCGGTACGTCGTTGGGGTGAATTAGTTTGTTCTTCTCGTTGTATGCCTCGAGATGCTGTGGTTCGTATCCACCGTCAAGAAGTCCTTTGAATGCCTCACGGACTGCCTTCGTTCCGAAGTTCCACGTATCCATCCGATATCTAGCTGGAACATCTACTAATCGTGTAAATATGGATGCGATTCTACAAGTTAGGTAGTACAAACTTGATTCTGGCTCAATTGGTAGACATCCCATCAGGTCGCACTCCTCGACCGTGGGCATTTTCTGTTCGAAGAAGCTTGTCAAAATTGTGATGAATAAACATACGGAAAATCAATACTTACCCGGAATAGAGGGGTGCGGAACCGTAAGGTTCCCATCACTGAATTGAAGAAAGAGTAAGAAATCCAGCCGGTACTAGTGTGCGCCAGTGTATGTCCTTTCTCAATTATTTGAGAGGCACCGTCGAGCTGGTTTTGCCACATTGACATTGAAACGCCCGATTGAAATCCCGGGAAAACGACATGGACAACACGTTTCTGCTTCGACAGGCCTTCTACTCCCCAACTGATCTGTATACGGAAAGATTAGTATCAAAATCCAATGATTAGCGATGATTTACCCACTTGAAATCCGCAGTCAGGGTTGAACGTCCCCCCTTCGTCTGCTGCCTTCCCGATGATACCAATGAGAGGCTCGTCTTCAGCATCGTCCGGTTTATCTGGAGCTCCGTTGTTCCACTGCAAAGTTGATGTATTCGGTCGTACCATTGAAATCCACTTTGTATTCCGAGCTATTTTGACGGGATCACCCAGCCACAAACAGTGTTTAGAATCGCATAGATCGTGAATCGCAAGAGCGACAAGGTCTTCATCTACTTGGCCCGTAGGAGTAAGCCAATTACTGAGGGTGCTGCTGCTTGGAACGCGCTCTTGGGCGTGGCGAGTTGTGTTGTCCACCTCGTTCTCATGTGGGCTCGAGATCTCAGCTGAAAGATTACTGAATATCAAGTAATAAAACGATGTCCGATAATCTACTTACGAGAAGAGTTTAGGTTACTTGTTTCAATTTGGGTTTTTTCAAGATCGGCAGTTTTGCCAGTCAAATCGTTTGCGTTATTGGCGTCGGGTGACACATGAGTCAGAGGAGGTGAGTCGTTAGCGACGGGTACATCTTTCGGGGATGCCGCAGGGCTAGGAGAACCTTCGGAGTCAAGGACAATGACAGTGACCGCGGGATCGTTTGAAATTTCTGGTGGAATCGATTGAGCAACTAAAGCGCTCTTCTTGCCCATTTTTTTAGGCTTGGCTACCGAAGCCTTGGGCTGAGGCTGGCGACGAGTGTATGGCATGTATCAGAGTGCAGATAAAAAGAAATTGCAATGGGGAATGAGGAAAGCTGAACGGAAGATCACAGTTAAATACGTTTTTTCATTCACTGGGTTCACACTGCTTAGATCCCAATGTACTGCCGATCTACTACTACATGCTAACAATGAAGTCATATCAGAAGTTTTAGCACGCAATGATTTAAAGTTATGGGGAAATGGACAAGGTTTAAGTCTTGATGCGATTGGTGTCGTTGCCGAGTGGCCGCAACGTCATGTGAACAGCTAGGTATGGACTAGCATTCTCAAGTTAAAAGCATTTCAAAAGTAAGCGCACTATTCATCCATTTCTCCGTCGGCAACGACGCCGAAAGATCCAGCTGGGGGGCACCATTGGCCTTACCGCATCAGCAAAGGAAGTCTCATATCACATCCAGCGACACAGGCAAAACTTTGGAGCGAGTCTGATGCTATAAGGCTTACACACTCACGAAGTCTTGAACAAGTTTGCCGTCAAGGGCCTGGTAAAACGTAATATCGTATGGTAAGACATGAGCCGATCATAGATACTTTCGCACCACTTCAAACTTTACTGCGCATTCAGTCACTTCTTGATTTGATTGCTAGCCATGGGATACAGTGCAGAGACCCAAGTTTCGACTTAGCTGCCCAGCAGCGTCGCCGATCATGTGTTCTTTGGCTCGCACTTTGTTGCGTCGCTCCCTTTCCACTGTTCGTCAATCAGTACGCTCTTTTCCTCCATCCACGCTGTCACTTGGCAACTACTGGCCTCACCATGTTGGCAGCAACTAAGGTTAGTCACCTGACCTGCGAGCCAGCCTTCGCATATCTGGTGCAAAGGTATCCTCGGTGGTTGCTTCGTGGCCGCAGGTCTTCCATCTCCCAGTCCTTTCGTAATTTCCTCGCTCGACTTTCCTTTCTATAACAATCCTTTCCGTGTATTTACACCAGAATGTCCCCGATACATGTGCATCCGCCTACCTTAATACCACGACAGCGCGACATGCGGCCCGGTTAAGGGCAACGACTCGTAAACTCTCAGTCTCTTGTCCGAAAGAGTGATCAAGGGTAAACGATCAACATCCTGCGATTTGATGCACAGTGGGCCCCTCGGCTTCGATCACAATCGATAGCGATCATCGTTTGAAATTGAGGTTCGCCAGGCGATTCAACTAATATATCAGGAGTTGAGACAGTAGCGCTTAGCAAATATTGATTAGCATGTGAATCGAATCTTGTTCAACATCCGACAAATTCAAAGTAATCGCGCTGATTCGTTGTTCTCGGAATGATCGCATTTTGGGATAGCTCAGTTTTTAGCCTATTGGCCTGCATTTTGAATTACCTTTATAGCCTGCTCCACGGTTGTGTACTCCTTTTGTAAAACCAAACAGCGGTGTTCTGAGTTGCTGATCGTCAATCAAATATCCAGGCATTGAAAAGGCGTGAGTTCGTACGGTACCTTGGTGGAGGGGCGTTGATGATCTCAAATAGACAGGTCGAGACTTTCTTTCAATGGGTTGATCCGCAATCTAAGTTACTTTTCAATTCTTGGTTTCGCGCCCCTCAAATGTGGGAGTTTCTTCTCAATGATGAGCGATGCATTCTCGATGAATCATCTAGAAGCGCGCATACGAGTCGTGTGATGTCTCAGCAACCTAACCGTCGTGCAGAAATAGTCTATATCGAACCATCCTCCAATCGATATTTGCGGACCTTCCGGCAACTCAAAGCTCCATCTTGAGGCTCGGCCCGGTCTGAATAGGTATAATACGTCGCGATCAGATGTACAAGTGTGGATGTGTTTTTTAGTTTAAATACAGGATATGAGCTTTACAGTGTTGTTGCAACGTCGCACCCTCCCTACACAATGTCAGACATCGATTTCTTATACGACTCGCTCACGGTCCCCGATATTATTCGTTTGCTTAGCGGTTGTCCACCGAATGAGCTGCCTCAGATAAACAGCTCCCTTAAACGAGATAAGCGAAGGTTGATTGAGACACTGCTTGGGAAGGGGCCCTATTGGGCCGAAAAGTTGAATCACTTAGCGGCCGATCACAACGATGAGAGTCTCCGGAAGCGAAGAGAGAAACGATTGAGGCACGCTGAACACATTCGAGAGACCAGAGAAAAACAGCAACAGTCTTGTTCGACAGCTGATTTTCTTGGGACGCCCGCTGCTACCGAATACCAAACAAGCTACAAGGAAGCTTTTAAATCTACAACAAATGCAGCTCTTCAAGAGCTGGTGTGTGCAATATGTGCACGAATTCTGAACGTTATAGATGCCGGTATTGTTACCAGTAGATTAGACGAACTACCCAACATCAAGCGGCTTCGCCCAGTTATTTCCCATGATGCATACATCCTGATCGACGATTGTCTTCTTGAAGAGAAGGGCTGCACGCGATGCGGGGACTGTATCACTATCAACACATGTCAGGACTGTAGAAACGACCTACAGGTAAGAGAACTGTTGAATTGCCTTACACAAATAACAACCAGTTTCCTTGACGTAGGAAGAAACTGACGTACCACCAAGGCTTTCACTTGCAAACAACCTTTGGATTGGTCGTGTGCCATGGCAGTTGGAATGCCTTACTATCGTCGAACATCTGTTGATCGCTCGCGTCTACCCACGGGTATTCATTGTGAAGCTATTTCCGCGTGGTGGGTCCTGTCGCGGCCTACGGGACAATCAGCTACAAAGCGCTCTTCGTGGCAACGTCACAAGTTTTGAGCTGAATTCTGACGCTATAGCCGACATGATCAGTGGAAATCTCATGCCACAACGCCCTGCTATACTAGCTAGCGTCTTATCGGTTACATTCATCGGACGAGGGAAAGCGATAAACCCAGCGGCTCTGCAAATGTTCTGCGTGCGTCGCGACTTGCTGGTCGACGCTTTGCTATGGTTGAAAAATAATAATCAAAAGTACTATGGCGATATAGAAATCGACTCGGAAAGATTAGCAGAGCTGCCAGTAAATGGCGTCCCACAAGCTGTACAAGTAAACTTTCGGTTTGAGACTGACGATACGATGATCGAGGCAGAATCTGGAGGATATGTATCAGACGCTTATATTGACGACAACGAAGATAGTGAAGGTTCGTAGCGATTCATATCATGAACAGTACTGTGTGCTGAGTAGTGTAAATCTAGCAATGGCCCCAACAATTGATCCTAGTGACTCAAGTGATGACGATCCAACGGTTATTCCATTACAATGCCTCGGAGTCATGGATAATGATCTTTCTAAACTGACCTCGAATGAGCTAATGGCGTGGGGCTTGAGAAACATGCAATCACAGGACGTTAAAAATCGCTCGGAGTGGGGGTATGCGGTGAGATATGGCGCTCCAGTAAACACCTTTGGCCAGCCGCCAAAAGGTAAAGGACCAGCCGATCCCAATCGACGTAACTTTTGGGAGGCGGCGTTTCCTATCTTGTACCCATATGGTGTTGGGGGGATAGAAAGCGATCGCCCTAGCCAGGTGTCTTTTCTTGAGCATGTTAGGTGGTCTCTGCAATACCACGATCGACGCTTTCGACATCATAATTCTTTTCTTTTCGCTGCATTTGGGATACAGCAGCGCCGACAGGCCTTGAGCTCTGCAAAGATCCAAATGAGGCGAAAAGACTTTGATACTATCGCGCATACACTTGGTACGATTACTCCAGCAGACCTACGTCTGGCCGCCCAGGAGGAAGCACAAGGGCAAAGACCTTCCAATCCCGCAATTCAAGTTCTATACAGGCATATAACAGCTACATCAAGGCGTGTCATGGCGTCGGGACCAGCTCGTACGCAGCTGCGAAGCCAAATCTTTTCAGCAGCAATGTATTTTAACCAGCCAACTATCTGGCTAACAATCAACCCAGATGATCTTCACGATCCAATCGCCCAGATATTTGCAGGCCAAGAAATTGATATGGATAATTTTATTCGAACAGCCGGACCAAATCGCCTATCACGGTCCCAGAACATCGCCCAGGATCCCTTCGCAGCCGCGAAATTCTTTCATTTTACGATCAAGTTGGTCCTGGAGAAACTGTTCGGTATAAAATCGACAAAGACACATGTGCATTCACGTACGGGCGTACTAGGCAATGTCAAAGCTTATTTTGGAACTGTAGAATGCCAAGGTCGCGGAACCCTACATCTTCATATGCTACTCTGGCTCGAGAACTCGCCCCCACCTCGTCAGTTGAAAGCAATGTTACAAACATCTGAGTTCCGAGCTAGGGTGTTGTCTTATATCAGAGCTAACGTGCGATCGTATGTGTCTCAATTTACCACTCCGGAGGAGCTCAAGGCTACTCCAATCGACGCAGAAATCGCATATTCTCGTTCTCCCAACCCAGAACTCCCACTGCCCGAGTTTCAGCGAGAGCTGAGACAGCTGGAAGCTAAGGTTGTGCGGGCAAAACAGATCCACAAATGTGAATTTGGCAAATGCTTACGATACGATAGATATGGAAAACTGAGTTGTAAGCGTCGAGCTCCGTGGGAACTTTCGGACAAAGACTCCGTTGATAACAACGGCACTTACCAAACAAGGAGATCCCTAGCGTTCTTAAATAGCTATTGTCCGGCAATTGCGCACACGATAAAATGTAACCACGACATCAAGTTGTTACTACACGGTGACGAAACAAAACACTTGGGATTCTATATTACAAAATACATGACAAAGCCGGAGGGTCGATCGCATAATGTTGCTAGCTTGCTCGCTGAAGGTTTAACGCGACACTACGAGGAAGATCCTACGACGAAAGATTTTCTAACCCGTCAACATGATCTCATACTCCGGTCAGTTAATGTACTGAATCGCGAGCAAGAGATACCGGCGCCATTGGCCGTAATCAATCTGATGGGATGGGGAGAACACATGTGTTCTCATTACCCCGAAAACATATACTGGAATCATTTTCTCTCACATATACATACATACCCGGATCTGAGCGCTGCAGGGTAAGCGCTTACATTTTCGCTCTGCAGGGGAGTGTTTTAATGAATGACCTTAGCCCCTTGACTGAAGAACGTAACACCAATGCCAACGATTTCCCGCTTGGCGATCCCACACAAGCTCAAATAAACGAAAGAAGTCCTGAACTTGAACAGGAGTCTCAGGTAATTTTGATGTCGCAGAAGTTTCTGACAGAGTCGATCTGATATATGATTGACGAATGGGCCAGAATAGCGAGAACATCATTTTAGAATTCAATGGGAGCGGAAAGCTCTACAGGAAGTCGCAAGTTGAGGACTACATATATCGAAGTGATAACGCGGATATATACAACGTACTTGATTATTTTGTTGGTACATACGAGCAGCCTGTGTCGCGAGGAGATTTCGATGCGACAACTGAAAAGTCGGGGGCCGCTTTAAATAATTGTCCTGAAGATCGTTCAAACGCATCTACCAAGAGGCCGGGGCGACCAACTCATCCAAGACTCGGCTATCAAAGCCCACATCCTCGCCACAAAACCCACGTGCGGGTTGTACGTCCTACAACACATAACCATATGCCAAACCTGATTGGATTCCGATTTCCCCGGCAAAAGGATCCTGCACAATCAAAATTGTATGCCGCCTCTGTTTTGACATTTCTGAAACCATGGAGGTCCGTGGAAGATCTCAAATCCCCAGGACAGTCGTGGGATGACGCTCTGGATAAGTTCCTAGCCACAGCGCCTGAACGAATCTTGAATATAATTGACAACATCGAGTACCGCCACGAAGCTCAGACTGCAGCCGAGGAGAAGCAGTCCAGTTCCTACATATCCGAAGAGGTTGTGGCTGGTGCAGATGAGGAAGAACTAATGGACATAGACGATCCAGAATCAGCCAACCGAGGTCCAGATTGTATCAACAGCTGCGATATAACCCCAGAAATGCTCCAAAAAGCAAAAAGTGAACTAGAGGATCGTCGGGAGGCTGTTCATGGTATAGCCGCGGTCCGCATTGCCCAGGCGATGGGAGCATTCAAATCACATCAAGCGCCTATTCGGTCATGTCAAGATCGCGCTACCAGCGCAGACATGGGTTTGCTGAGCGATTGGCTGCACCGGCTTAAAGTATGTTCCCAGCATATAGAGTATCCTGGGCACTCGGAGAATACTGGAACAATCGAACCTGGTGATGTAGGCGCAGTTGAGCCTTTGTCCCTAGTTCAATATTCTGAAACAACATCAAATGGCCCCGATGCCATTCTACCAAGACACGAAAAACCGATCTCTCCGATCTCACCAACTCAACTATACCCACAGCAAGGACGAGCTGTTGGCATTTTTCATTGGCACTTGATGCGATTATTATACTCGGAGGACTACGATCCCTCGTTAAGACCTCCTCAGCTGAGGATGCTGCTAGTCGGACCAGGGGGAACTGGAAAATCACAAGTTCTTCAGAATATGACCGAGGCTATTAAGCAAGCAAGAGTTGAATACAAGCTCATCAAAGGATCGTACACCGGTAAGTCAAGTATAATTGATGTGCATATAAGAGCCCAGATATCGACGTTTGAACACAGGCTGTGCTGCATCGTTGATCGAAGGCGAGACTACACACCACCTAGCTCGAATACCGGTGGGGAAGAAGAACTATAAGTTGTCCGCCGAGGCTAAAAAAGAACTAGTGAAGAAATGGGGACCCGTTAGCTATCTAATTATTGACGAGTTCTCGATGCTATCAAAGGAGTTTATAGCAGAGCTCTCACGAAACATTAGCATAGGTAAATTGGGGTACAGTATGGAAAACGGGGACCTCCCGTTTGGGGGTATCAACGTCATACTCAGTGGCGATCACCATCAAATTGAGCCAGTCGCTGTCCCGTTGGGTGGCGCATTGTACTATCCAGCCAATTCACCTCGCTTTACTACAACACCCGAAGCTTTGCTGGGACGAAAAATATACGAAAGCTTTGAGCATGTTGTTATCCTCAAGCAACAGGTTCGCGTCAAAGATCCGAGGTGGCAGGCCTTTCTACAGAACTTCCGACAAGGCTGTGTAACTAGCACGGATATATTGCTGCTCGATTCCATCACTTTAACCAACCCCAAATGCAGACCAACAGACTTCGAATCGGAGAAATGGTTGAACGCATGCCTGATAACTCCACGCAATGCTGTTCGCATTCGATGGAACGACGCATGTGTTACACGTCACTGTCAACGCACTGGACATCAACTATTCATCTGCCCGGCTTTCGATACATGTGTCGATAATGGATCTAGGCGCCCAATCACTCTCTATGAGCAGTACGCATCAATCAAAAACGCTTCAAGCAAGCGGAACCCGCGAAAAGGTCGGAGGGAGAAAAATGGTCTACCAGATGAAGTGCCCATCGCAATCGGACTCAAGATTATGGTCACTTTGAACGTTGACACCAACATCGACGTTACAAACGGCGCACGAGGCGAAATAGTCGGAATAAAGTTGGACCCGAATGAGCCTCGTTTCAGTGACGAAGATTCAGTTGTGTCGCTTCAACGACTGCCCGCATACATCCTCGTAAAACTGAACAGAACACGTGCGGCTACTCTTCCAGGACTGGAGGATGGGGTCATACCAATTATCCCAGCATGCAAATCATATTCACTTACACTCCCAATTAGAAAGGGCGGCCGGGTGGACCCAGTCAAGCGAAACTTTCGGAGACTCCAGTTTCCTATCACTCCCGCATACGCATTTACAGATTATAGATCACAAGGCCAAACAATCGAAGCTGCATTCGTTGATATCGCTACTCCACCGACAGGCGGAGAACTTGAAAAGTCTAACGTTTATGTGGCTGTTTCGAGGGTTTCCTGCCTTGATGATATACGGCTCCTAAGAGAGTTTAATCGCGATATCTTGAAGAGACCTATGGAGCCAGAATTACGGCAAGAGGAAGAACGCCTTGAACGTCTAGATTCTCTTACCGAAAAATGGTGGCATCAAATCAGCGAGTAGGTCGGTCAAGCCCATATTACTCGAAGACCGAATACTGATTGTATGCATGGGGCAGCTGATCCACCAAGTCCGAGGACAAAGATATATTCCATTTGTAGCCGTTTCGTTTCGTCTTGTGGGCAGTGATATGATTGGAATAAGATGTATATATCCTAAAGGGGTTTTCAAAGCTTCCGACGTCTCAGATAATTATTCTTATTCTCAACCGCCATGAAAACCCGGAGCTCTCATGGGCAAAATCAGCCTTGAAGGTGCGGCGACTCGGACTAAGCAAGCACGTGCGCGCCGCGCGCGTGCTTGCTCACGTGCTTGCTTAGTCCGAGTCGCCGCACCTTTAAGGCATATTCCACCCATAGGGGTTGTGGCATTCAGACGGGTGACACTAAACAATATGAAACAACTGGGTCCACAGAGAAAGTTTGGTAGAAGCATAACACGATTCTCATGAACGCCAGTTTTTCAGATGTCTACTTTTGAACTGCTAGAATCGTGGGGCGTCGCTGCTCCTTAGGAGGTAAGAGGCGCAGCGCAGAAGGGACATAATACCCAAGACAAATAGACACCCACAAACGTTGATTAAACAGGCATGAAGGCCTAGAACATGCAGATCCGGTATCGATCGGAGACCAAAGAAACAACGAACACATGACATGGCATCGTCATAGCGCAAGATGACATACTGCGATAGGCTATCCAGTAAATAAGTATAAATTTTTGTAATTTTGGGGTATCATTTCGGCTCGTAGAGACCTTGCTTAGGCAAGGTAATCGAGCGATGAGGACCGATTGGGACGTGGACAAATGTTCCCGATGGAAGCCTCGTGCCAAGGATAAATAGAAAACTCAGTTTGGGTTCCATGAGAACTCTCGATATCGACCTCGTCTATTCAAACCCCCAGGTCCCACAGTGACCGCACCGGCCATCGCCAGGCTGTTCCTTGAGCCGGACCAATCAGTCCTCGGAGTTGGACATTCCACATCGGCCTAAGAAAGTGATTGTTTTCGATCTCGTCTTCCAGTGCGAGTCCAGGAAAAGTTGGGCAAGCCCCGAGGTCGACCGCCAGATAGTCGGTGATGGGCGGAAACTCAAGCCGGCGAGTTGTCGAACAGTATTGACATTTCAATCTCCTTGAATTTGGCGCTTATGGTCCGACCCTGGCGACAACAGGACACTTTCGAACACATCCTCGTGGGGAGCAAGCACATTCGTGGTTTCGGTCCTAAGATTCCATACTAAATTGCACCTGGCAGATATTATTGGATAACAAGCGCCGCAAGGTTAGCGACACCTTTATGCGCGATTTCTTACTGTTTGTATGCTCCTTTATGTATCTGCCTTGTTGGCTCGCTGATGTATTTCGATAGCTATTTTTGTAGTAAATACATCGTGTCAGACTATTCTTCTGACGCGGGGCGATACTGTTTAAACAAAATTACACAGTTGAAGTCCAAGAAAGTTCGTAACCCGGAAGACGTTCACATGGAAAATAGAAAGCCAAATATACTTGTACTACTGTCCAGTATATCTCAGCTCCAATAATATATTTAAAACCAGAGACATGCGATCCCAGTTTTTGCCCTAAAACCGCCGCTACAGCCATAAAATCTCATTCAATAACTGGAACTCGGCTGTACAGCCCACCTCTTGATAAGCTATAAGCCGGGGTGACCATCACCCTGTTCCGAGTCGGCGCGCTTTCACAGTTCTGACAAACACAGTGGTTGCCTGGTGAATCATTTAGCCTGGGTCAGAATAAAGTATCGGAAGGACTCACGCTTGTCCGATGCCTTGGTAGCCCAAAACCGTAGCACCACATTCAGAAGTCCCCAAAACGCCATAAAAAGCGAAGCCGTTGCAACAATAATGTCGACCACAAGGGATATCCCGGATTTCCAAGAGATATAGTAGCACAAGTAGTACGCGTTGAAGGCAGCTGGATGGTCGACGACAAAGGGAATCCCATAGTTGCCTATGTTACCCTCGAGAAATGTATTGGTTTCGGGTTTAAATGGCATTTGCTGACGCCATGACCAGTCCAAAGGTTTCACGTGGTTTCGAAATGCACTGACGCTCGCCAAAACGTTCTGTGGAGACCCAACGCCCAAATCTAAAAGGATAGACCCGACCAATATATGGATATAGTTCTCCGTCATAGTGATGCTAGATCACTGTAGGAAGTGCTGGGACACGTTTCAAGTCCGACGTGGACTCCAATTAGATGGCCGATTTAGGTCATGGCGGCCGTAAAGGGAGTCCTTTAACATTTCAAATTTGGGGTTGAGACACGAGCGAGCCACCCCAAAGGCAAACAAGCCCCTCAAGATGAATGGGTTTCGTGTGATCGAAGGGCGTCGGGACATGGGCGCTCGTCGTCTGCGACTTCACGCCCGTCCCAGACGCGGCTCAGGCCCAACCCTCCTCGCAGGTGATTTTCAGCATTTAATGGGTTTGAGCGACCAGGGAGGAAGATTGGCTGGCTGGTTCAAAATATAGAAAGTATTTCCAATCAACACGGGGCTGGGTGTTGACAGGCGTTGACAGGTGCGAGTCCTGCGTGGCCTAAATCGGCCATTGGATTCGTATTGAGTACCAAAACATCCCACAGTGGATGGGCTGCATATCTAACCTCGCAACCCAGCTCGACGCTTGGCAGTACAAAAGAATGGCAATTTACCTCATATGACTAGGAAATACCTCTCGACCATGGTTTTTTATGATACTTCCGGGAGCACTAAAGGACCCCGCACTCCATTCGATACTCGCGTCTGGATGCAGATGATAAAGGTAGTATACCGCAGTAAGGTTCCCGCTATAACCGCTGAATAAGAGGTCGTTGAATGCGTCATTTTTGAACATGGTGATCAGCCGGGATACCTGGCCAGCAAGTTTTGTTATGCGTGGCTTTTCATCCGGAATCGAGGCTATCACAAAAGATTGCGTCGTAGCTGATAATTCCATGTTGTTGTCGAATGTACAGTTGATGGTAGCCTGCGCTCGGCGTTAGTACTGCAATACGTGACCGTCTTGTCCGGGTGTTGGGGGTATGTCTTACCTCCCACACGATCTCATAGCTAGTGAAACTTGCAGAGAGCGACACCTTGTCTACTCTACAGTCGGTCAGATTGGCACCCTCGTAATTGGCATTGGAAGTAGCCGTGTCCCGCGACTTGTCGTATAGGCTCGCGATCGTGTAAATGAAGGCGCCGTTCTTGAGCAGAACCCCATTAAATGTTCAGTTGTAGTGTGTTTCGGAAAAGAACTTACTGGAGTTTGATATACACCACCCGTAACCAAACATCAGCAAATTGGGATTTTGGCAGCAAAGTGCTTGAAAGGACTTATGAAATTTGGAGAAGACTTAAAATGGCTTTGCATGTTTCAAAAACAACCAAAGCACTTTAAAGCAGCTTTAAAGCAGTCAACGCATTTTTGGAAGCTGCTTTAAAGTGGTCAGTGAGTGATCTAAAGCTGCTTTAAAGCAGCTAGAGTTAGCATTAAAGTGCTTTTCTTCCCACATAGTTGTCTTAAATGCTCTTGTCTGTCATCACGAAGAACATTAAATCATCATCAGAGTCACATGATAAAGTACGAGTAAATACCATTGCATACAAAGTTCAAAATCAATCCACGTATATTTCACCAAACTACGCATATATTCACTCACGATTGACTCCAGAATAGTACACACATCAACAGATAGGATCCAAATCAATTCACCAGCGGATACAGCCATCACGAATAACGATCACACATGCACAAATTACAAAACCAAACAATCAACGAACACTCCGAGCGGTCTTGTCCATCCAGCGGTTTCAAAAACGAGCACTCATCCTAGTACAACAAACAATTGTAAAGGGGAAAGAGAAAAAGTCCAAAAAAAGTAAAGAGACCCATGTGCTGCTCTCACAATCGATCGACAACATCGCTGAAACCTGGCCTCGTTCGACTGGTGACGCGCTGCGGGACGACGCAAGCAACGTTTTCACCCTGCATCTCTCGTAGCCTTGCTTCGAGTTGTCCAATGTAGGTCGTTGCTTCAAGTTTCAATTCGTCAGGTTTACCCAAGTCCGAAAATTGTACAGTTTCACTTACCTCGGTCTAACAAAACCAGCTTGGAACATTTTTCGTGGGAAGCAGGCAGGGCGTCTTTAAGTCGAGCAAACCCGCATCGCAAATCATTACGACGACGTTGCTCTGATTCCACGGTTTTCCGGCGACGAGCGTCAGAAGTGCACAGACCCAGCCTGAATGAAGACTGATTGAGCGTACAGAAGCGCATATACAGAGTTTGTACGTACCTGACGAGTCGCGCATCACACCCTGAGGAATATTCATCATCGCTTCCCGATGCTGCCGCACTGGTCAAGGGGGACAACATATGACGTATTGACGCAGGTGGAGGTTGAGACATGCTATGTCGGTG
Source organism: Ceratobasidium sp. AG-Ba (assembly GCA_016906575.1). Taxonomy (NCBI): domain Eukaryota; kingdom Fungi; phylum Basidiomycota; class Agaricomycetes; order Cantharellales; family Ceratobasidiaceae; genus Ceratobasidium; species Ceratobasidium sp. AG-Ba. Next base: position 497,187 of record CP059611.1, on the reverse strand, counting down.
CATGCTTCTACCTCGTCGATGGACCAAGCTGGAGTGGGGGAACAAATCATGCGAATCGAGCGGGCCGGGAGACTTGGGCAAATCGTGCAACAAGAGGGAGGCAGGGATAGATATAGGACTATGCGACGACGCCCCGGCTGATGTAGGAGCCGCGCGAGTGCAGTGACGACTTCGCGCCGAGACTGGATGCAGCGACATAGCATCAAGACCAGAGGCAGACGTGGAAGTACTATCCGATTGTGTGCGGGCTGGGTGCTCGCCGTCCTCCCATGCGCTCTTTCCGAAGGGGTCGTGACCTGGTTCGATGTGGCGAGGAGCAACAGGTTCGCGGTAGGGGAGGGGGAGGGACAAAACAGTGTCGCGCGTGGCCAAGCCGATCGAGAGTGGAGAGGAGTACCGCTCAGGGGAAGCGGACGTACGATGGGAGACAGGAGGGCGGGGCAAGGACGAATTCATGTATGATGGGAGTAAATCAAGTTTGATCCTTATCTGCCGTGTAAATAACATGGCACGATAGGACCGGATTTGTAAATGACGTACTGGGATGTATTAAGCAAGACGTAAATGTGACGACCGAGGGAAACCACGCTATGAAAAAAAACAGGGCTGTTCAGATACAAGTTATTCTTGTTAGAAAATATCGACGTATTGTAATGTTCAATTGTACGTACCGTTTGTCGCTCAATGACGTTGTTTCTCCCAATAATCGAGTATTGAAAACAACCAAGAGGAGGCGTACTTATTGAGGTAAAACGTGTCGTGCACAGAGAGGAGGTCGGTGGACGACGAAACCGGAAGATCTTGATTGAGCAGATGATACCTAGGGGCGAGGTGACAAGCCATACGAAGCTGGGAGAGTGGGACTACGATCGCACTGCGACGGCCACGCTGAAGCGCGTGCTGCGTCGTATAGAGCGAGGTTGAGGTCGATGGTCGAGCGGAGAATGGGGTGAACCGTTCAATATAGGCCAGTTTCTCTGAGGATAGCGACTGGAGATGACGAGGAAGGGCGAAAATCGCCCGGACGCGACCTGCTTCGAACTCTGTAAAATGAGTTAGCACTGTCTTAAACATAGACAACATTATTGGCTATAAGCAGCGAACTGTACTCACGATGAAGGCCCCACCGAAAATTAGGCACACGAGGAGAAAAGAGAACAACGTCAAAATTGCCAGCACGCAAGACTCGGCCCTCCGAATCGGTCGAGGTGGTAAAGGCGCGTACTTGATCTGTTTGAGGCTCGAGTGCCGGATCAAATGGCAGACGGCGATGTAGAAGTTTGCAGCGCCTCCAGACCTGGAAGGTGGTGTCGTGCGATATTGGAAAAGCGGTACGCGTAGGGTGAATCGAGTGAAGGTAGTCGGTAGTTGCACGGACAAGGTCTTTGGCTTGGTGTTTGTGGATGAGGTAAGTACCCTTAACGCTGGATCGGAGCGACGGGCGCTTAGCGATCCAGACGCTTGGAGCCGGCTGCCAAACCGCATCTTCACCGCCACCAGCGGCATCAACCACCTCCCCGTCCTTGTCGCTCTCGTCATCGTCCTCATTGACGCTGGAGCTCCTGAATCGCGGATCCAAGACTAGCCCTTTATCATGCATGTACGCTCGGAGCAACGCCCACGCTTCGCGGTTTTCTAGGTAAGCAATCATTTGTTGAGTCGGGTTGACGTGATTCGTTGTCGACCAGGGTTTCTTAACGAAATCGATATGGAGGCGCTCTGTGATCTCAGTACTGAGCCCTTCAGGGGAACCTAGCTGAGAGATGAGAAATGGATAATGAGTAAGTGAATGGAATTTTGGAATATCGTTGAATCGGCGCTGATGAGTCAACAGATTGCGCTTTGTCGCATCGACAAACACGCTTTTCGATTGCTCAAGGTCGATCAAGTCCCTCCGCATTGCTGCCAGGTCAGACTCAGAGACCTCAGGCTTGTGAGCACGAGTCATAAAGTCAACAATGCTCCTCGTGGCCATCACTAGTCGCGAGTCATTGTACCCGGCTACAATCGTCAGGAAGGTACGCCCTAGTGCCCTTGACTCTTTCCCAGTCCACTGGCTAATAACCGATATGCCTTTAGCAAAATGGCGAAGGCCCCGAAACCTGGGCATGCCCTTTGTGCGACGATCCATCGTGTTCGAACCAAGGAGAGCGGTAGTCCACTTGAGTAAGTGATCGCTAAACACACCCCTATCCAACTGATGCAAGGGATCCGGTGCGAAGCAGGTGGATATATCAACATAGGGGAGATCGGCCCAGAACGGGCGGGTCGGACGGATCCCGAGAGTATTGATCGTACGGGAGAATCCATTCCAGTGGTCATCGAGCGCGTCAAGGGTTCGGCGCCGATCTCGTCGAGGATACCGCGCAGTCAAGTCCCCGCGTTTGACCGGAGGGACCCAACAAATTGGGCAACAACTATCGCGAACGCAAGCAATTGTTACCTGCTCGGGAAAATCGGCAATATATGCGGCCAGAATTGGAAAGACCCGGCGGACGCCGCCATCAGCGCACAGTACCTCAAATCCAGTTCGCGACAAGGTCTTCAAAGGTTCTAATATCGACTCCATGCAGGTATGGAAGAGCTGCCACCCTGCCTCGCTCCGCTCGCGATCGTTCGAAATATTGCTGAGGTTTGAAACCGGTATGTAGCCGACTAATAGTGTTGCTCGTTCGCTCGGGCATCCACGAATATCCTTGCTGATATTTCCGATTGTCAGGTAAACCGGCCATGCCTTCTGATTCCCGCTGAAGACTGTCATTTTCGTTTTGTCTGTTGACAGTATGATGGGCACTATTGTAGAGTATTGCCCCAGAATATTCTACTTGTTTTGGTAAACTTTTTTGTCTTCGCAACTAAAACGACACTGACCTGCATCCGCCACCACCATTTCCCCGACCACATCTCTCCATATACTCGATTCTTTCGCGATTTTGAGTCGTAGTGCCGTTCTGGAGCGAACCGCATATGAGGAATAAACCGGCGATCGGTCAACAAACTGCGTATCAACGCTATGATGTCCCGTTTCCATAGGTCGAGTATCTCGTTATTCTGATCTCCGATGACAATGATTGTCTCTCGGAACCACGGAGGACCGCGAGGTAAGCGATTAACTTCTTGCTCAAGTTCTTTCAGGCTCTTAAAATGCCAGTTACGTGTCTACTTTTTATATTAGAACCATAGCCCAACTTTCAGAATCAAATACAAACCCTTGGTAATGAGAAGTATTCTGCCTCATCTGTCCGGCAAATTGGTAAATTGTCCAACCAGTACGCCTCTCGAAACGTATCTGGCTCCGCTAACACTGACGTATAGGCTGGCGGCGGAGTTCTATCAACATTGTAGAATCGTCGTGCCGCGCCAGCTGTGGGGTCGGGGTGGGGCTCCGCAAACAAAGATGCGCGTGTTGGTTTCGCAAATGGGTGGGGCCCCCATCGCTACCTCAACGGGTGAGCCAAAATCCCCGTTCATAGACATTGCCGTAGTACTTACTGGTACCTGTGCCAGGTTCTCATCTTCCAGTGTCTCATTGCTTCCATGCGTATGTTGGCGCGGCAACTTTATGGTACGGATTTACTTTTTAGTCAATTAAATCTCACGTACAAGTAGATTTACTCACAGGTGCTTCGGATAGGTCATTAATGTCCTTGGATTCCAAGATGGCATTAGGATTTCGTTGGGGTGGGTCGCTCTAGTAGGTAAACATTGTTATCAAACTGACCATTCAGGCGATGGAGTTGGCTCACCTTCTTTCCAGGCATGTCTTCATCTTCAACCTCCTCAATCAAGACTCTCGGGCTTACTGACTGACAAATTGAGGGACCTGCCGTGCTTGGTTCGGTGGGTTGGGCATGATGCGATTCAGCACAAGCTCTTCTCTGTACGTGCTCGCTTCGCTCCTTGGCTCGTGCCGCCGCGCAGACCAACCTGTGGCTAATGTGTCGCTCTACCGCAGCAAAGTTTCTGCCAGGGCAGCCGCAGTATGGGCACGTCGGTGAAGCAACGTGCTTTACCATGAGAGTATACGACGGTGACTTGGTGTGTGTGGGCGGTGAGTATTCACGGCTTGTATCGTATGTTAAACCACTAACGTGGACTGGACCTGTGGGTATAGAATGTTCGAGAGCCTTCTGTGTGCCATCAACCTTGGCGTAGAACAAATTTCTTCTGCCCGAGACCTTGAAACGTTTTGTGATCGCCTCCGAACACGGGCTGGACCTCCGTCCTAGTATATGCGCTTTAATGGCTTATTGGTGAGTGATTCCCCACAAATAATATTACGTCAATGGTGGCTTGAGATGGGCCAGCTGACTAAAGTCGCGCCCACAGCACGAAACGTTTCACGACCGCCTCCGAACACGAGCTAGACCTCCATCCTGGTATATGCGCTTTGGCCTGTCCATGGTGAGGCATTCTTGTTGGATGCTTATACCTCAAGAGTGGCTTTACACTTGGTGACTTATCCAGATTACTACGTTCACCTCTACAGCGCGGAACGTTTTCCGTTGACAGGTACGTCAGGTTTTTTTCAAATAAAGATTTACTTGGACAGGGACTGATGACGCATCTCCAGTGGCGCCTGATCTTCATATACAAATATCAGCATAGCCGCGTATGATCACCGCGTCCCGCACTACCACTAAGATGAGGCGGTTAAAAGCAGCCATGCGATTGCTACTCCCGACGTCCACTCGCACCTTCTACACCCATATCCACATCCTTATCTCTGTGCACACTTCTTCTATCCAGTCCCAATCCCTATGCCCAAATCACCATCTCGGAAGCAGTCGAGACGCAAACGGCATCCGACTGAGCGCTTCATCCAGTACGGTACGTCGAGTTTGCTTGCCAAGCCGTCCCTCGCTCTCTCTTGCACTACTAATACGTCCTTTAGATGCCTCCCAAGGCGCTTTGACCTCGCTCGCCAAGAGTATTGGACGTCCCGAGACGCCTCCATCAACCGAGTCACAGATGGCCGCGCGAGGCAAAGACCAAGCCGCGATTGCTGCATGTCGTGGCAACACCTCACGGCCGGGGCCCCTCAAGCCGCTGACACATCGGTCTGAACAAGGCAACAATGAAGACAATGACCTAGACGAGACGATGAGAGGGGACAACGACGGTATGGATGAGACGATGAGAGGGGACGAAGACGTGCTGCGTGAGCCAACAAGTGAGGGTGACGATGCGCCAGACGAGACAATGAGAGGGGATGGCGACGAAGGTGATGATGACGGCAATAACGGTGACGAACGGTCTCTTCTTGGTGTGTTAGGTGTGTTCAATTTTATAGCGCTGGCTCACACATGCCCACAGACTATACTATTGACGAACTTAACAACGAGGCCGACCGTATCGAGTGGCTTTACCAAGCGATCGACTTGTGGGGCGGCCGTAGGAACTATCGCGAAGATCCTGCCTTCCAGGATGAGCGTTCGCTTCGCAAGGAATGGAGGCGTCTGGCAATTAGGGATGCAGCCGGCCGCACCGAACCTCCTCCCCCCGAGACCACGCAACGTGTAAGTCAAAATTTTCAAGCGTATTTCAATCTCTGAATTACGATTCTAGATTCAGAAAGGTCAAACCCTCGTCCTGAGACCTCAGACAACCGGCCACTCCTCTCGCGTTCGTCTTCATCGCACCGATGACGAGACCCTCGCTCTGGATGGAAAGCGCGTTGGAAGCGAGGATCTCTATGAATACGGAGACTCGGTCCCAGCTAGACTCACACGTACCGACCAGACTACCATTGGTCTTGACGGGAGGCTGGCCTCGCCTCCTCGTCGTGGTCCGTCTGGTCTGGCTCCTCAGTCGAACCACCGAACGGCCATGAAGCGTGTGGGCGAAGATATTGCTCCCCCGGCCAAGAAGCATGCAACTATCCCGCATGCTCCAAGGGAGCGCACCCGCACTGAGAACGGAAAAACCGGCCCTCGTCCAGCCTCGTCCCCAAACGCCCCCACGACCTCGCAACCCCGCCCCGAAGCTCGCCGCTCCCCCTCTCCTGACAATGCTATGCAAGACGCCCCAAGCGACAACGCCGAGCTGCTCTCTCCTGCAGCCAACTCCGACGATCGGCTGTCCCCGCTTGCTAGCAATGATGGCACGCCTCACCAATCCCGCCACGAGCAAAACTCGGACGACGAAGTCGAGGGTACTGGAAACGGTGGGGGTGATTCAGTTGTGTACAACAAGCTCACGAAGCGCCAGCGATCTCAGCTCCGCACGTTCCCGCCTGAGGCCCGCAAAGTCGTCCAATGGGCATATGAGAGAATCAAACTTGACCAGGCATCGATTTGCCCCTTCCCTGACAACATGACGGAGAAACCGGAGGACATCAAACCGATACTTGACCGTTGGGTCATTGAGCACTGGGACGAGGGAAACGACAACGTACGCCATGGCGAGGTTCCACTTCCTCTTAAGGAGGAATATGCGGCTTATGTGAGTGACTTATGACACGCTATTGTTCTCCTACTTATGCCTTGATTTAGATTCGAAAACAACTCCCCGGCCTCCGCAACTCAATGAGGAAGGCGTGCGAACACCTGGTATCGGCCTGCTACGGTTTACGGCGCAGTAAACCCAATCATGCGGCCTTGGCTAAGGACCTCACCGATGGTGGAGAGGAACGATGGCTATCACCGGTATGTCCTCCATCGTTTTTCTTCATATTGTTTACTGACCCTTCTGTAGAACCTGAAAAATGATTCGGAGATGTTCATGCACCCGATTATCGCGGATACCATCGAAAACGCATTTTTCAAGAACGGGAAGAGTTTTGGCTTCAAGAACCTAACGCGATTCACGCCATTGGTCCCTGTCCCTACAATCGCGTATGCGTGTTCCATCGTACGTATCACATTCCACGATTATTTTGATGTAACTAAACGACTTCAACGATCTTCCCCCAGATACGCAACCGTATCAAAGCATTCGAGGTCGACATCAGCAAGCCCGCCGATCTCAACTCCGAAATCGACCGTGATACGTACAAGATGTACATGACCATGTTGGATGAAATCCGTAGGGATAACCCGGTCCACTTGCTCCGGATTCGGGCCACAATCACACTGCAGTACCTGTAAGTTTCCTTTCCCTTCGATTCTGTATTTGTGTACTCACCCTTTCGTAGTAAAGCCAAGCCCAAACCGACTGATCTCCCGGTTCCTGAGTTGAACCTTGGTCCCGACGGCGATATGCCGATGGATTGTCTCGAGGAAATCGGTGATCTACGTGAGTGTTTTGATACTGACCAAAAAATGTTTACTTACGTATAACAGTTGGAGACGAAGCGCCGGATTTCAATGAGTGGGATGGAGTGAAGGAAGCTCTACGGAAGAGCAAAGGTAAAGCTCCTGCTCGGAATGGCCCTCTTGCCTTGACTCGTTGATTTGCCATGTTCAGTTCCTCCTCTAACTGGATTTACCTATCTTTTTTCTAAGTTCGTAATCCCTATGATCTGTACCTTTCTATTGATTTCTTGGACACTCGTGTATATATATGCTATGTTCTTATGAGTATGTGTCTATGCTATGCCACAATATGAATGATTTGTCAGCAGTCTATGAATATCCCCTCACATGTGTTTTAAGTGGGACATTTTCGCTTTCAAGAGATTAAAATAGATACATGGCTGCTTTGGAGTACGGAATTGAGGATTTGAAGATACTTAGCCTAGATTTCATGAACTTACATCATAGAAAGCAGTGCTTTGAACTCATCATATCATGTTACACAGGACTCTGAAACCCTTCCATTATACTTTGAATTGAACCACCAGCGATTTGAATTACTCTGAGGTTCTATGGGACACCTTTAATGTTAACAGGGAGGCCTTGAAACTGCTACAAAGCAGTTCTATGATATCTTCAAAGTGACTTTATAGCTAGAGAGGACGACTTTAAAGCAACTTTAAAGTTGAATAGGTTGACTCTGAAACAGCTTTGAGGCTGTATAGGTTGACTTTAAAGCAACTTTAAAGTGCTTGAAATATTTGAGATGGCTTTGACAGCTTTAAGTACTTTTGGCACTTTAAAGTACTTTAAATCATTAAAAGCCTGGGACCATGTTTGCTGATGAAGAGGCGGGCTCGCAGCCCGTGTTATAGTCGCCTATGCACGGTTAGCACGTTTGTCTGTAGAGACGCAGTATACCAAATAGAAAAGTCCCTCACTGACCCTTCTGTGCGAACCGTAATCGATCCAACCAAGACGGGGTATTTTTCTTAGTGAACCTTGGCAAGTATCTTGAATAGGTCGTCACCCCTACAGTCATAGCTGGGCTTGATGTCATCATCTGGTTCCTGCACGATATACTTTAGCTACTCTCACCGTTCAGAAAGAGCAAAACCCCGAGAACGAGAGATGATCCCACAATGATACTTATGGTTGTGAAACGCCAAGGGTACGACCTGCCATTCCAGATTGTCGGTTCAATAACTCCGTACCGCAAACGGAAGGCAGTGCGTCATCTACCTTGTTAGAGGATAATCAAAGTCGAACCGCATCGTCTTCGATGAAGCTTGACCAGTAAGGCAAATAAGAAAGATCGAGTGCCCTGCAGATGGACTAGGGGTGCATCAAAAGCGATAGAACGGGGGGAGGCGCAGGACTGGGATATAAATGTATGTGATGTGGGGCCAAAGGGAGCATAGTACTTCTTCAGCCACGTAAGATAAGCTTAGCGCTTCAGTGGAACAGAGAGAAAAGGATTGGTCGCTTTTCTTCTTTGATATCTCTACAGGGTTTCTAAATCTTCCGGATCACCTCAGAGTACTATATGTAGTAATAAGGCCGTGCGCCCAATTGATACGCTTCCCAGAATAGGCAGGCACGCCGAAAGATCAAATAGAACGCTCGCTTCTATTGCGGCAGTGATACAATACATCGGGTAAAGTCTTCTTGCCTGGCAGTTTATCATAGAGATAGCCGAATTTATCATAAATGCTTCGGTGATTGCACCCCAACCGAATGTAAAAGACTTCTAGTGCTTTGGCAGGTGGCGATCTGCCGTACTTGTCGCAGAGAGACATACTGTTACTTTATCGGAACAACGTATTACTGGATATCTCTGAGAAGAGCGTTCATATAAGGAACTGATTCTATGAATGGTAGAGTGTGGGCCGCAACGCGTGGAGGCCCACAACTTGGACTTAGCCGCCTGGATCACAGCCAATGTTGCGCTCATTTATCTGCGATTCAAGGGCGTCTCGGTTTGTCGTCACCCATCATTACCCGCCGCTTTCACTCTCATTTCCGCAAACGCATTCTTATACCCACCCCCCGCTCCGCTCTGAAGGCACGGCAGGCTAGCTACCCGACCTGCAAGTCACCCCTCGCGTCTGTGATACCCCGGCATCCCCCGTTCTCCTGCTCCTTCGCGTGTTTTCAGCGCCCCTCTTTTCTCCTTTCCTAGCTTTTCTTCTGCGCATCAGCCCTTCTTTGAAATTTATATACTATATATCTATTTCCTCTCCCAAAAGGCGGCGCGACTCCGGCTGAGTTAGAGCATTAGAATTTAAACTCATCATCGCGGTCTTTCGAGGCGCATATATGGAAAGAAACGATAGCAGTCTTGGTGTTATAGCAGTCCCCAGCTGGAGTGGAGATATGTACAAGGGTATGCTAATGGATAGCTTCCCGCAACGTCTAAACATGGAGCTAACCTAAACTAAGCTATTCTAAAGGTGGCGCCATTACAAAATGGAGTAATCAGACATCAGTAAAAGGTGACGTCATCCAGACTTTAGAACCGTTAGTTTAGCCTAGCTTAGCTTTAGATCTTGCGGGAAGCTATCCATTGTAGATACAGGGATATCATGTCTGATATCTTGAGACTAAACGATGTAATTCAACTGGCTTCGAGGTTACAATCATAGGTCAAACTAGTACTGAAGAGGTATTCTTGTCACATACGCTTGAATTTTGCCGCATGAATGAGTATCCGAGAGATTTGACGGTCGAACAGCACTCAGTGCAGCCACTGCTGCATCCACTGTGGCTATCCATTTATATCATTCTTGGCGTGCTGATCAGTCATCAAGATAGGATATTGCTCTTACGGCCCACAACTGGATAAGCGATGGCTCCACCCCAATCTCTTCAGGCTTACCGGGCGCCAACTTTGACAGCAGCGAAAGCCTGGCAGGTACACCCCTTTGACCTCGCCCACATCCTGCCCTCTACTCTCTCAACTCGAGATGGGATTCGACTACCCAATCACGCGGTCAGTTCGCTAGTGGCATGGATGACCGCTGCATAAGATTATTTATGATCCCCAATAATTGGATTTCCAGCCCTTATCCGTGGCGATTCTCAACGCCCTCCATCACTCTGATATCGTTTATCATGTTCTCTTTCATTGTATATGTCAATTGTTAGTCAACGAATCCGCTTCAGAGCTATTCTAACTATAGTTCAGTGGCTGTTGTTGGCATGACCACAGCATCAACCTTCTCGACTGCCTTCGAACAGCCCAGATCGCCGTCTTGGAAGGACCATCTGAACATCAAGAAAACACGTACGTTTCCATTGGACCATCTTCATATGCTGATATTATCGCAAAGTAAATTTTAAGCTGGGATGTGAGCCTACTACACTCGTGGCTGGCGGCATCTACCGAACACCGGCGAGTACGAATCGTCAAGCGAAATAGTTGATGGCCTGACCGCGCTTATCTTTGCGTTAGAACGGGGCGTTTCCTTACACAATTCAAAGCTTTGTGGATCGGGAAAGTAGAGAAGTCTTTTCGGGCGTAAGTTACAATGGCTCGACTCTGAACGATTGCATGCTTCAATCCATCGGAATATTTGCAAACACGATTACCTACGATGCAATGTTTGAGGTCGGTACCGTTCTCTCTGAGCAGCCCATTACCTGAACTGTTAATTCAGGCTAATATCAATTGCACTTTGAACGGCACTGTCGAGGTGTTGGCCACGGCACCGTCGCTTGTTACTCTGCGCTCAGACAGTGAAGCGAGCATTCAGAAGGACTTCGATTTGGAGTTGATACGCAAGCAAACCAAAACCACTTATATGGGTCCTGCAATTGCAAGGATGCTTGTTGCATTTGGCCTCGATTTTATCAACAGTTTCTTTGGCGGCCTCATCAATCTAGGCATTATGACTTTCTACTCCGGGTTTGATATTATACCAACTGGGAATTTCTCCTATTATCCCGGCACGATCACCTGGCGTGATGGTACACTCGAGCAAGGCCCCCAGATTCCCAAGGTTTTTGAGTAAGACCAGTGTTTTATCTATTTGACATATAAGCCTCCCTGACCGGTGGGCTAGAAATTATACCGTGCCTATGGCAGTGTTCGAAAACTTTGCGACCGCATTATGGTCTGCGATACTCTCCGACCTCGGGATGGCGTCGCCGCCGAACGCTTTCGTCCACACAGATTTGTTTCAGCAAATGATACATTCCAACCTCTCTGGCCTATCCGGTATCAGCTATTCTTGGATCAACGGTACAGCGGCAGATTACGTGTTGAGGAATTTGACCAACATGCACTTGCCGTTCAATGACGTGCAGCCAACGTCGTTCAACGCCAAGTATCTTTGTCATACAATTACTTGGAAGCCGATAACAAGTCTCATTGTCGATGTCCTTGTCGCAACGTCGTCGTTTTTCTTGTTGTTTTGGGGGTTGATGAACTTGATTTTGAAGCACTTTGCGTCGAAATCAACCATACAAGGTTGAGTGTTTACTTTTCTGGTGTGACATAGCGCTGATTCATTGCGAGACGTTATAGGCAACGACTCTTTGTGCACGAAATGTCAAGCCTCTTCCTTGGGCAAAGATATACCTCACAGAGTTTCACTTCCCAGCATCTATTCCATCGATTCGAGCCACCGTTACGAATCTGTCCCACAAAAAGAGTAGCAAAGTATGAGCTGGTGTAAGATATGAAATGGACACGTTTTCGTTGCCTGAGATGCTCTTTTTCTGGTACATTGAATATAATCTAAATGTGAAGTTCAAAACAAGTGGTTGTGCGACTGATCTAAGTTATTTTAGGTCATTTCGAGGTTTTCGAAGTTGATGTGGGACAAGTCCTCACCGCGAGAGCAACCTGATACGCAGGGAGGAATCGGAGGCGGGCGGTCCAAGTATTTGTCTGTCGTGTGAGCCTGCTTCCGCTTACCGTAGTGACATCAGTAATTACCATAAGGCGATTCTCTGCTATTTAATGTGCAAACAAATGAACCATCTCATCACCTGGAAGTGGATAACCGACTTACAGTAGTTGAATATCTCCGCTACGTGTTCAGAGCAAAAGCGTCTGAAAATGAGATTTGCTACCGAACGATCCATCATCTGATGAACATGGGCGACAGATGGATACGTAGACTAGAATGCTTATATTTAAACATATATGTGTTACGCATCGGAGACAGGATTTCTTTGGTGAAACGTTTGCGGTACTCTAGCGCCCTCCTTGCTCCCTTTCTCGATTTGACTCAAGTTAACAGTGACTGCCCGAGATGGCCCTCCCTATTCTTTTATTAATCTCTGGCGCTGTAACTTCGTTGTATGTCGTCCTGATCTAATTACAGAATAGCCTTTCCACAGGAACTCGTGGGTCCATAAAATAACAATAACTCGCACATTATATCGGAACTATCCAAACACAATAATAGGTATTTTATGGGGGGAAAATAGCGAGGATTACGGTATTATGTCTCGTAAATGCTACCAGTGTTGTATCCGCTCGTTACATCTTGGCGCAGCCAATAAACGCTAGACGGAACCGAAGGGAGCGCTGTCATCATTGGAGCCAACTTCGGGTTCGGCTGCTTGCACGGGGAGATAGAAACAGGTCGATGTAGGTCCCGTTGAGAATGCTGAAGGTCGATCGTGTCGAGTAACCGCAAAATGAGCCGCATGTTGAAGATCACACGCTCGGATCTCGTGATGATCCGTTGTCTCAGTCTACCTGCCGTGCATATACGCGTTCCGTTATCTCACATGTATATAAGGCTCCACTGTAAACCGTTGAATATCAGCCAGTCCGTCCAGAGTATCCATTCACTTCCCTGCATGCCCCACGCTAAGTCATAGCTATTAAAGACAGTTGTCTTTAACACCGCACGGCAACGAGTGGTGAATAACACGGCGCTTAGCGGGAAGTCTAACAAGGCAAAAAAACGATACCTCAAACCCATTAGACGGGGGCGCTACGCTTGACGTCCTCAACGGGTCTATCTATAAAAGCTTCATTATTTGGCTATTGGGTTGTACGAGAGTTGCGTCAATACCTTTATACAGGATCCTGCCCAACTAGTATCCAAATGCGAAATAGGGAATCCTGATTTGCCGAGATCAATTATCAAGGTGGGGGCAGTAGAAAAGAGTAAGTTGGACGGTGTGCACAGACCGCCTGTATGTTTAAGACCTAAAGTAGCACAAACATAGAGATATTTGTGGGCGAGCTGTTGGTGAAAGTGTGCATGCGAAGATTTATTTAGATTTTATGTCGCATTCATGTCGGCTTAGTCGTATTTGAAGGCATTCCTGTGTGCACGAGCGTAGACTATGCACTTATCGCAGCATAATCTCGTCATTATTGGTATTTTACAGACCCACAAGTTCCTGTGTTCCCGAAGTACAGGATATTTGATATATTTGTATCACTAAAAATTACCGGAAGTCGGAGAAACGACAAGATGTACAGATTCTATGAGACTGGGAAGATATCTAAGATCAATCATGAGGCCACGAAAAATACAAACGGTGCGGACCCAACAAATTATCGAAGTAAATGCTGGTTTGTTTAAATCACGTTATTCAAACTTCGAAGCGGCAGACACGATTGTACTGGCCGCCCTTGAACGATAGATCCGTTAAAATAGTATCTTCGTTCTGACCATCCTGCTATTCACAAACAAGAGACCAAACCGGTCCTGCATACTGTTAAATCATGACTTGTGCTACACAAGGGGAATCGATATGCCAGGCTTCGCTAGCCTTTTCACCTTATCCTTCGCTCCCAGCTCCTTTTTCGACGCACCCTCTTCCCATCTCAAAATAAAACCCTCCCTGTCATATGTAACTTTCCTAGTTTTCTCGACGAGGTTCTCTCGTTCCTGTCCGCAGCATGCAGAAAAGAGGCGCCCTCGCTTTGTGAGGGCTCACGTTATCACTCTCAATGGGTTTCCTGCCCAATATTCGAAAATCCTATCGGATTCGCGTGAACAGATATATCAACGACAATACTTTTGACCTCACGAATTACGTGCCATTGTCGGGCCGCTGGGCAATTCGGGTACGCCGTTTGAAGATGAATGCTTCACATTCGCTTGATTCAATCAAACACCGCTTCGGGTCGGTGAGACCGGTATACAAAGATGTTGAACGCCAGGATCCTCAACGCGTCGGGCTGTTCGGCACCACCGAAGTACCCGTGTAGAAATCAAATATATATAAAATTGTATACAACGCGTTAGAGTGAAAAGAGTGTGAGTGAGTGAAGAGTATCGTGATGCTCAGAGGGCTCGAAGAGACCTCTTATTTATACCCTACACTTCGCTGTGAGTCATATGTAAGTCCTACTGCGCATATACTGCGCATTCAGCACTTGCCTCGATTACATGACTCGTTCTTCTAGTGCATTCTAGCATACATGAGCGGTTTCTACAACCCGAGTGTTCAACTTATTCCTTGGACTGGTGCCGATAGCCCCAAAATTATAATTCCAGACGCCCCTGTTTCAACAATGTTTTTTCGAGCTTTCTCATGAGCGGTTATCCTGCCGCTGTTTTCGTGCAGTTTTCTGGGTATGGCTAATGCATGGACTAAACATGAGGGCAAGAGCTGGTGTGTACTCGGTAAACTAAAATGGGTACGTTTACTCGAAATTTGGGTCCCAAGGATTATTCCTCCGAATAGTATATCGCTGTTTTTCTCTCCTGCAGAAATTAGTGCAATAGACCGATTTATAAGGTAAAGGATCATGCTTTTCAGAGAGCGCAATCAGTCTCGTATCGGATCGTGAGTTTGATAATAGGTCAAAGCACAGGAGTGAGGACACAGCACAGTAGAGCGGAACTGTTTCATATGGTATAGACAGTAGGCGACGCCGCAGGTGTGGTATGTGTGTAAAATTCAATCATGAAAACCAAATATGTCACGTAGTCAGAATGAAATACAACTGAGTTGCGTAGAGCGTAATATACGGGTAAAATACTAATTGCCATATTGTTGAAATCAGTGTTGTATATCCCATACAATAAATGCCCACCCGAGACGATGGAACTAAGGCGCCGACCTTATCTACGGAGATAAATACCTGGGAGCCGGAATGGGCCCCTTTCATACACGTAAATTACTCGTTGAAGAGCACTCGGTGGACGTCTCGTACGTATTATCCGAGTCAGGCGATCACTACATTCGTTCGGTGTATTCGACAAACCATGCTTGGATGCTGTACATATCGCAATATCTC
Source organism: Ceratobasidium sp. AG-Ba (assembly GCA_016906575.1). Classification (NCBI taxonomy): domain Eukaryota; kingdom Fungi; phylum Basidiomycota; class Agaricomycetes; order Cantharellales; family Ceratobasidiaceae; genus Ceratobasidium; species Ceratobasidium sp. AG-Ba. The sequence goes on along the minus strand of CP059611.1, from coordinate 481,731 downwards.
GGGTAGGGTTATAGGGATTGCAAAGGTGACCATTCAGTCTGCCCTATATTTCACGGAGTTCAGAGTTCGCAATTCTGGCGCGAGTACTCTCATTCAGGAATATGTCCCAATGGAGCTGCTCGTTTGGGAGGCGAATTGGTTCCAGTGCGCAATACTCAACCGTTGAGGGTCGCGTTGAGGGCCGCCCGAGAAATTATGTGTTGTTTTCTCTGCCGTGGAACAGGTAAGGATAGACGGGTTATTAGGCGAAAAACGGCCGAAGACCGCCTCAACATCAGTCTCGTTAAATGCTTTCTTGCAGTTAGCGCAAACACAATGATTTCCTGCCAAGCTGAAGTCAATACTTGATTGATACTCTAAAGGGACCAACAGACCGTTTTCTGAGCTGTTTTGAGCCCAGAATCTTAGTCCTAGGTTTAGAGCGGCCCAGAACGCCGTGAAAATAGATACAGTTGATACAAAAACGTCAATCAGCAGACTTGTCGGGGGTTTCCAAGAGATGTAGTAGCAGAGGTAGTACGCATTGAACTGAGCGGGCCGAACAAATGTGAATGAGAGACTATATTCTTCCATCTTCCCACTTAGCAATTCGTCAGCAATGGAACGGTTTTGGGTTGGCTCGATATAGTGGTAGAAGGATTCAGCACTTGTCAACATATTTCGGGATGTCCCAACACCCAAATCAGTTAGAACGCAGCTCGCGAAGACATAAGCTAGGTTTTTGCCCCTGCTGTCCATTGGCCACTCCTGTATGAGGCCGTTTGCACCTGAGGTATGGTCCGCTGCCCCTGAGCTGAATTTGATTTCACCGCTGGCATTGAAGCGGAAGTCCTGGTAGAACGCATTTGAGCTGGCTGGTGCAGAATCCATCCACATTACTAAATCCGAACTGAAACGATCCAGGAGTTTAAAAACGGTGTCACTAGTCCAGCTTGCACGACGGGAGTCACTGTCTAGTGAATTCGCAACGTGCTCAAAATTACCCTTAAGCGTTATGGGATAGTTAGTTGTGATAACCATTTCGATGTTCTCCGAAAGCGAGCAGTTCGCCGTTGCCTATAAGTTGTGTGAGTGTCGAACAAATGAGGGATTACGCAACCTCACCTCAAGGTTTGCTTCCTGGATGACAAAATTTCCAGTAGCAGCTACATCGCTAATCCAGCAGTTCTCGAGCAAAGATCCATTGTAGTACGAGTTGGATGTAGGTACTTTGTTTCCTGTGTCATACAGGCTTTTAACCGTGTATCTGAAAACAGCATTCTTAGGTTTTGTTTGGGTTATTATAAGGTGAGTATTACTTGTAAAGTGTTGCTCACCGGCGTTTGGTACGTGCTTCCCGTTAGCAACGCTGCTGGTTCGCACCCAGTTGTGTAGTTTCCTGTAGGATCTCATCAGGCTGTGCGATCAAGGATGAACTAGCTAGGAGATACTTGTACCGAGCGCCCATATTTTCATTCGGTCAACCCAAGACAGATTTTCTCCACGCACGAAGTTAGGGGATGTCTTTGTATACACTGTCACTCCCACAAAGGCCACTGGGGCACACGAAACAGGGGTGTGAGCCATGCAATAATTACTCCAAAAATTTAGCGTGCATACAATTAATATAAGCCAACAGCGCAAACACCAGCGAAGAACCAACGGTTATGGAACACGTAGTGTAACGCCAGGGATATTTTCTAGTATGTATCAATAACTTTAGACAAAAATGGATGACGTAGTACACACCGGGTGATGGGATAGTCAAACTGGAGGGGCATGTTGGCTTCCAGTAAAACTATGCAGTCGTAGTGGTCTTTTTGTGTAGATTCTTCTAGCCGCTCAATAAATCACCTTTTGTGATGGAATCAAAGCTTCGGATAAAGTGGGACCGAGAAGTTCCGCATGTATCGTTTATCCTGACCCTGATCAAGCCATCATACCTTTTGTGGACTCATCGCCGACTTTTCTCCCTGACAACTGAGGTGCTAGCTCGGTAAGTTAAAAAGGATTTAGCACTGCCTGATGATTTATTTATAAAGAACCCAAGCATCTTAGTGTCCGAGTTGTCCTTCTATTGCTTCCATGCACCCTCCCAGTGCCTCTGGCTATCAGGTCCCACGGAGGCTAGCAGTGCCGGAGCTCACCAAGGTTATAATAGGAATCTCGACATCCAAATTTGGGAGATTTCGACATTCATGGTCTAAGTCGTTGTACGCCACCTGAGGTAGGGTGTGGATTGGGAGAAGATCTGATAGTGGCCCGACTGCCACCCATCATTCTTCAGATGGGAATCAGAGGGAAATAGGCTTGTCAATCTTCCTAAATAGGACTATTGAAATGTCAAATATGAATTGAACACGAATCTCAAATTGGCTGAATAATGTCACGATCACCAAGCAATACAGTAGACTGCCGCTACATGCTCGTTGATGGGCCCCAAGCGAGCCTCTGCTTCGCAACGGACCCTCAGTGTTTCTACATTGGTCAGCGCTTTGTCAGCGCTTGTGCTTTTGCTTCCCCGAATGTACCTGCTCGTAAGATGATACAAAGATGAATTCCAGATGTTACAGACACAGGACTAAGAGCACAGCTCGTATTTGAGAGACACAAAAGAGAGATGGAAAACAAAAAATACGGGGGACGGAATATTTTAAGGAGACAAATCTAGACTTCGGGACAAATGCCAGTATGGCGCCAGCAGTTCTGGATTGTCTTTGCATCTACCTCATCCCAGGCCTGTTGCGCTAGGCGCATTCCATCGAGCTGGTCGACGTGGTAGGGATCTTGGACACCGTTTGCGTCGAGATCGAGCGCATTCAGGCCTAACAACCGCCGGTAGTTTGCCTTGAATGTTCGGATGATGCCTGCATCCATTGGTTGGAGCCATGACGTGAGATTCGGGGGTAGGTAGGCCACCTCTATGTGCGAGTACGATGCACCGTTGAGGCCATGCGAGCTAGCGTTGTCACAGAGCAACAAGACATGTCGGTCTTTCTGCTGCATTTGGGTGTTGAGAATGGAAAGATATCTACATTCGGAAAATCGAATTAACTTTAGTTTTAAAAAACAGAAACAAACTTACTCATGACAAATTACTGAAGTCATCCACGCCTTTGAGTTGTACCGGTAGTAGAATCCATAGTCCTCTGGGGGACCGTGTTTGAAGCATTGTGGACACTTAGCACGGCCAATAATTAATGGATTTAACTTCTCGCCCGTCTGACTGGTGCCAACAACGTATGTAAGCCGAGTTTTATCGACTTTGAGCCCAGGCAAAGCTTTTGAAGCAAGACCGCCTGTGGGACTGTTTTGGTATAGAAGTGCTGTCTTGTCAACATTGATGCGGTTTTTGGGGGTATAGCGAGCAAGGATTTGACGGAGGGTTTGTTGGTGTCTGTCAATTGTGTCAACAGGAGCAGAACCAGCCTCTCCATGGAATACATAGTGCTTCAAACCCCATCGCTGCTTGAACCGAGTGAGCCAACCATCCAAAAAGGCAATCATCTCGCCTTGAGGAATGCCAATCTCCTTGGCTATCTGCTTTGCCTTCAAATGGATGACCATGCCATTGAGGCGTAGCTGCCGTTCCTCCGCCTCTATGATCCAGTCACACAATTGCTCCTCTACCTCTGGATGAGCGGGTGAAGACTTTCGACAATTGTCCGCGTTGGACAAGTTACTATTGACATGTTGACAAATGGAGTCTTCATTGCAGACATATTGACCAATGGTTTGTTTGCAAATTGTTGTAAAGCCCTTACGACGAAGCAGTTGCAGAAAGTCGTCCATTGGCATTCCGCGGTGTTTCTTGTAAAGATTGATAACTTCAAGCTTTTGGCCATATGTGAGCTGATGGCGAGTCTCTGGCATGATGTACTTGGACTTCAGTCAGCATATATGCTTTAAAGGTAGGTGTATGCGCAGCAATCTTACAGATTCTGTCACTGCTAGACTTAAACTCAAGTAAAAGAATAATAAAACTTGACGACAGGAGGTCAAGTTCTTAGGGAAACCCTTCGAACTTGACCCTGTTTATATATTAGACAGAACATAGCCAAGAATACATATACGCAAACTACAATTGGTCTTTTGATATCAAATGAAGACGCGTCAGCGTCTGACAAATGTTCCAGAAAGTTCCATGAGTCACATGATATGTAAAGTGTACCAAAATAAAATGAAGAAATTATCAGAAAATAGCATTAATGTTGACGAGGCCTTTTGGCTCGTGACATTACCCCCTCCTCAAGGTCTGGATGACGGAGAGCCTTTGGATTGTCTCGATGGAACCTACGCACAGCTCCCATAGCAGTATCCAAATGTTCTAGAGGTTCCCATGTGTTTGACTCTGGGCCATAACCTTTCCAGTGAACTAAATACTGTACTTGGTTACGGCGTTTTCGCGAATCCAAAATCTTTTCAACCTCGTACTCTTCTTCTCCTTCAGGAGTAACTTCAGCAGGAGGTTGAGGTGGTTTGCGTCCAAACGGGTCTTCCTTTCTAAGGGATACAAGGGATGTATGGAACACAGGGTGTACTTTGAGCGTGTGAGGTAGCTCTAGTTTAAACGCGTGGGTCCCTTCTTTCTTTACAACTTTGTATGGCCCAATCTTTTTTGCCGATAGCTTGGCAACAGGTCGTTTGGTTTTGATATTGCGTGCATCTAGCCATACTTTATCCCCAACCTTGATGTCTTCTGGCGAACGGTGTTTAAGATCATAGTAGTATTTTATTTTTTTGTTCGCTAGTGTGACCGATGCTTGAAGCTCTTCCATGCGTACTTTCAATTGTTTGGCTTGCTCATCAGCATGTGGTACCAACTCGTCTGCCTGTGGACCTATTGAAAATCTTGGATGAGAACCATAACAAGCGAAGAAAGGCGTTTGGTTGGTGGATGCATTGACACTGTTGTTGTATGCAAATTCCGCCATGGGTAAGATTCCAACCCAATCATCCTGTTTATATGCAACATAGTGGCGAAGGTATATTTCGACGACTTGGTTAAGGCGTTCCGCTAAGCAGTTGGTTCGAGGTCAAAAAGCGGTGGATAGCGAGGGTTTGATATCAAGCCTTTTATATAGTTGTTTAAGAAAGGCTGAATTAAACTGGGGTCCGCGATCTGAGATAGTTTTTGATGGAAGACCATGTAACTTCCAGACATATGTTCCAAAGAGGTTAGCAAGATCCACGGCTGACGCTCGAGAGGTTGTGGGAATGAAGTGCACCATGTGCGTCATGCGGTCAACGACTGTGAGGATGGCATCGAAACTGTTATGGGTTGGCTAAACTAGTACTTAATTAATTGCTTAATTAAATACAATAAAGCTGCACCATACACAGACTTGCAAATAACTATTTAGTATTCTCAGTAAGTACTAAAGCTGCTTAACTACTAGGTAAAGAACAGTGTAAACTGGGTTTCTAGCTTGTAACTATACTTTATAGATCAGAATAAGAGCAATGCTACTATGGCAAGGTTCCCTTGTAGACTGATGGTGTAGGTCTAGTTTGACTGCTTGAGTCAGAAGCTATACTACTCAGTATACCCTTAATCCTTAGATCTTGTAGTGCTGTAGCTCAGTGCTTAATAGAGTCAACTTAAAAGTATATCTGCTACCTCAACTGCTACTTATTTGGAGTTTATCTCAACAAATAAGGAGTACTATTGGGAGAACAACTTAAGGACTAAAGTTAAGCTAAGTAAGCTTGGTCACACCAGTTAGAACTGTGGAAAATGGAATATATTGAATTGAGCAGGTGAGGGGAGAGGGTCCTCAGGGCCTCCTTATATACCCTGCAGGGGCCTGGGTTGCACAATCAAGGGTATACAACCTTTGGTTGGGGTTGCTGCCCCAATCCTTCTATTCAGAAGGTTCTATGGGCCTAGAAAGGCAGTTCTAGGGCCATTGGGGCGGAATTTGTTTGGGCAACCAGTCTGTTGGGGCAAAAGAAGATCTGTTGGGGAGCCCCAACCCTCGTATATACCTTATGTACCATACATGGTTAGAAAGCCCTTGTCAACGCGCATCGAGCGCCGTATAGCGCGCCCCAACCGGATGAACGGCTGGCGAGATATGCCTCCATCAATATTGGGGCGCATCAAATATTGATGGCGGCGCGCCGGAGCAACGGCTGATGGGAATCGGGCGATTCTCGGTCAGGCGCTGAAGAAGCTCGGCAGCTATCGGCAGAATGTTAGATCATGATGAACGGACAAGTATTACATGAGATACAAGTAAAACAAAGAACAGAGCATCGCCACCAAATCGACTTAAACTTAAACATTATGTATCTTTATGAGTTTAAGTCCATATGGCTTGATACTATGCGCGTTCGAAAGCTCTCAATGAGCCCTATCTATTCGCATAAGTAGATATGCAAATATAACAAGGGACTAAAGTGAACTGGGAATCACACATAAGTAAAATGAACAAAAATGCAGAATTTATTCCAAAACCAGTTTGAGACTGTAGATTACACTCTGAAACAAAGCTAACAACTTGAATAATGTTCTAATCCAAGACAGAAACCTTCAGACTCAGGAAGACCTGTAATGAGGTCATAATTGATGTGGTACCATGGTCATGAAGGGAGTTCAATTGGATTTAGGAGGCCCAGGGGAAGTTGGTTTGAATGTTTGTTGCGGATGCAGGATTCACAGTTGGATACATAAGATGTCACCGTTTTCTTGAGAGATTTCCAGTAGTATTTACAGTTGACTAACTCTAGTGTCCTGAATTGTCCTGGATGTCCTGCAGCCATATTGTCGTGACGACTTGCAAGTATGTCTTTGCGGATTGAGTCATCTTTTGGTACATAGACTTTGTTTTTGAACATAAGGAGTCCATTATCCCAGGACCAGTTTTTAACCTTATCGTTCTTTTGGAGAGCCTCTATAATGTGATTTAGTCGCTCGTCTTGTAAATATGCGTTGCAAATACAATTGTCGAGGACTTCATCAGGCTCAATTGCAGCAATAAATAGAGCCGGATCGAGTAGAGCTCGGCTCTCACCCCCCCCCAAAGGTTGGTGTTCATCTTTCCTCGACAAGATATCTGCTTTTCTGTTTGTCTTGCCAGGGCGATACTTGAGTTGAAAATTGAATTCGGACAAGAAACCTGCCCAACAAGCCAGGCGGCCTCTTAAATCTTTTCTAAGGATGCTGCACCAGGCTCCTGCAGCCAGAATCCGCCAGAATTCTGGCGGAAAATTCTGGCAAGTTCCGGCAGCCAGTTGCCAGTGCAGGTGCAGGAATGGCCCCAGGGGTGCCGGAGTCCTGCGCGGATTCCTGCAGTACTGGCATACCTGCATACCTGCATACTGGCATACTGGCATTTGGGCACCAGCACATGTCTTCATGGATTGCTGCTGTTAAGCACTCATAAGATGCGCAAAATTCAGGAGATTCGAGTGATATTTAAATGGTCCTAAACAGACAAGAAATGGCCAGTATCGGCACACATTCATCTCAGAAAAATAATCAGGGGGATGCGCAGATCTACAGGCTTGCTATCCTTAGCTCCAAGTGTCCCTATATGCATATCAATCGACCCGTCCCACTGAGAGGAATCCAATGAATATATTGTCATGAGCCGCGCACACGACTTCACCTTTTTCTTTGATCCAGTGGCTTGCACGCTTTATAAGCCACCCTATCTTTGAACTTCTATCCATTACTAAGGATGATTGGCGCTTGACTAAGCCTCCACATGATAGCTGACTGATCATAGCTATCTTTAGCGCGCATACAGTCTTCTCAAACTATCTTTAGTAACACTCTTATTTCAGATACACCTTCCTTTAGAAACACGCACTATCTTTAGCTCATGTATTCTTGGAACTGTACGCACAGAACATGTACTCGTGAGTATAAATACTTGGTGTGCAAGCTGCTCTCAGACCAGCTTGCTCTACCTCGTCGATCTCCCCTCAAGGGTGATAACTACTAAGAGATACACATAAGACTTATACACTTAAGACTCAACTATCGATACTAGGTCCTATTAACTTAGGTACTTAGTAATACACTGCAAGCCACGAGTCAATCACAGTCTCCCCAAGAGACGGGTGCCTTTGACGTCCTACTCGCTAGACGAGCAGAGAACTATACCTCTAAGACTAAGAGGCTCGATACCCTACATAGGGCTGTCATTGACGCTTCCACACTCGACTACATCTACAAACAGCCACAGGAGGCCGCCACGCATCAGGCTAGGATCCGACGCCGACGCCGTCGCATCCAGAACAGAAAGTAAACACCCTTAGAAACAAGGGTTGTGACATTGTAGAGCAAGCTTCACACTGATCCGTGGCTATGTCTCAACGATCTTCATCAAGAGTAACCAGGAGCCAGTCGGCTCAAGGAGAACCACTAGTGCCACCGGTAGATAAACCTGACCGGCCGTCGGCAACTAGATCAGACAACGCAACATCCCTATCTGCTTTAAGGGAACAAGTATTACAGATGACAACGGAAGCAACCGATGCTATCCACGCACGGGTCAGCATACCCGGATCATACGTGGATCCTGACGAAACCATCCAAGCTGAACCTACCATTATTGTGGGTGAAGGAAATCCAAACGAGTCAACTGCAACAGCAGCGGATATCATTGGTGGAAGATCCATACCACGAACCACTGTGGAATCAGTATCAGACCCCGATGAATCCAGACTCTCCGAGGATATAGGACAAACCCCAGACACAACTGAACCCGTAGCAACACAAGAAGAAACAGTACAAACGACAGGACCTGAACACTTCTGGAATGCGAGGGCCAGCATATCCCCAGGAAGGATAATTTCCGTAAGAAGAAGGGCACAAATGGACCCCACAGCAGGGATAGAAGACCAAATCGACCCTGTACCTCCATATGCACCAAACCCCTTGGAGATACCTGCCGGGAGATATGGTCCCACAAACATCCCAAGGGAAGAAAGACATCTATACTCGGCACATCCCCTGACAGGGGTAAGAACCCGGTCGCAGGCATCAAATGCCATCAAAGCGCCCATACCACAAAGACCCATACAAGTAACGGAACAAATAGAAGCTCCTGCCCAGATTAGGATTGAGGAAAGACCAGCAAACCCTACACCACCTAGACCTCACTCATCATCAACAGCACCTGAAGAAGTACCACCAGAAGGGAACGAAGATGAATATGAAAGACTGCTTAACGGACCCATAGAAGACATCCGAAGAGCAGCCGTAAGAGACCCTGCATTAGGATTCTTTGTCAGGATGCTAGATGATATCAAGGATCAACTCCTTGAAGGGATTACTGCTCAAATACAAGTACAAGAAAACCAACAGGATACAGGGGTACAAACACTCAATACCACCCTACAACAAATGACTAATTCTATCTCCAAAATGGAAGCGTCCACTGGCAACATTAAGCAACAAGTAGAAAGTGCAGCCCAGAACGCATGGACAGCTGCAAGCAGCTCCCAATTGGGAGTCAACGAACAAATAAAGACTCAGAATGCCATCAATAAACTTAGTCAACAAATGGATACCATAGTCGTAGCCATGGGAGCTATGGGTAAACAAGTATCCGCCTCCCTAAATAAACAAGAGGAAGCCATCAAGAAACTTAGGGCCGACACAGAAACCCTTCAAGAGACACTACAAGTAGTAGAAGAGAGGGTCTCAAACATTGATATCATGGACCAAGACCACCAATGGGAACCAGAAGCCGAGTCCTCTCGAGCACAAGCCCCAAAAAGGCCTCAAGGACTATTCCCAGGGGATAATCCTCCAGGACCCCCATCGGGACCTCCATCAAGGGGAAATACACCCCCTCCTAGAACCCCAAAACCTCCTAGAAAGGAAGGGAGTACCAAAGACAAAATCCCAAAAGGAGCTAGAGCCAAGAAACCTGAAGCATTTAATGGGAAAAGAGGACAAGAAGCGGAAATCTTCCTCATGAAAATGGAAATCTACTTCAATGATTACGGTACTGCCTTTGACAACAATTGGAAGATGGCTACCTTCCTCACTAACATGGGAGAAGGAGAAGCAGCCAAATGGGCCAAACCCCTACTTAGAAATATCCTTGACGAAGAACCATACGAATACCTTGCAAATTGGAAAGCCCTAAAGAACGCCTTCCTTCTCGCCTTCTCAGATCCCATGAAAAAGGAAAGAGCAATTCAGAATATTCATAAACTTCAACAAACAGGATCGGCACAACACTATGTCACCACTGTTACGGGTTGGAGTACAGTTGGATATCTGGAGCTTAAGCAATGTAGCTGGTTAGTACTCCAATAGTAAACAATACTTCCTAGGTTCGATAGGAAGGCTAATATAAGATCTCAGAGATTATCAAGTAACACTTAGATAGCCTTAACCTTTCACAGTGTAAACTGACTTAATATAATATATAAAGAGCAAGACTACAGCGGTCAGGTTCCCTTAGATATACTTATTATAGTTCAGCCCTAGTCGCTTGGACTATACTATTACTAAACTTAATCTATACTTAAGCGATAGCTTAATATGGATGGATGGGGTGCGCCTAATGCGTATATTTCCTCACACCAAATAGGTACTTAATTCCCACAACTGGCAGGTACTTATTTATACGCTAATTTAAGCACAAGTCTATGTATACAGAATCACACAGATGTATCTAATCAGGTACTAGGATTCCCACTTATTAGATACAGTAGATCACACAAGAGATAAGAGATAAGAGAAATACAAACCAAAGCACACAAGACCGATCAGGTGGGTAGTAAGAGGAGGTGGCTCTGCAAGGGTCTCCTGCAGGGTTCTTTTATACCCTGAGGGAAGCCTGGATGAGCCAAATAGAGACAGTCATGCCGAGCCGATCTCTAAGGAGAGTTCTGGCTATATGGGGATCACCCTATCCCCATACAGGATGGTTTAGAGTAATGACTGGGTGTAGATCGGTGGCATCACTGGATCAGTGTATGCTATTGGTTGTTTGATATATTAATAATATGAACTATATACATGGATCGGAGCCAACATCTCAGTGAGTCATAGAGCCTTCTAATTAAGGGTAGCTGGGTCCATTGACTCAGTGTGTGAGTCAGATCAGAACTGATCAGTCAATCAGATCAGTTCGATCTTCGGCCTGGAGCTCGGCGAGGAGTCCGGGGATCGGGCCGATCTTCGGTGAGAAGATGCGCCCGAAGCGTGGCTATCGATCAAGCTATTGATCAGCATGATAGAGTCAGCCGTCGCTGAGCTATAAGCGGAATATGTTAGTAATACCTTATGATAAGCGATGCCTGAACTTGTTTAGTGAATATCTCGCCGAGTTCTTACGCTAAAAATATAAAAGAAAGTGCGCAAGGGAGATAGGATTTCGTACAATTTATAGAGATATAAAACTGTACAAATTGGCGCATTCACATTTAGCAGAAATCAGAAAATATTCATTTAACATCGCATACAAGTTGGCAAGGGCAGACTCTGTTAAGTAAAGATGTTAGTATCCATAACATAGCCCCCCCAGTCTGGACTTGCAGACTTACTTAGAGAGAATCATAGCCTTCCTCTGATTCCCATTCGCCATCTGAGTCAAGAGTGATTACTGCTTGCTCAAGGCCAGGGGGAATGGAGGGAGGAGCGACGACTTCACTGGGGCCCTCCTCAGAAGACTGCGAGTCCCCTTCCTTGTCCATTTCTTCAAAACGAGCCCTAAGGCGGTTCTGAATCAGAAAGACAGGAACTTCCAAGGAGGACTTGAATTTCTGCAATTCTTCCAGCTCCTGGATGTAGTCTTGGCGCTCTTGGTCATTGATGGCAAAGTAGTAGTGCTGCATCCATCTCATTAGAAAGCGCTTAGGGCCATGAAATAAGGTCCATACCTCATCATTTCTCCACATCTTGGGAACGCCTTCTGGATCAGGCTCCTGCCACCAGGAGGGGCAAGAGGTTCTAGTGTAGTCGTCGAATGCCTTCTTTCCTTCAATGAAGGCACAGTGAGGGAAAGGAGGCAAGTTGCCGCCCCCAGTGTTTCCTTCATAGTGGACCAGAGCATGCAGGCAGCATGTCATATGAAGGCCCCACATTTGGAGACGAACTACTGCAGCAACTACTTCTGGGAAACTCTCAAAAGGGGCTTGCCAGTCCACCATGCTGAAACCCTTTTCAGGCTCGATGGGGAAGGCGATATTGGCGTCCCTGAAGCGCTTATACAGAGGGCTATCCTCACTAAAGTCTTCATACTCGTAGGCTAGGTCATAGGACCCATCACTACAATAGGAGCCGACTGCATCCCTAACTTGGAGAAGGGCATCTACTAAGGAGTAGGCTGCACCATCCCCCACATACCAACCATTAGGATACCTGCCATGATCTTTGCTGTAGTATATTTCAATCTGATCCCTGAACTTGCGTTCTAGGATGAAGGGACTTGCAGCAAAGTCATACTCCCCTTGACGCATCTTTGAAGCTAGGCAGGCAAAGTACTTGGTCCATAAAATGGAGTCCATGATAGCCTGGCGCTGAGCCTTGTTAAGAAGCGAAGGAGTAGTCTGCATGGTGAGGATGGTAGTGTAGTAGAGAGCAGAGGATTGGTAGAGAGCTAGAGGGTGTTGAACCGCTGAAGAGTGAGAGCGGTTTGTGGGCTGCTTAAATACTTGTAAAGAGCACTCATGGAAATATAGTAGGACTTGAAATCTTAGGACTAAGCCGACACCTTGAATGATTCTTAACCAATGATACTGAAGCGATAAGATGAATCTTATTGTTCACACTGTTTTGGGTTAAGATTGTATGGCATTCAAGCAGTATAGTCTACATTAATACATGTCCCTTTCATCCATCATCTCCCTGAGGCGCCTTTGTGCAGCCCTAAGACGAGCTGACACTTCCTCAAACTCTCTGGTTTGTTCTTCAACCCTCCTTTCCAGGTCTAGTTCCATTATTCTGAGTTCTCCAGATGACTCTGAAGAAGCAGAATCAGAGTCAGAAGACTCTTCTGGGGCATAGACCGGCGAAGGTGGGTATGCAAGTCTAAACAAATCAGCTTTAGATCATGAGTCAAAAGAAGCGGACTTACTGTAGTTCACCAGTCCTAACTACTTCTGGCTCATATTCTTCTTCATCAGAGTCTTGAGAAGACTCTTGGTCTCGATCTTGAGTCAGTCTGTTTGTAGGGTAAACAGGTCAACTTAAGATCTTGACTCAATCGAAGCAACTCACCTGTCCTGACGCTCCAAGTACTCTTCCAAACTGAGCACACTTGGACTCTTTGGGGGAGCCAAAGGGTGTTCAGTGCGACCACCCCATCCTTTCATCAGAACCATATCAAATGGAGTAGGCTCCAAACCTGGTGAAGGAGGAGCTGGCCATCCGATCTCAAAATGAGGGTCATCTTGAGTAGGTTCTGGTGCTTCCACAGGGTAATGGTCGCGGTTGTTGTACCTGGGGTATACAGGCAGAGGGCTGTCAGCAAACAGATGCCTTACTTCTGGGGCCATCTGTCTCCTGAAGATGCGATTGTCCCCTTGAACCCTTCGTCGCTCCCATCTAAGTCCAGAAAGCAGCCTTTCAGCTACATCCCAGAAGGTGGAACCAGTAGGGGTGTCAGGGCGAGTAGGATAGTCTGACATGTTTAGATGGTGAGGTACTACAGAGTAAAGCAGCTTAGAGTAGCATAAAGACGTGTTAATTTCTTATAATGCATGTATTTCATATCTGGTTGCCAATAAGAAGCAAGGTCAAATAACCGAAGTTCTGTTTGGCTCCAAATAGAGTGCGCTCAGCTGTTTATCTCTATAGTATCACATGCTGATGCTCATTTATCTTTCTGATCTGTCTTATCTTTGTAGTTTGATCATCGGTCCCAGGCTCTCAACTGAGATTGAATAGCCTGACTCATTCCTGAGGTTCGATTGGGAGAGATCAAACTTGTACTTTAAATCTATATACAGAAGTACATGACTTAAAGGAGAAAATTAAAGAATTCTTAAGATAAGAGCTAGATCAGAACGATCACTGAGATCAGTCATCTGGATAAGCTTATCAGAGGAGATTTGCTTACCCAGGTTTGGGTTAGGATCTTATCTCACAGCTGTAAGAAGGATCCTAAGTATTGTTGTCGCTCTCTATTAGGCATCTGGTCTGTCCATGCTATAAGTAAATGCCAGAATAATCTAGTGAATTACTTACAGTATGGGTGGTCTGGTAAGATGAAGATCTCAGAGGGCATGCCTCTGTTGCCTGGTCCTCCATAGGGGCGATAGCTCCGGCGCCTAGACACCAAGGCTATGCTAAGTATGTTGGCTGGGGTCACTGATATGGGACTCCAGCGCCTGGTAAGGTAAACCAGTCGATAAGGTAGTGAGATGAGTACCCATCCAGTGACAGTTATGGTGCGCTGTCTGTCTGAGTACTCCATAACTACCTCTTGACCCGGCAGGATCCAGATGAAATCTTCTCCTAGGCTGTAGAGGTAGTAGCCTAGGATACCAGTAAGGATGATAGTGATGAGAGCGGCAAGGATAGCGATGAAGTTGGCCATTGTTGTGTGTGTTGTTCTGTAAGCGAAAGATCTTGCCAATATATATACCTACAAATTCTGTTTGTCAGTAAACAAAATAACAAAGAATATCACGTGGTTAATCTGGGAAAAGGAAGCATAAGGGTTAAGCCTTCTCAGGGGCTTGTATGCGCTGCTTAAGTTCCCATTCCTTGAGTATCCTAGGTGCATTTGCTAATTGCTGTCTAGATAACCACTCATTCCATTCAGGAGAGTATCCTACAAACTTGGTTAAGTAGCGGCGTTGTTTTCTTTGTCCTTTCTTGACCATCTTCTCATCTACTATTTCTTCAACTTCATATTCAGGTACTTCTTCAAAGTCAGCTCTATTCAGATGCTTCTTAGGACGGCTGTCTCCATCCTTATCCCTATGATAGGGCTCCAAGTGAGCTATGTTCACCACAGGGTGAATCTTGTAGCTTGCAGGGATCCTAAGGCGATAGGTTACATCTGAGAGTTTCTCTGAAACTTCAAAGGGTCCGTCATACTTCATTTGTAGCTTCCTTCCTTTACCCTTCTGACTCCTAAGTAGGTTCAAAGAGTGAGGATTAAGCATGACTAAGTCGCCTTCTTGTAAATCCAAATAGCTGTGGTGTTTGTTGTATTGATCCTCCATGTGAGCTTGCGCTAATTTCAATGCATCCTGCGCTTGAGAGCGAATGGCTTGCATCATTTCAGCAAAGTTCACAGCTTTGGGGTCTTCAACTGTAGGTCTAGCTATAGATTTACTAGTGGAAGCTAATAAGTCTGAAGGTCGAAGCGGTTCAAAACCTAAAAGTAGATAAGAGGGTGTAAAACCTGTAGATGTATGTTCCATAGTGTTATAAGCAAAACTAAAGTCATTTAAGAGGTCACTCCAGTTATCCATTGAAGGGAAAACAAATGCTCTGAGAGCTATTTCCAAAGTCTGGTTCATAATCTCACTCTGTCCATCAGCTTGAGGATGATAGGCAGTAGTAAGCGATCTCTGAACTCCTACTAAGGAAGTTAGGTGTTCCCAGAAAGCTCCTGTCCATCTAGCATCTCTGTCAGTTATGACTTGCCTAGGAAGACCATACTTAGTCCATATATGCGCATGGAAAAGCTTGGCTGTTTCTTCCTCATTGATACTAGTGGTGCAAGGGATAAAATGCGCAAACTTGGTAAGTTTGTCTACTATAGTAAGTATAGCATTATATCCATTGCTTGGAGGGAGATCCATAATGAAATCCATAGTTACTACTTCAAAAGGTTGACTAGGAATTGGAATGGATTTCAGGAATCCTCTTTGACCATGTCGCTTGGGTTTGGCCTTTTGACAAATATCACAAGTGCGCACATATTCCTTAATGACATGTACCATTTTTGGCCAGTAGTAGGTGGATGCAACCTTGTTATAGGTTCTGTGATAACCAGCATGAGCGCCTTCTTGCAAGGTGTCATGGATCTCAGCTACTACTTCCTTCTGTAAGTCTTTAGGAACGCACAACTTGTAATTATCATCTCTGCAGAAGTAAACTAGACCATTTTCTCCAATCCTATACTGTTTGTAAGGGGGATTCATAGGGTCATATTCACCTTGCAGTTTCCTTAGTACATCAGCGAAGTGAGGATCATTCATGTATGCATCATAGAACTTCTTTACTTCTGCTTCACTTATACTAATGTGTAATTCATTCAAACCTGAAGTTGCAAGAGAAACATTAGCTTTGTATTTCATAGTTCTTACCTTAAACTTATCCAAGGAGACGTTGGAAGGTTTCTCCACATTAACCAGTGTGTGCATGGTTGACTGCGTTAACAGGTCCTTCTCAAAGTCCACTCCTACTTCTTTGTATAAGTTCTTGAGACCATCTTCTGTCTCATTGTTGAAGGTAAGAGGTGTCGATGTATCTGCTAGCGGCCCATCTTGCCTTGGGATTCTTCTTCTTAACCTAGAAATTGGATCAACATTAGTATGGACTTTACCTGCTCTGTGGACTATTACCAGGTCAGGGAAAGCTGCAATAACTATTCCATAGCCCGATAGTTTCCTGTTGATAGTTTGGTAAGTCTTACTCCATTTAAGGGCAGCATGATCTGATACTACTATAACCTTGGCACCTTCAAGATACATGTGGAACTTGACTAGTCCATCTCTGACACCTAGAGCTTCTCTCTCAGTGGCTGAATATCTTGTTTCAGCATCTTTGAGTATTCTTGACCAATAGCCAATGACACGCTCTAAATGTATCTCAGTTTCATCGAAATTTTCATTCCAAGTATCTTCATAGTCAAAGGTTTCAGTACCACTAGCCCCCCCAGTCAGGATGACCTTTCTGTTGGAGTCAGGAGTGACAAACCTAGGTACTGGCTGTCCTTCCTGATGAGCTTTCTTACATTGATCATAGATCTTGGTACCTTTCAAATCCTTGAGTTTCATAGTTTGAATTTGTTGCAAAATAGCGGCTATTCCAAAGTCACATGCATCAGTATACAGTCTGTAAGGCATCCCTGGAACAGGATATGCTAGCACTGGTGCATTGGCTAGGACTAGCTTAGCTAGTTTGAATGCATGAGCTTCCAATTTATCCCATCGCCATTTGGTAGATTTTCTTAACAGGTGGAAAAGCGGAGCCACAATCCAAGTATAATATGGAATATAACTTGAAAAGTAGGTCATCATTCCTAAGAATGTTTGTAAGGTAGGTACATCCTTAGGTTCTTCCAGCTGTAAAATGGCATCAACCTTTTCCTTGTGAGTAGACATTCCTAGCCTGGACACTCTTTGCCCTAAAAGCAATAAGGATTGGTATCCCATAAAGCATTTTGGTGGCGATAGAGTTAGTCCTGAGTCTTCAATTGCTTGTAAGACTTTATCCACATGGTCTAAGTGATCTTCAAAAGTCTTACTGAAGATAACAATGTCATCTATGTAGACCATTGCAATAGTCCATAGGAATGGGGCTAGGATTTTAGACATTACTCTTTGGTATTTAGGCGGTCCATTTCTGTATCCAAAAGGCATTCTCTTAAATTGGAAGTGGCCTTCATCACATCTAAATGCAGTTATAGGTTGGTCCTCCTCCTTTATTGTTAGTTGAGTGAAACCTGCTAACGCATCTAGAGTAGATAAATATTGAGCTCCTTCAAGAGTATGAAGAATATCCTGAGGTTTAGGTAGAGGGTATTCATCAGGGATTACTACTGAATTGAGCTTCCTATAGTCAATGCACATGCGAGGTTTACCATTTCTCCATACTACAAGGACTGGTGCGCCCCAAGGGCTTTTAGATTCCTCTATAACCCCTAAGCGCTTCCATTCTTGCACTTGGTTTCTGATAACCTTTCTTGCTTCTTCACTTGGTCTATAGGGAGCCAATGATATTTCTTTAGTCCCTGGTCTCAAAGGTATCTCTATCTCCTCAGGATAATTGCCTAGTCGTCCATCTAATCCAAAGGCTTTATGATGTTTCAGGACGACTTTTTCTAAAGCCTTTTTCTGCTCAGGAGTAAGAGTGTCTCCCCAATTGATTTCTGCTACTAACCTGTCCTTGGGTATATGCTCAGGATCAGGTAGTTCAGCTGTCTTGGGACCTCCCTCTGGCTGCTTAGAGAGTTCAATCTCTTCTTCAGTTGGAGGAGGGACCTTCTCTTCCTTCATGAGCGAGTTAATCAGATGCACTCTTGCTTCTCCTTCCAGAATAGCTTCTTTAGATAGATAATCCTCTTTATCCAATGCAATCCTAGGGTCATGCATATATCCTATGACATGGCCTTTGGGTAAATGCACTAGCTTCTGAGAGAAGTTAGCTATCTGTATAGATTTGTTTTGGGGAGTAATAATGCAATCTGATGTTCCATAGAAGTCAGCAGAATTGGAGTTAGATTCTAGCCTTCCTTCAATAAAACCTTCTTCTTGGTCTTCAGAGAAGTCTACTAGAACAGCAACGCGAGTTAGAGACTCAGGTTTAAGGTATACATCCTTCTCTAGTTTGACAGGGATGGCTCCTCCTGGTCTTTTGCTCTGGTTCTTTCTTTTAGCAGATTTCCTTCTTCTGAAGGCTCTTCTTTCAAGGTTAGATTTGAAGTCTGGTCTAGTGTATACTCTAAATACATTTCCTGCTTCATCTAATCTGGGTTCTGTTTCCAACTCAATCGCATCTGCAGACCTACCTGTGAAACCAAAGATGATTCTACTAGGAGTAGTCAGTCTGTCAATTGATATTCTGTACTGGTTAGTGAAGTCATTACCTAGGATGATGGGTACTTTCATACCTTTCACTACATAAGCTTCTACCTGCATTTTAACAGGTCCATCCTTAGTAGGGAAGGTTAGTTCTAGTACTACATATCCAGTTATGCTCGTTTTACCAGTTACCTGAATCAAATTGATCTTTTGACCTGATTTCTCCTTAGGAGGTTTCTTCATACTTGACCAAAAGTTATGACTGATGAGAGTAATGTCAGAGCCTGAATCAACAGTAATCTCTGTCAGTCCTTCTTCAGAATTAACTCTAGCCATAGCAACTGTAGGTCTGGTACCTAAGAAATGAGTTCCAGGAGGGCGGTCCATCACCTTTTTCAAGGTAATAGTCTTATCTTCTGGTAGGTCTTGAAGTTTAAGACTTTCATTTCTGGG
Organism: Ceratobasidium sp. AG-Ba; assembly: GCA_016906575.1. Lineage (NCBI taxonomy): Eukaryota > Fungi > Basidiomycota > Agaricomycetes > Cantharellales > Ceratobasidiaceae > Ceratobasidium > Ceratobasidium sp. AG-Ba. Next base: position 462,621 of record CP059611.1, on the reverse strand, counting down.
TAGTACTTGAGTTGAATGGTGTGTGTTAGCCAATTGTTGATTTCCTATAGCGTTAAAATTGTGCCTTGCTAATGTATCCTTGGAATCTGTACCAACTCCCAAGTCTCTAGTTTTGGATAATTCAGGAGACTGGGAATCAATTAAAAATCCGACTCAGAAGAAGAATCAGAAGAGCTATCTTCATCCTTCTCTTCATCTGAAGTTTCAGACTTTGTTTCAGACTCATATTCTGCTGCATTAGCTTCATATTCTGCAAACGAAGCTTGTTCTTCTTCTGTTGTACCTGCAAAGTAAACTTGAACATTGTTAGCATTTGACTTGTTGTGTTTGCATTCCTTGTCATAATGCATCTTGCTACCACAGTGTATGCAACCTCTCATTCCTCTAGACTTAGGAGTACCTTTCTTGTGCTTGGTGACATTGGAGTCATCAGGGCTAAAAGGACGCCTATATCCCTTGAATTTATCAGGTTGCTTTCCTTTGGATTTGAATCCTTTGGAATCCACTGCATGCACATTGGCCTTGTGACCATGTCTCTTATGCCTTTCAGCCTTGATGGCTTTCATAACTTCTCTAACAGTGTCAGATGAGACATGCCCACCACTGTGATGCTTAGGCCAATCTTGTAGCAAGTCTTCTTGTTCTTTGATCCTAGTAACATAGGTAGCCCAGTCAGCAATTTCCTCATGGTTAACAATAGTGCGCCATTGAGTAGGTGCTGATCTAGCTACTTCAGCTATTACAGTAAGATCATTCCAGTTCTCAACCATGTCAATTAGTTTCTTCTTGCGCAATGCAAACTGTACAGGAGTTTCCTTATAGTGACCTGAATCCCTATACTTGGCTGCCAAAGCTTTGTTCCTTGCTTCAGTAATCCAAGTAGGAGTCCAAAAGAAACTAATAAGTCGATTGCACAAGAGTTGCCAGTCTGTTGACATTCTTAACCTTTGAGCCTCAGAAAATTGATACCACCACTGTTTAGCTTCATCTTTGAATCTAAATGGAATAGCTTGGGTTAAGCGATTGTTCTCATTCAGACCCATAGCAATAAAGCGTTGGATTTGATCCATCCATTCATACAACTCATCTGGATCTCCATCAAATTCAGGTATAACTTCCATCTTAAGCTTTAAGTCTAAGTGCGGTCGATTATTCTGGTTGTTATTGTTATTAGGGCGACCATTCCCATTTCCATTTCCACCTCCATCTCCACCTGGTGGGCCAGGAGGTCCTGGAGGTCCTCTATCCCCTTGGGGACCTTGAACTCCAGCTGGACCTGGATCGCCTTGTCTTCCTGGGGGTCCTGGAAACCCTCTAGGTCCTTGAACCCATGGAAATGCTCCATTAGGATCATCAGGAGGACCTGGTGGTCTATTACCTCCACCACCTCCATTTGGAGGATTGGGAGGACCTTGGCCTCCATTCCCTGCATTAGGATTGTAGGGTGGATTTGGTGGACCATTTCCTTGAGGAGGAATTGGCGGACCTGGTGGGCCTCCCCTGCTTGGATTCCTATAACCTCCTGGGCCACTGGGACCAGATGGTCCTGTTGGTAAAGGAGGTCCTTGAGGACGATTAGGAGGAGAGCTAGCTAGGTGCATTTGGTTCCTACTCAAGTTGATGAAATGAGGTTGATATGGATCAAAATTGACTTGAGGTTGTGGTCGCACTTCTTCCTGTGGCTGAACTTGAACAGGAAGAATAACTTCTTCAGATCCTTGAAGAGGATTGACTACTAAAGGTTGCATTCCTAAGAAGGTGTTACCTTGAGGACTATAGACAGGTTGTCTGCTTGAAAAAGCAACTGGTTCTGCCTGAACTGTAATAACAGGACCAGAAGGTTCTATGAAACCTTTATGTCTATTATCTTCAGTAGGTCTTCCTGCTGCAGCATCTTCAGAACGATTGGAATTAGAGTTCCTATACCTATCCTTCTTGTAAGATTCCTGCTCCTCTATCATTTCAATCACTTCTGGATCTGATGATACTTTAGGAGCGGCAAGAATAGGTTTCCTGGAATCTTTCCTAACTGATTCAGTTCTTGAATTAATTTTAGAAAATTCAGCAGCTATTCTTAGTCGCCTTATGAGCTCAGTATCTTCAGGATCTTGATCTATCTTAGCTCTCAAGTATTCTTGGAGCTTATGTTTTCCTGAAAGACTTAGCTTCTCAAAAGCGATAGCAAATTGCCATTCTTCTAAAAGTATCCATGACTCAAATTCTTGGTTATGGGTTTCAAACTCATCCTGTTCTTCTGCACCATTAATCACTTCATCTGCAAGCCTATCTGCTTCAGACATCTCTTGATTAACTGATGCAAACCTGGAGCTCACACCTATCCTAAAAGGTGTAGTATTCCTTGGTTCCTCTCCTATTTCTAGCCTTACTCTAGAAGTACTTGCTGCTGGTTCTGGATTGAGGAAAGCGCTGCTGAGTCTCCCTCTAATAGGTTCCCTTGGTTTTGGGTTATCCACTGAATAACGCTTAACCTGAGGTTTCATTACTAAAGGAGAATCATCAGTGGAAGATGAATCTGAATTGTCTGAATCCCTTACTTCCTCTATAGGAGGTAGGGCTATAGATTCCCTATTTCCCATCCAGAGAGGCTGAACAACCCTTCCAGATTTCCTAGGACCAACTCCCTGGCGCCTTGCAAAGCCTGGCTCAGGAGGAGTAAAAGGTACATCTAATGAGGATTGTAAGGATTCAGTTGGGTTCCTAACTCCTAAAATGCGACTAGCTTCTACATCAGCTACAGATCCTGGAGTGAACATAGGCCGAATGGAAGCAACACCTGGAGTCTTTATAGGAGTAATCTCTCCTAAGACTTCTGGTTTAGCTGGTGAGCTTGTAACTGGACCAATTAAGCTTCTGTTAGAGCGTCTAACTGATACTGCAGAAGTGGAAGCTACTGCAGAAGGTTGAATCGTCCTAGCTGTTGTATTAGCATAAGAGTCATCTACCTGTCTTGTGATATCTTCTACTTCCTCTTCTTCAGCTTGTTCATCTTCTGGATCATTCTCAGGAATGGGTTCTTCAATAAGATCATGTTCAGCTAGTAAAGGTGTGAACTGTTCTCTTCCCTCATGAGAAATTGTCTTAGCTGGTGTAAACTTAGGATTAGGAGCTGCTACCTGTTCAGGAGTAGCGGTTCTTGACTGAGAATTTTCCCAGAGAATTTCTTCAATTTCTCTAGCCTTTCCTTTCCTTCTATCCTGATTCCTTTTATGCTCAATATATACGTAAGCAAGGAATCGTTCTACTTCATCTCTAAAAAGAACAGAGGCTATCTCATGTGCTTCTTTAGTGAATCCATAGTATTTCCTAGGTTCAGGATGTGTAGGGATAGGTGGGTGAGGTATGCCATTGCTTGGCGCATAGTGGAGGAATTGGTGTCTAATACCAATTAAACTCATCCTTAAACGTCTATGGAGAGCAAAGTCCAAAAACATTATAGGTTCTTCTGTTGAGTTTAATATCCATTCAGGCCTAAAAGCGCATACATCATCCAAGAGGTCAAGAATTTCCTGGAATTGTTCTCTGCAACCTGTAGACGGATATCTGTTATGAGCATCAATGGGTCGATCCACATTGTAGATCCTTCGACCTATTGCTCTTGCAAGTCTCCTTCTATCAGAGATTTGTTTCTCCAGCCTTGTCCAATTAGTAGATCTAGTAGACACTGGCTGATAGGTAAGCCATCGCTGTTCCCTATCTGTCAATGCGCTATATACTGAACTGGGCAAAGGTGGAATTGGTTGATATGGTTCTAAGTCCACTGTGTCAGTCAGTTCTAGGCCATAGTCTGACTGAGGATGTCTACCTTCTGGGTCTGAACCAAGTCTAGACTCATAAGTAGATTCCTGCTCAGGTGGCTTAGGATGACTAGTAGTGCGATGCATATAGCTTCCTGGTACATGCACTGATTGTGACGTTGTATCTGCCATAACTTTCCTTCTCCAAAGCAGTATCTTTCTGTACTTATAGAGCTCAATTGTCTTGGCAATAGATGTGTACAGCAATAGCTACTAGATCTTCAAATGAAGTATTTCCGTATGTAAATGAGGAAAAATGAAAGTTGTGCTCAAACTGAAAAGTTTGATTGTATGTGAAGCTTTCAAATCTAACTACAGCTGGTAAGACTATATTATAGATGGTGCTTCTGTGTCCTACTTCTTCAATGGAAGTGCGATAAGTGGGACTGAAGATAAAGCGAATAATTCTATTTATCGCTGAGCCTGTTTGACTGTATCTGGATGATACTACAACAACTGGATGCAATGGATCAGTTGTATCTAACAATTCAATAGCCCAAGATATGCTACCTTCAGTCAGAAAGGTGTATGGATAATCTTCGTGGCTAAAATTGAATAAATCCGTTTTGGGCAATGGTATAGCCTAAAAAGGAGTTATTGATTGTTGAGTTACTTGATAAAGAACCTGGGTCGCTTCACCAATGTTACGGGTTGGAGTACAGTTGGATATCTGGAGCTTAAGCAATGTAGCTGGTTAGTACTCCAATAGTAAACAATACTTCCTAGGTTCGATAGGAAGGCTAATATAAGATCTCAGAGATTATCAAGTAACACTTAGATAGCCTTAACCTTTCACAGTGTAAACTGACTTAATATAATATATAAAGAGCAAGACTACAGCGGTCAGGTTCCCTTAGATATACTTATTATAGTTCAGCCCTAGTCGCTTGGACTATACTATTACTAAACTTAATCTATACTTAAGCGATAGCTTAATATGGATGGATGGGGTGCGCCTAATGCGTATATTTCCTCACACCAAATAGGTACTTAATTCCCACAACTGGCAGGTACTTATTTATACGCTAATTTAAGCACAAGTCTATGTATACAGAATCACACAGATGTATCTAATCAGGTACTAGGATTCCCACTTATTAGATACAGTAGATCACACAAGAGATAAGAGATAAGAGAAATACAAACCAAAGCACACAAGACCGATCAGGTGGGTAGTAAGAGGAGGTGGCTCTGCAAGGGTCTCCTGCAGGGTTCTTTTATACCCTGAGGGAAGCCTGGATGAGCCAAATAGAGACAGTCATGCCGAGCCGATCTCTAAGGAGAGTTCTGGCTATATGGGGATCACCCTATCCCCATACAGGATGGTTTAGAGTAATGACTGGGTGTAGATCGGTGGCATCACTGGATCAGTGTATGCTATTGGTTGTTTGATATATTAATAATATGAACTATATACATGGATCGGAGCCAACATCTCAGTGAGTCATAGAGCCTTCTAATTAAGGGTAGCTGGGTCCATTGACTCAGTGTGTGAGTCAGATCAGAACTGATCAGTCAATCAGATCAGTTCGATCTTCGGCCTGGAGCTCGGCGAGGAGTCCGGGGATCGGGCCGATCTTCGGTGAGAAGATGCGCCCGAAGCGTGGCTATCGATCAAGCTATTGATCAGCATGATAGAGTCAGCCGTCGCTGAGCTATAAGCGGAATATGTTAGTAATACCTTATGATAAGCGATGCCTGAACTTGTTTAGTGAATATCTCGCCGAGTTCTTACGCTAAAAATATAAAAGAAAGTGCGCAAGGGAGATAGGATTTCGTACAATTTATAGAGATATAAAACTGTACAAATTGGCGCATTCACATTTAGCAGAAATCAGAAAATATTCATTTAACATCGCATACAAGTTGGCAAGGGCAGACTCTGTTAAGTAAAGATGTTAGTATCCATAACAACCACCTTCCGCACCCTTATGCAGGAATTAGACTGGTACGAGCATGCTTTTATAGATGTCTTCAAGAAAGGCCTTAAGAATAATGTCCAACAGGAACTCCTAAAGGCAACCATCACCCAAGATACATCTACATTCTCCTTAGAAAAATGGATGGAAGTCTCTATTAGGATAGACGATCTTCTATTCACTGGAAGAAGTCTAAGAGATAATGGCTCCTCAGGAAATCAAGAAAGGAAATTCCAACCAAGAACGACCCAAGCCAAAGTAGGAATAGTACCGTCCAAAGTCATCCAAAAGAGAAGAGAAGAAGGAAGATGCATCAAATGCGGAAGAAGGGGACACCGCATGAGAGAATGCAAATTCAAGGAATGGCAACAAGAAACTCAAGCTGTCAAAGGAAAGGAAGCAAAGATTGAAGAAGTAAAGGAAGAAGAGAAACCCTCTGACTCGGAATCGGAAAACTAGAACAGCAGGCTGAGTCCATGTCAGTACCTGCCCAGAAACCCTTGACCAAGAATCAGAAAAGAAAGAAACGTGTATTATACCTAAAGAAATCCAAACAAACCGCGTCTATCTTTACAATGGTCAAGGGAATCATGGACCCTATCCCCACTCTTGTTGACTCTGGATCTTCAAAAAACTTCCTAGACATCAACTTTGCCCAAAACAACAAAATTCCGCTAATACCCCTAGTCAATCCACGAACTGTAATCACCATAGACGGTAAAGAACTACCAAACAAAATAAAGAATAAAGCAACTCTAGAGGTAGAAATTGAAGGATGGACCTTCGACATAACATTTATTGTGATGGATCTAGGAGATACCGATATGATCCTAGGGCTAGACTGGCTACAAGAAGCCGACCTGGACATAAACTGGAAGACCCTAGAAATTTCATGGAAAGGAAGGCCCATCACCGCCGAAGCCGGAAAAGATCTACCTACTATACCAGAAGAATTCATGGAATTCATTGACGTCTTTAGTGAGAAACTCTTCAAGAAGCTCCCAGAACATCGGTCCTTTGATTGCAACATAGACTTCAAGGAAGGATCAGATCTTCCAAAACCAGCAAAAGTATATCCCCTCTCACCAATCAAAAACAGAACGATAAAGGAATTCATTGATCAAGAACTGGCCGACGGAAAAATCCGGCCTAGCCAATCCCCTATAGCCTCACCTTGCTTCTTTGTCAAGAAGAAGGATGGATCCTTAAGGCTAGTAACGGATTACCAAAAGATCAACAACATTACTATACCAGATCAATTTCCTATGCCTCTCCAGGTGGAACTTGTCGACCAGGTCAAGAATGCTAAGATCTATTCGAAATTAGACCTCAGATGGGGATTCAATAACATCCGTATCAAGGAAGGCGACGAATGGAAAACTGCTTTCAGAACAGCTTATGGAATATACAAATACCTAGTCATGCCCTTTGGACTCAAGAACGCCCCAGCTGTCCTCCAAAGAATGATGAACGACATCTTCAGACACCTTCTAGGTGTCACAGTAGTAGTCTACATGGATGATATCCTCATTTTCTCAGAAAAGGAAGAGGACCATGCAAAACACGTCAAAGAAGTACTCAAGATTCTAAGAGAAAACAACCTTTACGTCAAACTATCCAAATGCAAATTCTTTGTCAAGAGGGTCATCTTTCTTGGGTTGGTAATTACCCCTGAAGGAATTTCCATGGAAGAAGAAAAAATTAAAGCAATCATGGAATGGGGCACACCCAGAAAAATAAAGGAAGTCCAGGCCTTCTTTGGCTTTGTAAACTTCTACAGGAGGTTCATAGCCGAATTTAGCAAGATAGCCAGACCATTACATGACCTAACAAAAAAGGACACCAGATTTGAATGGAATCAGGAGTGCCAACAAGCTTTTGAGGAAATCAAGAAACGGGTCAGCCAAGATCCAGTACTAATACATCCTGACCCCGATAAACCTTTTATCTTGGAAACCGATGCATCAGGAATAGCCATAGGAGCGATACTTAGTCAACAAGGCGAAGATGGATTAAGGATGCTGTGCCAGGCTCCTGCAGCCAGAATCCGCCAGAATTCTGGCGGAAAATTCCGGCAAATTCCGGCAGCCAGTTGCCAGTGCAGGTGCAGGTATGCCCCCAGGGGTGCCGGAGTCCTGGGCGGAGTCCTGCAGTACTGGCATACCTGCATACCTGCATGCTGGCATACTGGCAGCTTGGCACCAGCGCATGCCCTCCATGGATTGCTGGTCTTAAGCACTCAGAAAATGCGTAAAATTCAGGCGATTCGATTGATATATATATGGCCAGAAACAGATCAGAAATGGCCAGTATCGGCGCACATCTATCTCAGAAAAATAATCAGGGGGATGCGCAGATCAACAGTTTTGCCCTGGCTTAGCTCCAAATGCTATCATATGCATATCAATCGACTCGTCTCATTGAGGGGAGTCCAGTGAACATATTTACATGATCATTGAACGTCTATGTACCGAGATATCAGCAAAATATAGGGGAAAGCCCCTGAACAGCGCCACATGCACTAGTAAAACTAGCCGTGCAAACCTCGCTCCCTTGTGCGTAATCGATGCGAGCTACTATCAAGGCACTATGTACCAAAAATCAGCCTGATTGGAGGTGTTCTAGTGGGTGAAACAGGGGGAACAGCGCCCCTGATGCTGAAAATACCCCTGAAACACCCATGGAGAGCCACAAATTGAGAGCATGGCTTTTTGAACACCACAGACAGATTCAGAGGCATTGTTTACCCTATGCTAGATACCTGAAAACTCTCAATCAAGGTTGTAACATAAATTTCCGACCATGTGCACTGATTCTGCTCAAGTGTCAGTGGGGTTACCTGCACACCCCTAATACATGGCCATCCAGTTGATGGATTCATTAAATAACTTGTCAGTGGGGGTTATCAAGGTGCTGGAGAAAGGCTAGCTAGTTGAATTCACTTGAAACAGCTTCCTTTATGGTGCAATGACATGTGCGCATTTACCAGAATATTTTACAAGTACTAATCTAACAGAAACTACATGTGAATAATTTTTATGCGTGATGGTATGTACATAGCCGTGATCTAGGGAATTCTGTGCATTTTATGAGCTACTTTGCAAGACATTGTGGTGAGTTTCATGGCTGCTCCATTGTTGGCCATGAAGACCCGAAGGAAAGAACTGCGTACAAGTTGGCAGAATCAATTTCTTATGAGGCATGTAATATATCATTGGAAAGCTACTCCTCATGCGCATCTAATAAGCAGTTAAACATTAGAATGTGGTGAGTTTTGACGATAGCCAGTTGCAGGAGTCCGGGGATTCCGGCAAGTTCCTGCACCTGCCGGAATTCTGGCACGGGCTCCGGCAACTGGCATGCCAGTGCCAGTGCCAGTGCCAGAATGGCCAAAAAGCGCAGGAGTCCTGCTGCAGGTGGCGGAGTCCTGCAAAATTCTGGCACAGCTTCTCTAAGATGGATACCTCCATCCAGTAGCATACTTATCAAAAAGCTACAACGACGCACAAAGAAACTACGATACCGCCAACAAGGAATTACTCGCCATTGTGGAATCATTAAAACATTGGCGTATATACCTTGAAGGGACTATATTACCTGTGACTGTCTTCACCGACCATCAAAATCTAGAAAGATGGAAGAATGCAGAAACCTTCAACAGAAGGCACGCCAGATGGCATATGGAACTTGCTTCTTTCAACTTCAAAATCCACTACAGGCCTGGTAAAATGTCTAATAAACCAGACGCCCTGTCAAGAAGACATGACCATGAGGATGTCCCAAATCCCCAGCAGATCATGATCAATGCCGAACGATTCAAGGGCTTCAAGGCAAAAATAGAAATCGAAATCATTTCTATGATTAGGGAAAGCCTCAGCGATGATGAGTCCCTAACAACCCTTATTGAAAGCACAAAGAGAAAGGAAGACCTCCCACCTTCTATTAGGAAACAATATGACAAGTACAAATGGAAGGAAGACCTCCTATGGTACGAGGGACGAATAGTAATTCCTGAAAACAAAGAGATACGACTAGCCATTCTGGAAATGCACCATGACAACCCAATAGCTGGCCATCAGGGACAGGCCAGAACTTTGGAACTCATATCTAGAAGATACTATTGGCCGGCTATGAAACAACAAGTCAACCGATTTGTCGAAACATGTGAAATCTGTCAAAGGAGTAAAGGTCACAAACAATACGCACCCCAAAAACCTTTACCAATACCCCAAAAACCTTGGGAAGACATCGCTTACGACTTCATTGTCAAGCTCCCTGAATCACAGGGCATGGATAGTATACTGGTAGTAATTGATTGCTTCTCTCGGCAAGCACATTTCATCCCTTGCCTTGAAAGCACCAATGCAGAGGGAGTAGCCGACCTTTTCATCAAGGAAGTCTGGAAACTACATGGATTACCCAAGACAACCGTGTCAGACAGAGGGCCGACCTTCAATAGCCAATTTTTGAAAGCCCTCTATGCCAAATTGGGTATCAACCCCAAATTCTCCACAGCCTTCCACCCAGAAACTGATGGAATAACGGAAAGAACCAATCAATGGCTAGAAGGCTTCTTAAGAAGCTTTTGCAATTATAGACAAGACGATTGGGTCAGATGGCTACCAATAGCAGAATTCTGCCATAACAACCAAGTCAATTCCGCCACAGGGAAGACAGCCTTTGAGACAATCTATGGACTACATCCCAGATGGGATCTTGTAGATCTAGAAGTCAATGCACCTAATGCCGCCGACATGGCGGACTCTATGCAAGAAATATGGGACGAGGTCATAGCCTCCATGGAATTTTACAGATCAAAAGAAAGCGACCCAAAGCGCGAATACAAAGTAGGGGACAAAGTATGGCTAGTGGGCCAGAACATCACCACGAGGCAACCCTCAAAGAAGCTGGACAACAAGAAACTAGGGCCCTTTGTCATATCAGAAAAGATTTCCTCACATGCTTACCGGCTAGAACTTCCAAAAACCATGCGGACACACAATGTGTTCCACATCAACCTTCTTGCACCCTTCACAGAAGACAAGGACTTTCACAGACGTCAAGCAAGACCACCCCCAATTGTGACAGAAGAAGGAGAAGAAGAATATGAAGTGGACCATGTGGTTGCATGGGAACAACGGAAGAACGGTCTATACTATCAAATCAGGTGGAAGGGGTATGATCCGATAGAAGACACAATGGAAAGGGCTGAAAAAATAGCCGGACTACCCCAAATCATGGAGGATCTACTCAAACGTCACCCCAAAGCCCCAGTACCAAAGAATTACAAACATCCTGGGAAAGACTATAAAAGAACGGGAGGAAAAGCCTCAAACCTCACCACCAGCTACTCCAGCTCTCCACCAAACAACCAATCCCAGCCCACAAACTCCTCATACCCCCTTTTTACTACCATGGCCCCCATCTGCTCCAACAAGTCTGCCAAGGCCACCACCGTCCGCTACGACCCCCGTGACGCTCAGGTCGTCGTCGACCACACCCCCAAGTCAGTATGGGGAAAACAGCGCGTATCACACAAACCCACATGGGGCCATGGCGGCGATAGACTCTATAGCTACCAAGACGCCATTAGGCGCTGCGATAGCTTCATTAGAAGCGCCGACTACGCCACGTCCCTTGACCCAGGCCTCACCCTCGACTATATCCCCATGGCCGAGCGGTGGAACTGCAGATGGCTTGCCACCCACACCCTCCAATGCCCTAAACGGGGCAACCTGTACTGGGTCGGCAAGGGGCCCCAGCCGGAGTCCAATAGGGCCATGCAGGCCACCAAACTATTTGTAATTGAGGAGTGGGTGGGGAGTGAAGTCGAGCACCTGGTGAAGGAGGTGCAAAAGGTCAAGAAAATGAGCTGGTACGAAGATTATACCCGGACCAAAGATCAAAATGACCGGCTAATTAAAAAATCAATAAACCAATTCAGCACCCCCCACCTTATCAAACGACTGGAGGAATGGGAGAACCAAGGAAAGGAGAAGGCGGTGCCTAAATGGGTGGAAAACTCGACGGAGTGGTGGTTCCGTCTGAGTGACATAGAAGAGATGAAGAAGGAATGGATGAGGTCGCTGGGCGACAAGGGTCAGAAAATGGCCATCGTAGCAAGGGTAGTCGAAGAGTGGTGCCAGGCACCTGACATCTCAAAGAGCTACCAGGAAGTCCTGAAGGAAATATCCTTCGGGGAAGTAGTCGAGCTAGCTGAGAAGGAAAGGTGGTCAAAGAGGGAGCTACTGGACTGGCTGGACCAGAGGGCCTGGGAAAAGAGCAACAAGGACCTCTCGGTCGACATGGCTGACCTTCTGCTTGAACCCCTAGAAGAAGACGAGGATTGGGTAAAGCTGAAGGAAGAAGTCTGGGGAGCCGAGGCCCCTAATGGCGACAAGGTCTACCACCCCAAGGACACTGAAGAATTATGATATATGGACTTTGTACGGACTAAAGAATGCTCCTTGTAACATTTTACCTTTTTCTATCCTATCCCCCACGAACTCTTGTCTTGATTGCTCGTCTCATGTCCCCTAAGACTCGCCTTAAGAGGGGGGTAATGTCATGAGCCGCGCACACGACTTCACCTTTTTCTTCGATCCAGTGGCTTGCACGCTTTATAAGCCACCCTATCTTTGAACTTCTATCCATTACTAAGGATGATTGGCGCTTGACTAAGCCTCCACATGATAGATGACTGATCATAGCTATCTTTAGCGCGCATACAGTCTTCTCAAACTATCTTTAGTAACACTCTTATTTTAGATACACCTTCCTTTAGAAACACGCACTATCTTTAGCTCATGTATTCTTGGAACTGTACGCACAGAACATGTACTCGTGAGTATAAATACTTGGTGTGCAAGCTGCTCTCAGACCAGCTTGCTCTACCTCGTCGATCTCCCCTCAAGGGTGATAACTACTAAGAGATACACATAAGACTTATACACTTAAGACTCAACTATCGATACTAGGTCCTATTAACTTAGGTACTTAGTAATACACTGCAAGCCACGAGTCAATCACAGTCTCCCCAAGAGACGGGTGCCTTTGACGTCCTACTCGCTAGACGAGCAGAGAACTATACCTCTAAGACTAAGAGGCTCGATACCCTACATAGGGCTGTCATTGACGCTTCCACACTCGACTACATCTACAAACAGCCACAGGAGGCCGCCACGCATCAGGCTAGGATCCGACGCCAACGCTGTCGCATCCAGAACAGAAAGTAAACACCCTTAGAAACGAGGGTTGTGACATATATTCCCATTATAATTGGACCCCTGTGTAGAGAGATACCAGCAAAATATAGGGGGAAACCCCTAAACAGTGCCACATGCACTAGTAAAACTAGCCGTGCAAACCTCGCTCCCTTGTGCGGAATTGATGCGAACTGCCATCAAGGCACTATGTACAAAAATTCAGCCTGATTGGAGGTGTTCTAGCGGGTGAAACAGGGGGAACAGCGCCCCTGATGCTGAGAATACCCCTGAAACACCCATAGAGACCCACACATTGAAGTTATTGCTTCCTGAACATCACAGGCAGATTCAGAGGCATTGATTACACTATTATAGATGCCTGTAATCTCTCAGTCAAGGCTGTAAGATAAATTTCCGACATGTGCACTGATTCTGTTGGAGTGACAGTGAGGTCACCTGCACACAACCCAATGCATGGCCATCCAGTTGATGGATTCACTAAATAACTTACCAGTAGGGGTTTTCAAGGTGCTGGAGAAAGGCTGGCTGGTTAAAACACTGTGAAACAGCTTCCTTTGTGGTGAAATGGCATATGCGCATTTACCAGAATGTTTTCTAAGTACTAATATGGCATAAACTACATGCTAATAATTTTTATGCGTGATGATATTTACATTAGTGTGATCCCTAGAATTTTGCGCATTTTATGAGCCACTTTGCAGGAGGTTGTGGTGAGTTTCATGGCAACTCAATCGTTGACCACAAAGACCCGAACGAAAGAACTGCATACAAGTTGGCAGAATCAATTTCTTATAAGGTGTGTAACATATCATTGGAAAGCCCTTTTCCATGCGCATCTAATGAGCTATAACACACTTGAATGTGGTGACCTTTGACCATAGCCGGTAGCAGGAGTCCGGCGATTCTGGCAAGTTCCTGCACCTGCCGGAATTCTGGCACGGGCTCCGGCAACTGGCGTGCCAGTGCCAGTGCCAGTGCCAGAATGGCCAAAAAGCGCAGGAGTCCTGCTGCAGGTGCCGGAGTCCTGCAAAATTCTGGCACAGCTTCTCTAGGTAATGGTGGCCTTTAGAAGTTCCTGTTGGACATTATTCTTAAGGCCTTTCTTGAAGACATCTATAAAAGCATGCTTGTTCCAGTCTAATTCCTGCATCAGGGTGCGGAAGGTGGTGACATAGTGTTGTGCCGATCCTGTTTGTTGAAGTTTATGAATATTCTGAATTGCTCTTTCCTTTTGCATGGGATCTGAGAAGGCGAGAAGGAAGGCGTTCTTTAGGGCTTTCCAATTTGCGAGGTATTCGTGTGGTTCTTTGTCAAGGATATTTCTAAGTAGGGGTTTGGCCCATTTGGCTGCTTCTCCTTCTCCCATGTTAGTGAGGAAGGTAGCCATCTTCCAATTGTTGTCAAAGGCAGTACCGTAATCATTGAAGTAGATTTCCATTTTCATGAGGAAGATTTCCGCTTCTTGTCCTCTTTTCCCATTAAATGCTTCAGGTTTCTTGGCTCTAGCTCCTTTTGGGATTTTGTCTTTGGTACTCCCTTTCTTTCTAGGAGGTTTTGGGGTTCTAGGAGGGGGTGTATTTCCCCTTGATGGAGGTCCCGATGGGGGTCCTGGAGGATTATCCCCTGGGAATAGTCCTTGAGGCCTTTTTGGGGCTTGTGCTCGAGAGGACTCGGCTTCTGGTTCCCATTGGTGGTCTTGGTCCATGATATCAATGTTTGAGACCCTCTCTTCTACTACTTGTAGTGTCTCTTGAAGGGTTTCTGTGTCGGCCTTAAGTTTCTTGATGGCTTCCTCTTGTTTATTTAGGGAGGCGGATACTTGTTTACCCATAGCTCCCATGGCTACGACTATGGTATCCATTTGTTGACTAAGTTTATCGATGGCATTCTGAGTCTTTATTTGTTCGTTGACTCCCAATTGGGAGCTGCTTGCAGCTGTCCATGCGTTCTGGGCTGCACTTTCTACTTGTTGCTTAATGTTGCCAGTGGACGCTTCCATTTTGGAGATAGAATTAGTCATTTGTTGTAGGGTGGTATTGAGTGTTTGTACCCCTGTATCCTGTTGGTTCTCTTGTACCTGTATTTGAGCTGTAATTCCTTCGAGGAGTTGATCCTTGATATCATCTAGCATCCTGATGAAGAATCCTAATGCGGGGTCCCTTGCTGCTGCTCTTCGGATGTCCTCTATGGGTCCGTTAAGCAGTCTTTCGTATTCGTCTTTGTTTCCTTCTGGTGGTACTTCTCCAGGTGCTGGTGATGACGAATGAGGTCTAGGTGGTGTAGGGTTTGCTGGTCTTTCCTCAATCCTAATCTGGGCAGGAGCTTCTATTTGTTCCGTTACTTGTATGGGTCTTTGTGGTATGGGCGCTTTGATGGCATTTGATGCCTGCGACCGGGTTCTTACCCCTGTCAGGGGATGTGCCGAGTATAGATGTCTTTCTTCCCTTGGGATGTTTGTGGGACCATATCTCCCAGTGGGTAATTCCAAGGGGTTTGGCGCGTATGGTGGTACTGGGTCAGTTTGGTCTTCTATCCCTGCTGTGGGATCAATTGGTACTCTTCTTCTTACGGAAATTATCCTTCCTGGGGATATACTAGCCCTTGCATTCCAAAAGTGTTCCGGTCCTGTCGTTTGTGCTGTTTCTATTTGTGTTGCTATGGGTTCAGTTGTATCTGGGGTTCGTCCTATATCCTCGGAGAGTCTGGATTCATCGGGGTCTTGTCACGACTAGTCTCAAGTAAAATCAGAATATGAAGAATCAAGACGACAGGAGGTCAAGTTCTTGAGAGGATCTCAACGAACTTGACCCTGTTTATATATTCAGAGAAACACAGGCAAGAATACACATATGCAAACTACAATTGGTCTTTGGATATGAAATGATAGACGCATCAGCGCTTACAAATATTCCAGAAAGTTCCATGAGTCACATGATATGTAAACTATAGAAAAATATATAAAAGAAAATGTCACAAATTGTTATTTATGTCTACGAGTCCTGTTGGCTCGTGACACTACCCCCTCCTCAAGGTCTGGATGACGGAGGGCCCTCGGATTATCTCGATGAAACTTCCTAACAGCTCCCATAGCCGTGTTGAGGTGTTCTATTGGTTCCCATGTATTCGATTTGGGGCCATAACCCTTCCAGTGGACAAGGTATTGGATCTGATTTCGTTGTTTACAAGAATCTAGAATCTTTTCAACTTCGTATTCTTCTTCACTGTCTGGGGTTACTTCGGCTGGGGGCTGTGGGGGATCGCGACCAAAAGGGTCTTCTGTCTTGAGCGATATCAAGGAAGTGTGGAACACTGGGTGGACTCGAAGTGTGTGAGGTAACTCGAGTCTAAACGCATGAGTTCCTTCTCGTTTTAAGACCTTGTAGGGTCCAATCCTTTTTGCAGAAAGTTTAGCAACGGGCCGTTCTGTTTTAATGTTTTGCGCGTCCAACCATACTTTATCTCCTACTTTTATATCATCAGGTGCTCGGTGCTTGAGGTCATAGTAATGTTTTATCTTCTTGTTGGCCAGGTTCACCAATGCTTGGAGCTCCTCCATACGTGCTTTGAGTTGGTCTGCTTGTTTGTCTGCATGTGGAACTGATTCATCGGTCTGCTGTCCTATTGAGAACCGTGGGTGGAAACCGTAGCATGCAAAGAAGGGTGTTTGGTTTGTGGACGAGTTGATGCTATTGTTATAAGCGAATTCTGCCATGGGTAGGATTCCAACCCAGTCATCCTGTTTATACGCTACGCAGTGACGGAGATATATTTCAACAACCTGGTTAAGTCGTTCCGCTAGCCCATCAGTCTGTGGTCTAAAGGCTGTTGATAACGATGGTTTGATGTCGAGCCTCTTATATAGTTGTTTGAGGAAGACCGAATTGAACTGTGGACCTCGGTCGGTGGAGAGGTCCGGGGAGGACAGCTGTATATAGGTCTGGTAGCAAGGGAGAGAGGGACAAGCGCCGGACAGACCCGGGTCTATACACACACTAGCATAGCCACCCCACTCCAGGTGCCCCCGCTTAAAAAGGAGAGCCAGTCGCCCTCGACTGGGCAAGAAAAGCACAAAAAGGAGACAAAAATGCGACAAAAGAAACAAAATGGTCCAAAAAAAAAAGAAAGTAGAACAAGGAAGAACAAGAAGAAATCACCCATCATCCATCAACTCGCACCATCCACAACAGAAATATATCACTGACATGTGCTCATTTGCACCTGAACTCAGATCGTGCATCCCATCGGGGTACAGGACCGACGCCAGCCGACCTAGCACCCCCGGTATGACGTTGCTAGCAATCGCAACATCCAACACCGCGTCCCGAAAAACGTCCTGGCGTTTTGATCCCATCGCCTGGCGCCCTCGAGCAATGACATAGGCGAACCGGGCATTCACGCGACGCCCACACACCTGGAGATCACTCGGTTTGATCTCCAGTTGGTCAAACAATCGAAGGACCGGCAGCGGTGGACGTATTATGGGTTGAACCGGCGTGTTCAGACCGTACGTACATCAGCAAAAATGGGGTTTACCCTACTGCACCTACGTTGTACCACGTAGCTCTACAGAGGTCACAGTAGGCTATATTGGGCATTGTACAGATAGGCTGTAATATAGATAGGCGCTTTCTACATTGACCTACTGTAGTATGTCATAGCATGCTCAAACATGTGTTGGGCTACATATGTTGTCCTTTTCTACCAAGCTTCTGGCGTCTGTTACACCCGATGATGTAGCTGTTGCTCTACGGTACCTCTGTGTTGCTGAGGTTGTGTATGCATTGTGAGCGTGGTTTAGTTGAATAATGCCTGTATCATGTTTGGTAGGCTGTTGTAGCTAGTTGGGTATGTTCCGTAGACTTGATCGTAGAGTACGGTATGCTACGTTGGAGCGCATATTTCCTCAATAACTCTTCTATTTTGTTTTCTCTTGTTCGGGATCAACGCACAGGCAGATGATTGTATAGATGTGATGATCATTAGACACGAGAATCATATCATCGAAATATCGAGAGTAAGCTACATAGCAAGAAAAGGCGTATAGAGTGGAGTGAATCAATGAAAAATGAAAATATAAATGGACCGAGCCGGTGTGAAGACATTGTTCGGCATAAGCATAAAGCACCACGTAGAATGGTCTTTGTAATTACAGAACGGTGCGTAAGAATTAGTCCAAAAAAACGTATGGTTGGGGCCAGGATAGTAAAGCGTAAATGTGAGCATGAAGAGTAATGGCGCTATCTGGGGTCGACATCTATTTCTCTGTCACGAATGATGTCAGTAATTCATGTTCCTGTCGTAACAACACATATTGTTACTCACTGATGCGACGACGCTTCTTGACCTTATCGCCCTGTGTAGCTTGATACTCCTCGTCAACGTCAACCGGCCGCTTCGCCTCCCTCCTGCCTGTCCCGGGCTTGGTTTCGGCTCTACTATTCTTCCTGTTGTTGACATTGTCCGCCAGCGCCTCCTGTGGTGCCATGGTGCTGGCAGCTTGAGATCGGGTCAGCCTACTTGCTGGTTTCGCCTTATCCCCTTTGAGCAACGCAAGGCTAGGTGATGCAGTGACCTCGTCCATGTCACCATTTCCACGCCCATCCCGACCCGTATCCACATCAAGAGCTACCTCCACTGGCGCTATTATCTTCTCGGGCTCCGTTCCAGCCATTTCTATGTCTTCTTTCGTGTGCACCTCATCGATCGCATGAGCTACGGTCGTACGGCCAGCGCCACCCTCGTCATTAGTGCCCGTTGCATCTGTAATGATAGTTAATCTTACTCGCCCTTGATGAAAGACATTACGTACGAATCGTGGTGCTGCTGCCTACAGACCTGCCACTGCTTGCGGTCAGATCGCTCCCGGCCAGCGCGTCGGTGTGGGGGTTGGTATCGGCTCTACTCGCCGGATCCGGGTTGGCAGTTGGCACTGCATCGAATGTAGTTGCTGGGAGTAGGTCAGGACCGGAACGCAAGCCGGGCGGAGGAGTTGGGCTGCGGTCAATCGTATCGGGCTGGCTCGGCTTGAGCTTTGGGACGGGACGCGGTTTAACCTTGGGCTGGGGTTTTGGTTTTGGGCTCAAATCCAGCTTTAGGGGAGATTTTGGCCTGGGCTCGGGGTTAGATCCCATCTTGGATTCTGGTTTGGATTGCAACTCGGATTGCGACTTGGCTTTTGATCTTGATTTCGGATTCGATTTCGATTTTGACTCGACCTTGGGCTTGGATTTTGGTTTGGATCTTGATTTTGATTTAGACGCTCCAGTCGATTTCTTTGATTCCAAGCTAGCATCCGAATCTGAGTCAGAGTCCGAGTCCGAGCTTGAGTCTGAGTCCGAGCTTGCGTCCGAGTCCGAACTAGAGCCTGAATCCAAGTGCGAATCCGAGTCCACGGGGGACGAGTTCGGAGATGCAGCACTGGATGACGACTCAGACGAATGGGAGTCTGACTCAGAGCCAGATTCCGTAGTTGAGCTGACGGGTGCTGCAACCCGAGTTAGAATAAATGCGCATCCATGTCGCCGAAAACCACGTTACCGGTTTTCTTCCCTGTTCTAGAGCGACAAGATAAATAGTGCTTGGTACGCCTGCGAGACGCCTGCTCCAATTTGCTCTGCTCGGATTCCCCATCCGATCCCCCATCCGATCCCTCATCCGAGTCATTGTCAGTGTCGGAATTGTCGTCATCTTCACCAAAGTCCTCTCGCGTGAGGGTTGCAGTTGATTTGGAGCTCTTGGTCTCCTTTGGGACCGTCTTTCCGGCAAGCTTTCTGTGCAGAATCATCAGCAAAACCCCATTCAGGTGCATCGTACGTACGCAGCTGCTTTGTACAAGTGTTTCCGGGTCTTGGTACATCGCCTGCGGACGGCCCCTTGGAACGTTTCAAGATTATCTAGGTGGGGTTTATAGTATCTGCCAACGACGGACATTTTGGACTTCGCCTCCTTGTATGTGCCGGTTTCGAATTGTGCGAAGTAGAAATTGATCTGAACGGCCGACATTAGCATGAGAGGTAGATATGCGACCGAATCACTTACCATAGCGCATATACTGGCTATTGTTGGGATCGGTGTGACTTTGAATTCGTCAGGGAAATGAATAGCAATCGGGCGCTTTCCAGTGAAGAAGATCTTGTGCAAGCACATAGCGATCGCTTTATGCCTGTAGTGACCCTTAGAATGGGTCGAGCCCGGCTGGATGGCGCATATAAATGCCTTGACACGTTTAAATTGTGAGAAAGAGGCGCTTACGTTCTTGTGGAAGTCAATTTTGAGCTTCTTGACATATTTCTCCAGCTTGCGGCCAGATAGCTCCCGTAGCTGAGGATACATCACTTCACAAATTGACTTCACAGTTCCCACTGACCGGCCACAAAAACTGTTCACTCGATCCTTTATCTGTTCTTGTTGTTCAGGATTGTTTACCTATGACTCAAGAAATGTATACGTACGCATCCAATGAGACTTCCATCCATCGGATACTCCTTGAGTGGGATATTGAGCTGCTCCGTTGCATTCTTCCAGCACTTCCGGAGTTGGCAATTGTAAGTTAGAGCGTCGGGAAAGAAACCGTGCGACCCTAGCCACGACGTGAGGTTCTGGACAGTCAGGTCGAGGATGTCGCGCCAGATCGTGCCCGTATAGTCTCCGCTCTTGGCCTTTTTTGGTTCATTTTCCTAATTGATCAACTCAGTACGACTGCCCCTGCTGACTACCATGTAACTTACCTGTAAATTCGCCTCACGCTTCCCTCTAACTTGCGGCTTTTTGTTGGCACCTGCTTTGTCGTTGGCTGCCTTGTTGTCCGAATTCCTCACATCCCGAGCCGGCATGGTGCTCAGCCCATCGGGTTCAGAAAGCTGAGGCGAACCTGACAATTGAGTCGGGAAAGTGTGTGAGTCCAAGTCCAGAATAGGCTCCTGGAAGCCACCGGTTACGCTGGACATGCCAGACTGATTCACTACCAAAGTTGTGAGTCAAAAATAAATGACATGATAGGTGTAGATTAGCTCACCAGATGTATCCAAACGAGGGCGCTTTCCCTGGGCGACTTCTTTCTCAAGTACAAGATCCCGCTTGTACCTGGCCGAGAGTGGCGTCTGATTAGCTCTGTCCGACTGGTGTTTCGCTGCAAGAAGCACTGCGACAGGAGACCCAAGAGTTTTGACCTAAACATATGATGTTAGCCAGAGTGTACTGCAACACGCACAAGGAACCTACAAAAGACTCCTTCGACGTAGCCGCAACAGCCCGACGAGCGGGTGTCTTGGCAAGAATGTTCGCCTTCATTGGCGCTGCAGGACCCTTCTTAGCAACAGGCAGCTGGGGCGCAGCTGCACCGCTTCCTTCTCCCTTCGCCCATCTATCTTCAAGCTCCCAGGTCTCGAGTAGTTTGAGAGCCGACGATGACGTTGAGTCGCGGGCGTGCAGTACCTTGATAAGATATTTGCGACGAGGGTCGCTCGAGTTCTGGGCGGGTTTATCTGTGGATTTGGGATGAGCTGTAGTAGTGACAAAAACAATGAAATATCTTACCTGATTTAGACGACTTGCTCAATAACTTCAAAGTCTTGGAAGATTTCGAGGATTTTGTCTTTTTGGATTTTGGCGGTTCGTCCTCATCTTCGTCGTCGGAGCTGATTTCTTCAGCTTCAGCAAGTCTTGCCTCCTGTTTCTTCGCTTCCTTATTCTTCGACCTTTTCTCTCGAGCCAGTTCTTCACTTCGAATTTTGTCTTCTATTGGTTTCCCGAATTAGCCAAAAGTCTAAGGTTGCGATATATAACGTACCGAAATTGCGCCCTCCAGCAGTTTTTGTTCCCACACGTTTTCCGCGACCTAGTTGATCTTCCTCTGTCATAGTGAGGTAGGGTATGGTAGCAGGAGGCGTGGTGGTATTCCGGCGGTTGCTGACGACAAGTCCAAAACGGGTCAAATGTCAACATCAGGGTCTTGTTTCGCAGTGCCAGATAGCGCCACATAGCCCACTAGTTACACAACAATCAATGCAATGCGGTAAACTGTCCTTGCTACATACTGTCATTCTCACGGAATATTTGAACATACTTGAATTTCTCATCATGTATGCTTCGCGCGCGTCAGTTATGCGTGTGTGTATTGCAAGTATGCTTCCCAAGTGTGCTTCGTGCATATCCTGTGCATATATGCTTTGCAACTATGCTTCCTATGTATGCTTTGTGCATATCCTGTGCATGTATGCTTTGCACAATGCATTTCATCCATGCTGCTGTTCGCTATCGTCTGCTGTATATAAATAGAGTAACACTTAGTGGGGTTTACTCATTCTCTTTTGTATATTTTCTGAAGGTCAATCAAACACACGCCTGTCTCTCGTACTCTGATATGAACCCAGTAGACCTTTATTGACTACACCAAGACCGCTATTCACATAAAAATTGAGTTTAGGTCGATCATGGCTAATAAACCGTATAAATGTCGCTCCTGCATGTGGAGGTTCAAAACAAAAGATCAGTTAAACGCTCACAGAGACTTAACACATGGCGCATTGAACGTACAGGCGCAGCAAAGTCCTCCGCCACCCATCATAAGAGATGCAGGCCAATGCCCCCACTGCGATCGAACGTTTGGCGGGGCGCACGGACTCACCCAACATCTTGGGCGTGACCTGGATTGTAAAGCAATGCACGAAGCATCCATAAACGCCGAAACATCGTCACTCTCATCAGCAACCCAGCCCACAGTATCCAATAGAGGCGATTGCTCACTCGACCAAGATGAGAATAATATCATTGCTCAGGTTGCTGAAGGATCTGTAACACAAGATATACCGCAGCTGGGCGATACAGTAGGACAATTGGATGACGACGACAGCGATAGTATGACTGAAAGCGATAGTTCGGATGCCACTTCGGACGGTGACTCAACCAAAGGCGATTCAGAAACAGAAGGAGGTGACGAAGACGCCGAGGATGACTTACCCGCCGACAAACCATACCCAAACCCCCCGTCTCAGTCAATTGACGATGAACTAGCAGATAATGAGGTCGAGTTAGACGAGTCGACAGATCAGTACGGAAACCGAGTCTATATTGAGTGGTACCCAAGCGACACGGCCGTAGAGCCGATTTACCGAGTGCCGGACGGGAACAACCATCCATATCCCAACGTTGGGCAATTGGCAAACCTGGAGGCTTTTGAAATCGCCCACCTCTTGATGGCATCAGGAGTGAGCGGCAGGTTTTGAAACTGCTATATGCGAGTGAAACGAGTAAGCCGTTCAACTATGGTAATAAGATATACTCAGCGATTATTTAGTTGCGAGCACTAATGCCATGGAAGAATAACCGCGAAATGCTTCGAGATGTTGATAAGCTACCCCACGGTCCAAATTGGAGGGTCCATAATATGCGTGTGAGGGGGCCCAGCGGTGTGGAGGATACAGAGAGTTGGGGTCGCGATCCAGTAGAAGTGTTGAAGCAAATGGTCAAAAGCAAACAAATCGGCCCTCAGCTACAATTCAAACCAATCAGGAAATACACGACCATTACTCGAGAGGAGCGCATACGTGACGAGGGATGGACCGCTGACCGCATGTGGGAACTACAAGTAAGCTTTTTGTCTGTTGGCGCGCTTATACAATCAAGATACTCACGGCGCAAGAAAGGACGAGATCGGAAAAAAGGACCCGCATGCAACAATCCTGCCTTGTGTAGTGTCATCCGACGAAACTAAGCTGACGTCATTTAGTGGAGATAAAAAGGCTCATCCAGTATATATCACGGTAATGAATCTGCCTAAACACTACAGGAGGAAGATATCAAAACGCGCGAACGTCTTGATCGGATACTTACCAGTGCCAAAGCTCGACTGCGTACCAGACAAAGAAGAGCGTCGCAAAGCACAACGTAACCTGTTTCATCAGTGTCTGAAAAGTCTTTTAAAGCCCCTCGCAGAGGCCTGCAAGAACGGAGTGGAGATGGAATGCCACGACGGAGGAGTGCGGCGCATATATCCAGTTCTTACCGCGTATGTAGCCGATTATCCGGAACAGTGCAAGGTGGCTTGCACAAAAACTAGTCACTGTCCAACATGTGTAGTCAAACCGGGACAGCGAGGTGATCTGCACATCGCCACATACCGTACTCGCGATGCCGTGATCAACGCGATGAAAGAGGAGGCAGAAACAGGCTCAGCAAAATTCAGACGACTCGGGTTGTTCCAAGCCGAGCCTTTTTGGGAAAATCACAAGTATACCGATCTGGGTTGCCTATTGACCCCCAATCTATTGCATCAGTTGCATAAGGGCATACTAAAAGACCACCTCACCAAATGGGCTGCGCATATCGTTGGTAGCAAAGTAATCGACGAGCGCCACAAAACGATGCCAGAATACCATGGGATGCGGCACTTCAAAAACGGGATATCTGCAGTTTCGCAATGGACTGGCCATGAGCTGAAAGAGATGGCCAAAGTCCTCTTACCAGTGATTGCTGATTGCAACCATGAGGTCGTGCAAGCTGCATGCAGTATTCTGGATTTTGTTTACTTAGCGCACTCGTCCTCTCTGACGGATAGCGAAATTGAAGCAATGGAGAAAGCCTTGCGCATCTTTCACAAACACAAGTACGTCTTTCGACGAAGCGGTGCTCTCTCAACCAAAAGGGGTTTCATGCGATTCCAAAGATCCATATGATCTCCCACTATAGTCATATCATCCGTAAGCTTGGAACTCCTGACGGTTATAATACGGAAACATTGGAACGCTTACACATTGATTTTGCCAAACTGGGCTATCGGGCGTCGAACAAGGTCAATGCCACGAAGCAGATGGCTTTATACATCCAGCGGATCGAAGCGCTTGCTATGCACGCTTCGTACCTTGATGAGCAAGCTAGGATAGATCAGCAAGATATACGACATAGAGAGACCGCTCCAGAACTAGAGAACGCTGTTCTTGAGTTTGCAGAAATCGAGAATCCAGATGATGATGATGACGAGGCGTGGGATGAGTGGTACGATGAAGAGGAAGCTGAAGATGATAGTGGCCGAGAAGAATTAGAAGGCGCAGGAGTTTTTGTTGGTCCCACTGTCGAGCTGGAGGATGTTGCAGAGGCAGACGAACTAGTGGAGGCAGCAGAAGTGGCGGAATTGCGAGGTCACGGTTGGGAACAGGAACAACCACACGCTGATGATCACCACGTGCGCTTCCATCCGGTCCCTGAAATTGTCCTCGCCAAGACTCCCACCACTAGTGGAATAAGTATTGACCGGATTGTTGAGCTCAACTCTACAGACAACCTTGCCCGAGACTTGACCCATTTCCTACGCCGAGAAAATCCTAACTATGATACACCCATTCGGATAGCAAGCGACACGAAACTCAACCTCTGGTCCCGTGCTCGTCTATTCCATTCAGCCCCGCCATTCAAGCCCAGCGAAGGCCCGCACACCCAGGTCGTGCGGTACCAGCCAGCCAAGATAGATCGATTCGAGCGAGTCCTCCGGCCTCCACCGTTTGACACTGTTCTGGTTCTGAGGGACAAGGGGAAATCTGGCATTCATCGTGAGTAATTTGGCTCAGTCAATTCTGGGTGGATTGAACTTGAAGGCTACACACCCATAAATAGGATATGAAGCCGCACGAGTGCGTTGTAGTGGGGTGGCTGTGCCCAGGGTGTCTCTTCCTGTCTTCCATAGCTATCGGATTGTCCTCGCTGTCCTCTGACGTGTCCACCGTGGTGACGAGAGTGGAATCGATTACCTGCGTGCTCATTGTACGCTCTGCGCTTTTCTCTGCAATTTTTCTGACGCGTTTCAACGCCCTACGCGTCCCCGTCGCGGTTCTGTCGCTTCACACAGCCACATCGCCGCCTCCTGCCTCTTCTAACACGTTTTCTGGCGCACGCACGCTACACAACGCTCTATAAGCCTTATGCTCTGACCATTGACCTACTACGAGTAGTTTAAACCCACAACAACCATTCTCCGCCATCTCCTTCCTCGTTTGGATCATCGACACCTTCCACGTATCCGGCTCACTCCGTCGCGTATCCAGTCATCAAAAGCCGCGTCGTAAACTATTGTTTATAGCTCATTCGATTGCCCTTGTCTCTGCGCATCGAACAAGCTACGCTGCCCATCTCCACGCGATCTCCTTGACGCGCCTCATTGATTTTCGCTCGAAGGTTCTCGTCTCACACGCCCTTCTCTTACTTTCTCCTATAATCGTCCCTCTGCTATCGGAATACGACACTCAATACTCCGATTGATAGCTCCTGTCAGCACACGTCGAACAAACCTCGAAGCGTAACGAGCCGCTTACTGCCAACCTTGTCGTCATTGCAGTATTGCTGGACAACACGCCCCCTCGCCCAGATACTCAACTCACGCCATCTTGACTTGCGCTGTACGTCGTTCTACGCGTCATTCCCACGTATACTCGTCGTAGTCGTCGCCAATCTCTCCCGTCGCCTGTGCTTTCTTGCTCTCACGTTCTAGCCAAACTTAACAAGGCCCGTCGATCAACATCACTCATCTCGGTGTTCGATTTTTTACGTTGTCGATTTTCGCGCTATTGACACCTGCAACCCATCATCCGACTCGCCTCGCCGTCGCGCATCCGTCGATACCACCTGTATTCTTATACAACGTCGTTTGCGGCCGCTGTCCCCATCAACGTCACTTGTAGTCGTGCCGACTGCACCGCCGGAGCATTCGATTTTTCGTTCGCTCATCTCTGGCTCTCTCAGGATCTGCCGCACACCGTTCGACTCTCCTCTTCTGCGCGCATCCAATGGTACTACGTGTGTTGGTCCTTCCCCTTGTTTGCTGCCGCTAGACCCGTCCTCGTCGCCATCATGCCCGCTGCCGACTCCACTGATCAACAAGCAGCGCATGCCATCGAGGCGTCACTCCGAGACGCCGTGAATCGACTCGAGCGACCCCCAGTCGAGCTCGAGTGGTTTGCCGCGCTCCCTAAGCGCGTGCGCCGCAGCGGACAACTCATTCAGGTGGCGCTGGTTGAGGCGAAGGTCTTGCTCGATCATGTTCGAGCTGAATGGACTCGAGCACGGAAAAACGAACAGGAACGCGAAGAACAACTGGCCAAGACTCGTGCTCGACCTCGAGACATCGAGTGCCTTCGAGCGCCCAATCCTGCGGCATGGAATGGTCTTGGGCGACGTAAAAAACGCTGTCGAGCGTTCGAGATGGTTGGCAAAGCCTATAATACACGCCAGCAAGTCGCTAAACGCGCCCCTGAGGCAGCGAAGACTCCGATCGATGTACAAGCGGTCGAGTCGCCCGGTTTCGACGCCTCCACTCGTCCCAACACCCCTCCTACACTTCGAGACTTCGTTCGCAACATACCTGGCCTTCTAGAGCGTGCCAACGGTCCTGCAGATGGTCGCGACTATGGTTGGCCGTCACCTCCCGAGCCTAGCCCTCCCTCTACCCCTTCTTCCACTCGTTCTGAGGTTCCTGCCCCGTCATACCCTTATTCCTTAACGGCCCGCAATCTCACTGTCAAAGGTGTTGAGGTTAATAGGGACATGGCTTATGTGGTAGCCCGGGGACGTCATGCTCGTATGCCATGTGATTATTACATGGTTCAAGAGGGTGCAGTTGATGTTTACCTTGCAGAGGCCCGGGTACCTGGTCTACTGGACTCACTGGCTCGGGTTTTGTTTCCAGGGGGTCTGGGTCACTACCAGGCGGTCCGAGATGTGTTTGGGTTAGAAGCTGTGTTGGACTTTGTGCATGGATGGTATATGATATCACGTGATCATAATGTTGGATAGTTTTCTGTTTTGGTGTGGTGCTTTCTGCTTCTTGTTTCTTTTCTTTTTTCTTTTTTTTCTTTCTTCCTTTTTTCTTGTTTTTCTCCTGGCTGTGCTCTTTTGCTGTTTGGTTCTCCTTCTTCTGGTCTGTCTCTTCTGTAGGCTTGTTCCTTGCCGACTGAGGGCAGCCGGTTGGTTTTATGGGGGGGAGCCTGTAGTGGGGTGGCTGTGCCCAGGGTGTCTCTTCCTGTCTTCCATAGCTATCGGATTGTCCTTGCTGTCCTCTGACGTGTCCAGCGTGCCATATTTCAGCTACCGAAAAAGCTACGTCATCTCTTCTCTGAGCCACTCGCATACATTGAAACCTTCTACCCGATGAGCGAGCGAACTCAACCCCACATCGGATTGTTCACCACTACGCGTGCTCTACGACCTGGTACCAGCTCTCGGAGCTGCGAAGTTGTGCCGCTGTCAGGTATTAGGATGGCGTGTCACTTGGCCCCGGATTATAGAACGCTGGAAATCAATCTTACTACAGATCCTTTCACGATACATTCTGACTTAATCCAGTTGTGCAGGACATTTTATATCAACATCTTTGCCACCTATTTCATGTACGAACTACTCCGACAGTGGCAGCAGGACGGAAGTAATCTATGATGTAGATGTGGTACATCAAATTAACACTAGTATTGAGTTCGTACCCTTGTCCCACGCCTTTTGTGCCCTCAACATCATCGATGGCAGAAACTAATGAGACTTGCCACTACAGATCTTATTGGGACCCCTCACGCAAACCCATTTGAGACTTTGCTTCCTATTGTGCCCGTATGGCCAACCTTACGCCTATGCGATCGACTATATATCGAGTACACAGCGCCTGCTCTTTTGTGTTTGTTCTTGTGTTTTTCCCGATTGATTGATCACGCTAAATCTATGTACGTTCTATTGTTACCATCCAAGGCTCACTTGCGGCTCGACTCCCTGAGCATATATGCGAACAAAATCGTCCTCTTTTCGAGGTATTGTTTGTTCCCCATATCTTAATCTCCCCAAGCATCTGAGCATGGGTCATCGGGATTTCAAAACGGGATCGAATTGGCAAAACAGGCGAGATGATCGATCCTGTTGTAGGCGTCGCGAGTGTGGGGAACAGATACTGTAGAGCGGGTGGTCACGGTCGGCGGGGTCTGGAGATATCTGATGGGTGCGGTCAAGGGAGTGTCGATGTGTTGTCTGCTGTCTGTGTTGCAGTACTTTATGCCCGGCTGGGGTACCGCCCCTGCGCTTGCATGCAAGCCTCATACACCTTTGGTAATAAACTTTAACGGCTGTACTTAATGTTCCAACGCGAGTCTGGTGAGTGTGTTGATCAAGGACCGTGCAGTCCCTGAGGGGAGACCGCGCAAGGGCATGCATATCGGTGAGTGAGCGGCAGTGCTGGATTCTCGAATGATTATGGTAGTGTTTAGAGTGGCGACTGTTATGGATACTAACATCTTTACTTAATAGAGTCTGCCCTTGCCTACTCTGAATGCGTCCTAAATGAATATTTTCTGAATTCTTGCAAATGTGAATGCGCCTATTTGTACAGTTTTATATCTCTATAAATTGTACCAAATTCTATCTTCTTTGCGCACTTTATTTCATGATTTTAGCTTAAGAACTCGGCGAGATATTCATTAAACAAGTTCAGGCATCGCTTATCATAAGGTATTACTAACATATTCCGCTTATAGCTCAGCGACGGCTGACTCTATCATGCTGATCAATAGCTTGATCGATAGCCACGCTTCGGGCGTATCTTCCCACCGAAGATCGGCCCGATCCCCGGACTCCTCGCCGAGCTCCAGGCCGAAGATCGAACTGATCTGATTGACTGATCAGTTCTGATCTGACTCACACACTGAGTCAATGGACCCAGCTACCCTTAATTAGAAGGCTCTATGACTCACTGAGATGTTGGCTCCGATCCATGTATATAGTTCATATTATTAATATATCAAACAACCAATAGCATACACTGATCCAGTGATGCCACCGATCTACACCCAGTCATTAGTCTAAACCATCCTGTATGGGGATAGGGTGATCCCCATATAGCCAGAACTCTCCTTAGAGATCGGCTTGGCATGACTGTCTCTATTTGGCTCATCCAGGCTTCCCTCAGGGTATAAAAGAACCCTGCAGGAGACCCTTGCAGAGCCACCTCCTCTTACTACCCACCTGATCGGTCTTGTGTGCTTTGGTTTGTATTTCTCTTATCTCTTATCTCTTGTGTGATCTACTGTATCTAATAAGTGGGAATCCTAGTACCTGATTAGATACATCTGTGTGATTCTGTATACATAGACTTGTGCTTAAATTAGCGTATAAATAAGTACCTGCCAGTTGTGGGAATTAAGTACCTATTTGGTGTGAGGAAATATACGCATTAGGCGCACCCCATCCATCCATATTAAGCTATCGCTTAAGTATAGATTAAGTTTAGTAATAGTATAGTCCAAGCGACTAGGGCTGAACTATAATAAGTATATCTAAGGGAACCTGACCGCTGTAGTCTTGCTCTTTATATATTATATTAAGTCAGTTTACACTGTGAAAGGTTAAGGCTATCTAAGTGTTACTTGATAATCTCTGAGATCTTATATTAGCCTTCCTATCGAACCTAGGAAGTATTGTTTACTATTGGAGTACTAACCAGCTACATTGCTTAAGCTCCAGATATCCAACTGTACTCCAACCCGTAACATTGGTGAAGCGACCCAGGTACTTTATCAAGTAACTCAACAATCAATAACTCCTTTTTAGGCTACTCTATTGCCCAAAACGGATTTATTCAATTTTAGCCACGAAGATTATCCATACACCTTCCTGACTGAAGGTAGCATATCTTGGGCTATTGAATTGTTAGATACAACTGATCCATTGCATCCAGTTGTTGTAGTATCATCCAGATACAGTCAAACAGGCTCAGCGATAAATAGAATTATTCGCTTTATTTTCAGTCCCACTTATCGCACTTCCATCGAAGAAGTAGGACACAGAAGCACCATCTATAATATAGTCTTACCAGCTGTAGTTAGATTTGAAAGCTTCACATACAATCAAACCTTTCAGTTTGAGCACAACTTTCATTTTTCCTCATTTACATACGGAAATACTCCATTTGAAGATTTAGTAGCTATTGCTGTACACATCTATTGCCAAGACAATTGAGCTCTATAAGTACAGAAAGATACTTCGTTGGAGAAGGAAAGTTATGGCAGATACAACATCACAATCAGTGCATGTACCAGGAAGCTATATGCATCGCACTACTAGTCATCCTAAGCCACCTGAGCAGGAATCTACCTATGAGTCTAGACTTGGTTCAGACCCAGAAGGCAGACATCCTCAGTCAGACTATGGCCTAGAACTGACTGATACAGTGGACTTAGAACCATTCCAACCAATACCACCTTTGCCCAGTTCAGTATATAGCGCATTGACAGATAGGGAACAGCGATGGCTCACCTATCAGCCAGTGTCTACCAGATCTACTAATTGGACAAGGTTGGATAAACAAATCTCTGATAGAAGGAGACTTGCAAGGGCAATAGGTCGAAGGATCTACAATGTGGATCGACCCATTGATGCTCATAACAGATATCCTTCTACAGGTTGCAGAGAACAATTCCAAGAAATTCTTGACCTCTTGGATGATGTATGCGCTTTTAGGCCTGAATGGATATTAAACTCAACAGAAGAACCTATAATGTTTTTGGACTTTGCTCTCCATAGACGTTTAAGGATGAGTTTAATTGGTATTAGACACCAGTTCCTCCACTATGCGCCAAGCAATGGCATACCTCACCCACCTATCCCTACACATCCTGAACCTAGGAAATACTATGGATTCACTAAAGAAGCACATGAGATAGCCTCTGTTCTTTTTAGAGATGAAGTAGAACGATTCCTTGCTTATGTATATATTGAGCATAAAAGGAATCAGGATGGAAGGAAAGGAAAGGCTAGAGAAATTGAAGAAATTCTCTGGGAAAATTCTCAGTCAAGAACCGCTACTCCTGAACAAGTAGCAGCTCCTAATCCTAAATTTACACCAGCTAAGACAATCTCTCATGAAGGAAGAGAACAGTTCACACCTTTACTAGCTGAACATGATCTTATTGAAGAACCCATTCCTGAGAATGATCCAGAAGATGAACAAGCTGAAGAAGAGGAAGTAGAAGATATCACAAGACAGGTAGATGACTCTTATGCTGATATAACAGCCAGGACAATTCAACCTTCTGCAGTAGCTTCCACTTCTGCAGTATCAGTTAGACGCTCTAACAGAAGCTTAATAGGTCCAGTTACAAGCTCACCAGCTAAACCAGAAGTCTTAGGAGAAATTACTCCTATAAAGACTCCAGGTGTCGCTTCTATTAGACATATGTTCACTCCAGGATCTGTAGCTGATGTAGAAGCTAGTCGCATTTTAGGAGTTAGGAACCCAACTGAATCCTTACAATCCTCATTAGATGTACCTTTTACTCCTCCTGAGCCAGGCTTTGCAAGGCGCCAGGGAGTTGGTCCTAGGAAATCTGGAAGGGTTGTTCAGCCTCTCTGGATGGGAAATAGGGAATCTATAGCCCTACCTCCTATAGAGGAAGTAAGGGATTCAGACAATTCAGATTCATCTTCCACTGATGATTCTCCTTTAGTAATGAAACCTCAGGTTAAGCGTTATTCAGTGGATAACCCAAAACCAAGGGAACCTATTAGAGGGAGACTCAGCAGCGCTTTCCTCAATCCAGAACCAGCAGCAAGTACTTCTAGAGTAAGGCTAGAAATAGGAGAGGAACCAAGGAATACTACACCTTTTAGGATAGGTGTGAGCTCCAGGTTTGCATCAGTTAATCAAGAGATGTCTGAAGCAGATAGGCTTGCAGATGAAGTGATTAATGGTGCAGAAGAACAGGATGAGTTTGAAACCCATAACCAAGAATTTGAGTCATGGATACTTTTAGAAGAATGGCAATTTGCTATCGCTTTTGAGAAGCTAAGTCTTTCAGGAAAACATAAGCTCCAAGAATACTTGAGAGCTAAGATAGATCAAGATCCTGAAGATACTGAGCTCATAAGGCGACTAAGAATAGCTGCTGAATTTTCTAAAATTAATTCAAGAACTGAATCAGTTAGGAAAGATTCCAGGAAACCTATTCTTGCCGCTCCTAAAGTATCATCAGATCCAGAAGTGATTGAAATGATAGAGGAGCAGGAATCTTACAAGAAGGATAGGTATAGGAACTCTAATTCCAATCGTTCTGAAGATGCTGCAGCAGGAAGACCTACTGAAGATAATAGACATAAAGGTTTCATAGAACCTTCTGGTCCTGTTATTACAGTTCAGGCAGAACCAGTTGCTTTTTCAAGCAGACAACCTGTCTATAGTCCTCAAGGTAACACCTTCTTAGGAATGCAACCTTTAGTAGTCAATCCTCTTCAAGGATCTGAAGAAGTTATTCTTCCTGTTCAAGTTCAGCCACAGGAAGAAGTGCGACCACAACCTCAAGTCAATTTTGATCCATATCAACCTCATTTCATCAACTTGAGTAGGAACCAAATGCACCTAGCTAGCTCTCCTCCTAATCGTCCTCAAGGACCTCCTTTACCAACAGGACCATCTGGTCCCAGTGGCCCAGGAGGTTATAGGAATCCAAGCAGGGGAGGCCCACCAGGTCCGCCAATTCCTCCTCAAGGAAATGGTCCACCAAATCCACCCTACAATCCTAATGCAGGGAATGGAGGCCAAGGTCCTCCCAATCCTCCAAATGGAGGTGGTGGAGGTAATAGACCACCAGGTCCTCCTGATGATCCTAATGGAGCATTTCCATGGGTTCAAGGACCTAGAGGGTTTCCAGGACCCCCAGGAAGACAAGGCGATCCAGGTCCAGCTGGAGTTCAAGGTCCCCAAGGGGATAGAGGACCTCCAGGACCTCCTGGCCCACCAGGTGGAGATGGAGGTGGAAATGGAAATGGGAATGGTCGCCCTAATAACAATAACAACCAGAATAATCGACCGCACTTAGACTTAAAGCTTAAGATGGAAGTTATACCTGAATTTGATGGAGATCCAGATGAGTTGTATGAATGGATGGATCAAATCCAACGCTTTATTGCTATGGGTCTGAATGAGAACAATCGCTTAACCCAAGCTATTCCATTTAGATTCAAAGATGAAGCTAAACAGTGGTGGTATCAATTTTCTGAGGCTCAAAGGTTAAGAATGTCAACAGACTGGCAACTCTTGTGCAATCGACTTATTAGTTTCTTTTGGACTCCTACTTGGATTACTGAAGCAAGGAACAAAGCTTTGGCAGCCAAGTATAGGGATTCAGGTCACTATAAGGAAACTCCTGTACAGTTTGCATTGCGCAAGAAGAAACTAATTGACATGGTTGAGAACTGGAATGATCTTACTGTAATAGCTGAAGTAGCTAGATCAGCACCTACTCAATGGCGCACTATTGTTAACCATGAGGAAATTGCTGACTGGGCTACCTATGTTACTAGGATCAAAGAACAAGAAGACTTGCTACAAGATTGGCCTAAGCATCACAGTGGTGGGCATGTCTCATCTGACACTGTTAGAGAAGTTATGAAAGCCATCAAGGCTGAAAGGCATAAGAGACATGGTCACAAGGCCAATGTGCATGCAGTGGATTCCAAAGGATTCAAATCCAAAGGAAAGCAACCTGATAAATTCAAGGGATATAGGCGTCCTTTTAGCCCTGATGACTCCAATGTCACCAAGCACAAGAAAGGTACTCCTAAGTCTAGAGGAATGAGAGGTTGCATACACTGTGGTAGCAAGATGCATTATGACAAGGAATGCAAACACAACAAGTCAAATGCTAACAATGTTCAAGTTTACTTTGCAGGTACAACAGAAGAAGAACAAGCTTCGTTTGCAGAATATGAAGCTAATGCAGCAGAATATGAGTCTGAAACAAAGTCTGAAACTTCAGATGAAGAGAAGGATGAAGATAGCTCTTCTGATTCTTCTTCTGAGTCGGATTTTTAATTGATTCCCAGTCTCCTGAATTATCCAAAACTAGAGACTTGGGAGTTGGTACAGATTCCAAGGATACATTAGCAAGGCACAATTTTAACGCTATAGGAAATCAACAATTGGCTAACACACACCATTCAACTCAAGTACTACCCAGAAATGAAAGTCTTAAACTTCAAGACCTACCAGAAGATAAGACTATTACCTTGAAAAAGGTGATGGACCGCCCTCCTGGAACTCATTTCTTAGGTACCAGACCTACAGTTGCTATGGCTAGAGTTAATTCTGAAGAAGGACTGACAGAGATTACTGTTGATTCAGGCTCTGACATTACTCTCATCAGTCATAACTTTTGGTCAAGTATGAAGAAACCTCCTAAGGAGAAATCAGGTCAAAAGATCAATTTGATTCAGGTAACTGGTAAAACGAGCATAACTGGATATGTAGTACTAGAACTAACCTTCCCTACTAAGGATGGACCTGTTAAAATGCAGGTAGAAGCTTATGTAGTGAAAGGTATGAAAGTACCCATCATCCTAGGTAATGACTTCACTAACCAGTACAGAATATCAATTGACAGACTGACTACTCCTAGTAGAATCATCTTTGGTTTCACAGGTAGGTCTGCAGATGCGATTGAGTTGGAAACAGAACCCAGATTAGATGAAGCAGGAAATGTATTTAGAGTATACACTAGACCAGACTTCAAATCTAACCTTGAAAGAAGAGCCTTCAGAAGAAGGAAATCTGCTAAAAGAAAGAACCAGAGCAAAAGACCAGGAGGAGCCATCCCTGTCAAACTAGAGAAGGATGTATACCTTAAACCTGAGTCTCTAACTCGCGTTGCTGTTCTAGTAGACTTCTCTGAAGACCAAGAAGAAGGTTTTATTGAAGGAAGGCTAGAATCTAACTCCAATTCTGCTGACTTCTATGGAACATCAGATTGCATTATTACTCCCCAAAACAAATCTATACAGATAGCTAACTTCTCTCAGAAGCTAGTGCATTTACCCAAAGGCCATGTCATAGGATATATGCATGACCCTAGGATTGCATTGGATAAAGAGGATTATCTATCTAAAGAAGCTATTCTGGAAGGAGAAGCAAGAGTGCATCTGATTAACTCGCTCATGAAGGAAGAGAAGGTCCCTCCTCCAACTGAAGAAGAGATTGAACTCTCTAAGCAGCCAGAGGGAGGTCCCAAGACAGCTGAACTACCTGATCCTGAGCATATACCCAAGGACAGGTTAGTAGCAGAAATCAATTGGGGAGACACTCTTACTCCTGAGCAGAAAAAGGCTTTAGAAAAAGTCGTCCTGAAACATCATAAAGCCTTTGGATTAGATGGACGACTAGGCAATTATCCTGAGGAGATAGAGATACCTTTGAGACCAGGGACTAAAGAAATATCATTGGCTCCCTATAGACCAAGT
Source organism: Ceratobasidium sp. AG-Ba (assembly GCA_016906575.1). NCBI lineage: Eukaryota > Fungi > Basidiomycota > Agaricomycetes > Cantharellales > Ceratobasidiaceae > Ceratobasidium > Ceratobasidium sp. AG-Ba. The sequence goes on along the minus strand of CP059611.1, from coordinate 426,414 downwards.
GAAGAAGCAAGAAAGGTTATCAGAAACCAAGTGCAAGAATGGAAGCGCTTAGGGGTTATAGAGGAATCTAAAAGCCCTTGGGGCGCACCAGTCCTTGTAGTATGGAGAAATGGTAAACCTCGCATGTGCATTGACTATAGGAAGCTCAATTCAGTAGTAATCCCTGATGAATACCCTCTACCTAAACCTCAGGATATTCTTCATACTCTTGAAGGAGCTCAATATTTATCTACTCTAGATGCGTTAGCAGGTTTCACTCAACTAACAATAAAGGAGGAGGACCAACCTATAACTGCATTTAGATGTGATGAAGGCCACTTCCAATTTAAGAGAATGCCTTTTGGATACAGAAATGGACCGCCTAAATACCAAAGAGTAATGTCTAAAATCCTAGCCCCATTCCTATGGACTATTGCAATGGTCTACATAGATGACATTGTTATCTTCAGTAAGACTTTTGAAGATCACTTAGACCATGTGGATAAAGTCTTACAAGCAATTGAAGACTCAGGACTAACTCTATCGCCACCAAAATGCTTTATGGGATACCAATCCTTATTGCTTTTAGGGCAAAGAGTGTCCAGGCTAGGAATGTCTACTCACAAGGAAAAGGTTGATGCCATTTTACAGCTGGAAGAACCTAAGGATGTACCTACCTTACAAACATTCTTAGGAATGATGACCTACTTTTCAAGTTATATTCCATATTATACTTGGATTGTGGCTCCGCTTTTCCACCTGTTAAGAAAATCTACCAAATGGCGATGGGATAAATTGGAAGCTCATGCATTCAAACTAGCTAAGCTAGTCCTAGCCAATGCACCAGTGCTAGCATATCCTGTTCCAGGGATGCCTTACAGACTGTATACTGATGCATGTGACTTTGGAATAGCCGCTATTTTGCAACAAATTCAAACTATGAAACTCAAGGATTTGAAAGGTACCAAGATCTATGATCAATGTAAGAAAGCTCATCAGGAAGGACAGCCAGTACCTAGGTTTGTCACTCCTGACTCCAACAGAAAGGTCATCCTGACTGGGGGGGCTAGTGGTACTGAAACCTTTGACTATGAAGATACTTGGAATGAAAATTTCGATGAAACTGAGATACATTTAGAGCGTGTCATTGGCTATTGGTCAAGAATACTCAAAGATGCTGAAACAAGATATTCAGCCACTGAGAGAGAAGCTCTAGGTGTCAGAGATGGACTAGTCAAGTTCCACATGTATCTTGAAGGTGCCAAGGTTATAGTAGTATCAGATCATGCTGCCCTTAAATGGAGTAAGACTTACCAAACTATCAACAGGAAACTATCGGGCTATGGAATAGTTATTGCAGCTTTCCCTGACCTGGTAATAGTCCACAGAGCAGGTAAAGTCCATACTAATGTTGATCCAATTTCTAGGTTAAGAAGAAGAATCCCAAGGCAAGATGGGCCGCTAGCAGATACATCGACACCTCTTACCTTCAACAATGAGACAGAAGATGGTCTCAAGAACTTATACAAAGAAGTAGGAGTGGACTTTGAGAAGGACCTGTTAACGCAGTCAACCATGCACACACTGGTTAATGTGGAGAAACCTTCCAACGTCTCCTTGGATAAGTTTAAGGTAAGAACTATGAAATACAAAGCTAATGTTTCTCTTGCAACTTCAGGTTTGAATGAATTACACATTAGTATAAGTGAAGCAGAAGTAAAGAAGTTCTATGATGCATACATGAATGATCCTCACTTCGCTGATGTACTAAGGAAACTGCAAGGTGAATATGACCCTATGAATCCCCCTTACAAACAGTATAGGATTGGAGAAAATGGTCTAGTTTACTTCTGCAGAGATGATAATTACAAGTTGTGCGTTCCTAAAGACTTACAGAAGGAAGTAGTAGCTGAGATCCATGACACCTTGCAAGAAGGCGCTCATGCTGGTTATCACAGAACCTATAACAAGGTTGCATCCACCTACTACTGGCCAAAAATGGTACATGTCATTAAGGAATATGTGCGCACTTGTGATATTTGTCAAAAGGCCAAACCCAAGCGACATGGTCAAAGAGGATTCCTGAAATCCATTCCAATTCCTAGTCAACCTTTTGAAGTAGTAACTATGGATTTCATTATGGATCTCCCTCCAAGCAATGGATATAATGCTATACTTACTATAGTAGACAAACTTACCAAGTTTGCGCATTTTATCCCTTGCACCACTAGTATCAATGAGGAAGAAACAGCCAAGCTTTTCCATGCGCATATATGGACTAAGTATGGTCTTCCTAGGCAAGTCATAACTGACAGAGATGCTAGATGGACAGGAGCTTTCTGGGAACACCTAACTTCCTTAGTAGGAGTTCAGAGATCGCTTACTACTGCCTATCATCCTCAAGCTGATGGACAGAGTGAGATTATGAACCAGACTTTGGAAATAGCTCTCAGAGCATTTGTTTTCCCTTCAATGGATAACTGGAGTGACCTCTTAAATGACTTTAGTTTTGCTTATAACACTATGGAACATACATCTACAGGTTTTACACCCTCTTATCTACTTTTAGGTTTTGAACCGCTTCGACCTTCAGACTTATTAGCTTCCACTAGTAAATCTATAGCTAGACCTACAGTTGAAGACCCCAAAGCTGTGAACTTTGCTGAAATGATGCAAGCCATTCGCTCTCAAGCGCAGGATGCATTGAAATTAGCGCAAGCTCACATGGAGGATCAATACAACAAACACCACAGCTATTTGGATTTACAAGAAGGCGACTTAGTCATGCTTAATCCTCACTCTTTGAACCTACTTAGGAGTCAGAAGGGTAAAGGAAGGAAGCTACAAATGAAGTATGACGGACCCTTTGAAGTTTCAGAGAAACTCTCAGATGTAACCTATCGCCTTAGGATCCCTGCAAGCTACAAGATTCACCCTGTGGTGAACATAGCTCACTTGGAGCCCTATCATAGGGATAAGGATGGAGACAGCCGTCCTAAGAAGCATCTGAATAGAGCTGACTTTGAAGAAGTACCTGAATATGAAGTTGAAGAAATAGTAGATGAGAAGATGGTCAAGAAAGGACAAAGAAAACAACGCCGCTACTTAACCAAGTTTGTAGGATACTCTCCTGAATGGAATGAGTGGTTATCTAGACAGCAATTAGCAAATGCACCTAGGATACTCAAGGAATGGGAACTTAAGCAGCGCATACAAGCCCCTGAGAAGGCTTAACCCTTATGCTTCCTTTTCCCAGATTAACCACGTGATATTCTTTGTTATTTTGTTTACTGACAAACAGAATTTGTAGGTATATATATTGGCAAGATCTTTCGCTTACAGAACAACACACACAACAATGGCCAACTTCATCGCTATCCTTGCCGCTCTCATCACTATCATCCTTACTGGTATCCTAGGCTACTACCTCTACAGCCTAGGAGAAGACAGCATCTGGATCCTGCCGGGTCAAGAGGTAGTTATGGAGTACTCAGACAGACAGCGCACCATAACTGTCACTGGATGGGTACTCATCTCACTACCTTATCGACTGGTTTACCTTACCAGGCGCTGGAGTCCCATATCAGTGACCCCAGCCAACATACTTAGCATAGCCTTGGTGTCTAGGCGCCGGAGCTATCGCCCCTATGGAGGACCAGGCAACAGAGGCATGCCCTCTGAGATCTTCATCTTACCAGACCACCCATACTGTAAGTAATTCACTAGATTATTCTGGCATTTACTTATAGCATGGACAGACCAGATGCCTAATAGAGAGCGACAACAATACTTAGGATCCTTCTTACAGCTGTGAGATAAGATCCTAACCCAAACCTGGGTAAGCAAATCTCCTCTGATAAGCTTATCCAGATGACTGATCTCAGTGATCGTTCTGATCTAGCTCTTATCTTAAGAATTCTTTAATTTTCTCCTTTAAGTCATGTACTTCTGTATATAGATTTAAAGTACAAGTTTGATCTCTCCCAATCGAACCTCAGGAATGAGTCAGGCTATTCAATCTCAGTTGAGAGCCTGGGACCGATGATCAAACTACAAAGATAAGACAGATCAGAAAGATAAATGAGCATCAGCATGTGATACTATAGAGATAAACAGCTGAGCGCACTCTATTTGGAGCCAAACAGAACTTCGGTTATTTGACCTTGCTTCTTATTGGCAACCAGATATGAAATACATGCATTATAAGAAATTAACACGTCTTTATGCTACTCTAAGCTGCTTTACCCTGTAGTACCTCACTGTCTAAACATGTCGGACTATCCTACTCGCCCTGACACCCCTACTGGTTCCACTTTCTGGGATGTAGCTGAAAGGCTGCTTTCTGGACTTAGATGGGAGCGACAAAGGGTTCAAGGGGACAATCGCATCTTCAGGAGACAGATGGCCCCCGAAGTAAGGCATCTGTTTGCTGACAGTCCTCTGCCTGTATACCCCAGGTACAACAACCGCGATCATTATCCTGTAGAAGCACCAGAACCTACTCAAGATGACCCTCATTTTGAGATCGGATGGCCAGCTCCTCCCTCTCCTGGTTTGGAGCCTACCCCATTTGATATGGTTCTGATGAAAGGATGGGGTGGTCGCACTGAACACCCTTTGGCTCCCCCAAAGAGTCCTAGTGTGCTCAGTTATGAGGACTACATAGAGCGACAAGAAGAGTAAGTGCTTCGATTGAGTCAAGATCTTAAGCTGATCTGTTTGTTACACAAACAGACTGACTCAAGATCAAGGCCAGGAGTCGCTTCCTGAGCCTGATCATGACTCTGAGGAAGAAGAAGACGAGCCAGGAGTAGTTAGGACTGGTATCTTAGAGTAAGTCCGCTTCTTTTTGACTCATGATCTTAAGCTGATTTGTTTAGACTTGCATACCCACCTTCGCCGGTCTATGCCCCAGAAGAGTCTTCTGACTCTGAATCTGATTCTTCAGAGTCATCTGGAGAACTTAGAGTGATGGAACTAGACCTGGAAAGGAGGGTTGAAGAACAAGCTAGAGAGTTTGAGGAAGTGTCAGCTCGTCTTAGAGCTGCACAAAGGCGCCTCAGGGAGATGATGAATGAGAGGGACATGTATTAATGTAGACTATACTGCTTGAATGCCATACAATCTTAACCCAAAACAGTGTGAACAATAAGATTCATCTTATCGCTTCAGTATCATTGGTTAAGAATCATTCAAGGTGTCGGCTTAGTCCTAAGATTTCAAGTCCTACTATATTTCCATGAGTGCTCTTTACAAGTATTTAAGCAGCCCACAAACCGCTCTCACTCTTCAGCGGTTCAACACCCTCTAGCTCTCTACCAATCCTCTGCTCTCTACTACACTACCATCCTCACCATGCAGACTACTCCTTCGCTTCTTAACAAGGCTCAGCGCCAGGCTATCATGGACTCCATTTTATGGACCAAGTACTTTGCCTGCCTAGCTTCCAAGATGCGCCAAGGGGAGTATGACTTTGCTGCAAGTCCCTTCATCCTAGAACGCAAGTTCAGGGATCAGATAGAAATATACTACAGCAAAGATCATGGCAGGTATCCCAATGGTTGGTATGTGGGGGATGGCGCAGCCTACTCCTTAGTAGATGCCCTTCTCCAAGTTAGGGATGCAGTCGGCTCCTATTGTAGTGATGGGTCTTATGACCTAGCCTATGAGTATGAAGACTTTACTGAGGATAGCCCTCTGTATAAGCGCTTCAGGGACGCCAATATCGCCTTCCCCATCGAGCCTGAGAAAGGTTTCAGCATGGTGGACTGGCAAGCCCCTTTTGAGAGTTTCCCAGAAGTAATTGCTGCAGTAGTTCGTCTTCAAATGTGGGGCCTTCATATGACCTGCTGCCTGCATGCCTTGGTTCACTATGAAGGAAACACTGGGGGCGGCAATTTGCCTCCTTTCCCTCACTGTGCCTTCATTGAAGGAAAGAAGGCATTCGACGACTACACTAGAACCTCTTGCCCCTCCTGGTGGCAGGAGCCTGATCCAGAAGGCGTTCCCAAGATGTGGGGAAATGATGAGGTATGGACCTTATTTCATGGCCCTAAGCGCTTTCTAATGAGATGGATGCAGCACTACTACTTTGCCATCAATGACCAAGAGCGCCAAGACTACATCCAGGAGCTGGAGGAATTGCAGAAATTCAAGTCCTCCTTGGAAGTTCCTGTCTTTCTGATTCAGAACCGCCTTAGGGCTCGTTTTGAAGAAATGGACAAGGAAGGGGACTCGCAGTCTTCTGAGGAGGGCCCCAGTGAAGTCGTCGCTCCTCCCTCCATTCCCCCTGGCCTTGAGCAAGCAGTAATCACTCTTGACTCAGATGGCGAATGGGAATCAGAGGAAGGCTATGATTCTCTCTAAGTAAGTCTGCAAGTCCAGACTGGGGGGGCTATGTTATGGATACTAACATCTTTACTTAATAGAGTCTGCCCTTGCCTACTCTGAATGCGTCCTAAATGAATATTTTCTGAATTCTTGCAAATGTGAATGCGCCGATTTGTACAGTTTTATATCTCTATAAATTGTACCAAATTCTATCTTCTTTGCGCACTTTATTTCATGATTTTAGCTTAAGAACTCGGCGAGATATTCATTAAACAAGTTCAGGCATTGCTTATCATAAGGTATTACTAACATATTCCGCTTATAGCTCAGCGACGGCTGACTCTATCATGCTGATCAATAGCTTGATCGATAGCCACGCTTCGGGCGTATCTTCTCACCGAAGATCGGCCCGATCCCCGGACTCCTCGCCGAGCTCCAGGCCGAAGATCGAACTGATCTGATTGACTGATCAGTTCTGATCTGACTCACACACTGAGTCAATGGACCCAGCTACCCTTAATTAGAAGGCTCTATGACTCACTGAGATGTTGGCTCCGATCCATGTATATAGTTCATATTATTAATATATCAAACAACCAATAGCATACACTGATCCAGTGATGCCACCGATCTACACCCAGTCATTAGTCTAAACCATCCTGTATGGGGATAGGGTGATCCCCATATAGCCAGAACTCTCCTTAGAGATCGGCTTGGCATGACTGTCTCTATTTGGCTCATCCAGGCTTCCCTCAGGGTATAAAAGAACCCTGCAGGAGACCCTTGCAGAGCCACCTCCTCTTACTACCCACCTGATCGGTCTTGTGTGCTTTGGTTTGTATTTCTCTTATCTCTTATCTCTTGTGTGATCTACTGTATCTAATAAGTGGGAATCCTAGTACCTGATTAGATACATCTGTGTGATTCTGTATACATAGACTTGTGCTTAAATTAGCGTATAAATAAGTACCTGCCAGTTGTGGGAATTAAGTACCTATTTGGTGTGAGGAAATATACGCATTAGGCGCACCCCATCCATCCATATTAAGCTATCGCTTAAGTATAGATTAAGTTTAGTAATAGTATAGTCCAAGCGACTAGGGCTGAACTATAATAAGTATATCTAAGGGAACCTGACCGCTGTAGTCTTGCTCTTTATATATTATATTAAGTCAGTTTACACTGTGAAAGGTTAAGGCTATCTAAGTGTTACTTGATAATCTCTGAGATCTTATATTAGCCTTCCTATCGAACCTAGGAAGTATTGTTTACTATTGGAGTACTAACCAGCTACATTGCTTAAGCTCCAGATATCCAACTGTACTCCAACCCGTAACAGCGACCAGAATAAGGATTTTTAGCGCAGGGATGGGTGTTTAAGCGACAAGCAGCAGCGCCGCCAGAGCAACGAGCAACGCATGGTGGATAATGTATATAGTCTGATTCCAGGGTACAGCCACAAGTATGTGATGCGAACTGAACAAGGGCTGAGACCCTTGGCAATCATCCGGAATCTCCGTAGGCACAGCCTCCTTGTCACGCCTCTAGCCGATAACCACCACCAACATGCCCCAGCTTCAGGCCCTTTACAAAACAACCACGATACGAGAATCTACAGCAGACAGGTAATTTTATATCTTTATTTGTTGGATGTCGCTGTCTACAACTTATGGTAAAGCCACCACTTTCATCAGAGGCAAGGAGCCATCCTGAGGGGCTTGCGGTAATGTCCCAACACATCGTCTGCTGCTATTTCTTGAGGATACCTCGCAAAAAAGCTTTGGTAGGTCTTGTGTCTACCCTGCGTGACACATTGGACTGACACCCAAAGTAGTGATCCCAATTGGACTAATGGCGTGTGGTTGATCCCTTGACCGTTTCCGCACAACCCCAAGTTTGAGCAGAAAAGCATACGACATCGACCTTGCGCAAGGCTGCCATTTGCTGTGAATAGCACCCTCCGTGCGTTGTCCCCGCGCCTATCTACCTCGACGTTCAGCCAGCACGCCTGGCCTGCGATCGTGCAGACCACTTCTCCCTGTACCACTACAGCCCGTTAGACCGGACTCGAAAACTCGCGGACCTCTGGGTTAGCGTAAATGCGGCTTTTCTCTCGCCTCCTCGCACTCATGTTTGCCGGCTAACACGCTGACTGTGCGCTTAGGAATATGCCATGCAACTACTAAAATACAATATTGCCCGACGGCTCGCTCTATACTCCTACTTAGCTTCTCCCGCCCTGCTCAAACTCTCTCTGCATCCTTCCAACAAGTCGACCATGATTCCCGCCTCGAAACAGCATGAGGTCACCACCAGGGCCAACTCGGAGAGAAACCACGGGCCGTCTGCGTTTCTCGATCTTGCCAACTCAGTACGCCCCCATATTCACATTGATTTTTACTCTTCGCTGACCACGATTCTCGCTTGTGAACCAGGTGGCGCAACAGTGCTAATTTGCTTCGGTGCGTCTCGTCTTCACCCCGCGCGATGGTTTGGTCTAACGCCCGATTGCTCAGCGTATTGAACAGAAGTAACTCAAGCGCACCACCTAGCGCTTGCAGCAGCGCAGGAGGCTTGAAGAGTAGATGTGTATGCTCAAGTATTACCAAGCTCTCGAGGAGCACAAGCTCACAGACCCGGCTATTGGAAGTGGCCCGATGATTCCCATGCTTTACCTCATTGGTGGTAGCGCCTTGCAGCATCATCCTCCCATCTCAGCCTCCCTAGCCCCCTCAAACAAACTCTAGCAGCTATGCAACCCACGACGGTGACATCGCCTTGACCAGACTCGCCCTCGGAAGCAGACTCAGCAACAGCTCCCTCTTTAGCGGGGTCGTTTCAGAACGCACCAAAGCGCCTTTCATAGTCCTGCTAACGCGGTTGAGGAGCGTCAGTCGGTCAGCTGCTCCAGTCATGCAGAGTGTGCGGCCTATTCCCCCAACACCTCAGCCATCCATGCCTTCCCATACAGTCGGCATGCCTAGTGTCTCTCAGTTCGGCCCGCACGTGCACACCGCTGGCGCCAAAAGCATGCGAGGTTCTTGTCGTCGCTCTGGTAACCACGGTGATCTGCCGGGAATCGACTTGCAGGGGCCGTTGGTTTGTGGCGGAAGTTCGTTGTCTACAGGTGGAAGGGGGATCCTGAAGAACTGTGCGGGTGGAATCTTTGGGTCTGCAGCGCCTCAGTCAACCGAGGGCTTTCAGGCTGATGTCTTGGTGGGCAAGGAGCTCGACAATGAGCTTTCCAAGGGCATACATAGTAAGTTTTCTCCAACAGCTGGTCAATCCGCCATCAATTAACCCCTCCTAGAGCTCGTACGCTCTTCGCCTCTCCCGCCTGAAAATGAGGCCAAGTCAATGCTCCGATCCAATTCCTACTCCAAGCTGTCTGTATCCAGTGCGGCGCTCCATCTCGCCTCCCTCTCTCAAACACCTCTTTGTGACCCTAGTCCTAACGGCCATATCGATCCTGGCCTCAGATCTTCCAAGTGGTCTCAATTCTCAGGAGCTCCTCGTCCGAGCGGCTCTGTTGTGCAATTGCGTATACAGAACTCATCTAACCCGGCCCGATTGGCAGATGGGTCGCAGTTTGCCTAGTCCTACAGGCATCCAAGCATCAGCAAAACAGTCAATTTTACCTGTGGTATCAGCCCCACCACAGCTATACTATGGCACCCACAGTGTACCACAGCCACTGCGCACAAGTACCACAGCAGCTTGTGCAAACACTACAACATGAGTATGATGACTACATGAATACTGTTGCACTAAGTACATCACTACAGCATAGAGGCTGAGTCTACAATAGGCTACAGGTCTTAGTTTGATTTTCCATGAGACAAATACATAGGTGAGAAACCATCAGCAGGTCTTCCACTTGGGATATTGTAAGATACTTTAGGGGTACAGTTTACCCCCAGTTTTGGGGAACACTTCCAAATTGCACAATGTCATGTAACTGGACAGATATTGAGAGGCATGTATAGAAATCAAATGTATATATTATGATATATAGAAGAGTGAGAGTAAAGAGCGAGTGAGTGAAAGTGTGTTGAATGATGAGTACGAGAGGGCTCGCAGAGGCCTCTATATATACCCTACACTTTGCTCTGAGTCACTGGTACGTCTTACTGCGCATATATTGCGCATAGAGCACTTGACTCGATTATATGACTCAATGTTCTCGTATCTTCTACTAACTACATGAATATTCTACACTCCCCCTTAAGCGAGCAAGTGCGGATACAGGATTAAAGGAACTGAGAATTACAGGAGTGTATTAAGAGACATATTCGTAAAGACATTCAGATTCGATTCCATTATTTCAATACAGCTATTTAACTTGAGTTGATGAGTCGATTACTCATCATCTTCGACTTCAGTAATCGTTGCGAACGGTTCCCCCATGAATATATTAGCCAGGTAGCTAAATTGGGGTGCGGGCAATGCTTTAGTAAATGCATCGGCGAGGTTCTCTTTGAACGGTACGTACAAAGTAGATACCTTGCGCTGCTCGATGATATCACGCATGAAATGATGGCGAATATCGATGTGGTTCGAGCGCCCGTGGTATTGCGATTCAACCGATAAGGTAACCGCCGCAAGGTTATCTGAAAGTATCAAAGATGGTGCATCAGCTTTATGACCAATTTCGTCAAAAAACTGACGGAACCAAAGTGCCTGAGTACATGCGTGCGAAAGCGCCATATACTCAGCTTCCATCGTCGAGAGAGCGACGGTGGGTTGCTTCTTAGCGGACCATGAAATGGCTGCGCCGCAAAGTAAGAATACATTGCCGGAGATAGACTTACGGTCAAGTAAGTTACTACCCCAGTCGGCATCGGAGTATCCGATTTCGCCGAATCCGTCGTTAGATCGGCGATACATTAGGCCACGCGACGAAGTGCCTTTAAGATATCGAATGACATGCTTGACAGCTGTCACATGTGCGGGTCCATAGCACGTAGTGAACTGGGCTAAAGATGACACGGCATAAGCTATGTCGGGCCTTGTGCAAAGGGCCGCATACAGTAGCTTACCAATGAACATGCCATAATTAAACTTCGGTTTCGTGCCTTCGAATCGCGTGAGTTGGATATTTGGCGTCATAGGCGTGTGAGCGGCATAAGCGGTCTGCAAACCTGCAGATTCTACGATTGAGTCAATATATGCCTTTTGAGTCAAGGTCAAAGTGCCTTGCTCACGATCGCGAATGAAGTTAAGACCCAAAAAGTGACGAATGGATCCTAAATCACGCATTTCGAATGTATGTAACAATTCTTCGATCACAAAGTCGGTGTGATTGCGTGAGGTGGCGACCATGATATCGTCGACATGTATGGCGAGAATTGAAATGAATTGTTCATTGTCGATATCGACGATGCGCCGGTAGACACATGCGTCGGTCTTGCAGGGTAGGTAGCCAAGTTGCTTAAGTTTACTATCAAACAACTTATTCCACATGCCACCAGCTTGTTTCAGCCCATATAATGAACGTTTAAGACGAAGTACCTTGTTTGTATCATCCTCGAAGTAAGGTATCTGTCGCATATAAAGTTCTTCAGCTATGTCCGCATGTAGATAGGCAGAACTTACGTCTAACTGCCGGAGATCCCAATCAAGGTGATTGGCCAATGATGCGATCGTACGAATTGAGTCCAGGCGTACTACAGGTGCGTATGTATGCCCAAAATCAATACCTGGTTGTTGACTAAATCCCTGTGCAACTAAACGGGCTTTGTAGCGAACAGGCTTACCGTTCTCATCGCGCTTTAGGGTGAGAACCCATTTATTACCTATAGCCTTTCGTCCAGGTGGGAGTTCAACGGGTTCGTACGTTCCCATCTTCTCGAGGGTAGCGACCTCGGATTCCATGGCTTCCTTCCAGATGGATGCGTCTGGGCCTGCCAGGGCTTCGTCCACGGTTGGGCTGTCGCTGGGCGATGCCATGTGCGCTGCGAGCGACCAGTCCAAGGTGTCGTCCTTGGTATCTGCCATGGGCGATTCTGTCGACGTTGGAATGGCATCAGCGAGGGTGAGTTTACCGAACGCCGCCTCCAATCCATTGAGTTGACTGTAGGCTGGGAGGTCGACTGTCTTGAGGACTGGGCTGCTTGCGCCGGAGGGTATAGTAGGAGCAGTGGTGAGCGAGGGGACGCCGGAGATGATGCTGTCGGTGTCATCGGAGTCGGAGTCGTCGCTTCCAAGATAACTTGAGGTATCGGCGAATCCTACTGCAAGGTTAGATACTTCATTCTTTGTATCAGACGAAGACTGACCTGTCGCGGCGGAGTCTTTGATGTTAATCTTGACTCCTCCACGCTCGCTCTGCAAGATGATGGCGGGAGCGTTGGGATTGCCTCGACGGGTTCGGATACCGGTAGAGTTGGGGAGCGCATTGATTTGACGAAGTGAATTAGTCGTATCAGTGCGAGGGGTAATAACCATAGTAGATCTAGAGTGAGAAAGAGATTTGAGAGCGTCAGTTTGAGTGGGAGTTGTTGAGCTTGGTGATTTCGATGCTGTAGGCTTGTCTTTCATCTCAGGTTTTATATCCTTTTGTGTGCCCTCTCCCTCCGAGTCATTCTTTCGCTCGGTGCTGACTGATTTCTCTCCCCCTGTTCCAGCAGGTTCTATCGGTTGTTCCGCAGCACTATGGTCTTGACTCATCTCCCCCTCAGCGGGCGGAACGACAGTCTCTCCCCATTCTGGGTATTGCTGCGCAGCCATTGGATGTGCATATATCCTCGGAAACGAGATATTTCGCGAGTGTAATATACGGTTAGCCCCTGTCTTGTAATAGCGCCAACTCTTACCTTGTAAGTCCGATATCCCTGTAAATATGCCGGTAAAAGTCTTCGGGTCTAATTTAGAAATATTCTCCCCCTGATTCAGTACATAACATTTCGTTCCCCAAGGCTGTAACCTACTAATATCTGGTTTCTTATTCCAGAATAACTCATATGGTGTTCGCCAGAACTTTCCGTGTACTTGCGTCGGTACTCTATACTTTAGGTAACACGCATATGCGATCGCCTCGCTCCACAGGAATTTAGGAGCTCCTGACTCGAGCATCATTGCTCGTGCTTTCTCGGTAAGTGTCCGATTTAGTCGTTCTGCGATTCCGTTCTGTTGAGCTGAATGTGGGGACGTAGTTTCCAGTATTGTACCTTTGAGTGCAGCGTGTCCCTGCCACTCATTATTGACAAATTCTCCTCCATTATCGAAGCGTACGCGCTTGATTTTCTTGTTCTTTTGCGTATCTAACATCGCTTCGAACGATTTATAATGGTTGAGTGTCTCGTCTTTATGCCTCAAGAATCCTAGCTTTGTGAACCGTGTAGCTACATCCGTAAATGAAACATAGTATTTGAACTTTCCTATCAACGTTACACGGGCAGGTCCCCATACGTCGGTAACTACTAATTCGCCTATTTTGTTTACGGTTGACTCGGATTGTTTAGGGAACGGTTTCACATGAGCTTTCGATTGCATACATGCTTCGCATTCAAAGTTTAAGCCAATTTTATCCCCGGCAACTTCCATGCCTTCGACTGTGTTTGTGTTTTTCAGTCGTTTGAGTGTTTGCGCATTGACATGACCCAATATCCTGTGCCAATCAAGCCAGGTTCGGCCTGTTTGCTTGATAAGTGCGATCTCGCCTTTTGTTCTATTGTCTGTAGGCTCGCTTATTGTCTGAGCATTGACTCTCCACAAACTACCTTGCGTTCGATCATGTATCTTCGATCCGATCATGACTTTACGGTTCTTTGGGTCTATTATCTCTAATTGGTCTTGCTCAAGCGATACTCGCATACCCTTATCAGTTATCAGCGATAAGCTGATGAGATTGGCTGGGGATCCAGGTACATGCGCTACATTTGTGAGGACGATGTTGTTGTATTGATCTTTGTTTGGGCCTTTTATGCATCAAAGTCTTATTGTACCTCGACCAAGGATTGGCTCTTTGCCGGTAACTCCAGTAATGTAGCCTGACGATTTACTGTACGTGGTAAATGCGTCCCGATCTCCAGCTATGTGAGTCGTGGCTCCACTATCTGCTAACCAGCTGGTTTGATCTGTACTGACGAGTGCCTGATGCGCTTCTCAAGCTGAGAATGCATATTCGGCTTTGTCTGCGTCGTCGGATACTGCTATATGCGCACGAGCATTGCCGTTTCGGTTCTTGTTGGGTGAGTCGAATCTTCGATTGTGGAAATTTCCTTTGTTCGCCTTGTTTTGCTGATTTCTTTGTATGCTCCTCCACCCGGGCCTCGGCATTCGGCCGCCCAATGCCCGATCTTGCCACAGTTGTTACACTTGGTCTTAGATTTAACGACGGGTTTCACATTGGTACGCATGCTCCTGTTGAAGTTTGGCTTACCCGAACTGAAGAATGCCTTCGATTCACTGTTGCGGGTGCTCCTTCGGTGCGCTTCGGCCAGCATCCTTGAGCGTAAATCACTGATTTGATTTGCTAGCTCGTTCGCGTCTGTGCTAAAGCGGAAACTTACTGACTGGGTGAATGTATCCCATGAGTCTGGTAAGCTTGCTACTAGCGTGGTAATCCAATCCACCTCAGTTATTGTACCAGGTGCGATTAGGTTAATTTGTTGGAACCATCCACGCATCTGCTGGATATGTGCCTCGATGTCTTCCGTCTCGGCCATGCGATGACTAAAGAATTTTCTTCGCAGGTCGATTAGCCCGACGGTTCCTTTGACTTGGAATGTCGACGCCAGTAAATCCCACGCATCGGCGGAATAGGTGCATGCTTGTATATGCGTAAGCACGCTTCCGTCTACGCGTAGTCTAATATTTGACAGTGCTTTGCGGTCGAACTTAAACCATTTAGAATGATCCTCATTTTCAATGGTTCTTACTTCGTCCGCTAATGCTTTACCATCCGGATCCTTTCCACCGGTTATCTTAAGTTCAATCGTTTGGGGCGGTATGGTATAGCTACAGTCGACGTATTTATACAAATCGAGGTCTGTGAGTATATCCTCCATTTGAATACGCCACACGTTATAGTTATCGGTCCCCCTCAAGGGCTCGATGCGATGTAGGCTACTCAACGTGCCAGACGTTGTTGTGGTCGTACTATCGGCTTGCATGATGGTTGAGATCTCAGGTATATAATTCGTTTCTTGTGTTTCAAGCGTTCAAGCGGGGCTCATAACCTATAGAAATCAAATGTATACATTATGATATATAGAAGAGTGAGAGTAAAGAGCGAGTGAGTGAAAGTGTGTTGAATGATGAGTACGAGAGGGCTCGCAGAGGCCTCTATATATACCCTACACTTTACTCTGAGTCACTGGTACGTCTTACTGCGCATATACTGCGCATAGAGCACTTGACTCGATTATATGACTCGATGTTCTCGTATCTTCTACTAACTACATGAATATTCTACAGCATGGTGGGGATTTTTGAAGTAGTTGAATCAGTCAGCAGTGGCAGATTTGCTAGATTTGCAGCCGTCAAAGTCACAAAGTGTGGTGCGGAACAAGAATGATTATTTTTGAGTAGAAATTCCCTGCGGGCAGCTCGTCTCGCAAATCAGATGTAAGATAACCGAGCTTATGCGAATTGTGTGATTTCTGCGCATTTATTGAGCCGCTGACCAGCTGGTTTCGATGAGTTTTGGTCAAAATTCCCCCTTTCAAGCACTTCAGTTTGGCTAGTTGACAATAATAATGTAGTGGTACATAAGAAAATAGGGCACATATGGTACCGTTTGAGAGCCAGAGTTTTTCTCTTTTTATTAGATTTTGATTTCACGCTCCCCCCTGTGCCACATCCGTCACCCTTGAATCTGCGCTGACTTAGCGTTGTTTGATCGTGAACGGTCATGTGACACGATAACTTGTTTGTTGTTCGCATGGGCTACTGGTCATGTGACCTATCGCTCTTGCGAAGCAAGGGTGAGCGTCCCCCGCCCGTACAGCCACGCTAGGTGTCACAACACACGCTCTGGCGGGCGTCATGCAGCCATTCGACCACTCGATCCTTTCGTCTCTCGGTCACTCCGCTGCTCGGCCACTCCACCGCTCCGCTGCTCTGTCGCTTTGGCTCATGGTAGCTCGATCACTCCCCAAGCCGACTGCTCCCCAACTCGACCGCTCCCTATGTCGACCGCTCCCAAACGCGACTGCTTCCAAACGCGCCCGCTTCCAAACGCGCCTGCTTCCTAATGCGACCACTCCGATCGAGACGAGCCTGGCGGCTCGCCGAACGTCTCACGCGTGCGCACACTCGTACACTGGCCGGCTCCTCTCTGGCGCGACAACCCTGGCGCCCAAGCCCTCGTACTTGCATGTACGACAAGATGCAGCGGCCATGTACCGGTCCACCCATTGGTGAGTGGCCGGATATCTCATGGAGGGCTGTGCTGACCTCGTCGCGATGACATGCCGCCCCTTTCGTCGTGCGACACGGCTCCCGGTCACAAGGCCGCCAGTAGCAGTCGCTCGAGCCTACCTGACCAACTGCTACTGGACATGCTGCCCGTCCTGACTCACCGATCACGGCTGCTTGTCCCGCAGCCTGCCTAGTACGGGTAGGATGCAGCCTACTCATGTCGGCACATGTTGACGCCGTCGATCCACCGGCCCATGAATCCCACACTCGCAACCTCTTGCTGCGTGACCAGAGGTGAGTAATTAACTGAACCATTGGCGATCCATGTTCTGACCGGTTTTGAGCACCAAATGCCTGGTTCTGCATGGTTGATTTACCGATCTGCTTAGACCTCAATATACCGCCCGCACTAGGCCCGCCCCCATGCTTGCCCTCCCTATTCAACAACTCCGCTGCTACACCCTTTGACGCCCTCATTGTTGTTCAATGACTAGAAGGTGAGTAGCATGCCAATAAGTGTCTATATAAACATTCTGTTCCCGAACCTAAATCATGTAATTAAATGCATTCAATGCTATGTTTGATTTATATACATCATGAATGTGGATAAATGAGTAGTACACAGCTCTCATAGCAGAGCATATTGACATATGTACTACATGATACACACCATGGACTACAGGGAATACAATAACACTACCACCATGTAAAAGGGAAAAACAAGAAAATATGCACATTTTTGTAGTGCACTGTGGTATATTTATGATCCACCTGTAGTCCACTGTGGAAAATCGAGGTCTACATAGAGGGGGGGACCGCCCACAGGACACACAGCAACCTACAGAGCCCCACAGCATACCATGTGGTACGCTGTGGTGCTCTGTGGTGCGCTGTATAAAATAAAGGATTTTGCTGATGAGGTTGATTGAGAGTGTGAGTCGCGCGTCTCTGATTTGTCTTCTGCCATGCGCCCACTGTGCACTTGTTAAGTCAGCCGATTAGTGGGTACGCGGCTTGAGGATCTCGTTGGCGAGATACCGGCGCTATGCAATGATCAACACGGGCCGGTATCTGCAGAAGAAACTTGAATGTGTACCAGAGCATTGTAGCATCATTTTCCGCTTGAGGTTCGGCCTCTTCGCTGACCTAACGACCGGTGAGCAAATGTGCAATTATGTAGGCAGCAGACAAGCTGATGTTTTTCTTTAGGCGCTTTACGCTGGTATCTTTGGTATTTGACTGTTGAACAGCGCAACATGATCTACGAGCCTGTCGCATTGCTTGGTGAGTTATGATCCGGATGTCTCGAGCTACGTAATTCACTCACCATGTACGAATTCGTTCGACGATGAGCAGACAGGTCTTGTATTCCCCATCCCCGACCTATCTCGTGTGACTTGGAATTGGGCAATCAAGTCTAGTGCAGGGGTGTGGGGGGTGTGGTGAGGTATTGTTAGTGATGTAGCAGCATTCTCTGAGGTAAGTATTGTATTTGACTAATCCAGACATTATTTCACGTTTCAATGGCCTACAGAGCCATATCCGCAGTCCGCGATCTGCACTCGCCCAAGAACAAAGATATGTATTGTGATTCGCGATCTTGACCAGCAGCACCTCATTCGGGCCATCGTGCTTTTGGCCGGTCCAGAAATCCCCAAAAAGTGAGTTCAAATTGAATCACATAAGATATCTCTCAACATGATTACGACACAGTTGCGCAAGCGGTGGAGCATTGATTCATGTCATTTTGTGAGTGGTATTCCTTTGCCTTCTCGAATATAACTCATCAGCCGGTGAGAGATTTCATTAGACCGCTGTACGTAACGCCTTGCGGCCGCACTATTCAATCGGGAGGTGTACTCCACACGAGTATCAAAGTGAAAAGACAACACACAGTTCGAGGGGGATAGATAGCATGAAGCATTATGCAGTATTTATAGGCTCTCGCGTCGGTTAGAATAGCTCTGGTAGCTCCGGTAGCCCCGTAGCATGAATGTAGTTCTCCGTAGTTGAGCTCAATTTATGTAGCGCAAAGAAATTTATGATTTTTGGTGGTAGAAGCTACGGTCGAATCAGCTATTATACCTAGCGCTACGGTGGAGCTATGTAGCAACAGTAGCTTTTGTAGATCTCGGGAAAAAATCGTGTTTTTGCTGATGTAGCCGGATCATCAGCAATGCGGGACAGACCAATACAGCCAAATAACGCATCTCGAAGGCCAGGCGGAGTAGCAGGGCGGCTGTGGCAGCAAGGGGGAGCATCGAGAGCAAACACGGGGACTGGCGGGGATGAAACGATCGACTGGTGTCGCACGTACGTCCAGCCAATCGCGCAAAACTCGCGGCAGCGCCGTTTCTGTCGACCGATACCGGCCCATGCGTTTCCGTCACCCTTTAAGCAGGACAGATTGCGTGGCTGCAGTCGAACCGGCTCCAGAGCAGTCTGACGGACGCCCGGGTGCCTGACTGGGCGATGCTCGGCCCACGGATTGTCCTCGAGTGTCGGAGGCAGCGGTATGGTTGATAAGACATGCATCGGCGAAGGTGGCGGGCAGGACGATCCATCACCAGCGGTGCGCTGTTCGAGCAACGCCTTGTCGCGTTTGGCCGTCTCGACAATCCGTTTGAGGCTGCGCCGAACGCGCTTGGGCTGTGCTTCGAACCAGTCAAGCTCGGCCCGAGGTGCGCGGCCGGCTAAGACATCTTCACGCAAGGTGCGCTCGAATTCGCGAGCGGCACGTTGGTCTTCAGGGTCAGCGGCGGGCATGTTGGCAAGGGCGAGGCTTGTAACGACGAACGAGATGTTGGGTGGAGAGCGACGAGCGGCGGTGTGGCCCAAGTAGCAAGGCGAACTGAGCTCAGAACCTGGCACAAGCGGTACGTTCGGATGCGCAGTAATGAAAGGATTCGAACGAGGTGTGGAGGTGAGCGGGCGGTTGCGAAACGATTGAGAAAAAAAATTAAAACGATGCTAAAGGAGGAGAAATGGTGTATATGTAACAGTCGAGCGTAGGTAACGTCGAACCGCTTGCTAGAGGAGGCAAGACGGGGAGTGCACGGTATAGTCCGATGCGCAAGGCGCGGGGCTATTCGATAGATCTGATCGCACTGGTTGGGGACGCGTTTTTGGTGATCGGATACGCGACGAACGGGGCCAGAGGAGTAGGGGACAGAAGTAAGCAAGAGGAAGTGTTGATAACCGAGAACAGGACGGATCGCGTTGTGTAAGTGCGCGTTTGAATCGCGTTTGCGAGGACTATCGACTTGGGTATGTGTCGCGCTTGGAGAAAGCAGGTTCGCCGTGCGGCGGTGAGTGTGATGTGTTGGGCACGGCTTGAGCCGTAGGGCCGTGTGAAAAATCACGCAGAATTGCGCGGAAATGCGCACGGAAGCGGGTGGGGGGCACGCGGGCACTCGAATCGCGCTCTCGTCACCAGATGGAGAGGTCCGGGGAGGACAGCTGTATATAGGTCTGGTAGCAAGGGACAGAGGGACAAGCGCCGGACAGACCCGGGTCTATACACACACTAGCATAGCCACCCCACTCCATCGGATATGGTTTTGGATGGTAGGCCATGAAGTTTCCAAACATATGTAACAAACAGGTTTGCGACGTCGATTGCAGATGCGCGAGAGGTTGTAGGGATAAAGTGCACCATTCGCGACATCCAGTCTACTACAGTGAAGATGGCATCGAATCCTTCTGATTCAGGAAGACCCGTAATAAGATCGTAATTGATGTGGTCCCATGGACGTGAAGGTAGTTCGATTGGGTTTAATAGACCTGGGGGTAAGCATGTCGCCCGAGAAACCGGCAGCCGGTATACCGGCGTTCTGCGGGTAGAAATACCCGCAAATACCGGCTGCGGGGTGCGGGTGCGGGTGCAGGTATGGCCAAAACAGTGCGGGAAACCGGGCGGGAAACCCGCAGTAACCCGCAAACAAGCGCCAGCATACCCGCAGATACCCGCACAGTGAGAACAATATGTACAGCGACGAAGAGAGTGGGAAACTGCGAAAGTACGCTGCGACGGAAATTTAGGGTGACACAGATGTCACCACAATCTAATATGAATGGCACCATAAAATAGAGAAAATTCGTAGCTTTCGAACCATGTACATCGATCATAGAAAGAAAAAATTCTTCGGGGAGATTTGCACCAAACGCCGTGGGTAAAATAATGACCTCAATGCGCAGGATGATGAGTATTATAAAAACCAAGGAAAGACACAACATATATATATCAATCGATGCGCCTCAGTAAGCTGAGTTCAGCCAGCATACTTACAGAGTCTTCGAGTCAGTGTAGCGCGAGCTATAAGCAGTTTATGGGGGGCCAAACCCCTGAATGCGCCACAAGCGCTAGTGAATGCAACCGTGCAAACGTCGCTCCCGTCTACTTAATGGATGCGAACATGTCATATAGCCTACCTTGCAAATTTTCAGCCTGATTGGACCAGATTGAGGGAGGGAAACAGGGGAAGCACGCCCCAGAGTATTGAAACTGAAGTCTAATCCTCTGTGCAGCGTACCTGAGGGGGTTTGAAGCATATCCAATGCTTTAGATGAACTCAGGGGGCCTTTTTACCATATTCTACCGTGCTGTAACACTCACTCTTTCTTGTATTTCATGAGTTCACTTGTGGAGACCCGAGGCAAGAAGAACTGCTGAAGATGTCAGCAGGGAAAGTCAGTTCATGTGCAAGGAGCCCACCTGTAAGTCATACTCTGGTCTAACAGGGGTTTTCTGGGCACTCCAGATCGATTGGCGATGTTAGATTTGTATAAATATGCCTCCTTGCTATCAAAACAGGGGCTGCGCTCACCAGATGGTTTTTTTTTCGACATTAAATGACTGCGATCTCTAGCGTATTATTTTTCTGCAGGTACAGCATATATATGGTTGAGTTACCCCGATTTTTGCGCATTTTATGAGTACTTAAGCTAACGATTGTGACGACTTTTGTAAAACAGTCCCCTTTTTAATGCATTCGTCCGAACGCTGTTTGCTTTGCGACAGGCGCTAGAATTTTTTGTACGTGATGTGTTAGATACTGTTGGAAAGCTACGATTTTACTCTATTTAATGGTACGTACATGCTCATGCTGCGATGACTTTCTGCAGCGGGTATTCCGGCATCCACGGGAATGCGGGTAAAATGCAGGTTACCGCAGGTATACCGGCATTTCCGCTGCGGGTGCGGGTGCGGGTGCGGGTGTGGGCGCTGGGGCGCCGGTTACCGGCTGCGGGTGCGGGTTTCCCGCAAATTTCTGGCACGACATCTCTACCTGGGGAAGTTGGTTGGAGTGTTTATTGCGTATGCAGGATTCGCAGTTAGACACATAGGCATTGACCGACTTCTTCAGGGATTTCCAGTAATACTTGCGATTGATCAATTCCAACGTTCTAAACTGGCCCGGATGTCCCACAGCTATGTTATCGTGACGACTTGCTAATATGTCTTTGCAAATTGAATCATTGTTAGGGACGTAGATTTTGTTTTTGAATATAAGGAGTCCGTTTTCCCAGGACCAGTTTTTCACCTTATCATTCTTTTGTAGCGCCTCTACTATATGATTTAATCGCTCGTCTTGTAGATATGCGTCGCGAATTCGGTCATCGATGACTTTGTCAGGTTCAATTGCAGCTATAAATAGAGCCGGATCGAGTAGGGTTCGGCTCTCACCCCCCCAAAGGTCGGTGTTCATCTTTCCTTGACAAGATGTCTGCTTTTCCATTTGTCTTGCCAGGGCGATACTTGAGTTGGAAGTTAAATTCGGACAAGAAGCCTGCCCAACGGGCTAAGCGGCCTCTCAAGTCTTTTGTAGCCTTAAAAGGCTCAAGGTTTTTGTGGTCCGTAATGATTTGGACCAGGAGGGCAGTTCATCAGCAAAAACCACCTGGGATCCCAACCCTTTTAAAGTGGTTTTGGAAAACAGGGTGTTGACCAGAGGCATTTTGACCTTCCCTGCAGATTTTAGCTGATTTTGACCACCCCCCCAGGATCCCATGGAGTCAAAACTGGTTTGGATCTGGGGGGTGGATTTTGACCAGTCAAAACCCAGTCCACTGACCATACTAGGAAATAATGTTGCCAAGACTTGCCTTTTTTGGAAGGTGCCAAAAAAGGAAATGAAAAATAATAACATTTTTGTTATTTTCCCTGGATCCTCTTTCCTTTTTTGGCATCTTCCAAAAATGGCAAGTCTTGGCAACATTATTTCCTAGTATGGTAAGCGGACTGGGTTTTGACTGGTCAAAATCCACCCCCCAGATCCAAACCAGTTTTGACTCCATGGGATCCTGGGGGGGTTGTCAAAATCAGCTAAAATCCGCAGGGAAGGTCAAAATGCCTCTGGTCAACACCCTGTTTTCCAAAACCACTTTAAAAGGGTTGGGATCCCAGGTGGTTTTTGCTGATGTTCCTTCAAGTAAGTGTCGCCATTCTTTGAGTGCCTTGACGATGGCTAACAACTCTTTATGGTAAATATTGTAGTTGCGTTCAGCTGGGGTCATAGCTTTGGATAGGAACGCAACAGGGTGGAGTTGATTATCTTCAGAGAATTGCGATAAGATTGCTCCTGTAGCAAAATCCGACGCATCACATTCTAGGAAGAATTGTTTGGAAATATCAGGAATGATTAGGACAGGTGCCGAGCGGAGTGCTTCTTTCAGATGTTCAAACGCAGTAGCACATTCTTCTGTCCATTCCCAAGGGTGGTTTTTTCTTGTTAGGTTAAAAAGGGGGCAGCGATACGTGAATAGTCTCTAATAAATGTCCCATAAAAATTGCAGAATCCCACGAACTCCTGTACTTGAACGACTTTGGATGGTATCGACCAATCGATAGCTTTGACAACTTTAGCCGGATCGACTCGAATGCCTTCTGGGGATACAATGAGCCCCAGGTAGTCGATTTCCTCCACGCTAAAGAAGCATTTGGCCAGATTACAGTACAGGTGGTGTTTCTGTAGTCGCGATAACATCTCTCGAACATGTTTTTTGTGGTCTTCCTTATTCTTGGAGAAAACAAGTATATCGTCCAGATAGATGATTACATAGACGTCCAAAATATCCCTGAAAATGTCATTCATGAAATGTTGGAAGGTGGCAGGTGCGTTCGTCAGCCCAAACGGCATGACCAGATATTCAAAAAGGCCGTAGTGCGTTTTAAAAGCAGTCTTCCACTCATCACCTTCCCTTAGAGATGTCGTGCGAGAATTTTGCCGGATTCTGGCACCTGCACCCGGATTCCGAGGTTTTGGGCCGCTACCGGCGCTCGCGCCCGCACCTGCAGCGGGAATGCCGGAATACCGGCGGAATCCTGCATATTCCGTGATTCTTGCGGCGGCGGGATTTCCCTATGTGAGTCCGTCGCACCCACTGTAGTAATAAATATCAAAATTCAAAGAAAAATTCTAGCTCTCGAACAGTATCTTCTAAGCCCAGAACGGATGGGTTTTGGGCATGATACGACCGAATCGACAAAATGCCTAAGTCCCCGAAGGGGGGAGGAAATTCTCAGGTCACCACATTCGGATGTTCAGGAGCTCAGAAAATGCAGATAATTCGTGGCTACACGATGACATGCTTCGGCCCACTGAGAAAAATCTGGCTCGTCAGATCAGACCTATTCTTTAGCTGTAGAAAATCCCCTGAAATGCGCATACCCACATTCAGACATATAGAGCAGGAATTGAATCATTCTGATGCTGCGAATCGATTCAGGCGCACTGAGAACCCCCAGAAAGTGACCCATATATTCTACAGATACTCTGTATGTACATGAACTGGACCGGAGGCTGCTGTAGCTGCAGTTAGGTCACATTCTCCCCAGTTTTGAGCACCCGAGCTCCATGCATGTATGAGCACTTCAAGATGATTCTACATATATAATATAGGGTAGTCCTGTGCTCTGAATCGATCTAGCATATCCAAAAAAGCCAGAAACCTCTCTGTCGCTCTGTAGAGGGGTTTCAGACTATTTTGATGCATCAGGGGTAGGTTTCCCCTCATATATCATCTCAAAATCACCCGATCGTTCTGAGATTTTGTACATAGGCTATGTGAGCGACTGCGAATCGATTACGCCCAGGGGAGCGGACATTCCACGGTCGGAATCGCTAGTGCATTTTGCCTGTCAGGGGTAAATCCCCCTGTATATCGGCTATAGCCTCTCCCCCCAAGGTACTGAGGACAGGAGAGTAGTATATTCGAGCTCAGCGCACCGACGCGCATCGAACGGTACATATATGTGCTAGTTAGGGTAAATTTGAGCTTTCCTCAGTGCACTACGCTTTCAGGGGACTATTTCTGTCAGGTATTGCCCTTCGATTCCCATGAAGATGATTTATTATCACTATGATTTTTATATGGTGAGAAAGCTTGTATTTTTATCTATTTAATGACGTATTTTACATGTAATTGTGGTGGGTTTTGTGTCACCCCATTTTCTCTCGCGCAGTCCTTTTCTGCGCTTTCGCCCCCTCTTCAGCGTGCGGGAATGCGCCGGTACGGCGGCGCTTATTTGCGAGAATCCAGCGGATTCTCGCCCGGAATCCAAGTGAGTTTGGCTGATACCGGCGCCGGCGCCGGCGCTCGCACGCCGGAATATGCGGGAATATGACCGGCGGAATGCGGGAATTCTGGCGTTAGGATTCTCGCGCGACATCCTTACCTTCCCTAATCCAAACTAGGTTGTATCCCCATTTGAGGTCAAATTTCGAGAAGATCTTGGCACCTCTGAGCTTTTCTATGAGGCCGTTGCTCCTGGGGAGGGGATATACGTTTTTTACAGTCATTTCGTTGAGTTTCCTGTAGTCTATACACATCCGTAGGCTCCCATTCTTCTTTTTAACAAATATTACCGGGGAAGCCATAGGGGATTTCGACGGACGGATTAGACCAGCTTTGAGTTGTTTAGTGACTGTTTTTCGTAGTTCTTAGTCTTCCTTGGGACCAAGGCTGTAGATAGGACCGTGACGGGGTACTGCGTCGGGTTTCAGAGTTATTTCGCAGTCATAGGGGCGGTGTGGAGGTAACGGTGATATTTCTTCTTCTGTAAATATTTTTGCAAACTCGGAGTATCTTGGGGGGAGTTCCGAAGTAGCAGCAATCTCCAGATCTGGTTCATCGCTTTTAACAATGGGGGAGGTGTGAAGACAGTTTTTTGAGCAATAAGGGGAAGAAAAGACAAGAGATTTTTTATCCCAATCTATAGAGGGGTTATGGCATTTAAGCCAAGCCATACCTAGAACGAGGTCGTGGTTTCCTACATTGACAACATAGGCGTCGACTTCTTCCTCGTGTTCGAATATTTTTAAGTTGATCGTTACATAGTGTTCTACTTTCCCCGAATCGATTTCGCGACCATCAATCACCTTTAATCGGCGGGGTTTCTCGAGTTTCTTTTTGAAAAGTCGGAAGTCCTGCACAATTTTTTCATTGATAAATACCGAAGATGCTCCAGAATCAATCATGGCCCATGCTGAGAACGGTTTCCCTTGGATGGCCGAACGTTTTTCTAGGGGGTTTTCACACGGCTGCGCACGAAACATCAACATGAATTGGGATTCGTTTGTAAGTGACATAATTTCCAAATCAGGAATGGATACATGTGCAGCCAAGAAATTGTCCATTTTTTTTAGAATTTCACCCAAAACTGACCCCCTAGCCAGGTTCAGGCGCCGTCTTTTACCAACTCATTGTCTGAGTCCGGTTCTTTTACCTCCTCAATCTTTGCTTCATACCCGGAAATGGGCTTGGAGGGGCAATCTCGAGCCATGTGGCCCTTTCCTTGACATCGCAAACAAGTTATTCCTCCCGACCTTTTTTCACTGTCCAGTTCCATGGGACCCGGTCCTTTTCCTTTTGCAAGGGCTGGGGGTGGAGGAGGGACACGGGACGTGCCTGAAGTTGGTCAATCATCTTTTTTCAGCGCCGGGAAAGGAACTTGTACTGTGGAGGTCTGGCCGGTCCATTTGACATTTGGGACTACTTGTCCCCTAGAATTGCGGCCTATCGACTCAATCTTTCCTCTTACGGCGCGTCTGTCTGTGCCAATCATGTAAACAGCATCTCCAGAGGATAGTTTTTTGCGAGTTGGAGCAGTGGTGGTGGCGCGATTGTTGGATGTGGACGAGTTTTTGTTTTCGAAGATGGATCGGCCCGCGAATTGTTCCAGATGTTGATCAATGAGGAGAGCGCGATCAACCACCATCTGGCCAGTGGTGGTGTTTTCTTTGACATCAAACAGTTGTGACAACATGGCCATCTTGATTTCGTCTTTCAGACCTTCATAGAACATATCTCGCAGTGCCAAATCATCATAGTTGACATACGCAGCTAGGGATTGGAATTCTGTAACGTAGTCTTGAACCGACGATTTCTGCTTAAGAGATTTTAATTTTTTAAGAGCCTTGGTGGCTCGATCGATTTCTCCAAAGCGTTTTTCGAATTCAGCCCAGAATAAATTAACGTTATGCAACCAGGGTACCGCTTGCCGAAGCACGTCGTGCTCCATGTGCGGCTCGATCCATTCCGATGCCTTGCCGTCTAAGTACGAGATAATAAAGGCAATCTTGTCGTCGTCTGATATCCCCGGGTAGGTAGCTCGCAAATATTGTGTGATGGCAACCTTGAACGTGGTGGACTTTTTATTTTTACCATCAAACTTGTCTGGTTTTGCTAGTTTGACTCAAACAGTCAGGGCGGTGGGTGGGGCTACACGGACGGGTTGGGCTTGTGGTATTGAAGCAACGGGCGGCGGAGGTGGTTGTTGATTTGTACCCGTTAGTTGAGGGCGTTGGGCGGTCGGAATTGCTTGGATTTGGTCAAAGATAGTTTGAAGGTCCGTGTGTAATCCGTTAAAGTGAGCCATATTGAAAGAATTGGCCTGCATATGATTTTCAATTTGAGTCATGCGTCCGTTTATTTCGTCCCTCCATGACCGAAATTCATTGATCAGAGTGTTTAACAAGATCAGAGGATTGTCGGTTTCAGGTGGGGCTGGTGCGACTGGCGTGTTTTGCACGAATGTATTATCACCCGCTCCATGACCAAAATCCGTCAAACCTGTCAAATTGGGTTGTAGGGGATGCATTACAGGTGGTTCAGTTACAAAAGATTCCGGAGGTGGAGGAACATAGGATAGATGGGATCCCCACTGCGACATGATTTTTAATCTGGGTACAGGAGGGGGAGTTCTCTGGAGCGTTCGGGTGCTGGGTTGTTGTGGAGGACGTATAGGCTAGTGTAGCGATCTGGGACGCCGGGATGGAAAACGTCAAAATAGTAATCGGCAATGATTTCGATGGTTTTGCGGGGTGTGCGATTATGGTGTGCGTGGTCACAAGTCAAGACCAATTCGTCGTAAAATCCTCGTTGAGTTTCCCACACTTGATCTGCTCGGCGTTCGAGCGCTTGGATGTATCCTTCACGCTCAATAGATGTGATGGGGTTGCAGTGGAGAATGAGTCTATATAGGAAGAGGATGGTTTCGAGTAATTGGTTGTACCACGACACTACGCGGAAATGAATATGATATCTTGCCTCGCGCTGGAGGACTTACTGGCTAAGAAGGTACGGGTGCTCTTGTAGCCGCCTAGTATACGCAAGAATAGAGAATTGCAACGTATCCCACGTCGCTGGTAGAATAGGAAGATGTCCTCCGTTACCCCACTACTTAAGGGCACAGGGTGACCCCACCTCGTGTCGAAGGACAAGATTGGTGAGCCGAAGCTTGTTCACGTGTGCAAGAACCTAATTCTCAGGAGCTGCCACGGCCTAGGCCCAGGAAGCGCTACACTGAGGTTCGGGGTGCAGTGACGCGATAGGGCAACGACTGCACGTGTCTGTGGATGGGTGGAGTAGGATTTTTGGAAAGCAAGGTAGATGTGAGCTTGAGCCACGCCAACGGCGTATAATACGGTGGGCAAGGGGTACTGGGCGACGACAAGCCTGTTTTACCTGATGCCTTAAGAACTTGACCTAGTGTCACGACTAGTCTCAAGTAAAATCAGAATATGAAGAATCAAGACAACAGGAGGTCAAGTTCTTGAGAGGATCTCAACGAACTTGACCCTGTTTATATATTCAGAGAAACACAGGCAAGAATACACATATGCAAACTACAATTGGTCTTTGGATATGAAATGATAGACGCGTCAGCGCTTACAAATATTCCAGAAAGTTCCATGAGTCACATGATATGTAAACTATAGAAAAATATATAAAAGAAAATGTCACAAATTGTTATTTATGTCTACGAGTCCTGTTGGCTCGTGACAGGTCTGATACTGATTCCACAGTGGTTCGTGGTACCGATCTTCCACCGACGATGTCGGCTGCTGTTGCAGTTGATTCGTTTGGGTTCCCTTCGCCTACTATGATGGTAGGTTCAGCTTGAATGGTTTCATCAGGATCCGCGTATGATCCTGGTATGCTGACCCGTGCGTGGATAGCATTGGTTGCTTCTGTTGTCATCTGTAGTACTTGTTCCCTTAAAGCAGATAGGGACGTTGCGTTATCTGATCTAGTTACCGACGGCCAGTCAGGGTTATCTACCGGTGGCACTAGTGGTTCTCCTTGAGCCGACTGGCTCCTGGTTACTCTTGATGAGGATTGTTGAGACATAGCCACGGGTCAGTGTGAAGCTTGCTCTACAATGTCACAACCCTCGTTTCTAAGGGTGTTTACTTTCTATTCTGGATACAACAGCGTCGGCGTCGGATCTTAGCCTGATGCGTGGCAGCCTCCTGTGGTTGTTTGTAGATGTAGTCTAGTGTTGAAGCGTTGACAACAGCCCGATGTAGGGTGTCAAGCCTCTTGGTTTTAGGATTGTAGTCTTCTGCTCGTCTAGCGAGTAGGATAGAGAAGCTGTGCCAGAATTTTGCAGGACTCCGGCACCTGCAGCAGGACTCCTGCGCTTTTTGGCCATTCTGGCACTGGCACTGGCACTGGCACGCCAGTTGCCGGAGCCCGTGCCAGAATTCCGGCAGGTGCAGGAACTTGCCAGAATCGCCGGACTCCTGCTACTGGCTATGGTCAAAGGTCACCACATTCAAGTGTGTTATAGCTCATTAGATGCGCATGGAAAAGGGCTTTCCAATGATATGTTACACACCTTATAAGAAATTGATTCTGCCAACTTGTATGCAGTTCTTTCGTTCGGGTCTTCGTGGTCAACGATTGAGTTGCCATGAAACTCACCACAACCTCCTGCAAAGTGGCTCATGAAATGCGCAAAATTCTAGGGATCACACTAATGTAAATATCATCACGCATAAAAATTATTAGCATGTAGTTTATGCCATATTAGTACTTAGAAAACATTCTGGTAAATGCGCATATGCCATTTCACCACAAAGGAAGCTGTTTCACAGCGTTTTAACCAGCCAGCCTTTCTCCAGCACCTTGAAAACCCCTACTGGTAAGTTATTTAGTGAATCCATCAACTGGATGGCCATGCATTGGGTTGTGTGCAGGTGACCTCACTGTCACTCCAACAGAATCAGTGCACATGTCGGAAATTTATCTTACAACCTTGACTGAGAGATTACAGGCATCTATAATAGTGTAATCAATGCCTCTGAATCTGCCTGTGATGTTCAGGAAGCAATAACTTCAATGTGTGGGTCTCTATGGGTGTTTCAGGGGTATTCTCAGCATCAGGGGCGCTGTTCCCCCTGTTTCACCCGCTAGAACACCTCCAATCAGGCTGATTTTTTGTACATAGTGCCTTGATGGCAGTTCGCATCAATTCCGCACAAGGGAGCGAGGTTTGCACGGCTAGTTTTACTAGTGCATGTGGCGCTGTTTAGGGGTTTCCCCCTATATTTTGCTGGTATCTCTCTACACAGGGGTCCAATTATAATGGGAATATATTCATTGGATTCCTCTCAGTGGGACGGGTCGATTGATATGCATATAGGGACACCTGGAGCTAAGGATAGCAAGCCTGTAGATCTGCGCATCCCCCTGATTATTTTTCTGAGATGAATGTGTGCCGATACTGGCCATTTCTTGTCCGTTTAGGACCATTTTAATATCACTCGAATCTCCTGAATTTTGCGCATCTTATGAGTGCTTAACAGCAGCAATCCATGAAGACATGTGCTGGTGCCCAAATGCCAGTATGCCAGTATGCAGGTATGCAGGTATGCCAGTACTGCAGGAATCCGCGCAGGACTCCGGCACCCCTGGGGCCATTCCTGCACCTGCACTGGCAACTGGCTGCCGGCATTTGCCGGAATTTTCCGCCAGAATTCTGGCGGATTCTGGCTGCAGGAGCCTGGTGCAGCATCCTTAGGCTAGTAACAGATTATCGGAAAATCAACAACATCACTATACCAGATCAATTCCCTATGCCACTCCAGGTAGAACTTGTCAACCGAGTCAAGAATGCAAAGATCTATTCAAAATTAGACCTTAGATGGGGATTCAATAACATCCGCATCAAAGAAGGCAATGAGTGGAAAACTGCTTTTAGGGCAGCATACGGGATATATGAATATCTGGTCATGCCCTTTGGACTCAAGAATGCCCCAGCAGTCCTCCAAAGGATGATGAATGATATTTTTAGACACCTTCTAGGTGTCACAGTAGTAGTCTACATGGATGATATTCTTATCTTTTCCAAAAAAGAGGAAGACCATGCGAATCACGTAAAGGAGGTGCTAAAAATCCTAAGGGAAAACAACCTCTATGCCGAATTATCCAAATGCGAATTCTTTGTCAAGAAGGTCATTTTTCTAGGACTAGTAATCACCCCAGAAGGAATCTCCATGGAAGAAGAAAAAATCAAGGCCATCATGGAATGGGGAACACCTAGGAAGATAAAAGAAGTCCAAGCCTTCCTTGGCTTTGTAAACTTCTATAGAAGAGTTATAGCTGATTTCAGCAAGATAGCCAGACCTCTGCACAATCTCACAAATAAGGATACTAAATTTGAGTGGAATCCCCAATGTCAACAGGCCTTCAAAGAAATTAAGAAACAAGTAAGCCAAGACCCAGTATTAATACACCCTGACCCTGAGAAACCTTTCATTCTGGAAACCGACGCATCAGGAATAGCCATAGGAGCCATACTCAGCCAACAAGGTGAAGATGGATACCTCCATCCAGTAGCATACTTATCAAAAAGCTACAACAATGCACAAAGAAACTACAACACCGCCAACAAGGAACTACTTGCCATTGTGGAATCATTACAACATTGGTGCATATACCTTGAAGGGACCATATTACCTGTGACTGTCTTCACAGACCACCAAAATCTAGAAAGATGGAAGAACGCAGAAACCTTCAACAGAAGGCATGCTAGATGGCATATGGAACTTGCTTCTTTCAACTTTGAAATCCATTACAGACCTGGTAAAATGTCTAATAAACCAGACGCCCTATCAAGAAGACATGACCACGAGGATATCCCAAATCCCCAGCAGATCATGATCAATGCTGAACACTTCAAGGGCTTCAAGGCAAACATAGAAATTGACCTTATTTCTATGATTAGGGAAAGCCTCAGCGATGATGGATCCCTAACAATCCTTATTGCTAGTACAAAGAAAAAGGAAGACCTCCCACCTTCTATTAGGAAACAATACAACAAATAGGAATGGAAGGAAGACCTCCTATGGTATGAGGGACAAATAGTAATCCCCGAGAATAAAGAAATACAACTAGCTATCCTGGAAATGCACCATGACAACCCCTGTCATGAGCCGCGCACATGACCTCTATCTTTTCTCGTGGCTTACACGCTGTATAAGCCACTCACTTCTTTTCTTCCCCTTAGTAAGGCTGATTAGCGTATTAACTAAGCCTCCACATGGATGCTTACTGATCAAAGCTATCTTTAGCATGCACCACATGGATGCTTACTGATCAAGGCTATTTGTAGTACGCATACAGTCTTCTTGGACTATTCTTAGCTACGCTCTACTTTAGACACACTTTCTTTCAGAAACACGTACTATCTTTAGCTCATGTATTCTTGGAACTGTACGCACAGACCATGTACCCATGAGTATAAATACTCGGTGTGCAAGCTGCTCCAAGACCAGCTTGCTCTACCTCGTCGATCTCCCCTCAAGGGTGATAACTACTAAAGAGATACACATAAGACTTATACACTTGAGACTCAACTATTGATACTAGGTCCTATTAACTTAGGTACTTAGTACATGTCTACCGTCTAGAACTTCCAAAAACCATGCGGACACACAACGTATTCCACATCAATCTTCTCACACCCTTCCCAGAAGACAAGGACTTCCACAGACGTCAGGCAAGACCACCCCCAATTGTGACAGAAGAAGGGGAAGAAGAATACAAAGTGGACCATGTGGTTGCGTGGGAACAACAGAAAAACGGCCTTTACTACCAAATCAGATGGAAAGGATATGATCCAATAGAAGACACAATGGAAAGGGCTGATAAAATAGCCGAACTATCCCAAATCATGGAAGACTTACTCAAACGACACCCCAAAGCTCCTGTACCAAAGAACTACAAACATCCTGGAAAAGAGTATAAATGAGTGGGGAGGAAAGCCTCAAACTTCACCACCAACAGCTCCAGCTACCTCTCAAATCAACCTTCTACCACTCTTAACCTTTTCAACCCCTCTCCACAACAATGGCCCCAGTCCGCAACAGCAAGTCCCCCAAGACCACTGGTGTCCACTACGACCCCCGTGATACCCGGGTTGCTGGCAGCCAATCCCCCAAGTCAGTATGGGCCCTCAACCCAAGCATTACCCTTGACTACATCCCCATGGCAGAACGGTGGAACTGCCGCTGGTTGGCCGACCATACCCTCCAGTGCCCCAAGCGGGGCAACCTATTCTGGATTGGGAAGGGGCCCCGACCAAACTCAGACAAGGCCATGCAGGCCACTAAACTCTTTGTAATTGAAGAGTGGATGGGGAATGAAGTCGAGCACCTGGTAAAGGAGGTGCAGAAGGTCAAAGGGATGAAGTGGTACAAAGATTATACAAAAACCAAAAAACAAAACAATCGGCTGATAAAAAAAAAGTATAAACCTATTCAGTACTCCCCACCTCATTAGGAGGTTGGAGGAATGGGAGAAGGAAGGGAAGGAAAGGGCGGTGCCCAAATGGGTAGACTAATGAGTTATACATGGTTCAAGAGCTGGAATTATGCTCTTTTTTCTGAGCTCACTCATATGCCCCTGTGACCACATATCAGAAGGGGCAGATACATCCAATTTCCCTGAAAACATTTGTGCCTGAATGTCTTGGCGTTTTTGGGCTACCATCAGACTGTATGCATCAATTTCAAATTTCCAGAAATTTGTCATCAGATGCGCCATGCTTCTAGAAGGCTATCTGTACCATTATGAGTTCATCAGTCTTAGAAATGGGTGAGAAAAATGGAAATTACTTTCCCAAACCTGGCGGTTTTTTGGTCAAAGCCACTCAAACATATGAAATTCACAATGTTTATTAGTGCTTATCTGTCAAACATTGGGTAAGCAACTTCATTAGCCACAATCAATGGCCACAAGCTGACAAACAGCACATAAGCAGAGTCCACAATTTCATGAAGTGTCTTTGTCTTTCTGGTAGAGTCAGTGTAGATTTGCTTGTTCACAGTAGAGCCAGGTAGAGCCAGAACATCTACTGTAGATCTACTGTAGATCTCAAGTCTACCTAGTGCAAGGTGTTTTTGCTGAAGAGAAGGCATGGGATAAAGGCAACAAAGATCTCTTGGTTGATATTAGTGATGGCACCCGGGAAAAATGCGGGAACCCCTTCCTGGGCCAGGGTTCCCTGAAGATTTGGCTCTCCCCGCTTCCCTACCCCTTCCCGGGTGCGGGAAGAGGGAACCCGCCGGGTTCCCGCACAAATTATAGGTAAAACCTACACATATATTCAATGTACTCAATGTATGCACCATTAAATGCGCAAAACTCGTAGCTTCCGAATGATATATAGCAGCTACTTATACGTTGCGTTCTGACGGCATCGCGCCCAATTCTCTAATCATAAGAAATACCCTATACAAACAATAAAGTTCAAAACCCACCACAAACACTTGAATGGTAGCTCATAGAATGCGCAAAATTCTCAGCTCCACGATAGTGTATTTCAAGCTCTCAGGAAAAATCAATAAGCCTACTTCGCCGCCTAATCTTTGTCTGAAAATAATCCCCCTGAGTGCGCACCCCCTTGTTCACCCTAAAGCACTCATTTCTTGTTCTTTTCATGCATGCAAATGAATTTTAACAGTCTGAAAACCCCTATGTACATATGTGTCTAGTCCATAGATGTCTTGCATTGGTGTGAACTGACTGCTGGGGAGGGGGTACATTGCAGTTTGTTGTCTGAAACAGTGTCTACACACTGGTGTGAACACTCTGGCAGGTTGGTAGACACTCCAGCAGTATAGATAGGGGTTTTTGAGGTCTCTGATCTCGTTGGTAGCCTCAGAGAGGTTGCTAGAGCAAAGGCTGAAGCTGCAGGCGATGATTTTGCTGCTTTTAATCACTCAGGAAGTTTCCCCCTGCATTTCACCTGTTAATACTGCTCCAAAAGAGCTGACTTTTGGTGTGTGGTATATTGTGTATGGCGCGCATCTATTGCACCCAGGGGACAGACATTTGCACGGCTGGATTCACTAGTGCATTTTAGGCTGATCAGGGGTAAGCGCCCCCTATATCCCTTGTATCTCTGCAGATACTGCAGCCACAGGCTTGTAACCACGCGTATTGGACTCCCCTCACTGAGACGCATCGAATGATATATATATATGGTACTTTCCGTTGGAATCTGAAGGAGGGGATAGGTTGCGCTTTCCCCTGAATATTCTTCAGGAGTATTCTGATGCCGATACACTTGAATAATTTTATTACATACTCAATACTAGTATCGATGGAGTGTGCCAAATTTTGCGCATTTAATGAGATATGTAGGAAGCTGATTGGACAACATCAGTGGACATCCATTCCCCCATTCCCCCAGTTCCCTCATTCCCACGGGTACCCGGCGGGAACCCCCTTCCCGGAATTTTGTCAGGACCATCCCCCCTTCCCTACCTCTTCCCGCACTGCGGGAAGGGAGGGAAGGGGAAGGGGAATTCCCAGGGTTACCCCCGTGGGGGTACCCGGGTGACATCACTAGTTGATATGGCCGACCTCCTACTTGAGCCCCTGGAAGAAGATGAGGAGTGGGTGAAGCTGAAGGAAGAAGTCTGGGGAGCTGAAGCCCCCAACGGTAGCCACAACATTAAATCCCACCTCCCTCCTGTAGATTTTTAAATGGACTTTTATGTATGGACTTGAAAATTTTGTAATCTTTTTTTTACCTTTTTTCAATCAATCCTCCACAAACTCTTTTGTCTTGTTTGCTCATCTCATGTTCCCTAAGACTCGCCTTAAGAGGGGGGTAATGTCATGAGCCACGCACATGACCCTTATCTTTTTCTTGTTGCTTACACACTTTATAAGCCACTCACTTCCTTTTTCCACTTAGTAAGACTGATTGGCACATTAACTAAGCCTCCACATGGATGCTTACTGATCAAGGCTATTTGTAGTACGCATACAGTCTTCTTGGACTATTCTTAGCTACGCCCTACTTTAGACACACTTTCTTTCAGAAACACGTACTATCTTTAGCTCATGTATTCTTGGAACTGTACGCACAAACCATGTACCCATGAGTATAAATACTCGGTGTGCAAGCTGCTCCAAGACCAGCTTGCTCTACCTTGCCAATCTCCCCTCAAGGGTGATAACTACTAAGAGATACATAAGACTTACATACTTAAGACTCAACTATTGGTACTTGGTCCTATTAATTTAGGTACTTAGTACACTTAACTTGCAAGCCACAAGTCCTTCACAGTCTCCGCTGGAGACGGGTGCCTTTGACGTCCTACTTGCCAGACGAGCAGAGGACTATAATCCCAAGACCAAGAGGCTCGACACCCTACACTGGGCTGTCATCAACACTCCAACACTAGATTACATTTACGAACAACCACAGGAGACTGCCACGCATCAGGCTAAGATCTGACGTCGACGCCGTTGCATCCAGAATAGAAAGTAAACACCCTTAGAAACAAGGGTTGTGACATTGACAAGGTAGAGCAAGCTGATCTTAGAGCAGCTTGCACACCAAGTATTTATACTCATAGGTACATGGTCTGTGCGTACAGTTCCGAGAATACATGAGCTAAAGATAGTGTGTGTTTCTAAAAGAAGGTGATCCAAGAATAAAGCGTAGCTAAGAATAGTCCAAGAAGACCATATGCGCGCTAAAGATAGCTTTGATCAGTAAGCATCCATGTGGAGGCTTAGTTAATGCGCCAATCAGTCTTACTAAGTGGAAGAGAAAAAAGAGAAAGGCTTATAAAGTGTGTAAGCCACAAGAAAAAAGGTAAGGGTCATGTGCGCGGCTCATGACAAATAGGACCTAGTTGTTATGGATACTAACATCTTTACTTAATAGAGTCTGCCCTTGCCTACTCTGAATGCGCTACAAATGAATATTTACTGAATTCTTATGAATGTGAATGTGCCAATTTGTACAGTTTTATGTTCACATAAATTGTACTAAATTCTATCTCTTCTGCGCATCTTATATCATATTTTTAGCTTAAGAACTCGGCGAGATATTCATTAAACAACTTCAGGCATCGCTTATCATAAGGTATTACTAACATATTCCGCTTATAGCTCAGCGACGGCTGACTCTATCACGCTGATTAAGAGCTTGATCGATAGCCACGCGTCGGGCGTATCTTCTCACCGAAGATCGGCCCGATCCCCGGACTCCTCGCCGAGCTCCAGGCCGAAGATCGAACTGATCTGATTGACTGATCAGTTCTGATCTGACTCACACACTGAGTCAATGGACCCAGCTACCCTTAATTAGAAGGCTCTATGACTCACTGAGATGTTGGCTCTGATCCATGTATATAGTTCATATTATCAATATATCAAACAACCAATAGCATACACTGATCCAGTGATGCCACCGATCTACACCCAGTCATTACTCTAAACCATCCTGTATGGGGATAGGGTGATCCCCATATAGCCAGAACTCTCCTTAGAGATCGGCTTGGCATGACTGTCTCTATTTGGCTCATCCAGGCTTCCCTCAGGGTATAAAAGAACCCTGCAGGAGACCCTTGCAGAGCCACCTCCTCTTACTACCCACCTGATTGGTCTTGTGTACTTTGGTTTGTATTTCTCTTATCTCTTATCTCTTGTGTGATCTACTGTATCTAATAAGTGGGAATCCTAGTACCTGATTAGATACAACTGTGTGATTCTGCATATACATAGACTTGTGCTTAAGTTAGCGTATAAATAAGTACCTGCCAGTTGTGGGAATTAAGTACCTATTTGGTGTGAGGAAATATACGCATTAGGCGCACCCCATCCATCCATATTAAGCTATCGCTTAAGTATAGATTAAGTTTAGTAATAGTATAGTCCAAGCGACTAGGGCTGAACTATAATAAGTATATCTAAGGGAACCTGACCGCTGTAGTCTTGCTCTTTATATATTATATTAAGTCAGTTTACACTGTGAAAGGTTAAGACTATCTAAGTGTTACTTGATAATCTCTGAGATCTTCTATTAGCCTTCCTATTGAATCTAGGAAGTATTGTTTACTATTGGAGTACTAACCAACTACATTGCTTAAGCTCCAGATATCCAACTGTACTCCAACCCGTAACACTAGTATTGATAGTTGAGTCTTAAGTGTACATCTTATGTGTGTCTCTTAGTAGTTATAACCTTTGAGGGGAGATCAACAAGGTAGAGCAAGCTGGTCTGAGAGCAGCTTGCACACTGAGTATTTATACTCCTGGGTACATGGTCTGTGTGTACAGTTCCAAGAATACATGAGCTAAAGATAGTGCATGTTTCTAAAAGAGGGTGATCTTAAAATAAAGCATAGCTAAGAATAGTCCAAAGAAGGCCATATGCATGCTAAAGATAGCTTTGATCAGTAAGCACTCATGTGGAGGCTTAGTTAATGCGCCAATCTGTCTTGCTAAGTAGAAGAAAAGAAGTGAGTGGCTTATAAAGCGTGTAAGCCACAACAAAAGATAAGGGGCATGTGCGCAGCTCATGATACATGGCCTTTACAGTATTTGATGTGTATTTTATCTGTTTGTATTAGGATGTGGTTTTGAAGACTCGATACGGAATGTATTCAGAAAGTATCAATATTATGTAGATACACCATATCTGGGTTTGTACTTGGCCAGCCCTAATTGCGAGACTGCCCATTTTGTTGCCTAACATCAGACCATAACACCCTGCAAGTTCCCATATTGCCGTTCTGCAATGTAAAATGATTCTTGTTTGCAAGCTGCTGTTTTACGTTTCCAGGTGGGTGGTTCACCTGCCATCTGTATGTGTTGGAATTGGCACAATATAGAACCCTGCTTATCAATCTAAGCAGCTCCGTCACTTTCATTACAAAATGAATACCTCAACTGCTTGTAGTGAACACAGCTTGGGTGGCCTTGATAGGCTAGTGTAGAAGATTCATGCATGTACCAGAATGTTCTTGAGTGAATGAATCATCAAGCAAGTTAGGAATTGAGTCAGTAATCCAGCTAGTTTGGTATATGTGCTTCTGAATGGTGTTATGACTCGACGGTTTTAGGGTATAAATAGGGGTGCCTCTGGCCCCCCACCAGCATCCAAATCTTACTTTCATACTCTGTTGCCTCTACTCGAACTTTTGACCAATTCTTTTCTCTTTTATTTTCTACATCTAAGAACCGTATTTCAACAACTAGACTCCATCGCGGCCGGTTTTGTAAATCAGCCACAACGCCCGAGAACGGTGGATCCAGTTGGGCTGAACGAGTATAGATTATATGCGCTAGTTCAGTATATTTTATGTATCACTGTGGGGGGTATCCGACTTATGTTTTCGCATTGTTAGATCGGACCGCGCCGCATGTATCGCTAGCCCTGAGTGGAGCCACCTGCTTATCGTGGGTGGTCAAGAACTTCTCTGGTTCAGGTCACATGAGAACATCGGTCGGGAAACATTGTCGTCTCATGGTTCAAGGGAGCATTTAGGCTAACAGATACAAACATCCCTATAAAGGTTTAATATTACTTTATAACAAAGGCATCAGAATCTACGGCTCTTCCCTTCTTGATACCCCGCCTCTTCGTTGCTTTTTCACAGCCTCTCGGTGTCTTCGGTTGTACTCTCTTGTAAGATCCAGCTTGGACTCATCCCACTTGGCTCGGATCTCCTCTCTGCAATCGAGATGAGCCTGTGCTCAAAATGAACGGAAACCCAGAGAACATACGAGGTACCAGGGTGTTCCCATTTCCACCCTTTTGCTTGGATTATGTCAAACACGTCTTTCTTTCCTGTACCTGGAAAGAACATGATCTCGCGCGCATCTGGTGTATACTGTATTGCATGCTTGTGTTTCGCCTGAACGGAAATGGTGGCGATTGAGGGTTCGGGGACAGGTTGCGTTTGGACCGAAGCTGGAAGGAACGATTCGGCATCTGGATCGAGTTCGATGTCAAGTCCGAACGAGAACCCAGCTACGAACAGGATTAGTGTATGTATATCATGCGAATAAGAGCACGACGCACCAGTCTCCTCCTGTGGCTTGAACATGTCTTTGAGTGCCGTATATTGTCGGTTTTCGGGTTCGGCAGGAGTTTTGTCTTCGCTTGCCTCCTGTGACTCTTCTTCATTCTCCGCAGCTTCATACTCGCTTTCGCCCCCCTGCTCCTTATCAACCTCCATATCCCCGTTCTCCTCGAGTCGTCCAACTTCCGGATCAGCCTGTGCTCTAGGGACCACTTCATACCCGACCTCCTCTGTAGTCCCGTCCCGGACATCGATCTCGTCTCCGCTTATGCTCTCGCTCCCGCCCCAGTCGTCGCCCGAGAATAAACCGCTGAGAAGCGCAAGCGTCGACGCCTTTTCTTGTGCAAGCGAGATTCTGTATTGCGATTCAATCGGAACAGAACTCGATGGCTTTGTAGTTGGAGTTATGGCTGGTGGTAAATCGGGTAAAGGAGAGGAGGACGCAGGGATTGGTGGACTAGGACATTGGTGGACTGGTATCGAGGATGATGCCGGCTTGGGTTCTGATGAGCTCGAGATCGTGCTGGCTACTTCGGCTTCATCCGCTTCACCGCCCACCACTGGGTTTTGTCCAACCTCAATCTCACCACCCCCCAACAGCCCTTCGTCTATTCCTCCTGTCCCGATCTTCAAGTGGACTGCTCCATACCGCGCAGGATCGATGACCGTACACCTAGACCTCGTCAGGCCGAACTTTCTTCGTTTAATTTTCGAGGTTTTGAGCTTCGTTTTTGCTTTGGATGTCGTGGCGGATCTGGGTGGGAGTGAGATAGGACGAAGAGGCCGCATACGGAGTGGGCGGATGAGGTGATCGAGAGGTGTTCTCCGCCATCCCTGTTCCATTGATTAGGTAGACTTGATTCAACATGGCGACTGGCTGACCTTTCGAGTATGCACGTTTTCCAAGGTCACCAAACTCATATCCTTGGCCTCCTTTCCCTGTGCGCCTCGCATTAATCGCCTGGCTCTCAGTCGTCGTTTGATGCGGGCTCGTCTAAGGGCCAGAGGATCAAGCTTTGGACGGGGAGGAGGATTTAGTTCTAGCTCTCTCCTGTCGGACACAATGTCAATCAAATGGACAGGAAGGTAAGGGAAAATGTACCTAGCGCGAAAATCTGGCCTGGCTTGTCCGACTCGAAGCTTGGCTCCTTTCCATGTTGACCCGCTCAAAAGGTTCATACCTATATGCAGCGTGAACAACCACAACTAGTCTATGAGAGACTGACTTACACCTGGCAAGTTTATCTTTCGTGCTCTCCAACGTCAAGTATGCAAACTTTCTCGGCTGTCCCAACCCATCCAGTTTACCAACGCCATCCACATCCTTAACCTCTCCAAATGTCGAAAATCTAGTCTTTATATCATTTTGAGTGATAGCCGGGGTAAGACCCGAGATGTGCAGCCGCGTGGTGGTGGTCATATCCAAAATTGAGTTTCTATTGACATCTGTTTGCTGTGGCCCCATTTGATTTGTTCTTGTAGCTTGGGCCTGACGACAACAGGTAAGTTTTCTGGTCTTATTGGGTGGCACTGCATTCTAAGTACATGATGATGTCTATTTATCATTCCGGAGATAAATCGAAGCTATAAATTGAGGGAACTGAACGCTGAGCGGATAACAGTTGGATGACAGGTGCTGGCACGAAACCTGGGCATAGCCGGGCGGATATGGCGGTTGAGCCGTCATGCGACTTCCTAAATATCTAAGTCGTCTCTAACTGGTCTCTAGTGGAAGTGTACTTCTCCTGTGAACGAGCTAGTACCAAGTTAAGTCGCAAATCTGAGGTAGCCAAGCCACATACGAGAGGAGAACTACTCGTGTTCATTTTGTGTTGAGGCAAAGTAGACGACGCCGGTGCCACGGGGACTCGCGCAACCGAGGCCAGCACGAGTGCCGGAGCTCAGCAGAGTTATAATGGAATTTCGGCATCTGAATGTTCAAGGTTTTGATATTCATG
The DNA here is from genome assembly GCA_016906575.1 of Ceratobasidium sp. AG-Ba. NCBI lineage: Eukaryota > Fungi > Basidiomycota > Agaricomycetes > Cantharellales > Ceratobasidiaceae > Ceratobasidium > Ceratobasidium sp. AG-Ba. The sequence goes on along the minus strand of CP059611.1, from coordinate 384,161 downwards.
GTCCAAGCCGTTGCATGCTAGCTGAAGATGTGGGTTCGAAAGGGAGCTGCCATTGGCCGATTCCTGGAAGGGGCAGTTGAACTGCTACCTACCATTCGTCTAGTAGAGAATCAGGAGGGGGGGCCTACCAGCCATAACTCCCATGTAGGGCTAGTAAGAACGCAAATATGAATTGAAAACGGATCTTGAATTGACTGAATAGATGTCACGACCACCAAGCAACATGAGACTTTACACCACGAACGAAATAATCGACCAACCTAATCAAGCTCCTCGTCGATTTCATTGACGCCGGTTTTCTCTGCGTCCCTGTCAAGCTTCGAGGCCCTGCAGATCTTGATCAGCATTGTTTAGTATCCGATTCAAGCCACCTGCAGGAGCGTTCCAGCTCTCCTGGGAGCATCCATGCCGCTCCCCTTCCCGCTTGGAGTCAAGCATTGTTGAGATTTGTAATCATACGTCCACAGCCCAGGACAATACTTGGATATCTGCTCCACACGCGCCCTCAGGTCAGGGGAGATGGTCGTGCCATCCCGATCACCTGGTTTCCCGGAATCCAGAGGTACCCCCACTGGCCATTGCACAAGGCGTATTCGAGATGAAGGATACCGAGAGCTTCTAGGCTCTAGTATATCTCCTTCGCCATGAACGAGTAGGTATTCTCCCTATTCGCAAAAGGAAAGCCTTGAGAATTGGCATGTTGTTCGAGTGTTTTATCAGATAAGAAGGAGCCGTAAAAGGGGAGGTCGTACTTGGCAATACACTTCTCCAGTAAGCGTAGTTCCAGGTCGGTAGGCATAGGGAGCAGTTGGAGAGTAGTCTAAGAAGGATGAGAAACTTGTGAGCACGTGAATGCTGACTCAGTGATTTCAAGTATTGGCTGAGGCAACAATTATATACGCCACTTGGACCTACTTCCATCCCCGCCCCTGGCACCGCAAACAACATGACCGCCCCCAACTCAAAGCAAGAGCCCTTGCGCTCGTCTCACAAAACGCTGTCGACTCCTGGCTGGAGGTTTGTCGAGCCGGGTTCTGACAAAAAGAACCGACAACTGCTGGTCGAGTTGGATAATGGTGTGACCCGAAATGATTCCACTGGGTACATATACTCCTTTTTTCATACCAGGACAGAATACTGAGACGCCCACAAACATAGTGAAGTCATCAAGGACCTATGCTACTAGGCTGACATTGGTATAACAAACTACGCACAGCATGCTACCTTGCTCCCTTCTCCCAACTCACCTTCCGACGCATCCTGTCCGCCTCGGGGTATAATCTGTACCGCCCTTATGTCGCCGGTGCCGATGAGGACATACCGAGCCCGTTCATTCCTTCCGGGAGAGGGGTGCTACAGATCGTCGGGTCTCCTATTACAATGGCCAAATATCCTAGGCGAGATCCGGGAGGTTATCTATGTTAGTAGAGTAAGGGTGGTACATTTGGCCTACAACATCTTCAGCCGTGGGAAAATCGCATCCGCCACTCAAAGTCGGATACCATGGATCTAGTCTCAAAGAACTGGCTTAGGCTCTTGGCTGGGCTCACATTGCTGTACTAGTACATGACCGGACGATGTGAGCACAATTATGCAGTCAGTCTTGAACTAACTCGCAATCTAAGTCATGATAAGCTTCACAGCGCTTTCTGTCTTACGAACATAGGCGTGTACAGGCGAGATGTTCAGTTTCGTAAAGGCTGAGCGCAGGAGGTTTGTTTACGTTCACGAGTGTGAATTTGAGACAGAGGACTCATCAGATAAAATGACTGATTATTGCGAACCCTAGAGGAAATTTATCCATCTGGTTGCTCGTTTGCATGATTCTGTATTTCTCGTTTCACCAATCGATATCTTACACCTACTGAGATATTGTCGATCTTGAACCCAGCATGGTTTATAACCTACTCCAGAAGTAACGGCATGCGAGCTTTCAGTCTAGCAAGAGTCCGGTGACTGAGCAATTAAACCCAGACCGCCGAGCATATTCAGATTTGAGACCGTGTATGAGGCCAACGAATGGAATTTAGCAATCAAGACCGATAGGCGCACGGACACGGAGTCTCTATATGTGGTGACTTTACGGTCGATATGGTGATCACTCCACATTTGATAGGCATGAATGAGACATGGAGGATATTCAATTCGCATATTGGTCATGGAAGGTCACAGTGCGAGCCTGAGGATTGCATTAAATGAGAGCCGCCCGTGCATGTGATAATAGGGTGTTTTGAGACTTCTAAAGCGAGGCTAAACGAGGGCTAAAGCGGCACCTAAAACGACTCTAAAGTACACTTTAGGTCTCGTTTTAGCCTCACTTTAGCCCGGTTGTGAAACACCTCTATCCCAGATGGCTAAAATCTCCTAAAACTGGGCTCAATAAAACTCGACATGCAGACCTGCAAGTTGTGGTTTATTACTTCACAAATTGAGTGTTGTGTCGGAGAAACCATAGATATCTAAGACTATATCACTTCTGCCGTATCTCATAGTAAGTATCATCCCGATTCACGTTTCTCATTGACTTTTGGGCACACCCCAGAGGTAGTTTAGGTTCTCGGTGCTAAATTGGCTCTGCAGCTTAGTCGAAGATTCAGAGCCACTTTAGGAGCCACTTTAGCCCTCGTTTTAGCCTCGCTTCAGGCGTCTTGAAACACCCTAATAACTTCAAATCGAATGTGAACCTGCACCATGATCTTACTTACGGCCTACCACCGGGTTCGCTTGGCGGACACTCGGTACAACATACAACGTTGACTTTAGTCTACTGCAAGTAGTAGATGATGCTGCGGAAACATCGTCTCCTAAAGAGCTTCGGATGTATCATCCCCCTGGGAAGTAATTGGAATGGCATGAATATGTGAATGGATGGAAGTTTAACTCTCATAGTGCCCACGCTGAAAAGCTTCATACATGTATTTTGCGAGCAAAGAGATCTCATAAATAGGAAAACAGGCATAAATCTCCTCTTGACACTACTTCACGTGAACGTATCGAGCTCAAATATGAATTTTTGGCTCGAGTGTATAAATTTGCAGCTAGAAGATGGTTAGAGGTTGGCAACTGTCGCATGAGTAGTGGAAGCACACTGACCTGCTCACACAGCCCGCTGTTTATTCATTCGGCGTTCCCAATATCTCTCAAATGGCTACCCTCGATCAGCAAAGTACTCCAAGTTTTTGCTGCATCAGACAGCTCATTTTCCTCGACACTATTTGCGAGTAAAGGCTTATATATATCTGAGACGGTGGGATCCTTGGCTAAAACAACTTTCCCGTGGGTGGCAATCAAGTTTAAAATGGACATAATATCGGATATAAGCTACCCCAGGCACCCTGTGCGTTGCTTATTTTTAGAGCACGCACGGCTATCGCTCATACCGTTTTCAGGAGTACAGGAAATATCCACGCTATACTTGTAGTCTAGGTCTTTGCCAGCAGCCCGAGATAGGTAGACCACCAGGGTTTTAAAGGTTCCCTTCATTAGTTGTATTGTCGCAGAAGCATACCGTATCCGTCATAATTGTAACCAAATGTAGTGTCACAAAACGTTGTGGTTATGGTTAACTTCATGGCTTGTAGCATCACGCTTTGCCCCGTGTGGTTAGGGCAATACCAGGATGTCACGCTGACCGAAAAACTACATATATTCGATTAGTGTAAGATGTATAATATGCCATCCACAGCTTGTAGCCTCAATATTCGTCTCCCGTCTGGTCGAGTCCCCCTTAACGCTCGATAACATTCTCTGGAGGTCTACCACGAGTTCCACACAATACAGATGGGTCGATGAGAGTGTCGTCGTCGTAGTCAGGACTGTCGGCCTCCTCAGAATTGGGGATGTCCGGCAGCTGGGTTAATATTGTAAGTGCGAAAGGCCAGTCTTCAGTGAACCGTTCGTGCACGTTGAGGTTAACTTTCCCACACGTCACGTCACAAAAATCGTGCTGTGGTTAACAAAATACCAAATTTTTGTCACGCGACGCCTGCGCCGCGTGGTTCCAATTATGACGGGTACAGTACTCGGTGCGAGTAGCTATATCAGCTATAGCCTCAAAAGCCTCACCCCTGATACAGAGCATTTGTATAGAGATGTCTGAGGTCATCGGAGAACGTAATAATTGCTCAAGACCTTTCACTGTGAGAGAGACATGATTGAAGCTTGTAAGAACTTTCAGCGTTAAGGCGATTTCTTCTCGCAGATACACCGTTGCAAAGCTTCCTGAAGTTATATTACAAATCAGAGTACCTTTGGGATCTTTGTGGAAGAAAAGCTGACAACACAGGTGCGGAATTGCCTTGGGTCATCAGGGCACTTCGGGTGGGCCACAGAGCCTATTGGAGCCCAGGAGCAGGCAGAGGCGTCCTCCCCTCTGTTGAGTCTCTTGGAGCCTCTGGGAGGTTAGAAGCACCAGGTACAAACAAACAATATGTACTTATATTCTGTCAAAATGTGCAGCTTTTTATCCACCCAGTAATTATTATTTTACACAGCACAAATCCTACTAAATGCCATAGACTACCCAAGGGGGAGATCATAGCTCGGCAGATACGTGCATGGTAGAAGAGCAATCAACATGGGGGAAAATCCTCAAAGTCAGGTGACACGTTGTCTAAAGCCTCATATTTGTGCTATATGTGCAAATTTCAACTTTCTGAAAATTCGTCAGCTGGTGCGACATGCCCTGGGACCGTATCCGTTCAACAAGAAGGTTGAATGCGTCAAAATTTAACAAGAAAAACGCAAAATACTGTCCCAAACGCGACACTTTCAAACAAAAATTCATCGATTTCAAATCACTGCTTACACACAAGGCCCCTAGTCTCCCAGAGGCTCCGGGAGACTCGACAGAGTGGAGGACGCCTCTGCCTGTTCCTGGGCTCCAATAGGCTCTGTGGCCCACTCGAAATGCCCTGATGGTAGCGCTGTATAAGGTTGGGGCCACTCAGTTGCACTGTACTCCCATTATATGGGGAAATTTCAGATTTTTCGCATTCGCGCCAGGAGTGCTGTTTTGGGGCTTGGAAAACCGCACATTTTGAGGTTTGCGTGAGTGCAAAAGCCGAAAACATGATTGACCTCAATGGGGAATTTCGCGCTATATTAGCGGCCCCGTTTTCCTACACAGGGTAACGAAATACGCAGATCGTGAATGATAAATCAAGAACATGCGCGCGTTTTGGCCATCAGAAATTTCAGTAACAAACATGTACCGAGTGTTGTAAGGAACCTTATCTAGCCGACAATCAAAATCTGTGACTGCGTCACTTTTTACTAAGTGATAGCATGGGTCACGTAGAAATCGAAAAATCGGAGAAAGTGGCACGATAGTAGATGCTACGGAGTGTGTATGCGGGAAGTTTAAACGCGGAAATCGAACAACTGGGGGAGGAGTTTACAAAATAAGGAGCGCTTTCTCGTGTGAAATGCAAGTATTTTGTGATCGGGTGACTTTTTCGATGACACAAACCCGGCTACTCAGCGCTCACTATCCCGTTCGCTCCTCAGCTTGGTCATAGATACGCTGATACTTTACATCGTGGGGAATCCTGTTCATGTCTCAAGGCATTCGTTGAACGTTTTGAAGAAATTTTAACCATATATGTTGCGCTTGGTATGATCTAGCTCCCCACACCAATGATCAACACCCAAGTATTAGCACAGGTTCGCATATTTGGCGCAACGGAGTGCAAGAGCTAGCTTGCTTATATCTCCAAGTCATATTATAACGTATACTTTTGCATATAATAGCTTTATACGTGGGGGTACGCTTTCAAGTGCCACTTTGGCTTTCCTCAGTGGTGTAACCACAGTCACAAGGATCACTCATGCAGCCGTATGAGCCAATGTGAGAGTTCTTATGTAAAGCGATGTTTTTTCCACGAACTCCTCGCCCAGTTGTCCGATTTCCGCGTTTAAACTTCCCGCATACACACTCCGTAGCATCTACTATCGTGCCACTTTCTCCGATTTTTCGATTTCTACGTGGTCCATGCTATCGCTTAGTAAAAAGTGACGCAGTCACGGGTTTTGATTGTCGGCTAGATAAGGTTTCTTACATCTAAGTGGCCCCTAAGTTACCTAACCTTACATCCGATACGAAGCAAAATTAAAAATCATTCATCAGTTCACCCTTGCACAGATCCAGTTCAATCATATTTTAGAGCATTAGAAATCGACCAGGCCTCCAATAAGTCAAATCGCTGCTTCAAAATAACTGTTGCGATATGACGATAAGCGATGAAACGCACGGTATTGCATTTCATGTATCTTTTCATTCTACAATGCTTTGCACACACGCATTGCATATCACTCGTGTATTGTGTTCGATGTAGCTACAAGTGTCTAATGGTTGTATAAAGAGCGTAGCTCTTTACCGTGTATCTACACCAATTCCATAGCGAATTCACAGCACATCCACTCTTCACTTACGAGACTAGCAGACTCGAGCTAAGAAGCAAAACATTTCTTTTATTGGAGTTGCGCAAACAAATAAGACGCAATTCTACAATGACAACTATCGGTGAGGCATTCTAAACATCCGCTCTCACTGAAACCCGGCTGTATGATCCTTGTTTCGATATGTCGTGAGCTGAGGTGATCGGTTCGCCCTCTTGACTCAAATCATTTTCACAATTCGAACAAATGCAGTACTTTCCTACAGAATGATTCGCTTAAACCTCAAAACCTCGGAGACCAATAAACAGATCATATCTACTCACTCTTTTCTGACGACTTGGTGGCCCAAAAGCGCAGCGCCAAATTCAGAATACCCCAAAACGCCATAAAGAGCGAGACCGTAGCGACAAATACGTCTACGAAAAGGGATATACCAGATTTCCATGAAATGTATTGGCACAGATAGGATGCGTTGAAGGCCATAGGCTCGGTCACATTGAACGGCAGGCCATATTCTTTCAAATCACCCCGTAGCAAGACGTTAGTTACAGGTTCACCCTGTCGCGACCAGTTCAGCGGTTTCACGTGCTGCCGGAACGCATCAACGCTTGTCAAAACGTTTTGCTGGGAGTCCACGCCCAGGTCTGAAAGTACCAATCCAGTCCATGTGTAGACGTAGTTTTCAATTATAGTGTTGTTGAGCCTGGAAGGTCTTCAGATCGAATGTCACAGCTCACCTTAATAATAAATGACTTGAATAAAAACACCCTACCTGATAATCTCAGACAACGGCCATCCTACTGTAGAATTGGAGCGTGTTGGAGAACTGAACGACACGATGCCCGATTGGACGATCGCATCAGGTTTCAAGTTAAGCAGATAATACATCGCGGTAAGACCATTGCTGACGCGGCTGGACAGGAGGTCGTAGTACACATCGCCGCTAAACACGCTTATTAGCCGAGATGCCTGGTTAGCTTGGTTTGTCGTGTGCGGATTCATGTGCGGATTTATGTGCGGAATCATGTCAAGACCGTGGTTCCAATTGGTGACTGCTTGTGCGGTCGCTGACAACTCGATGTGGGCGTCGAATGTGCATGTAATGTTCATCTACACTCGGCTCAATCGTTAGAATGCGATTCGGTGCAAGCGTGGAGACGTTGACCACCTCCCATGATGCCGTAGGAATCGTGAAAGTCACATCCATTGATGCTGAGTTGATTCTGCAATCATTCAATTTAGCGCCTCCGTAATTGGCATTAGAAACAGTATTGTTCTGTGATGCGTCATAGAGGTTCACGATTGTGTAGACGAAAGCACCATTCTTGAACAGGAATTATACATTTTAATCAATCGTAATCGGATATGATGAAGCACTCACATGCGTTTGGTACATTCCGCCTGTAACCAAGGATGCAGGCTCGCAGCCGATCGTGACATTTTCTGGCAATCGCAAGGGTGCTGATCGCCACTGATATATTATAGTCAAAACCACCACTAACCATACTTGGCGACCTTTAAACGATCCCACCACGACGGAGTCTTTTTCTCAGAGAATGTTGGTGAGTACATCGTATAGTTCGTGATCCCCACAGTGAATACTAGGCCGCACTGGTTTATCAAATCCTCAACTACTGGGTATACTACGCCTACTGTTGGTGAATAGGAGGACTCCGACTATCAGGGAAGACACTGCGATGATATATGCGGCTGTAAAACGCCAGGGGTAGGCCCTATTCGACCGAAACAACGAGTGAGAAACAATATTATGCTACCGTGGTCCAAGCAGGAGGATACCTCGTCAACGGATATTCAAACGTGAGCTACATGGCCTGCACTAAGTTCCTGATAATATCAGTCTAGTAGTGGCCTATGGGAAGTAATATTCGGCAACTTGCACTCAGGAACCCGTGAAGGGAGATGTGTGGAACAATCCTCACAGAGCTAGAATATATACATCCATTGGGAGTAGATCGGAATGCCTTTCATTCTCGACAGGGCAATGATGGCCCTGCACATGCATGTAGTTTGGGGCAGTGAATGTCTCGCCAAGTCGTTCCTTTGGCGTCCACCCCATTTTTAATCAGATCACACGCCCAAACAACTGAAGTTGCCGGAGTAGGCAGCCATGCCGAACCACACGTGCTGTCACTTTGCTTCCACCAATAGAAATTGAGTGCCAAGGAGCGCGTCGTCCCCCTCGGCCAACCCTCCTGCGATAACACAAGATAGGCAGCCCAGCGAGCCAGCCAAAACCCGAGACTCTGCCTGGGTTAGAGTAGCCATCATGCGGCTACCGGGCCCATCGGTAGCTCACTAGCCCCTGAGTAGCCTAACTTGCGTAGAGTTTCCTGTTTTGGTTAGCGGTTAATGAGGATTAAAATATTGTGATTGTCAATGTTACCGCTCATCAACACGCCCCGCAAGCAGAGAACCGTATTAATCCCTCATCAAGAAATCATTTGTTGCGCGACTGCGATGACTGAGACGGCGGTCTGGGGCGACGCACTTTCCAGCACCGTAAAGCCACACCTTGTCTGCAGAAAAGTCTGCCAACACCACCCGCATATTCGACCTCTTCAAAAGTCGAAAATATAGCACTCGAATCACTCCAAGTAACACCCGGGATATGCAGCCGCGTAGTGGTGAAATCTGAACAGAGTTAATATTGACATGTGTTTGGCCCGTCCCCATTTGATTTGTTTTTCCGAAAAAGATGACACGACATCCCTCATCTTACGACCACAATGGGACTCGCCGCATACCTCTACTTGTTGTGCACCCACCCCAACGAATTCCGGAGTCTTGTGCAATACAAGATATGGCACGAATCGAAACGAGATATCACCGCTCAGCAAGAGCACGACACGTCGGGTTGGGACCGAGAGAGCATGCGCAAATGTTGGCATTTCCTTGACTTGACGAGTCGAAGTTTCGCGGCTGTGATTAAAGAGCTGGAAGGTGACATGGCGCGAATGGTACGTGGTTTTTGATAGTCAATTCGAGATGATTTTGGTTTATGTGCTGGCATTAGGTGTGCATGTTTTACCTCGTGCTGCGCGGCTTGGACACGATCGAGGACGACATGACGATTCCAGACGAAAAGAAGCAACCTCTCCTTCGCTCGTTTCACGAAAAGCTGTCGACTCCCGGATGGACGTTTACCGAGTCGGGTCCAGACGAAAAAGACCGACAGCTGTTGGTCGAGTTTGATAACGTGGTAGCAGAGATGGCTCAACTCAAGCCAGAGTACGTCTAGTCGTCTTGCTCTGTATGAGGAAAAGCTAACACGACGACAGATACCGCGAAATCATCACGGACATTTGTCACAAAATGGAAATCGGCATGGCAGACTATGCCCATCGCGCCGCCTCGCTCTCTTCCCCCAACCCACCTCCCGATGCACCCTCTCCCTATCTCGAGACGATCTCGGAATACGACCTCTACTGCCACTATGTTGCCGGTCTTGTTGGTGAAGGACTCTCCCGGCTCTTTGCCGCCTCCGGAAAAGAGGTCCCATGGCTTGGTGAACAACTCACTCTGTCCAATTCGATGGGTCTACTCCTCCAAAAGACAAACATTCTGAGAGATATCCGAGAAGACGTGGACCAGGGACGATACTTTTGGCCACGCGAACTCTGGGGCATCTTCAAACCGTCTGAAAAGTCTCGCCCGCCGCTCAAAGGCGAATACTTTGGGTTCGCCACACCTGAAGAGATGGTCCAAGCTGTCGACTCTCCCAACAAGGACGCATACGACCGGGCCATGTGGACCTTGAGTGCCATGACACTCGACGCGCTGCGTCACGCAACCGACGCGTTGGACTATCTGGCCCTACTCAAGAACCAGAGCGTGTTCAACTTTTGCGCCATCCCGGCCGTGATGGCCCTCGCCACACTCGAGCTATGCTTTATGAACCCGGACGTGCTCAGGCGGAACATCAAGATTCGTAAAGGCCAGGCTGTACAGGTTTGTTCGTTTCCTAATCCGAGTCGAGAGGTCGAGGCTGATGGGTCCCCACAGTTGATCATGAAGAGCACGAACCCACGCGACGTGGCGTACATGTTTAGAGATTTCGCACGTGGCATCCATGCGAAAGCGAGTCCGGCGGATCCCAACTTTTTGAGAATTGGCATCGCGTGTGGGAGGGTGCGTCTTTTTGCCGCCCGGTTGTCGATCTCACTTGACTGACAGCTTATTTATTTATTTTGACCACCAGATTGAGGCGTGGGCTGAACACCATTATCCGTCGTTTATCACGATTGCGCATAGCGCGTCGACCAACTCGACTTCGGTCGAAATGTCCACGACCGACGCGAGGATGCGGATCATCAAACGGGACCAGTTGCGCGAGTCCCGTCTCAAAGCCGAAGCCGAGGCCAAGAAGCGTCGTGAACGTGGGTTGGATGAGAACAAGCCGATTGAACAAGAGGGGTTGCCGTGGGCTCTGCTCGCTGTGGTTGGGGCGCTGTTTGTCGGGTTGTGCTGTATTGCCGGAGCGATCGTGTATGTGGTCATTTGGTGGAGCGAGGAAGCGTAGTGCGGTTTCATTTGTATCTCTCATCACTTTCGGGACATGGTTTGTATTCGGTCGTAGATTCTGTTTGTCGAGTAAAATACACCTGAGATATTTCACGCATCCAAACATCGAACTCGAAGTCTTGGTGGGTGACCAAGAGAGCACGTGATAGTATGGTGGCCTTGCCCAACCAGCATGACTGTTGCATATCGTCTGTCATGTGTGATAATATTTTGTTCCCATCTGTATGTGCAATCATTCATCTTCCACTCCTGGGTTTTCGTAGGTTTCACTTTATATAGAAAAGGCGCTCTGCTGCGATCAATTTATATTTGTAACAACGAGGATACCACATTCAGCACCCCAAGTGCCAGCCGGGTTTCAGAGACAAACGCAAAGAACTACAAATCCACTGGCAGTTCATTGGCCAGCACATCGGTTTCGTCCATCTTGTTACGCTTCCAACGATTCAAAAGGACCTCGGTTTCTCCATCCTCACACGAAGCCGGGTCGTCGGACTCTCTCGAGGCGGCCTTGAAAAGAATGCGAATGATGCCATCGTGTGCGTTGTCCCCGTATTGAAACAACTTGGACCAAACGAGCCCTTCTTCGCGGTCGACCATTCCAGTGGTGATCACCGTAAACGACCACCAGATTCCGCAAGTCGCAATCCCTATGATAGACTTTTGATTGGGGTGGCAGCGGAACGCGATTGGTATTTTGAGATGCAAGTTGATGTGCGCTTGGTAGATTCGTCTCGAAAGCTGAGCAATGAACGTGAAACGATGATGGCGACCTGGAGAGCCTTTGCATTCGACTACTATGGGAACACAAGCCTGGTGGTACGGGACTTTCCATCCGACTATGGTCAAGATTGGCGGTCTCGGTTCAAGAAGCTTGACGATAGCAAAAGCAAGAGTGGGAAAACGGTTCTGGTCGTTTCGGATGCGCCATGACCCAACACTGCCAGATCATACTCCACGTTTTTTTAGTTGACGTGCTTGGGCGGGGTGGGAGAGCAATCGGCGAGTAATCTTCATCGCTCGATTGATTTCCGGAGATGTAGCGTCTGATTCCGCTGGTGAGAGGGTTGTCCAAGCAAGTCCCAGAGTCGCCGCCACGGCTAAACTTCAGACGAGGTGTGTTGTACAGCGGACGGCATTCCGGATCGGTTCTATATCCAACTTGTTCTCGGTCTTCGCCTTTATCTTCGTCTTGACCCGCGCCTTGGTCCGCGTGTTTGTCTTCATCGTCTTCCACGTGCTCGTCCTCAGAGTCCTGGTCATCATCTTCAGTTCCATGGTAGAGTCGTCTTCGTCTTCAGCGTCGGCAGCTTTGAGCCTTTTTCTTTGCCGACGAGGGGTATTTCCCTGGGCAAGAGGAAATCGGGGAAAGATCAACAGACTGCGATCCATAGAGTTGCGAACTTCAAGCAAGAACTCATTCCAACAGGCATACCAGAGATGTTCAATGCCACAACGATTACTTGTGAAACGTAGTACATAACGTACAACCCATCGGAGTAGATCAGCTAGCATGTCTTGTGAGAGGATTTTAGAGACGACCGGTGAGCTCTAAAGCGCGCCACGGTTAGCTGAGAGTTTGGGTCCAAGAGACCATGAATGGCGCAAGAATTTTGATTCTCACCTCGTTTTATGCTCGAAAGAGTGTCCCAAGTGCAAACGGTGTCTCCCGCACGAGTGATGGTTGGCCGGCCAAGGTTGACAGCAAGCGGTGTGGTGGGTCAATCCAGGGGTCGATAGTTTGAAATAGATTGTCATTCTTGCACGTGATCGTGTGGCTCTGGTGCTTCACCCCACCATGCCTCGATCCTTTTGGGGGTATCCTGCGACAAACCATAACTTGGAACGCCGCGCTATCAACAACAATGTCTCCTGTCCCTTTGCGAAAAATCTCGGACTCGCTGATCCTATGGCCAGAGAAATCTATGACCGGCTCGAACTATGGCCCCTTCAAATTCTCTACCTGTGAACTAAACGGGAAACCTGGCTACGTCTTTATCCTTGTTCTAGACAACATCCCTCGCGAATAGATCTCGAACGAAGTCGTGTATTGGCCGGAGAAGACGTTCAAGTGTCCACCTCGTCTATTCACTTATGACCGTAAAACCCGCTTGTTCACATCGCCGTGGGTCAAAGATGAAATTAAAGTCGATACCGTTCGGAGGCTGTCCACTATAATGTAGGTCTCTGTGCGTGTTACTGGATCTCTGCTGACACTGAACTTTAATAGGTCCAATTTCGATTACTATTGATGGGCCTGTTCCAATCCTGGCTTTGTTGTTGGGTTACCGAGAGTTGCTCCATTCGTTGGATGTTGTTTATAAAATATTCTTATCATGTGCGTACAACGTTCTATCCGTACGCCGTGGCAATATAGCGCATTGCTTGTCAAAGTTTTCACACAAGACTGATCACCCTAATTGTGTCCGAGAGGCCAATTGCCAAAGAGAAGAGAAGGGCTGAGCAACTTCGGTAGCATGACCCCCTAACCACCATTTAGCCTGGATTAATTAATGCCCCATGTTTAGTTCCTGGGGCCGGCCCTTTGCACTGTACTTGATAAATCGCACGGCGGCTGTAAATCTGGTACTTCATTCAGGCACTATCTTTAGAGCCTTCGTTGGGGAGACAATTTTAGTCTAAATATCGTCTCGGACTCCGCTTTACGAGCGGTAAATGCAGAGAGGAGGACTGAGTGATGGGACATAATGCGGTTGTTAGGTGGCCCCGGCTTTAGATAACAGCGGATCAGTATGCTAGAGAAAGTACAACAAGAATATTACATGTCTATCGACGGGTTTCATAAAAGCAATGAACATGGGAAAAAATCAAGGCTTAAAGTTTTCTTCGAGGTACCATTTGTATGCCTCGCGCCAGGCTGCATTTCCTCCTTTCTCAATTACGTCCTGCCGAAAAAGTCAGACCATATAGGCGGGAAATGGAAACGGGGACTCACGCCGTGACACGGGATGATGCGGTCAAAGTCCCATCCTGCGACCGTTCGCGCGTCTCGGGCCATTGCTCTATAGAAAGCCACGCTGCGTGAGAGAAAGGTAGAGACGAATGAGGAAATGGAACGTACGCCTTGTCTTTACCCGCACTCCATACAAAGGTCTTGTGCGCGCGCATCATCGGACCCAATGTTCCGAAGATCGGGAACTTGCCAGACGACTTTGAGTTTTGGTACTACATCGTTTAAATGAGTTTGAATCCAAAAATGTTCAAATAAATGAAACAGACCTGCTCTTTGGCTGGCAAGTTGAACAAAAGGTCGGCTTGAATCAAGGTCTTGCTTGCGGTATGCAGGAACGCAACGTCCTGGTTCTGGAAGCCAGAGAAGTAACACGCTTGGATCTAGACCCGGCTCTTAGTAATAGAAATATGTGGTAGGCGTGGCGCAAGGCGTACCTCTGGTTCATATCCGTATTTGGTTCCAGCTGGATCTTGGCCGTATACTGAGTCCGAAAGTCAGTAATAATAACGGATGTCGATTAGTGAGGAACAGACCTCCGTCAAACTTGAGTACCCCCTCTTTCTTGGCGACTAATCCAGGAACACCAATCACTTTTGCATCTGGATACAGCTTCTTGTACTCGTTCAGGTAAAGATGGTGTACTGCATCCGCTCCAATGATGTATCTATCCGGTGGCTTTCATTATGATCGCCTCCTATAAAGTACAGTCTTGTGGACACTCACTTGACCGGACCGATTTCGCTTAACTTGGTCTTGGTCGCATCATCAGCGGGTGTCGACGCCAGCAGCCACACATCCCCAGACTCGAGTTTAACGGCCGTCGAACGACCTCCGACGGGGAAGATGTTGAATCGCGAAAAGGGGACAGAGAATGTCCAAAGATTGGGAGCGACCTGCCAGTCATGAAGTCGATGAGCAAGCGTGGCGTCATCGAGAGGCAAAATGGCCTACCTCACGGATAACTGGCTGGACAGCTTTAGACATGGTTGTTGTTACAAACGTACGATGATGTTGTTATGGGTCGTCGTCGTCGAGTATATAACAGTCAGGAATACAAATTACGTCATGGTACCTGAGCAATAATCACGGGCCCGGATCGCCGTCACGTGAAAACCGTCGGTCATTGATCGCCTGCGGCGACCGAGCGCTTCTAATCAGCTCCGCGGCACCGCGAGGGATGGCAGTACGCTGTTCTCGACTGCTTACTGTATATAATATTTCTCGTCAATTTCTAGTACTGGCCTAGGCCCTCTTCGTGTGAATGTCGATAACGAGGTTTCATCGTTGTTCTAGACATTTGATCAGTGACACAATTTTCAATACAAGATAGGACATTCCCATCTATTCGCAGTTCTGCTTCTTGCGCTCATTCCTCCTTTGCAATGTACGACGGCGTGAAAAGTGACTTTTTGGTGTATCGTCGCTGTAAGGCCCGTTAGTGCCAGGAACTTCACTCACCGAGACGCTATCGCAGGTTATGTCATATTTCGTCCCACCCACTGGACGTCTGCATCTATCCGGTGATGTACCCTACCTCATGATATAAACGGTTAGCGCAATTTAGCGGCCTAATATTCTGGCTCGACGCAAATGGAGTCCTTCATGTCGGACGTACGCGTCACTCGAGCTGCTAAAACCTAATAGTCCCACGCCATCCGTAGGTGGCGTTATAGCACTTTCAACGCTTGAAAACGGAGTGGGTTCATCTGTCATATTTCTGCCAAACTATCCGACGATCATGCAGATCTGGAACGCCGTACTGCTGTGAGTAAACATGTCTTTGGGGCCGGTCAGGAGCAACTGTCATATTGGATTGAGAAATCATATTTCGCCTCTACTGGGTTATCGCGGCGGAGTTTCATTGTGTATTTAGATCCTTTTGTACCCAATTAACGCCTCTCTCATTATATGCGGGCTTCGGACGTTTCGAACTCAAATCGAGAAGCTTTATAGATGCTCCCACGCATGTTCATCAACCAGAGAAAATCAAACTGACCCGGGTATGATAGGGCATCTAACCTTAATCAATCATATTGAAAGACGCATGGCGATTCCTGTTGCGGAGACCTACTCACGAGTCCTCGGTTCTACCCCCTTGTGCACCCTATCGCTAATGGTGCCACGCCCAGATGACCATCCAAGTCACCTTGCTATCGGACTCACACCCAGTCCAACAAACTCCACAAATTGCACTCCATCCAAACACAACACATAAGTGCCTCAGCGATGGGACGAAACTTCCTGTCACATTAGCAAAGGTTCCGAGGATAGCGGATCATGGAATAAAAGCGGATTCATCAATCGAGATTCACCTGAATGCGCGTTCAGCTACACGGAGCACGATGCACCTGTGAATCTAGCTATTGAAGCTCAATGACTGAGCATCAACCAAACTGTCAAGTAGCCAGGCGTGGGTGAGATCGAGCGGCTGCGCCAAGAGATTATCTATATTTCGGGTACACAAGTACCTTGGTCGATACGGATCGACGGGCTGCATGATAAACTCGCCACTCGAAGCGGCGAATGAGCAATCGAGATCAGTAGTCATATTGCTATGCTTAGGTGTTCTAAATTTCGCAAAATGATAAGCTCCAACTAATAAACCATCAGGTTCATCGTGCATATATTTGTCTTGCTTCTCCCCTTTTATAAATATAGGGAAGATCAAGCTTTAGGGCCTGAGCCCATGTTCGCGATCTGAACCCGAACACCGAGAGATGAGCCGTGGACGTATATCGTCAGAGCGCCTGATCGAGATCAAGAATTGAGGTTATCAAAAACCAAGTTCCACCTTTTTGCCTTGACATCGGAGACGTCAATACATTGATCCTATCCTCGCGAGTATGAGCCTAGTTCGCTCTGGAGGTCAGCTGAGTTGAATCTCCCGTTCCTCCAGGAGATACTAGCGCAGACATGGGAGATTGATGCACTGGGATTAGTAATAAGAGCCGTTTTTGGTACAAGGCTGTGGTTAGTAATCCCTGACGTAATATAACGCCGACATACATCTGGGCTCAATGATTGACAGATGACAGCTAGAACATATCCATGAGCCTATCCGGTGTGGGATATTCAGGAACCACTGTAGTCGCGCCAGCACCTAGATCAAGCTCCCGAAACGTCCGCAGCCTTTAGCGAAAGCGAGGACATGGATAAATAGCATGAGCGGCTTCTATCGATGTCTGCCGTCGCCAATCCACTTCGAATTCAGCCATCTCGTCTACATTTCATTGAATTATTTATCTTTTGATTATATCACGCCTACGTTATGCCTGAAATTATCGAATTAGGATTTATGGACCTCAACCCCTTCATCGAGTCGATGACGGTCAGTCATGGGGTTGTGTTCAGCGGCGCCTTCGAGGTTGGCAAGATTGAGAGAGCTTGGGCCAAATTGGGCGAAACCTGGCCAATCTTAGGGGCTTACGTTCGTCATAACGAGGAGGTTTGTTACTTCTTATCTCACGTTTTCCTTTTCTGATCGGAGCATATAGTCTGATAAGATCGAACTAGTGATTCCGGATGCTCCTGATAGGAAGCTGAAGGTTACGTCCAAGGTAAATTCTGTCTCTTTGCGATTGTTACACCCTATTTGACATTCTCGGTAGGTTCTGAACCAAACGCTCGAAGAGACCGAGTCATTCCACGTTCGTACTGCCACCATCACGACTCAGATATGCGTACGCACAGAGATGCTATATCGTGATGGTCCCCAGAAGAACCTGCAGCAACACATTGCTACCGGTGACCCTGTTTTCGCTTTGCATACCGGATATCTCGCAGATGCCACGTTTATCACGATTACATTCCCTCATTTAGTAGACGGATGTGGCTATCACGCGCTGATCATGTCGCTTCTGTCTGCGTTGGACGATCAACCCATTCCTCCTCTCCTCACCCACGATCCCTGGGCGGTCATTCTGCTCGAAGCATTACAGACTCCGACCGATCCCGAAGCCGTAAGGTCAATGTCCACCTGGGACAAGAGCGCGGCCGCCATCCTGCAACACGAGATGGAGGTGGGGTATCGTGCAAACGAGCCGATTCAAATGCGAACCATCTACTTCCCAGCGGCAGAGATTGAAAAGATGAAGCTTGATGCTATGGAAGATCTTAAGCGGGCCAACTTGGAGGTCCCCTGGTTGAGTACGACCGATCTTATTGGTGCTTGGATGTACAAGGTAAGGAGTACCTATCGTCAAACAGGACTAGTCTGAAAATCGTTCAGTATGCCCTGGAGGATGGCCCGAACGATGAGAGCAAAAGTCGATTTGTATATCCATTCAATGCTCGGTTGGTATCCACTATTCATCGTTCAAGCCCCATACTCATATATACAATCAGTGCTCAATTCCCCGAAGCTTTCACACCTGGTCAGGTTTACCTGCGCAACGCTTTCTTCACCGTGACCACAGACCAGCTCACCGATGCTCAACTTCATGCCATGTCGCTCGGTGAAATCGCTCGGGTAATTCGGATGTCCGTTATTGGCAGCTCAACTCGAGTGTCATTCTTATCCAAGATGAGGTGTCACTATGAGCACGCGGGAGAGTTCTATGTGCCTTTCAGTCCGGGTGACCGCTTGCGAGGTGAGTTTACCCAAAACTGATCACTGGGTCAAGCTAAATAAATCGTTACCATGATTCAGTTGTGTCAAGTTGTAAGTGGAGCTCTGGATAGATCATCGGAAGATGGTGCTGAATCGGTTTCTTAGGGCTCTCCTTCAAACTCGGGGAAATGAACGTAGCACAACATATCAAACCAGGCACTGGGACTGGGGAGACGCTCGATGTGACAGGAGAGGCTATTGGTCGCCACTATGTGACTTTGATTAAGTACAAGGATGCCGAGGGTGGCGTTGTCTGTGAGATGGACTGGGGCGCTAAACGCTGGACATCCGGTCCGATTGCCAAGTTTGCCTTGGAGAATCAGTGTTGACCTGCTTGTTTGGAGTAACGATACATGATATATTAGCTTAGAATTATATTCATTGGGTGTATCAATGGAGGAGCGCCCTCGCTTTCAAATCCAGGCAAAATCTACAAATTGGTCTAAATACCAGGGGAGACCAGCCAAAGGCCGGTCCACTTTTGGACCCAATTTTGGCCAGTCTGAGGTTTCCGCAGAAGTGAGATGGCCTAAAAATCTGACATAAATAAAGCCCAATAGGTGACCCTCACGAGCACTAGCAGTCTTGTTTTTAAGACATTAGTCGGAGTAGGCGAGAAGCAGCGGTGCATACAACCCACTTTTTGCGCACAAACCAGAGCATCAGATGATTTTTGGATGTTCCGTTTTGCGGTAGGAGTCTTTAGATCCTATCGATTTCTGAACTGGGTGATTAAACCACATGTAGGCACCCTAGCATCTATTAATATACTCGGTTTTATGAAGGCTGTGTTTGATATGGTGCTTTCTAGTGTTCGAGTAGCCGCTGGAGCCAATTGGGTCCGTCGGATGTGAGCCATAAAAAGCTGGACTATTCTAAATTAGGCGGACCAGGTTAAAGTACTGGAGTGGACCCAGTTATGGCCGCTCAGTGTTTTCCTCATGATGGGCGAACACATTCGACGCTGTTATGGCATATTGGGCACCTTGGGCCTGCCCAACATCATGCATATCTGACGCTAGTTTGTCGAATTCGCTTCATGAGCTTGCGGACAAACGAGGTCCGTGGCCTTATCAATGGAACATTCTGATCGGATGCCAGATGTAATCGACAGGCCCGGGCGGTTCAAATGAGTCCGGGACAGGCCAGTGTTGAATCCCATTATGGAATATCGAATGTACTAGAATAGTGTAGCAATCGCATGACTCGCATATATGTACTAGATACGTACCGAATATTCTAGGGGATACTAGAAAGACTGAAATACATGTATATAAGGAGCGCATGCAGGCTCCGTAGGTACTCATCCCCGTAGTTAATATCATATCATTTCTATCGTCTTGGGCACACTGCCCTACGCGCATTTGTTGCGTGACTATATTTAGCATCGGTTTCAACAGCTAGAAGTGGGTCTCAGACCCTCCCGACTCCCGCCGCCTCTCGCGGCTCGATGCATAGTTCAAAATATGTATCATTTGGATATGATGTAGATAACTTGTCTGGCTCCCATTTGGTCAAAATAATGAGTCTAGATGCAATCCGTAGTGTGTTCAGCGGTCTCAAAAGTAAAACGCGGCCAGAAGTGGGTCATCCCTTGTATAGTTCACCTCGCCTTTCATCTACAGCGCATATATTCACTGGTATGCATCAGGATCATTTGGGGGGGTGGAGGGATCCTCTTTTCAGCCTCCATTGTCTTTCCAAGTTGTAGTAAAACTTATGAATCAGAAACAAATGGAAGTGTAGAGTACGACAGCTATCACATGAGTACCTGAGTCTGCGGTAGAAAGTGTTTCTCAGAAGTTACGACACCGTTTCGATATTCGTATCAATACGCACTGTGCCAGATAAAGATGCGGAAAGTCAGTAAGAAATGACCTTGTGACATTGGTCCGAAAGATACCAAAAGCTGATATGTGTCATCCCAGCTTCTCTGACTTCCCTAAGAGGCGGATCAGAAGCGTACCAAAAACGGTCTATCTAATCGTCCGGGTCAAATGGTTTCCAGCCGCTTAGGTAGACTGATTTAGGTAAGTTACTTCAGAAAAGCCGTTTCATGCGGAATTTGAGAACGTCTACATCTCACAGAGTACGAAGACCAGGTGGTTTCAATGTTTGTGACTTTGCGAGGTTCTCTATCGCTAGCTGCGAATTGCGACTGTATGATAGATATTATTGCGGTTGTCAAAAGTTGGTGCCGCTCGAAAAATAAACACTGAGACGTCGAAAGCAGTATAAATTCGAAATCTCGCGAGCGGTGATAGCTATGAAACATGTAGATACATATTCTGAATCGGAAAATTACTGCGAGCATTTCTATGTATATATTGCTTTGATAGGATCACTTTCAACCGCATACTTCGGCTAGGGGGGTGTACCCATAAGAACGTACCACCTGAGTGAATTACGGGGAGTCTGTGAGTTTAAAAGGTCGAAGGACCGGCTTGAAATACCCTGTACAAGATCTGGCGGTGATAGCTTGCCTAGGTTGTGAGATGGACCTCTCACTCCTTTGAGACTCACTCCAGACAGGTCATGCCTATGTCCCTTTTTGCGTTGTAGGCAAGCTGTCACCGCCAGATCTTGTACAGGGTATCTCAAGCCGGTCCTTCGACCTTTTAAACTCACAGACTCCCCATAATTCACTCAGGTGGTACGTTCTTATGGGTACACCCCCCTAGCCGAAGTGTGCGGTTGAAAGTGATCCTATCAAAGCAATATGTACATAGAAATGCTCGCAGTAATTTCAGAATATGTGTCTACATGTTTCATAGCTATCACCGCTCGCGAGATTTCAAATTTATACTGTTTTCGACGTCTCGGCGTTTATTTTTCGATCGGCACCAACTTTTGACAAACGTAATAATCATCTGGTATAACGGTCTCCGGATTGCCTCCGTGATGAACTCGAGTTCAGGCAAAAGGTATAACAAAGACATCACCCGAATGTGTGTTGGGACTGATGGATCGCCGGCCTAACCGCCACCCTATGGCTCCATGGTGGTTTTTGAGAGCGGAGGGAGATCACGGTTACTATAATAAAAGCGACTCAAATGCTATGCTCAAACTCACGGTCGGTGCCGACGCCCCACTGTCAAAATACAATAACAGCGTGCCCCATACCGTCTGTCCCGTTTTTGACGGTTGACACAGGGACTAAATAAATTCTATGACCTCAGAATGAGCCCATCTGTGGTCTCCTAAAAACCCGGAAATCGAGGGTTTGCCGAGTGCATCTGATATTCAGCCTGTAGCTACACGCGTAGCGTTTTATAAGGGCTCATTTGTCAATTTTACTATAGCGCATACGAGCATGTACGGAGTATTTATACACTACCCGTTGCAGGTAGTATCACAACTACATGGGGGAATCTCTTTTTCTTACTATAACTACGCTATGAAGTCAATTGGGACTAGCGTTGCATCGAGACGATCCGAGATGAGATGAGCTCCATTTTCAAATTGAGTCTCATTGAGCCTCACTTCATGGAATCATGCCGAACCGTCGTTCTCATCAAAGGCATCTGGTGATGCCAGCCTAAATGGCAAAACTACTGGAGACGCTTCGGTGTATTGATAAGCTCATTGTGTACATAGATCTTCTAGCTAATCAGACTCATATTCGATATCTGATTCGTTCCCAGAGCCTAAATCAGATTCTGAATCGGCCATATCGGTATTGGTTCCAGTCTCCGCCACGCTCTCTACTTCATGGTGAGTGATATGGGCCATAAAATCAAGTGGTTGAGTCACCAATCTATTAGCCCTTGAAATAGGCTGGCGATATAGAGCGTGCTTCAAGAACTGAAGCGTTCCAGATTTTCAGGCAAAATAGGATATCGCTCTTGTGTGCATGTGAGCTTGCTTGACGAGAATGCACGATCCGAAGAAACCAAGGGTGCTTTAACAGGGAGTACGTTCATGCCAACACGAACCACCTTGTATACATGCGCGTTGCAATGGAGGTTAAACGACCGTCTGGCCTGCATCGTGACCAGCCAATCGTGTGCAGCTTTCAGCTTAGGCTGACCTTTTTTGCATGTCTTTTCATTTATTTTCTCGCCCACTATCATTGAGCATACAGTCTTTCAGAACAATACTTGAATCTTATTGGTGACGAGCTAGGTCATCACGTGCCACATTGTCCGATGCCTGGCAACTACCATTCCACATATTGCAGCCTCATCACCACAAAAGCCCTATCTAATCTCTCGTTTCCCTGTCTCACCCTTTTCAGCCACGAGTCTTGGGAATATCACTCGGTGACTCAGCCAAAAGCCCAAGACCTGACTAGCACAAACTAGCAGCCCAGCGTCTAAGTATGCTTTTTAGCACTCAGTGGGCCTTGGTAGCGCTGGTAGCCCGTGCTACTCGAAGCTAGTGAGTGCTAAAAAGCATACTTAGACCGGTGGAGCTACCTGGCGCTAGTTAGCTTTTCGGCTTTTGGCTGAGCTGGTGGTACCCAATTGCTTCGGAGCGAACGGCCCGATTCACACAGATGGGCTCTCGACTCGTCAGACAACATTAGTGACCTGTAGGTGTTTATTGGAGGTCGGAGAGCTACTTTCCTTGTTGTCATGGTGTGAATCGGAATGTCCGGTCAAATTTGAATATAATGACCCAATGCTCAATGACGTACTATACAATAAACTACATATAGAAGCACTGTAGAAAATGGTAGACCAATCACTCTGAGCGTCATGTTTCCACTGTCTGAGTTGGGTACAACAATTCATATCTACGGATTTTGTAACCCAAAATATACTAGACATCAAAGCAAATTTGAACTCGGGTCCAGTCAAATTTACCGGCGCCTAAGGTGTCTATTAACGACTATCCAGAACCGATCATGTCAGTTGCATTTTCTCCTGATTCGGCGTGCCTTGTTTCCGGTTCAGCCGATGGTACCATATGCATACGCGACACCGAAAGCGGCAAGCAGGCCAGGCGGCAGATCAGAGGACACAAAGGATGGGTCAACTCGTTGGCTTACTCGCCAGATGGCTCATGCATGGCTTCTGGCTCCGAGGACAGCACTATTTGTTTTTGGGACGTTCAGAAGGGCAAACGTCCCAGGGGGTCGATCGCGGACCATACTGCTTCTATCAGATGCATAACTTACTCTCCCGACGGTCGATACCTTGCATCGGGCTCCGAAGACAAAACTATACGTATTTGGGATGCGGATACCTCTCAGCAAGTCGGTGTATCGCTTGTAGGGCATACGGGCTGGGTAACGTCCCTTGCGTACTCGACTGACAGTAAGCATATTGTTTCTGATCCGAAGATGGATCTGTTCGCATTTGGGACGTAGAAGATTTGGGATCCTGGCTTCCTAGTAGCCGTGGTATGTGGGACTAGCACAACATACTTTCACAACATACTGACTAACCTGAGGGAAACCCACGTAAATTATTTTTATTCCTAAATCCTAGTGCTCTCCAATGGCCAATCAATTCGAGTCCATAAACTCAACAGTGATGGATGGATACTAGACGACGTTGACCGCATAATATGGATCCCGACTGACATTGTTCAGCAATTCAGGTCTAGAGAAACACGATTTCATACGCTGGCGCTTGACTTGCGGGGCGTGAAGCTCGGGGAACGATGGTACGAATGCTACCAGGGTAATCACGCCCCGAATCAGGAAATGGGCAGTGCTAGTAATATTGCCGAAGGCATTGATGAATTGGCTCTGGCAGCGCTACTGTACAGTACCAACCGCATTTAGTGCAGGAAGAAGTTTTTCCGTATTCTTGCTCTCGTACCCGATCTTATTGGTTCGTCTCAAA
This sequence comes from Ceratobasidium sp. AG-Ba, assembly GCA_016906575.1. NCBI lineage: Eukaryota > Fungi > Basidiomycota > Agaricomycetes > Cantharellales > Ceratobasidiaceae > Ceratobasidium > Ceratobasidium sp. AG-Ba. Next base: position 359,842 of record CP059611.1, on the reverse strand, counting down.
TTTATGTGAAATGAAAGGCCTTACACTCTGCGAATGACAGCATATGGCGTATATGCGGGTTATCAATAAAAGAAATTAACAAAATAGATATAGGCAACTGGTTTGTTCAGGTCGCGCTCTACACGGTTTGGTTTACTTGTCTTTCCGGGTGCAATTTTGTCTATTATATTGAAGGCATCCGGAAGGCCTAACGGACTTGGGATAACTAGAGAGATAGCGTACTCGGCATCTGGGTGAGTATGGCGATGCGGTGTCACAAACTTATCACTAGCATGTGTGACCAGTTGTCGTGAGGTGAATGCATTTGTGGCCCCTCCGGGCATCAGGGATGGTGATTTCGGCGACAAAGGTAACTATTTCATTGATGACCCGAGTGTGATTTCCTACTCGTCACTGGATTCATGCACTAGAAATCCACATCACATACAGACAAGCCAAAACCATATCCATTGAACAGGACCAAACGACTAAGGATACATTCCACCATAGGATAAAAATAATATTTTACACCATTGCCACAGGCTAACCAAGACCGGAAATGCCATTCCTCAATCCTCGGACACAACACTCCCGGCCTTGGCACTAGCAGTCTCGGCTTCCCGTGCCCGAGCATCCCGCGCTGCGCGCTCTTTTGCGATCCACGCGGGCGCCGAATCCACCGCCTCTCTCGGCTGTCGTTTAAAGCACATCAAGTGACCCTGCAGCGCCGCCATCGAGACTTCATTATCGGGTATAGCATCAGCAAACCGCTTGGCCAGATAATCGACAGTCGCAGCCGAGAGTTTCGGGGTAGTACGGATAGGACCCCCAGACGCTTTGAACATGGGACGACTGGACGCCGAGGATGTCCGGGAGCGAGAAGGAGTATCGATCAGTGTGGGCGTAGTGCCAAGCGACGAGTTTGTATCCTTTTCGTCGACGTCGATATTATTGTCATCTGACGATGGGACTTCTGATGGAGGGGCAGGGGGGAAGAAACTCTTGAAGAGCTCCCTGGCTTGCCATTTGGTCGCCAATCGGAATTCGACGTGAACGTCCATCCGGCCCGGACGAGTGAGCGCCGGGTCGAGTACTTCGATATGGTTGGTAGTAGCGAACAGCAATCGTCCCTCTTGAGCAGCTACGCCATCAATAGCACCCAATAGACCAGCAAGGGTCACACCACCGCCATCCTCTCCACCAGCACCCACGTTGGAAGCGGACCCAGACCCACGTACACCCACGGCTGTTGTGAAGCTGGCGTCAATGTCTTCGATGAGCGCAATTGCTCGAGGCGGAAGGTCGGAGATCATCTCGTTTAATTTAGCATCGTCGAACCCTCGGCGTGAAAGAGAAATAACATAAACGTCGAGCTTGAGTTCTCCGGCCAGAGCGTGAATGAGGCTAGTCTTGCCGCTTCCAGGAGCACCGTACAATAGGTATCCCCGACGGAACGGAATCCCTAAAGAGACATGACGTTGAAAGTTTAATTAGGCGCACCATGTGAAAAAAAATAGGTAGCACGCACCTCGATCAGCATACCAACTCTCGCTTGACATGAAATCCTTGGCGTCTTCCATTATCATATCCTTAACCTCCGGGTCCAGAACAATAGACGACATGGGGCGCTTTGACCTAGACGCTGACCTATGCCAACAATTGTACCTGTGAAATGTAGCACGAGGACAACGTTAATTAGCATTTGGCGCGCGTCTTTGAAAAAACGAGGGATACGCACTGATCACAGGTGTAAATGGCGACACGGTTTTGATCCTCGCGAGTATATGCCTCTTTTGCCTCGAGTAAGAGCTGGTTGATAACGTCTCTGTTTCGGGCGAGCAAACTGTTCGAGGGTCACGGGTAAGTCCATATGCCCGATGACAGAAGGGGGTATTTCACTTGCCTAATCTGAAGGCTTTCACGCGTGCAACCCTCCCCTAAATCCTGTCTGGTGCGTGTCACGCGCATCCAGTGCCTGTTGTAGATCATGCTATGTGTCGAATCTAAGGCACAGGGGGAGGATGAATAGCATGAGTGTCAAGCTCTTTGCGGAAAGTGTCTAGACTCACTGTATGTCGGGAGATAAGCGACAGAGCGCGTCTCTCCTGTTGCATCGGTTTCGCCAGGCACGACGACAGTTGCGTTCCGATTAAGACCATAGTCTTTGCTCGAGATCTGGACCTCGCGAGCTTTTCGCCAGGCAGGTTGTAGGGAAAGCCAAATAATGAGCCAGTCGTACGCAATGTCGTCGTTCTGGGATGAAATTAAATAGTTAGATCGCTTCGGGGTCGCTCAGAGTCATATCTACTCACATCAAGGTGAATCGTGAGGAAGAATTTTCCGACTACCCACTCCCAGCACGTAGACGCAGATCGGCGAAGAGTCTCGAGAGCACCACCAAGGACAATGAGCTTCAGCCAATCTCTGAGCCCGGAAAACGACAAGAGAATAGTGAGCAGCGTGCCGATGCCCGAGATAGAGGAGAGCGAGTCGGCCATGGAGGGAGTAGAAGATGGGTTCGAACTAGTGAAGTTCTGAGGGCTCTGAGTAATATGATGTTGTTCAAACCAAGTGTTCATCGTGCTTGAAACGACCAGAAGCTGTTGCAACCCAGGAATTGTTGCCACTCGGGGAGAAGTAGAGGGTAGTATGAATGTAAGACGTCAAGTGCAAGTACTTATAACTCCGCACTGTGCAAGATGGACATGTTTGCCCATTTCCGGGCGTGACTGGATTTCGGATTCACGAGGCTGTGGGTGGTGGTGGGTGGGTTCAGAGTGGCCGAGATCGGGGGGCCTTTGCCGGCACAGCCTTCGGTCTAAACAACTACCGCAGCGACTATCCCACCGGAGTGCGTGACGTAGTGACTCCCCCGACATCCAAAACGACTGAGAGCGGTGCAGCCCTCGACTATCCGGCATGGCATCCTCGCCTCCGACTCCGCTTTCGTCTCTCTCCTTGACTCACGTCGTCTGTACGGCCATATTTCCCGCCTTTTTCGGAAATTCTTTGGGCTCTAGTCTGACACCTGAAACGTTTTGCAGATGACTCGAGCTCTCATGTGTCTCTAGCACTGGCTCTAATCACTCTAAGCCCGATTTTGTTAATGGTAAGATGATTGGCTCGCCGGGTGCCTGGCGGCTTGCAAGGCGGCTCTGAATCACATTTGTTCGGTACGCATGACTAGGCTTGCTATGCTTCTTTGTCGGTATACACGCGTGAACTATTGATCATCAATATGTGGGCTGGTCAACTCGCAAACGAGGCATTCAACTGGATCCTCAAGGAGCTCGTCCAGGAAAACCGACCCGAAAGTAAGTATATACCTCTTTTCTCCCCCCTCACCTTTTAATTTCGATCCAGCTAGCCACGGGGACGGTTACGGCTTCCCCTCGTCACACTCCCAATACATGGGATATTTTAGTTCATTTTTTATCATGCATCTACTGACACGTCATCGCTTTCCCAACCACACACCCCTCGAACACGCAATTCACACTCTTATCTTGTGTTTCGGAGCGTTAGTCTGGGCCGGAACCGTGTGCTATTCAAGGTAAATACTTGCCACATTGTCACATCCACGAACACAAGCAGTACCCGACCAGTCCAAATACCGTTCCGGCTCCGATCGTCCCTGTTCACATACGTACTGCCCAGATGCTTACCACCCCGCCCCCCAATAGACATCATCTCACATATCACACACCCCCTCAAATCATATGGGGCGCCATCATCGGAGTCTGTACCGGTACCCTACACTACGGAGTCACCGAACTATGGCCAGCCCTTCAACCTAGTGGCGCAATGGGCAGAATTCGCGCTATTGTGCTAGACTCTTCCATCGCCAAATGGGCCAGAATTCGGGACGGTTGGACCGTATGGCCGGACGGTGGGAAAGAGGAAGAATATGAGATGTGGAGGAGAGCATGGGTTAGGTCGCGGGTTGGCGTGGATAATGCGGAAGTGAAAAGGATTAAGAAAGAGCAATAGGGAACGCTGGGTGTGTTTAAAATCATCTCTATTATGCCGACGCCTTCTTGATGGTACATCGGACGTTTAGGGGCTATATGTCTATACGAACAATAAAATTCACCCTATCCCGCCGCACGAGGCGCTCTATCCTCGTTGTCATCCGGTGGAGGTTTTATCGTACCACTAACCAGTAGCCTTTCGACGACCTCGAGTCCCTTTTCCCCTCGTCTTCTATTAGGGAATAACGCCGAGTGAAAAGCAACATGCCTCTAAGTACCACCAAATTAATCTCGATGTAGGAACTACTTACCCCTTGACCAACGCCCTTGCCGCTCCACGAAGGACTTCACTGCTCGCGGCCTCAATCTTTTCCACCCCCGGTACGTCATCCGCCCGGGTCGGCCCGATATTGAGCAACATCACGGGCTTCTGAAGCTCTGTCGCATGTTTGAGGAGTCTAGCACGTGTGCGTCTCGCATGAAATTCTCGCAGGCACGGGGATCAGGTGCTCACCGAAAGGCGGAATATGTCGCAAGCGTGGTCCCGATGAACAGCACCCTATCGCTCGATTCCACATCCTGGAACCTGATACGGGAGGCACACACAGCACGTGAACGGGTGGCAAACCATCGGGCTGCTCCAAAGCGGATAGATGAGACGTACGATTGCTGTTTCACCTCTGGTGCGATCGACTCTCCAAAAAAGACCACCTCTGGTTTGAGCTACACCATCAGTCTAGTCGGAGATAAGAAAAACTTCAAGTGCGAGGCAAGACGTACGATATCATCGTGTATACCGTCCTCCAAGCACGTTTCGCACACGGGCAGGACAAAATTGCTGAAATCGACACCTCGGATGTCGACCTTGGGGTGAGCGTTAGGGTATGATTCGCACACTGAGGACGAGGATCGACGAAACGCACATCTCCATCCGGATTCGTTCGTGGTTCAGTCCCAGTCCGGATCATCTCATCCATGAATTCTTTCCAGGGCGGATTAAGCTCAGACAACTGGTCTTGGAACACCATTCGATCGATTTTGTGTTTTCGTCGACAGTGGACTGCCTGCATTTTGGTGAGTGAATCGTTTATTTGGATAAGATATAATGACGCACGTGCAACGTCCCATGCAGCTCTAGTATCCGGTCCTTTGCCGAGAATCTCGCTTCGGGGGGGACAGCCTTGTGATGTAATCCATCTACGTTTTGGGTGATCAATTTAGGAACATGATTCGTCATTTGGAGCGCTGCAATGGCATAATGTGTCGGGTTCGGTTGAGCATCCCGAACAGGTGGATAGCCTAGATATGACCTCGACCAGTATCTTTGTCTGTACATAACCATGATTTCATGTACGATATGATAAGTGTTAGATAGACACACTTGACGATGATAGTGTACCTGCCTGAAGCTGTGGCCGCGGGGGGTGGGATCGACGAGGTCATGATACTTGTTTAGTCAGTTGTGGTTGTGTCAACAAGACTTGTTCCTTACATATATTGGCCTATATTATCATCATGATTAGTCAAAACGAACAAAGCACTAGGATGACGCACTTGTAGTTCGGGTTCATATAGTGGCCAGACTTTCCCCGATACGCCTGGGTTGCAAACCTAACGACCCGAAAAATATAAAATCGTAAAAATTGCTCACCCGAATCCCAGAGTCAACACTAACTCCAGCTCCGGTCACTACCAAAGCATTTCCTCTGTCCAAAAATTCTGCTACGCGCGTCACGGCAACGTCATGGGCAACTGTAGGGAGAGGTGCACGAGACAAGAGAGCGGCCGGGATTGTTGGTATCGATATCTTCATTCTACCAGGTTCAAAGGCAAAAATGCGTCACACGAACTAAAGGCCTCGTACGAGGAGGCTCGGATGATAGGTTTGGCTGTGGAAGTCGATCGGCAAGATTCCAGGGGACAGATCGGACTAGTATTTGAAATATGACAATCAGACACAAACTTGAAGCAGTTTCAGGAGATCGCGATTCAAGTTGATTAGGCTATTCCTAAGACGTACATCAATGTAACTCAACCGCGAAACCATGCTAGCTCATAACGTGAACTTGAACTCGACTTTGAGCTACAATCGGAGTAAACGTAGTAGGTCCATGGAAATATCGACACTGTAGGAAGTGTTGGGACACGTTTCAAGTCCGACATGGACTCCAATTAGATGGCCGATTTAGGTCATGGCGGCCGCAAAGGGAGTCCTTTAACATTTTAAATTCGGGGTTGAGACACGAGCGAGCCACCCCAAAAGGCAAACAAGGCACCCAAGACGCATGGGTTTAGTGAGATCGAAGGGCCTCAGGACATGGGCGTTTGTCATCGGCGACTTCACGCCCATCCTCGGCGCGACTCTGACCCAACCTCCTCGCAGGTGATTTTCAGCATTTAATGGGTTTGAGCGACCAGGGAGGAAGATTGGCTGGCTGGTTCAAAATATAGAAAGTATTTCCAATCAACACGGGGTTGGGTGTTGACAGGCGTTGACAGGCGCGAGTCCTGTGTGACGTAAATCGGCCATTGGATTCGTATTGAGTACCAAAACATCCCACAGTGTATCACACTCATATAAATTTGATACAATAGTATAGAAGGCCGTACGGCGAGGAGAAGAATAGTTTAGACCATATTAGTAACTAGAATATCAATAAACAGTGTAAAAACCGGCTTTCAAGATATCCCACGAGACATATAACAGGCACCCCTGGGTACTAACTGCATATAACCAAACGTGAGCCTGAATCTGGTGGTATTACGGTCATGTACCACAGGAATTTGAGTATAAAATCACGCTGAATTGCGAAGGTTCAATTGCAGTGTATAGATATACTTGATATGAGAGATACTAAATTGTAGGAACGACGTACTTCAAGAGCCTAGCATCCAATATTTGAACGTAACTAGGTTCAACATGGATCATTAGTGTGTACTCCCATATAATTCTGTTTCGAGTAACACAATGGTCCTCCGTCGCAATTTGAGCATGCACAGTGGTTGCCTTTTGACCGAAATCAGTTATACTCAGTCGAGCGTGGGATCGATAGGCACAAGCTTACCTCCGGGTTGGCCCGACACCGCCCAGAACTTCAAGATGAAATTGAGGATGTGCCAAAAGACGGTGAACATAGAGACAGTCGCGACAAACACATCCACTATCAAGACTCCCAAGGACTTCCAATAAAAGTAATGACATAGATATAACGCATTAAAATGCGTGGGCTCCAGCGAATCGAATGGGATATTGTATTGAGGCATGTCCGTTGACAGTATCTGGCTTGCTTGCGACACATTTGGGGTCTGGCTAGCACGCCAGGTCCAGTTTAGCGGTTTAACGGCACTAGTAAATGCGGTTGTACTTGTCAGCGGGTTTTGTCGAGATTTGACACCAAGATCGGTAAGGATGGAGCCAGAAAATATGTGTATGAGGTTCTCGAAAGCTTCGGTGCTAGAAGGGCTGGTGTTCTGGTTAAGCCCGCGCAAAAAGACTGTCATAAAGAAGCACTGACCTGAAATACTCTGGCACTTCGCTCCGATGGGTAGAGGTAATCAAAAGACCCTGTGCGCTATACGATCCATCACTCCAGGTGATCGTTGAATCAGCGCCAATAGCAAAATTTATATATATCGCTGTAAAGCTTTTATCTGGATTCCCCGGCGACGACCCATAGCCCCCGAAGAGTACATCATCGAAGAAATCACGGTTGAAAGCGTCCATTAGCTTTCTGATGTTCATAGCGAGGGGTGTAGCATAGCTGTTGTTCGTAGATGGGCTGCTTAACCTGACAGTATTGCCTGTCATAACAGATATTTCTATGTCGTCTGTCAGAGCACAGATTATTGAGGCCTATAACGAGATCTTAGGTACTCCAAGTGGCGGGGGTAGGGGTCTTACCTCAAAGTCGGCGACATAATTAGCGTAGCTTGCGGAAAGCGATACCGTGTCAAGCTTGCAGCCACTCAAATCTGAACTGTTGTAATTGGTGTTTGACGTGGACATGCCAGTTTTGGTGTTGTGCATGCTCCGAATGGCGTACGTAAATGCGCCTATCTACTCGACAAGTCAGTCATAGGAAACCAGTCATAGGAAGCAATTACCGGTGTTTGGTACGTACCGCCGGTGACCAGAGTCGTGGAATCGCATCCTATAGTATAATTCACTTGCAGCACGGAGGTATTCCTCGTAAGTGGGTGGGCGTGAATCTTTATAGACTGACTTACACAATGTCCTCAAGCTGAATCTCTCGGTCCAGGACGGAGATTTCCATTCGACGAAATCAGGCGAATATCTCGTGTAGGTTGTTAATCCAACGGTTGTTACTGCCAAGAAGTACTTTGTTTTTGCTTCCCGAAGGGTACAAAAAGGCTCACCGTTAATATAAGCTAATACAGCACATACTATAGAAGAGCCAAGAACGATCAAGACAGTAGCAAACCGCCAAGGGTACGGTCTGAGACGTTACGAAACATGCATTAGCCGCGAAAAAAATCATTTGGATTGGACCAGAAGGATTCCTCACCGACTGAGTGGATAATCGAATCTGAAGCTCATATCGCAGACCTCGAAAGAAGTGGTTGTGAGTTGGGCCTCTTATGAGGGCTTGATCTTCGGGCCGCTGTAAGTCTCGATCTGAGGGAAAACCTCGATTTTGCTGTCAATTTTGACGCCAAGGCTGTGTAACTCCGACATGCCGCTGTTCTCGAAGAATTAGGTGGATCCGGCAGGCCCAGGGTGGAAGGTCTAGAGTGAACGATAAGAAAGATCTAATTACAAATAACACGCCACAATCTGATTAATGATGCTAAACCCGAAGTCTCAAGATTTGGTTGTGTTGACTGCTAAATGGAGGGGAGATGATCCATACAGTATTATATGTAGTTGATAGAACAATAGGGAACAATCGTTTGTTTTAGCTCTCTAGAACTTTGGGTGGTACCGCAGCGCTAGCCCACCCCTCCATGGACTGGTGCGTCGCGGTTGAAATCCGGTGAACCTATATGCTTTAGCAGTACAATCAGAAATGGACGTTGGATTAGTGGCGCGCTCATGCACCTCATTTGGGTTGCTAATCCAAATTTGACCTGGCGCTCGAATTTCGGACCTCGGACCGGTCTCAAGTTCCAAGCCCGTAGCCAGCCTTGATGACCAACCTGGGACTCGACCCACATCTGATTGTTCACCATTCCATGAGCATCAAAGTTTACTCTGTTTCCTCCTAATAAAACTTAAAAAGCAGCTGAATTGATTTGTCTCACGATCCTCATTAAGCATGAGGAATAGCATTGCGACTACTAGTAAACATTACTGGGGGGAAATAAGGATTGAAACCCCGGCTAGTAGTCAGTTATCAGCGAAACGGTCAAAGAACAACAAACGTTGAGTTTAGTAAATAAATATGAACCGTGTTGAGCGGGTGACCCTGGATAGTCGAGGCCCTCGTTGGCTCAATATGGAAATTGAAAGATCCGCGGTGGACGCACTATAGAACCGGGTAGGGTAGGGGGTATGGATATACGCGTCGAGCGAGCGAAGCGAGCGTCTCAGCAAAGCCGAATAGATAAAACAATTGTATTTATTAGGTAGAGTATATAAATGCGACAAATAAAATGAGAGGAGCGGTGATGAGAGAGTCCCGAAAACACATGTCCTGATGGACGTAATAACTAGTCGCTCAGTGGCTATGATCAAGGTAAATGCGCGAATACATGTTCGGCCGAAGGCCGGGCGTTACAAAATATTTTAGATACACTTGCGACACCCACATCCCTGACCAGCGGAGCAGGCGATTTCCATTTCAGTATAGGCACTGATAACGCATGCTGATTCTACTTGGTCGGACAGTCTGGAACGACCAGTGTAGAAAATGCCCTTTAAGAGCGTGAGTATCCGCGTTCAAAACTCGGAGATTCATCAGCATCGAATTCAAGAGAACGTTTGATTGAGGATCGGACCATCCGAGAAATAGGAATTCGGAGGTTGTTGCTGACAGCTGTGAAGACGCTTGGGTCACTAGGGTGTGTATCGTTCAATTCACAGACGAGGTTCGTCATACAAATCCATGCATGCGCTTACCATATAAAGTCTTCCGATTTATTTCCGCTCGCCTTGGATAGGATTAATGGAGGAGATCGTTCAAAGAAAATGTTCCCTTTATCGAACGAAATGACAGAATAGTTATGGACCTGGTAACGAGCATAGAATGAAGATACATGATCTTTAGATCCGTTGTTATCGAACGCTGTTAGATTCTTCTTCAATACGTTGTCAGTCACGCTCTGTGAGTAAATGTGTTGTATCCGAAGGAGAATTCGCGCAGTTGGCCTATCACTGAGATTTCTAAAAGTGCCCCACCAGTCGGGAATTGTCAAAGGTGCGGTAGTTGCTTTGTCAACGAATATGGATAGACCGCCGTCGATATAGCAAATGATTGGATATATCTATCAAATAAGACAGCTGTGGGCGATCCACAATCAAACCAACCGAGTTTACCAACCCGAATATGAAATTCGTAGGTATGGAAGTCTACAGTGAATGTAACAGTTTTCGGGTGGTATCGTCGAAGTGTTTCTCCAGAGTAAGGCACGCTCGCAACATGTTTGCCGGTATGCAAGTCGTAAATATCACCAATGGCAAACGGGAAATTCCCGACCTCTTACATACTATTCGCATTTCTTATCGTAAACTCAATGCGATGATTGTACAAACTAATGTCCGGTAGGAACTCCCGGTGACCAATGTTGTAGGGTACACCCTAGTGAAGAAATGGCTAAAATTTATAAGCATATTGTGAGCTCCCAGATACCACGGTCCCTACCTGTTCTTCTGAGGTTCCAGCGATTGACCGTAGACAGTGACGATAGGTCCTCAAAAATCGGCGAGTTGACTGTGGTTTCCGTGCAACCGTTCACGGCCACTAACGGAACATTTTAGTTTGGAACAGCAACGACGAGGATAGGGAATCGTCTCACAGTTGAAGTAAGTTAGACTAACAAGGACAAGCGTCGATGAGATAAGCATAAACGCCTTCGAGTACCCCCAAGGGTAGTTCCTATGCATGAATGGCGCTTAGTACCTGCGTCATGTTTTAAAACTCAAGTTGTCATACCGTATTATAGGATAGTTGAACACAGCAAGAAAAGTATTGCCGGGCTGGAGTAGGCTCACAATCCAAAGCATTAAATACCCCACATCTTGACGTTTGATTCCCTGACCATAAGGGCAGGCGTGGAGCTCGCCCTCAAGCGAGTGGTTTGTGAATGCGCATGCCCGAAAGGTACAACGAAGAGCTAGTATGAGACTGAAGATCCATGCCGCTAATTGTTTTGGTGTCCAAAAGGCGTACATCGGACCCGGCTAGAGCGCGATGGAGTAGGTATAGTTTCATTGACCGGTCGGTAACATTATAATGGAGCAAATCCAGTGGAGTGGCGCACTGCATGTGTACTACGTGCGCAGCCTTTATCTACAGATGCCACTGACTGTTGTGGAACAAGCGAATCAAGTGGCGATAGGTATTGTATGCATAAAAACAGTATTCGGGTATAATCGAGTCTTGGCGCTTGGCCAATTGTTTGAGCCGAGATCTAGCCGCGTGGTAAGTCCTGTCTAAGCGCTATGAAGGATTGTGGGTGCGGAATGACGTTGGGCGCTGTCAGGACCTTCTGAATAGTCAGCCTCAATGGTTTCATCATGCGGTGCTCGGTGTCAAAGGTTAAACGCCGCGAATGGAAATTGAGTTTCAAGTGGCGAGGATGGAGATATGTTCCATGTGAGCGTGGATATTAGCGTTCACGGCTAGATTGACAGCGGGCCGTCCCCAAGTGCTAGAATGACGCCACAGAACAGCCACCGGCAGGATAAACTGTCAGATGCACAGTATCAGAGGAGGTGAGTGAGCAGGACCGACCTGACAGAACAACTGTTCCGTGTCGAGTAACTGACAGAAGAAAGTCGCCAAGCGAGCAAGGTCCAAGACATTACGGATGGTCCGATACTTGAAATGCCGTCGCTCGCCAAGCATTCAGACCCAGGACAAGTCCACACACCACGAAAGATAGTCTGCTCGCTGCCCGCAGCGGTGGCGGCAATCCACGGAGAAGCGTTCCCCACATGTGAGTGCGGCTGAACGTGTCCCGCATGACGCCTTGGGGATGAGGTCAGGGCTCGGAGATGGAACGCCCATGCCGGACAGGCCAGTTCACGTGATCTCGGCGCCTGGCGAACCACGGACGCCAGCCGCAATCCCATTCTGTGCCGAGTTTATATCCGCATCTCGCTCTCCCCCACCGCCAAGTCCTCCTCTTGTTATTTTTGCGACACTCTTATAATGGGACGCAGAAAGATCGAGATTCTGCCCATCCAGGTTGGTGCCCACACCTCTGCCCGCTGCCCGTGGCTCACCAGCGCATCCTTTGACGGCGATGACCGCAGCATGACCGCAACCGGTCTGTGACGTTCTTGAAGGTGAATACTCTGTTCAAACACTGCTGCAAACTCTAGCATGCTGCTAGAAATCATGTTCTTCACCCGCGTCGTGCAAACCGGGTTGCTTACGATCTTCCCCTCTCCCCCCCACAGCGCAAGAACGGTCTGTTCAAGAAAGCATACGAGCTGGGCGTGCTCTGCTCTGTCGACGTCGCAGTCATCATCTTTGGTACGTGCGCAACACCCTCCAGGCTGCGCTGCGGAATCGCATCCAGCCTGTTGCCAAAAATACATCGACTAAAAATAGCCCGTGGCGATCCCCATCCGGTTTTACCACGCAGGTCACAACAACAAAGTGTATGAATACTGCTCGACCGATCCCGATGCCATGGTCCAGCGCAGGCTCCATGTGAGTCTACAACCGTCGGCGTCGCTGGCGATGCGTTGCTGATCGGGATCGATAGTATACGGGCGAGCGCGATGTCAAGACCCCGGCCGACTTTGGTGGTGACAAGGCTGGCGGCGACGATGACGAGGACGGAAGCGATGATCCTGGTGAGTTGTATGCTGGTCATCCGAATGCCGAGGCTGATGTGTTTGGGTAGCGCCTGGTGGCTCTCGGGCGCCGGCTACCAATGGCAAATTCCCTGCCAACAACAAGAAACGCACTCGCGACGACGAACCATCTCACTTGGACTACAACGTATGTATCGCTGGTCAATCTATTTTTAACCTTTCTCACATTCATTCAGACGGCCGGCCATCTTCTCCATCTGCAACAACCCGCTCCCAACGCACGCAACGCTATACCCAACATTTCGTCCCTGTCTCGCGCCCCGGCCCCGGTCTCTCTTCCACTCCCGCCTTACACGACCCTTCAGCAACACCACCACTCGACCGACGCACTCATCGAACGTGAACGTGAACGCGAACGAGAGCGCGAAGGCGCACTCCGTCAACTCGGTCTCCAACACCTCCTCAACGCCGGTCCCAACGCTAATCAATTCCCGCCCCACTCGTCTCACCCGTCGCTTGTGCCCAACTTGAACCTCGCATCGCTGTTGCAAGCGCATCCGCTCCTCGGTCTCGGTGTCCCCGGTTTAAATCTCGGCTTGAGCAGTTTGTTGGGTTTGGGTGGAGGTGCACCGGCCGCGGCGCCCGGAGGACCGTCTCAACAGGAATTATTGGCCATGCTTAGTGTGAACGCGGCAAACGTTAGTGGATCCAACGCTCTATACTCCAACCCGCTCTTTTCGACTCTGTTCCCGAACCATCCTGGCCTTGGCGGTGATTCCTCTGGTCCTTCGACGAATCCGGGCGATACCAAGTCGAGTGGAGGTTTAGGGGCAGCAGATATTTGGCCTTCGCTTGCTCGTCCGGATTCAGGGTCTGCGCCGGTTTCGTCCAGTGGTGGAGCGGGTGGGAGTGGAAGCGGGAGTGGCGCCGGTGACACCTCGTGGTTGTCGTTCCTCGGCAATCCGCGCGGATCACAGCCTCCGTCGGATGACGTCGATCTATCGAGCTTGTTCCCATTCGATACAGCACCGAATGTGGGTGGAAGCGCGGGCGATGAACCAGACGATCTAGACGATCGAGGCGGGAAGCGCACCAAGCGGTGATGGACCGTAGTCGATCTTTGGGTTTCGTGATTAGGACTTGTATTTGTACTTTCGTATGTTCTTTTTGTTTATTTTTCTGATGATGGTATGCTGCGTATGTCAAAAGTAGTGTAGTTTTGAGTATGCTGGAGAAAATGTCAATGTGTCTTTGTTTTTCTTCTTTGGATATAATCGGTCACGTGAATCTCCATGTGGCTCACTTGGCGGAGACCTCTGTGCCTTACTAAGGCATTGAGGAGCCTTTACTCTAAAGCAGAACGCGCGAGGAGCACCGCTGCTCGCGCTCGGCTGTGGAATCTCTTCCAATATCCCTCAGCCGTTCAGCTATAGGAGCATCCTCAATTAGATTCACTTGGCACAGGTGCAGTGGAAGCTTGACGTCTGTGGAGCTCTGAGGCCTCGTCTCCCGGGTTATATGATTTTATCCAATTACTCAGAATATGAATCAGTAAAAGGCCTGCGGATACTTATTTTAATCAGCACACTTAGAGAAGGCTGTCCATATAGCCACAGTGGCTTGGTGCCGAGTGGTGTCGGCAATTCACCGGTCTTAACAAACCCAACATGACTCCACCACATGCTGACCTATCACTTGGAGCAGAGTGGCTTGGAGCAGAGTGGCTCATTGGTACTCGGGCATTAGGGCCGTATGATTGCTGATTCATCACGGTCGCTATAGGCACATCATTGTTTGCAATAAGCTGTGCCAGCATCAACTGACTCCTACCGTGAGGGCTTAAAATAGGTACCTCTTATCTTGAATCCCGTGTATATAACACAACGGACATATTCGAGCGAGCCACTTGGCTCCCACACTTGACTAATATGCTCTTGGATTTCGACTATCCTATCACACGGTGAGTATATTTGGTCCTTGATTTGGCGAGTGCCAAGCTGATGATTGTATCCAGCCCGTACCCGTGGCGTTTGACAACACTTTGGATCATAATACTTTCGTCCATTTCTTTTACCCTGATTGTCTATTCCAACTGTTAGTCTTTGTATCACATCGTTTGATATCTAGCTAATGAGACACACCGTAAAGTGGCCGTCGTGGGGACGACAACCACCTCTACGTTATCTCCAATTTTTCAAGAGGCCAAGTCACCCTCTTGGACAGACCGGCTGAACATCAAGAAGACCTGTATGCGCTTATCATTCTAGCGTTGATAATCATCGCTAATCGGTCTAGTATAGTAAACTCAAATATCGGATGTGACCCTACGACGTTGGTTGCGGGAGGCAGTTATCGAACCCCAGTATGTACTATGTGAGGTGCTTGACTTGATGCCCAGGGCTGACCGTACTCTAGAATGGCGCATTTACCTATACCATTCGAGATTTTATCGATGCCCAAACTCGGGGATCGTTTTCCAGTGTCAATTACAACTCATCCTCCCTGAATAACTGCACGATACAATCAATGAAGATGTTTGCGAATTTCATTTCGATGGATGCTGAATTTGAGGTTCGTACCAAATTGTCGGACAATGCATTGTGCTCATATATATCGTAGGCCGCCGTCAATTGTTCACTGTCTGGCGCCATAGAGATGATCGCCACCGCCAGCTCATTGGTCACCCTTCGTACCGATACAGACTCGAGTATCATGGCGCGCTTTGAGGACGAACTCCTTCGTCCGAAAACATCGGCCACATACATCGCCCCTTCAAACTCGGTACTCCTCGCCGCGTTTGGCCTTGACTTTATCAATCAATTTTTGGTGAATGTGCCAACTACGAGCTCTGGAACAGCTTTCAGCACTGTTTACTCCTCTCTCTTCATCAACTCCGATATGAAGATTTCCCATTTCGGAGGGACATGGTCTACTCCAGGCAATCTTCTAGAAGGTCCAGCGCTCAGTAAATTCTTTAGGTAAGTATTTGTGGACGTACGCCTGAGGATTCAAGGATTGATTTTAGTCTTCTTGACATTCAGCAACGACAGCATGGCCGTCTATGAGAACTATGTCAACGTATTTTGGTCCGCTGTGCTTTCTGATCTCGGAGTTTCCGCCAAACCCAACATCCTGACCGACATTACGCTATTCAATCAAACCATAAAGTCGGGCATCCGCGTACCTCAGGGGATTACCTTTAGCTGGATCAACGGGACGGCCGCAGATTGGGTTCTGAGCCATTCTCAGAAATTCGGTTTACCATACAATCAGGTGTCGCCCACGTTTTTCAACGCTCGGTACCTGTGCCAGAATATTACTTGGAAGACGCCGACGAGTTTAGTTGTAGATGTCTTGGTCGCTACCACTTCCTTCTTCATGTTATTCTGGGGCGCCCTCCACGTAGTGCTACGTTATTTTGCGACCAGCTCATCTTTGCACGGTAAGCTCCCCCGGGTTGCTCATTGGGATAGTCATACTGACAAATATGGCAAGGCAACCACTGCACGTGCTGGTCCTGCGAGCAATCTTCTCCAGGCTCTGGTGATCATGTTTCCCTTCAAAGGATTCCCTCCACAAGCCCCAAGTCTACATACGCTCTTTTACCTGTCCAATCGACAGATGCACAAACAATTAGAATCTGATTTCTTGATCCCGGTGATTAAACAAGTGGGCAAGAATGATGCGAGCACACCGCTATGATCAGCATCACACATACAAGTAGAGTTGTGCCTGCGCTTGCTATCTTTCGGCTGACTCGGCCAACTAATCTCCCAGTTTGGTGCATTTGTTCCCATTCAATAATTCCTGTACACTTTCTTTACGTTTTGGGTATGGTAGCTCTTTAAACCTGCTTTTGGGTTTCCAATTCATTCTTGGTCCTCAGCGGTAACGTATCGATATCAATGAACAGTAATATGCTGCGCTCACACTTGAGTCTCCCGGATCAATGATAGCTCTTATTCAGTCCTGATTTTTTGTTACCCGATCGCTCGTTTCTGCTTGCTGTTCTTGCGTAGTTTGTACCTTCTATCCCATAAAATCAACCAGCATGTGTTTGCAAAGGAAGGGTCTTTGCGTTGTCCTACTCACGTATAGAATGTACCCGATTGTGTCTACTGGTGCCAATAAAAGGCCTTGCTCCTGCCTGTCGGCATTCGTGCCTTGGATACTGTTAAGTTCTATAGTATTTCTGGATTGCGATGATTCGCAACCCTGTAATTTGGGAGGTTAACATCTTATTCTGCTTGAAAAGTACAATAACAAACACCGGTGCTTGGCCTGTGATGTAAAATAGCGTGGCTTACGAGCCATCTTGCGTCTTAGGATCTCGCTCCAACTTCTCGACGCCATCCTGGCTTTTCTTTTGATCGGTCACTGTATGCCCGCTGAGTGCTCGGTCGATTTCTCAGCCCGAGAGGGTTGATGTGATGGCATTTCGCCCGATGACGTGATATGTGGAGCTTGACTTCCTCCTTAATATGAGACGGTATACACCTCATATTCGAGCCTCCCACGCGCAGTCGCTCTATCTCTAGACTTCATTCTTACCATGGGTTTTGAGTATCCCATCACGAGGTTAGTGTTTCGTACTAGAATACTTGGTGCCAGTTCCTCAGCTTGGTCAGGCCGTATCCCTGGAGATTTGCAACGCTTAGTATCTCGATTGTTGGCGCTATCGGCTTTATTCTAATCTTGTATTTCAATTGTAAGCGAGGTCATTTTTCGCGTGGCAGTAGCATGCGCTAACAATCAACTAGTGGCGATCGTAGGGACGGAGACCAAGACCTATATGTCCACAAACTTTCAGCCGGCAAAAACCCCCTCGTGGACAGACAGAATGAATATAGCCACGATGAGTACGCTATGTTCCTGACTCAAAAATATGAGCTCACGCTGTTGCAGTCGATTTCAATCTTGGATGCGATCCTGCAACGTTGGTAGCCGGGTCAACGTACCGCACAGCCGTGGGTGTATCGGGCAAGTCGGCCATGTTATAACTAATATCAAACATACCGCAGAACGGGGCGTTTACATACAAGGCCCAAGGCTTCGTTAAACAGGACACAAAAGAGGTGTTCTCCAGCATCACTTACAACGCATCCTCCTTGAGCAACTGCACGATAGCCAACATGGGGATGTTTGCAAACTCTGTTTCGTTTGACGCTCTATTTGAGGTACATCATCTTTAATCAAATAGCTCACGTATGAGCTCACCCGAAAAACTCCAGGCGACGGTCCGATGTCCCTTGCCAGACGGCATAGTGATGAGAGCGACGGCATCCTCCTTGATCACACTTAGAGAAGATGCTGACACTAGTATCATGAAGCGTTATCAAGACGAGCTGGTTGATAAAGATACGAGATCCTCATATCTAGCCCCGGCCATATCGAAGCTCCTAGCTGCATTCGGAGTGGACTTCATGAATCAGTTCATCCCGGAGATACCGAAAATCCAAACCAATCTTACTTCGCCGATGACCGTGTATGCGCCTTTTACGATTGGACCCGACATGCGATTCTTCCATCTCAATGGTACGTTTTCAAGCCATGGAGGCGTACAACAGAGCCCAGGGATACGAGATGTTGTTGGGTGCGTACGAAAAGCTGCTAGCTGGTGCCCCATGTTTGACTCATTACGGCCACTGTTTTCAGAAGAGACAGCCTATTCGTTTATGAGAACTTTGCCTATATCTTTTGGTCTGGAATCCTATCCGACCTTGGGAAATCGGCTCGACCAAACATTCTTACCGATGCCAACGTGTTTGAACGGTCGATACGACGAGATATGGTCATCAAACAAGGGCTGAAGTTCACGTGGCTCAACGGCAGCGGTATTGAATCGGTACTACGAAACAAGACCGAATTTCGAATCCCGTTTGAAAATATCGATGATACTTCTTTCAATGCTCAGTATCTTTGTAGGAGCATCTCGTGGAAGAGCACCGCAGAATTGATCGTAGATGTTCTAGTGGCGACGGTCTCGTTCTTCCAGTTGTTCTGGTCCGCATTGAACGCCGTGGCGAGCTATTTTGCAGCCAAATCATCCGTGCATGGTATGTTACCACACTTCGTGTCAGAGGAAAATAATATAATCACGCACAACGAGCAGGCAATCATTGTGTGTGCCCTTCGTGTGAGGGGCAATCGGGTTCGGAGCATCCCAAACCTAATTCTCCTGAGAAACTACCCGTCTCCTCTCCGGGTTCAGACCGAGAATATTTGCTTCACCGGGAAACGGAAGCTGGACTTGGCCATCGAAATCAAGAGGCTACCCACCAGATTCGACCGCGAACGATTTAGCTAATGAACCGAAGGCTTTGCTTGGAAAAGAGGGTCTATTAGTATAATTACCAGAGGTCCTATAAATTATTACAGGCTTACCTTGCGCCCAAAACTGTGCCTATATTGTCGTGAGCTCAAGTATACGGCCTTATCTCGGACAAATACCGGTGTACATATGGCTCCTTGCCTGTTTTTGGTAGTGTAGTAAATTTGTATCTAATGTCCGTCTCATGTTATTCCCTTCTATGTTTGTTGCACCTATTTATGATCATATGGTTCAATTGGGCACGTGCGGCCTGCGCAAGGTTTCAAAACTGGGGGTTATATCGATGAAGTCTCCTATTCAATACTTCTGATGCGCGATCTATAGTCTAGTGTGTATTGAAGCTGGCAACCAAGATATGGCGGTTCCTGTGTGGCAATCACAAGCTGTGTGCAACCTCGGTGCTGAGTCAACCCCAGCCCCTGCATAAGCGCCCAAAGAGGCACAGCCTTCTTTCTGTCTGTGTTCTTCGATTTTTCGATGATGCTCTTGGACGCTCCAAACAAGTCTGCTTACAGCAGCTCCATCCACTCTCTTGCTGTCATAGATGACGACAACAAAAAGCTTGGCGACGAGCGACCCTATTCTGACGCCGGCCCCTCGGTTTCGAATGACCACGAGCCGTTACTGGCTGACGCCCCATTGACTGATGATATAGAGGCTGCACCGATCTACCGCGACCTACCGGACGATCAGCCACCTGTTTTTGCGCCTTACCAGGCAGAATTCGAGGTTACTTCGAGCGGCGATATCTTTTCTCATGACCGCCACTTGAACGAGGACGGTAAGCGCCAAGTCTCCATCTATTTGAATAAGCTGAAACGCTCAATTTCATTCACTTTTTAACACAGGTGAAGCATTATACCGATTCCTCCTCACACACGCCTCAACACCTCCCAACCTCCTTGTTAGATGTAAAGGAACACACCCTGAGACACGTGTCACGCACGTAACTCGTTCGGAAACGCGTGACGGTCAGACAGTAACTCGAACTGAACCCCAGACGCACACGGAGACAGTTATCGACTTCAATTTTTCCATCGATCTTTCGCATCATCTCTATGACGTCTTGCGTGTGTACTGGACAGTCCCCGACGACGAACCAGCGTATCGAGGTGGGATGAGTCGGGAGGTATTGACGGATATGTTGAGTGGTGTGAGGCGCGTACCAAGAAAAGTCCTGAAGGCTGGAAAGGTGTGGCGCGAGAAGAGAGAAAAGCGGGGGCTGCCGCCTTGGTTGAGCCCTACGAACCATGAGCCGAATGTGCATCGGACGAGGCCGGAGGATGAGCTTGCCCCGATGCGGTCTGAGCTTTCGCTCAGGCAATGGGCTGATCGATACTGCGCAAGCCGGAAGCCTCTAAAAGAGTTCACGTTCCGCAAGGTACTGTCTGACTTTTTTTTTTGCTACTTCAGCCTGTTCTTAGTTTCTTCTTTAGATCCCCTATGGCTGGGACTTTAAGTGGCTTACCGAAGGTGCGTTTACTCTTTTTGCTAGGATTTTTCCACATCATCTAACTATTTATCAAGCCATTCGAGGTACGATCCAGGAAGTGTATCACATACCCCAGCACACCGTCACTGTCGAATTCACCACGTTCGGCGACAAAGTCTCCATTCGGCCACCTTCATCCTTTGCTCGCGCTCTATCCAAAACATGGGTAGTTGTTCTACTCTGGATACTCCTCATCTACCCCTTCATATTCCTATACCGTCGGCTCCGAGGAGGAAAGTGGGAAGTAGCCGGCGTAGCCTTTCCACTTCAATCTTGGAGCCATTGCGAAGACTCGGTTGCGGGGGAAAGTGCCGAAGCGTATCGAGTTAGGACCTACGAAAATGCTGCACGCCGCGTAGGGAGGACGGCGAACGACTGGTATGATGAGCGAATTTTGGCCGAGAGCTCGAAAGGTGTCAGCGAGTTGATTGGACTCAATGGAGAGAATTGGTACAACAGTTGGAAATCAACTATTGCGTGAGTGCTCTCCTGGGTTCCGAAATAAAGCCGTTTATTGATTGGAGTGTAGTCATTGTGTTACTACGCGCCTCAGGCAGAATGAGCCCCTTACTATGCCTGACCCAGGCCTTCTGATCAATTTACCGGCTAGGCATCGTGATATGCTTGACAACCCGTTCTTTACGTTTGAATAGTCTAAACGAGGAGTATGTTCAATTTGGAAATTCTGAGGCATGAATTTGGGCTTGTTTTATTCAGAATAGGGCTTTATTGGATTTATTTCATGGGCGGATACAATCCAGAACTGTTCGACCCGTAGGATGGGTAGCTCCGTATGCCCGTCCTGAGTTGTTCTCGTCTTGTACGATATTATGTTGTGCGATTGGTGTTGTTCGCGGGTACCGGAAATCAATTTAGACGCTCCCATTGAGACCCAACTCAAACAGTTGTGTTAAGCTTCTGATGCCCTCCTATGAGCCGCATTGATTATATGCGTGCATATATAACGCAACTCGCTCTCATCGTTGCTGCTGTTTCATTAACGGAAAGGTGCATGCAGTAAAATCAAGATAGCAGGATGCCATTCGGGGGTCCGCAAGGTATCCTGCCGAGCACAATGTGCGATTTCACAGTGGGTTCACGACAGTGAGGTTTTCGTCGAAACCGTCGTTTGAGTTACCCAGATCGGCGAGGCTTAGTCGAGAGCCGATGTGCGCAAATATAATCATACTTTTGAGCCTCCTGGTCGTGTTTCTCTTACGTGGCTTGTCTGCGACCGTATACGAACTCGTGTTAGGAGAACATGGGTACTTTCATCGTGTCAAACTTCCTAGTCGGTGGGATCACATACTCATCCGCCGTTTTATAAGCAGTGTCAAGTTGCGAATGACCGCATCCACTAGGCAAATGTAATCAAGACCAAAGGCATGTTTATTCACCGAATGCGTAAGGCATTATTGGAAGGGGAACAAATAGTCGGCTGGTCAGCTTACGACCTCGTAGCCGAATATGTTGATTTCCTTGACATGAGGGCATGACTCCTTCCATGCTTTTGTTTCTATTAAATCGGGTGCCATGAGTGAGTCGGGTAGTAGTAGATCACCAGTAAGCTCATTTGCATTTATGAGCAGAAAGGACTTTAATGCTGAATGCGCTGCTAAACAACGTTGCAGGGCGACTCCATCAACATGTGGCATTGGATCCTCAGTCTGAACGGAATCAAGGTGAGCCCATACCTCCGTCATGAAGCAGCCCGACAGACCTCTTCTGTGTGATCATCTGACGCATCTATGTCCAACGTTAACTTGATAAGCGATCCCCTAGCAAACGAAATAGCAGAGAAGAATCGGGCTAGGACTGTGTTGAAATCCCTGAGCAATGAATATATTTTGATGTATAGATATTCTAGTGGAACGGACCCCCGTGAGAGCTTTTGGCCAACGTGATGGAGCATTCGTGTGCCGACCGCGCTATGGATCCGGACATCGGTAACTGGTCGATTCTTCATCAGGTCCAACAGCATGCAGTGGTCGACACCTAAGAAACCAAGATGTGGAAGTGCCTCGGGATGTAGTTCCTCCCACAATGATGTATAGTCCCAATGCTCGAAAGCAAATGCGGGGAGTATAATGAGCTTCTTGAGTTTGGTCTGGCGACGGAGAAACTCGTAGGAATAATCGAGGAGCCAAACCTGCAACGAAAGACTCTTGAGCATGAATGGAAACCTCGTAGTCGGTGCAAATATGGCCCTTAGTTCCCACAATTCTTCGGTTTCTATTTTTATGTGTTGTTGGTTCTGCTCAGCATGTTTCTGAGCGCCAAGCCAATGTCGATAACCCCCTCGAATATGTTCGTGGAAGAATCATCCAGAAGTATATCGATTTCGACAGGATAGTCTCGAAGTTTCAAAGAGCCATTGATTATTGTTTCGCAGAATCGATAAGCGGAGGTGTACGTTGGGAGCGATATGTATCGGTACAGCAACGGGAGAATAGCATGATAGCAAGCGCGATCAAGCTGAGCCAGTTGGCAAAGCGTGACTTGATCGCAAAGTTTGGCAGTGTACAATACAATATCCATTGGAATTCGTTTGCTGTGGCCGATCATTTTCTGTTTAAAAATCTGAGCTTTTAGTGATCCACAAAGATATACTGCCAAGGTCGTGGCCAGCTGGCGCTTGAAAAATCCCACGTGCCCGTTGGACACGTGTCGGACGAATACATGCGTTACTTCATAAACAGCCACTGAACTGCGAGTACAAGGAGCAAAATGCGCAAGAGATGGGGTCATTTCAAGCCGTTATGGATTTAATGTATATCAGGAGTGTATCTGGTACATTTTCACGGTTGAGCCGTCTGCATGTCACGATGTCGAATCATCTTGCATTTGTTTTCGCAGGTGTGTTGATCGAGAAGATGGAATCATCAATATTCCCTTGCTCTCCACGTGTTGGGAGATAGTTATCATTCGGTACCTTTCATGAAGGTTGCCCGGTACAAGTTGTGATGGAAGCCGCCAGCACTTGTGAAAACCTAGAGATTTCGGCGTACTATATCGAACTTCAATGCTAGCTTTCGTCACTGTGCATGCGGAGCACGCATTCACCAGCCAACCCATGCGGTTTCTATAGTGACGAATGACCGCATCCGCTACGTAAATGTGAATCAACACATATGCTATGCCTATTCACAGAAGGCGCAGCATCGACAGCCGAGACCCGGCGCCACACATGGTGCGTCGTCACGTGGAGCGGGTCAAATTTGTGCATGACGTCATGACGTCACTCGATGATGATGACGCGCTAGTTCTCGAATGACGCCTTGTACGTCGTTCGACCATACAAATAGCCCCCGCCGGTCGCTTGGACTCTTCACTCGACCTCGAGAGCGTCTTCCAGCTACCCAATCCTCATCATGTCTGCTGCTCCCAACTACCCCGAGCAACCCTACGACCCCAACGCGACCGCCCAGGCGCCTCCCACCTCGCCTCCGTCCAAGATCCCGGGCACCAACACCACTACCACCGACGCAAAGGCCAAGGCTCAGGCTCAGGCTGCTCTCGCCCAGGAGAAGGCTCGTCAACTCGGAAACCAGGTTTGTTACATTATCTGCTCTTTATTGCGATCTTGTCGCTCATTCCATGTCGTGTCCAGGTTGCAAACCACCCTGCGATGCAACAGGCTTCTGCTTCAGCTGCCGAGTACCATGCCCGAGCTGACAAGGCGCTCAGCCAGTACCCGGCCATGAACACGCTCGAGCAACGCACCGGCGTGCCCAAAACCTACCTTGCCGCTGGAGGCGTGGGGCTCATGTTCCTGCTCGTCAGCGTCAACGCGCTGGCTGCTCCTGCCAGCAACCTCGTTGGCTGGCTCCTCCCGGCTTACCTTAGCATGAAGGCCATTGAGACGCCGAGCGGCCGCGACGACGTTCAGTGGTATGTCTGCCATTTCCAATCGTCTTTAATTAAAGTTCCTAATCTGGTTTAATTACGTAGGCTCACATACTGGGTCATCTTTGGCTTCCTGACCTACCTCGAGTCCTTTGCCCTCCGCATCGTTCTCTACTACTTCCCGTGGTACTTTGCCGCCAAGACTATCTTCGTCATCTGGCTCCAGCTCCCTCAGACTCAGGGAGCCGCCACCCTCTACCATGCCGCCATCCGCCCCTCGATCGATCGTGCACGCGTGCAGGCCACGAGCCCGACTACTCGCTACCCAGCTACCACGAGCACCCACTCTGTTCCCGCTGGATACAACGTTGGTGCCGAAAAGGTTTACTAAAGGACATTGCAATCTGTCTTGAGACATACTGTATTTTTTCATTTCAAGCTATCGTGTACTCATAGTCCGCAATGAAATCTGATACTCTATATAATCTAAAAGAGTTGCGTGAATGTATGCGCTGTATTTGAGCATGTCTTCGAAGCGGATGGGTTGAGATTCGATCATCGAACTCGGAGACCCCGTGCCCAGCTCTACAAAAACTTAAGATAATAAATACCTCAATGCTCTCACAAATTTTCCTGCAAGGTTCCATATGTCTGTCCAGCTGGATCGGCTCGTCCCACGCGAAGCATATGATTCTCGCGCCATTTCAACAGTTCTCTTTCACTCGTATTCATCTACAGGCTCCGCATGCAATTTCTGGATCTTTGGGAAGTTGCGTTCAGCCTCAGCAGGGTCCACCTGCATTTTCGGGTAGTCACTACCAGCATTTGGATCGTTCCATTTGGTTCGGCCTCGAGGCATATACATCTTGGGGATTCCACGAGGTTCTAGGATTGGGGTACTCTAGCTGTCTCGTAGCAGGTTACGATCGATCTGAAAGACTGTAGAGCCGGACTACAAGTACCAAGCGTGTAGAATGAAAACTCCTATACCTCGCTAGAGTATACTCCCATCCACCCAGCAGAAAGGACTTGCCTGCCGACTTTAGGTGTGCCGAACCGCCCTATTCTGTGAATCTATGGCGTACATTAACTTGACTAGCAGCTATGGTTGGACGTGCCGTGTTAAATTACGCTCAAGGAAGCACAGTATTGAGTTGGTTCTTCAAGGGCGACGAATATGTCCACGTCCGCTGGTCGCCTGGTAGTACCAAAGGCCAGAAGATATACTTCGGTCCCACAAAATGGACGAACGGATTAGGATGTCTCAAGGAGACCGGTTTCCATAAAATCGACTCGATACTTTCTCTACCACAGAATATCTACCTGCGACATTACCACGAGGCATACTTTTTCTGCGACGACAAGTATGCGCTCGTAGAGCTTTATCCAAACGGGTTCTTCCCTTGGGTTTCTGAAATACCTCGATCCTCCGACTCTGAGAGTGGTGGTTCGGACGATAGTTCGGACGATGATCCAGGTCGTGGCGCAATTCTTCCTGCTTGGTTTGAGGTCAAGGAGGGCAGCTTCCCCAGAACGGCACCAAAACTTCTTTCCACGGGGAACATATCAGATATCTGGCCGTCGCTCGCGAAAGCTGGATTCAATCGTATCGACGGAGCAGTCATGAACCCGCACCGTTCAAACGAAGCGTACGTCTTCAATAGAACACAGTACTGCCATATTCGGTTTACTTGGGGAGGTGGTAGAGATGAAATTCTGGATGGGCCAAATGCGATTGAGGGCTGTTGGGCAGGCATGGATTTTGCAGAGATAGAAGCCATCATTCCATGCCCTAGGTGGAAGCGAACAGCGCATGTCCGAAAAGCATATGTGTTCTGTGAAGACCAGTATGCCCAGATCCGATTTCATGCTAGTGAAAGCAGTTCGGACACGAAAAAAACCGGGCGACGTGATATAGTTGAAGAGTGGCCATGTCTGAAGCAAGCCGGATTCTACTGATTGGTGGGTAATTGGTATGGGTCTGATTCAACGAAAATATCTCACCTACTTTGCGGGCTATGTAGTATATGCCGTGCCTGGAAATATATTGGAGAATTGGAATTTACTGCTTACTGATTTTGTGTTTCCTGATGGCATAGGTCGTCAGAAGGTAGGTAAGCATCAAAAAGTCTTCGGAAATTTCGGAAGAGTTAGATCAGGGATAGGAGCCGATTTTCCTACAATTTAATATAGCATTCTAAGTCTTGTGACGCAAACGGTGGAATCACCAAAACCTTATCTCTTATGGGTACGCCCGTGCAATCTTATTCATTTTACAGAACCTCATTTCGATCAATATCGCCGCGGATCTTTGATCTGGGATTTCGCGAACTTGGTATGGCAGCAGAAGAGGAGTTATTTAAAATGGGGTCGCAAGGGATCTACCATGCAATACCCGGTCCACTACCTTTTCACTGTCTGAAGGCTTGTGCTTGAAACTCGCCGACATGTCCGCGTCAGTGCATCTTCCTGCTACCTCTAATGTTGCAAATGACTATCGATCAACCAAGAGGTAAGTGCGGTATTCGTGTTTTCGTCGTTGTGAAAATGAGGCGAACTCTTAGAATTCATCAGGAGTGTGCTCAACCCGACGAAAAATCAACTAATTAATATCATTCTTCTTGGAGAGGTCGGAGGTGGCAAGACGACATTTTTGTCCTTGTTTATCAACCTGCTCCAGGGTAACGGGCCGGAGGAGCTTGCCGATAGGTACAACCCCGAAAAGGAGTCAACTGCAACGGCCGGCCAAAGCAGGACATCCGGTACAACTTTGTATAGTGTCCAATGCCTGAATGGCGCCCGGTTCCGTATCCTAGACACCCCAGGTCTGGCAGATGTGAGAGGGCTCGGTAAGGATACGGAATACATCAAGGACATCAACGATACGATACGGTCACACGATTTAACCGAAATACATGCAGTACTCGTCGTGACAAACAGCGCCGCCGAGCGTCCTGTCGCTATGGCCGATTATATCTTCAAAACTATTGCTGCTATGCTCCCCATTCCCATTTTGACCAACCTCGGGTTTGTCCTCACCAACTATGACGCTATCACGCAAAAATTCAAACTGGAGATGCTGCAGGAAGAATTGCGGAATTCCAAGTACGCTTTCGTTTCGGTATTACGAATAGCCCTAATCCCATAGTTCCCATTTGTCTAATCACACAGGTGGTGGCCACTTCAGAATGCGTTGCATTTATTCAAGGAGTACAAGAGCTTACTCGGATCGGGTAAAGCTTCCGATTACGAGCTCAAGGAGCGCTTGAAAGACATAGAGTACCAGTACGGCCAGTCGATCAAATATCTCAACGACTTGACGCAGTGGTTGGACGAATTGCACCCCAAAGAGACCAAGGCTATCGATAGATTATGTCAGATTCCGACGGAGATCGGGCACAAGGTTAACCAAGTTGTAGCATGGAAGTTGAGTTTCGACAAGGAGACCGAAAGCTTAAAGGAGGTTCAGAAAGACTTAGAGGATGCCATGAAAGTAAGTTGTTTGATCTAGGGTGTTTTCTATTATCCTTACTTAGGCCCAAGGATAAATCCGAATACGAGAAGCAACGAGATAAAGAAACTGAAATTAAATGGGGAGAACTGTCAACCGATCTGCCGAACGTAGTCTGCAAGGCCGAGGGATGTCGAAGCAACTGTCACAAATCATGCGCGATGAGCAAGTCCAGAGGATCGAGGGAGATCGCGACTGTATGTATCAGGTTCCCCGATCGGCAGGGTGCCAAAACTCTATGCGACGTCTGCAAGCATAAAGCTGAAGATCATGACCGCGTGGAGTGGATCTTTACAAAGCACGAGGGTAAAGCCAACCCCCAAACTCTGAAAAAGCTGGAGGAGCGTGCAGCGGAAGTGGATCGCCTGGAGAAGACCGCTAAGGGACACGAAGCTAACCTCAGTAACTTTTCCAAAGAGTCCAACGGCACCCAAAGCAAGATTCAGACACTCGTCCGCGATTTCAATCGGTCTTCGATCGTCAAGGATTTTACGAGCCTAACGAAGTCCGCCATTGCGCTGCTCAAGCTCCGGAAGAAGACAGAGCCCGAGGCACGACAGAAGGAAATCGATGAAATGGTTGAGATTCTGCAGAAGAAACTAGATGTTATCGCTGGAAAATACAAACTTTCTAATGGGTGAGTTGGACTTTTGACCCAAATAGAAGTAAGTGCTCTAACGCTATGCTTTTTATAACATAGTGGTGCCTGATCACTCAGAGTCCCGCAGTTGCCGCTAGCAGATACTTGATTTGTTTTCTGACTGAGATCAGAAGCAATATTTCAGCTTGTATTTGTGAATCATGTCTCTCAAATCTTTCGTGTAGCGGAATCGCTATCAGATGTGATATGAACTATGGTCAAGAGATATCCGGATAAACGACCCGTAAGAAAAAGCTCGGCCCGTAGGACGACCGAGAGGCTAGGCATAGATATTGTGATGTGCCTTAGTGTATATATGTGCATCATATTTATGCACTAGTTTGACGAGGAAGCGCCGCCACTCGCCATCGTCACTCACTTTATCATAACATTGCGGCTGATGACCTTTCACGAATGCTAAAAGCGAAACAAGGCCTCTAGGGGGTGGATCTCAGCTTGAATTGAACGGGACGGGTTTGTTGAACGAGATCACGCGCTGCCCGATATTCCAGCGCATGTACCCGTGTTTTCAATGATTCTCATATCTGTCTCCGTAGTATATAAACTCATGTACTACTGTGTAGTCTATCATCGATCCTATCATCCTTACATCGGTCAGCATGAATATTGGATGCAGACATTATAGTTGGCGAGCATTGATTTTCGGTTCGTGATTCGCGGACCATGCCGTTGCTGGCGGGAGCACATATAGGCGATCTTTAAGGTAGTGGTGAGACAGCGACAACTCGACCTTCGGTGCGTGCGGTAGGTGTGTTGTGGCCAACAACCTGGGCGCCGAGGGAGAAGCTATACCGAAAAGAAGTCGATCGAGGAGCAGGGCTGCGGTCCTTGTGATCCTTACGTACGTAGGGCCAAGTTTAACCAAAGTCGGGTAGCGCTCTCCGAGCTGTTGATCGAAGGAACGCCGGACGAGAACAGTGTTCCCCTTGAGAAAAAGTGTTCACGTGATTGACCCCCCCTGTGTATGGCTAAACCCTGAGAGCGTATCCCGGACATGGGATTGATGATGCTCATGAGCTCAGCTAGATTTGGCTGTGGCGGCAACCACCGCGAACAATCGTCGCACCTTGTTGCTTCATGATACATCACAACAGACAAAGCTAAACTCCACTCGCTGTGCCGAGTAGATGATTCCCTGCCGGGGAGGCCGGGGTTACCGACTAGGTTTGCCTTCTGGTTCATGATCCACACATGATCTCACCTAGCGAAATTTATAGATCGGACCTACTCTTGGATCGAAACGCATTGCGCGACCGAATAAATAGATCAGCCTACGGAGATAATATAATCTGGGGGACGAATGGACCCGAAAGGTGGGGATGAAACTGTCCCTTCGGCTTACTCACAACGTGCTCCCAGGACCGATGGGATTTGGGCTTTTCCGCCGAGGTATGAGCTGGTGTTGTAGCCCATGAGTTCGGTGAGCACGTCAAAGGATCGCCTTCCGCCAGTGCCCTTCCTTCCAATCTTCCAACCCCAACCGGATATGCAGTATTAGGGGCGACTGCAGAAGTTTACCTCCTGTTCTCGGTGCGCGATGGTTTCTCCCTTACCCTTGATTTTGGGGTACTAGATTGGAGCTTAGTCGTGGGCTGTCAGTTCGTGTATGAGCGATCTGCTGCCGGTTTCGGATCTCCCCGATATCTTGGGTTTCAAGCATCCAAGGTCTAGTGAACGCGAAATATCAAGTGGGCACCCCCTCGAGCTCTATCGCACACCACCACTGTCTAATGTCTTCACTCTTCAAGACTAAGGAATTTGCGAATATTGTCCTTATCGGCGATCACGAATCGAAAAAAGCCGATTTGCTTCCTTTTATCTATGCTGTGTTGACCGGCCAATCCTCCAAATCTTTTGCAATAGTCGACAAAGCGCGGCCCGACCCTGTCACCACGAACCCCTCACCGCGTTACGATGTCGAGTGCCTAGGTGGCGTCAAAGTGACCATAGTAGATGGCCCAGAGCTTAGTTCGGATACCGTCCCTGAAGAGCTCGAAGCCGTTCAGCGAGCGGTTGGCGGGCTGGAACTTATCGATGCATTTATCATCGTAGCGGATTGTACCAAGAAGAAACTCAGTCAAGGAATCGAGGACGCGCTTCAAGCAGTCAGCTTAGCATTCCCTCGCCCGGTCCGAAGGAACTTTTTCTACATTTTTACCTCTAACAATCCCGCCAAACCCGCTCTTGGGCATGAACAGGAACTACCACCAGAGGCAAGATCGCAAGTAATAGGCACTATCAGCAACATGGTTCTTCTACGAGATCTCTTCAAGAAGGAATATGATCAATCATCGAGACATGAACATCAAGAAGAGCTTCTTGATGGTTTCAACCGACATTTTACAAAGGGCGCTGGGTTATTAGAAGAGCTGTTCAGGCACGTAGATCGATGCCCCAGACAGGCTAAGAATATGAATCACATCTATCGTTTGGCGGCGACAATTGAATCCAAGCTCTATGCCTTACTTACTCTCGAGCGAGAACCCAGGCTTGAGGTAGAGTACCCGCTATATATCACCAGAATATTCATACCTACTTGATTCGCTAGGACGTCAGTGCCATTGATCGGCTGGTCGATGAGTATTCTTTAATTGCAACAAGCCCCGACTTTTTGACGCATTTGGAGATGGTACTCGACCTATTGCGCAACAGTCGAGAACCGCCAGATTTGAACGGAAACATAAGGAACCTTCAACGTGCTAAAGAGAAGTTGGACTCCTATAACCAAGCTTATCCCAAATCTTTTGAGATATCTTAGTCAAGGGCGGCTTGCTAGAAATGTGTCTTAATTCCCCGCATGTAATCCAAGCAGAGCTAGAAAGAATCAACGGGGCATGTAAAATAACATCTGAACGTAACCCGAAAGCAGCAGACTCAGACGACAATATTTCCCTACAGCTCAAGAGGCTGAACAACGTAGGCTAGTTATGAGGGCAATCTAAGGTTGTCTCACAGATATTCCTGTCGCCCGTCCCGGCTAGGCCGGGATCCAGGTCGCGAGCCTATGGTTGGCACACGAAACAGGAGCTCTTAGCCCGGTGGCCAAGCGCGGTGCAGCTCCGGCCAGTTCCAGTTTTACGTGAGCGTTATGCCGGTGGTGACCACTTTGGATCATTCCCTTTGCATACTTATTTACGGAGCAACGGTCCTCGGACCAGCGGGCGGCGAGATTTGGGGCTATTGATAAGCATTCTCGATCATAGGCATCCTCAGCGGTATGACGTAATATATACCTCGTAACAACTCGCTTAAAGAGTGAGATTTCCAGAATAATGCCATACATAGCCGGGAGAACGTTCACGTACCTACGCTATTCGGCACCCTAGACTTAGATCTACATGCTCCACGTTACCAACGCAAGGGAAACTCGCCTTAGATCCTCTGACCTAAACCACGTGTAACTTTTATCGCGGCTGGCACTACTCTGCGGCCAATGCATATACTGGGTCCAGAGTGGATCTGTATAAAGGACCTGCTGATCACAGATAGTGTAGTGGTACCAAGTCGAAATTTCTACGCCATTGAGGTTTATATAATCTTCCCTATGCATTGTATGATGTCTTTTGCTGACACTTTGAGTAGATATGGTTGGGCGTGCTATTTTAAATCTGAAAACTACTGGTCTCGCATACACCTGTTTTTTCAAGGGTAGCAAAAACGCGATAATACAGTGGACACCTGGTACTACCACTGAGCACCTATTCAAGGTATCAGACCTCCCCGAGACCTGGTCTGCACTCAAGGGTACTGGCTTTGCGAGAATTGACGCCATCTTACCTGTCCCCAACAACGATCGTCGAGCATATTTCTTTTGCGCCGATGAATACGTCTTGATAGAATACGAATTGGATCCTCTTGTAATCGCTGAAGTAATCAGGGGGAGTCGGCTCGTTGTCTCCGTGACGAAGATCTCAAAGGGGTGGCCGTCGATAGCCAAAGCTGGTTTCGATCGAATCGACGCAGCACTTATAGTTCCAGGCCGTTCGAAC
The DNA here is from genome assembly GCA_016906575.1 of Ceratobasidium sp. AG-Ba. Lineage (NCBI taxonomy): Eukaryota > Fungi > Basidiomycota > Agaricomycetes > Cantharellales > Ceratobasidiaceae > Ceratobasidium > Ceratobasidium sp. AG-Ba. The sequence continues at coordinate 327,115 of CP059611.1, read as the reverse complement.
GAGGCGTATATCTTCAGCAGAACCAAGTATTGCCGTATTCGATTTACTCCGGGAGTCGTAAACGATGAGCTTCTCGATGGACCAAAGGATATCGCCGATTACTGGGGGGTGATGGACTTCGACGAAATCGAAGGTATCATGCCGCGCCCCGGGAAGGAGGAGAATGCATATGTATTTTGTGAGGACCAATATGTGCAAATACGGGTCAATGTTGGAGGTAGGGACGAGCTGATAACTGAGCGACGAGATGTGATCGAGTGGTGGCCGTCTCTGAAGGCAGCTGGATTTTACTAGCTAGTAAGTCCCATCGATCAAAACTTCAGTCTAGGTCGACCGTTAACTGAATCCACCAGAAGATTGGACTGTGTTTATGCACTACGGGCTTCGACCACTTTGCTGGTGATCGTTGGATCAGTAAATAAAGCACAGCCTGTATGCGTAATGAATCTTTAGATACTGTATACTAAACTGCTTTGATATTTTTGGAGCAAACTACGGAGACTTGGAAACTTGGCTGCTTTCTAATATCTGGATTACTGTTGACTGTTGTTACTTATAAGAGGTTAAACACCAACTAGGACGCCCACAAACGTTGAGGTCACTCAGACTTTGGATGTGTTGATTGTGCTACTGTAGTTTGGCCGCATTCGGTGTGCAGTGTTTCCGAACCAAGCTCACAGCTGATTGAATTGACTTGTCTACACACACTATCCGAAGATGTATTAGTCCTTGTCTGCTACATACGACTCCATACAACTAAACATCACTTCCAGGCTAACATGAGTCTACCGACAGCACCTGTCTCGTGCTGCGCCGTGACGACAAAACATAACAATCCATTACGACCAGACGGCACCCGAAAATACTCTGTATCCTTCTTTCCGGGGTCGTTTCCGGAAGAGTACGTGATTCCGTTCGTGGTCTCCAGTCTTACATAGGAGATTATTTCCTTCTCTCCTCTCAGCGTCTTACCAATACGGACCTCCCTGATGCGCTCGTTGTCTACGAGGACCATCATGTTGGCGCGACTTTCATTCTTTATGGCATCTGGCTGCCCAAATATGAACTTGAACTTGAGCAACGGCACGTTTTCCGGTTGAGATACGCTCAAATGCACGAACTTCGGCCAACCGAACCGATTGGCAAATACTGCATTAACCCGAAGCTCGTCTCTTAATCGGTCGGAAGCGACCGGGGTCCCGTGCTGAGAAGATGCGCTCGCCAACGGTCCACAAATAAAGCGATAGTTCTTGAGGATGCGGCGGTTGAGTTCCCAGTTCAAAGCCTCTAGTTCTTGCTCCGTGAACGAATTGTAAGCAGCTTCTTCAAATAGACTTTCGGCGGGAGGACTGCTTGGGAGACCAAGTGCCGTGGATGGGCCTGTGGGGGAATACGATTCTTGGTCTAGAAGAGCGAATTTTCCGAGGGCAGCGCGAGCCTGAGACGTGAGGCCTCTGGGGACCTGAAATGGCGCATCAAATGTGTGACGAGGGACTAAATGACGAGCAAACTAACCGGCAGCCTTGTAGCCCATTCCTCGGGCGATCCAGGTTTATAATCTATATCCTTTTTTATATCCTCCAGAGCTTTTGGTCGGTCGATAACTTCCGGGTCATCATTTCTTAACCCAGCATGCTTCAGCGTTGTGGAACAATATAATATGTCACCAGACTTACATCGTATCCACCTCCTCCATAATATTTGACATTTCATGTTTCATTTTCTTTCGTGTGTGAACCAACGCTTTGACTGAGATTTCGATAGGATGATTTCCCGGAGAGGTCATGTAGGACCTTGGGGAATCCAGGACTGCTTGAATACGACGCACGTTATTCTTGTAGGCCATGTATCTGTCCAAAAGATCTGCAGCATATGCAGAAGCACCGTGAAAGTCGTACGGTTTGACGGCCTTAGGAATCGACCAAGTCAAAAACGTGTGGTTATTGTTGTAAGGAGTGAGTATCGCCCAAGTCCTTCGGGGACAAGCAGCCACTCGAGCAGGAAACGCGGCCGCAATGCGGAAGAGAGATTCCAAAGACCACTCTTCGTCGTCTATAATCTGTACTAAGTAGGACTCTATATCCGTTCTAGTTCGTACGTACCTGGCTTGATTAAGCCTCCACCAGACCAGTTAACGGCAATCGTAGTCTCACACCCCTGGAGACGGGATTGCAAAGTGCTGGAGAGAGACGAGGGGCTGACTCCCATGGTGGCAGGATCAGAGCTGTTTATATCCCGTATGATTCTGAGCATATATGAGCAACGATGTACAGCAGCAACAAGAATCTAACAGACTGTGCCTTGATTTCCTCTTTTCTCGTCGAATCGAGGACTTTTATTGATATGACACCATGCAGGTCACCGCCCTCGACGAAACCTTTGATCATACATTGGTCAGATTTGAGGTGGGAACAATGTCTTTAGGTGTACGTACCCGAAATGTAACTATCACCGTAGGTTTCATGAAACGTTTTATTCACCTCGCCAATCGCCTTGCGCTTGTCTGCTTCATCTTTGATCGTCTTTGTCTTTTCTGCCTTCTCGCCAATCGTTTTGGCTTTGACTGTGAGGCTGTAAGGCTAATTCAATTTTCAAGCGATCCAAGTAGTTGTTTTAGCGATACTCACAATTTGCCCAGGTCGCGCGTCTCGGCAGCTTCTGATATTTTCCTGAGAGCCATTCTAGCAGCTTGAAAGGTTGAGACGTACGATTTATAACCTGAGGTTTCAATTAGGAACAAAACCGCAGAATACCCAGATAGCGATTACCTTACCCTAACTGTTACAACTACATTCATATGGCTTTCAGCGAACTTGGACTCGTCGATACTTGATGCGTTTCCACCTAAGGCTATCGCGCCGTTCTTGACTGTTGAACCTGTTGAGATGCCCATAGAACGTGCAACATCCGAGATTCGATTGACTATGTGAGATGAATACGAGACCGTCTGGGAACTGTTTAGACCAGGTTGGGAAACGGTGGTTGACCCCTCGATTTCAACTGCATCGTACATGCATGGGGTCTGAAGGAACGAGTTGTACCCTTGGCCAAGGCGCATCGAGTCGTCGTAGGGAGCGAGCAATACCGCCATTTCGAGTGGCACCGGCTGAAAGTTAGGAAAGTGGAGCAGCTGTCTAGGTCTTGCAGCTCAGACCGCTATATTCTCTGAGTACTAGATGCCAGTTGGCGGGCAAACCTAAATGCATTAGGCGGAGGAACCTGTCCTTTGTTCAAGATGAGAAAGTCACGATGATCTGTTCGTTTCCCAGAACGGATTGATCCGGGCAGCGAGTACCCCGAAATTTTGAGTTATTTTGTTACAGCATTGGTGTGCAGTGCGTTATGCATTGAATGAGATCAGAGCATCCATGGACTTGGGTCATTCCGGAAATAGCAACGCCACATGTGATAGCCCAATTAGAGTTTTGATCGAGATTTATTGGTATCGTCTTCGATCAGAATCGGGCAGAGGTGCATCTAGCGAACAAATCCGGCAGTGGCTAATTTCGCCGCTACACGTTGCATGAATAATCCATTGAATATGATTCAATACAAATCAGCGGGTTGAGCCGTCCGTTACAGCAACAGTGCTCGGACCATGGACCCCGCCGCAGGGCCCCTATCTTCTGTCAGGATGGTATCCAAATACTACCTCGCAAAAACGACTCACGTTGCTCCTGGAAGCAAGATACTTCCGACAAACATAGCAGGGATACTAAACTGTGATCTGTCCTCCCCCCAAGAAACGTCTTTGTTCGATTTTTGAGAGTCGACAACAGGCGCCATGTAGTCCATCGACTCGCCCATGCCATTCTCCCCTACGGGTGTCATGTTTAATATGAGGAATGTATGAACATAAAAAGAACAAAGATAATCACCTGCCGAGTCAATCCTAAACGATACGTCGTGGAGATTGTAGTTGGATTCTGCCCCTGCGGGAAGGGTTTTGAATCGGTCAACGATTGGGTCACGAGTTTTGGAAGAGCTCAAGACCAGTGCTATCTCTGTAGACGACGATTGTATCGGTGGATAAGGGACTTTCAGATATAGAATATCGCCTGCGTCATTCGGCTTCGTAAACCTGCGTCGCCCAAAAGTGTCCTGGTCAAAGTCGCGGAATCCGTCGGCTTGGTCAGAGAACCTCCAGGAGAGGCGAATATCATCTCCATCTTGAATCGGGTCACCCTCTCGAGAACCCGGGTCCCTCTTCAGGATGCGCCAGAAACAAGGTCCATCGTAACTACTCATGGTCGGTAGGTAAATGCCTTGCGCGTTGCGATAGACTGAAAGCGTAGGGCTAGGTTCAACAGCCAGTGACCTAACACTGACGCGAGACTCGTGCGCGAGCTGTTCGATATATATGTGTATGTGCCAACCGGGTCGTGTGAGTCGAAGAGACTTACCACGCCACCATCGGGCACTTCAAGCCTCCAGACAGTATTCTTATACTCGCGGGAGAACCCCTGGATGGCTGTTTTGTTCGAGTCCTTGGCTGCCTTCAGTGCTCCACTAGCGTCATCTAGTTCCTTCTTGGCCTCATCAAATTTGCCGGCTTCTTCTTCGGCCTCTTTTAACCTCCCTAAATGCTCTGCGAGAGCCTTGGCCCATTCGAAGAGCGACTTATTTTGCTTAATCTTGGTCACCTGGTCTTGCACAGCCTTCAGCTTGGCTACTTCCACCTTGGCCGCTGTGGCTTTCGCAACCTTTGCCTTGGCTAGCTCGAGATTGGTGAAAAGGGCCTTGTCGATTCTCTGCGCTCCTTCCAGTCCCAAGATACCTAAACAACCAGCTCAGCATAATATTTCGTACAGAATGTATAGATGAGTGTACCCGTGTAAGAAAGGAGCGCCGGACACCGGGCGCTGTTTGAGGCAGAATTAGCTTGGCATGATGTTGATGAGGGCACTATACTACCTTCTGGGGGAAAACAGAGGGTCTTCGTGAGTATCGTTTATCTAGATCATATGTCAGTGCACTGGAAGAGTAACAAGCGGATATGATCGTAACCAAGTCCGTGTAGGCAGTCATGTCGAGTACAAGTTTTCCGTTCTCATGGCGCGGAGTGATATAGGATTGATGAGGTTTAGACAATGCCTTGATCCGACGGTGAACAAACTCAGTGACGCTATCGTTATCGTGGCCGAGATATTTATAGCCCTTTCGAAGGAGAATCAGTTAGCAAAGCTATTATAGGAGGCTCAGGGGGAACTCACGTTGGACCCTAATAGTCTATCCTGAACGTGCTTATTCAATGTCGCCTTGAACCGTACGTTCAAAGTTCGGGATTTGGGTATCTCGACATATTTCGACAGCGAAGGCACCGCTTGCATAAACCACATCGGAGCATCATTATATCCAGCCATTTCGGATATCGCGTCGGCCATCGAACTGAGAGCATCTTGCTAAAAAGAACGCCATAGAACATTAGAATAGGATCAAGTTCAAAGTAGCTACAAACCTCGATAACCCTCCAGTTGTTAGGATTTGCGACCGAGACGGTCCAACGCTGGGGACTATTGAAATCGATATCACGTGAAATATTCTCATGAGATAACATACGTACTCGGATACAAAAATGGTATTTCCGCCGGTCGCTTCGAAGATCAACTGCTCTCTGGTATCGGTCTTGGTGCTTCCTGCGTCCGACGCATCACCCCGCTCGTGTGATGCTTTCGCACTTGCGCTGGCGTATGGCTGAAGTCCTCGCTTAGCGTACACCCTAGAGCATACAGAATGAAACCCCACCGTTTGAACGGCCACGCCGACGCTTGCCTTGAACTGTGATCTCTCGCTCTTTTCCGAGCTTATAGTTGTCATTGTCATAGTCTTGGTGGTCTGGAGGCATCCGCCAATGACAACCTTCCGGCAAAACAAGTGACCTGGCTCCTGGAATCAGTGAGCCCACACACGAGTGTGGATCTAATTTACCAAAATCCTTGTGAAGCTGACGCAAATCCATAACCTGTAGTGACATTCAGATGGGTCCAAGGTGCGACAAGAATCCCAAAAGCTTACATTTTTGCGGGTACGAATCTGCTTGATGGCTGCTTTGAGCTCCGGCGTTGGTTCTAGGTCACTTGGAGTGAGGTGGACCGTAGCCCGAGGGAACTACCGTAAGATTTAGCCTCAGACACGGAACCCCATTAGGCTCAACTCACTCGATAGGTGCCAATCATGATCTTCTCGTTCGTCTGGGACGAGCTTTTCTCGTTGGACGTCGACTCATCCGCATAAGCCCCGGACACACCACCAGAGAATCCCCCAAAACCTCCCGATCTAAGTGGCACAGAGGGTTACATGCTGATACCAACCAAACGATCGACTTTAACGTACATTTCGGCTTCAACGGTTGTAGCACTGAAATGAGCTTTGGCCATCGACTCTTGAAACTCGTGCGATACCACGGTGACCTCCACTCGGGAATCGTCATTGACCGCAAAATGCGGGATCCCGCGTGCTTTTGGCGGTGCTTTGATTTTGGGAGATTCGTTGTTTTGATTAGCCGACTTGTCAGTGGGCGGTGTCGAGTTCGGCGCATGTTCGTCTTGTTCAGTCTCGGCAGCAGTAGACCCCATGTTTAAACCGCTCCTTAGCTGGAACGCTGCAACGGCACGAGGGCTCAGTTTTCATTATACGCAAGCTCGAAATATGAACGAACCGGCTTTCGGAGCGCGGACAACTCGGTTATTATTGGAATCGACGACCCAACCGAACATCAAGTTGCAGTTTCGGATAACGGCGGCCCATTCATCTTCGGTTAAAGCACCCGCGGTCCTGACACGATTTCAAGTCAAGGTAAAGCGAGTCATCGTAACTTACTTCGCGTCATCCTCTCCGCCCTCGAGCTTAAAGTTTGCGGCGTCAAGCTCTTCTTTCATTTCTCGGAGTTCCTTGTCGCGTGTCGCATTAAAAGCCGCTATATCCTATGCAAACAATGGATTCCTCATATGAAGTTTCAGCTCTAGATGCTTTTCGACCTACCCGAAGTGTCATATCACTAGGCTTCAAGTTTGGGTGATCCTTGATCTCGTCAGATGCTCCTTTCGACTTGGACTTTTTCATCGTCCCAGGTTTAGTAAAGTATATCTCGATTGAATCAGTAGCTTCAGGGGGTTTATCCTTGTCAACGGTCCTGGACTTTGGGGATTATGATCAGTGACAAAATTATGTGCAAGTAACGACAGCTAAACTTACCAAAGACGCAACATATTCCTTCAGGGTTATAGCATCGTCCACGGTATGGCCGTCTTCGAGGCAGAATTGATGGCGACTGCTGGATGCAGACCTAGTCAAGTGCTGGTTAGATTGTATAGAATCCTTTTAAACAAAAAATCTTTACATTGCCTTGACATATTTGCGAATTTGTTTCAACGTAATCTTTCCCCCCTCGACGTTTGGGAGGGAAGACGAGTGAAGAGTGCCCTCCTTTTGGGATTCATCGTCTTTCAGCTTCTGAACAAACTTTAGGACAAACGGTGGATTATCGAGCAATTCAGCTACGGATGTCTTTGGGTGTTTGAACGAGGTGATATAGATCTTGATTGGATTATCCTGGTATTATGCCCAAACGTTAGGAAGCACACAGCGTGAGGGTGAAGGTCAGGTCACTCAACTGCCGTAATCTGACTCTCCTTTAGTTCACCTATATAAGACGCCAAAGTTGTCCCATCTTGTGATATAGCTCCGTCTTCATCGCAAAACCGAAAGGAACCGGCCCTAAACGAATAAGTAGTGTCAGGAAGATTTACAACTTGTAAGACAAGACTGGCTTACACAAGTGGAGCAATCTTCTTGCGGACCTCTGTCAAGGTTGTTTCTTCAAATGCACTCTTGGTGATACTGCCAAAGGTCAGAGGTAGTTAATTACACACGCTATCGAACTAACTCTTTATATTCAACAGTCGTCAAAGGCTTTGGGCCCGACAGACTAGTAGGCTTCAGTGCCTGAACACTCGGCTCTGGTTCGTCGTCCTCAGATTTATTCTCTTCCTTGCTACCGCCAGGTTCTTCTTCATCATCCGGTCTGTCAGTTTGTGTCGAGTCGATTTTGAATATTTTGAGGCGAAAGCGCTCCTTGGGGTCAGCATTGGATTCATTACCAGATTCAGCCTTGGAACCATCATCGGGCTGTTTATCAGTAGCTGGCTGGTCATCCTCGTCGTGCGGGGTTTCCGGTTTAGTTTTGGGACTGGATGGCTCCGACATTGTTGTACATGCGTAGACGAAAGAACAAGTAGCCAGGTTTTAGCTTGTAAATACTCGGCTGCATAGAGCTCTTGAGTAGGGGAACGAGCTGGCCATATCCGCTGTCTTCTGTTCCACACCACTGGGAGGCACTCATGTGGTTAGACTCGAGAATATCGGCGGTGATCGTCAGATGTTCCTTGTTCGGTTCGGCGCCTCGTGTCAGGGTTCAATCATTTGCGAGCCGATGAATGGCACGGGATCAATAATCCCAAGTTTCGGTCAAGGCTAAGCAGAGCTTGATTCTACTCGCTTTCCAGCTGTACATTTTCGTAGGCAGACTAGAGCTTTTACAGCATATATAGCGGTCCACACGTTCGGGTCAAATGAACACCGTTTGCTATGAACTCGCTTCAGCTCGCGCCCTTCAACGAGTCTATGCGACTCGGCCAAGGCTACAACTCATTTCTTCAGCGACCATGCATGTATGATGCTTTCAAAAAGGACGACGATAAAGACCAAAACTCGGGCTCAAGCGGCCACCGCAAGCAACCAGCCGGCTCGCGATATGCGCCTCTTGGGAAGAGTCCCTCCACGCCAAACACCTCTGCAAAGAGTGGCACCCCCCAAGTAGTCTCTTACTCGTCTCGCGTCATCACCAAGATTTCCGATGTGACTCGCTCCATGAACATCTCTGCTGGCGCATCAGTCAAGAGCGGATCGGTGACCGTGCTCGGCAACCAGTCTGCCATTGATGAAACAAAACTCTCAACCAGTGATCTCAATGTGGTGATTTCTGTTAAGGTATTGGTATATCTTGATTCAACATAGAAGTATCTCACCATATGTCTACAAGGTCGTTAATCGTGAGGCTCCGACTACCGAGTCGATATCCAGTCTAATAACCATATTGCAGAAACCACGAACATCGATAGCAAAACGAAATTGTTCGTTTTTCCCAATAGCATTTTATCACCACTGAATCTGCCTAACTAGTAACGAGATCAAAGACATTACCCAGGACAATTTCCATTATGTCTATGGGGATAGCTACATCTCAGGCACGCGACTGAAAGCATGAACAGAAACATGAAACTAAACATGGGTTTCATAGGCTTCATTGACGGCGGCGAAATGCACAGTCTAGTATCAATCCGAGTAATAGACAGCTCTCAAAAGCAGGAGATCGTATCGAGGCAAGCCAGGACCAAGAAAGCCATTAACATCTTCTGAACGATTTGCAGTTTAAAGGAGAAATTGAACGGGGCGGACCCGAAAACATTTGCGATGATGTCGACGAACCAAAGTTTTGCTTCCGAACTCCAACAAACTGAGACTTCGATATTCGTAAACTGGAGCGGAGGTGGCCAGATCAAGCCCGGTCGGTACCAGAATCTAAACCCCAGCGACCCGTTGCTCATGTTTCCATAGTCGAAGAACAGTGGACTCTAGACTCCATATTTCGCGCCGCAGCTGGGTTTCCAAATAAAGTGGCCAAGTATCCCCAACGCTGCTGGGCCATCCTAACCCGATACCCTAACAACTACTCGTTCTTGGCATCTAGTCTGAACCACATTGCGGTTCGTAACTTTGCAAACGTACAGCAATATGCCGTCGATTTGCTCGATGACTTTATGGGACATAAGAGCAATCTGCGGATCATCGAAAACGTGTTTGACGAGCCAACCGAATACGTGGCCGGGCCGGGTGAAAACCCGGTCGACGTCCGAGCTCAGGATCTCGTGCGTAACCGAACGAAGATCAAAGCAGAAATGGCGAAGATAGTGAAAGTTATCGAGACTTTGCAAGTGTTTTGACTCGGTTTCGCTCGCTTATAATAATCATCGGTCACAGAGACGAAGATCCTGTCGGAGGTTTGAAGAATAAGCCGTCTGATATCGAGCCACCGGAAATATGGGCCACCCGACTGCCGGTGAGTAATATCTTCCATTCGGGGCATCAGTACTCAGTCACCTCCAGGTCCGGCGAACTATCTTTGAAGAAGATCACCCCGAGCTAGCCCCTATTTCGGAAAGTATTGAAAACGCTCTCCAGAGCTTCAATTTCGTATGGGCAGATAACGAGAAGGAGCGCTCGGAGCTACTCAAGAAGATGCAAAATCCTCCACCGACTCCGAAAAAGCCTCAAAAACAAATCCCGGCTCCTCCACCCATCGTTACTCCCAAAGCGCTGGCAGGGATGATCAAAAAGGATCGTGACATTCTGGACTCGCTCGAAAGTCGTAAGAAATATGGCGCTTTTCTTTTCGACCAGTCAAGTGGGATGCCGGATCGATCGATCACCTTCAACGACGTCCTCAAGATCGAGGAGGCTACGCTGAGTCAAGGTTGGCCGAGAAGGCTTGAAATTGGGCTTGTGGAACTTGGTGACAAGGAGGTTTTGGGGTACTATGAACTCGAGTACGCCGGAAAGTCCCTTGTGAAATTCAAGAACGGTAGCGACAAGGATCTCGCCAAAGAAACCAATGACCGGAAGAGTAAGCTGACTTTGGACCTTGATTCAGCGCAAAAAGTCGTGGCTGTTACATTCGTTATCGGCACGAACAGTGACGGAAGCGTCTTTGGGATCAGGTCGGTCGAGATAGACGTTAAAGAAGGTCCAAAGCAGAAGTTGCGAGACAGATCCAAGGATGACGTTATTGTCGAGTGTGTCGCACCAGAAGGCTTTGGTCTGAAGGGGTTCTATGGGCATGCTGAAAGCAAACGGCCGATTGAACGGATTGGTGTAATCTGGGGGAAATAAATAGTGTAGTTTAGAGATACCGTAACATGAATCAATCTGAAAAAAGTTTGATAAGTCTATTTGGCTACGAAAACGATGAACTAGAGGCTTGCGAGATTCTTATAATCCCTTGACCATGTCGTGCTGCCGACCCCAATATGATCTCACCTATGCGATACAAACTCGGTAGTAGGGCGCGTCCACAATAGACCACACGATTTTTATGAGATACATTCAGGAAGCGGCAGCAAAGATAGTAAGCAAGGGAGGTTCAGTAGGAGCTGGGAAACATATTACCGGAACGACATGCTGCCCAGGATAATACGTGATTGAGAGTGTACTAGTAGTGACGAGAAACGTGAGAACGATGCATGTGACTCACCAGCACTCAACTCGGTAACCCCTCCTCTGCGCAAGGCATGTAATATATCCTGCGACAGACTATGCTGCGCAGGATCCTAGGCATGAAAACTATCTAATGTATAAGTATGAGGTGTCAGTACTTGTCCCTGTCGAAATATAAGCCATATGTACCAGTTGCTGCCCCTCATGCTCGGTTGAGTCAATCAGAGTGTGTTCATCGAGGAAGTTGGTGATACAATCTTCCACATAAAATAAAAGAGTGTATGTATTGATTTAACACTTATAAGTATGCCTTGATGTTTACTGAACGCTGCGCTCCGGTACGCATATACTCCCTCAGGTTACACCTTTGGAAGCATAGAGCGGAAATGCGTTTGTTATATCTACTACGCAAGCTAACGATTATATTACCAGTACTCATACGGCTACTGGTGCAATAAATGTAAGCAGCTTCTGTGGTGTAAACATAGTATTTATAGTTAGTATACCAGACATCATGAAGCGCCGGATCCGAGCCTGTACAGTCAATGAACATAACGCACGGGAGACTTACACTGACAGAAGTGAGGACTCAGCTATTGCGCCATATATATCAAATGGGTATGAATCTACGACCATTAGTTTACCTACTTTACTGTCTGTTGAGATACGTTCTGATTGACTCAACCGAGCATGAGGGGCAGCAACTGGTACATATGGCTTATATTTCGACAGGGACAAGTACTGACACCTCATACTTATACATTAGATAGTTTTCATGCCTAGGATCCTGCGCAGCATAGTCTGTCGCAGGATATATTACATGCCTTGCGCAGAGGAGGGGTTACCGAGTTGAGTGCTGGTGAGTCACATGCATCGTTCTCACGTTTCTCGTCACTACTAGTACAGTATGTTCTTCGTTTGTTTATGCTTTACTCTGTTGCCCCTTGGTTCGTAACACAACCGTCGCACTCTACTTGATCCTCTTTGTGGGTCTTGTTGTTGTCTGAGAGCGGTTGAGTTTACCAACGTAATTTTTTTAGATCGCCGCCATATGATCATCTATTTTTGGTTATTGCTTCAGTGGTTAATGTTTAGGGGTGTTTGAAACCGAGCTCAAGCTTCGCGCGGCGGCTGGCGCAATTGGGCTAATAGTTTCGCATCGATTTGTGATCAGTTTTGATTCATCCTTACATGAAGTAATAATTTTTCAGGATCTGAGTTCAGAAACATGTTAGGGTTTGCTGTTGCTATATCTGCTCAGGTGTAATTAACAACCTCTTTCAAACGACTGTGGCTTCAGGAAGTACATCAAGCGCTAATTACACATGGTGCTTCCAATCAATCACCCCCGTCTGTCGGGTATAATAATGACATCCTTTTTGCGGTCATATTTATCGAAAAATGAACCACTTAGATCAGCGTATGCAGCACTAGGCGTCAGACACCGCAATGAGAGTCTACCGAACCGGTCAGGCGACAACAAACGACGGCAGATAGGTGCTCTAGCGCGATTCTATGCAATTCTTGTGCGCACACACGAGCCAAAAATCATGCTAGTATATTCTAAGACGATGTTCTAAACGAAACTCGGCTTCGTCGACGAGTGGTGGCTTTGTGTAGGCAAATAGCCGATTTAACGTAAAATTTATTCTATTCAGAGCTCCTGGGCGCTCGCACGAGTATTTTGATGCCGTATATACGCAGTTTGAACCAAATGACTGAGTTGTAGGGGGTGAAGAGGTAGTTCGCGCTCGTGCGAAGAATCACTAAGTCACCCTCGAAGCTATCGACGAACTCGCTTAGGCGAAGTCCGTAGGTGAGTTGTACTAGACGTTCTTACGTCTTCTTTCCTGCTTTAATTTGGGGCTTTGTGTCGTGACCCACGACCTACAATCATACCCCACCCGAATCTCGCCTATTAAGCGTCGCTTAGGCCCGGATATCTAGTTTCCGCTCGCTCTTACTCATGTATTCGCTTGCTGCTCACTAATATTGTATTTCTGTTAAATTTGTCAGCGTGTATGCACGCTCAGCCACTTGTTTTCTATAGTATAAATACATGTGGTATTCGACCTATACACCTAGGTCGAAATACCTTGCATCCCCCTCTATAATCGTCAGTGTGATTGTGCGCCCTCTCCCTTGGGTCGCAGCACTTTGTTGACTGAGTTTGGTGGCTTACACACGTGAGCAATAACGGCTGGTCAAGAGCCCGGGTGTCAATAGTCTCCTTGTATCTCTAGTGAGGAAAGTGGTTTTTTTTTTCGTATATGATAGTGGGAAAACTTTAATAAACCAAAGCAAACAAAAGTATTTTCGGGTGACATTCCATCCACCCATTCCCCCAAGACTTTCATGGGGCTTTCTGAGAGGGAAGCCCCCTATAAGCTCGATATGGTATGGCATTTCGGCGATTATTTTCTGTTTCATTTCTCCTATCCGCTAGTACATCAATTGGTTGTCCCGTTTTACTCAGTCCCTAGTACTGCGTCCATCACGAAAACTCATAGCATGGGGCGAATCGCATAGCCTCAGAACTCGTACCCGTCTATTTGACACAGATTATAGAGACTCGGCACGCCTCAGGCCTCCCATGGACGAAGAAACATATCATAAAGAGACGAAGCACGAATATATCAGTGAATCAAGAAATCAGGCCTTAGCAGTAATGCAGATTTCGGAGCCTTCTTATCTCCCGGCCTCGCACCGAGGCACATATGTGAAAGGTATCACGCTAGGTAAACTAATGTTGTATCCACGAGATACTGGAGCACGTACACCCCCGCCAATATTGGCAAAACTGTTTCTCTGTGATAGTAAAGTCTAGGATGATTTGAAGTCAATTAAGAGTCTAGAAGTGAATACCCGCTCGTTTACCCAACCAAATGCAGTCACAGACTCATTATCAGAATCACCATCGTAGTTAAAGTATGGCTGATATTTTCCAATGTCAAGACCACCCAAAAACGATGCCAGAAGCCCAAACGTGAAACGGCTAATGATAGAGACCCACTGGAGGCGGTCTTCCATGGATCGGCTTAGTGGTGACACGATGGGACGAAGCCTGCGGAGGAAGCATTGTGAATACTCAGCCGAAAGAAGAGCGGGTCGGACAGCTCACGTGACCCTTTGGCCTCGTACAGAGGCCCACGACGAGGTGCGCGTGTGTGTGCGCCCTGGTGTTCTTTTTTAGCCCACTGCCCGCCCTCATTTTAAATAAGACTATATGCGCTGATTCCTGAATTATTTGATATAAAACCGAGTCCAGTGCCGCCCAGAATGCGTTTGTGGGGGCGATCCCCGCGGTCGCACTCTGGGCGGCCCGGCCACTCGTCAGTCTGCCTGCAGCGGACCGACTCCCCCAGCAACACCGCGAAAGCTGGGCTCGGTACATGTAGCTCGCATATATCGGCATGTCCGACCAAGAGCGACCAAGACAGAGTGAGAAAAACTTGCCCATCTATGAAGATAGACACTTATTTTGAAGAAGTAGTATGATGCAGAGTAACCAAGGCCAATATAGCATGGCCCTGTTGGAAGTATTGGTCGATTGGCGCTTACGGCGCTTATGGGTGGCTTACTATACAGTACCAACCGCATTTAGTGCGGGCGAAGTTTTGCATGTATCTTTGCTCTCGTACCCAATCCTATCCGTTCTATGTCACTTATAAAAGGCCCATGCAGCTCAACGACGAACCGTCTTCTGTGGAGCAGGCCCATGGAAATACAGATACACGATCAGGAATGTAATGATACCCAACGAACCCATGCCCAAAAGCAGTCTCTTACGAAACCCAGGTGCCGATTCAATCTTGTCAAGTGTACCTGCGATTGAGTTGATACCCGAGTAACGAATGTGAACTAATGAAATGATATTGGGTGGAGACAAATAGTACGTACCTCGCCAACAATAATAGTAGTAATCCCAGCAAATCGTTCGACTATGCATCCATGAGATTTGAGAGGAGTTTCGTCTGAAATGTCCCATTGAAACCGTACGATATGAGCAACGGCCTCAATGAGAATGCCAGTGAACCATAAGATAATTTTGAAGGTCGCTGCATTCTTAGTACACTGCCAAATCCGCCCCGGCCCATGTGGTGTCACAGGCGCTCACGGGGTGACGAGCACGGGATGCGCATACGCCCTAATAGCGAGCGCGAAGAACCAATCAGGAGCCTAGGGATCGGTTCTCGGGGGTCATCACAGTCAGTCACAAGCGCTCGTGAGCACCAGTCATGAGATTATCACGAAATTTAGCCCACACGGGAAACATGAGGCTCGTGGCCACAATCGCATTTTCCCGAAGTATGCCCTTTTCGCTTTGTCGAATCATAAGCGCCAATAAACATAAAAGTCGACAGCAACAACGCAGCGGGCACGAGAAGTAGCCGACGTGGAAAGCGCTTAGATCTGGACGTAGCTTTTGCAAAATAAAGGACTGATCGATCCAGGAGAAAACGTTAGAGCGGCTCTAAGGGTAAACAATTTACGAAGTTACCCCGTATATGCTGAATAAGGAGGATTATCCTTCAAGCTAGATTCAGCCTTCGACAGGAAGAATTGAATAAAACTATCTACCTGCTAAACGCAACCACCATAGCGATTCGTGGAAATGACTCACCGGAGATTTTTATTGCCTGGTATGTATCGGGATCCATTGTCGCCTTCGAGGGAGTTTCGGCCCATTTTGATGAACCGGGCGACTCTGTAAGATGTAGACGTACGGAAATTCCGCATGTAACAGCTTTTCTCACGTAATGTGCCCAAATCGGTCTATATAAACGTCCGGAAATTTTTGACCCGGATGATTAGATAGACCGTTTTTGGTACGATTCTAACCTCCACCTTCCCGAATGGGCAGAAGCTGGTATGATGCACCACAATTTCTGGTACGTTTCCGGTCGAATTCGTAAGCCTGTTTCTTACGGACTTTCAGAATATTCCGCCGGCGCAGTGCGAATGCGTTATATAAGTGAGAACATCGAGTCCTGATACGATAAAACATGAGTAGACGTCGACCTATAGATCAATGTTCAGAAACCTTAGGTAAGCGCAGCCAACGCCCCAAACATCACAAACTGAAGACCGATGCAGACCATGTAGAACCTGGGGGCGGCGTTAGATAATAATGAATCACGGAAAGGTTTCCCCTCACCAATCATCAGTATAAAAGTCTATCATATAGAAAACCTGGGCGGCCCAAATCCACAAAGCAATGGTAAAGAACACGACGTAGGTGGTAGTTTGCTACGACTCTAAAGTCCAGAAGAACGAAACAGGTCTGTGGTACAATACCGCCTACCTTTGAGGATACGAAAGAATAGCTTGAAGTAAGGTTAGAGAAAGTAGCCGTCCAGGCAAGATCATAGAACTATTCAATACTTGAGTTACGGCTCTGGGCGAGGCGAAACGATCTTACAAGGCTGAGCCACTCTGGAGGTTGCTCTCCCCAAACTACGTCCAAATTTTTTCTTTCGGTTTTAATATCTTCTGGAGTAGAATCTCCAGCCTCCCCAAAATCCCTGTCTTCTTCCAAGATCGCCGAATGGTTTCCATTGATAGGAAGCCTAACGAGGTCGATTTCATCGCTTTTGCTAGTGCTATTGCCTTGAAACGGGTTGCTGAAGAGCGGGCGCGCTTGTTGTTGTCTGTGTTCCCAGACCGTCGGACTAGAGGAACGCGGGATTCAATGGGCGCGGACATCCGCGTTGTCATCCCACAACTCACAACTTTTCCGGGTTGGGATTGCTGTTCAGATGTAAAAATAGGTTAGAGCGTTTTTGGAGCATTTTTAGATGCCTGCCAAGAACACACAAGGCGGAAGTGAGGTGAAGATCTTCGGTTATTCGCTTTCGTATATATACCAGACAGTGGTATACATTGTATTTTCATCAGGCACCGGCCATCCCTTTCGTCCCGACCGGCGGCAAGATAAAAAATTTGACAGCAAGTCTTGGCGCGGAGGAGACAAGATATCCCACATTGATTATATAAAGTCAACTACGACGAGGCGCGCCTGCCGGTTTCGGCCTTCGCCCCTCCGCCGAGCAACTCGCATCCCCTGTCCATGCACAATACGGTACCGGGTACTGTATCCACACACACACACACGAAGTATAGAAAATATAATTTTAGACGCCAGACTATATCACATCTTAAATCTCGATTCTGATGCACCTTTGTCCATCTCACCCAAATGGAAAAGCGGCATACATTCCCCTTATCTCGACAGGCGAGTTTCTTCTCGAATCAGTCAATCATTCCTGTTGGGAACATCTCCCTGTTGGGTGACCGCACCCCGACGTGATCTACGTGAGAGGCGGACGGATCTATACAAGATAAACTTTTTGGACGGTCATGAACGCGGCCATATCTCATGGGGGTGCTGTACGTACTCCATCAATTACAATCTGCAAAGCATATATTATCGCCAAAGTAGGCAGCACCCAGTGTCTGTGAGAGAATGAACTGTGAGTATTCGTTCTGCCTGATGCCGAATTTTAAGCCGACTTACGCATCCATCCAGTTTATAACACCCGTCCTTTCGGAATCAGGAACGCCGTAAGGGGTAAAATACGTTTTGTATTTCCCAAGGTTCAACAGCGCCAAAAACATCATGCATATGCCTGTGCCGTAGCGGGAAATAATCGAGTACCACTGGAAACGATCTTTGAACGCGGTGCATGAAGCATTAGCCGAAGACTTCAGTATTGGTTGCAGACCCGCTCACCTCGTGGCCAGGACTGGACCAGGTTCAAGATCGCCAAAGACCAAAGTGTTGCTCCACATAAAACCATGATGTACTGAGTGTTTTGTACACTCGGCTTCATCAACCCCCACACAACCTGAACGAAAATCAGTCACCCGAATGAGATCCATAGAGTTGGGAATACCTCTTGCCAAATATCGGCTTGAAGTGGATTTGCGAAGTCCTAAGGTTAGATTAGCCTTTGTTTCACGTAATTTATCGGAGATGGGAATTTCATACCTGGTAGGCATAATCGTAGTCATACTGGTATCGGGTGATTGTATCTTGGAGTTCATCAGATATTGAGTCGTTACTCATAAAGCTCTGGAGAATAATTGAAATTGGAGGTGCTCATATGTGATACCCAGAGAACCCACTGTGTATATATTGAGCACGCTTTCCATTTGCATCCTGTAGTACCACACAGACCAAATTTCTTCTTCTGCCTCAGTGCTCAGGTTCGTGGTATTGGAATCCGTGATATTCTGCGATATCAGTTCGAGATACTTCCCCCATTGGTCATCGAGTGTGGTTCCGGACTTGAGAAGAACTTCGCCAAAGGTTTGGTTGAACTCTGCGTCGGTCATATTTGTGGTAAAGATTTCATTGTTCACCTCCGTGATGTATCCGGCCGAGTTGATGAAGTTCTGCTCTCTCGTGTTAGCCAAGCAAGTCTCAAAATTGAACAGATACCTACCACAAGCAAGAGCTGGTTTTTGACCGCTGGAATGGCGAAATGAGTGACAGACGAAATGATTGGACATTTGATCCCGCTCACCAGAGAGTAGCAGTATAACACTTAACAACCATGGCCAATGAAGAAGAGCCCAAGCCGCACGGCGACGCACGGGCTTCTCCGACGGAGCGGATCCTTGATAATACAGGTATACGAGGCCAAAAATGATCACGGCGCAACACAGGATGCTAACCGCCATCGTTTTGGTGAACCCCGGGGACTTTTGTATTGAATAAAGAGTTCCTGCGATTGAATTAATGCCCTATCGAAGAAAATAGTTAGGTATCCCGTGCACATGGATCGCTGGGGCATAACCATACTTCGCCCATAATGATGGTGGTGATGGTATTGAAACGATTGCGGATCGATCCATGAGCTTTGAGTCGAATTGGTCCCGAAACCTGGTAATGTAGCCTTCGTATATGCACCACGATTTCGATCAGGAAACCAAGAGCCCATAAAACAAACTTCCCGATGGCCCATAACTTTTCGTCTCCCCGATACTTTGTCGTTCCATAGGCCGTAAAGAAAAGCGCAGTTGAAATGAACAATGAGATGGGTACTTCAAGCAATCGACGAGGGCATTTTTTCGGCTTGGACGTCTTCCTAGCCCAGTAGATAACTGGAGGAGAGCAAGTGAGCGGACGATTAGTCAAATGCGGTACTATGAGCACATAGCAAGATTCATACCAACACCATACTGAACGAAAAGCAGAAGTCTACAATATGTAACTCAGGTTGATAAACTATACTTGAGATGCAAATGACCTACCGACTGAGAGCGACTATCAATGCAATCCTTTCGAAAAGAGGTTGAGCCATTTTTCGCGCCATATAAATCTTGGGCGTTATGGCTTCTGTTTGGCTTTCTTCCAATCCTGATACTCCCGGCAAATGTGTGATATAAGTAGAAATGTCAATATCTATATTGGACGAATCGTCAAGGATATGGTAAGCCTCCTGCACATGTCACTTACCTCGAGTTACTGCCGAAAGCCCTCCAAAAATTACCAGCTGGAGGAGAATGCTGATCAAGTGGGCCCTATGAACCAAATCAAGTGAGCGCTTATACGACGATCAATCGCGTAAATGTGACATACCAGTCATCTGTGTAGAACTCTATGCTGTAAAAGACTTGAGATGCCCACATCCACCATGTAAGGGCGAATAGCACAGTATATGTAAAAGCGTCCTACAAAAGCTGTGTAAAGCGTACTGGATGTCGGATAGCTGGATAGACGTACCCATTCCGAGTTGAAGGAATAGCTTGATGTGATATTGGCGAAAGATGCTGTCCATGCCAAGTCATAAAACTAACTCCGGTCAGCTCAACCGTCCAGAATTGTAGTAGGGAAGTTTGTTTACTAGGTTCAACCACTCTGGGGCTTGTTTCCCCATTGCAACATCATAATTCTCATTGCTGGTATTTTGAGCTCCACCAATGGCTCCCTTTCTCTCTGGATCTTCTTTCTCAGATACAGAACTATCTGGGCGATGCGGGAGAGCTGGGAATGCCACAGTCTGGCTCTCATCTGTCGCACTTGATTCTGCAGGTACGAAGGGATTGGTAAAGAACGGTCGCCACTGGGTATCCCGATGGTCGAACAGATCGACACTGCGATACAGTTAGACAGCACTGGAGCCGAGGAACCTGACAGCTTACTGTTCGTCGGGGTTTGGGTCGCTCCTGATGTGGCGGAACAAGACTGCCAATTTTCTAGACATGGGGCTGGGCAGGGGCGAGAAAGGTACCGACACACGAGGCCATGGTTTCGATACTTATAGAGTCCATCCTGGTGTATCGATGCCTAAGCGCGAGGGGCTGATCCGGGAGCGGCTGGGCTTGAGCGTCAAACCCTGATTGGACCAATCATGGTGGCTTACATAACACGGGTAGCCACGGAGCACCACAGCCGCCTCGGCTTGTCGTCGTCCGCCGAGCGTCTAGCGCCCATGCATAGATAGGCTGGGTTCCGGATGTATCGCAGACATTCACAAAAATAGACCAACGAGGGGCATAGGTGCTAACCCCCGTGGGAATTTGCCTATAATCACGGCATGCTTGGGCCATATGTTGTCGGCTTTAGGGGTTGCACCAGTGGTCTAATGTAACGCAAACATCGGTGGGACTATCGATGACCCAACGGAGCTTCATGCGACCGATTCGGGTCATGCATGTCCATCTCGATTGCATAATTAGGTACTCATAATACTCATGTCCGATATTTTGAGGGACCTTTATTACCCTTCTCATAGCCAGGTTTACCGAAAAAAAAACCACGGACGCCCCAAATCATCGCCTATGTGGGCGAACCCACATCCGGGAGAGGATCAAAGAATCTGCGTCATGTATTACGGCGCACGAGCACGAGGTCCGGTAAAGTCAAGCCGGTAACTCGGCATTGTCGGCCGTGCCAATCACCGAATGCTAAAATAAGGTTAAACAATAGCGCGGTACCTGTCAATATTTAGTTAGCACCGTCCCCCAAAAATTCGGTTGCGTGGGCTGAGAGAAGCGTGAAGAATACGTGTAGTGATGAGGCCGAAGTGTTACATTGCTTCCACGACACTCCCCTCGATCACGGATCACTCCTAAAAGGACGCACCCCTCACCTACCTGCTCCGCAAATGTGTTCTTCGAACCTCAGGGTTATGATTGCCCGCTCATTCGACGTAATGCAGCCGACATAAGCAATCGACATTCAGGACTATTTAGCAGTCCGAGGGATCATTTCACGGTGTCAACGGGCACCCCTTCTAACCAGCGAGTGCACTGCACATCCAAAGTGAGTGTCCCTGCTAGGCATTAATCCATTGGTTTAAGCTGAATTTATGGCGCTTTACAAGCAGTGGCCACGAACATGGACGATCAAGGTAGGATGTACCCCTATTGGCGAAACCTCGAATTCAACTAAAGATCCTCTCAGGCTTCCCTAAACACTTTGAAACAAGTAACAACAGGCCGGAAGAGGAGTGGACTACGAGAGATAACTACGAGTCAGCCATCAAAGCAGCCATGAACTACGTTACTAATGGAGTATTCGATATACCCAACGACCAGCGGGCTATAACCCGGCCACATCTTCCCAATATAATCCTGTATCCGAGGTAAGTGTTTTCTAGTTCGGTTCAACTTTTGTTTGGTCTGAAGCTGAGCTGATTGGCAGCAAAAACAAAAAGGACCCTCGAGTGTACAAGCGGACTGTAGGTGTGTACTGTTTCATTTAGTTTATGGCAGAATTGGCGACCATCCGTAGGCCTTGGGACCTTGACGAGTGCCGGCAAAGATGACGACTTTATTCGGATTGATTGGGACCCAGATTCGGAGAAGAAGCTTCATTTTAATGCCGTCTATATGGGATCGTCCACAAGCATCCCAAAGGGTGACAATCGGCACACTTGCGCGGTTACTGTTAGGAAGGCTGGGTACAAAGCATTCTACAGTTGGGTGGATGATCTTGAAAAAGTAAAAGATGCGCAAGATCTTTGGAATATTTGGTATTCTAATCATCGGCCCGGGAACCATTTGAGCAATCCAGTAGATGAAGAGGATTAGGGCGAGTGGGTCGGTTTCAGCCCCTGCCCGGGGCAGCTCACTGATAAGAGTGCAATTCATTTATAGGGATAGGAAGTGACAAGCGGGCGATGACATGTTCGGTGAAACAAACCTATGCAGTGTTATTACTGAAATGAATAAATGATTGAATACGCCTTAGTTTCGAGATGTCAGTGTCCTCAGCGAAACTAGCGACTAATATTCCTCTCACTTAACGACAGCAAATTGTGATAAATACTTGATTTGAGCTGTGTTACTCCTACAATACTGCACGACCAATAAGAACGAACCAAGAACCTAAGCCTGAGAATCACCCAATCGAACATACTCCCCACTTGGACCACCAAACGTGAAAAGCGGGTTGTGAACCAAAGCCCGATATGCGACGTTTGGCCCGTTCAACGAGTTCCTATGCGGCGTAATAAGAGGTGCTTTTTCCTGTACGCGCATCGTCACACAATGTCTATAACACGGGATCAATACAACACTAATAGCACAAGTAGAAGAACTCACACGATGGTTGATTCCCAAGTCTGGTACCAATCAGCCTCGTTGATCCCAACCAACTGACTCACTCCCTTTGAGCTCTCGGCCAAAACACGGCTGTCCATTCCGTCACTCGTCATGCTTCCGCTCAGGCTCGAAACGTCTCCTGCTGTCCTGGTCCTAAAATCTGCGGCAGATTCTCCTTCGAGCGAGTTCTCGCAATGCTTCCACGCCCGGAGAGGAAATGCTGCACCGGCGACTTCCCATCTTCCTCCTCGGAGCCAGCGATACAGCAGGATGAATGGGTAAACGAGTAAGATCCAGAGCAGCACAACGACCCAGGTTTTGGAGAGCGCGCGGGAGAATGGTGTGGATGGACGGATAGATATAGTGTCGGCGGACGTAGCAAAGTCGACTGTTATTGTTTGTTGGGGAGCGTAGGAGACGCGCCGGATTGTAGCCCGTATGGCTTCAGGCGAAATCATGAGATTCGGGGTCCACTTGATAAACGATAGAACCAACCTTCAGTAAGTTGTTCAAAATTCCACCCATACGCAACCTAGAAGATGAAATCAGACAGGTTCGTATCGGGGAAAACTCAACCCATACCTTTCGGAACGTAAACTCTTTCAACGGCTTGTGACTCGCGCAGTACCGATCAGCCCATTGCCTCAACGTAAACTCGGAACGCATCGATACGACCTCGTCAGATGGCACAGCCCGATTCATACTCGGCTCGTGATCCGTGTAGCTCAACCAAGGCGGCAGACCCCACTTTTCCCTCCTCTCACGCCAGACCTTACTAGCCTTCAACACCTTCCTCGGTACTCTTCGTACGCCACTCAACATATCCGTCAAAACCTCCCGGCTCATCCCACCACGGTACGCCGGTTCGTTGTCGGGCACAGTCCAGTACACAGGCGGAAGCTGTCGAAGATGGTGTGAGAGATCGATAGCAAAGTCAAAGTCAACGATAGTCTCCGTGTACGTCTCGGGTTCGATTCGAGTCACGGTTTGGCCATCTCGCGTTTCGGAACGGGTTACGTGTCGTACGCGTGTCTCGGGGTGGGTACCTCGGCACTTGACGAGGAGGTTTGGGGGTGTTGTGCCGTGTGCGAGGAGGAATCGGTTGAGAGCTTCGCCTTGATGTCCGATATCGAATGAAATTAGACATTCCGACCCATTTGCGTGTAGGGTTTGGCGCTTACCGTCCTCATTCAAGTGGCGGTCGTGAGAAAAGATGTCTCCGCTCGAAGTGATCTCGTAGTCTGCTTCATAAGGGGCGAACACAGGTGGAAGATCATCTGGCAAATCGTGATAACCGGGTACGATCTCAAGGTCGCGGGCAGATGGACCTTCGCCCAGCAGCGGCGAATGTTCGTCCAAGGTCGAGGGGCCGGCGCCAGAGTAGTGCCTCTCGTCTTCGAGTTTCTTGTGCTGGTCGTCTATGACAGTCATGGAGTGGTCTGAGTCCCCGGAAGCAGACTTGGTTGGAACATCCAGGAGCATCATCCACAGACGTGGCGAAAAAGGGGAGGATTCTATTTTGGGCGCTTATGTAGATACGATGACTCAGCACCAAAGCAGTGTATAGCTAGCCACTTCACAACCGCCACACCCAATTCAACACCCAATTGAGAACGTTGAAACGGCCCCTTGAAGAGTCAAATATTGAGCTCGCGTTTAGCTGTGTCGAATCCGTGAAGGTGCTGGAGTATTATATTTCTGATCTATCCATAACACACACCGCGTGGAAAAAAAGGAACCAGAATCAGTATCAGCCCAAGCTACTCCGTCTTCTCCGTCTCCACCATACTAGTTTAAGATCTTCGAGTGAACCATACAGCAACATATACCAATATCTGTTATACAGTTAGTATCAAAGCGGCAAAAAATGGTATTTTTAATAACGTACTGTATCAATTATAAACTGTAAACCGTACGCCAAGGCTATTGTGGGAAGAACCCAATTGTTATGTAGGCCCACATAGACGGTTATATTATTTCAAGGATAAGAGTAAAACTATAACTCACGCGTCGATCCAATTGAAAATGCCGGCCCGCTCTTGGTATGAAGTCGCAAAATATACCTGGTACTTGCCAATATTGAGAAGAAGAAGAATGGACATAGCGATCCCCATGACGAAACGACTGATAATTGAGGCCCATTGAAAGCGATCTTTATGCCCGTGAGAATGGGTCAATAAATTCCGCGCCGCCTACTTGAGTATAACAGAACGTACCTCGTGGCCACGACTGAATAAGATTCATCACAGCCAAGCTGATGAACGTGAAACCACTCAGTGCCATGATGTACCGAGCATTTGTTACGGTAGACTTGATTAGTTGCCAAGTGGTCTGTAATAAGCGTTAGTGGTCACGATCACTTCGCTCCTTGGAAACACACTTCGATGAGTATGGTCTCTTCAATGCCGGTTACGTCCTAAATATCAGATGAGCGAACCCCCCCTCCCATAAATCCTAGGGCGCCGAACCTACCTGATAAGTCGTGTTGAAATCGTTTTGATACTGAAAGATTGTTTTATGGATGTCATCCGTGATAGTGTCGTTATCCATAAAGGTCTACTCAAAGACGTCATGCTTACATCTACCCGACCAAAGAAAGCTGAACAATACTCACAACATAGAGATTCACTATGTTTGTCATTTTCAGTCGAGCGTACCACATTTCTAACACAACTCCAGATGAGTTGTCATCGAGAACTGTAAGGTTGAACCAGGAAAGATATTGATCCTCCAAATCCGCGTACTTTTTGTACTGATCGTCCAGAGAGATACCGACCTGAAGCAGTAAGTATCCGAAGGTACTGCTGAATGTTGTGTCGTCCACGTTCGCCAATAGAATATCATGTGTTGCCCCAAGAATGTGCCACACCGAGTTCAAGAAGCCCTAGGGTGCCCAAATCTATGTTAGGCGGATGGTCGGTTGAAGAATGAAAGCAATGCGCACTGAAAGTAAGAGTTGGTTTTTGACCCCTATATGCGGAGGTTTGAGCGGACCTGATATGCAGCAAACATGGCTGAGATATACCTTCGAGTAATAATATTGTGCTGAGCAACCATGGGAGATGGACCATCGCCCAAGCAGCTCTGCGACGTACTGCCTGCAGAGGCGCAGCCCCCTGAAAATACAGGTAGACGAGGAAGAATACAATGAAGGCGCAGGAGACTATGCCGCCTGCCGTTGGTCCTCCGAACCCAGGTGCTTTCTCAAGGGCATAGAAAGTACCAGCGATTGCGTTGATGCCCTATATTGCATGTATAAATTTTAATCCAGGCGAGGACAGTGCATGTGCTGACCTCTCCAATGATAATGGTGGTGATACCGCAAAAGAGGTTGACAATCGATCCATGGGACTTCAGACTGAGTGCGTCCCTGACGTCCCACTGAAGCCAAATTATATGCGCTACGATTTCGACAATAATACCGACCGCCCATAAGTAGAGCTTCGCCTTTGCGCCATTTATCTCAGTACCATGACCTCTAGTAATAATAAATGCAGCGAAAAACAAGGCGGTCGAAATTGCGAGAGAGATTGGAACTAGGGTCAGCTTCCACGGAAAACTCTTGGACCGAGTTGTAAGTTTAGCGTATATGACGACTAGTAGGTTGCGTGATTGGTGGGTATGATTAAGAAATATAATAATAAAAAAACATACCTCTGATGTGTTGAACAAGAAGTAGTAGTCTAGAGCACATAGTCAGTGTGGCCTGATGTTCGGCGATGTTCCTACATACCTACTGAATGCAAGTACAAGTGCTATTGCCTCGAAAGAAATCTTTGTTAACTTATCCGCGCTGTACACCTCGGGGGTCATCGACTCAATGTCTGTAGGCTCCCATGCGGCAGAGTCAGGAGAGTGAAGAATATAATCGGATACGTCGATCCCTAAACTGCCATGTTGGAGTAACTCATAGTAACCACCAATCGACATACCTCGAGTCACGGCGGCAAGAGCTCCGAATATGATGAGCTGAAGGAAAACGACCAACAAATGGAACCTAGTAGCCTCTTAGTAGATATGCTCTGCAAATTACGCCAGATTTCGACCCCACATACCAGTCGTCTGTATAAAAGTCGATGCTGTAAAAGACTTGCGAAGTCCATATCCACCAAGCGATCGTAAAGAATACCACATATGTGACCGAGTCCTAGTGAAACCAAATTTATTGGTTGATATTGAAACCTATTTATGATTCACGCACCCACGGGGCTTTGACCTTATTGTTTGATGTAAGGCTTGCGAATGTAGCGGTCCATGCCAAGTCGTAAAACTAGCGCGACGTTAAGATCTCTGAAATTTCATGTGAAAGCGAAGGTGCATCACCAAATTTAACCATTCAGGAGCTTGTTCGCCCCAGACGATATCTTGGTCCTTGTTACTAGTCAGGACATCTTCTTGGCTAGATTCCTGGGCGGCCTTGCCGAGTTGAATATTTTCAGATTCGGACCTGTTGCCCGCAAGACTAGGCCTTTTGATATTCGTATCCTCAGATTGGGTGCGAGGTCCGCTGTGATCAAAGGGGTTCAGTGAAAGAGGGCGTCTTTGTTTCAGACGGTGCTCCCATAGTGTCGGACTAAAATATTGCAATTTGCTTATCAGTATCAGCACAACTTAGTTAGGGCGGTGAGACAGACTGCTCGTTGGGATTTGGCTCGCTGCGAACATGCAAGAAGAGATCTTGTCTTGGATGCGACATAAAATAACAATTTCTCAAGTGAAGTTTCTGATCTGGATGGATGGGGGGAGGCGCGAGGCTAACGCAATAACACCGCTCTTATAAAGTACATTCTTACTCGATCTCTAAGCCTCATCAGCTTTGCACTATCACAGGGCCTGAGTGATTTTAGGAGTGCCTGTGCGAGACTGTACAACCGAGACTATCGGAATTGTCGGTTGCGAGTATTAGCGCCCTCGGTACCACTCCGGCGCTCAAACTCCCCAAGCAAAGACCCCTTTTCGGAACTTCAACCTTATCGCTTAGTAGCAAGAACCTGCAAACGTGTCTATTGAACCTTGATACTGGGCGCTCGTCGGATTTCTTTCCCTAACATAGATAAACAGGGAGCGATCCGCGGTGGTAGCTGATATTAAACAGGTCTAGACTTCGGGGATTGTGCTCCTGTCAGGAAAGAACGCCGAGGCGAATTCACCCCAGTTAGGCAAGTCGCCCCGGGGCGGTTGCGTCTTGTAACCGACATGGCTGTGTAATTTAGTCACATTCACTCGATTTACCCTGGGCAAATTGGGCGAACCGGGGCGAATCGCAGCCGGTTTCACAGGGGGGAAGGCAAATTGGGCAAACGCACAAATGGTAGGTAATTTGCCTTAATTTGGCTGCGGGGGTTTCCTGACGCGCCCCCCCCCCCCAGCGCTCTGAGCGAGCCATAAAATGATGGAACTGAGGCCTCTTTGCTTTTACTCGCCAAATTGAAGTAATCTCTTTTATTTCTAGCTGTGAAGGCTGATTGGCCAGAATTCTCGCTTACACAAGAATTTCCGCCGTTTACACGTCTTTAGGCCTGAGTCCGCTCTGAGATATCGCTGCAATCTACAATAGTGTTAGACACAACATACAGAAAAGCCATTACCATGCGTATCTTACATTTGACTTCACCAGTTCTGCACTGGGGCGTTTCTCTGAGTCAGCCTCCCAACATGATTCGAGCAGCGACCATAGGGCGTCTCCTTGTTCCGAGGTACTTGGTATATGCGCCTCTGGACGTTCGGGACAAATATTCTTGACGGATACGGCCACGAGGACGAACCGTTCGCTTTTACCTGCCCATGGAATTTCACCTGTAACAGCCTCCTACGGTAGAAGGACGATAAGCGGTGGCGCCGAACTATCAGTGTTCGAGCGTACCAATATTGTCTATACACGTGACATAAGAGAAAAGAACAAGTAACTAGCGCTGGGGTTGACTCACCATTCCAAGTGCGTACACATCTGAGGCGGGGCTACATGGCGCTTCCTCGAATAACTCCGGTGCCTGTGCGATTTAGGGTTTGTATTAGTTGGAACGTAAGGCTATATGTACATATTGAAGTATCTTACCGCCCAACGGGACGATATGATCGCTTTTGTGGTTGATTTGGTGAACTGTATGCTATACTCATTAAGCTTGGCGTTTCCAAAATCAGCCAATCGAGGGGTACCGTTTCCGGATATTAGAACATTATCCTGGAATTTACACTTAGGGACAAGATTTCACGGCTATAATCGTTGCACTTGCGCCTTTCAGATCCCCATGAATCTGGAGAGCGTTTATTTTAGTGCTGTCACTACAAAATCACCGTTTAGTTAGAACGTAGTATGACTTACTATACCTTGCCCGTGCAAGTAGGCTAGACCCTCCGCGATGGACGTACTCTATTTATCGAAACAAGTCGTAAGGTAAGTACTGCCAGGTTTTGAGTGAACTGCTTTACCATGAGGCACCGATCAGCTTCCGGATGCAGTTCAATATATTTACCCATATTTCCATTCGACTCCCATTCCGCCACCATTCCAATCTGATCGCGGAAGATAGCCAGCCCTAGCAAAGGTTGCACGTTTGGGTGATGACATTTTGACCATGCATACAATTCCTTTTTGGCGTACTGTATTGTTGTAAGTCTCTGAATCCGGGTATAGTACGAGTACCCGACCTTCAAGTGTTTCATATCTTGCTCTTCTGATCCGACATTCATTCTCAAAGTTTTGACCGCTACCTCCGCACCGGTCTTGAGCCTACATCGGTAAATGTCGCCAAATCCCCCATTCGAGGTTGGATGCTGGCTACAGCTTGCTAGGTCGAGATGGGCCGTCATATCCAGACAGCCTCGCGTGCCTAGATCTGCAACAATATCCCCGATGGACTTCAGACTAATTAAAACTCTGAAGAGAGCGGAAAACACCACAATGCATACCCGTATTATTTCGTCCTCAGCTTTTTCAGAAGCTATTCGGTTGTGCGCTCTCGAATCGCCTACCTCCCAGAATTTGACTTCGCCATCGCCTGATGCGGTGATAAGACGTGTTCCGTCAGGCAAAAACGCGACCTCGTGAACCGTGGCTTGATGACCATAAAGGGGACCATTGATCAGAGTACCGGACTCAGCGTCACATATCTGTATCGAGGCGTCCGTGAAAACAGCAGCGATGTATCTTCCATCGGGTGAATAGGCGATGATTGTGATACAGCCGGAGAATTGTAAGTAAGAAGGATCTATTGGAACTGCTGTAACTGCATCCCACAAGCAAATAGAATCTTCACTCGGTGCACATGCGATACGACGGCCGTCTGGCGAGAATATTATCCCGAACACCTGGCTCAGGTAGCCAACATATGAGCGAACATACTTCCAGTTAGCCGTGCTATACATCTTGATAGTGTTATCGCCGCATTGAGCAACAAGTCTTGTTCCGTCAGGAGAGAAGTATAACTCGTACGTTGCCTGGCGACCGCCGATGACTGCGATACTTGTGATCTGATTCCCAGTTTCTATATCCCAAACACGAATATGTTTTTCGTAACCTCCAGAAACAATAATGCGATTATCCAGAGAGATTGCCACGCAGTTCACAGACCTCTGTGGCGTTTCGATTGTTCTGATTTCTCGACCAGTTGCCGCGTCCCAGAGACTGACAGTGTAATACCAGGTGGAGCATGCAATCAGGCGACCATCGGAGGAGTACACAATGCACCTAGGATAACTCCCGGCTTTCAAAGGATCATAGATACGTTTTCCCGTGTGTACCTCATAGACGATGATGGTGAGTTCAAATGCCATTGCGACATGGACACGATCTGGGGAAAATGTAATTGGACGAGACTCGTGGCCCGCGCGCCAGCTGTATGTCGAAGAGTCTGACGTTATTCCGGTTGCTTCTCCGTACATTGCTGAATGTGTGAGCAGTTTGACCCGAAGCTGGGTGGTATCGAGGGACACTTGTCAAAACGTGGTGTAGCTATGATAACGCTATAGTAACGTAATGTGTGTGGCGCCGCTTGGGACCAATCAAAATCACTTAGACGGCTATTCGTCAAAACGATATGCCGCCAATACTTCAGTAATTCAGATAAATGTACGATCGGTAACGTACTTTTATCTCAATTTCAACCCATGAAATGAAGCCATTTAATAGCAAAGGGCGTTGCGGTATTTCTTGATTCGGTGCTGAACATCATCTCACTCTGGTATTGGGGATCCTTCCGGGGTGCTATACGCATATATATATCCTCAGCGTTAAATCAAAAATGTTTAAAAGACCTTTGCTTCAGATGAATTGATGTAGCAATACTACACCTGTCTGGGAACAAGAGCGTATGAGATGAGACCTATGAGGGAGAAAAGAGGTGCCACACGATCCACACTGAAACAAATGTATCTAAATGACTTCATGATACTGTATGAGGATAACTTAATGTCACCTTCCTTGCCAAGGTCACTTCCCCGGTCGAGGTTTCAGGGTCCATGACGGGTCCTCTTAACCCTGAGTCACGTGCCTCGGCATCCAAGTGATTTAATCTATTTATTCTATGGTAATGGGACAACAACTGTGGGGAACTGAGTCATGTATGAGAGGCGGTACCGGACAAAAATATTTGGAGTTGCACTCGTCAGTGAAATCCCGCTAAGTCCCGTAATCTGCGTGATTATCAATGAAAGTCAATGGTTTTCCCGTGTGATCAGGTGAAATCACTGGAAGTCAACCTTATTGCTGATATCTAGTTATTTCCCGTGAAATCAGGCTTGCAAAGCTAGTCAGACTATGCGTGTATTCTAATGATTTTAAATGAGAGCTCACTCATATTCACTGGCAAGATCAACCCAGCACCAATGAATTCGCGTGAAATCACTAACACGTATTTCACTCCAACCAGTGAACTCCCAGTGTTTCTCAATGAATTCGAGTGATCCAGCTCCAAATATGGAATAGAGGGTTCACGGGGTCCTCTGTAGCTAATAGCAACAATTGAAGAACCTAGCTAGTAGCGTGCTTGAGTGTAGCTCAGGCTTCTTTGCTGCCCGGTGGGTCAGTACGACCAGAGGGGCACCCTGGCCACCCTTCTCCGCCTCCTGCACCCGTCCACCACCGTCTATACATCCCCTTTCCCCGCCTCCACCTTGGTGACAAGAGTGGACTCTAGTGCCTCATCACCTGCCTTCTTGCCAGGCTTTTCGCTTTTCGCTCATAGGGGGATTCATTAGCAACAGCGCGCCTGCACATACAGGATTTTGGCACGTACTACGCGTACTCAAACGCATACATAAATTGTTTACAGCTTTATAGCCCGCCCTTTGCACCATTCGTGCTTATAGCTTGTCGATTCCGAGCGTTCTATGCCGCTAACGTCGTCCCAAAGCGCCTTCTGCCGCCTGTCGCTCTACTGGGCGCATATTCGCATTTTTCGCTTATTTCTATACATCCAGGTTGTCTCAGCTTGCTTGCGTCGCCGTGGCGTATTCGACGAATCTCAAACGACTTGCTGATGCTTTCCTCATCGCACTCATCGCGTTATCGCCACTACACGTGCCCAACGACCGTTCTCCACGCTCGACTTGCCTGCTGTCTTGTTTTTAACACACCCCACCCCCAAGACTCTACTTGCGGTCCCGTCTCACACTCGTTGCCAGTTATAGCTTGTTTTATATATATATTGTCGCTAGAATGTCTGATCATCAAAACCGTCGCATGGCTGATCTATTCGAGTCGGAGCTTCGTAGCAAAGCAGAACTTGACCTCAGTAACGAGTGGGAGCTCATCTGACCCCTTAGACTTCCGTTAGAGGTCCGGTATAGCTATATGCGCATTTTGGGAGCACAAATAGATCAAGACACAGTACGCAAAGCACTTCGTTGACAATCGCGTCACCAGAATTGCAATCGGCACCATGTTGAGTGACGGGGTCACCGGAGCATATCTCCGTATATTCGGTGATCATTCGAGACCGCCGCATCCAGGGGGATTTACGGTAGCGGATGGTTCCATTTTTGGTTTGCTTTGTCATTTATTCTTTCGGGCTGACTCTATCGCCCTTGTTTGTTCTTCGTTTGTCTCAGGAGCATGGCCGTATATATATACGCCACCTCCCATTCGTACATCCTCAGCTCGACTCCTTTCGTGCTGAGGTATGCCTTTCGTTCTCACTGTTTGTTTTCGTATCTCACCGATGTATAGATCTCTGTATTCTTTAGGTAGAGTTTCTATACATTGAGCTCGACTCCTTTTGTGCTGAGATCTCTGTATTCTTTAGAGCTCGCCCGATTCGCTGCGCTCATCAGGTTATCAGCCCCGTTGCGCCCGTGCGCACCTCTAACTTGAAACGCCGAGCCGAGTATCACCGTTCTTTTCCTTTTTTTCAACGCACATCTCTACGATACCTACGCTCATTGTTTTTCCCACCCAACCCCCCCAACGACCCCTGAATCAGCGCATGGTCTTCACGCGAAGCCAACTTGCTGCACTTCAAACGACGAACGCAATGTCTAACGCCTCACCCTCCACAAGTGCCACGAGTGGCGTCAATGTCCAACCGCCTTCACCGTCTGGTCAATCCATGACCGCCACAACGTCCACCGTCTCCAATGCTCCGTCAGGTCAATCCACCGCACCTGTTGCCAACGCTCTAGCCTCCTTCTCCCCTGACCAACTCAGTGCCATATTTGCTCAATTTGCGTCGATACATAATGCCGTAGCGCCGCAGCCACAACCCAGTGTGTCTCGGTCTTCCAATCCGTCTCGCTCGCACAAGGCATCCACACTCATAGCAATGGCGTCGTCCTTGCCCAAGCTTTGTGGGGACTCTTACTCCTTGTGGTCGTCCGCCTTACGGACAGCCATTCGAAGCTCCGGTCTGGGTGCATACATCGAAGGCACCATTGTCCCTCCTCCTGCCGATGATTCGAATGCTCTAGACCTTTACATTCAGGAGTCGGGAGCCATACGTACTGTCATGCTAGGGACACTTGACCCAGAGACGAGCCACCAATACCTAGACGAAGCTGAAACGCCCAAACAAATCTGGGATGCGATCAAGCAACGGTACCAGATCAGTGACAGAGCGGCACTCCGAGCAATCGATGAGCGTCTGGTCAATCTGCGCCTCGATGAAGGCGGTGATCTGTCTGAGCACTTGGCGATTTTCAAGAAACTCTTGCGAGATCTTCATGGTACAAAATTCGAGGTCACCACCGAGCGGGCGATTGAGTGGCTCTACAAGTCCCTCCCGCCAAGTTACGAGCACTTCATCACGCTCCAGCAGCAAACTGAAGAGAACGACTTCACTCGTCTTTGCATCAAGCTCGAATCGCATTATCACAGCGTCCGAGCACGAGCAGGTTCTTCGACTCTTGCACTCGCAGCTGTGACTCGATCTAATACGACTTTATCGCACGATTATAGCGTTCCACCGCACCTAAAGGGTCTCAAACTCACTGGCTCCAAGAATCAGGCGTACACGAGTCTTGCAAAAGAATTATGCAAAGACTGTCTCTGTCGAGGTCACATTGCTTCGCAGTGCCCAAGGGTCCCATACCGTCTTGAACTCTGGGGACCTCGTCAGGACCGCTCCCGCCCATTCAAAGCCAAGAAGACCCAGGCAAATGTTGCGGAGACCAGCTCAAACGGTGACTCGATGGATATCGACGCAAATGTGTCCACCGTTGATGGTGCAAATTTTCCTGAGTATTGTGCATTTGCTGCAATCGAATCAGTGCACGTACCCGAGGAAGTCCTAGCTATGTCGACAATTAATGGGCATTGTGCATGGCTAATGGACTCTGGATGTCAACGCCATATCACATACCTAAGGTCCATTTTTGTTGAAGGCTCTCTCGTTCGTCTCTCAAGCCCGGTCAGGATCACTGGTATTGGTGATGCAGGCGTCCTGTGTCATTACAAGGGTCGTATTGCATTACCGACTACTCATGGTGACGATCTCTATTGGTGGCATCTTGATGACGTACTGTACGCACCCGAGGTTGGTCGCAATCTTCTCTCAATGGGTGCGCTCTGGGAAGCTGGCAAGTTCATCGAGCTTACCGACACTGGGGCCATTGTCTACGCTGACCGTCGTCGCGACTGGATCGAGGCTCGGGTCACTCTCCGGGATCGACTTTATGTCCTGGATGTTGACCGGTCGATCTGGACTGTTCAGGCTGGACCTCTGGCTAATGTAGCGACTACTGGTGCTGTGTGGCACAAACGTCTTGGACATGTACGACCAGCGGTACTTCAACAAATGGCCGGTGCTGGACAGATCGACACCTTGTCAAAACAGGATCTCACTGATATCGCCCAATGTGGATCGTGTGTGCTTGGCAAAGGAGCCCGTTTACCCTTTTCGACTTCATCCTCTTCTGCAACCGCCCCACTTGAAGTAGTCCACTCCGACTTGTGCGGTCCCCTTGACACCTCAGTGGGAGGGTCGCGATACATCCTGTCGTTCATCGATGGCTTCTCCCGTATGGCTTGGATCTTTGTCTTGAAGACCAAAGATCAAGTGTTTGGATCATTCAAGCGTTGGCGCGCATATATCGAACTCTCATCTGGGCACCGTGTCAAGACCCTTAGGACCGATGGTGGCGGCGAGTACATATCCAACTCAATGGCTGCGTATCTAGCTGACGCTGGCATACTACACCAGACAACGTGCCCCAACTCCTCGCAACAGAACGGGGTTGCGGAGCGGTTCTTTCGGACGCTCCTGGATTGGGTTCGGTGTATGCTAGCGGAAGCAAAGATGCCATGGGGTTGGTGGGCTGAGGCTGCGATGACGGCGGTTTATATTTATAACCGTGTTCCACACTCACACCTGTCTGACTTGCAAGCACCACTGTCTGTATGGCTTGATAAACCCATTAGCGTCCGTAATATTAGAGTATTTGGTTCTACATGTTATGCCATCGATACGTCAAAACATCGCAAGAAGTCGGCGCCGCGTGCCATCGAGTGCAAGTTCCTTGGTTGTGATTCGAACACGAAAGGGTACCGACTTCAGGTACTTGGTTCAACCAAGGTTATCAAGTCCTGAGACGTAATCTTCCATGAAGATTGTTCACTACCGGCACCACTAGATCCAATTCCCGATTCAAATACGATTCAGTCGCCAGAACCAGACGAATTGTCTCGTACCCATAATGCTATGGATGTAGTGGGAGATGAGCAGGATTCAGTGGGAGATAATCCTGACACACCTCATCAGCAAAACCATGATTTTTGCTGTAGTGCAAGAACACTACATTTTGCTATGACCTGCTATTTCTACTATATTCATGCTACAAGTAGCTACTCTATGGGAGGAAAATCGGTGGCCAAACCCAATCAACACTACTCCTACTATGCGTTTGCCAAAGTACTATCGGTTCCAACTTGAGCCTTCTATTATGCCTACATGCTACTACCGCTTGCTACTACAACCAACAAGATGCTGACCTACCACTTCACATTGATGCTGAGCATCTATTAAGTACATAGGAACCATTCTAGGGGTTTGAAGGGTCTCTGAATCCATTCGCGCTAGTAGATTTGGCTGATTGGTAGCTGCTGAGGCTGCAATAGGGGGGGGGCGATGCTGGGATTATTATTTCCAAGCAGAAACCAGTGCTAACAGCTTTATTATTGACCGCTAGAACAGGAAAACATATCCGCACGAAAGCTAAGATCTTTGCGCATTTATTAAGTACTTGATCAAGCGTTTTGGTTGACTTTTACATTTTGGTCCCCCCTTTGAGCACTTGTGCTGAAAGACATTCCGCCGATACGTTATCAGAACTTGAAGGTAACCTGGCATGTATAGTATCGTTCGAAAGCCAGATTTTTTCTATATTTTATGTGATTTTTATTATCAGGGGCTGTGTATACTACATAGATTGGCCATCCTCCAGTATCAACTTAGCGTCACTCGGGTCGCCAGTCATGTGACTGGGCAGACCGTTTGTTGTTTGCATCAGCATAGGTCATGTGACTGGCCAGCCCAACCTTGTTCCCATCGAAGGCCGCGACTTGTAAGTGCTCCAACCGTCCCTAGAGATGTCATGCCAGAATTTTGCAGGAGACTGTCTCCTGCAGGCGGATTCTGGCGGAAATTTTTGATTCCTGCTCCAGCTCCGTCTCCGGCTGCCAGAAGCCGGATTCCGGGCAGAATTCCGTCAGGGTTGCAGGAACTGCAGGAGTGGAGGAGCTCCTGCTACTGACATTTGCCAAAGGTCCTCCAAACAAGATGTTGTATAGCTCAAAATGTGCGCGCTGCCTTTAGCTATCGAATGGTGTATAACACGCTTCATAGATATGCGCAGGGACGGAATCGCGGGCGTTTTAACGCTCCAGAAAGGGGGGACTGAAAATTGACCCCCCTCCAAACTCACCACAAACAGTTGGTTAGTAGCTCATATAATGCGCGTTATTCCCAGGAGCCGATCCATATTAGGAAGTATATGCTCAAAAAATCAATCAAGCGCAGCGCAGCGCCATCTTTGTGACAAAAATAATCCCCCACATGCGCTGACCATGCTTCTCATTCAAGGAGGCAAAATCAGCCATTTCTAATGCTGCGAATCAATTTCTGGCTATTATTAACCCTTATCAGTATATGTATCTAATCATTAGAGGGGGCGGAATATGGTTAACTGACTGTGGTGCAGGCAAATGCTGCACACAAACTGCTGAAACAGACCCAGTATAGCTCTGAGACATTTTACCCAACATAACTGGACACTGTAGCCATGCGAAAAGGGGTAATTTGGGTCGCTGAGTTGAGCTGTCTCATGCGATTAAGCTCAAAATGAGTGTCCAAGGCTGGAAATGCGCTGAGTACAGTTTCTTGCTCTCAGGGGGCTTCTACCATGTGTTTCACCCACTAGTACTGCTTCAAATGAGCTGATTTTTTGTATATAGCATCTCCTCTATGGTTCGCATCCATAGAAACCAGGGGAGCAAGGTTTACACGGCTAGATTCACTAGTGCTTGTGGCGCTGATCAGGGGTTTCCCCCCCTATTTCACTTATATCTTCACATAGGGAGCGCTGGTGACTTAGCAGGTTGTACCATTAGACTCTCCTGGCTTGTGCGCATCGATCCATATCCATATGAGTGCTAATTGGCCAACCCTACCAAAGTGTCTACATGGCCGCTTACCCCTGATTATTTCCTGGATGTATTTGACTAGCGATTGACCCAAAGAATTTTCCTTACCATGAATGTATTATACCATTCGAAAGCGGCGATTTATGCGCATTTTTCTATGTATTCAGATTTGTGTTGCGGTGGGTTTAGAAATTTGCTTCGCAGCTGCCAGTCGCAGGAACTGCCGGATTCCTGCAGGGTGCCAGAATAGACAGTTTCTTGGCCGGAAACTGGCACCCCAAACTGATTCCTGCTCTGTCTCCTGCTCTGGCATGCCGGAATTTTGACGGAGGCGGAGCAAGAATTCCGTATTTTTCTGGCAGACGGTCTCTGGCACAACATCTCTAACCGTCCCTTCGTGCGACATAAGTCACTGACGGATGCCCTGCCTTGCCCCGTCTGCCACAACCGATCACCATGCTGGCAGCCCGGCTTTGTTGCTGCTGCCCATCGTCGCGCCAACGCAAAGACCCTGGGTCGGGCAATTGAAGCACATGCCCGCAATCGCGAAACCGTATGGTTTTGCCTTCGCTCTCACTTGTCGCGCATTGCTTACCTAGACCGCCCATACCAATGTTTGTAGATCCTCCTCTTCTACATACGAGGCACTGCGGGCAACCGCGTCGCTCACGCGCGCCAGCGCCGTGCTCGTGGGCGAAACAATGCTATCGCCCCACCTGGCATCCACAATTTGGAGCCATAGCGCCAGCCCCGCCTCGCTCTGTGCCGGTGTCGTCCAATGCTGTGGATCGCCCGACGCGCCGTGACCGCGCATGCAACCCCCGGCTGTCCATCCACCCTGCGGTGAGTGACACGGCGACTCGAACACGAGCCCCCACGCTAATTCCGACCGCACGCCCGCCGGCGGTCCAACTTGCGAGCACATCCCAGCGTCTGGACTGCCGCTCGTGACCCATTGGCCGCCGCATCCCTCCCCGGCGCCGCACCGACGTCTCCCCATGCCCACCATCCTGCAACCTGGCTGGCCCGCCCATCATGCGTTCACCCCAACGCCCTGAGCCAACAAACCGACTAGCGCACACCATACGCAGCCCGCCGGCCTCGCGTTTGTGTGCTGCTGCTCAAACGAGCTACAACGCACTCAGCGACCATGTCCACCCCCGCTCGCGCTCCACGGCCACCTGTGCCGCCACCATCTCCGACGACCGAACATCCACCCGGTGTGAACAGCCACGAAAACGACCGCGACACCCCAACCCTGCCCATTCCTGCCTCACTTCACTGCGACCAAGGCTGACCGTCCTCGCCTGGGCGCAATCATGCGGGTCTTGGCCGCACACATGGCCTGTTCCTGGAAATGAATAGGGACCCAGTATCTTTTCTTTTCTTTTTTGTCTGTATCTTTTTGCCGCTCTTGCCTAGACTCATGTATTTAATATACCTATCTTGATTATAAATATAAAATAACATAAATCATAGCTTGCTTTTGACATCAGCTGTTAAGTGCAGATACAAGCACAGTATCTACATATACCCAGTAGTTACAATAGATCATGAGCGGAACAAGAGCAAAATAGGCTACTAGGTTCTACAGACATGCTATAATAGCAATGAAAGTGGGTTTGACAGTATTGTTTATCCACATTCAACAGTAACCAAGGAAGCTGGTATACCTGGGTAGCGCCAGCAGTCAATGGTAGTGCAAAGCATAGAAGGGAGTAGTAAACTGGCCTACTATATAGCACTGAGCTCGCCACAGATGCTACTGGTGCTACAGAAAGCATTTTTCTGCTACAACTGACGTTATAGTAGATGGTAGTGCAGGGGTGGTTTTGCTGATGCTTCCCAAGATGCACACGACGAGTTAGCCCAGTCCAGACCAAAACAGAAGACGAAAAAGACCTGGAAACTGCGTCAGGCTGAAGTGAACGTAGCTACAGCACCCAAATCGTACAAAGAAGCCATGCAGACGTCCGAGTCCAAGGGCTGGAGCGAGGCGATCCGAAGTGAGTTTGCATCTTGGAAGTCGAAGGATGTGTACGAGGTAGTCGTCCGGCCACAAAGTGAACAAGTTATTCCTACAATGGTCTTGTTCAACCGTAAAACAGATACTGAGGGCATCGAGATTCGGAAGAAGGCGCGCTGTGTTGTGATTGGCAGCCAACAGGCTCCACCAGCACAAGGATCTGGTGGCCAGGATGTTTCGTCGCCAGTTGCTAGTGCGGCTTTGTTTCGACTTATGGCTGCCGTGGCCGCCAGCCATGATTATGAGTTTCAACAGATGGATGTTAACACGGCATATCTACATGCGAAACTCTTACAACCAGTTTACATTGCTATTCCACCTGGATTCCCAGTGTCTGAACTTCTTCCTGGAATCCCTTGCTCGGAGCTGGCCTTGAAACTGAACAAGGCAGTCTATGGTCTCCGTGAAGCACCTCACTGTTGGTATTCACACTGTTCAAACAAGTTTATTGACAAAGGATTCACGCGGTCGAGTCATGAACACTGTTTGTTCACAATCTGTGCGCCAAATTCGACCAACCTTTGTCATGTTCTTATCTATGTTGATGACTTTACGCTCCTGACCAAGACGCCAGAGCAGATGACATGGCTGAAATCTAAGCTTTCAAACATGTTTGACATCAAGGACTTGGGCGCGGCCGACCAGATTCTGGGGATGGAAGTTACACGCGACCGTAACGCAAGGACTCTCAAGCTCACCCAGAGGAAATTTCTTCGGAATCTGCTTGTGGAGCATGACATGCTTGATTGTTGACCCATGGATACCCCAATGCTGGCTAATGCTATAAAGACCTTGCCTTCGCACAAAGACAAATTGGACGATGCGGCGGTGGAATTTATGCGAGACAAGAATTATAGGCGACTGCTGGGGTGTTTGAACTGGCTAGCTCAAGGCACACGGCCAGACATCGCATATGCGATATCGAGATTAGGGCAGGCGCAGTCAAATCCGCACCCAGCTCATTGGAAGGCTTTAAAACATGTCTTACGTTACTTGAGTCGAACGCTCGACATGGGCCTGGTCTATTCTGGCACGGTATCGAACCCCACGGCGCATATGTATACGGACCCGTCGTTTGCAGACTGCCCGCATACTCGTAAATCGCACTCTGGTTATGTCACGATCATGGCTGGGGCAGCAGTGTCTCATTCGTCAAAGAAACAAGGCTTGGTGACTACGTCCTCAACTGAAGCTGAATATGTCGGCATGGGCCATGCTGCCAAAGAGGGCATATGGATCACGAAAATGCTGTCGGATCTCGGTGTACCATTGTCTGAACCGATAACAATATTTGCCGACAATCAGAGTAGCATGCTACTATCGGATTCGGAGAAGCTCTCGAATCGGACAAAACACGTAGATGTTCAGTATCATCTCGTTCGGGAGTACGTCGCGAACAAGAAGTGTCGATTTTCCTGGGTACCCACAAAACTCAATACGGCAGATGTCTTGACAAAGCCATTGGGACCGGCGATATTCAAGGACATGCCAGCCATGCTTGGACTGCCGTGGCATCCTCGTAACTATACGCCTAGCATGGAGTCCGAGACATCAGACGAGTCGCCTGATGACTCGAGTGGGAGTGTTGAGTGACGGGGTCACCGGAGCATATCTCCGTATATTCGGTGATCATTCGAGACCGCTGCATCCAGGGGGATTTACGGTAGCGGATGGTTCCATTTTTGGTTTGCTTTGTCATTTATTCTTTCGGGCTGACTCTATCGCCCTTGTTTGTTCTTCGTTTGTCTCAGGAGCATGGCCGTATATATATACGCCACCTCCCATTCGTACATCCTCAGCTCGACTCCTTTCGTGCTGAGGTATGCCTTTCGTTCTCACTGTTTGTTTTTGTATCTCACCGATGTATAGATCTCTGTATTCTTTAGGTAGAGTTTCTATACATTGAGCTCAACTCCTTTCGTGCTGAGATCTCTGTATTCTTTAGAGCTCGCCCGATTCGCTGCGCTCATCACACCAATCCCGTTCTGCTCATGCAATTCACTGTATGAATGTTGAAGGGGTGCAGCCTTGGGCAGCCATTGGACGTCATCAACCATTGCAAGCATAATCTACGCTCGTCGCCTTGTTACCGTTGTAGTGGGGGTTCCGGCGGATGCCAGGGTCTTGTCCTGGGCGCCCTTATGTACACACGTGACTCAAGCATGCAATCCATCTCTCGTTCTGCCGCACACGCCGCGGCGCCCTCTCCA
This sequence comes from Ceratobasidium sp. AG-Ba, assembly GCA_016906575.1. Taxonomy (NCBI): domain Eukaryota; kingdom Fungi; phylum Basidiomycota; class Agaricomycetes; order Cantharellales; family Ceratobasidiaceae; genus Ceratobasidium; species Ceratobasidium sp. AG-Ba. The sequence continues at coordinate 284,982 of CP059611.1, read as the reverse complement.
ACGTCAAGCTTCTAATTGTCATCCTGCTCCCGGCCACGTTCGATTTCACACTGTAGCAATTCCCTGTACTACCCCTGGTACTACTATATGGTACCTGTTTGAGTACGACAGGTACTACACGCTAGTAACGGAAAAATGTCAGGCGGACCCGATAAAAGTACCGTCAAAATAAGCAGAAATAATCGGGTCGTACGGGTCCATAGCACAATTCAAACCACGTGTAGTACCAAATGTCCATTGTCGTACGTGTGCGTACCCCCATGAGGTACGCGGTGGTACGTGGTGGTACGTGACGGTACCCTTTTCGGGACCGAGTGGCTCTTGCCGGTACTACGATTAGGCTCCTGTTTCCGCTGATCTTATCTTTTATCTTCGCTTTTATTGTATCTTTATCTTATCTTTATCTTTGCTTTTGTTTTATCTCTATAGATCCTATCTTTCTGTCTTTTTGTTTATATCTTATCGATTCAGTCTCCTGTTTGTTTGTCAGAATGGGATTGTATTATCAAAGGGCGTAAACACAGTGAACTCTGAGGATGTAGCGGAAATTGTAACAAGATTGTCAAAATACGCGCAAAATGGATTGGAAAGAAAAGAAAAGCTAGTGCTCTTGCAATGCGCATGTACCCATACCCACCCCTACTTTGATCTAGGCCTTGATCCGCTGGCAGTTGGTTTCGCTGCTGCCTATCAATCGTACTCAGTTAGCACTTGGTCACAAGCAGACAGTCCAGTATAACTTACCACCTTGTTGGCATTTGCACCTGCGCCGGCCCTCTTGTGGGTTGTCTTTGCGGCTGGTGCAGGCTCGGCCTCGGTTGCCTCTGGATCAGGGGCGGGCACAGCATTGCTAGCCTTAGCCGCTCTACCTTTCGGCTTTGGTTTTGGCTGTGTGGCCTCAGATGGGGCCATGGGGGTGTCGATGTCTACCAGTGGCGCAGCAGTGACCGTCTTTTTCCCCTGTTTCGGCTTGGCAGTTGGGTCGGCGGGATTGGGAGTGGCAGGATTTTGGACAGGGGGGATAGGAGGACGCTTCAAAACAGGGAGCCAGGCGTACCCGGCGGCGTTGCCCAGCTCGTGCGGCACTCCAGTGGTTGATGAAGCTTGAGCTTGAATGGTTGTCGTTGTCATTGCGGCATATGAGAGGGTGCTTGTGGCAGGTGCGGCACCAGTGGTGGAGGTTACAACAATGTTTGAGGCAGGGGCAATGGAGACAGACCCTGCGGCCTTGTTGTTTCGGCAAGAACGGGTAGTGGGGGTAGTCGAGCCAAGTGGGTCGACATTAGTTGGAGTGGGCGGCTGGGCGCGGTCCTTGCCGGGAGTGAGACCACAAACTGGGGCAACAACTGGAGAGGACTTGCACGACCCAGCCTTACACGTAGTAGATACAGCAAGGCCGGTGTCGGTACTGAGGTTCATTGGAGCAGGGGTGGAGTTGTAAGCAGGGGGAGCAGCAGGTGGCGTATCGTCCATCTCTTCTTCCTCCTGCTCGTCCAGACTCTCCTCTTCGTCTGTGTCCATATTCGCTTCCACGTCAGCAATTTCATCAACTATGGTATGCTGTCAGTTATACTTTTGTTGGTCCGGATTGTGCTCACTTATGTTCATGCACGGAGGCTGTGGTCCGGTCTCCTATTTCGTCTCCATCGTAATCATCATCCATATCAGTGGAAGGGGTGGCATCCGGCATGTGATCGGCTTCAGTATTTTCGGCATTGTTGGTATTTTCCGTGCTGTCGGCATTTGCGGGATCGTCAGCATTTGCAGCAGTGTTGCCGGAGTGTGCAGGCGGATTTTCTGCCAATGCGAGTCGCTCCATTCGACGCTTGTGAGCCTGCGCTGATGCCTTCAAGCTGACAAGGAGACCAGCGTCGACCGGCCACTATGGCCACTTGCAGTCAGCATATATTGAAAGGCCCGGTAGCGCTTTAATAATCTTCCAATCATGTTAGAACGATGGTGTACGATATAGCATACAATATAAGCATTTACCTTGGAACGAGCACGGGCTAACTTCCTTTCATCTTGGAACTTCATCATCTGCGTCCAGTCAAGCCCCGCGACATGGGTCGCATCCTTGACTGTGCGCTGTTGTCAAAAGTTAACTGTACGGTCTGGAATAAATAAATAAAATAATCCAAGACTTACAAGGAAGAGCTCGTAGTCCATGCTGTTAAGCCCCATAAGCTTCTCTAACTTAAAATCACCACGCCCAGCTGTACCGGTTGGTCGCTTGTTAAACTTGAACTTCATGTTAGCTCGACGGTATGTGTTGGAGAGCCAGTCCGAGTTTGATTCATCGGCCTCGTTTGAAGACGCCGGAGGCTGGAGAGCCGCGGTAAGTTGGGGTGCCAACATTGCGAGAGCAGTTAGAGTCGACATGAGGTCCCCTAATATCAAAGGCGGGTTAGCAAGTCTGCATAGTTTTGGGTTGTACATACCTGGGCTGTTCGTTGGGGCGCGCGGCGCTGCTTGCCCTAAAAGGTTTATTCTATTAGAATACAGGTGGTAACCAGAGTGGTGCGCTACGTACCTTGAGTTGCAGCCAAGAGTTGGCTCAGGAGCGTCTGGATATTGCTGTTAGGGGGCAAAGACATAGTGGGCACAATCAAGAGTCGTAAAAAAAACACGGCACGGGGCGGGGAGGGGGTTGTGTTGCAAAGAGGGGGAGAAAACACACAGGTTGACTTTAAGACTGGGCTAAACGTCGTGTTTGATCACGCAAACTTAGTGGTCAGGGAAACATCAATCCCGTTTGTCTCGACTCACGTTACAAATCATCTGATCGAGGGTACTTTCATGTGAGTTAGGCGCAAGAGCCGAGTTAATCCCATTAAATTGCATGAAGATTAAAGATTGTGACAGTAATGATTGTGAATGGAGTATACATTGAGTGAATTGGGTCACACTAGGAGTACATAGCAAAAGTACGACAGGATAAAAAGATACGACAGAGACCAGAGTCCGCAACCAAACATCTACTTGCCGGTACCAGCAGAGAACTTGGTCACTGACTTGGTTCCCTTGGACATGGCGTGCTTGGACAGTTCACCCGGGAGGATGGTGGGCCAAGGTCTGGATCTTGCACAAAGAGATTGTGCCCTTCTTCGGGTAGGAGAGTACTGAGCAGGATAGTTAGTGGCATAGGGGCATTATTGTCTGGCATGGCACGTACAAGAAGCCTCCATCGCGATGCGCTCCAAGATATTGTTGACGAACGAGTTGAGAATGGCCATCGCCTTGTTTGAGATACCAGTATCTGGGTGAACTTGCTTCAGCAGTGGGGCCAAAGCGTAAGCTTCAAACCACTATGCATAGGTTCGCAAAGCTCACCTTTGTAGATGTGGGAGGAGTAAGTCTCCTTGCGAGACTTTCTGTGCTTCTTCTTGTCGGTGCCAGCGGTAGTACAGGTGGGGATCAAGTTGGTGGGAGCTAGCGCGCTATGCGTGTGTGAGGTAGGTGTTTAACGCTGGTTCAACAGAGTGCCACGATTTAGCAAGTCGTGGTTCTGTTGGAGAGCTACACGTACTGAGTAATTGTAGTGTCGAGAACAAGATTGGGTGTTGCAAGGTGTCTATGCAAAATGGATATGTTTGTCAGCGTGAAATCATCAAGCCTCGTTCTGCAACGCGAGGGAGTTGTTGGATATGAGTTTTATATATATATCGTACCTGATAGTAAAACGTAAAACTAGGGGGGGATGCACCTCAACTCAAAACAAGCAGGCTTCTTAAAAGTATCGCACCTGCCTGCAAAGTCGTGGTGATGGAGCCGTTGCTCCCAAGGAGCGTGTGTATATTGCAAATGAACAGGATGCGAGGGGCCAAGGGTAAAATATGAGGTAAAAAAGTGAGCGTTTCAGCGTGGAACACTGAAAAATAGTTCATTGGTGCTTACTTTTGGATAGTGTACATCTCTGCCCAACGCAATTGGGGTCTCTAGAGCGATACAGCATGGCCTACACGTGCTGATAAGAATGAATCATTAGCATCGATAAGACCGGGGCGATATCAAGTACGTACAACTTTGTGTGCACCTAGACACGATGCAGGCACAATGGCGATCTACACCAACATCTGCAAAAGTGGTTTTCCTCTTTGAGGACTGAGGTTTCTGTGGATGCTAATTTATAACAAAAGAGCCTATAAAGTCAGCATATAGTCCTAAAAAAGGCTCAATATCCAGACATGGAAACTCATGAGTACTAACTAGGAAACTAATCAACCTCACCAGGGCTTGTGAGGCTCAAAGCCTCAATGAGCCTCACCGGGCTTGTGAGGCTTGTGAGAGCACAGCCACCCAATATTTTTTTGGGAAAGAGAATATATCCCATTTTGGGACCACTTACCAAAACAGGAAGGTGACCCACAGGGGGGGTTGAACCCACAACCAGCAGGGTTAGGGTTAGCCCAGATATATGAAGGTACAGCTGTACCTTCTAGGCTACCATGCCTTGGAAGTGCAAGTTTAACACTGGGGCATATCCTTGGTTTTTGTGTAACTTGTTTAAATGTTTAAAATACAAAGAAAAAAGATATTGAGGATGAAAAAATTTGGTAAATTTGTTTGCCTGCAGACCTATATGCACACATTTTCAGTACTACCATAGAAGGCAATCCCATGGATAAAGAAGGAAAACAAACTTGGGAGAGAGGGTTTCCTAATATAAATGCAGGGTACAAATACAACCAAATATAGCAGACAGGAGTATACCACACAAAGTCCTTTATGATATTTATGTGGTCAAGAAGCAGTTGTGTAGCAAGCCGGCAGGAATTGCGCACACCTTGTGTGATTTCTGTAGCTGTGAGATTGAGAGATCTTGTCTCCAGAATAATTGTATACACAATATACTTAGGCCACTCAGTATATTGGATTTTGGGTATTTTACAATGTCTGAATCCAGAAGTTGGGTAAGTCATCATACTTGACCAAGTGAAATTTTATCTAAGGCAAAATACCTTTTTATTAGTGAATTAGGGTGCACTGCTTGAGAAATTATGCAAATCTAAAGATACTGAGTGGCCTAAGTATATTGTGTATACAATTATTCTGGAGACAAGATCTCTCAATCTCACAGCTGCAGAAATCACACAAGGTGTGCGCAATTCCTGCCGGCTTGCTACACAACTGCTTCTTGACCACATAAATATCATAAAGGACTTTGTGTGGTATACTCCTGTCTGCTATATTTGGTTGTATTTGTACCCTGCATTTATATTAGGAAACCCTCTCTCCCAAGTTTGTTTTCCTTCTTTATCCATGGGATTGCCTTCTATGGTAGTACTGAAAATGTGTGCATATAGGTCTGCAGGCAAACAAATTTACCAAATTTTTTCATCCTCAATATCTTTTTTCTTTGTATTTTAAACATTTAAACAAGTTACACAAAAACCAAGGATATGCCCCAGTGTTAAACTTGCACTTCCAAGGCATGGTAGCCTAGAAGGTACAGCTGTACCTTCATATATCTGGGCTAACCCTAACCCTGCTGGTTGTGGGTTCAACCCCCCCTGTGGGTCACCTTCCTGTTTTGGTAAGTGGTCCCAAAATGGGATATATTCTCTTTCCCAAAAAAATATTGGGTGGCTGTGCTCTCACAAGCCTCACAAGCCCGGTGAGGCTCATTGAGGCTTTGAGCCTCACAAGCCCTGGTGAGGTTAATTAGTTTCCTAGTTAGTACTCATGAGTTTCCATGTCTGGATATTGAGCCTTTTATAGGATTATATGCTGACTTGTGAGCCTCACTTAGCCCACCTATTATGCTCATGAGTGCTCAACCTGGCCTTGTTGTTAGGGGGGGGGGTCGCTCAAATCCTCAAATCCTCAAAGAGGACTTTTGAGGTCTCACAAGTGACCCCCAGTTTTGCAGATGAAGTGACAGCCCGACAGAGCCATGTGACACCATTCCTCTTATTACCCTCCCGCCCTCGCCCGACAATGCAACAACCCCCATACAATGCCCCCCAGGCCGGCGCGCGCATGTCCTCACTGCGGTAAACTCCGTAGTGAACGGCAGATCAAACGGCATCTAGAGCCATACAGGGAGGGCACTGGGTACATGTTGGACTCAGAGGCAGAGTCGAGTTCGGACAATGTGGATGATGCGGACAATCCGCCCCAGCCAGGTATGTTGTCTGCTTATGATTCTGACGTTTCGCTCATACTACGGTCGCTAAGCCCTACCAGTTGACCACGCTCCAAACCATATGGACGTCGATCCCCCACCAGATCTGGTCAATGCAAATCCTCACCCCCCCCGTCGACATACATGTCCCCCCAGTTGGTGTGAACAATCCCCTGGCTAACGATCAACATCCTCCTCCTGATGCGAACCTCAATGGGCTACAACCACTGTTCACCCACATCCCACTTCTTGGTGAGTCCCCAGCGCCTGACTGCAACGTACGCTGACACTTTAAGTTAGAGAATGTTTATAGGATTCTTCGCAATCCCCATGGCGCAATCGACGAGTGGGGCAACCTCATCAGCCCCGACCCCTCAGAGGCTGACTACGAACCTGAGGATGACGGCTCGGTCAGCAGCAACGAAGACCCCCTGTTCGACGAGCAAGTGGACGAACTGAGATTGGACCCGGACGATGAACCTCGCATCGACCAGGCACTCCTGCGAGAGTTCCTCGAGGAGTTTCTTGTTGGGTTGGACGACGATGAATGGGATGAACTACGTACGTGACTACACTTTATGCTCGCGGTAACACTAGCTAAGCCATTGCACAGAGGCTCGGGAGCTCAACCGTCGAGACCGCAAGACGTTCGAACTCCTTGCTACCCGGCTTCGGACCCATTTCTCACGTTCGATATGGGACGATCTTCGGCTCGGCGTCTGCGCCGAGCACGAGATCCCATCCGAGTTAATTGCTTGGCGTCGTCTACGCATCCTCTCTGGTCTTGATACGGTACCCTACGACTGTTGCATCAACTCTTGTCTCTGCTACCTGGGGAGGTTTGCTGATCTTGAGGCGTGCTCGTTCTGCGGAGAGCAACGCTACGCTGCAAACCACAAGCCCAGGCGAGTGTTTCACTACACGCCCCTGATCCCTCAGCTACGAGCCCTCTTCCAAAACACTGCTATGGTTACAAAGCTTCGTTATCGCTCTGAAGCTGATGTGGATCGTGAATTAGGCGTTACCCACGACGTCTTCGATGGGCAAGACTATCGCAGGCTTCGTGCTACGCCCATCGATCAACCTGGTGGGTATTGCTTTTTTGATAACCCTGAGGATATTGCACTCGGTCTATCAACTGACGGCGTCACTCTTTTCAAGCGTCGTCGCCGAGGTCTCTCGACTGCTTGGCCTATTATCTTAATCAATTACAATCTCCACCCCCGCCATCGAACCAAACTTGAAAATGTATTGTGCGTCGGCGTTATCCCCGGTCCCCTACAGTGCAAAGACATCAGCTCGTTCTTGGAGCCGCTTTTGGATGAGCTACTGAAGCTACAGGAGGGTGTGGAATGCAGCGGACTTAGCCCTGAAGGGGTGGCCTATGTATTCACACTTCACGTGTTTCTAATTCTAGTATTTGGTGATATTCTTGCAGTCTCCAAAATGACCGCTATGAAAGGACACAACGGAGTCGCCCCCTGCCGAGCCTGCTATATGCAGGGTTATCCTTGCCCACTTGCGCGTACCACTGTTTATTACATACCTCTACGGCGCCCCGACAACGAAATACCCCACTCTCCCGTTGAGCTCCCTATGCGATCGCATGTGGAGTTCTTAGCTGACCTGCGCGCCATCGAAGCTGCGCCAACCAGGGCAGCACGCGAGTTTCTCCAGAAAGATCTTGGGATTAACTCGCGTTCGATATTCACAAGACTCAAGTCCATTGATCTATCCTCGAGTTTCCCGTACGATATCATGCATCTCTTATTCGAAAACTTGGTCCCGAACATGATCAAGCATTGGACGGGAACTTTCAAGTGGCTGGACGCGGGTCAAAATGGCGGCTATGTTATCGACGAAGTGGTATGGAAAGTGATTGGTAAGCAGACTGCAGCGGCTACGCGAACAATCCCCGCAGAGTTTGTCGGCACTCTTCCAAACATTGCCGATGACACCAAGCTTTTCAAGGCCGAAGCCTTCGCGTTCTGGTTTCAATACATGGCTCCGATTCTACTTCGGGGGAGACTAAACGAGCCATATTACAGGTGGGTTTTTTGTCTTTACTGAGCTATTCCTGCTTATTCACGCCATTTTAGCCACTTCCTCAAGATGCGAGAAATTATGCTGCTTGTGATGCAGTTTAAAATCGAGGACGAGGAGATTGATTTCCTCGAAAGGATGGTTGGCGAGTGGGTGAACGAGTATGAACTGTAAGTTAGTATCGAATCTAAGATGTCTTACAGCCGTCCACTCCTGATGCGCATATATTCAGTCTTTATAATCAGTACGCTTTAGAGCGTCTTCCCGCATGCCCTCTGACCATCCACGCCCTGTTGCACATGGCTTATTACATCAGACGTACCGGTCCGCTCTGGGCATCATGGGCGTTCGTCATGGAGCGCTTCTGTCAATTTATCCTTTTAGCCGTCAAAAACCGGGTCCGACCGTACGAGATGATCAACAACTACGTCGCTCGAAGCGCGCAAATGAAAGTTATATCAAGAACTTTTGACTTGCCATTGGTAGGCAGACCACGCGTCCAAAGAAGGGTTGTGCACGGCGTGGAAATATCGAGCCGGGAGAGGATGCACGACGAATGTGGGTTGATTTTTTTCTCTCTTGCGCACAATTTACATATTTTGTACAGTCCCGGAAGTCGTACTCGGAGTGCCTGTTAAGACGCGAGGTGTGCACACAACCCAGCTGGAAAACCAGCTTCTCGGCTATTTTTCGCTCGTCTCTCCAGATACTCCCCGGCACCAACTAAAACGCCGAATCAATTTCGAGTCATTGATAAGCTACGGGCGATTTCGCCAGGTTCCAGATGGCGATCGCATTCGTAGTGCGAAACTCATTGCGAGCGATCACCTGGCACGCGACAATTCATTTGTCAAGGTAAAATCCCGACTATCCCGCACATTATGTTAAAGTCTTAGTCGCATGACTCACGTTATCGTCAGTACGATCTGTTACCAGATCGCAACGCTCGCTGGCGACGCTTGCCGTATGTCCCCTATGTACAGTGTTACTATGGTCGATGCGTAGGCATATATTTTGTTCGATTCATTGAAGAGTGAGTATACCTGATAGCTTTTCGCTCATGATGTTTACTGATGATCAATTTACAAGTAACGGCACCGATAATGCGTATTTACTCGCGGCCGTGCAGCAGTGCAATACGGACGGGTCGGACGCAGTACGGCCTGAGACGCCTGTTGTAACGTACACCGAGTTGGGGCCGATAAACCTCGTGCATATAGACACGATTATTTCTGTCGTGGGAAGGATCCAGCTAGGGGCGACATGGGCTATTGTCGATCGAAGTAGAGATTGTGTGCGTCCACAATTCGACGACGGCGATGACAGCGAGGATGGCGATGGTGATTAGAGTACGATTGGTCTGCATTGTAATGAGAATCGATAATTGTCTTATTCGTTTACAATCGCCCCGACCAAACCCTGCTCGTGCCTGGCGTACGACCTCGAACCACTGGTGGTACGGGATTTCAAGCTTCTAGCAGGGTGTAGTACCCTAAAAAAATCGGATGTCATGGAGGGTACGGGCGGCGCGCCCTGGAACTCCTGAGAAGTACGGAGTTCGCTGTCGTACCTAGTCCAGGTACCGGCATTTGCCACAGTGGTAGGTGAGGAGGAGGACCTCTGACACTCTCAGTCCACCTATATGTTGAACGTTCACTAGTGAAACTCAGTGAATAAGGTTTGCGCAACGCAAACAACCATGATATAAATACTCTCTCTACATGCTAGTGAGCTCACCTCATTTCACGTGAAGTCACAAAGGTTGTGATTGTCATTCACGCCAGTTCCCATGAATTCACGGGGATTCACGTGAACACATATCTGAATCAATCACCAGTGAGGTAACAGGATTTCATGTGATATCACTGAAATTCACTCAAAATCACTGAACTCTCGAGTTTTTGCAATCTAAAATGAGTTTTTCTACATTTTTGTCCGGTCCGGGAGCTCATAGTCATGGAACAATCAGGGTATAAGACTTAAGGGACGGTGTGCAACAGGGGCGAGGTCAGAGAGCAGGATGCCGAGGAACAAGGCTCCCACTCTCTCACCTGCCCCACTCCGCATGAGTTACAGCCTCCAAAATACTGGAGGTATGACAGGTCTAGAGGTCTTATTCACTAACCTGAAGCAATCTTTGTGTGTATGATATGAGGTTATCTGCTGATACCAAATCAGTTATAAATATTGCTTGTGTGTAGGAAAGTTGCATCTCTGCAAAATTTTGAAAGTGCAATTGCAGTTCATGATGTGCAAATAAACCAGAGGGTAGTAAATGTATTCATGGCATGCAATTTGTGCAATTGACACCTGTTCATAGGTGCAATTTGCATTCATCACATGCAATGAATGCATTTACTAGCCCCTGGTATATTTGCACCCACAGATTTTGCAGAGATTTGGCGTTTCCACTGCAGACTTGCAGGAGATCACTGATTAGTATTGTTGTGAATAGTCTTCTCATTACCCAGTAGTGTACCTGACTTAGTAGATAATAAAATAAAGTTTGGAAAGATTTGTTAGGTGTATGATGCTAGTTGATGTAAGTTCCATGCAATATACTCAGGATTGTAACATCTGCATACCCAAGTGAAGGATTTGTGTAGGACGTATAATTGAGATACATGTGAAGAAGTGGATCGCTGCAGGGGAGCTGTATTAGGGTCTGAAAGGACCCAGTTGGACGTGTTGTGGACGACAGGATGGAGAAGTTATTGAAGTGTAACAATAAAGGTTGCTTCAATGGAGCTTAACACAGTGAATCAAACGGCCAAGCTTGTAGTTGCAAAGCAATAAAGATGAGTGTGTTGAGTGACGGAGTCACCAGAGTGTAGCTCCGTGTCGTCAGCGCTCTTTTGGAAACACCGCATCCAGGGGGATCTTCAGTGGCGGATGTTTCCATTTTGGGTTGCTTATTCATTCTTCCTTTTGGGCTTGTTCTTTTGCCTATGTTTGTTCTGTGTTTGTCTTAGGGGTATGGCCGTATATATACGCCAACTGTTAAATATACGCGCTTGTGAAGGTGTAGTGGGAAGGCAAGTAAGCACTAGAATGACAGAGTGCTCTAGGGCCGTGATGAGTGGGTACAAATAACAATTAGCCGTAGTGGACAAATTCATGTAACTACGGAGTGAGTTCTATATGCAAGGTATTACTAAACGTGTTGCCAATGATTTACACTATCAACAATCTACACTAAGAGTACGCAGCTGGGAACCGTTGTATAACCCTGGGCATGACTGAGAGCGGGAGTATGTCCGAAGCGCTCAAAGTAATTACGATATGTCTTGGTTTGTTGCTGGGAGCACACTAGTGGCCGGTGCTACCGTTCGTGGGACTCACGGGCCTAATGTCATGAAGAGGGACGACTGTCGTAGTCTTAAGTTGCTTATGAGAGTACGCGCACTGCAGTTGATGGCAGCGGGTTAATGACGGAGCTGAGCTCAACGTTTCTGGAGCGGTGCTCAACAGAGTCTCTTATGGTGGCTTGATGCACACAAGTGTAGAGAGTAATAAGATGTGAATTCGGTACAGAGAGGGGCTTTGGAGAGTCTCCTTATATACATGAGGAGGAGGCAGTACATGAATGCTACACTACACAGCTAAGCTATACGATACACAGCAAACCAGTGTCCATCTCACAGCTAAGCTGTGTGTCCAGCACAGGTGCGCACTGCCTGAGCATAGGATAGCAGTGCGTACCAGTGCATACCAGTGTAGGGCAGTACGGTGGAGCCTCTGTGGAGCATCAATCATAGCATTGCTGTACATGCAGTGCGATACTGTCACAACCCACTACTTGCTTGCTTATGGGTGCATAGTGGATGTGTAGGGACAGGCTGGTGAAACCAGCCTGCCCCCCTATGATGTGGGGAGATTGTCAAGATGAAGCAATCTGGGGACTCCAGAGTTGCTTCATGACTCTGTATTTATACTCTAAGTACATGGTCTGTGCATACATCTATAAATAGACACTACATCTTGTTTGTGGGTCAAGTGAGATAGATCTGCACTTGATAGCTAAAGATAGTATCAGAAGCCATCTGATAAGCTAAATATAGCCCTGATCAGTCAGCAGATGATTGGCAGTTGCCAATCATGGAAGCCACATGACTAATCCACAGTCTGTGGCTGACTGATCACATCAGTCAGCCCATTACTCATCACAATTACACAGATTACTAAGATATTTGGTCATAGCCACAAGTTCCTGTAATGAGCCAGATTTGGCTCATGACAGATACACAGGAATATGATGAAAGCAGTGTATGACACAGCATATGCGTACAGCCTAATCCATAAATACAGAAACTACAGAATATATGCGCATAGACCCATGGGATCACATGGGATCACATGACGCAGGTATACATCTTGACTAGGACCGAAGCGCCGGTCGACGCATAGTTGTCACACCAACCCTCATTCTGTATCCCTCAGCTTGACTCCATTTGTGCTGAGGTATGTTCTTCTTGTCTGGTCTCATGATGTTGTGTCTCACCAATGTATAGACTCCGTTTATTCTTAGGTAGAGTAATTTATACATCGGAACTTGACTCCATTTGTGCTGAGACTCTGTTTGTTCTTAGCGCTTTGTGCAACAGAGTGTGAAAGTCGCTGAGGGGCAAGGCGATGATGTATTTGTTTGTATAGCATACAATGTGAGAGACAGAAGAAACTGTACATGTGGAAAGATCACTGTGCATATGCCAATACATGCAGTAAGAAAGACATGTGAAAGCATAAACAGAATATACCAAGAGAAAGCACATGAGTGCTGGAAGATAAAGCACATGGACTGAAGTCACATGTGGTACAGATTCTGGGATTGTTCAACAGAAGTAAGGATAGGACAATGCAACCAACATGTACAAGACCAAATGCAATCAAATGCAAGACAAGAGCTACAAACTGAGCAGAGCAGGGCGAGTTGTGGCTAAATGCGCAAACACTGCCACTAAGCGGGTGGGGGGTGAGATATTGATAAGGTAAAGTGGACAATACACTCATATTCTGTGGGTGTTTGGGAGAGCTAAAATGAAGGAAATAAACAAAGTCTCAGTGTGCATGAGGTGGGACACAATGGCTGAGGTTTTGTTACATGATGAAACACCTTTAGATGAAGAGAAAAAAACATGCAGCCCCAACACTGTTCTGCTGTGGCTGCATACATCTTTGTTGAGCGTAGCAAATCAGGCAAGATCTAAAGAACAAGCAATATGGATCTCATGTCACAACCCTTGTTTCTAAGGGTGTTTACTTTCTGTTCTGGATACGACGGTGTCAGCGTCAGATCCTAGCCTGATGCGTGGCAGCCTCCTGTGGCTGTTCGTAGATGTAGTCGAGTGTGGAAGCGTTGATGACAGCCCTGTGTAGGGTATCGAGCCTCTTAGTCTTGGGAGTATAGTCCTCTGCTCGTCTAGCGAGTAGGACGTCGAAGGCACCTGTCTCTTGGAGAGACTGTGATTGACTTGTGGCTTGCAGTGTAGTACTAAGTACCTAAGTTAATAGGACCTAGTATTGATAGTTGAGTCTTAAGTGTATGAGTCTTATGTGTATCTCTTAGTAGTTATCACCCTTGAGGGGAGATCGACAAGGTAGAGCAAGCTGGTCTAGGAGCAGCTTGCACACCGTGTATTTATACTCATGAGTACGTGGTCTGTGCGTACAGTTCCAAGAATACATGAGTTAAAGATAGTACGTTGGACACGCCAATGTAGTGATGGTGGGAACGATGATGTGATAGGTCACGTGATACAGCTAGATACAGGCGCCGGAGGCGCTACCCCACTACAGGCTCCCCCCCTTATAGCCACCTACGCCCTCGGAGGTGATCAAAAACCGCAGAGAAAGGAAAGAAAAACGAGAGAGAAGAAACAGTCCATCAAGCAACATAGAGAGAGAGAAAAGTGCCCGTAGAAGTGACAAAGGAACGACGGCAAAGAGAAGTTAGTCGAATAGGAGTAGGACAGGTAATGAGTGTTTGGCGGAACCTAGGCGCACGTAGTAAGCCGCGGGTAATAGTCGTAAGAGGTATATACAAGGGAAAATACTCAGCTCGAATCGTCTTCGCTTTCTTGATAATTATTTGGCTGGGTGGGATCGTCGCGCTCGAGCGGCAATCGGCTCTCTGGGCGAGGAGACCGAGGGAGCGACTCGGGACTGAAGTAGGCGTGTGGCCTTGACGCGGACTTGTCGGTTTGACGGGCGGCTTGGAGGCTGCGGGAATACTCGGCGAGGGTTGAGCCTGGGCTCGGGATGAAGGGACGGAGCAGGCGTGCATGGGCCGCCGAGGAGAAGGGGTTCCCCGAGAGGTCTTCAAGTTTGTAGGAGTTGGCTAGCTTTTCGACCACGCGAAGGGGTCCAGACCAACGAGGTGCGAGTTTGCGAACAGTGCTGTGGGTTTCGTCCAAACGAGCGTCGTATTTCTGAACAAGGTCGCCCGGGGTGTATTCGATCGCCCGAACCCCGCGGTCAAAAGCCTTTTTGCGCTTTTTGGCATGCTCGAGCGCGTTCGCAAACGCATCCTGTCTGAGCGAGTACGTCAGTCCGAGGTTGATGTCAATGTCTGAAACTTCCCTATTCATAATGGACCTGCCCAATTCGGCTTTCCGCTCCGCTGAGAGCTGGCCTGTGATGAGCTCGCGGGGCGTGTACCCCAGACCAGCGACGACACGGTCGTTCAGTTGAGCAACCGCCGTTGACAGATGCTTCGGCCATGCGCTCGGTGTAGTGTCTGGATCATCGATGTCGTCCGGGTCTTCCCCAACTGTTGGCGCGCAGAGCTTCTTCAAGCGGCCGATCAAGAGCTTGATATGACCCTCAGCGAGCCCATTAGCCCATGGTGCGTACGGCGGCGTCTTCAGAGATTGGACTCCCCGACTGTCGGCCCAAAGTCTGACCTCGTCGCAATCGAAGTGCTTCCCACCGTCGGCCATGAATGAGCGGGGCGTAAGCAATAGGTTGGAGATCTTCTCGAGCGCCTCGACCGTGAATTTCCCCGTGCCTGGCTTTCTGGACGCGAACGCAAATAGGTAACGGGAGTATACGTCGACAAGAACGAGAACAGTCTTGAGTCCTCCAT
Source organism: Ceratobasidium sp. AG-Ba (assembly GCA_016906575.1). Taxonomy (NCBI): domain Eukaryota; kingdom Fungi; phylum Basidiomycota; class Agaricomycetes; order Cantharellales; family Ceratobasidiaceae; genus Ceratobasidium; species Ceratobasidium sp. AG-Ba. The sequence goes on along the minus strand of CP059611.1, from coordinate 269,728 downwards.
GGCCCTCTGGAAGTGATACGTAGTCTCCGACGATGAGATCGAATGGCCGGGCACGCGTGATTGGACGCATAAGAGCAGACAAAAGACGAGCACCGAAATTCTTGCACCGGGCACATGTGGTCACCGCCAAGGTTGCATGATGTCTGAGACGCGGCCAGTGGTAACGTCGCTGTAGGGTCAGGACCGTCATATCCCGGCCGAAATGACCGCCTGCTTCATGAACGGAAAGAGCCAGTGTCTGCCCCTCGTTGATTGGGATACACTCAACTTCGGAGCCATCTCTCGCGTGCTTTCCCGCCGAGAGCCACAGTTTGCCATCTTCAACAAAATATCCTTCTGCTCTATGTGCCCGGCGTTTGCGTTCCCTCTCGGCCTCTTTGCTATCTGGGTTCTCAGCGCTATCCCCGAAGAGCAAATGTAGCAGGATGTCCGAGAAGTACTCATCGTCTTGGAACCGCTTGAGCAGGTCGCCGGCACCCGAGTCAGGCATAAGGTGGTAGAGGTCGTTGATCAGATCCTTCTTCGACTCCCAACCCGGATCAACGTCGGTTGCGCGCCCTGGTCCTTCGTCCGTGTCGGGCCGGCCTTCGTACATTCTCGACAGCGCATCACAGGCTCTGTTGTCTCTGCCAGGCAAGTGTCGAACCGCTACGATGTTGCGAGCAATGATCGATTCGCGCCAACGCTCGTGGGTTGAGTTGAGTTTTTCGTTGCCGAGAAGGTCCGCCAACGCCTTGCAATCCATTTCGAGCTCTATCGGCTGACCGAATATCAGGCTGTCGAATTCATCACAGGCAAACTTGAGGGCTGCGAATTCAAGCAGGAACGGGATGTACCGTTCTTCCGAGCGTGAGGTTCGTTTAGAGGCATACGCGATCGGGTACGTGACCTTATGAGTTCTCCCGCCTGACCCTTTTTCCTCCCACGTCTGGGACAGCACCGCGCCGAAGCCAAATTTGGAGCCGTCTGTTGTGACGATAAACGGGCGTCCGTCATAGATGGGCGCGCGGAGAACTGGGTCGGATGTAAGTGCCAGTTTAAGCTTGACGAATGCTCGTAGCCCCTGCTCGTCGAGTTTGACCTTTGCATCCCGCAACGCCTTCTTGTATTCGTGGCCACCTTTGGGCAGCTCGGCCGGGCGAACGTCTCGTGTAAGATCGGAGAGCGGCTGCGCTATTCGAGCGAAGTTCTTGATTTTTGAGCGTTGAGAACCCGCAAGACCTAAGAAACCCATCGTCTCGAGTACCGATTCAGGTTCCGGCCAGTCTAAGATAGCTCTGACCTTTGCGGGGTCAGGTTTAATCCCTGCTTTCGACACTCTCGCGCCCGCGAATGTTGCTTCGGACATGAAAAGCACAGTTTTAGCTGCCGAGAGCGAGATTTTGTGAGTGCGACACCGTTCAAAAATTGCACGAAGACTCCCCATTCCAGTGTCAAAGTCATCTGCCGCCGTAGCCATGTCGTCCATCCAGACCTCTAGTATTTTGCCTAACAAATCGTGAAAAGCGCATGCAATCATCTCGCAGAAGACCGTAGGCGCACCGGTAAGACCGAAGGGCATACGACGATACACGTAATGCCCTCGACCTTCCACGTAAAACCCTGTATAGGGAACGCTCTCCGGGGCTATTGGGATGGCATGGAACCCAGCCTGCAAGTCCATCACACTGACGTATTCGTGACCCGCTATTGCTTGTTGTTTGGCGTTTAGATCCCCCATCGGGAAAGGTCTTATCTGCGTGACCTTGTTAACAGCTGCAAAGTTCTGTACAAGCCTCCACTTAGCTGGTTTCCCCGGCTGTTTCGCTGCCTCTTCCTCGTAGAATCCAACATCGGGGTACTCGATTGGCAGGTCGTATTTTCTGCATTCGGAATTCGCCATTTGTTGAAGGGTCTTGAGCGATGGTCGTTCGGCGCCTCCCGGTTTGGGGACCATATTGATCGGAGAGACTGCCGCAACTTGGTCCTGGTTGACCCGTTCGATTATCTTGGCCTCTTCGAGGTCGTCTAGCATCGAATACAGGGCTTGCCGTTGAGGTTCGGTGAGTTTGCGCTGGCCCGCCCGCTTCGGGAACGCTGTTCCTTCGGGTATCTCGAGCTTCATCTGTGTAAAATCGACCGGCAGAACCTCCGAAAGATTTTGGGCAAAAATGTCTGCGAACTCACGTACGAGGCCCTCGACCTGTGCTCTTTGCTCTTGTGACAGCTTGTCTCCGATACGGACCTTGCCAAGGATTTCGGCCACGCGTTCTGGTTTGAAGGGGTCTGATCGTCGTTCCGACTCAGGTATCGGTGGTGGTGGATTCAACGGCTCGGGTCGAGAGTCGGGGGTCGGTTCGTTCAGGAAGAGATCGGTTGGGCCTACTATGCGGTTCCTGTTTCGTTCAGCCCTGTCAAGTACGTTCGTGAGTGCATCCGCCTGATCTCCATTTTCTGGTATCTCCACCGCCATCACGCCCCGCATCGTCTCCTCCTCTGCTTCCGTTCTCGCCGTCTCCCACAGCTCTTCTGGGCTCCGCTCCGTCACTGCAACTTCTTCGTCCGACACCGTCATCTCGGCTACCTCTAGTAGCGACTCTTCCGCCACCCAGTGGGGTGTACTCGGCTCTCTCCTCGCTCTCAGGCGTAGGCTACGACGTGGAACTGACTCACTCGGGCTTCTATGTAACTCTGGTCTTTTTTCGTCAGCGACTGGTTCCCGTGTCACGCTGCGCGGTTCCTCCCTGGCTCGGTCATTGTCAACTTGAGGATCCGGTGAACTGGGCTCTTCGAATGGGACGGGCACTTCTGGTGGTTTCGGAAGTTTGGGATTCTCGTTCTCGACGGTAATACGACCTGCGGGGGTGTGCAGTGAAAGTGAGTCTGATCCGAAAATTTGCATCGCACTCGCCGTTCGCAGCCAGTCCTTTCCCAGTAGCAAGTCGAACGCTCCCCTGGAGTCGATTACTTCGAAGCGGATTGGCCAATCGGCGTGCTTGTACTTGATCTTTGCGGTGCCTGTCCCTCGGCTTGGGACACAGGTGCCGTTCGCCATCCGACAGACGACTTCCGAGCTTCGCAGGTTACCTAAAAAGTGTTCAACCTGTGCCCAAACGGTAGAGTCGAGCACACACAGCATGGCTCCTCCATCGACCGTTCCCCAGACCTCTCTTTCCTGTCGGCCGTTTCCTTTTGACACCCTGATCCTCATCTTAAACGGCCACTCTCGCCCCGTGCCATCCACGCTTCCGACTTCAACAAACACTTGCTCTCGATACTGTGGAAATTGAATAGATTCTGAGCGCGTATGTATATTAGATGCGCAATAAATAGAGACTGTCCTATTAGAATCCGATCCTTCGTATCTCGAGCCAACGACACCCCTCATACCACCCTCGTTGGCTGCGTTCGGGTCGACGGGACCGCCATCTTCCGGCGCCGACCCTACTCGTTTCCCGAGCCGAGGTCAGACTCTGGGTCGTAGTCTGGCTCAGGGAAGTCGAGCTGGGCCGTTTCCCTAAGGCGCTGCCGCGGCGTGGGCGTAAACGGCTGCATGCCCGCCTTCCTTTCGTCGCGCAACTTGCGTGCCACAAGTCGACGGTAGCCTTGCTCCTTGTCATCTAGCACGTCCGAACCTTCGGCCTCACAAGCGTAGGAGAAGTGATCGCCCATCCCGCACCTCGTGCATGAGTCGGCGGTTTGCTCGAAAGTACCTGGGCGAAGTGGGAAGGGCCTCCTGAGCGAGTGCGGCTCGCCTTTGTAGAGCGATTTGAGCCGTGCAGAGTCCGTGGCCCACTTCGCTTTATCCGCCGGTGTATCCGGGACTCGTTGCGCGCCGGCCGGTGGTTGGATTCGCGACATGACACTCGCCACTGGTCCGGGCGTCTGCGGCGTTGGCGGGACTACGGGCATGTGCGGGGGTGGGTCATGAGTTTGAGAGGTCGGCGTCTGTGGTCGAGTGAACGGATTCGGGGAGGGCGCGCCTCGAGCTGGGGTAGTCGTCGCAGTCTCCTCGAAGCGGACTCCCTGGCTTCGCCGGGAAGAGGGGGTGCCTGTGGTCGGTGGGGGTGGCGATCGGTCTAGACGAGTGTTCCGCGACCTGGGGGTGGCCGCCTGCTGGCCGGCGTGCGAGAGGGACATTGTATACATCGAGTTCACCATCGATTGCTGGTCGTGGCGGTGGAGCAGTAGCCGCGAGCTGATATTGCCGATATCTTGGATGAGTTCGTTCCACTCGTCGACGTACCCGTCTCGTTTCGGCAAGAGCTCGACCAGGTAGATAGGGAGCGATTCGAGTGTCTGTTGGACCTTCTCCTCGTCCGACATGCTCGTCGCGGCCCCGAGGGCCTTGTGCTGCTGCGCCCAGGCTTGATGCGGCTTCGTGGATGATGAGTCGTTAGACAATGCGGTGAGCATCGGTTGGATATCGAACTTGTGCTCGCGCCAACGGGCTCGGTGACGTTTCTTCGCTGCAGCTGGGTCTCGCGCTGGTGTGGGCCACCGTTTTTCGATCTCGGGCTGGAGAGTGGACCATTTCTCGGCCGCCGTCTTGCCCGCTGGCGTCGAGACAAGGCTCTCGTACCAGTCGAACGCAGGGCTCTCAAAGACTAGGTGGTTGGCCCATAGACTAGCGATTTGCTCGTCAGTCAACCCGAGCGTAGCGAAAATGAAGTTGCGGCGGTACTCAACTTCGGGTTTTGGCCGGCCGTCGTCGTAGAACTGCCCACCGCACAGACTGTGAATCTGCGCGAGCGCGTCGCTAATCGACATCGGACCGACCAGGACACTCGTGGCGGCAGAGCCTAAAGATGGGGGTGTCTTGGGCCCCGAAGGAAAGGTGGGGTTTGGTTTGAAGCTTGCTCCGGTTCGCAGCCCGAGAGCGGCAACCGATGGCAGTGGGGAGATGCCTTGTGGTCTGGTGACAGTGGGGGAAGGCTCGGGTCTGGGTTCGTCGTCGGTCTCACTCTCCAAGGTTGGCCGGTGCAAGCGGGTAGGGGCTGTGGCGATTGAGGAATGCCTACGACGTGGCCTACGAGGGGTACGAGGGGACTCCGAGGGCTGACGCTGCTCGTCCGATTCGTCGTCTGGCTCGTAGCCTTGCGGCGCGGCTGGGCTTGGTGAAGAGGGGATGCGAGGTGAGCTTGGACTAGAGCCGAGAGACCCGATAGAGGAGATGGAGAGGGCGGAGCTAGAATTTGAGGGTGCTATGGGGGCGGGAGAGACCGAGGGGTTGGGTGTATGGAGTTGGGACTGGGCTACAGCTTGCTCGATGAGGCGTTCGGCTTGCTGCTCGGTTATGAACCGGTGTTTGGCGTCTCTCCACTTCCCTCGATCGTCCCGGTACGCCGTGTTGGCGAAAAAAAATGAGGAATCCAAGAGTGAAGGCGCGTTTTTCGACGCGCAGGGATCAAGCTACAGAAACGTGCTCTAGTGTTCGGGGATACCGGGATCGCGTAGTTGTACGCGAGCGTTGCTGGGTACCGCTCTCGTCACCACGGTGGACACGCCAATGTAGTGATGGTGGGAACGATGATGTGATAGGTCACGTGATACAGCTAGATACAGGCGCCGGAGGCGCTACCCCACTACAACGTGTTTCTAAAAGAAGGTGATTTAAGAATAGGGCATAGCTAAGAATAGTACAAGAAGACCGTATGCATGCTAAAGATAGCTTTGCTCAGTAAGCATCCATGTGGAGGCTTAGTGATACGCCAATCAGTCTTACTAAGTGGAAGAAAGGAAGTTAGTGGCTTATACAGCGTGTAAGCCACGAGAAGAAAGATAGAGGTCATGTGTACAGCTCATGCATCACAAAAATGGCCCCCCACCCCTCGAGCACTCAGTGTTATGGATACTAACATCTTTACTTAATAGAGTCTGCCCTTGCCTACTCTGAATGCGTCCTAAATGAATATTTTCTGAAATTCTGCTAAATGTGAATGCGCGGATTTGTACCTTTTATTATCTACATAAATTGTACGAAATCCTATCTCTTTTGCGCACTTTATTTCATATTTTTAGCTTAAGAACTCGGCGAGATATTCATTAAACAAGTTCAGGCATCGCTTATCATAAGGTATTACTAACATATTCCGCTTATAGCTCAGCGACGGCTAGCTCTATCATGCTGATCAATAGCTTGATCGATAGCCACGCTTCGGGCGCATCCTCTCACCGAAGATCGGCCCGATCCCCGGACTCCTCGCCGAGCTCCAGGCCGAAGATCGAACTGATCTGATTGACTGATCAGTTCTGATCTGACTCACACACTGAGTCAATGGACCCAGCTACCCTTAATTAGAAGGCTCTATGACTCACTGAGATGTTGGCTCCAATCCATGTATATAGTTCATATTATTAATATATCAAACAACCAATAGCATACACTGATCCAGTGATGCCACCGATCTACACCCAGTCATTACTCTAAACCATCCTGTATGGGGATAGGGTGATCCCCATATAGCCAGAACTCTCCTTAGAGATCGGCTCGGCATGACTGTCTCTATTTGGCTCATCCAGGCTTCCCTCAGGGTATAAAAGAACCCTGCAGGAGACCCTTGCAGAGCCACCTCCTCTTACTACCCACCTGATTGGTCTTGTGTGCTTTGGTTTGTATTTCTCTTATCTCTTATCTCTTGTGTGATCTACTGTATCTAATAAGTGGGAATCCTAGTACCTGATTAGATACATCTGTGTGATTCTGTATATACATAGACTTGTGCTTAAATTAGCGTATAAACAAGTACCTGCCAGTTGTGGGAATTAAGTACCTATTTGGTGTGAGGAAATATACGCATTAGGCGCACCCCATCCATCCATATTAAGCTATCGCTTAAGTATAGATTAAGTTTAGTGATAGTATAGTCCAAGCAACTAGGGCTGAGCTATAATAAGTATATCTAAGGGAACCTGACCGCTGTAGTCTTGCTCTTTATATATTATATTAAGTCAGTTTACACTGTGAAAGGTTAAGACTATCTAAGTGTTACTTGATAATCTCTGAGATCTTATATTAGCCTTCCTATCAAATCTAGGAAGTATTGTTTACCATTGGAGTACTAACCAACTACATTGCTTAAGCTCCAGATATCCAACTGTACTCCAACCCGTAACATTGGTGAAGCGACCCAGGTCCTTCATCAAGTAACTCAACAATCAATAACTCCTTTTTAGGGTATACCATTGCCCAAAACGGATTTATTCAATTTTAGCCACGAAGATTATCCATACACCTTTCTGACTGAAGGTAGCATCTCTTGGGCTATTGAATCATTAGATACAACTGATCCATTGCATCCAGTTGTTGTAGTATCATCCAGATACAGTCAAACAGGCTCAGCGATAAATAGAATTATTCGCTTTATTTTCAGTCCCACTTATCGCACTTCCATCGAAGAAGTAGGACATAGAAGCACCATCTACAATATAGTCTTACCAGCTGTAGTTAGATTTGAAAGCTTCACATACAATCAAACCTTTCAGTTTGAGCACAACTTTCATTTTTCCTCATTTACATACAGAAATACTTCATTTGAAGATCTAGTAGCTATTGCTGTACACATCTATTGCCAAGACAATTGAGCTCTTTAAGTACAGAAAGATACTTCTTTGGAGAAGGAAAGTTATGGCAGATACAACGTCACAATCAGTGCATGTACCAGGAAGGTATATGCATCGCACTACTAGTCATCCTAAGCCACCTGAGCAGGAATCTACTTATGAGTCTAGACTTGGGTCAGACCCAGAAGGCAGACATCCTCAGTCAGACTATGGCCTAGAACTGACTGACACAGTGGACTTAGAACCATTCCAACCAATACCACCTTTGCCCAGTTCAGTATATAGCGCATTGACAGATAGGGAACAGCGATGGCTTACCTATCAGCCAGTGTCTACTAGATCTACTAATTGGACAAGGCTGGAGAAACAAATCTCTGATAGAAGGAGACTTGCAAGGGCAATAGGTCGAAGGATCTACAATGTGGATCGACCCATTGATGCTCATAACAGATATCCTTCTACAGGTTGCAGAGAACAATTCCAAGAAATTCTTGACCTCTTGGATGATGTATGCGCTTTCAGGCCTGAATGGATATTAAACTCAACAGAAGAACCTATAATGTTTTTGGACTTTGCTCTCCATAGACGTTTAAGGATGAGTTTCATTGGTATTAGACACCAATTCCTCCACTATGCGCCAAGCAATGGCATACCTCACCCACCTATCCCTACACATCCTGAACCTAGGAAATACTATGGATTCACTAAAGAAGCACATGAGATAGCCTCTGTTCTTTTTAGAGATGAAGTAGAACGATTCCTTGCTTATGTATATATTGAGCATAAAAGGAACCAGGATGGAAGGAAAGGAAAGGCTAGAGAAATTGAATAAATTCTCTGGGAAAATTCTCAGTCAAGAACCGCTACTCCTGAACAAGTAGCAGCTCCTAATCCTAAGTTTACACCAGCTAAAACAATTTCTCATGAGGGAAGAGAACAGTTCACACCTTTACTAGCTGAACATGATCTTATCGAGGAACCCATTCCTGAGAATGATCCAGAAGATGAACAAGCTGAAGAAGAGGAAGTAGAAGACATTACCAGGCAGGTGGATGATTCTTATGCTAATACAACAGCTAGGACAATTCAACCTTCTGCAGTAGCTTCCACTTCTGCAGTATCAGTTAGACGCTCTAACAGAAGCTTAATTGGTCCAGTTACAAGCTCACCAGCTAAACCAGAAGTCTTAGGAGAGATTACTCCTATAAAGACTCCAGGTGTCGCTTCTATTAGACCTATGTTCACTCCAGGATCTGTAGCTGATGTAGAAGCTAGTCGCATTTTAGGAGTTAGGAACCCAACTGAATCCTTACAATCCCCATTAGATGTACCTTTTACTCCTCCTGAGCCAGGCTTTGCAAGGCGCCAGGGAGTTGGTCCTAGGAAATCTGGAAGGGTTGTTCAGCCTCTCTGGATGGGGAATAGGGAACCTATAGCCCTACCTCCTATAGAGGAAGTAAGGGATTCAGATGATTCAGATTCATCCTCCACTGATGATTCTCCTTTAGTAATGAAGCCTCAGGTTAAGCGTTATTCAGTGGATAACCCAAAACCAAGGGAACCTATTAGAGGGAGACTCAGCAGCGCTTTCCTCAATCTAGAACCAGCAGCAAGTACTTCTAGAGTAAGGCTGGAAATAGGAGAGGAACCAAGGAATACTACACCTTTCAGGATAGGTGTTAGCTCCAGGTTTGCATCAGTTAATCAAGAGATGTCTGAAGCGGATAGGCTTGCAGATGAAGTAATTAATGGTGCAGAAGAACAGGATGAGTTCGAAACCTATGATCAAGGATTTGAGTCATGGATACTTTTAGAAGAATGGCAGTTTGCTATCGCTTTTGAGAAGCTAAGTCTTTCAGGAAAACATAAGCTTCAAGACTACTTGAGAGCTAAGGTAGATCAAGATCCTGAAGATACTGAGCTTATAAGGCGACTAAGGATAGCTGCTGAATTTTCTAAAATTGATTTAAGAATTGAACCAGCTAGGAAAGATTCCAGGAAACCTATTCTTGCTGTTCCTAAAGTGTCATCAGATCCAGAAGTGATTGAAATGATAGAGGAGCAGGAATCTTACAAAAAGGATAGGTATAGGAAATCTAACTCTAATCGTTCTGAAGATGCTGCTGCAGGAAGGCCTACTGAAGATAATAGACATAAAGGATTCATAGAACCTTCTGGTTCTGTCATTACAGTTCAAGCAGAACCAGTTGCTTCTTCAAGCAGACAACCTGTCTATAGTCCTCAAGGTAACACATTCTTAGGAATGCAACCTTTAGTAGTCAATCCTCCTCAAGGATCTGAAGAAGTTATTCTTCCTGTTCAAGTTCAGCCACAGGAAGAAGTGCGACCACAACCTCAAGTCAATTTTGATCCATATCAACCTCATTTCATCAACTTGAGTAGGAACCAAATGCACCTAGCTAGCTCTCCTCCTAATCGCCCTCAAGGACCTCCTCTACCAACAGGACCATCTGGTCCCAGTGGCCCAGGAGGTTATAGGAATCCAAACAGGGGAGGCCCACCAGGTCCGCCAATTCCTCCTCAAGGAAATGGTCCACCACATCCACCCTACAATCCTAATGCAGGGAATGGAGGCCAAGGACCTCCCAATCCTCCAAATGGAGGTGGTGGAGGTAATGGACCACCAGGACCTCCTGATGATCCCAATGGAGCATTTCCATGGGTTCAAGGACCTAGAGGGTTTCCAGGACCCCCAGGAAGACAAGGTGATCCAGGTCCAGCTGGAGTTCAAGGTCCCCAAGGGGATAGAGGACCTCCAGGACCTCCTGGCCCACCAGGTGGAGATGGAGGTGGAAATGGAAATGGGAATGGTCGCCCTAATAACAATAACAACCAGAATAATCGACCGCACTTAGACTTAAAGCTTAAGATGGAAGTTATACCTGAATTTGATGGAGATCCAGATGAGTTGTATGAATGGATGGATCAAATTCAATGCTTTATTGCTATGGGTCTAAATGAGAACAACCGCTTAACTCAGGCTATTCCATTTAGATTCAAAGATGAAGCTAAACAGTGGTGGTATCAATTTTCTGAGGCTCAAAGGTTGAGAATGTCAACAGACTGGCAACTGTTGTGCAATCGACTTATGAGTTTCTTTTGGACTCCTACTTGGATTACTGAAGCAAGGAACAAAGCTTTGGCAGCCAAATATAGGGATTCAGGTCACTATAAGGAAACTCCTGTACAGTTTGCATTGCGCAAGAAGAAACTAATTGACATGGTTGAGAACTGGAATGATCTTACTGTAATAGCTGAAGTAGCTAGATCAGCACCTACTCAATGGCGCACTATTGTTAACCCTGAGGAAATTGCTGACTGGGCTACTTATGTTACCAGGATCAAGGAACAAGAAGACTTGCTACAAGATTGGCCTAAGCATCATAGCAGTGGGCATGTCTCCTCTGATACAGTTAGAGAAGTTATGAAAGCCATCAAGGCTGAAAGGCATAAGAGACATGGTCACAAGGCCAATGCGCATGCAGTGGATTCCAAAGGATTCAAATCCAAAGGAAAGCAATCTGATAAATTCAAGGGATATAGGCGTCCTTTTAACCCTGATGACTCCAATGTCACCAAGCACAAGAAAGGTACTCCTAAGTCTAGGGGAATGAGAGGTTGCATACACTGTGGTAGCAAGATGCATTATGACAAGGAATGCAAACACAACAAGTCAAATGCTAACAATGTTCAAGTTTACTTTGCAGGTACAACAGAAGAAGAACAAGCATCGTTTGCTGAATATGAAGCCAATGCAGCAGAATATGAGTCTGGAACAAAGTCTGAAACTTCAGATGAAGAGAAGGATGAAGATAGCTCTTCTGATTCTTCTTCTGAGTCGGATTTTTAATTGATTCCCAGTCTCCTGAATTATCCAAAACTAGAGACTTGGGAGTTGGTACAGATTCTAAGGATACATTAGCAAGGCACAATTTCAACGCTATAGGAAATCAACAATTGGCTAACACACACCATTCAACTCAAGTACTACCCAGAAATGAAAGTCTTAAACTCCAAGACTTACCAGAAGATAAGACTATTACCTTGAAAAAGGTGATGGACCGCCCTCCTGGAACTCATTTCTTAGGTACTAGACCTACAGTAGCTAAGGCTAGAGTTAATTCTGAAGAAGGACTGACAGAGATCACTGTTGATTCAGGCTCTGACATTACTCTCATCAGTCACAACTTTTGGTCAAGTATGAAGAAACCTCCTAAGGAGAAATCAGGTCAAAAGATCAATCTGATTCAAGTAACTGGTAGAACAAGCATAACTGGATATGTAGTACTGGAACTAACCTTCCCTACTAAGGATGGACCTGTTAAAATGCAGGTAGAAGCCTATGTAGTGAAAGGTATGAAAGTACCCCTCATCCTAGGTAATGACTTCACTAACCAGTACAGAATATCAATTGACAGACTGACTACTCCTAATAGAATCATTTTTGGTTTTACAGGTAGGTCTGCCGATGTAATTGAGGTGGAAACAGAACCCAGATTAGATGAAGCAGGAAATGTATTTAGAGTATATACTAGACCAGACTTCAAATCCAACCTTGAAAGAAGAGCTTTCAGAAGAAGGAAATCTGCTAAAAGAAAGAACCAGAGCAAAAGACCAGGAGGAGCCATCCCTGTCAAACTAGAGAAGGATGTATACCTTAAACCTGAGTCTCTAACTCGCGTTGCTGTTCTAGTAGACTTCTCTGAAGATCAAGAAGAAGGTTTTATTGAAGGAAGGTTAGAATCTAACTCCAATTCTGCTGACTTCTATGGAACATCAGATTGCATTATTACTCCCCAGAATAAATCAATACAGATAGCTAACTTCTCTCAGAAGCTAGTGCATTTACCCAAAGGCCATGTCATAGGATATATGCATGACCCTAGGATTGCATTGGATAAAGAGGATGATCTATCTAAAGAAGCTATCCTGCAAGGAGAAGCAAGAGTGCATCTGATTAACTCGCTCATGAAGGAAGAGAAGGTCCCTCCTCCAACTGAAGAAGAGATTGAACTCTCTAAGCAGCCAGAGGGAGGTCCCAAGACAGCTGAACTACCTGATCCTGAGCATATACCCAAGGACAGGTTAGTAGCAGAAATCAATCGGGGAGATACTCTTACTCCTGAGCAGAAAAAGGCTTTAGAAAAGGTCGTCCTAAAACATCATAAAGCCTTTGGATTAGATGGACGACTAGGTAATTATCCTGAGGAGATAGAGATACCTTTGAGACCAGGGACTAAGGAAATATCATTGGCTCCCTATAGACCAAGTGAGGAAGCAAGGAAAGTTATCAGAAACCAAGTGCAAGAATGGAAGCGCTTAGGGGTTATAGAGGAATCTAAAAGCCCTTGGGGCGCACCAGTCCTTGTAGTATGGAGAAATGGTAAGCCTCGCATGTGCATTGACTATAGGAAGCTCAACTCAGTAGTAATCCCTGATGAATACCCTCTACCTAAACCTCAGGATATCCTTCATACTCTTGAAGGAGCTCAATATTTATCTACTCTAGATGCGTTAGCAGGTTTCACTCAACTAACAATAAAGGAGGAGGACCAACCTATAACTGCATTTAGATGTGATGAAGGCCACTTCCAATTCAAGAGAATGCCTTTTGGATACAGAAATGGACCGCCTAAATACCAAAGAGTAATGTCTAAAATCCTAGCCCCATTCCTATGGACTATTGCAATGGTCTACATAGATGACATTGTTATCTTCAGTAAGACTTTTGAAGATCACTTAGACCATGTGGATAAAGTCTTACGAGCAATTGAAGACTCTGGACTAACTCTATCGCCACCAAAATGCTTTATGGGATACCAATCCTTATTGCTTTTAGGGCAAAGAGTCTCCAGGCTAGGAATGTCTACTCACAAGGAAAAGGTTGATGCCATTATACAGCTGGAAGAACCTAAGGATGTACCTACCTTACAAACATTCTTAGGAATGATGACCTACTTTTCAAGTTATATTCCTTATTATACTTGGATTGTAGCTCCGCTTTTCCACCTGTTAAGAAAATCTACCAAATGGCGATGGGATAAATTGGAAGCTCATGCATTCAAACTAGCAAAGCTAGTCCTAGCCAATGCACCAGTACTAGCATATCCTGTTCCAGGAATGCCTTACAGACTGTATACTGATGCATGTGACTTTGGAATAGCCGCTATTTTGCAACAAATTCAAACTATGAAACTCAAGGATTTGAAAGGTACCAAGATCTATGATCAATGTAAGAAAGCTCATCAGGAAGGACAGCCAGTACCTAGGTTTGTCACTCCTGACTCCAACAGAAAGGTCATCCTGACTGGGGGGGCTAATGGTACTGAAACCTTTGACTATGAAGATACTTGGAATGAAAATTTTGATGAAACTGAGATACATTTAGAGCGTGTCATTGGCTATTGGTCAAGAATACTCAAAGATGCTGAAACAAGATATTCAGCCACTGAGAGAGAAGCTCTAGGTGTAAGAGATGGACTAGTCAAGTTCCACATGTATCTCGAAGGTGCCAAGGTTATAGTAGTATCAGCTCATGCTGCCCTTAAATGGAGTAAGACTTACCAAACTATCAACAGGAAACTATCAGGCTATGGAATAGTTATTGCAGCTTTCCCTGACCTGGTAATAGTCCACAGAGCAGGTAAAGTCCATACTAATGTTGATGCTATTTCTAGGTTAAGAAGAAGAATCCCAAGGCAAGATGGACCACTAGCAGATACATCGACACCCCTTACCTTTAACAATGAGACAGAAGATGGTCTCAAGAACTTATACAAAGAAGTAGGAGTAGACTTTGAGAAGGACTTGTTAACGCAGTCAACCATGCATACACTGGTTAATGTGGAGAAACCTTCCAATGTCTCCTTGGATAAGTTTAAGGTAAGAACTATGAAATACAAAGCTAATGTTTCTCTTGCAACTTCAGGTTTGAATGAATTACACATTAGTATAAGTGAAGCAGAAGTGAAAAGGTTCTATGACGCATACATGAATGATCCTCACTTCGCTGATGTACTAAGGAAACTGCAAGGTGAATATGACCCTATGAATCCCCCTTACAAACAGTATAGGATTGGAGAAAATGGTCTAGTTTACTTCTGCAGAGACGATAATTACAAGTTGTGCGTTCCTAAAGACTTACAAAAGGAAGTAGTAGCTGAGATCCATGACACCTTGCAAGAGGGCGCTCATGCTGGTTATCACAGAACCTATAACAAGGTTGCATCTACCTACTATTGGCCTAAAATGGTACATGTCATTAAGGAATATGTGCGCACTTGTGATATTTGTCAAAAGGCCAAACCCAAGCGACATGGCCAAAGAGGATTCCTTAAATCTATTCCAATTCCTAGTCAACCTTTTGAGGTAGTAACTATGGATTTCATTATGGATCTCCCTCCAAGCAATGGATATAATGCTATACTTACTATAGTAGACAAACTTACCAAGTTTGCGCATTTTATACCTTGCACCACTAGTATCAATGAGGAAGAAACAGCCAAGCTTTTCCATGCGCATATATGGACTAAGTACGGTCTTCCCAGACAAGTCATAACTGACAGAGATGCTAGATGGACAGGAGCATTCTGGGAACACCTAACTTCCTTAGTGGGAGTTCAGAGATCGCTTACTACTGCCTATCATCCTCAGGCTGATGGACAGAGTGAGATTATGAACCAGACTCTGGAAATAGCTCTTAGAGCATTTGTTTTCCCTTCAATGGATAACTGGAGTGACCTCTTAAATGACTTTAGTTTTGCTTATAACACTATGGAACATACATCTACAGGTTTTACACCCTCTTATCTACTTTTAGGTTTTGAACCGCTTCGACCTTCAGACTTATTAGCTTCCACTAGTAAATCTATAGCTAGACCTACAGTTGAAGACCCCAAGGCTGTGAACTTTGCTGAAATGATGCAAGCCATTCGCTCTCAAGCACAGGATGCATTGAAATTAGCGCAAGCTCACATGGAGGATCAATACAACAAACACCATAGCTATTTAGATTTGCAAGAAGGTGACTTAGTCATGCTTAATCCTCACTCTCTGAACCTACTTAGGAGTCAGAAGGGTAAAGGAAGGAAGCTACAAATGAAGTATGATGGACCCTTTGAAATTTCAGAGAAACTCTCAGATGTACCCTATTGCCTTAGGATCCCTGCAAGCTACAAGATTCACCCTGTGGTGAACATAGCTCACTTGGAGCCCTATCATAGGGATAAGGATGGAGACAGCCGTCCTAAGAAGCATCTGAATAGAGCTGACTTTGAAGAAGTACCTGAATATGAAGTTGAAGAAATAGTAGATGAGAAGATGGTCAAGAAAGGACAAAGAAAACAACGCTGTTACTTAACCAAGTTTGTAGGATACTCTCCTGAATGGAATGAGTGGTTATCTAGGCAGCAATTAGCAAATGCACCTAGGATACTCAAAGAATGGGAACTTAAGCAGCGCATACAAGCCCCTAAGAAGGCTTAACCCTTATGCTTCCTTTTCCCAGATTAACCATGTGATATTCTTTGTTATTTTGTTTACTGACAAACAGAATTTGTAGGTATATATATTGGCAAGATCTTTCGCTTACAGAACAACACACACAACAATGGCCAACTTGATTGCTATCCTTGCCGCTCTCTTCATTGTCATCCTTACTGGCAGCCTAGGCTACTACCTGTACAGCCTAGGAGAAGACTTTATCTGGATCCTGCCGGGTCAGCAAGTGGTAATGGAGTACTCAGACAGGCAGCGCACTATCACAGTGACTGGCTGGGTGATTATTTCACTGCCATATAAGCTAGTTTACCTTACTAGGCGCTGGAGTCCCATATCAGTGACCCCAGCCAACATACTTAGCATAGCCTTGGTGTCTAGGCGCCGGAGCTATCGCCCCTATGGAGGACCAGGCAACAGAGGCATGCCCTCTGAGATCTTCATACTACCAGATCACCCATATTGTAAGTAATTTACTAGATTTATCTGGCATTTACTTATAGCATGGACAGACCAGATGCCTAATAGAGAGCGACAACAATACCTAGGATCCTTCTTACAGCTGTAAGATAAGATCCTAACCCAAACCTGGGTAAGCAGATCTCCTCTGATAAGCTTATCCAGATGACTGATCTCAGTAATCGTCCTGATCTAGCTCTTATCTCAAGAATTCTTAATTTTCTTCTTTAAGTCATGTACTCCTGTATATAGATTTAAAGTATAAGTTTGATCTCTCCAAATCGGACCTCATAAAATGAGTCAGGCTATTCAATCTCAGTTGAGGGCCTTGAACCGATGATCAAACCACAGAGATAAGACAGATCAGAAGATAAATGAGCATCAGCATGTGAAACTATAGAGATAAACAGCTGAGCACACTCTATTTGGAGCCAAACAGAACTTCGGTCATTTGACTAGGCTTCTTATTGGCAACCAGATGTGAAATACATGCATCATAAGAAATTAACACGTCTATATGCTACTCTAAGCTGCTGTACTCTGTAGTATCCCACTGTCTAAACATGTCTGACTATCCTACTCGCCCTGACACCCCTACAGGTTCCACCTTCTGGGATGTAGCTGAAAGGCTGCTTTCTGGACTTAGATGGGAGCAACGAAGGGTCCAAGGGGAGAATCGCAGCAGGAGGAGGGAGTTTCCCTCCAATCACCAACACCTCTATGTCGACATACCCTTACCTAACTATCCACAATATAACAACCGCAATCACTACCCAATTGAGGCACCTGAGCCAACTCAGGATGATCCTCACTTTGAGTTTGGATGGCCGGCTCCTCCCTCTCCTGGTTTGGAGCCTACCCCATTTGATAGGGTATTGATGAAAGGTTGGGGTGGACGCACTGAGTACCCTCTGGCTCCCCCAAAGAGTCCTAGTGTGCTCAGTTATGAGGATTACATAGAGCGTCAAGAAGAGTAAGTGCTTCGATTGAGTCAAGATCTTAAGCTGATCTGTTTGTTACTCAAACAGACTGACTCAAGATCAAGGCCAGGAGTCGCTTCCTGAGCCTGATCATGACTCTGAGGAGGAAGAAGACGAGCCAGAAGTAGTTAGGACTGGTATCTTAGAGTAAGTCCGCTTCTTTTGACTCATGATCTTAAGCTGATTTGTTTAGACTTGCATACCCACCTTCGCCGGTCTATGCCCCAGAAGAGTCTTCTGACTCTGAATCCGATTCTTCAGAGTCATCTGGAGAACTTAGAGTGATGGAACTAGACCTGGAAAGGAGAGTTGCAGAACAAACCAGAGAGTTTGAGGAAGTGTCAGCTTGTCTTAGAGCTGCACAAAGGCGCCTCAGGGAGATGATGGATGAGAGAGACTTGTATTAATGTAGACTATACTGCTTGAATGCCATGCGTTCTCAATCCTAAACAGTGTGAACAATAAGATTCATCTTATCGCTTCAGTATCATTGGTTGAGAATCATTCAAGGTGTCGACTTAGTCCTAAGATTTCAAGTCCTACTATATTTCCATGAGTGCTCTTTACAAGTATTTAAGCAGCCCTTAAACCGCTCTCATTCTTCAGCGGTTCAACACCCTCCAGCTCTCTTACATCCCCTCCACTTCTCTACTACACTTTACTCTTACCAACATGAAGGCCTGCCCCACCATGCTCAAGTCTCATCAGCGCTCTGCTATCTGTGACTCCATCATGGTGTCCAAACTCTTTGCCTGCATAGCAGCGCATATGAGGCAGGGTGAAGGCAAGTTTGGCTCTAGTGCCAATATCCTTGAGCGCAAGTTCAGGGATGGCATAGAGATTTACTTTGGGAAGGAGGAAGGTTGGTATAGAGAGGGCTGGTATCTCATGGATGGAGCAAACTTTGCTTTGGTGGATGCGCTCCTCCAAGTCCGAGATGCTGTGGGCACCTATTGCAATGACAGCAGCCTAGCCGAGTCATATGACCTTGAAGACTTCTCAGGCAATGGCCCCCTGTATGAGCGCTTTAGGAAGGCTGGAATCGCCTTTCCTCTAGAGCCAGAAAAGGGCTTTGAATGTGAAGATTGGAGGGTCCCTCGCGCCACTATGGCTGACCTGATTTTTGATGTGGTCCGCTCCCAGATCTGGGGCTTGCAAATGATTTGCAGCCTCCACTCCCTAGCTCAGTTTGAAGGCAGGCTTAAGCATGCAGTCTTGCCCTCTTTCCCTTGCGCAATGGTGCATGCAGCCCAAGGCTGCTATGACAGGTATCGCCACACCTATTGCCCTGGGGAGTGGCTTGAGCCTGATGAGCAGGGGATCCCAGCTACTTGGGGAGCTGATATGGTGAAGTGATACATTTACATTGCTTCACTAGTTACTTATCCCTTTTACAGAACTACTACTGGGCCCTGTTCCTCCAGAACAAGAAGGAGGAAGAATTCATCGCCAACTTCTTAGCTCAGCTCAAGAGGTCGGCTGAAGAGAGTGGGTCTGAACAAGTCCCTTTCTTCACTATGGACCCAACAGCCCCTGGCAATCTTGTCCGGCTGAACCAAGAGCCTTTGCAGCTGCCAACTCCCCCTGATGAGGATGAGGAAATCCCTAGCTGGCGGCAAAGGGTTCATTTTGCGGACATGAGCGCCCAGAATGAGGAATCAGAGGAGGAACTATCTGATGATGAGTTCTCCCTGCCTCCTTCTCCTCCTGCCATCCCTCCTGGTCTCAAGGACAAGATTCTTGTCATCGAGTCAGAGGATGAATGGGAGCTTGATGATGGCTATGATTCTCTCTAAGTAAGTCTGCAAGTCCAGACTGGGGGGGCTATGTTATGGATACTAACATCTTTACTTAATAGAGTCTGCCCTTGCCTACTCTGAATGCGTCCTAAATGAATATTTTCTGAAATTCTGCTAAATGTGAATGCGCGGATTTGTACCTTTTATTATCTACATAAATTGTACGAAATCCTATCTCTTTTGCGCAC
The DNA here is from genome assembly GCA_016906575.1 of Ceratobasidium sp. AG-Ba. Taxonomy (NCBI): domain Eukaryota; kingdom Fungi; phylum Basidiomycota; class Agaricomycetes; order Cantharellales; family Ceratobasidiaceae; genus Ceratobasidium; species Ceratobasidium sp. AG-Ba. The sequence goes on along the minus strand of CP059611.1, from coordinate 250,243 downwards.
TTTATTTCATATTTTTAGCTTAAGAACTCGGCGAGATATTCATTAAACAAGTTCAGGCATCGCTTATCATAAGGTATTACTAACATATTCCGCTTATAGCTCAGCGACGGCTAACTCTATCATGCTGATCAATAGCTTCATCGATAGCCACGCTTCGGGCGCATTCTCTCACCGAAGATCGGCCCGATCCCCGGACTCCTCGCCGAGCTCCAGGCCGAAGATCGAACTGATCTGATTGACTGATCAGTTCTGATCTGACTCACACACTGAGTCAATGGACCCAGCTACCCTTAATTAGAAGGCTCTATGACTCACTGAGATGTTGGCTCCAATCCATGTATATAGTTCATATTATTAATATATCAAACAACCAATAGCATACACTGATCCAGTGATGCCACCGATCTACACCCAGTCATTACTCTAAACCATCCTGTATGGGGATAGGGTGATCCCCATATAGCCAGAACTCTCCTTAGAGATCGGCTCGGCATGACTGTCTCTATTTGGCTCATCCAGGCTTCCCTCAGGGTATAAAAGAACCCTGCAGGAGACCCTTGCAGAGCCACCTCCTCTTACTACCCACCTGATCGGTCTTGTGTGCTTTGGTTTGTATTTTTCTTATCTCTTATCTCTTGTGTGATCTATCTGTATCTAATTAGTGGGAATCCTAGTACCTGATTAGATACATCTGTGTGATTCTGTATATATAGACTTGTGCTTAAGTTAGCGTATAAATAAGTACCTGCCAGTTGTGGGAATTAAGTACCTATTTGGTGTGAGGAGATATACGCATTAGGCGCACCCCATCCATCCATATTAAGCTATTGCTTAAGTATAGATTAAGTTTAGTAATAGTATAGTCCAAGCGACTAGGGCTGAACTATAATAAGTATATCTAAGGTAACCTGACCGCTGTAGTCTTGCTCTTTCTATATTATATTAAGTCAGTTGACACTGTGAAAGGTTGAGACTATCTAAGTGTTACTTGATAATCTCTGAGATCTTATATTAGCCTTCCTATCAAATCTAGGAAGTATTGTTTACTATTGGAGTACTAACCAACTACATTGCTTAAGCTCCAGATATCCAACTGTACTCCAACCCGTAACACTCAGGAGCCCATCAAGACGATCAAGCTCATCGAGACCGATAGTGCCACCCTGAGCATCAATGAACGCTCGACGATGCTCGACCAGACGTCAGGCTATTCGGTCGCTTGGGCTGACCATTTGTCACGAATGGCCGTATCCCCCGAGCCGGAGGTGTTGCCTTGCCGTGATCGCACTCCGGTGGAGCCCGCGTCCGAGTGGCAAACTGATGTCTAAGCTTAACTGTTAAGAGCTAAGCGTAGCAGTTCTATTGGTCGTTAGCGCCTGAGACACAGCGATATGCATATAGGTGCCTAATCAGGACATTCTGACGGCCGAAGCCGGAACTTGGCATGAGTGGAGCGGGTTGAATTTCGGACTTCGAGGTGAGGGGACCAAAACACTCAGCGCAGGTGGTCTGCATGCGAAGCTGGCGGGGATGTACACGGGGGTAGTTTCTCAAAAGAATGCGATTGGCGCATGAGCCAAATAAAACGCGCAGAGAGGTGAGCATACAGCCTGAAATTTCAAAATTGAGCTGTGGAGATGACGAAGCTCCAACTCTCAGGTTCTCTGCCAAATCAACAAATGGTGAGCCCAAGCAGCCGAATAGCCTGACGTCTGGTCGAGCATCGTCAAGCGTTCATTGATGCTCAGGGTGGCACTATTGGTCTCGATGAGCTTGATCGTCTCGATGGGCTCCTGAGTACTCGAGGGGTGGGGGGCCATTTTTGTGATGTGACATCTCAGCATGAAGGGAGTCAAGCTCCAATGTATAGATACACTACCTAAAGAACAAGCAATACAGATCTATACATCAGTGAGAGATGATAAAGAAATGTGAGAATGAATAACATACCTCAGTACAAAGGGAGTCGAGCTGAGGATGTACGAATGGGAGGTGGCGTATATATATATGGCTATACTCCTGAGGCAAATGAAGAACAAATAAGGGTGATGGGATTGGCCCAAAAGAAGAATGACAAAGCAGTCTAAAAAAGGACACATCCGCCATCATAGATCCTCCTGGATGCTACGGTCTCACGAGATCACTGATCGTACGGAGATATCCCCCGGTGACCCCGTCACTCAACAATCTTGGCTTGTGCCCAGCCCACAGCCAGGCATTACAGGTCCTTTCTGGGATCCAGGATGATAATATTGATGAAGCTTTGGTATCATCCTTGTCTTGTCTCCCCTGCCTTATTTGTTGTGTGTCTGGTCTTTGAAAAACGTGTCTCAGACTTCTGCGGAAACAACTATTGAGTAGTTTAGCCCTCAGCGCAATGGTTGGTACCTGCACACCCTGTCTCAATGATCCTGGTGGGAGATTTGCTGTTTTTGAACACGGCTGTTATATAACCCCGCATATGGCCACCATGGAATTAATCATCACCTGTCTTACAGCCACTTGTGGATGTAACTCTGGCTGAAGTAGTTACTACTGTAACTTGCTTGATCAGAAGAAAACTGAGATTATACCATTCCTGGCACTGATTACTAGACTGAATCCAATACAGTACAATAAATTTGGAGAATCTCAGTTCAAACCAGAAACCAATTCCCAGGATTTTGATTGATAAGAGCATCAACAAGTTGGTTCATGTAAGAACGGTATGCTAAGTTTTCTCAGGTTCGCTATAAAGCTTCCGTGCCTCCCTGGTCATCTTATTCCATTGGGTGGATGATTGCTGGATCACAAGATTGAGCGGGACAGCAACGATTTGCGGATCTGTGCCACCCACTTTGCCCATGCAGGTGAGTGGAGTCTGTTGAGAGAGCGCCTCCCCTGCAGTTCATTTATGCGACATTGTATACACTCTGTTCAGCAAAGCCTCTAATAGCATGGCAAGCAAGGCGCTATGCCGTGCGTGTGCTTGTGCAGGTGCCTCCCCATAATAATTGATATTGTATGTCCTGTTCAAGGGTTGAGTTGAAATTAAAAATCAGGTCATAGTTTTCATGTAAACCACACGGCTCCAGAGACCACTGCTTGGTATGATCAACAATCTTCCAGGTTTGTGCATTTACTTATCTGTGTGAACAATATATAACATAAAGCGGAGTCAATTTCCACCCAGCTTAACTTCATATTGCGATCTGACTTACCAATAACAACAAACATGAATTATAGGGAACCCAACAATACTACTACTACAATGAAAACTCAAGACATGGCCATTACGGGTGGCAAAATATGATTCCAATAGTGTCGAATACAACCATCTACACCTCAATACAACACACTAGATACAAATACCCATATTATTGCTGTTTCACAATAAGATGGCGCGGCGCTAAATTTTTTCGACCAAATAAATACAGGTGGCATTTCGCCGCAGAACGCACGGAATTCTTGGCCTACAGGCATGATTTTGGGCGCAAAATGATCGCACAGACGGGGCGAATCGACTAACATAGAGATAATCCCGAAATTTGAACTTTCAGGTAATGTCCCCCCCCCCGGACGTTTTTCGCTCGCCCCGCCCCAACCAGGCCACGCTGCAAGGAGTGGTGTATATGGAAAGACTCGCAAGAGCGTGTATAACACGCAAACAGAGAGATATTTTACGTTACGGTAAAATTACGTTGGATTGGCTATAAAACTATGTACAGCAGCCCCCTGGTGGGTCACTCTTGCCCACCATGCGCGGAAAACCGATCTCTGAGGACATACGCTGGGCTGTTGTACAAATGGTTAGCTGTGGATGGAAATACGAGTCCATAGAGACTTGTCTGGGGGTTTCGGAGCGCTCCTGCCAGAGGATTCTGGCTATATACCATGCTTTGGGTGGTGAACATGTCAGTGTTGATATCATGGGACGCAACCTTTGTGGTCCAGCGCGAAGGCTGGGGTTCCAAGAGATATGGGTCAGTCTCTATTACTCTCTAGTACACGAAGGGACGTAGCCTCACCTGTCGCCTTTGAGTAATAGTTCATTTGTGATTGGATCTCCAATAATCCTGACACCTTTCTTGACGAACTTTGACAAGAGCTTTCTGAAGTGTGCGAAGTAAATGTGAGCCTGAGTGCAGTATGGAAAATACTGCATGAGTCGGGGTTTACGTCAAAAAAAGTCAGTGGTAAAGCGCAGATTGTGACAATTGGTACATACTCTTACTGGTGTAGCAAAAACAGCTCGAGCGCGACGCGTTGGAGCGCTGTGATATCCAGCGTTTGGAGTTCCAGTACGCGGTAGCTGAGTATCCAGCAAATTACCTCGTTTTTGTGGACGAGTGCTCGTGTGACCGCCGCACCACATATTGCGGTTATGGATGGGCGCTTTCCGGGGAACGCGCAGTGCAAAAGGCGTTCTTTGTTTGTGGACAGCGGTAAGCAAATATATATATAAAAGAACAAACCAGGTCTCACCTTTGGATAGCTGGTCGCTCCTCCCGGCTCTCTCAATTGAGGGCATCATATCACTCCGTGTTGTCAAGGGGTCGTTTCCTGCTGAGACATATCAAGACTTTATCGAGCTAACACTCGGTACAATGAACCTGTATCCAGGCCCAAACTCGGTCTTGGTTATGGATAATGCTCGAATTCACCATAACCAAGAGACACTTGATATGATCGAGGCTCAGTAAGTGATTCCACAATATTAGAGGTTACAGCACTCACACTAGTAGTGGCATGCAATATTTATTCCTCCCCCCTTACTCACCAGACTATAATCCAATAGAGCTGGCGTTCTCTGCTATAAAGAGTCGTCTTCGTCGGGATGGAGAGATGACACGGATGACCCTGCAAGCAAACGGAGACGAGGAAGAGGTCCAGGCTAAGTTCTATGAACACGTGTTTGCAACAACTGAGGAGGACGCGCGTGGTTGGTTCCAACATTGTGGTTATGCATAGGTAGATACATTGTAGGTAATAGAATTAGGTGCTTTGTTATATGGGAGTCAATATAGGAGTTGTGGAGAGGAGGGGTTGCATTATAAGGAGTAATCAACAGGGAAAGACACAGGTCATATTAGCAGTAGGAGTAAAGGCAGTAAGGGAAAAGAAATAGCTAGAGCGAGCAGATCAAACACAGGATCCTCACTAGTAATCTGCCTTGGCATATTCCAACAATCGAGCTGCTGTTCCATACGGTATCTTGGGTGGGTGGTCAGAAACCGCCTCACGAAGCTGATTTGGAGTATCAAATCGTGCGAGGTTGGAAACACGAGTGATCCGACATGCATCAAATTGAGGGAGTAAGGAACTAAACATATGCCCATCAGCGCCCCTCACTGTATGAGTGTCACACTGAACAAGCCATTCAGATAAGAGCGGGTCGTTTGGAGGCTGTGCACGTGTTGGTGTTGGTGTTGGAGGTGTGGGCATGCCGTACGGGTGAGGAGGGTATCCGCCAGAGCCTGGTGTAGGAGGGGGAAAATACGGTGGCCATCCGGGGTAAAACGGAGGAGGGTATTGGTGTGTTGGAGGAGGCTGTGCCAGCGCTTGTGCGGGTGTAGAGGGTGTCGAAGCGCCAGTACCTCCCGGCTGAACCTCAGCGCCGTCTGTTATCTCATCGCTTTTACGCTCGTGAAGCTTCAGACTTTTGGGGGCTTTGAATATTGTTACTTCTGGATTCTGAAGTGCCTAGGTAGATTCAGTGAGAGCTTGATTATTGTCTAAATCGAACATCTGCATCAAGACTTACCAGTATTTCCGCCCAGAACAGTAGATCACCATTGTCAAGTCGAACATGTCGACCAGGTTGACCTGATTCACCAGGTAGTCTTGCACATTGGCGCTTATGGGTAGCACAAAATGTTTTCGCCTTGAGATTGCCCAGCCAGGCAAGCTGTTTTGACGTCTTGCTCTTCATATCGGCATCCTCTTCCTCATCCAAAATCATCTTCCGTGACCCGCTGACGTACTTCTAACATGGTGGGTAAATAAATATTAGCTTCGTTCTATTCCTCAACTCTTTGCTATACTCACCTTATCCTTTCCGGCTGACTTCTTCGCCTTTTTTGACGACCCCTCATCAATAGTGACTGTAAGTCGAACAATATATTCTTGGGCTGGTGCAGCTTTCTTCTTGCTTGGCGCGCCTCGTTTTCCTTTAGCTGTTGTTGCAGCTTCTTCCAGCGCCTTCACCTCTTTCCTATACCGGCTCTCTTCCTCGTTGATTGCGTCTACCACTAGCTTCACCATCTCTCTATAGTCCTGTGCATCTTCAAGAACACGCGGTCTGAGCTTGCCTTTCAGGTCTTTTCGCTTCCCAAAGTTATAGCCCAAACTCGGCTCATCAGTTGAATCGATGATACCGTCAACCTCCTGGCGAAACTCCCAGTAGCTGGCGTCCGCTCGAAGCTTCAACACTCGAACACCATTCAGACGAGGAACCTTGTACTCCAGCATCGCTTCAGCTATATATGTGTAAGTCTTTTTACTATGTAATTATTGACGTAAAACTTACCCTGGTTGGCCTTCTTCCTATCCACGGCATCCTCGTCGCTGTCCCTGTCTCGATTCCATGTATCCTCGTCGTCAGTGCTGTCCTGGCTGCTCCGCTTGGCGCGAGCTTTCCATTCTGGCGACAAGGACGGCTTCTTTTCCCCCTTCACTGGCTGCTCTGGCCCTTTCTTCTTACTCTTCACGAGCTTTGGTGTGTCGGTAGCTGACCCAAAAGGTTAGCTAAAACCAGACTTTGATTGAAGAAGAAAAAATCACATCTGACTTCCCCAGATGGTTCATCGTTTTGAGTGTCAATCAGCTCCACTTCGCTACTCTCGTCCAAGTGTATCATATTGGAACTGGCTGTAACCGCTTCTTTTCTGTCAACGGCCTTCTCTGATTTCATCAAAACCTCTGTGCTTTCTTGTACGGCAGGCTTGTCTTCTGCAACAGTCGGGTTGCGTTGTATCAGCTCGACCCCGGATTTAGCACTTGGTACGTACTATCAGCTTCACCAAAAGACAAGCAACTCAACTGGAATGTGTACATACCTATTAGGCATTACGATCACCTTGGTACTTGGAGGAAGCTCGATTGGTGAGTGATTCTCGACCTCTGACTCAGTTTCCGGCTGCGGAACACGAAGCTTTGGACGAGCGCGAGCACGAGCGGGTGCAGGAGTCGAGGGCTCGGTGGGGTTGCTAGTGGATGTGATCGTGCCCGACCGGACTCGCTTTCCGCTCGATGCTGGTGGCTCTGCCTCGGGCGTGTCTTCGAGAGCACGTTTCTTGTCGGCCTGGCGTGCGGACTGGCGTGTTGCTTGACGAGCTACCCGGGCAGCAGCAGTCTGTTTTTGACCTCGGTTCGTCATGGAGGGAGAATGTGAGATTGGTTTGCCTGGGTTCCACTGTTCCTTTACCTTTCGCAAACGCTTATGTAATCCCTTTTGCGCAGGTACCAAACAGTGGCCGATGGTTTTGGACAATTGCGCTTGATGTATGCTACGAGTTCGAGTAATAGAAGACTTTTATATGCTTATTATCATACCGAACGCTATCTGAATAGGCTACATGTCCCAAGAATTGCATTGACATACAATCTTTCATGGGCTGACCAGTCACGGAAAATCGAGATCATAGGTGTCTGGATTTTGAATTATATTCCTCTGTTATCGTATTCTATACCCTCTTGCGAATCTTTCTATATACACCACTCCTCGCAGCGTGGCCTGGTTGGGGCGGGGCGAGCGAAAAACGTCCGGGGGGGACATTACCTGAAAGTTCAAATTTCGGGATTATCTCTATGTTAGTCGATTCGCCCCGTCTGTGCGATCATTTTGCGCCCAAAATCATGCCTGTAGGCCAAGTATTCCGTGCGTTCTGCGGCGAAATGCCACCTGTATTTATTTGATCGAAAAAATTTAGCGCCGCGCCATCTTATTGTGAAACAGCAATAACGTGTATAAATCCAATACCGTATTGCCTCTTATGGTATTTTATTGCCAACCCCGACCACAAGCGCTGTTGCAGAGTGTGGAACTTGTTAAAGACCAACGTCTTCAATAGCTATTGACTTAGCGCGACGCATGCAGGGAAGCGAATGGATACATAGGACTGATGATATTCGATAGTTTTCAGGTAGCATTTATATACAGGTAAAATGAAAAGACGGGTATATGCAGAGTAGATAGACCAAGATATCAGATCATCACGAGATCCAAGCGTGAGATCTCTCTTCGAGAGAACTCACGCTGATATACCATTAAATACAATGCGTTCGATGTAGGAGCTCACACAGACGACCGTGTTCGCAAGGGCAGGTTAAAGTCTACGAGCACTCGTGGACAAATATGATATCATACTGTAACGAGCGGAATCGTATTCGATGCGTATTTTAATTGGCCCTATTAGGATGTGGAGTCGAAGATTCGGTACGGAATGTATTCGGAGAACATCAGTATTATGTAAATACGCCATACGTGGACTCGTATTTGGCCAGTCCTAATGGCCATCGAGCTTGCATTAAATCAGCTCTAAGCTCACCCCATCGATCTACATTTTTGGCCACCTACTCACATTCAAATAATTGTCATGAAGCGGATATTTTCAGCATACGAGATTTACAGCATAAACGGCCTTGTGCTCAACTTTTAATGCATACATGTATAATGCGCTCCACAGGCAACAATACATCAACGAGTAAATAAAAGCTGCTCTACTTGGACCGAGCTCTGATCATTAGGGGGGCGGGAGGACAAAATATCATCGGGAACGTAATCTCGAACGGTCTGAAACAATGCCTTGGCTCTGCTCCACTTGGACTCCTCGGTAGCCAGAAGTGCAAGTTGTTGCTCAAACTGGGCTATGGACTCTTCGATCAACTCCAGCTCGAGGTCGGTGTTTGCCTTGGCGCGGAGATCCTCTCTTCGCAACTTCAGCATTTGGATTGCCGACCGGATGTGCCCCGCAAAACTCCGGCTGAGAGATAGCTCGTTGAAATCCTCAATCAGCGTGCGGACCGAATCTTGCGCACTATCAATCTCTTCTTGAATCTCAAGTAGCCTGCGCTTCGTTACCGCCCTAGCGTTCTCGAGAACACCCGCTTCAGCCGAAGCATTCTCCAATTCTGTCTTTTTCTCAGGATCCGAGTAGGGCATCTGCTTCGCATGTATTTGACGATAGTGCCGATGATCCCTCGAAGGGTGCAAACAGACTTTGCAAATGGCCGACGCACCATCCCAAACTGGCAAGGGTCGGTAGTTCTTGAAAACTGCACACCATCGACCAAGGCTGGTGTAATCCTCAGTCATCTGCATGTTACAAGGGGCGTGACAGTTTGAGCGGCAGTTTGGCGCAATGCAGAGTGTATTCGGAAGCTCGGTATTCTGTCGGATCCATACCGGTGTCGATTCACGTCTCTTCATCTCATTCAAGGCGTGCTCGGCCTGTCCAAGTACAATGTGATAAAAGGGTACGCGATGTATAAAGTAAAGCCTACCTTCTTTGCGTCGTTTAGGCTTAACCGAATTTTCTTATATTGATCTCGCTGCTCCGCCAAGGTGGTAATCGTTGCAAGCGCTGAATCGATACCAGCCTCTATGCTAGTCGATATTTGATACAAGCGGTCGATTTCCAGAGTCGTTCGTAATTCCAACCCATCAAGCCACTTCAGCCAGTCATTCAAGACAAGAACAGTTTCGTCGTAGCAATTGTGTAGTTTTTCCAGTGGGTTCTGCGAGTACCGGTTATAAGCTGCGGCCTTTTGGAGGTTCCTGTGTATGGAGAGAGGGTTTTGAATCGCCCAGAGCGGCGACTCTCGAAGTTCTGGCTGAAGGCTTTCTGGTTCGAAATTCAGGGAAGTGCCATCGCAGTGCGTGAATATGAATCCAATGTTATGCGTGATAGAGCGCGGGAACATGGAGCATATAGCGTTCAGCGCGTAATCCGTGACGATATTCAACCGTTGAGAGGTCCCGTTGGCCATGATTATGACTGCGTCGATTGATGGGATAAACTCCTTGATCGCAGCATTTATCTCGTCCTTGTGAGCTTTGTCCTGTCTAATTCCACGGGTATCTGCTAGCCCGGGTGTATCAAGTATCTGGAACGTTCGCCCATCAGAGGCCGCGATCGAGTAGAGTGTGGCGCGAGTGGTTTGACTGTGGATTTTGCTACGTCCCGACTCTTTGCTCTCGTCATGATAGTCTTTGAGTTCCAGCGGGCCGCGACCATGTAATAGGTTACTGAGGAGGGACATAAATGCAGTTTTCCCGCAGCCAGTCTCTCCTATGAGAAGTATCGTAAATATCTGCTTGTTCGTCTCGGCAAGTATCGTACTGTGATCGCTCTTGTCAATCTATAATTAGCCATATCCAGTAAGAACGCACTCATGCAGATGTTCCTTGTTGGGTAAGGGGTTCCGTCTATCTATTGATACCGACTCCATGTCGGATGTGATCGATTTGACCAGCCCTTCGTCAACTACGTTATCGCTGCTGTCAACAAGAGGTGTAGTAGTGCGGCTCGTGGCGACCATAGTCTCACAGCAAAGGCTTCAAGCTGAGGCCAGAGTGGTGGGTTGTGTGTCCAGTTCGCCTGAACCCTTCCAGGATTTAACGGAGACCCCAGCGCTGGACGCGTGTGATGCAGTGGTATCCGCGCCTCATGCTATCACGTCACTGCCTCGTTACGCACACTTATGTCTAAATAAGGAAATCGACCCATCGCCGCAACCTCACGACGGACCAAGGTAGGTGCAGAGTCGCTCGTATTCGTCTACTCTCTATACAAAGGCAGCTAGCACATGCCTGACTGTCGCTAGGGTAGTTGAAAATCCTCGGCATCACCTTTGTCACTCTAGTTCCTACCCCAAATAGTTGAAAATGCTCCATAATACCGCATCGAGGAAGGTTGATATATACACTAAGTATCGGGGTTTGACTTGCTATAGGTGGATGACAGCAGTCTCCAGCTCTGCTTTGATATGGAGTCGTATCCTCCAGTTCCTCGCATCTTCTTTGAGTGAACTGGGGTGTTGGTGATCTAATCATGCTCGCTCACCAAATAACTTCAAGTCGAGCGTTGATAAATGCTATTCCGGTCTTAAACCACCTGGAAAAGAAACGCTTAGGTTAGATCAAAAGATTGCTAGTTAGCCGACGTTTACCTAGATGAACAAATGATAGTTAGAAGCCCACAAACCTAGCTTATGGGAATCAATTATCGGCAATCCTTTGCTAACAAATCTGGAAAAATGTGTGATGAAAGAAATAGATTGTGTTGTAACAGACAAGATTTGGAAGAACCAAGTTATGCTCTTGATTGGTAGGCGTGGACGGACAGTTTTGGGGCGGTCTGCTGAGACAAGTAGTCCTATGAGCGTGTATGGGTTAGTTCAATGTTGGATAAATGATCCTTAGGGATACCCACGCGTATCCACTGTTCTCTCTGCTCGGGTATATGGTCGAAAACGGTATAACGCGCATCGTGCTAGGTTCCATCAGCGCCTCGAGCTAAGATAAACGTGAATATAACCGGCTCACCCTCAACACTTTTTCCATCTCGCTCACATCAACATTTTTCGCCAAGGCCTTCATGTCCACTTTTCCACCCCCGCCCTCGCCCTCATCTTCCTCTCCTCCTTCTTCCGCCGGCACACCTCCTTCAACACCTTCACCACCAATCTTGGCCAACCGACCCCAAAACTCCACAAACGAGTTTTCTCCCAGCATCGCATCAAACGCCAAGCGAGCCTCGACCCCTCTTGCCCGCTGCCACTTGGCAAACTCGTCCGCTAACCCCCGGTCCAACTTGTCTCGACGCGAAGGTTTATCCAGATCGTCTTCGTCGTCTGTGTCGTCTTTGTCGTTTGCCTTGGTTTCGTCTTGTTCCCGAGCAAATCCCAGCTTGATGGCAGGTAAACTGCGCCGAACCGATTTGGGTAATGACTCGGCTGGCATGTTGAGGCCTGTCGTGTTGGCTTCGAACAAGGCATGTAGTTGGGAAAGGTAACGGGAACGGACATGATCGATATGGACCCCAAACAACGCTCGTTGTGCTGCTGGCGGAAGGACTTGCGCCGCGTGTTGAAAACGTGGGTCGGAATCCATGATAGCTAGCGCAGCATCCCATGTAACCTAGAAATCTGATCAGGGCAGGGGCAAAGAAGCGGTTACGAGCGTACTTACCAAAGGATCTCGTATCGCATCTGTCAAGACTGTTCCAAATTCTCGTTCAGCTTCTTCTTTTCCGAGTCGACCTTTTGATCGACCGATATCCCTCTCGACCTGTGTCTGGGCAGCTCGGACTTGGGACTCTCGTTCTTTGAGTGCCCGCTCCCTCCTCGCAGATTTGCTCTCTTTTTCCGTTCCGGTCTTGTCAGTTTTGTCAGCCTGATCAGGAGTCGTGACAGGGGCCGAAGTATGCGAGAGGGTAGATTTGAATTTGTTGAACAGCTCTTCGCGTCGGGTAGCGGAACCAACTGCGTCGTATCGTGAATCTTGGGCGATACCACGTTTGACCTGTAGGCGATCGTTAAAAAATGAACTCTAGTGAACCGACGATACGTACGCACATCCTTCCATTCTGAGTTGGGCGTGACGTCATCCACAGTTTTGAGTAGCTCAATGAACCCATCTTCCGCCTTTTTCGCCTCCTTTCGCTTCACTGGATCACTGGTTAGTTATAGCCCAGTCAGAGAGCGGCACGACATACCTTCACCCAGTTCAACAAGCCAACTTCGGAATTTCTTCTCCCTCTCCTTGTCGTCTCGGCCATAGTCGTAGAACCGTCGATCCTTTTTCCACTTGCGTCGAAAGTCGTCCCACGTTGTCCGTGTGGACTTGACTTCGGCTCGAAGGAGACCTTCGTACGCGGCTTCCGGAGTTGTTGATGCCTCTTTTAGTTTATTTTTACGGAGGTTGCGAGCTCGTTCCTGACAACATGTGTAAGGCAGGAATGATAGAATAATGATCAGGAATTTACCTTGCACCACTCGTCAAATACCGACTTGCGTTCGTTGGGCGCGAGAAGCACATACCGGGCATCGTTTACGAGTTGGGGAAGGGCTTGGTCATATGGTAATAGAGGATTTGGGGAGACCTCATTGAGAAGTGTCTGTAGTTACCTCGTCAGTGAACGAACAGTTTGTAAGAAACAAAGACACGCACAGTAAACAATGCTCGAGCCTCCTCAGGATCAAGCTTGACTTGATCTGGGACAGCAAACACTGGCGGTACCAAAACTTCTGGTTTTCCTTTGCTCGCCGGACCTTCCTCGTTCTCATCCTCTACCCGCGGCCGCTTAGGCGACTTTTCCCCCTCTTCCTCTGCTTTCCTCTTGACCCCAAGAGCCTCGAGCTCTCTCTTGATACGCTCGACCTCGGCTTTCTCTCGTTCCTCTTTCTCCTTGGCCTCCAACTCGGCCTTTTCTCTTTCCTCCCTCTCCTTCGCCTCGGCCTTTAATCTCTCCTCTTCTCGCTCCATCTCCGCAACAGCCTCGGCAATTTCCTCAGGACACGTCCATACACTCTCTTTTCGTCCAGTATGCGTAAAGAACACATTTCCTAACGTCGTGACAACCCGTAGCCATTCGGTTCCGGGAACTGGCGTTTTCGTCAGAGGTTTCTCCTTTTTGGATTTCTTGGATTTTTTCTCGGTTGCGTCGGAGGTCTCGGCTGGAGCTGCAGCAGGTTCGGCAACAAGCGCTGGCGCGGCGGGGGGAAAGGGAGGAGGGGGGCCAGGGAGGGGGCCTGCCAAATGAATAGGCGGGAGTGGTCGCGTGTATGTTGATTGTTTCGTGGCGGCATGGTAATAGTACGTATGGCCAGAGGGAGCTGGGAGCGACAGTGTCAATTGCCTCAGGACATTTGGTTGTTGAGTTTTGATTCGCACCCACCCTTGTGTTCAGTCCATCCAGGAGGAAGGGGTGGAGGAGCAAAGACTACACCAGGTGGAGGCACGACAGACATGGCGTCCCGCGAATAGAAAGTTTGAATAGCGTGCTGATAATTGTAGATTCGACTATAGCTCGACTCTCGAAGCAGTCACGATGGCAGGCTTGCAGTATCTCAGCCGAGCGCGGTGGCGAGCGTGGAGGTGAAGTAGCGAAACGTAACCGAGGGACACGTGACAGCACATAACACCACTAAGCGCCCATCATGTGGCTACACCCACACCAAATAAATCGTCACAAGAAGGCTCGCATCTTGTTAAAGTATCATACACACAGTCAGTTTATATCATGGCCCAATGTGATCTGCCTTTATCAGATTACATGCTCTCATCTGTGGCGGCATAAATCAGTTCTTCGTGTGCTTTAGACCTAGGCGATACAATACACGAGAATGGCTTGGGTCGGCTGGGATCAAATGTTAGTGGACATACCAGCTTGGTCACATTCTTACGCACTATACGATACCATTCACGGGTATGTCGGCAAGCGGATCGCGGCTTTCGACATCCTCCATCCCTTTGATATTGAACGCGGCCAAGACAGATGCAACGCAAATAAAGATTAGTGAGTCTGCAAAATGTGTGCCCGGACATTTCCTAATCAAGTTTTATATATAGCTTTAATGCTTTACCCGAGTTTACATCGCTCACCTACGCCCCCAACCGAACGCGGGTGCGGATGGCATATTTCGGTCCAAGAATCGATCGGGGTCGAATGTCTCGGGATTTTTATATATTTTCTCATCCCGAGTCATGGCCCTATATTTCATGTGAGGGGACAGTCGAGATATGAGTTCTCGAATAACTCACCAGACATTTCCTATACTGCTTACAGAAAGCACAGCAAATTCTCTCAGATTGATGCATACTAACGGTTCCCTAGACGTACACTATGGATCCTCTCGGAATGAAGTATCCCCGGAAGACATCATCCTCGGAGCAGGCATGGGGAACCCCTGTTAAATACTCAAAAACATGGCTTTTCGAACAAGAAATCCGGCTGTACTCACCAAGAGGTAACACCGGTCGCCATCTTATCACTTCTTCAATCAGATTCCTCACGTATGGCAGCTTGTCTTGATCATTAATCTCAGGTAGTCGGCCTTTCCCAATGACTGAGTCTATTTCCCGCTGAGCCTTCATTTGTGCCTCGGGGAACAATGCCATTGCCAAGATGAAGGACATGAGTGTTCCTGCCATCTGGGCGAAACTTTCAGCATATTGCCAGTGTATTGAAATATCTTGACACTTACAGTGTCAGATCCGCCTTGACCGTCAAGAGTGAGCAATTTGAACCGCTCCATAAGTGAATTGATCAACCCGTACCTCCGAACAAAGTAAGTGCAACTTGTTTGCAGTCTTCTTCCGTCGACTTGGATGCTCGATTCATATCTGGTCCGTTCAAACTTTCTACTACAGAGCGGACAATGCATCGCCGGGCTACTCCAGCTGCCTGGTTTTCCCCCGTCAGGGTTATTAATCCAAAAAGCCAAGCAACAGACTTACAATCTGGTTCTTGGTCCACTCGAATGGCTCATTTGCAGCCCGTTCTAAATCAGCTCGCCATTCGCGAGCCAATTTTCTCCACCCAGTGCCTGGGACCCATTCAGGGAGGTACAATAGCGACGGGAAAATGTTTACAAGAAAGTCTAGCAGAAGTGTTTTATTGAAGTGATTTCAGAACTTTGGGAAATGGACATACTGCTGGGTAATGCTACAGATGCTGTAATATCGACCATTCTTTTTGCCAAGACCACAAAAGGATCATCGAGTGAATCGACCTTATAACCGTATGAAGCATGTAGCAAAGTTGCTGCGGTCAACCTTTAAAATCGTGCGTTGCAAATCAGTGAGGCTCAAGCTGATAGTATCAGTCGGCCTACCGTGCGATTCCTTTCTCGATAGCCTCAGACGATATTGGCTCGTTGCCGAATCCAATGAATTGTCGTAACAACTTCCGGCTTTCTGCGGTTTGGTGATCGTGGAATGCTCTGGTCGCCGGCTTGCTGAGCCAGGTGGTAAATATTCGGCGATATGCACGAAGTCGGTCTCCATATTGAGTGAACAGCACGGCGTTTTCCCAGTCGACTCTAGGTGTGTATCCATATTGCCTTCATAAACTCTGGTGAAACAGGAGTCTCTCACAGTTTTTTGTGTGTAAGCATGATGGTTTGTGGTCTATCCGAGTAGATTGTCGAGCGCTTCTCGAACAAGTCAATCGCCGCCTGAGCAGACCCAAGAACGACGATAGTCTTTCCGAGGAACTGAAGAGATATGATATCGCCTATAAGCGAATCCTCTGAAAACGAAATTTACTATAGAATTAAACGGCCTACTTTTAAGGTCGTCCGCGAGGGCTTTATACTTGAGCTGCTCTAACGACGTTGGAGCCGACAGTAGTTGCCCTAAAAGTGGATACGATGGAGGTCCTGGTGGAAGTTTCTCTATTCTATCCTTTCTCTTATACGTCCATATCAAGGCTGCGGCACTCGCTGCCAGAGACACTATTAGACCAGTAGAAGCCATGCTTGTTGGTATGGAGGTGGCAAATGCGAGATCTGAAGCTGCATTCGCTCGCTCATTACCCTTAAGAGCAAAACGCACAACACGCTTGCAGGTCCATTTGGCACCTATAATTATTTAGATTCCTCGGATTCGGTCTACCAGCCGCGATAGCCGGGCCACGAAGCCCGTTGACCGATCGACCCCGATATGTAATCAATCGCTGGATTAGCCTTTGATTTGATGATGATGAAATCCATTATTTGTATACCACTAGCAGAGAGCCAAGGCGCGGTCTCGGTCTGATCACAAAGAAGAAAACCGGGCAACAACCTGCACCGGGGGTACAGGGGGAGAGCGTGTAGCGCGAAGAGAGGAACGAGTCCGGGCGAGACGCCTAAGGTGAGTCACGTGGGGGGGGGGCAACATTATGGCAAGGCACAGACAGCGCAGCGCCCGGGACAGAGAAAAAAAGGGGTGCGACATGTCAGCCGGCTTGATAGTCTTTTTTGGTGAAGGCTCTTGTGCGTTCAAGAAACACGATGAGTTTTTTTATGCCTTTTGGCGTGCCAAGGATATCGGGCAGGGAGACCATGTCCCCTGCCTTTGATTTGTGGAGCTTAGTCAGTGCATATGTGCTGCTGTTGCTGTCTGTCAGGAACGTGTACCTCAACCTTCAGGGCATAGCGGTGGGTCTACTCAAACGGGTGATTTAAACTTATTCCACCACCCCGTCGTAGCCCGTCGGTCAATAGTTGGGGCGTACTTTCACGAGTACCTGGC
This sequence comes from Ceratobasidium sp. AG-Ba, assembly GCA_016906575.1. Lineage (NCBI taxonomy): Eukaryota > Fungi > Basidiomycota > Agaricomycetes > Cantharellales > Ceratobasidiaceae > Ceratobasidium > Ceratobasidium sp. AG-Ba. Next base: position 233,022 of record CP059611.1, on the reverse strand, counting down.
CGTGAACGTCTGTTGAAGCCCCAAGCGTGCCTATAAGAACGCAGCGCGCCGCATATATTAGGGCATTTTAAGACGCCTATGGGTTGAAACACGTTGCATAGCTTAGCTGGGTGGTACGGGACAATGTGCCAACTTTGTAAGCGAAGAAGTCCAAAGGACCCATCACAGGAAGCAGTGATAAATAATCATTGTAGATACCCGCAGCGACAATTTAGCTTAAGTTTCGATACCAAGTGAAGTCAGATGGGAAACGTGTGAAACTTTCTAACTGAGGCGCGTGCCCTCCCATGCATCGAATATCATTATTCGACACCGGAGCGCAGAGTTCTCGGACTACATATTCTCGTATGTAGCTGCGTGGATGAGTTCTTCGTGTGCTTGAGATCTCGGTGCAATGATGCACGAGAAGGGTTTAGGCCGGCTGTGATTCAGGTGTCACGGGATGCTAAAGAAATAACTCGAATTCAACTCACTAGATGATGCCGTTTGCCGGTATGTCGAAATGCAGCTCGCGGCCTTGAGTCTCTTCGGAGCTTTTAATATTGAAGCCAGCTAAAATTGAAGCAATGCATACAAAAACCAGCGATTCTGCGAAATACATTCCTGGACATTTTCTGTTCACGTTTTAGTTTCATCTCTGGCAACACATTGACTTTTCCTACCTGCGTCCCCAACCAAATATAGGCGGCGGAGGGACATTTGGATCCAGAAATCGATTCGGATTGAAAGTCTCCGGGTCTTGATATAGCTTTACGTCCCGAGTCATTGCCCTATAGCTTCCCTTAGCAGAACACCCGCGGCAAGCGCTTTGATTAATTACCAAATATTTCCTATGCTTCCGGCGACGAGCAAGTAACTATGTTAGCTGTATGCATACGAAACATCCAACCCACATACATGATGGATCCTTTTGGAATCTCGTATCCTTGAAAAACGTCATCTTGAGAGCTAGCATGGGGAATACCTTTCGAAGAATCAATTATTTTTCCTACTTTGGATGCTTTCAGACCCACCAAGTGGCAGAGCTGGCCGCCATCTCATAACTTCTTGAATCAAACTCCTTACGTAAGGGAGATCTTCCACATCACTGATTTCCGGCAGTCGGCTGTTCCCAATAACTGAATCGATTTCCCGTTGAGCCATTGCTTGTGCCTCCGGGAAAAGGGCCATGGCTAGTATAAATGCCATAAGAGTCCCTGCCATCTGTAGAAGCACCTTTAGAAACACCTTATCGAATATGAGGGTATTTTCTTACAGTATCTGACCCCCCTGGACCGCCAATATTGGATCAGCCAGACAGCTCGGTCACCAAATTATCAAACCCACCTCCGAATATAGCTACTGCAACTTCCTTGCAGTCCTCTTCGGTCAAATCAAAAGCTCCATTTTCGCCTGGTTTGCTTAAACTCTCTAGTACAGAACAAACTAGAGAATTTTGCGCTATTCCAGCGGCCTGGTTCTTTCATCTGCATCAAGCAACTCAACTTGATTAGATACAAGCTCACCACTTGACCCTTGGCCCACTCGAAGGGTTCCTCGATAGTCCGATGCAGCTCGGTTCGCCACCCCCGAACCAACCTTCTCCACCCAGTACCTGGGACCCATTCGGGAACACGTAAGAGCGATGGAAATATGTTCACAAGAAAGTCTATAAAATATCATCAGAATACACCTATGAGTTCAAAAACGAGCATACTGCTGGGTAACACAATCTGGGAGACAATATCGACCGCTCTTTTTGCCAAGATAACAAAATGATCGTTCATCGAGTTTACTTCGTAGCCATACGTGGCATGCAGTAAGGTAGATGTGGTTAACCTTTAAAATATTTTGAATCAGTGACATCGAGTTAGGTTACAAAAGTAGGGTACCGATGCAGCTGTCTCTCAATAACATCAGACGATATTGACCGATTTCGAAATCCAGCAAAACGACGCAGCATTCTCCGAACTTGGGCTACCTGATACTCATGAAATGTTTTCGTAGCTGTTTTGCCGAGCCATGTACTGAAGATTCTACGATATGTACGGAGTCGTTCTCCGTATTGTGTGAACGGCACAGCGTTTTCCCAGTCAATTCTACGTTCGTAGATGTATAACGATATTATCATAAACCTATCTCAAACAGAATAACGTACAGTCTTTTGTCTGTGAGTATGATGTTTTGTGGCCTATCGGAATAGATTGTCGAGCGCTTTTCGAACAGGTCAATTGCTGCCTGAGAAGATCCAAGAACTACTATGGTTTTCCTGAGGAACTGAAGCGAAATGATATCACCTAGGAGCCAATTCTATGAGAACGAACGCTTTTGTAGAGATAATTAATATACTCTTGAGATCATCTGTAAGTGCTTTGTACTTGAGCTGCTCAAACGACGTTGGAACCGACAGTAGTTGTCCCAGAAGGGGGTATGACGGAGGCCCTGGTGGAAGTCTCGCTGTTCTGGCTTTAGTAGTGTGGTTCCATATCAGCGCCGCCGCGGCTGCCGCTATGACCATTACTATCCCAGCAGAAGCCATGCCTAGTTTTGTGGTTCCGGTGAAAGGGGGGTATAAACGGGTCCTGCAGTTTTATCAGCCTTTTAAGGCACGACGTACAGAAATTCCGACAATAATTTGCCACTCGTCAGATTAACGCTCTCGCAGTTTGGTCTGGTGCTCTGACCGTAATGGCTAAGTTGTGAAGCCTGCCAACCGAGATCTCGTAATTAATTGGCCACTGCACTCCATATGCGCAGCGTGTCGAGCGAAATCTAAAAGTGACGAGGAACCCCGCACGAAACGATTCGAGCTCCGACATAGATATACTACCTAAGAAACAACTGAGATCTATGGATCGGTCAGAGAAGACAAAGAAAGGTGAGAATGAAAGTCATATCTCAGCCCGAAGGGAGCCGAGCTGAGGGAGACACCAATGGTAGGCGACGTATATACACAGTTGCACTCCTGAGGCGGATGAATACAAGCAAGGGGGAGATAACAAGTCCGAGAGAACAGGTCCGAGAGAACAGGTCCGAGAGAAGAATGAATATGGAGCCCAAAGCAAGAAACATCCGAACACGAGGATCCTCATGGGTACGGAGATCCTGGAGGAGCGCCGATGACTCGGAGACACGCCCTCGTGACCCCATCACTCGACGGCACTGTTTTCCTATGATGTGACAAGTCAATTTTAGCCAGATCCTGCGTTTGTAGAGAGATTTTGTTTTGTATCTCAGAAATGCTCTGGCCTTCTAGATATTCTACTTACCAGTAGAACAAGGCCGCCGAGTCCAAATACGAACTCATGAGAATCCGACGGTCGGGGGAGAAATCCCCTAGAACCGAATGAAGCTATGTACACATCTGAGAGACGTGATAATGCCATATCGGGTGGCTCCGCTGCGCAATAGAGTATTACCCGGGCGACCACCCAGAATGGGATAGTACCATATTTGTAACACATGATGATAGCTTGTAAATATTGATATTTGGACTACCCTAATACGCGGTATATGCGCCGCTAAATGACATCGTAACATGGCAGGTTTCAGATATAAATAAGAGCATCTTCGGCCCTCTGCCACCTACTCTCATACCGTGCTTTCTGTAATCAAGTTTTGATCTATTTAGCTCTTATTTGCTTTATGTATATAAGGACATTACTTCTATATGTTCATATTTCGCTCAAATGGTAGAGATACAGACAATTAAGGCTACATCATGAATTCCAACTCAATACTTCATATTCGTTTATTCATGCAGAGGTTTTTGAGGTTGCATCTGTATACTAATCAGGCCCAGTGGTACAGTTAGCCTTGTGGTTCGATAGGACAGAAAAACAAAAGAGCATTAGTTAGTTTCACAAACTTAGAAAAAGTTCACTACCTAGCGATTCGATTGATTAGAATCAGTAGAACCACTCTGATCATTTGATTCCTCGTTGGTTCTGAGCATAATATCGAGTATATCAAATGTAAGTTTGCTAAGCACAGTTACTGAAGCACTGAAACTGACCCGTTCTGTCCAGACGGCGTCGCTTCCGCCTGCGAAACTTCCTTCAGCTGAGGACTATCGGGAGCAGGCTTAACATCCTGCAATCCAGTGAGCGAGCCAAGCAATTTAATCCTATCAGCCATGAGTCAAAAACAAAAGATCAGAGTTATAATGTTTATGTCTAGCCGGAGTTGCGAAGCCGCTCACGATACTTTCCGTACCTAACTAGAGCGGAACGCTCTTATACACGAAGGGACGGTAAAATTTTACTCGGGCTCCGCCATTCGTACTAGACATAGGCTACCTACATTACCGAACCCTATCGCCCCCACTCGCGGCTTTTGCCTGCGCTCTGTATGGTGTAATACAAATCTCAAACGCAACCCCATCAGTGTGAAACAAGGCCATTTCTATCAACGACAATCAAGCGAGATCCACGAGGGGATCAAAATTTGTAACCCATGCGTTTTCTTTTGTTTCTGTTGACAGAAAGATACATTCGTCATTTGACGCTCGTGATTTGACCAAAGTGGATTGCCCCGGCCGCGGCATCTCGGCCGATGATTGACCGCCAATGGGATCGCTTGCCCTAAGTAACCGACCCGGATGCATCATGATATGATGCTGGACGATCTTCTAGGCTGTGTACACTGTTCCATAGAAACTCCCTCCTGAATGTATGGCCCCAATGTCTAGTCTCGATCCTGCTCGGCAAACTATCGTTCTCTGCACGTTGTTTTCAGCTTGGACTAGGTTGAAGTGGACACCTTGGCGTGTTATTTTTCTGATTGAATCGAAAGGCAAGGTTTTGTCTGTTCCCGATTTACCGAAAGATCAGGGCAGCATATATTGATTATGGGTATTTTCAAGAATGTGCTTGTCGATACTGCTATTAGTGTTCTTACAGTCAGATAATACAAACAAAATTTCAAACAAGAAGTACCAAAAGATTAAAAAATTAAACACTACTCAAGATCAACTCGCGATGAGCCTCCGAACGCGGGGTAAACACACATGTAAACGGTTTCGGATGACTGGATACTCGCGTCAATGCGATGCTCAAGAACACATATCCAACAGAACACTCACTAGACAACAGAATCTGCGACGCCCTCTGTTGATGGGAGGACATCTTTTCCGTTCGCATCCTTGGCAGGCGTAATCTTGTAAGTGGCGAGAATCGACGCGACGGCGATAAAGATAGAAGCATCCGCGTAGTACATCCCAGGACACAGGCTGAGACAAAATGTGAATGTCGAAGCAGTTTAGGCGCTCAGGAATTATAACTCACCGACGGCCAAAGCCAAATGCAGGAACCGGGGGAATAGCAGGGTCAGAGAACCGATCAGGGTTGAAAGTCTCCGGATCTGGATACACTATCTCGTTTCGCGACATTGCCCTTGACCGCAACGTGAGGATAAGGCACAAAACACGCGTTCAAGCAGGCTTACCAGACGTTTCCGATACTGAGGCCGAGAGTCGAAGGTGAACAATCAGAAATACGATCATAACGTTTGACCACTTACACAATCGACCCCTTCGGAATTCTGTACTCCCGATAAACGTCATCTTGGATCGAAGTGTGAGGGACCGCTAGATCGTCGAGTCGCGCCGTCATTCTCAATATCGCCTCCAAGCTGTGGGAGGGAACATACCTAGAGGAGTCACAGGTTGCCAACGCATAACCTCCTTTATAATTTGGTCGATGTACGGCAGTTGTGTCTGATCCTCAAACGACGGTAGGCGCTTCGTCCCAACCACGCGATCGATCTCGGCTTGAGCTTTTGCTTGTACTTCGGGATGGCGGATCATCGCAATGACGAAGACTTCAAGGGATGCTACGGTCTATGCGCAGTATAAGCAGTGATCTTCCTCTCAGATAACCTTGCGTACGGTATCAGATCCAGCTAAATTTGAAGAAAAGAATTAGTATTGATATTGGATTGGGGTTATTTCCACTTACCCCCAAACAGTGCGATAGCAATGTGCTTGATATAATCTTCCAGATCTTCTTGGCTCAACCCGGCCTTGGAGTCGTTCTCCAGCAGAGCTCGAACGATAGAGGGCTCATTACTACCACGGGCCTGAGATACAGAGCGGTTCTGGGTTTAGAATATATCATAGCATATATTGAGTACACTCACAATTTGCTGCTTGGTCCAATCGAATGTTTCGTTCATGATATCATCCTTCTGTTGGCGATAAGACCGAGCTGTCTGCTTCCACTTAGTTCCGGGGAACCAACTTGGAACGTGAGCGAGAGCTGGGAAGCCGTTCACAAGGAAGTCTGAGGCCACGCTTGATTAGTCAGCTTGGACAAATGTCATAGTTGGTGACATACTCGTGGCCGTGGCAGCTCGGGCGAGGTTATCGATAGCAGTCCTAGCGCCAACGACAAACGGGTCGTTCAAGACCTCCAGTTGGTAACCATAAACTGTGCGGAGGAGGGTAGCAGCGACTGTGCTGTCGAGCGAAATGAAGTAACGGCGATACGTTGAGGCGAATCAGGGTCGATAGTCGCGCGAAAAGTGACAACTCACCGGTACAATTCGTCCTGGAGATGAGCACTCGAAGTCAAGAGTCGCACGAGAAGCATCCTAGTTTGTTTTTCTTGAGATGGTCGATATGACCGAACCGAGTTCTTCTGCAGCCAAGCATGCATCATCCTTCGATGTTCTTTCCAACGATCACCGTATGGTAGGATAGCTGGATATTTTCCCCAGTCCATCCTAGAATCGATATTGAATGAAGGTCAAAGTGATACATGTAGAGGATTAGATGGCATACAGGTTTGAATCGAGAACCATGGGCGGTATTGTCCGGTCAGAGTAGATCGACGATCGTTTTTCGAGAAGATCGGTTGCGGCTTGAGCCGAGTTGAGAACCACGATTGTATTCCCCAACATGCTTAGAGCAATGACGTCGTCTGTGAAAGGTCGACATGAGGTGCACGGCGTGTACGAACGATATTGAGAAACTCACTCCCGATCTCTTTTCCAAGTTTCTCGAAAACCGTATGTTCAGACGCAAGGGGCATAGACAAAAGCTGTCCGATCAGGGGGTAGGAGGGAGGGCCAGGGGGCAGCGCGAGTAGTTTCGTGCTATGCGCCTTGTAGAGCTTGTACAGGGCGAGCGCGACCACGACCGCCGATGGGGCAAGAAATGCGGGATCGGTGACACGTAGCATAATGCGACCAATAGGACCACGAGGGGATAGAGCGTTAGCAAGGCAGAGAGCAAAGACGCCGGATATAAGTGCGCTGGTGCCATCCGGGGATTAGCGTGAGGCCCTTCCGGAAAAACGGGGCATGCGCATCAACAAAAGATCGAGAGCGAGCTTTCCCATAAAAGGAATGTGATTGGGCTCAAATTGGTCTAGGCCTCAGGATACGATCGGCATTCGGACATAAGATGTAAGACATTGCTCGTGGCGTGAGATTGACGCCGGTCAGTGGATCCGTAGGCCGCCATTATTGTTCGTGAATGCCTACGTCAAGAGCCCCTGTTACGTCATGAAAAAATAGATATTGATGGCCGAGCCATTGTTTACGGCGCTGACGGATTTATGAGCCACCGTGGGGCCGAGTGGAGCCAGGAGACTCTTCACAAAAGAACAAAAGACGGCCCCGCGATGGTGGCGCGTTGGGGACATCCAATACAGTGGGCGACAAATCAAATGGGACACGTGACTCACCTGCAGAAAAGCGGCCGAGGGAGGCGGAAAAGAGAATATGTCATATAAGCATATTAGTAGAATATATATAAAAATACCTCAGGATAAGCTGTGCGACGTCTCAGAGCGATAGACGAGCTCTATGGGAAGACAGCGCTTGAACACTACAGCGGCTGTCCCATTTGTTTTGGAAATTGTCACTCAAACGATTGGACAGGATAAACATGGGCTCAATCCGCCATTCCTCGGCCGATAGTCCCCAAACAAAGTGCGCGAAACACATCTTGGACGCGACGAGAACATGCTGATGTGTTTCGCGCACTTTGTTTGGGGACTATCGGCCGAGGAATGGCGGATTGAGCCCATGTTTATCCTGTCCAATCGTCTTAGTGACAATTTCCAAAACAAATGGGACAGCCGCTGTAGTGTTCAAGCGCTGTCTTCCCATAGAGCTCGTCTGTCGCTCTGAGACGTCGCACAGCTTATCCTGAGGTATTTTTATATATATTCTACTAATATGCTTATATGACATATTCTCTTTTCCGCCTCCCTCGGCCGCTTTTCTGCAGGTGAGTCACGTGCCCCATTTGATTTGTCGCCCCCTGTAAGCCACGTGAAAGGTCAGTGGCTAAGTCACGGCCCCTCAGCCGGGTTGCCCGGTCGTTTCGACCCCTATTGTTACATTACAAATGATAAGAGAACTTTGCCTGGACTTGTAATCAGGCCAGTATTAGGACTTCGGCGGCCGAATTTTGATTGTGCTTCAATTAGGCTTAGACCGCACACTCTATCATGTGTCTCACATCCATTGAAGCGCCCCAAACCCACGCTTCAGACGATGAGGAACCGAGACGCCTCATGAGCAAATTGCCGCTCCACCCAAAAAAGATGTACTCACACAACACTCACCGCTCTCACGTCACCGTTATGACTAAAATCAACCGTACATGCTGCAACCGTTCTATACCGAATGGGGGCTTGTCTTAACCTAGGCCGTTGGATGCCCTGGAACAGGCTTCTTGGGAGCCGCTATTACTCAATCTAGCTTGTTCCGCGTGGCTACATGATTACAGAATGTCGATGTGCAAACGATAACCAAGCCTAACCGGAAAATTTTACAGTGCTAGGACGAAACTTAATTTGAGCAACATTCGATTCGCTTCAGACCACATGCACCAAGATTATAATGGCTTGCTTGATGGAGTCGAACCTTCCGCCGAGTCTAGCAGGAGAGAAATACACAAGTTCCTGGGATATTACTAATCTCAAATCCGCGAGGGTCTAAACTGTAATGAGATATATGATGGCAAACTCGGTAGGATCTCAAATTAACGGACGCACAAAGGATCGAACTAGCCAAGCTGGTGAGTATGCAGTTTTCTTCTGCATGAACCTCACTTTCTACTATGTGCTCCGATTCAATCGACTTTCAACGACAGGTCTGGGACAAGCTTGACATCAAATGTCTGGATCTCAGTAACTTCAATGTGAGATATAGCGGCAATGTTAGAGATTCCGGGTAGACTAATGGTGCTTAAACTCGACCTTGTAAGGTTCTGGAAATAAAATCGGGCTGCCGAGGACTCGTACAGTGCAGCCTGGTACTTTCCGTAACGACTTGGTTAGAGCCACCGGTAAACCATTAGGCGGAGCAGACGAATGAGGAAAGACGTGAGGCTGGAATGAATACCCTTCAAAATGCACACATGGGTCCCGGCCGAGGACTGTCGGTTAGGAAAACGGTTCTTCCGCCGGGTTAAAATTGAATACACACGAAAGACTAACTCAAATTGTGTGCGGAGTTTGTACCATATGATTGCCCTGAACTCATCCTAGAAGGATAGCTAGTCCGGCCTTTAGACCGTGCGCGTTCAGCCCGACGTTTCATTTGGCGACATTTCTGCACCGCCAGTAACGTACAGCCTCCGTAGCGCTTATTATCGGCGTCTATCAATCGCCGGTTCGGTCTGTAAACTGGGACCGATATCGTAGCATGGCAGCGGCTTTAGGGATCAAAGGTGATCTGCAATCAATTCGCTTAGCTGACCGCAGCAATATCTGTCAAAGATGGCCAGGTTGTCAGGAGGTTATCTCGCATCCCACTCGTATCCGACCAAGGTCACCTGATGTAAGTATGAATCACTGAATGTGTTTTGCGCTATAGTTGAACGGTTTCTTCACCCCGTATTTCGGCTGCTTCAATGCAAGTATCATCAGGGCTATAGATGATAGACTCCTAATAATTGGTTTTGATGAGAATGCCATTTTACCGCGAGAGAGAACGCCCTACGGTTAGTGATTGTGAATTTAGATCTTGCTATTTTGTCTAGAACAGACGTCTGAAATGCCTGGATCGCTACGGCAGGCGTGGTGTGATAGTCGTCATGTTGTGAGACGAAACCGCCCGATAGGAGCCCAGTCATGCGTGTCTCTGCTAGCTGCATATTGATGCCATGTGTATGCATCTAGAATCGGGAGACTCGTTGCTCTAACTATAGTCTTGTTTAATTTCAGAGTCGGATAATTCCACTTACAGGCTCACGCAACGAATTACTCGTGAGCGGCAGCAACGTCCTAGATCTATGAAAGCCCGTGATGGTAACCTATCCTTCGGTAGAGCAAGCGGAGAACAATCATAGTAGCATCTGGTCGACCATTTTTCCTGGAGTTTTTCTTGATCTACACTACAGAAATCCCTTGGGCACCCCATATTGGGATGATTTGCTCGCTCGCAATTCTTAGAAGTCTTAGGGACCACTACACGTTGTTATTGCCCGAGATTCGAACAGAGAACTAAATCAGCCCGATGACTTGTCCAGAGAAAGAATACCAGTCAGAGTATCAGTGATGCTCATAGACATGGATCGGAACAATGAGGTCACAAAAAATCGACTGTGTTAAGGTGACGAATTTGAAAGTCGCCGAATTGACCGTTAGGGGTTGTAATCAAAAGAAGCCGACGGAAGCATCCTTCTCAAAGCTTCGTCCTTCATGGAATGCTGGCGACAAAAGAGCGTTGGCCCCTTTTGTCTCCCCCATGAGATAAAACCTTAAAAATGACCGATAGCACTACACGCAGCAACCGAACAGATCTCCCAACTATCCCATGGTACGTTGCAAAAGAGCGGCCATCACTATTGGAGCTCAAATCGATCAGATGGCAACATCCGAGGTATAACGAACAAAGCATGATACACCCGGTCATAGTTGGTGTGGTTTGCCGATGGCTGTGCGATGCCTGCTTACGACAGCATTCGGAGCCAAACTGCCGGAGCATAAACCTCTCAACCTATCAAACGAATGCTGCCAACTGTATTTTTTCCTATTACCCAGCCGAGGCCTTTCTCGTGGTATGTCCGAAAGAAATCGACCCGGATACAATACCATCGGAGCTATGGTCTGCTTATCCAACCAGGATTATCAAGGCTATTACGCTCCCACTCGAGAACAGAACCAACACGGAATATTCGGTTGTAAAATATCTAGGCTGGTATGAGTCTAACGTGTTGTGATCATCCCATTTAACGATTTATTGCATGGTCCCAGCTATCGAATGAAATGCGATGTCAATTTAATCATGATCTTGGTGAGGGTGTCAGACGGAATACCTAGCAAAGAACGGTCGGCAGACTCAACTCAATGCAAGTGTAGCCCTCGAAGATGGTGTTGGCCATGTCAAGTGCGATATTTAAGCTGGCGCCCATGTCAGGCTCTCTCGGGCTACGTTACGGAAAAGCGGCTGAAGTTTTGTTGTATAACAAGTTGCGTATATCTCTGGTTGCTCGGAAGTTCGTAGGAGAAATCATATCGAGACCCCTTTTCATCTTCCTACCAGCTATTAGACAATTTAGGCTAGGCCGGAATTTGCAATTTTCCGGCCGATAAGCGCCGTAATTTGGCACTCTGGCGGCCGGAATTTGTGTTATCTCCCGGCAGACTCAACAGTCTCGTACAGGATTTGGATGTATTATAGCTAGATACTACAGTAGTGATATACAAAATTCTTGGATCTTTTGGCTATGTTTTCAGCTCGTGGCAACAGACTCCAATTTGAACATTCACGGCCGGAGTTCCGGCCGTGCGACTCTGACGGCCGGGTTTTAGATGTGGTTGTTGGCCAAATGCGAAATCCAATATATAAATGTCAGATATGTCATTTGGGTAGCCCCTCCGACTACCGTGCAGCTTCGTGGAGTGGGTCAATTCGGATATCACAGCAGCAGTCGGTGGGGCGCGAGGGGTCTGGCAGATGGGGGGCCCAGCGATTTTATGAAGATAAAATGACTCAAAAAGAGCAAAAACCGGTATTTGATGGTTATAAGAGACTTTAAAACCATATTGGCTAGAAATTAGCTGTGAAAATCGCCATGCCCGCTCATAGTTGTAGTGGTATGCGGCCGCGGCCGGAAGTTAAGCGCCCGGCGGCCGGAATGTCACGGCCGGAATTCCGGCCTTGCCTAAATGGTCTATTGGGACCAGCTTGACGTGTATGACCCAAGTTTGGCCATGCCGTCGAAACCTCAATCTCATTGCAGCATCGTTCGCCAGAATGAAGAATTGAATCAATGAGAAGGAAAAGGTCAACTTACGAGACCAATACCAGTGCATTGGAAGGTTCATGTATTGTATGAGGCTGAAATAGGGGAAATATTCTCGTGCGATGAAGCGAAAGTTGATAAGGTTCCGATCGAAATAAGTGCACTAGCATTACCGAGGCCGATTAACGTATGTGGATTGCCCCTATTCTATGTTCTCGGCGTTACGAAGAAAAAGCTCCGCTACTGTGTCTGCTTTGTGAACCCTATGAGTCATTCAAACTTTGGTCAAAACCCAGTCACAGATATTCAATAGAGTGAATTTTGCTCGGTGCGATGTGCACCATCACACCGCCCGCCTGAACGCAGAAAGAAGGTTTTTGTTCCTTGAAGAACGCCGGTGCCAGCATCGAGTCGAAACGTTTGTTGAGATTACCCTCATAAGGCAAACCATTGAGTCGCTTATCAATGAATCTCGATTGCAATGTGATTCATTTTTCTGATCGACCTGCGACAATCAACATTCCATATTTGGTATAACCGGAGCTGTTCAATTGATGATTAAGGGAGCGGGCACTGCCGGCGGCAGAAGGGCCTCTAAGTCCGTGAGGATCTGCGAAGCCGCCGGCCGAAAGCGGCATCGCCCTGGTTGTCACACTCCCTGAGCACTCTAAGTTCAGTCAGGGCAGGTGGCGCCATCGTTGCCCCATTACTCCGTTATCACCGTCTTTCATCTTCAAGCTCTCCAGCCAGGGAAATCTCCATGACACACTTGAAACCTTCTTACACACGTCCCTTCATCCACCCGCTACTGAGCAGTATCAATTGGAGAATTTCATATACATTACACGTCTATAGAATGAACACAGTTAGGGAGTACGCAAACGATCCAACGCGTAATCGTCTATTGTATCAAGAGTAAAGGAAGCGCATATCATAGGAGAGAAATCCATAGTCGCGTACGTCAATTGGAGGAGGGCCTACAGGGACTATAATTTCGGCGAAGCACTGGGGTTTCAGAAAAGCAACAGTGCTGACCTTAGGTGCTACCAAACTCCACCTCCCTTTGGCCCGAGCTTACTGATTGTGCGGCCCTATTGACCTTGCTGGCCCTGCTGACCTTGCTGACCTTGACTTTGCTGGCCCTGCTGACCTTGCTGACCTTGACCGCTACTATTGACGGATTCATAAGTAGCCTGGCCGATTTGTATATTCAGAAATAGCTTCACCTTCCACGGTTGACTTCATCCAAGCCGTACAGACTTCCTCCAAGTGGGGCCATGTTTGAGTGGTAAGGGTTAAGAAGATAGAGGGGTTGATTTGTAGTGGTGATGAAAGATAGAAGATGAAGAAGATGGATGCAGTTTAAGCGTCTTAACCTCGTCGTTTTTAAATGCTATGGGGCTCTTCTGGCCTCGCTCGTATGAATAATCTACCTCGGTCAAACTCACCTTCCCGTGATAGCATTGTCGCTCCGAGAGCTAAAGTCAGACAGGCCCACTAGGCAACACTGACAGTTGCGAAATCTCCTCTCGTCATTGTGAATAAGGACGCATATCATCCTACTCCGTTAGGTTACTTGTGATCACCTGCTCAGGTGAATAATTCGGCAGTCCATTGGGAAAACCTGCCTAATCCCGAACCTTAATTTGGGCACCATGTGGATTAAGCCGAGATGAGCCGAAATGCATCTGTGCACACGGGTGGGTCGGGCAATTCAAAGCTGGTCGCTCGCTGGGATCTGCAAGCCGAAATGGATGACGAAACTTGTCGAGGGACCGTACAAGATCTTCTGGGTTTTGTGGCGCTACCACAAAGGAACAAGCCGATATCGAGCCCGATGCTGTGCATCCCCGCAACCGAAGATAGATCGTGACTTCTTCGAGCGCTTTGCTCGGGCCGAATCAAGCATACGCCTCGTGAACAGACGCTCGCCTAACTGCGGATTGGAGTGTACATCGTACCTGGGACGTTGATCCTCGCCGCCCCCATGGAACATATTTCCCGTCGGCGGCGTTTCTAACCCTCGATGCCAAGGTGTCACGCGTACATGTGAACTTTTCGAGCACGGTGTGTTCTATCGAGAGCAGGGTGACACACAGTGGGGCGAGCTTCGAATACGCCGACCGCCGCTAACGCTTCCCTAAACGCCGTTGATCATGTGCCAGTTTTTCAGCCTGATCGACAATTGAATCAATCAAAATTGTGTAATGGCTGGAGTACACTAGAGCTGTGCCCATTTGTCAAACCGAGCAGGCGGAGACGTGCACTTGGGTGTTGGGATATCTCACTTGGAGTGAGCGTATGTCTCCTCGAGGCGCGATTTCACATAATCTCCGGCAAGAACAGGTTCGTATCGCGCCGGCCGAGCTTCCGAGACGCAAGAGGGTAAAGCCTGCAATAATCCATGCTCAGAGTGCTCCAGAGGCAAACAAATTGGGCTTACCTCGAGCTTGACGTGATAGTCTGTGCCGAAAAAAAGAGGCATGGAATAACGTCGCACCCCAGATCGGTTGATTGCTCGGTGCACTGTCGATTTGAATATGTCATCTGGGGGGTTTATGATTGAGTATGTTTGGATCGAGCATGGAGGGACATTGGTTACTGGTCCACCGGGTCATCTGGTCGCCGATACTAAGGATCACTGGTTAGTAAGCTAGCACCACACGGTTAGTATACACACTTGATGACAAATGTCCCAGGAATCGGCGTAGCATCCACCCACTGGCCGGACGTATTTAGAACTTGAAGGGCAGGAACATCATCTTGCCAGAGAATCGTGAAACACTGGATCGAGAATAAGTACGGGAAAAAGGATGGATCGGGGATCAATCATACCTCGTAACTGTCCCACTGATAACACATCTGGGCTAACATCAACATAAATGTGTACTTACTCGGTATGTGCGCCTATACCTTGAGTTCTATCGTCAACAACGCCGGTTTGTGGTGGATAATGCAATAGCCGCATAATGGCAGCAGCGTTCCTGACCTTTTCCAAACCAGTTCACATACAGACGCCCAAGAGAGCAAAAAACTCACTTTGTCAGAAAAGAAGTCTTCGGGTAGGTTCAAAGCGAGAGCGAAAGCCGGAAACAACCGCAGTCCCAAATCAACAACAGCCTGGCTGGTGCTAAAATCAGAACAGTCCGTAGCTTGGCGCAAACAACTGACTAGTATCCGATCACGGCCTCACGGAATCCCGGAGCAATATCTGGACTAGGCCACACGTTTATGCCCGCCATAGGTGTATCCGAGTCGGACCCCGTGGCGAACTCTGGGCCGAGATCAAAACCTTCGTGCAAGTCGCCGCGATTCTCCGGATTGGTGTTTTCCCCTAACAATGCCGTATAGCCTTTGAAGTTGGAGCTCTTGTGAATATCAAGCTGCGAAGTTACATATGTATTCATGATCCTGAGGAACCTAAAAATCAGACTCGTACCTTAACTTTATCCTCAATCGGCAGGTCGAAGAATTGCTTGGATGCCTTGACAGCGTTTTGAATGACATTTTCATCGATGCCGTGATTCTTGACTGCCGCAAAAAATCAATGGCACAACTTCAGGAATTTAAGCGGCAAGGTTTACCATAGAAGAATCCAACATGAACACAGGCGTCTCGGATCTCGTCCGCAACTCGAACTTTGTCTTCGGGGCTCCCCGATAACCCAGAGATATCTCTGCCGTAATTGTTAGCGAGAAGTCAAATGTTTTAAGAAAAGGATTCACATTATGGGGATTGACTCGAAGGGCCGGACGGGCTGAATGGCAAGGGTGAAGAGGTTAGGGGGCGTCATGGTCGCATCAAGCGGAAACGGCCGCACGTGATGTAGGACCTTCAATATGAATTCAATATATTATTATTTCGGTTAGATCTTATCTACACCCTTCAGTCCTCTATCAGTCCTACCATAAGGCTCTGGCCGGTCCAACAGGTGTCCAATCACTCAACTAGCCGGTCTGGACCCCTTCCCAGAAATTGTCCCAAGGCTTCATTTCTGGTACTTCGACTCGTCCATCCCCAATAGCCAGAATATCCTCCCGGGATTGAACAATCCTCAGCTCCCGAGTCCGCATCCTTCTAACTCGTTGTAGCGGTTCATTCGAATCTAGTTCATCGTCGGTATAAGCCGACGAGGCATCCGCCGCCAGTTTGAGCGCATGCTCCTGAGTCCTTCGAAGTACCGAATGCGTGGTGTGGAGCGCTCTGGCCGCAGCTCGGGATAACCGAGTGGTGGATGGGGTAGTAGATTCGAGAGAGGAGGATGGATCAAAATGCGCAAGAACAAGAGCCGAGAACAGATCGCCGACCCCGGAAAAATAGCCTTTTATCCGAGGCACAGCCAGCGCATGCACCTTCGGGGTCGCATTTGGGTCATCCGACGCAGACGAAGACACGCAGAGGATAAACTCGTCTTGGACGAAATCGTCTTTGGAAACTCCGTTTGTTGCAGGAATTTTTGCGGTTTCGAATCCAGCCTGGAGGATATCGGCTAAAAGCTGACTTCCTCGGCGAACAACTACCGAAGTGATGACTACATGCCGAACGCCCAGTATTGTATGCAGGATTTTGAGGGCGGATCGAAGCGAATCTCGAGAAGTCAATTCAATCTTTGTTAACAGCCTATGGGATGGCCTAGTCGGTTAGGGTCACACAGGTGGAAGCCGGTACGAGGCTAGGGGCGTGAGAATGAAAGAATGTGACGCACTCGACTTCGAACCAGTTGGGGGTGATTATGGTGGCAAGCGGGAGTAGCCTGTCCCGATAGATGGGGAGTACGTCGTCCGCCACGTACATCCTGCCGTCGTCCCCCATAACCGCTACGTTCGGATGTCTTAGAGAAATGTGAGAGAAATGGCTCGTCGGCTTGACTTACGATCCAGCAGAAAGATAAGATCTGGGTTGGCTGTTCTCAACCGGGCTGCAAAATCCGCCACGGCGGATAGCCCCTCCGCTCCTGGAACGTAACCTACGAGAAAGAGTAAGCGCATAGTAGCTCAAGCAGTGGAGTGCAGAGAGGCGTACCAGTCAAAAGGGCGTTCGTATGATGAAACTCGTTCTTCTCGAGTATTGAAAAGATATCTTGCAATTGCGTTTTATCCGTCTTTGAACCTCCGTGTGAACGATATCCTAGGCGGGATAAGCTTGAAGAAAACAAAAGGGCTATCATATCTCCGCTCACCAGCATGATTCGAGAACTGCACTGTATTTATGGCATCCACATCCCATCCCAGCAGTTGCAACGGAAAGGTCGCTGCTTTGTTGCCTGTCGCCAAGAACCGATGAGCAAGTGTATCGTGATATTGGTGAGCACGAATGAGATAGTTACCTACATAGCCATGCACAACGTGAGACTGAATCGACAGCACTCGCTTCGTGCTCTCCATTCGTATGACTCGGGTGTTGTCGTACAGGAATCAGATCATTTCGGGCACGTGCAGGTTACGACCCACAGGTCACGTGGTCCTCGGTGAGGCTATTCTGTCTCGGACCCGAACGGGCACCTCTAGGCAAAAAGAAACCAGGATCCATTCAAATTCATGCTTCAAAGTTACGATTAATATCATACAGTTGCGCCACTGATACATCAGCCATGCAAATTCTCTCCGATCCTAATTCTGCGCGAACCACCAAAGGGTCGTAACGCCAACCGGAAAGGTATAGGTTGCCTGTGATCAAGAAGTCAGCTGTGATTCACCTGGAGATGAGTTCAGTCAATTCTAACCTGAACACCCCTAAACTCGATCGTGGCTTTTACAGGCTGCGGGTTCCAGCTCGTACTCGCATTATCATTCCAGTTGAGAACTACAAGGCTATATCGGTTCCAGTCGGCACTGTTTGTACGCTTCGTGACGAACGCATTTACACGAAGCGCCCAGGATTTATCTCCACCGACGGAGACTCCAATACGCTGGCCAGTCGGACCCCCGGCATCCTTGGGGGCGATGGCACGGGAAGCTTGGGCAAAGGCGTAGACTAGACAGAATCGTTATTATTGATGGCCAACAAAAAAACCGGGGCTGATACCCACACTCTTGGTTAAGAACATAAGACCCATCACTATTGATAGTAACAATAGCCCGGCAACCAGCGCCATTGCAGCTACTCGTACCGGGTAACAGAGGGCCGCCGCTCGGATTGCTCGCAACGTTCCACATCATACCCGTACGAGACCAATGCTGAGGAGCACCAATAGCACTACCAAACTATCAGTTTACTCAAAACCGTTTTCAAATGATCATAAACGACTCACATGTTGTCCATATACCACTTTATATCACTCCACCAGTCAGTTCCAATCGTACCAGAGCACTCAGTCATATGGACTTCCTTGTTTGGAAACGCATCGTGGAACGTATCTTGATTTGAAACCGCGCCCCTATAACAATGAAAAGAAACCCCAGCAAACGAGCCCCCGGCAGTATTCATCAAAGAAACTGGGTATTGTCCAGCGTGCTCCCAGTTATGTTCAAACCTAGACAGGATTTAACCAATTTCCATAGGATTTGTGATGATCAGTTGAGGACTTACCCAATGATTTTGACAGACGGGAATCCATTATTGTTCAAAAGTGGGCGTAAAGCCTGAGCGATTGCTGCCTCTTGGGTGTACGGCATGGATGTAGTGGGGTAAGTCGTGTTCGGGTTCTCAGGCTCGTTCTGAGCGCTGATAGCATATACGGTGAAACCTTTGGCTTTGAGCTGCTGGACCGCCTTGAGAAGGTATTGGGCGACTAAATATAGTGTAAATTCCTCATTTGAATTCAATATTTGACAAGACTTACAAACACCGTTGTATTGACTTTGTAAAGTACCTCCATTCATCGAGACTGGAGACTTCATCCAGGCGGGCTAAAACCAAGGTTAGGACGTGGCTTAACAAGTTCGCATATATAACACACCGGTGACCAGGGCAATACATAGAGTTTAATTCTTGAGTTCACAGCGAAAATGTCCTTCAGCGTTGACCAAAGGTATGCCGGAGCACGATCAAGGGAGAAGTTGGCTAACGAAGTATCCCCAGCAGTATCATCAAAGCTATAAGCTGCATAAATGCAGCGTTATGAGTGTGAATTTAATGATTTGGTATAACATACCGCTTGCAGAAAAATCTGACGCTCCGAGGCTTAGGCGGAGAACGCCAAACCCGGCCGTACCAGAGCCATCGGTGGCTGCACGCCATTGAAGTAATCGTTCGTATAGAGCGATTCAAAGACACTCACGATCGAACAGTTTGGTAAGCAAGGCATTGTAGTTTGCCAAGTTCTTGGACTTGAGCTGACTGAGAACCAGTGCTGAAGAGTCGGCTGAACGCAAAGGGTTAGTAGAATCATATTGAGGTTATTGGCGGAGGGGATACCCACTCAGAGTCGCTCCAAAGCCGTCCATCTGCTGGTAAATGGTGGTATCGCTGACTACAATATCTGCTTCGCCGATGGCGCCTTTGGCAATGAAGTTGATAGCTGGACCGCTAGTGCGAGTCAAGAGTTTTGTTCTATCCCAAGTAGTTTGCCACTAGAACATATATGAATCACGTAGTCATAATAGAGTTTACTGGACTAGAAGTATCAAATGCCTACAATGTCATAGATGGTCTGCGCGGCCACAAGCCGCAGACCAGCCGAGATTGCGAAAAAGATGGAAGAGCGCATTTAGACAATTCGGATAAAACAAGTAGAATCCAGGCGGGATTACTTGATGAAAGTCAAGTGTTGTTCGCAGTACACTTGCACTCACGTTTTATACCATTTTGCTCCCTTAAACCCCACGCTCACAGTCCGTCTCCAACCCGATTGGGGGAATGCCAAGAGCTAGAGAGGACATGTTTCTCTGTCTTCGTCTCGACTGTCTGCCGCGAACGTCCTCGACCGGTCATCTCGGCAGCTACTGGCGAACTTCGTCCACATGCGCTCTCGGTCCAATGAATGCAACTTTGTATTCGAGATGCCCCGCATATTTTTTCGTACCACTACATACGCCCTGAAGCGGCGGGCTTAGCTCTCCGGGCAGCATGTTCACCCAGTCGACCGAAATGATCAGAAGGTTCTGGAACAAGAAGAGCAACGGAGAAGCATCTGACTTCGGGAATCGCCCCCAACCGACCGGCCACGTTTGACGATGCTCGCACCAAGCAGCTCCTTTGGGGATTAGCACTAGAGGAAGACACGGAAATAAATCAAACTGGGGATGATATGGCCGCGATAAGATAAGAAAATTGCTCACATGCTCCGGGCACACTGGAGCAGGGAGACCAGAGGGGGTCCCCTGGTCACCTTTCTCAGCCTGCTGCAGAGTACCCGAACCATACAATACGAGGGGAACCGGAAAAGAAGGCGGGGAAATAAATTGAAACAGAGTTCATGTACCAAGCGAATATATGCTTGTAGAGACTAGCGTATCCTCTAATTACTGAAACCAAGCTATATCGCAAGCCCTTCGTGCGGCTGAAGTCCTCTGCGTTGGGATCTTATTCATGTGGGAGATAAAAATTTTTGAGCGAGTCTGCTCAGAAGCGTAAGGAAAGACAGTAAGAAAATGAGAGAATTCCATTCTGCTTGTGGGTCAAAAGCACCCCATTTGTACCATAAATTACTTGATTCATACTACCGTTCGAAGCCGCATATTCTGCGCATATCGCGAACTCACTCGTCTACTCACTCGTGTACTGACTCACTACATCATTCGTTCAGAGAGCTTATGATCGAGTCGCTATTCCCTGAGTAAAGTTGTGATTCACGTGGCTAGTCGTGTTTCTAGTTCTTTTCTTTCGCGACTAAAAGGATAGTGCTAACTGGTCAGCAAGCTTTCCGCGACCAGCCAAAACCAGTCCAGAATCGATTAAGCTCTTATGAGTCGCGTCCTGAAGAATCCTCACCAGCCGACATCAATAGTACTTCTCATAACATCGACAACTCAACAGCTAGCCCCAGTATGACGGACCTAAGAACCGACCACGATCTGCCCCATTCTAATAAAACACTGGGGTCGTAAATTAAAAATACTGAAGTGTCCAAAGACCAGTCAGCGTCCGACGACAACACGTCCGCCCCGAAACAACGACGTGGTCACCCGCCTAGCGTCGATAGCCGCGAAGAACTCTTGTGGTCGAACAAAAGCAGCCACAAATGTGTGTGGCTAGTGACATCGAATAGACTGAAATTCTGGCTCTCGAACGATATAAGATACTTTGGGAACAAAAAATTCTATTGAGGGATTGGCGACATTCTTTAGAAAAATATTCATCTGAATGCGCAGACTACGCCAAGTCTGAAATATTCCTAGTCATATATACAGCGTTCGATGCAAAAAATTGTGCTGATTAAGGTGAGCGCCTTCTTCATCGCTTGGGGGTGAGTACAGCACGAGAAACATGAACCACTGCGCCGTGCTCCTGAAAGCGTCACAAGCGCTAGTGAATCCAGCCGTAGGAAAGTCACTCCTAGGACGGGATAAACTCTATCTGTATGTAAGTTGCTATACCCAAAACTTCATGACATTTGGTGAAGCTCTTGTGGTGTTTTTGTGCGATCTACCACCCCTGAGCGCTGAAATCCTCCATGAGCCCCCTCTGCCGCTGTTTTGAAAGGTTTTGAGCCAAATATAATACCACAGGTGCACTCAGTGCACCTGAAGACCATACTTGAATGAGTAGTAGCGGCCTGGTTCATTGATAAATCTATGATATACATGTTGCGTCCGGGGGAATAAACTGTTCCCCCAGCTAGGTAGGACCTAGTGTTGGGTTTAAGGCAATGCTGCCCTCCCCTGAATAAAATACATATGTTCTTGAGGGCTTATAAAGGTCGCTTTATTGATATGTAGTGTCAGATTCATCTGTATCGGTGATCTTGGGGCTGAACTGGCAGGTGCGCGTTTTTACCATTATTTCCAGATTGCAATCTGCCCGTATCTCCGCGCCTGGATTTTTCTCAGAGAATTGAAACCACCGGAACTCGTGGTCGAATATAGTTGCACGAATTCGCGTTTTAGTACGTATTAATTCCCGATTTGGCCAATTAACCCATATTCAGACATGGAAAATGAAATCAACTCTCCTTTTTTGAGATTAAATTTATTCACAATTGACACGAGTTGCCTTTTTTGGACTCGTCGGCTTATGAAATCACCTGCATTCACCTATGCAACACACACTGGCTCTCAGCCACATATCGTTGCTTTCCGAAAATAGCGGGTCAATCTGCGCCGTAGGCTGCGTAGGTGGCGAGTTAGACACATAGCTGCGTAGGTTGACGTGAAGTAGACTATATGTATAGGCAGACTGCTAGACTCGGGGCGAGCGCCGAGCGATCGACAACGCTAAGACGTGTAGAGACGGTAGCGAGGGGCAGGCAGGCGATGCAAACGAGCGAAGCGAGTGAGTGATGAGAAGAATTGGCGCTGAATGCGGTAAAGGAAGACACAAGCCGTCGCATAAGGGGAGTATATAAGATAGATCTTCAGACAAATGCAAAACGAAATACAAAGGTTCAACGAACAACTAAGTGAACGTGGGCGAGCGATCGAGAATGAAACAGGAGCAAGCTGATACAAGGATAGATTACAAGAAGGAGATAAACGAATATGAAATAAGGACAGAAGACAATGGGCGACGAGAGTGATGTGGAACGAGCCGCGAGGACCGCGCGGGGCGTGCTTGGCGACTATGGGGGTGTATGGTATGAGCACGGGGACTCGTATGACGACCTGGAGCGTCATTAGGCAGATGGGAACGTTAAATAGTGAGCGGACGCGAGAGAGAGCGAGTACGAGCGGATACGCAAGTGCGAGGTGGCTAGCTAGACGCCGGGCGGTTCGGTGTTACGGGCGTGTGGCTGCTCGTAAGACAGGCGCATAGTGTTCGCTATTTCTCTGAGTCATTCGCTCTATCCCATGGGCTTACCAGCTCAAATACGCGAACACACGCAGCTAGTACGTATCCACTTTTCTTCGCTGTTTTCCTCCCTCCCGCCCGCCCTTTCTTCTGCACGCATGACAGATACAGTATTACCCAGCGTTGGTGGCAGGGTTAGCCGCTTACCCGGATTTGCCATATCCAAGCTGCATGATCCAGATCCTCACGGTCACCTCCAGCGCAGCTCCTAGTTCCCCAGGCAACAATAGCCAGTCCTTGTGTCACTTCTGTGTATACTCAATCACTAATGCCATTCGTTACATACTCCCACGTCGGTCAATCGCAAGCCCCTGCGTCAAAGCGCTTCATGAGTTAGACTTATAGTTCCTCCATTGGTTACATGCGCGCGTTACCTCATCCTTTGTCTATGACACGCATCTTTGATTATCTCTTTTGTTCCGTCCTAGCAACAGTTGTATGCACAAATAACAAGGGTCTAAAGCTTGAAGCTCACGGGTGCCATAAAATGCTCCAGGCTAGTTTGATTCATATCAACCATTCGGATACTTGATCCTAACTTAAGCCTTACCACTATTCTTGTTGCCTAGAGTCATGCAAGCATCTCGCGAGGCCGCACAGGCTGGACCAAGTCGCCCACGGGTGTGTGAATCCTGTATTTCTAACAACTCGCGACTGACTTTTGGTAAGTCACATCATAAGAACCAGTTACCTACGCTTTGCTACTGTGCAAGATGCGATGGAAGAGCCATTCAAAAACCGCGAACTATTGATGACCATATAACCCGGTATCCTCGAGCACCTGAGCAAGCCCCAACATTCGCGCCGCAGGACGAGGACGATATTCATCAAACGGACTGCAGCCTATCCTCCCACAGTACACATGACTCGCTCCCCTCACCCGTTCAACCAGCTGCGACCGCCAGTACTCGCGTGAAGGATCACTTAGATGAAGGCAGTCAGCGGTCTCTTAGTCCAACACAGATGGATGAGATCCCAGGCACTCCCCCTGATGTGCATATGGCTGAGAACGAGTCGAACCACGAAGACGAAATCATCGAAATGGAAAATCTTCGCGAGTACCCGTTTGATCAATTATTAGGAGACGATGAAAACGATGACTATTACGATATTGAGAACTATGATGGTATCGATGTTGAAGCTGAACAGGAACAGGATGACGAAGAGCACTATATGTTCGACGAGAACCTAGGAATCCCTAGAGTTGAAGCCGTCGACGATCGCGACCACCCACTGTTTCAGTTGACGAAGATGAAGCGCTTGACCAGGGAGTACCTGATAACGATCCAGACGATCCAGTAGAAGGAGGGAACCTGCATGGAGATTCTCCAGCGTTTAGCGAACATCCACTCATCCGAAACGCATATATTGATGCATTTATTCAAAAGGTAGTCTACGGCGCAACCCACCGGGCTCTCAGACATCAGCTAAAGACTGCGCGTTGGACGATAGCAGCAAATGCAGAGGTTCCTCTGGAGAGCGTTGCAAAGATGGCTCAAACAATCAAAACCGTGGAGTCACGACTTGGAGTTGATCTGGAGCGCTTAATTACGACCTATACACTTTGTCCTAAATGCGGGCGACGCTACTCGCCTGAGTACATATCTACTACAGACGAAGCAATTCGTCTCAATCTTGGCTGTGAAGGGGTTTTGTTCATAGTGCGAAGGCTTGCATCTGGGGTGCAGAGAAGAGTATCAAATCTGACCTACCCGTTTGCGTCTCCTATTGCATGGCTAAATCATATGCTCTGCATTCCCGGAATGTCTGATCTGATCCAGACTTGGCGAAAGGATCTTGAGATTGACGGTGACGACGACTGGGACATTTCGGCGCCTATATCGAGCGACACCTGGATGCGTAACCTGGATATGGACCGTCCCATCGGCGACATTTCTGAAGGATGGGGATGGCGATCAACAAGTGCAGGCCTTGAAAGGCGCCTAGATCCGGAGACAAGAAATGTAGCCGATGTGGATGTTCTAGACCCGCCGGTCCGATTTGTGAGCTTACCGTTTGGGATCTCGCTATCCATGAATACCGACTGGTTAGTACATCAAAGAGCCATATGCTTTAGTTGGTATCTTCAACCACACTTAGGTTTCAGGCAAACAAGCAGGGGTGTTATTCGGTAGGCGCTTGCTACCTTGTTGTCAACAATCTCTCAAGACACCTTTGTTTCCTACGGCAAAACATCTCGCTCTGCATTGTGATGCCTGGACCAAAAGAACCAGATCATTATGCGCTTGATCAAATGATGGAGCCTCTGGTTGACGAGCTATTGCAGCTAAAACAAGGTGGGCCGGTAGAGTATTGTACTTATTTTGGCTTATTTCGAGGTTAGGTGTTCGCATGATTATACGCAAGGGGGATCCTCCAGTATACGAGGAGCAGTTAGTACACGGAGAGCTCAGGCAAGACATTGCAGATCTAATGGCGAGAATCAAAATAGGCGGAGGAGCTGGCCTCAAGTCCGAGCTTAACTTTTGCTTGTACTGCCATTCACGTTTATCTTCCTTGTCGGTAGCAGCAGGCTATATGCGTAATGGTATTAACCTTTACATTAGTTCGTTGTATTGTTTGACGTATAAGATCACAGGGTTTCGCTTTCGCGATCCTCAACAAACGCTCAACCATGCCTACCGATGGCAAAACCTCAACTCAGCCGATGATCGAGCCCGCCTTTTTGGGCAAACAGGCATTAGGTTTACGGCTTTGCATCGAATTCCAGGCTGGCATACAGCGCCATCATCGCCCCCTGATGCGATGCATCTCCTCTATCTTGGAGGAATGAACTGGATTGTCAAACAGGTTCTTGTTGCCCCAGGACTTTTCAATCAACGACAACAACACGGTCCCGACCCTCAAGACATCTTTAACAATTGCGTCGACATGATGTGGGTCCCAAAAAGCTTTCAACGCTTACCCCCAAAGGTACGTCGCGCATATATCTTACTTTGTCTTGTACGCTAAGGATAGCGTCCTAGCTGGGGCAGACACAGGCTTCAACAAAAGCCGATCAATGGAAACTAACATCGCGCATCCTATACATACCGTTGTACTTAGCACTACGAGATGGGGATGAAATCGGCGCAGGAAACGTACCCATAGGGCCTCGAACCTCTCCAGCGGCAAGGTATTGCGAGCATCGGGCAAAACTGCTACATAAGCAGAGAGAGAAGTACTACACTGCAATAGGGCAGCCAGATCTCTGCCCGCCTCTAGCTCAATGCGCGTCCTCGCGAAACATTCAATTCCACTACCGCCAGGTCTTGAGATTCTGTCTTGCTGTGAACACAATCGACAAACGCTCAATTACCCCCACCGAGATTGTCTTTGCACAACAGCTACTAGAAGCGCTGTGCAAGAGCTACATCTCAAACAATATTCCCCTACTGCCGAACTTTCATTACATGATGCACTTAGAAGAGTTTATGCTCAAGACTGCATCCGTATACAACACACACATATGGGGCATGGAGCGCGCAAACCAGGTTGTATCGAAGATTAACAACAATGGGAAAAGTAAGGGCGTTCTTGAGGGGACGTTTATGCGAGGATGGTGGAGCCATGCAACGATACAAACCCTTGTGAGTGTGTACAATGGCTAACTTGATCTATGCTAATCTTAGAATGCTCAAACTGGGAAGATTGATACAATGCGTTTGCTACCTAATCATACAGAAGATGATGACAGTATCATACAGGATTTGCTTGAAGCGCTCAAAGGTGGGGTGGAGAATGCTCAAGAGAATGGAAGGCTGCAGCGATTCCTTGCACGATGCCGAACAGCTTACACAAAGCTCCACGTTGTTCAAGGTATGTCAAACCATTTGACGCAAAAGCTAAAGTCTTACCTGAATACAGAACATACTCGATTATCCCCGCAATCTCGCGTGGTTAACATCCAGGAGCTTGGTATATATGAGCTAGTGGTTCGATTCTGCGTTGAGCTATGGCCAGAGGCTGGAATCTTTGGTCCTGGTATTGTTCGAAACCGCTACCTTGCCCATGTTGGTATGGTTCGCAACTACAGCTATCTGGAGCGGGATGGAATTTGTTATGGTGCATACCACCATACAAGTGGTAAAGGGTATTGCTACGGCTACATTGACAACCATTGTGATCCTGTTCGAGTTGAACGGATCCTGCATATTGAGATTCCAGGGGAACCAGTGCTTTCTTGCACGTGTGCGCTGGTTCGTCACTTTCTTGTTCCGCAAATCAAACCTCGTTTCCCATGGGATGCCTGGTGAGTGATACATAGTCGTTCATGAAAGATAACTTCACATCTTCAACAGGGCAGCAAGCTTAGGAACGGCAAGCTGGGAATATGCCGGATTGGGTGAGATCAAAGCAATCTCCTCCACGCGCTTCTCTGGTGTATTTGCCTTGTTTGACATTCCAATGTCGTATGGCCGATACTGGGTCACAGTGGCCTTGGATAGTGTGAGCCTAGAACAACATTGGAACAACGAGGATGAGGAGCCTTCTCTGCAAAAAAAGTAGGGGGTTATGAGGTGTTATGATATGTATTATAATTAAGGGAAGGATAATGGGGTCATGAGGTCTAATAACTCTGGTGTCATAGTGTTATGAGCACTCATGACATGCCATGACACCATTATCCTTCCCCCCTGTTTTATTACACCTACAGTTTTTGCAGAGTTAGCGCTACTATCAACGTTCGGTTTTACATTGCATATATGCAGGTCCTTGGGGAAGAACCATACTTGATTTGTATAGACGTGTACAGGGCGTGTTTAATGTCACTACTAGACTTAATTCAAGTGAAATAATAAAAAAACTTGACAACGACAGGAGGTCAAGTTCTTAGGGAAACCCTTTGAACTTGACCCTGTTTATATATCATTCATAACACAGCTGAGAATACATAAACACAAACTACAATTGGTCTTTCAATATCAAATGAGGACGCATCAGCGTCTGACAAATGTTCCAGAAAGTTCCATGAGTCACATGATATGTAAGATATATCAAAATATAAAAGAGAAAATGTCATAAAATAGTATTAATGTCGACAAGGCCTTTTGGCTCGTGACATTTATAGTATGTACAGGGCATAAATAGCGCATGGGAAGATTGTAGATTCAAGAGAAAGAGTATAAAAAAGAAGCAATAGAGTGTGAAATGCGTGAATGAGGAACATCTGGGCGTGAAATCTATAACCGAGTAATCAAAATTGGACAGCGTGTAGACGAGAGGGTACAAACATAGAGTTAGTGCCATGCACGCGCATATAACTACTTAGCCTTGGTTGTAGCCTCAGTTGTCTTCTGCTTCTTCTTGTTCTTTGAGCCAGGCGGCCGGCCACGACGCTTCTTTGGTGGATGCCCCAGAGCAATCTCCTCTGGTTCACCGATACTAATAGCTAAATCCATCTGAGCCGGTGCTGATTGACTTGAACCACCTGCAGCAGGGAGAGCTGGCGGAGGCGGCATTTCGAATTTAGGTACCGGCACAAGTACTTTGGAAGCGGGGAATGGTGGTGGCGGCAGCGGGGGAGGGAGCATCTCCACGTCGGGGCGAGCAAGAATATGTCCTAGGACATCTCCAGAAGGCAGCGGAGAGGATTCATAGTGCGGCGAGGGTATAGCTGATAATATGAGTCTCTGGTGTTGTCTTTGCGGGCGGCAAAACGACTCACCAAGCAACTGAGGATCAATTGGGATATCTGTTGTATCCAACAGTTAGATCGGGCCAGCACAAACTTATACGCTCTAAACCATGCTCACCTGTCTTTGTAGCTCCTGTTCCAATATCAGCTGATGTACCCCATTGAAGCTCAAGGATATCCAGGATTACACCGCTCTCCTTGTCACCGTTGTAATCTATCACCGTTGTCTTCCCCAGCTCGACTTCAGCACCGGTCTCGGCGCTTGCTTCCTCTTTGATCAGCGGGCCGATCTGGCTGGAGCCGAGGAGGGATAGTGGGTAGCGGCTGAGGAAATCAGCAATGTCTGGCTTGCTAGTCTTGCTGGCGTCAATTAGATGAGCAGACTTGACAAGTTTGTCATGGTTTTTGGTGCGCCACGACTTGCTGATTCCGCATTCAGCAATGCAAACAATGACCTTGTTACTGCCCTTGCCGCGCTTGAGATGAGGAATCAGAGTGTCCACAATCTGAACTGTGCTAGGCGGTATGTACCTACCCTTTGATCGCATATACTCGGCCACACCGATTGCACGGTAGAAGTTGGTTATCTGTGAGAACTATAAGCTGCTAGTACGCTTGTGTGCAAGGAGAGCTTACCCATTGTGCACGACTGCTTGGTACCTTTGTGATGATATTGCCTTCATTGTCGCTCTTGTCTGCAGACATATAAGCTGGGTGACAAAGAAATTTGTAGCGAGTAGACTGAATGGAGGGCATGTTCTGAATGTATTGTGAACGCATAACAACCTTCTAAAGGGGTAAACTAGTTAGCATACTCATTTTATCGAAACCGAAAACAGAATAGTAAGATTGGTCAACATGGTGACAGAAAGAAGATAGGATGTGGACGTGATTCAGGTATGTTAAGTATAGGCACAATAACTGCCCAACTACACTGTATTACTCACTCTCTTGCCTCGCTGATATTCGCGCGACTTGGATTGCTGCTCCTTTTTCTCCTCCTCCGTCTTTTCCATGGCCTTATAGTTTGTACTAGCCGTTCTGAACGGACCATCATTAAGTACAATAATAACGTCTTCATTAGAGAGCTTGTGGAGTGCCGCAGAGAGTGAGCTTGAGTTCTTCGGGATTGTCGCCCTGAACCGTTCGACGTATGTCGGGACCCATATCATTTGGGCAGTCAACTTCTCCTCCCAGTTTGGGTACAGCTGACAGTAGAGGGTATCTGGATCGATAAATTGGGTTGGTAGCGTATCTGGCTCTCCATGATCATCCAAGATGATGCCCCTAGGCAACTTCAGGGATGGGATATCTACCATGCCGCATCAGGGCAATTTGTACAGGCCAGAGAGCCTATTAGAGCACGAGAGGTGTCAGAGGTAGCCTCGAGTCCCTCTCGGCTCCCTGCGGCTCCCAGAGCCAGCAGGAGCCAAGGGCCAAACAAGCCCATATATACCAACGTCGGGCAGCTCGCAGAGAGCTTACCAAGCCCATTTGACCTCATATCCTGACCAGTCAGCAAGGTACGCAGACTAGAACGCCAAGGGTTTTGACAGTACGGACCCGCTTCGGGACTACTGTCAACGTCGCCGCCTGGCGGCCAAACAACCGGCGTTGTGCCGTTCGTTGATCTGTAGCCAAACAATCAGCGTCGTGCCGTCCGCTGATCTGTGGCCAAACAATCGTCTGCTTGCCAATCGGTCCAAACAATTTGGCGCGCTTTACCCCGCCCCTCGACCGATGATCCTCGATTCGCGCTGCGCTTCTCGATTGCGGCTAGTATGTCGAAACTGAAAAAGCGCCTTGCACTGTCTTACGCATGTACGTATGGAGAGTGTTTGGAAAATATATGCATGTATGCGGTGTAACAAGATGGCAGTCACGACGGAAAACAGGCAACGCAGAGCAAAAAAAGGAAGCTAAATAGACATGATTCGAGTGTGTGGAAAGGCGAGATCAGAACGTCGAGGCACAGGTAGGACAAGAATGGAACAGGTAACTGGTAGTTGTCGTAGAAGAACACGATTGCAGCTTGTACCAATTTACTCGCCGTCGCTCACCATTTCATCATCAAACACCAGATCCTCCTTGTCTGAATCGTTGTGCGAGCACGAATAGGCAATTAGGTATTCCTTCCTACAATCCAAAGCTTACGCTGAGCCAGATATCCACGCAAAGAACATTGAAACAAAAACGTACATGATTCCCTCCATATGGGCCTTTTGAACCTCGGCAATGCGCGAGTACTTTTTCAACCTTGCCACAATGGTTTGGTAGATTCTCCGGTACTTATGCTTGCTAAAGTTGACCGGCTTTGCTGTATCTCGAACGCGATTTGAAGAGTCGCCGGCTTTGATAGCCTGTAGTGCGTAATATACCTAGAACTGTATATTAGTAATTGGTTCCATGTACACAGCGGAACGTACCAAGGTGCAAGCCACAGCAACAATCGCTACGGGAGCTAGAGCTTTCGACCCTAGGCTCTCAATGCTCTCATGAGACTGTCCTTGTGTGATACCCATGAGCTCGTGAATAAAGCGCATGCCAATTGGACGCCCCCGCGAACGCTTTGTAAACAGAGCGATTTTTATTGTTTGTGCAACACACGGATTGAGGTAGCGCCCATTAATCTTCTTACTCTGAACGTACTCTAGTCAGCACTCATTAGTTGAGAGTCTAAATGCGCTTACCGCTACGTCATAAGATACATGCGCAAAGTTCATATTCGCCAGCAGCTCATCAATTTTTCCAGACCCTGCTGTGACATTGTAGCATTCCTCGACTTGCTTCAGCAGATTTGTCTGGAAGGTGTTCCGTATATTAGAGTCTTTCTTTCGAACCTATAGAATAATTAGTCGGTTCTGAAAGTAATTTGCGCAAAACTTACATAGTCCCAAGCTTTTTGAGTTACTTGATAAGCCACCCGCGATGCACCGAGAGTCTTCTCCGCATACGATGTACAGAACTCTTGCGCAGGGAAGACGTTTATTGGAAAAAGATCGACGGCCGCCAGATAAAAGCCCCAGGCATGAGCCATTTGTTGGATAAACGCCACCTGGTTGTACGAAAAGTCACCCTGTCGAACATTATTTGGGCGATAGCTGTCAGGTTGTGGACGTGGGTTTGCATGCGGATGGTAAACTGTGAGAGGAAGTTGCGAGATCGGCTCTGATGCGGGAGCTCGCCATGGTTCGCCCCCGTGCCCTGCCAATGGTACCGAGTTTGATGGAGCTGGAGCCGTATTGTTCTGCAGCCCAGGAGCCTCATGTAACACCATATCTGTTAAGCCATTGTAGGGAACAATCATTCCATTAGAGCTCGACCAAGGATTGGCCGAGATTATAGCTGTCGGTGGCGGCGGCAAGATAGGAGGCATAGTAGACAGCACCGTGGTATAAAGCGAGTTGAAGTTGGTGAGTGGGGCTGGCATATCCAAGTTCGCAGAGATTAGAGTGTCAGGTTGAAACCTGAATGTGCCTTGGTTTGACCCGGTTGCTGCTGGGAGTACTCTGAGCGGACTGGAACAAGGCTCTGGAGGGGCCAATTCACTCTGGCCAGAATGTCGAAGGCCCGGGCCGCAAGAGGGGGCAGGGGACATATGGACAGTTAGGATGCCAGCATCAAACGGCGTGGACGTATTTGGGACAAAAGGGGCAATATAAGTATCGTCGTAGTTAGAGCGCGGGGGGTGTGGCGAGTTTTGAATGATCAGAACCGCGGGGGTAGCCAATCCAAGAAGGCGGTTAGGTTGGCGTGGAGTTTGGAGTGCACTATTAAGAATCGCCGATGATGCTGCTGCATTTTCTAATTAAATAGGCATAAGTATTGAGCGTAGATTTTTTTTCATGCTTAAGGACAAACCTTGGAGGTCTTGATCTACAAGAGGACTATTGACTTCCTCGGCTTGAGGGACAGAAGTGATGGCTGGCGTGGTATCCTACACAAATTATGGAGTTAGTATCAATCTGTGTTATACGTAACAATCACATACCTCAGAAAGCGTTGGCAGTGAAGGGGTCTCATGGTTTGAGCGCGTAGATGGCTGGTTCTGAGTTGGCATGTTGCTTGAAGCGGTGATATCAGCTGGAGATACTTCGGGGACAGGTGTTTCAGTGACGGTTTGGCTTGGTTCGGGGGCCTCCTTGGTTTCGCGGACCAGCATGTCTAAGAACATATGTGAATTCGTAATAAAGGAAAATACAGATTTTACATACCGTTTATGGAACCGCTATCCTCGTCAACTGTTGGACTATTCTTCTCTAGTATTTCAGTCAGCACTGAACCACAAAGAGAAAATATTTGGTAAAGTGCTCACTTTTCTGTTTCCGGGCAAGAGACCTTGGCACTGCTGGCCGATCTTTAGGAGGTTTGGGTGGTTCAACCATTGGCGGTTTGATGTGACTGAACCGATATCGTTTCCCCCGGGTTTCATATCGAGGAGCGGTAGTATTTTGTCCTTCTTCTGGGAGTGTCGTAGGAGCAGGATACGGTTCTGTGTTGTTCGGGCGTGTGTTCAAACTTTCTGAAACTCGCGGCATAGCTCAACAAGCAAGGTGCAAGTAGACGTTTGACGGTGAACTTTGTCAAGTTGAAACACTGATACTCCCGTTTGCAATGATGACCAATCTTGAACATCCGCCTGGCTCTCTTACCCTCCCTGATCACTCTGTGTAGTCAATGTCGAATCAACGAATGTTCTGTCCCATTCGGGGCTGCAGCAAAAGCTATGATACAATGACTTGCTATCGCCGACACTGCTCATCAAAGCACGGCTTTAATCTGGACTATGCTAGTGCTCTACCACACGTCTATGACAACCGAACTTCACACCATGGTATGTTCAAACACAATGAATTTGAAAGATATTCATGGCTAAGAGCAGTGTAGACATTGTAGCGGTACTAGGGAAAGAAAGACTTAATACGCTCAAGGAGCTTCCCTTTGCTTGTAGCCCTCCTAAGTCCCCAGAAGCAACACCGCCAGCCGCAAACCCCCACTTGATCACTCCTCAACCACCCGAGCACTCTGAAACCGACACGCCAGTCTTTGCATCCTCATGCAATGATCCAACTTCTGGAAGGCTGGATTCAGCTTTCCATATTCCCTCATCGCTCGCTGATTTGCCCTGGTTCGACCCATCCAAATACAACAAAATTGTCGACGCCGACGGACTCACTCGTTACGTCCACAAGACAGCAGGCCGGGTCTTGAGGAAGGATAAAACACGTTGGGAGAAACTGGCTGAGCAACGTACAAAGAGTCACCCTAATTCGCCCTGGTATCCATTTGCGAGCGAGGCCGAATGGAAACTAGGATATTGGTTAGCAACCTGCAAGTCCTCGCAATCAAAGATTGATGAGTTTCTTGAGATGGATGGAGTAAGTACTCACCTTTTGATCACTGTGGTACATTTTCTAACCGAACTTGTAGATTTTAGCAGAACAGCCAAAGTTCGGCCGCGCATACAACCTGTTCCATAGCCTCGAAACAGATCTGGAGGGCTTTGGAGGGCCCGACTGGGTCTGCCAGCCAATCCTCCCCGAAGACTTTCCCGACGCCAAGCACGAACCAGATATAGTGATGTACCACCGCGACGTTGAAGAGTGCCTCGACTTGCTTGCTGGCCGGCCAGACCTTGATGGCGAGATCTGGTTTCATCCTGAGATCCGATTCGCTGGCGATGATGAAATCGAAGTCTTTGATCAGATGCCAACGGGTCATTTGTGGCACAAGATTTTGGTGCGTACCTTAAAAACTGTTGCGACTCGGTTTAATTATATACATATCCAGCACGAGGCGGGCCAAGATCCAAATGCAGCGCTTGGAGGGGCTATCTTTGGTAGTGACAGGACCCACCTCACCCACTATGCCGGCGATGTCAAAGTTCACGCCCTTTACGTATCTCTCGGCAACATCCTCAAAGAGACACGCGCACAAACTAGTAAACGTGCCTGGATGCTTGTTGCCTATATTCCCATCTGCAAATGGGAGAATACGCTGGAGAAGGTCGAGCTGAGAAACAAAACGCACAAAAGCGCGCTTCCTGGAATTCTGAGTCGACGTCTATTTCACTTCTGCATGGAGATCATATGTGAGCCGCTCCGCGAGATTAACGTGCATGAAATTACCGACCCTCAAGGCAACGTGCGCCTGATATTCTATGTCTTGATTGCCTATCTTGCCGACCTGGAGGAACAGTATGTGATCGCCGCCCTGGATAAGAGCAATTGTATTCATTGCGTCGCAACAACAAACGATTTTGGCTCACCAGAACCGTTATCGGTACGAACATCACAGTCAATCCTTGACGCGATCTCTCGGGTTCAGGACGAAAGGCATCCGAACGCCGATCCCTACCATTTCTCCCTAGGCGCAGGTAAGGAGCGACTGTGCGATGTTGAATATCCTTTTTGGGCGGGGCTCCCTTTTGTGGATATCTGCCAGGTACTTTCCGTCGATCTACTGCATAGCTTCTATAAGTATTTCTTTGATCATCCGTTCCAGTGGAATGTGTACTCACTTGGAGAAGCCGAAATCGACGCACGCATGAAGGCACAAATATCTTACTCGGGTGCGCGCTCGTTCCCTCAAGGTGTAACACACATCTCGCAAATGTCCTGTAAAGAACATCGTGCACTGATGAAAGTTCACTTGAGCATCATTGCCAATTCAACTGCAAAATATAGCCGTGAACTTACCTTGGCAACTCGAGCCCTCTTGGATTATCTGTACTACGCCCAACTCCCATCACACACCGAGCATACACTCCGAGCATATGTAGCCGCGTACGAGGAGTTTCATAGGCTCAAGAATATCTGGATCAAAAACGAGTCAAGAAGGGGCGAGAAAGTTCCGATAGGACATTTCAACATACCAAAGATGCATGCTGGGCGCCATTTGGCTGAACAAATCCGTGCAAAAGGGGCCGCGGATAACTTTTCGACTGAAACCATTGAACATCTGCATATAGACACGATTAAAGAGGCTTACCCGGCAACCAACAAGAAGGAGTGGGAGAAACAGACGCTTCGCTGGTTAGTTCGAAGTGAGAAAGTTTTGGAACTACGCCTATTCCTCACCTGGAAGAAAAAGCTGAACACGGAATTAAACATGGGTACGCCCAACAACGCAATATCTAATTTTCCAGTTAATGGTAAGTAGGGAAAAGCGGCACGTTTTATAATCAGCTAACCGTATTGAAATTAGCTGGCTTGCAGGCCGGTCCGGAGGCAGTGACACAACGCTCAAGGCGGGGAGGGTTTGCGCCAGAAACGACCGAGACCAGCCCACCACCCGCGACACCAACACTGACACCAACATCGACGGCAAGTACTACGAAAAAGCGAAAACGGCAGATAGACGACCCAGACGATAAGGAGGAACGCACCGCAAAAAAAGCCGCTCGGATTCAACAAGCTTACGCCCTATCACCACATCAGGATGTAGCGCTACGACCATCGAACGTCATGACGATTGGAGAAGCTCAGCAGAAGTACGAATTGGCCACGTTGTTGAACGACTGCAAAGCAAGCAACCTACTGCCAACATCAGTAAACTTGGACACGGTGGTGGGAGTCTGGACGTCGCTTAGGGTATGTGAACCGCCGAATCGAATGTTCCCGAAGGCAGATCACTTGACGCTCCCCAAGTGCGGAATTCCAACATTTCGATTTGGCACTGAAGTTTTGGGATTTGCAAGCTATAAGCTTGGAATCGCACACTGCAAATCCTGTTTTCGATCCTGAATGAATTTGGAATTCGCAGACTTTTGAATGACCGATTCCAACATTCTGGGTAGAAGAAAACAATATTGTTGGCCTGTCATTTACACCTCATGGATGCTGACTCTTACAGCCCTCCTAGTGCGATTTTTAAACATACCCTCGTACTCCCGGTTGTGCGGCTTTGGCATTGAAATTTAGGGACCATAATACGTTACAGACAAAAGTATGCCGGTTGTTTTCATATTTCAAATGTACAGTACAGGAGTGTATAGAACAGCATAGCGTTCAACGGTTATACCAAACATACATGATATATCAAGTGAAACGCTAGTCCCACACTCCGACTGGCCGGCTGTACAAGAGTCGTTGGCGTCATTCGTGATTCAGCGAGATAGCGCAGTGTCTAAGTCAGAACTCCAGCTATCTTTCCGTTGGGCACATGCCCCTTTAATCCGGCGTCACTATTGCCGGTATCTATGGTGTTTCAGCGGGCGATAGCCAGAGGAATACGTGGCATTCGTGCCTGGTAGCCTACACGTATCCCAATCGGAAAAGGATATAAGAACTACTATCAAGGATACAGAAACAGTGAGCCGCAAGCACGAGAGGCGGCGAGGCAAGGTGGTTTAATTCACCTTCAAACGTTCTTCGCGACGCCACGGGACCTGTACATGCCAAGGTTGAGACTCGGCCGCAAGAGGTTAAAAGAGTCAGCGGCACGAAGCTGGCTTTGACTCGACATTCGAATTTTCTACGTAGAGCCTAAGTCGTCAGCGTTAAAGTCAAACGGAAGTTGCGAGGCGAGATACTCAAACAGGAGCGAGGTGGTGGAGCGCACGAAGTCAACTTAGATCTGTAGGTCTGTGGTGGAGCGTTTGAATCCGCGGGTGAGCCGGCTGTGCAACATAAGATAGCTCGACCAGAATGCCTGGCTCATGGGGGAGTGAGTCGCATGGTCCGATGCGCACTGATGCTGCGCATCGAATAGTACAATTTACAAGCAGATTGGTTACTTCTGGGAGGAATAAAATACAATTTTCGCCATGGCGAATTGCTTTTGATTGGCGCTTAGTTGCCTGACGTCACGCGTGCGTCAGCAGGAGCGATCGCGCAAGAGTCCCACCGACACATCTCCTCACCACCACTTTGGCTCCTCACAAGGTGCGCCAAGCCAAACCACATCGTCCCTCACATTAATTTATATGTCAGTCGTCAGAGTATATTCTAGTACACTGACACCTTTGACCAAAAGGTGAGGAGTGCCCACTTTTTCTCGCTGTCAACCGAACCTTGACAAACGTTTTTTCGAATAGCTAAAGTTATATGGTCTACGAGCAGGAACTACCATTTGGATGAACCAAATCTGGTTGCACACGATCCATAAAATCCTTCCACTTAGTTATTTCCCTGCTCACTGTATAGGTTGTCATTGGGCTTAGTGGTCGCATTGTAATTGAGAAATATTGCTAAGGACAGAGATCCTCTGTTGGGCCGCAATGTTTGCCAATGCCGAGAATCAATTCTCATACACTGGTATATCCTTGTTTCTCACCAGAGTCATTGCTGGAGAACACAACTGTACTTATTGAATGATAAATGGAAATTGAATCTTTCATAACACTTGTCCCATGTTCTACCTCACTGAGAGTTCAGAAGTTACGGACCAGCAGTCTCATAACACCATGGTTCCGTTCCAAAACTGGCAGATTGATTATTCCAAACTCAATCCAATTTGGAAGAACCATGCTCAAAATGCGAATGTGATATTTTAAGAATTCGGTGTTGAAATTTAGGATATTTACAGTGTACAGTGCATTCGGTCAACGAGTTTGCGTTCTTGAATGGCTTGTAGTGAGTAAGCCATTTGACCGATCGAATAGTGCTGATTTGGATTGCTTTGAATGAAGTTGAGGAAGCGAGGCACATTCCACGACGGCTACTGGTTGTGATATCCTTTCTTGTCCTACCCGGGCGTCGACGTTCCAATCTTGCCCTTTCACACACTCGAATCATGTCTATTTAGCGTCCCTTTTTTGCTGCGTGTTGCCTGTTCTCTGTCGTGATTTGCAATTTGTTACACCGCATATATGCATATATTTTTTGAATGTGTCTTTCGTACATGCACACGCAGGACTGCGCGAGGCGCTTTTTCAGTTTCGACATACTAGCCGCAATCGAGAAGCGCAGCGCGAATCGAGGATCATCGGTCGAGGGGCGGGGTAAAGCGCGCCAAATTGTTGGACCGATCGGCAAGCAGACGATTGTTTGGCCACAGATCAGCGGACGGCATGACGCTGATTGTTTGGCTACAGATCAACGAACGGCACAACGCCGGTTGTTTGGCCGCCAGGCGGCGACGTTGACAGTAGTCCCGAAGCGGGTCCATACTGTCGAAACCCTTGGCGTTCTAGTCTGCGTACCTTGCTGACTGGTCAGGATATGAGGTCAAATGGGCTTGGTAAGCTCTCTGCGAGCTGCCCGACGTTGGTATATATGGGCTTGTTTGGCCCTCGGCTCCCGCTGGCTCTGGGAGCCGCAGGGAGCCGAGAGGGACTCGAGGCTACCTCTGACACCTCTCGTGCTCTAATAGGCTCTCTGGCCTGTAAAAATTGCCCTGATGCGGTGAATGTCTTGCGCCCATGGTCCTTTAATCAATCTATCAGATAGCTTCCAACCAGTCGATGATACCTCACTAACCTTGATACTATTCTCCTCCGGCACGTTACGGTTCTTCTCGTCCTTCTTCTTACCAATGCATCCTCGAGTTCCGGCCACTACCCTTGTGATGATCTCGGCCATTTCATCAGTCAAAGGCGGGTTAGACATGATAGGCGTGTTCTTGACTGGGGCGGAGCCACTGGAGGTGGCAAAAAGCGAGGGTACGGGCAGGATACTGGAAGCTGGCGTTGTGCCGACACGGCTCTGTGCGGCTGCAGCATTGGTCTCCAGGCGCTGAATCTTGGCAAGTATGGTTGAGAGCGTGGCTTGAACCTCCTTGAGCTGCTCGTTGCTCGAAGATTTGAAGTCCTCAATTGTGCCAGTCAACTCATTGACCTGCCGTTCAAGGGCAAGGGAAGGACGGGTGGCCTTATCTAAATATAATCTTAGGTAAGTATGATTTGTACGTCAATCATGTCCGCATATACTCACAAGATTCAGGTTTGCTGAGCCCATTTGATGCTGAGACGGCAGACTGGCCTGCGTTGCCCCTCGAGCTTGAAGTAACAATTGGCTCTGCTGGTTGAAACGTCATTGATTGTATCTGTAAATAGCCAGCTGATGTACGTACCCGGCTGAACCTTAGGAGCGCTGCATGTGCTAGATGGAATATCTGGAGTTGGAGTCGGCGTTGGGCGACTAGAGCTGGAAAATACCAAAATATTGCGGCGATTCGAGGGCAGTGACGTGCGAGCTAAAGACTTAGAAGTGGGAAGCTGGAACTTGCCAGGACTTGGCTTGATGGCTGCTGTGAGCCGAGGTGGGGCGTAGGGTGTGGATGTACTCTTTGCAGCAATGGACACAGGAGCCACCTCGTCGTCGCTAGAGTCAACGTAAACAGTAGTCATATTCTGAGAGTAAGTGATTTGGGAATGGATGAATGGATGATCGACAAGCAAGGAGCAAGTGTAGGCTTTATGCGCCTGGTGGGACTCCATTTCTCACAGGTCGCAGCAAAAAGTAGGATAAACAGACCAAGTTTTCGCATCTCTGACAACCGGCGCTGTCGCTGGCTGTCGCGGTTGGGAGAGGGGAGTTTGATCGAGGAACTGGGGTATACTCCGGGTCCAGTCTTCCGTGCGCGATCTGAGTTTGGCTGTCAGTCCCGTTAGACAACAGATGCTGGCACGTGCACGTTGTCCTTTCTGTAGTACAGTGGGCCAATATGCGTGCCTGGCATTAAGCAGTGAGGTGTCTGTGATTAGACTCATGAGTTTGTCAGTTCACAACACACAAGATGCAAACAACATGTCGCTGTTGTGACCCGCACAACGGACACATTACATAGGGAGAATATAATACGGATTTATAGCATTTTCTCCAAGGTCGAATATGCTATAAACAAGGTCACGTGACCTCGGCGCTTATTATGATTACCTAACTCGCTCCAGCAACATC
The DNA here is from genome assembly GCA_016906575.1 of Ceratobasidium sp. AG-Ba. Classification (NCBI taxonomy): domain Eukaryota; kingdom Fungi; phylum Basidiomycota; class Agaricomycetes; order Cantharellales; family Ceratobasidiaceae; genus Ceratobasidium; species Ceratobasidium sp. AG-Ba. Next base: position 192,473 of record CP059611.1, on the reverse strand, counting down.
TCTGCCTTGTAACTTGGAGCGAGGAGCGAGTTGTCACGTGACCCCGGCGCTTAATCAGCGCTCGGCGCTTACCGTGGTTACATAACTCGCTCCAGCAACTTCTCTACCTTGTAACTTGGAGCGAGGAGCGAGTTGTCACGTGACCCCGGCGCTTATTCAGCGCTCGGCGCTTATCATGGTTACATAACTCGCTCCAGCAACTTCTCTGCCTTGTAACTTGGAGCGAGGAGCGAGTTATCACGTGACCCCGGCGCTTAAATCACGTGACCTTCGGACTCAGCGTGGCTCTATAAGATTCGGAGCCGCACAAACCTAAGCGCGAGTTACATAATGCGTAAACAATGTCACATGACCTCCTAACACCACTGACAAACACTCAAACAAGGTCATGTGACCAGTAAACAACTGCGGACTGCGCCGCAGCAATGACTCATACCCTCGCACAGGGTATATAAGACGATGAAGCAAAGCTAGGAGCCCTAGTTTGCTTTATCTCGTCCACCACCGGACTCGTACATGTAAACTACAGATAGACCACCAAATAAACAAACTACCACACAACAAACGAACGTAGCCACTACTTAAGGACAACAAAGGAGAGAGACGACAGGGTCCTGACATTATAAAGCAAACTTACTACTTAACTAGTGGCGTAACACAAGTATTTTGCACAAATACTAAGGGCCGAGTACAAGGAGATACCGACCAACCTCTGCGTTACATAAGAGAACAATAGGAAACTATGGCGCAGCAGAACACAGGAAGAATAACAAGAGCTATGAGCCAAGCATCAAACGCACCACCACTGACACAACCAACTACTGTACCCCTTTCCGCAGATCCAGCAGACATCACGCTGCCAGGGATGCCTGGAGGAATGCCTCAAGATCAACCACAGATAATACACCCCCGTCCCCAAAGGACTATTCATATCCCAGATAGCGCACCCTCAATTCCCACACGGGATGACTCAGTTGACGAAGTGGATGAAATGACTCGTATATTACAGGAACAAGGGGAGGGAGTCCTCTCGGACCAACAAACACAACCGCCCCTTAGCTTTGGAGATCAGGAAGGTAACGTAACCCAGCAAGCGCCCGGGGAACGAATCCTGGTGCCCCTAGCAAATAACCCTATACGAACAATTGCAGTTGCACTACAACAAGGACTGTCCACTCTTAAGAGTAATGTCCTAAGGGAGGTACAAAAATCTATTGAAGCAACAGAATCCAACAAAAGACTGATTGAAGCGCAAAGGGAGTTATGCGAAGTAACCCAAGGGGAGGCCACCAAGGCAGTAAACAACGCATATGTGGCGGCAGAAAGGGCTAGCAAGATAGAGCACATCACAAAGAACCTAACCGGGCAAGTAGAAGGGCTGGAAGCAACACTCAAGGAGCTAAACCGGACACTGCAAGCTCAAATGGGAGTGAACAATAACTCAAACGATCGGCTCATACATTTGGAAGAATTAGGGGAGACGATAGAACAACGAATCACAGACCTGGTCAACAAACAGGAAGGAAAGCCCGATCAGGGACCCAAACCTCAAAGAACCCCTTATTCTGGAACACAAGGACCGCAAAGAGAACCACAAAACCCTCCATCCAGGTCACGATCACCGTCCCTAGAACCCTTTGCCCATAGGTCATTCCAAAGGGAATCTACGGTTCAGCCAACCGCAAGGCCGGAAAGAAAAGGGAAAGGGGAATCGGAATCGGACCAAGAGGAACCTGAAACAGAGAGACCATCTTTCTTGAATCAAACAACTACAGCTGGAAACACAATTCCCAAGGAAGCCCGAACAAAGAAACCAGAGGCCTTCAACGGTAGGAAAGGCAAGGAAGCGGAAAACTTCATTATGAAAATGGAAATCTACTTCAATGATTACGAAGAAGGGACCTTTGATGACCGAAGGAAGATTACTAACGTACTAATGAACATGTCGAATGGAGATGCCGCAAATTGGGCACAACCATTCCTGCACAAACTATCTTCAAATGAAAGACACCCTACCTTGAAATCTTGGACCAGTTTCAAAAAGTCCTTTTTGGATGATTTCTCAGACCCAGTAAAGAAGGAAAGAGCCATCCGGGAACTAAGCAAGCTTACACAAACAAAAAGCGCACAAACCTACGTAACCCAATTCAGGACCTTGCAACAAGAAGTAGACTGGAATGAAGAAGCGCTTATGGATCGTTTCAAAGAAGGTCTCAAGCCTGAAGTCAGGAAGGAACTTCTGAGAATTACAATGCTGATGGATGACGAAAAACTCAATTTGGAGGCATTATACAAGGTAGTGTGCAAGCTCGATGACATGATATATGCAAATCAGAAACTTAACCAGCCCAATGCTGGATCTTGGTCATCGACATGGAACCCCTCAAGGGCAAACACACAAGGGAACAAAAATCCAATCAATACTCAGAAGAATAGGTCCGAAGCTAAACAAACGACAATGGTACGGATACCAAAGGAGGAAAAGGACCGACGCAGGAAAGAAAGGCTCTGCATCAAGTGCGGTAAAGCAGGACACGTCATGAAAGACTGTCAAGGTCAATGGACCTATAACAAAACCAAGGTTCAAGGAAAGGCGAGTACCGAAAAAGAGTCAAATGAGCAGGGTTCCGAATCCGAGTCGGAAAACTAGAAGGGTCAACTGAATCCGTGTCAGAAGACCCAAAGAAAAGGACTCCGACTGATGTATATTACCTTAAGAAGTCAAATAATCAATCCATAATATATACATCAGTCGGAGGAATCATGGAACCAGCCAAAACACTCATTGACTCAGGGTCATCACGTAACTTCATCGACAAGGATTATGTGAGAGAAAAGAACATACCAACCACGAAGCTCGCCAACAAGAAGTCGGTAATAGCCATAGATGGCAAAGAAATTGAAGACGTGATATCGGAAAAGACAGTGCTCCAGATTGAAGTAGAAGGTAAAACACTAAGATGTGATCTATATGTGATGCCCCTAGGGGATACGGAGATCATATTAGGCAAAGACTGGCTAGACGAAGCAGAACCAATCATTGCGTGGAAAGATTTAACCATAACATATAAGGATCATACTTCAGGAAAAGCAGCAACAGATGAACCAGTGATACCAAAGGAATTTGCGGACTTCCTTGACCTCTTCCAAGAAGAGGGTTTCAGGGAACTACCCCCACACAGAGAAGAGTTTGACTGCGCAATCGACCTAATAGAAGGAGCAGAGCTACCAAAACCGGCCAAGACCTATCCTATGACACCAGCTGAATTGGAAGCTCTGGAGAAATACATAGAGCAAGAACTAAAGGATGGGAAAATATCGGAGAAGCCAATCCAGTATGGCGGCACCTTGCTTTTACGTAAATAAGGCAGACGGAGGTCTCAGATTGGTAGTAGACTACCGGAAACTGAATGCCGTCACCAAACCATACAGGTTTCCCATGCCAGTACAGACCGAGCTTCTAGAACAGTTAAAAGATGCTAAGATCTTTAGTAAAATGGATATTAGATGGGGATTCAATAACATCCGCATTAGAGAAGGTGATGAATGGAAAACCGCGTTCAGAACAAGGTGGGGCACTTACGAAACCCTTGTCATGCCCTTTGGGATAATAAACGGGCCAGCTTACTTCCAAGCCTACGTGAACGATATATTCAAAGACCTCATTGGGGTCAATGTAGTCGTCTACATGGATGATATACTGGTCTTCTCCAGAAACAGAGAAGACCACATAAAACATGTACGGGAAGTTTTGAAAAGGCTAAGGGCAAACCACTTATTCCTAAAACCGCACAAATGTCACTTTTTCACAACAGAAACCTCCTTCATTGGGATTGTCATTTCCCCGGAAGGAATATCCATGGAAAAAGAAAAAGTAAAGGCCATTCTGGAATGGAAAGCCCCAACCACAGTTAAGCAAGTACGGGCATTTCTGGGGTTGGCAGGCTTCTACAGGCGATGGGTAGAAAACTTTAGCACCAAAGCAAAGCCGTTAACCGAACTAACCAGAAAAGGTATCAAATTCAAATGGACAGAAAGGGAAGAGAAGGCCTTCCAAGACATCAAGGAAGCCATCACAAAGGAACCGGTACTCATATACCCAAAACCAGACGAACCCTATATCCTGGAAACAGACGCATCAGGAGTGGCCTTGGGAGCGGTCCTAAGCCAGAAAGGAGACGATGGAAGGCTACATCCTATAGCTTACCTATCACAGAGCTTCACACCACCTCAAAGGAATTACGACACATACGACAAAGAACTACTAGCTATAGTACATGCCCTAGAGCACTGGAGGCTACTGCTGGAAGGAACCAAAATACCAATAACAGTATATACCGATCACCGGAACCTCCAATATTGGCAAGAAGCCAAGGTATGGAATAGAAGGCACGCCCGATGGTATTTACTGTTGGCATCATTTAACTACCAGATAGTATATCGACTGGGAAAGATGTCAGAAAAGCCAGATGCGCTATCCAGACAACATGACCATGGGGACATACCAATAGAACCCCAGATCATGATAGCACCAGACAAGTTCATAGGCTTCATGGCAGACATCAGCAACAGTTTCCTGGACAAGGTAAGAGAAGCACAGAAGGAAGATGAAACCATTCGGGTACTATGGGAAAGCGTTTCCAACAAAGAGGAACTACCACCCTCGGTAAGGAAGGAGTTCAGAAGATATGACATCAAGAATGGAATACTGGAATACGATGGAAAGATCTATATCCCAGACGACAGGTGTTATGGATACTAACATCTACTAATAATGGAACGACGACCGTGGGAAGCTTAGTCATAAGCTATTCAGGGTTTAAGTCTAAGCGCCGACTCCGGGTCACAGACAGGAGCTCAAAGGGGGGTCAGCACGTATCTCAGCGGGTATGCGTCGTATCGTCACGTAAATAGATCCATAAAAAAGAGAAAAAACCATTATATACGTGCGCAGGTAGACCGATTCTCTAAAACTTTGCGTCAGCCGGCGAGACGCGATCCACGATTTCAGAAAAATGCTTCTCCCTCAATCCTTGGCCGAATCACTTGGTTGAGGGTTCGTTCGAAAGCTCTCGGCGTAGCGAACATTTCTTATTAAGAGCTTTGGCTGGGGAAACGCGATCCTGCACTGATATAACGCTCCCCCCAAAGGCTCTCTTCGGATTTGATTACATCTGATTAGACTTTGATTAGACCTGATTACAACAATAAATCACGGAGGCGTTTTCGCCGGGGGTTTGGCACCAAAAAATCAGGGGGTGCAACCACATGGGGAGAAACAAAAAATAGGCACACCAAGGAAAAAAAGAAGGCTATCTCCCCATACCAATATTCACATTTCAAAAGAGCTGTGAGTGTGCACAATTGAATTGCAACTTGGGGGTTTGACTGAAATAAATTCAAGTGTCATTGATTTCTAAAACTACACCTGAAACCTTCAATCTAGAAACACTTTGCCACATGTCAGTGCCTATAAAAGTGATTATAGTTACTGTATTGACTCTTTTCTAGGTCAAATCCTACTACCCCTGAACGTGCCAGAGCTCAGGCCCGTGAGGCAGATCATGAGGAACGTCAACAAATTAGTCCAGATGCTAGACGTATACCTCAGCCCCAGTTTAATGCCCCCATTGCTGGCCCAAGTAATGCACCTGCATTGACAAATCGACAAATTGCTCAACGGGCAAGACAACAACAAGAGCGGGAGAGACGACAACAAGGAGAAGAGAGGCCAGCAGGTGGGGCACCACCAGTCCCAATTCAACCACCACCTCCTGCCTCCGTACCAGCCAATCCACCAGTGTTGAATGCAAGGCAGATTGCCCAGCGTGCAAGAAGGGCCCGAGAACAAGCTGAACGTCAGGCGCAGGCAGCTGCCATTATAGAGGGAGTGCCTCAAATTCCACAACCCCAAGGAGAACAGCAAGTATGGAACATTCTCCTCATTAAATATAAGACCATTAAATACTAACCAAATCATTCCAGGCAGGAGAGGGTGCCAATCCAATCTTTCAACAGAACAATGCAGGAGAGCGAGGTGAAGATGAGGTGAGTGGTATGTTCCAATCCAGATTCTGATTGGAGAATCTAATAAGCTGCACAGGGGGAAGAACAAATGCCTGTGCTGGAATTAGAGGAACCAATGGGGGCCCGAGCTGAAGCACGTGAGGCACGTAGGGCAGTGGTCCAAAATCTGACTGCACAAGGAAGGCAGAATATTGGGGGAATGAATGTTGTGTGCCAGCACTGTGGGGCATACCATTGGGAAGAGGAGAAGCTCTCCAAGTCACGAGCAAACAACCCGCTCTTTGGATCCTGCTGCCGAGAAGGTCGTATCCAGATCCCACTCACAAAACGACCACCCCCTGAGCTGTGGCAACTCTATACCCGCAGCCATCCACTAGCCGACAATTTTTTCAGTCACATCCGTCAATTCAACTCAGCTCTAGCCTTTGCTTCAATGGGTTTTGGTGACTTTGCGGAGCATCTCCCTGGGCGTGGACCATATGTTTTCAAAATCAGTGGCGAGGTGTACCATTCTACTGGGAATCTGCAGCCGCAACCGGGACGTAATTCAGCATATGCGTCGTTATTTGTCTATGACTCTCTGGATGAGGCTGCCAACCAGCGCTCCAATAATCCTTACAATGAAGGGTGTGACCCTGGCTTGATGCGTCTGCTCACAGGTGTTATTCACGCACATCATCACTATGCGGGCATCTACAAACAAATTTGGCAACTCACAAGAGAGCAGCCAGCTCACAGGTTATCCATGGTCATTAGACAAAACCGCACACTTGACCCAAGACGTTACAATCGCCCAACAAATGATGAGTTGGCACTTATCTTCCCAGGGGAGGGTCTTAATAGGGAACGTGACATTGTTGTTCACCGTGCCCATGAAAATGGAGGAATAGAGAGGATAAGCACATGGAATCCTGCCTACATTACCTTACACTATGTGTTACTTCTCATCTTTGGGGAGCATGGGTACCACCGAGGTATCCCAGTGCGCAATGCTCCATGGGTCCCAGGCTTTGCACAGCAAGGTGCAGGAGGCAATAACTCAGATAACGGAAGTAATGGCCATGCAGATAATGATCCACCTATCCAGGGTGGGCGGAGGGCCACTGTCACAGAACTGGAATACTATGCTTATATGCTGTTTCCCAGAGAGTTTTTCACAAGTGAACAGGCAATGCCCGGTCCAGATGTGCACTTTGGAACAATATTCCGAGCATGCCGACTTTTCCAGCAATTTTTGGTGGACATATGGGCCATCATAGATCAAGCACGACTGATTTGGATGCGCATGAACCAGGCAACCATTTGGCGTGACCTTTACTTGGGCTTAGTTGATGCATTACATACCAACAACTTTGCTGCTGGAGCAAATCAAGGTACTATTTTGGCTTCTTCTTACTATGGCGGTGCACGCCAGATGGCAGAATCCTACCAGGATGCCATGGCCATTGCACGCTATCTTGGACCTCCTCAATTCTTTGTCACGATGACTGCCAACCCTAATTGGCCAGAACTCAAGAATGCTCTACTACCTGGACAGGTTCCTGCAGATCGACCAGACTTGGCTGTGCGTGTTTTTGAACTGAAAAGACGTGCATTGCTCCATGATATCGCAAAGAAGCACGTACTGGGTCGCTGCATTGCTCACGTTCACACAATTGAATTCCAAAAAAGAGGCCTCCCCCATATGCATTTGTTGGTTTGGGTGGAGAGGGCTTCTCATCTCATGACTCCTGATGATGTGGATGAGGTGATCTCAGCAGAAATTCCTGACCTTGCAGACCGTGACCTATATGAAACTGTCACAACTTCAATGCTCCATGGTCCATGTGGTCCCAACTTCCCCAATGCTTCCTGCTGGGATGCAGAGAAGCAGGTATGCAAACAAGGATACTGGCCCTTGAAACCTTGGTGCCCCACTACCACTATGATCCCCAATTCTCATCCACAATACCGCCGTCGAAATAATGGCCGGACCTTTACCAAACGGTTTGGTGGTCAAGAACTCACTTTTGATAATCGGAGTGTGGTACCTCACAGCCCATTCCTATCACGCCGATACAATTGCCATATCAATGTGGAAACATGCTCTGGCATCAATGCCATCAAATATATTTTCAAGTATGTCTACAAGGGACGTGACCGTGTTTCAATTGAAATCACAAATCAACAAGAACGACAAGCAGTGGACGAGATTAAAATCCATCTAGACGCCCGCTGGGTCTCTCCCTATGAAGCTATGTGGCGGATCAGCCGATTCTCTCTGCATCAAGAGGTGCCCAATATATATCGACTACAGGTGCATCTCCCAGATCAGGAGACAATTGTGTTCCGGGGTGATGACCTTATCCAAGACATTATAGCAAACCGGAAGGATACAATGCTCACCAGCTACTTCAAGTTGAATGCGCATCAGAATCAAGAAGTGCGCAATCTTGCCAGGAGCATGGTCTACCAGGAGATTCCATCAAAGTTTTCGTGGAACAAGAAGGTGCATGTATGGAATCTGAGGCGCCAAGCTGCAGCTGCCAGTCCCCACACCAAAGGTGCAATTGGGAGAATGTATTTTGTTGGGATCAACCAAGGCGAAAAATTTTACCTTCGGCTCCTTCTCACAACTGTTAAAGGTGCAACATCATTTGAAGCCCTGCGAACCTACAATGGAGTAGTGCACCCCACATTTCAGGCTTGCTGCACTGCACGAGGACTCCTTGAACATGATGGTGAATGGGCTCAGTGTCTTGAGGAGGCTTCAGTCATCAAAACTGGATACCAGCTCCGGAAGCTCTTTGTGGTCATCTTGACATTTGGAAATCCAACAGACCCACTAAAACTCTGGGACGACTATAAAGTCCATATCTGTGATGACCTCAGGCACCGCATTGTGCAGGAAGGCTGGGATATACCTGACCTCACTGATGAGAAGGTGTATGATTATGGGCTCTACCTTCTGGAAAAAATGGTCATTGAGGCTGGGTCAACTATGGAAAAAGTCAAACTTCCAAAATCTGTTGGTCGATGGGCTGAATACGAAGGCCAGGGTAGAATATTTCTTGAGCAGATACAGCTACGACAAGCTATACCAGAGGGCGAACCTGAAACCTTAGTGGGACAATTGAATATACAGCAACTGGATGCCTTCAACAAAGTCTATACCTCTGCAGTCGAGTCTCACGGTCAAACATTCTTTCTCGACGGCCCTGCAGGCACTGGGAAAACATTCCTTTACAAGACGCTTTGTAGCAAGCTGCGCTCTGAAGGTCACTATGTTATTTGCGTTGCGTCTTCTGGGATTGCCTCTTTACTCCTTCCAGGTGGCCGCACCTCACATTCAAGGTTCAGTATCCCACTCAAGATCCATGAGACAAGCACCTGTTCCATTAGCAAGCAGTCTCACTTGGCTCAACTCATACGCCAGACAAAGCTCATAGTTTGGGATGAGGTTCCAATGCAGCACCGCTTCTGTGCTGAAGCCTTTAACCGCACCTGTCAAGACATTTGCTCAAAACCAGATCAACTCTTTGGCGGGATCACTGTCGTCTTTGGAGGGGATTTCCGTCAAATTCTTCCAGTCATTCCACATGGCGAGCCTGAACAGATTATAGCTGCATGTCTGAAACGCTCTCCTTTGTGGCCCCAGATGCACAAGTTGCGCCTCACAGAGAACATGCGTCTTCAAGGTGATCCTGAGGCAGCTGAATTTGCCAACTTCTTGCTTCAAGTGGGTGAAGGTGTCTCAATACAGGAGGGTCATGATGGCCCAGTAGAATTCAATCCAAACATGCATGTGTCATCTCGGGCAGAGCTCATAGACAGAGTCTATCCAAATCTATCAACAGCTGGCCAGCAGTTCAGCGATGAATTTCTTCAAGAACGCACTATTCTAGCTGGACGCAATGATGATGTCTTGCTTCTCAACAATAAAATCCTTGACAAATTCCCTGGCGAAAAAAAGGTCTACTACAGTGCAGACAAGGTCAACACAGAAATTGGTGTAGATAGCAACTTGACCCGGGAGCTTTCAACAGAATACCTCAATACGCTGAACTCTGCCAGTATTCCTGTATCCAAGCTGGAGCTCAAGGTTGGGTGCCCAATCATGATACTGCGCAACCTGGCACCATCTCAAGGAGTTTGTAATGGGACACGAGCAATTGTTGTCCATGCTGGCCAACGTGTCTTGGAGGTGAGGCTATTGACAGGAAGCCACACAGGTATGTGAAAATATTATGGCTGAGCTACAGTCATGAAAACTAACATCTCTACTTACAGGTAACACTGTTTTTCTGCCACGGATAACTCTTTCTACAGAAGAGTCAGATTTTGGATTTGTGATGGACCGTCGTCAATTTCCAGTCCGTCTAGCATTTGCTATGACAATCAACAAATCACAAGGACAGTCTGTGAAGTATGTTGGACTTGACTTTGAAAATGCAGTGTTTTCACATGGCCAATTGTATGTTGCATTGTCTCGATGTACATCTGCTTCTCGGATTTGTATTTTCAACAATTCTCAAGAGTGTGTTGTAAAGAATGTGGTGTATAAGTCTGTATTGAATGATTGAATTGTGTTTGTTATTGAATTTTCAATTGAATGTTTGTCTTTGTCTTTTCTCAGTCTCTTTTTTGTATTTCTCAACTGGCCACAAAAATAATCAAACTTTTTCTATCTTGCTAACATAACATAAGATAAACTAAACAGAAACCCCCCGGAGGTACGACGGGGCTAAAGGTCCTCTTTACTTAATAGAGTCTGCCCTTGCTTACTCTGAATGCGTCCTAAATGAATATTTTCTGAATTTTGCTAAATGTGAATGCGCGGATTTGTACCTTTTATTATTCACATAAATTGTACGAAATCCTATCTCCCTTGCGCACTTTATTTCATATTTTTAGCGTAAGAACTCGGCGAGATATTCACTAAACAAGTTCAGGCATCGCTTATCATAAGGTATTACTAACATATTCCGCTTATAGCTCAGCGACGGCTGACTCTATCATGCTGATCAATAGCTTGATCGATAGCCCCGCTTCGGGCGTATCTTCTCACCGAAGATCGGCCCGATCCCCGGACTCCTCGCCGAGCTCCAGGCCGAAGATCGAACTGATCTGATTGACTGATCAGTTCTGATCTGACTCACACACTGAGTCAATGGACCCAGCTACCCTTAATTAGAAGGCTCTGTGACTCACTGAGATGTTGGCTCCGATCCATGTATATAGTTCATATTATTACTATATCAAACAACCAATAGCATACACTGATCCAGTGATGCCACCGATCTACACCCAGTCATTACTCTAAACCATCCTGTATGGGGATAGGGTGATCCCCATATAGCCAGAACTCTCCTTAGAGATCGGCTTGGCATGACTGTCTCTATTTGGCTCATCAAGGCTTCCCTCAGGGTATAAAAGAACCCTGCAGGAGACCCTTGCAGAGCCACCTCCTATTACTACCCACCTGATCGGTCTTGTGTGCTTTGGTTTGTATTTCTCTTATCTCTTATTTCTTGTGTGATCTACTGTATCTAATAAGTGGGAATCCTAGTACCTGATTAGATACATTTGTGTGATTCTGTATATACATAGACTTGTGCTTAAATTAGCGTATAAATAAGTACCTGCCAGTTGTGGGAATTAAGTACCTATTTGGTGTGAGGAAATATACGCATTAGGCGCACCCCATCCATCCATATTAAGCTATTGCTTAAGTATAGATTAAGTTTAGTAATAGTATAGTCCAAGCGACTAGGGCTGAACTATAATAAGTATATCTAAGGGAACCTGACCGCTGTAGTCTTGCTCTTTATATATTATATTAAGTCAGTTTACACTGTGAAAGGTTAAGACTATCTAAGTGTTACTTGATAACCTCTGAGATCTTATATTAGCCTTCCTATTGAATCTAGGAAGTATTGTTTACTATTGGAGTACTAACCAACTGCATTGCTTAAGCTCCAGATATACAACTGTACTCCAACCCGTAACAACAGGGACCTCAGATTAGAAATACTCCAAAGATTCCATGATTCACCAATTGCAGGACATCAGGGTCACGCCAGAACCCTAGAACTAATATCAAGGGAGTACTATTGGCCAGGCATCAAGGCGCAAGTCAACAGATATGTAGACACTTGTGAAATATGCCAAAGAAGTAAGGGACATAAACAGTCAATACCGCACAAACCGTTACCAATCCCAGAAAAGCCATGGGAAGACATAGCATACGACTTCATAGTAAAATTACCCAAGTCAAACGGGTATGATAGTATATTGACGGTAATTGACCGATTCTCCAGACAAGCCCACTTCATCCCTTGCCTGGAATCAACAAATGCGGAGGAACTGGCAGAGATCTTCATCCGGGAGGTGTGGAAATTACACGGCACCCCAAAGACAACAGTATCTGATCGGGGTCCAACCTTCAATAGCCAATTCCTCCGAGCCCTATACAAAGGACTGAAGATCGAACCTAGATTTTCCACAGCCTACCATCCGGAAGTGTCATGAGCCGCGCACATGACCCTCATCTTTTTCTCGTGGCTTATAGGCTTTATAAGCCACCCACTTCTTTTCTTCCACTTAGTAAGACTGATTGGCGTATCACTAAGCCTCCACATGGATGCTTACTGATCAAAGCTATCTTTAGCACGCATATAGTCTTCTTGGACTATTCTTAGCTATGCCCTATTTTTTAACTCACCTTCTTTTAGAAACACGTACTATCTTTAGCTCATGTATTCTTGGAACTGTACGCACAGACCATGTACCCATGAGTATAAATACTCGGTGTGCAAGCTGCTCTAAGACCAGCTTGCTCTACCTCGTCGATCTCCCCTCAAGGGTGATAACTACTAAGAGATACATATAAGATTTACATACTTAAGACTCAACCATCGATACTAGGTCCTATTAACTTAGGTACTTAGTAATACACTGCAAGCCACGAGTCAATCACAGTCTCTCCAAGAGACGGGTGCCTTCGACGTCCTACTCGCTAGGCGAGCAGAGGACTATACTCCTAAGACTAAGAGGCTCGATACCCTACACAGGGCTGTCATCAACGCTTCCACACTCGACTACATCTACGAACAGCCACAGGAGGCTGCCACGCATCAGGCTAGGATCCGACGCCGACGCCGCCGTATCCAGAACAGAAAGTAAACACCCTTAAAAACGAGGGTTGTGACATTGTAGAGCAAGCTTCACACTGATCCGTGGCTATGTCTCAACGATCTTCATCAAGAGTAACCAGGAGCCAGTCGGCTGAAGGAGAACCACTAGTGCCACCGGTAGATAACCCTGACCGGCCGTCGGTAGCTAGATCAGACAACGCAACATCCCTATCTGCTTTAAGGGAACAAGTATTACAGATGACAACGGAAGCAACCGATGCTATCCACGCACGGGTCAGCATACCAGGATCATACGCGGATCCTGACGAAACCATCCAAGCTGAACCTACCATTATTGTGGGTGAAGGAAATCCAAACGAGTCAACTGCAACAGCAGCCGATATCATTGGTGGAAGATCTATACCACGAACCACTGTGGAATCAGTATCAGACCCCGATGAATCCAGACTCTCCGAGGATATAGGACGAACCCCAGAAACAACTGAACCCGTAGCAACACAAGTAGAAACAGCACAAACAACAGGACCGGAACACTTTTGGAATGCGAGGGCTAGCATATCCCCAGGAGGAATAATCTCCGTAAGAAGAAGAGTACCAGTCGATCCCACAGCAGGGATAGAAGACCAGATCGACCCAGTACCACCATACGCACCAAATCCCTTGGAATTACCCACTGGGAGATATGGTCCCACGAACATCCCAAGAGAAGAAAGACACCTATACTCGGCACATCCCCTGACAGGAGTAAGAACCCGATCGCAGGCATCAAATGCCATAGAAGCACCCATACCACAAAGACCCATACAAGTAACGGAACAAATAGAAGCTCCTCCCCAGATCAGAATTGAGGAAAGGCCAGCAAACCCTACACCACCTAGACCCCATTCGTCATCACCAGCACCTGAAGAAGTACCACCAGAAGGGGACGAATACGAAAGACTGCTGAACGGACCCATAGAAGACATCCGAAGAGCAGCGGCAAGGGATCCCACATTAGGATTCTTCTTCAGGGTACTAGACGATATCAAGGATCAACTTCTTGAAGGGATCACAGCTCAAATACAGGTGCAAGAGAACCGACAAGATACGGGGGTACAAACGCTCAATACCACTCTACAACAAATGACTAATTCCATCTCCAAACTGGAAGCATCCACCGGCAACATTAGGCAGCAAGTAGAAAGTGCAGCCCAGAACGCATGGACAGCTGCAAACAGCTCCCAATTGGGAGTCAATGAACAAATAAAAACTCAAAACGCTATCGACAAACTCAGTCAACAAATGGACACCATAGTCGTGGCCATGGGAGCTATGGGTAAACAAGTATCGGCCGCCCTGAATAAACAAGAGGAAGCCATCAAGAGACTTAAAGCCGACACAGAAACCCTTCAAGAGACACTACAAGTAGTAGAGGAAAGGGTCTCAAACATTGATATTATGGACCAAGACCACCAATGGGAACCAGAGGCCGAGTCTTCTCGAGCACAAGCCCCAAAAAGGCCTCAAGGACTATTCCCAGGGGATAACCCCCCAGGACCCCCATCAGGACCTCCATCAAGGGGAAATACACCCCCTCCTAGAACCCCAAAACCTCCTAGAAAGGACGGAAGCACCAAAGACGAAACTCCAAAAGGAGCCAGAGCCAAGAAACCCGAAGCATTTAATGGAAAAAGAGGACAAGAAGCGGAAATCTTCCTTATGAAAATGGAAATCTACTTCAATGATTATGGCACGGCCTTTGACAACAATAGGAAGATGGCTACTTTCCTTACCAACATGGGAGAAGGAGAAGCAGCCAAATGGGCCAAACCCCTACTCAGGAAAATCCTCGACGAAGAGTCACATGAATATCTTGCAAACTGGAATGCCCTGAAGAACGCTTTCCTTCTTGCCTTTTCAGATCCTATGAAAAAGGAAAGAGCAATCCAAAACATTCATAAACTCCAACAAACGGGATCAGCACAACACTACGTCACCGCCTTCCGCACCCTCATGCAGGAGTTAGACTGGGACGAACATGCCTTTATAGATGTCTTCAAGAAAGGTCTTAAAAACAACGTCCAACAGGAACTTCTAAAGGCAACCATTACCCAGGATACATCTACATTCTCCCTAGAAAAATGGATGGAAGTCTCTATCAGGATAGACGACCTTCTATTTACTGGAAGAAGTCTAAGAGATAACGGCTCCTCAGGAAATCAAGACAGGAAATTCCAACCAAGAACGACCAAAGCCAAAGCAGGAATTGTGCCGCCTGAAGTCATCCAAAAGAGAAGAGAAGAAGGAAGATGCATCAAATGTGGAAGAATGGGACATCGCATGAGAGACTGCAAATTCAAAGAGTGGCAACAAGAAACTCAAACTGTCAAAGGGAAGGAAGCAAAGATTGAAGAAGTAAAAGAAGAAGAGAAATCCTCTGACTCAGAGTCGGAAAACTAGAACAGCAGGCTGAGTCCATGTCAGTACCTGCCCAGAAACCCTTGACCAAGAATCAGAAAAGAAAGAAGCGTGTATTATACCTAAAGAAATCCGAACAAACTGCATCTATCTTTACAATGGTCAAGGGAATCATGGACCCTATCCCCACTCTAGTCGACTCTGGATCTTCAAAAAACTTCCTAGACATCAACTTTGCACAAAACAACAAGATTCCCCTAATACCCCTAGTCAACCCACGAACGGTAATCGCTATAGACGGTAAAGAACTACCAAACAAAATAAAGAATAAAGCAACCCTAGAAGTGGAAATCGAAGGATGGACCTTCGACATAACCTTCTTTGTGATGGATCTAGGAGACACTGATATGATCCTAGGGCTGGATTGGCTACAAGAAGCCGACCCAGACATAAACTGGAAGACCCTAGAAATTTCATGGAAAGGAAGGCCCATCACTGCCAAAGCCGGAAAGGATCTACCTACTATACCAGAAGAATTCATGGAATTCATTGATGTCTTTAGCGAAGAACTCTTCAAGAAGCTCCCGGAACATCGGTCCTTCGACTGTAACATAGACTTTGCGGAAGGATCAGATCTCCCAAAACCAGCAAAAGTATATCCCCTCTCGCCAATTGAGAGCAGAACAATAAAGGAATTCATTGATCAAGAATTGGCCGACGGAAAAATCCGGCCCAGTAAATCTCCTATAGCCTCACCTTGCTTCTTTGTCAAAAAGAAGGATGGATCTCTACGGCTAGTAACAGATTACCAAAAAACTAACAATATCACTATACCAGATCAATTTCCTATGCCTCTCCAGGTGGAACTTGTCGACCAGGTCAAGAATGCGAAGATCTATTCAAAATTAGACCTTAGATGGGGATTCAATAACATCCGTATCAAGGAAGGCGATGAATGGAAAACTGCTTTCAGAACAGCTTATGGAATATACGAATACTTAGTCATGCCCTTTGGACTCAAGAACGCTCCCGCCGTCCTCCAAAGAATGATGAACGACATCTTCAGACACCTTCTAGGTGTCACAGTGGTAGTCTACATGGATGACATCCTTATCTTTTCAGAAAAGGAGGAAGACCATGCAGAACACGTCAAAGAAGTACTCAAAATCCTAAGAGAAAACAATCTCTACGCCAAATTATCCAAATGCGAATTCTTTGTCAAGAAGGTCATTTTCCTTGGGTTGGTAATTACCCCTGAAGGAATTTCCATGGAAGAAGAGAAAATCAAGGCAATCATGGAATGGGGCGCACCTAGGAAAATAAAGGAAGTCCAAGGCTTCCTTGGCTTTGTAAACTTCTACAGAAGGTTTATAGCCGAATTTAGCAAGATTGCTAGACCACTACATGACTTAACAAAAAAGGATACCAAATTTGAATGGACTCATGAATGCCAACAAGCCTTTGAGGAAATCAAGAAACGTGTCAGCCAAGATCCAGTATTAATACATCCCGATCCCGATAAACCCTTTATTTTGGAAACCGATGCATCAGGAATAGCCATAGGAGCTATACTTAGCCAACGAGGTGAAGATGGATACCTCCACCCAGTAGCATACTTATCAAAAAGCTACAACGATGCACAAAGAAACTATGATACCGCCAACAAGGAATTACTTGCCATTGTGGAATCATTAAAACATTGGCGCATATTAAGGATGCTGTGCCAGGCTCCTGCAGCCAGAATCCGCCAGAATTCTGGCGGAAAATTCCGGCAAATTCCGGCAGCCAGTTGCCAGTGCAGGTGCAGGTATGCCCCCAGGGGTGCCGGAGTCCTGGGCGGAGTCCTGCAGTACTGGCATACCTGCATACCTGCATGCTGGCATACTGGCAGCTTGGCACCAGCGCATGCCCTCCATGGATTGCTGGTCTTAAGCACTCAGAAAATGCGTAAAATTCAGGCGATTCGATTGATATATATATGGCCAGAAACAGATCAGAAATGGCCAGTATCGGCGCACATCTATCTCAGAAAAATAATCAGGGGGATGCGCAGATCAACAGTTTTGCCCTGGCTTAGCTCCAAATGCTATCATATGCATATCAATCGACTCGTCTCATTGAGGGGAGTCCAGTGAACATATTTACATGATCATTGAACGTCTATGTACCGAGATATCAGCAAAATATAGGGGAAAGCCCCTGAACAGCGCCACATGCACTAGTAAAACTAGCCGTGCAAACCTCGCTCCCTTGTGCGTAATCGATGCGAGCTACTATCAAGGCACTATGTACCAAAAATCAGCCTGATTGGAGGTGTTCTAGTGGGTGAAACAGGGGGAACAGCGCCCCTGATGCTGAAAATACCCCTGAAACACCCATGGAGAGCCACAAATTGAGAGCATGGCTTTTTGAACACCACAGACAGATTCAGAGGCATTGTTTACCCTATGCTAGATACCTGAAAACTCTCAATCAAGGTTGTAACATAAATTTCCGACCATGTGCACTGATTCTGCTCAAGTGTCAGTGGGGTTACCTGCACACCCCTAATACATGGCCATCCAGTTGATGGATTCATTAAATAACTTGTCAGTGGGGGTTATCAAGGTGCTGGAGAAAGGCTAGCTAGTTGAATTCACTTGAAACAGCTTCCTTTATGGTGCAATGACATGTGCGCATTTACCAGAATATTTTACAAGTACTAATCTAACAGAAACTACATGTGAATAATTTTTATGCGTGATGGTATGTACATAGCCGTGATCTAGGGAATTCTGTGCATTTTATGAGCTACTTTGCAAGACATTGTGGTGAGTTTCATGGCTGCTCCATTGTTGGCCATGAAGACCCGAAGGAAAGAACTGCGTACAAGTTGGCAGAATCAATTTCTTATGAGGCATGTAATATATCATTGGAAAGCTACTCCTCATGCGCATCTAATAAGCAGTTAAACATTAGAATGTGGTGAGTTTTGACGATAGCCAGTTGCAGGAGTCCGGGGATTCCGGCAAGTTCCTGCACCTGCCGGAATTCTGGCACGGGCTCCGGCAACTGGCATGCCAGTGCCAGTGCCAGTGCCAGAATGGCCAAAAAGCGCAGGAGTCCTGCTGCAGGTGGCGGAGTCCTGCAAAATTCTGGCACAGCTTCTCTAGCGCATATACCTTGAAGGGACTATATTACCGGTAACTGTCTTCACCGACCACTGAAATCTAGAAAGATGGAAGAATGCAGAAACCTTCAACAGAAGGCATGCCAGATGGCATATGGAACTCGCTTCTTTCAACTTTGAAATCCACTACAGGCCTGGTAAAATGTCTAATAAACCAGACGCCCTGTCAAGAAGACATGACCATGAGGATATCCCAAATCCCCAGCAAATCATGATCAATGCCGAACGCTTCAAGGGCTTCAAAGCAAATATAAAAATTGACATCATTTCTATGATTAGGGAAAGCCTCAGCGATGATGAATCCCTAACAACCCTTATCGAGAGTACAAAGAAAAAGGAAGACCTTCCACCTTCTATTAGGAAACAATATGACAAATATGAATGGAAGGAAGACCTCTTATGGTATGAGGGACGAATAGTAATCCCTGAAAACAAAGAGATACGACTAGCCATTCTAGAGATGCACCATGACAACCCAATAGCGGGCCATCAGGGACAAGCCAGAACTCTGGAATTCATATCCAGAAGATACTACTGGCCGGCTATGAAACAACAAGTCAACCGATTTGTCGAAACATGTGAAATCTGCCAAAGGAGTAAAGGTCACAAACGATACGCACCCCAGAAACCTTTACCAATACCCCAAAAACCTTGGGAAGACATCGCATATGATTTCATCGTCAAGCTCCCTGAATCACAGGGCATGGATAGTATACTGGTAGTAATCGATCGCTTCTCTCGGCAAGCACACTTCATCCCTTGCCTTGAGAGTACCAATGCAGAGGGAGTAGCCGACCTCTTCATCAAGGAAGTCTGGAAATTACATGGATTACCCAAGACAACTGTGTCAGACAGAGGGCCGACCTTCAATAGCCAATTCCTGAAAGCCCTCTATGCCAAACTGGGTATCAACCCCAAATTTTCCACAGCCTTCCACCCAGAAACTGACGGGATAACAGAAAGAACCAACCAATGGCTAGAAGGCTTCTTGAGAAGCTTCTGCAATTACAAACAAGATGACTGGGTCAGATGGCTACCAATAGCGGAATTCTGCCATAACAACCAAGTCAATTCTGCCACAGGGAAGACAGCCTTCGAGACAATCTATGGACTACACCCCAGATGGGATCTTGTAGATCTAGAAGTCAACGCGCCCAACGCCGCCGATATGGCTGATTCTATGCAAGAAATATGGGATGAGGTGATAGCCTCCATGGAATTCCATAGATCAAAGGAAGACACCCCAAAACATGAATACAAAGAAGGGGACAAGGTATGGCTAGTAGGCCAGAACATCATCACAAGGCGGCCGTCAAAGAAGCTAGACAACAAGAAATTAGGGCCCTTTGTCATATCAGAAAAAATCTCTTCACACGTCTACCGTCTAGAACTTCCAAAAACCATGCGGACACACAACGTATTCCACATCAATCTTCTTGCACCCTTCACAGAAGACAAGGACTTTCACAGACGCCAAGCAAGACCACCCCCAATTGTGACAGAAGAAGGGGAAGAAGAATATGAAGTGGACCATGTGGTCGCATGGGAACAACGGAAAAACGGCCTATACTACCAAATTAGGTGGAAGGGGTATGATCCGATAGAAGACACCATGGAAAGGGCTGAGAAAATAGCCGAGCTACCCCAAATCATGGAAGATCTACTCAAACGACACCCCAAAGCTCCCCTACCAAAGAACTACAAACCAAACGAAAAAAGGTATAAAAGAGTGGGGGGGAAAGCCTCAAACTTCACCACCAGCAGCTCTAGCTTCATTTCCAAACCACTCCAAAAAACAACAAACTCTTTTACACCTCCCCTTCTACCATGGCCCCTACCCGTACCAACAAGTCTGCCAAGGCCACCAGCGTCCGATATGATCCCCGAGACGCCCGGGTCACGGTCGACAACACCCCCAAGTCAGTATGGGGAAAACAGCGTGTATCACACAAACTTACATGGGGCCACGGCGGGGATAGATTATATAGCTACCAGGACGCCATACGGCGATGCGATAGCTTCATTAGAAGCTCAGACTTTGCAAAATCCCTCGACCCGTCCCTCACCCTCGACTACATCCCAATGGGCGAACGATGGAACTGTAGGTGGCTCGCCGACCACACCCTCCAATGCCCCAAACGGGGCAACCTATTCTGGGTCGGGAAAGGACCCCGGCCAGACTCAGACAAGGCCATGCAGGCCACCAAACTTTTCGTAATCGAAGAATGGATGGGGAACGAAGTCGAGCACCTGGTGAGGGAGGTGCAAAAAGTCAAGAAAATGAGCTGGTACGAAGATTATACCCGAACCAAAAAACAAAACGACAGGCTGATCAAAAAATCGATAAATCAATTCAGCACCCCCCATCTCATCAAGCGACTGGAAGAATGGGAAAGTCAAGGAAAAAGGGAGGCTGTGCCTAAATGGGTGGAGAACTCGACGGAATGGTGGTTCCGTCTGAGTGATATAGAGGAAATGAAGGTGGAATGGATGAGGTCGCTGGGCGATAAGGGTCAGAAGATGGCCATCGTAGCAAAGGTAGTCGAAGAATGGTGCCAGGCACCTGACATCTCAAAGAGCTATCAAGAAGTCCTAAAGGAAATATCCTTTGGGGAAGTAGTCGAGCTAGCGGAGAAGGAAAGGTGGTCAAAAAGGGAACTACTAGACTGGCTGGACCAGAGAGCCTGGGACAAGGGCAACGAAGACCTCTCGGTCGACATGGCCGACCTCCTACTCGAACCTCTAGACGAGGATGAGGAATGGGTAAGGCTAAAGGAAGAAGCCTGGGGAGCAGAAGCCCCTAATGGGAGCCATAACATCAAGTCTCATCTCCCGCCCGCTACCTTCTAATGGACATCTTGTGTATACGGACTTAAAAATTTCTTGTACCTTTTTTTTTACCCTTTTCATTTGAGCCCCACGAACTCTTGTCTCTGTCTGCGTGTCTCATGTCCCCTAAGACCCGCCTTAAGAGGGGGGTAATGTCATGAGCCGCGCACATGACCCTCATCTTTTTCTCGTGGCTTATAGGCTTTATAAGCCACCCACTTCTTTTCTTCCACTTAGTAAGACTGATTGGCGTATCACTAAGCCTCCACATGGATGCTTACTGATCAAAGCTATCTTTAGCACGCATATAGTCTTCTTGGACTATTCTTAGCTATGCCCTATTTTTTAACTCACCTTCTTTTAGAAACACGTACTATCTTTAGCTCATGTATTCTTGGAACTGTACGCACAGACCATGTACCCATGAGTATAAATACTCGGTGTGCAAGCTGCTCTAAGACCAGCTTGCTCTACCTCGTCGATCTCCCCTCAAGGGTGATAACTACTAAGAGATACATATAAGACTTACATACTTAAGACTCAACCATCGATACTAGGTCCTATTAACTTAGGTACTTAGTAATACACTGCAAGCCACGAGTCAATCACAGTCTCTCCAAGAGACGGGTGCCTTCGACGTCCTACTCGCTAGGCGAGCAGAGGACTATACTCCTAAGACTAAGAGGCTCGATACCCTACACAGGGCTGTCATCGACGCTTCCACACTCGACTACATCTACGAACAGCCACAGGAGGCTGCCACGCATCAGGCTAGGATCCGACGCCGACGCCGCCGTATCCAGAACAGAAAGTAAACACCCTTAAAAACGAGGGTTGTGACAGGAAGCAGATGGAATATCAGAGAGAACAAACCAATGGGTAGAAGGGTTCTTAAGAACCTTCTGCAATTACAGGCAAGACGACTGGACAAAGTGGTTACCAATTGCAGAATTTTGCCATAATAACCACGTAAACTCAGCCACAGGCCAAACAGCCTTTGAAACGGTCTATGGAACAACGCCAAGGTGGAATATGCTAAAAGGAGACCAGGAAGAGAGGGATACACCAGCAGCATACTCCATGAAAGAAAAAATGAAGAAGATCTGGGACGAAGCAAAGGCATCAATGGAGCTCCACAGAACCTTAGAGAAGCCAAGCAAGGAACTCAAGGTTGGAGACAAAGTATGGTTACTACTGACAAACTTGTCATCAAAACGACCGACCAAGAAGCTAGACAATAGGAAAGGGGGACCCTTTACAATCACAGAGAAAATATCATCACACGCCTATCGTCTGGATCTACCAAAAACTAAGGATGTCGCGCGAGAATCCTAACGCCGGAATTCCGGCATTCCGCCGGTCATATTCCCGCATATTCCGGCGTGCGAGCGCCGGCGCCGGCGCCGGTATTGGCCAAAACCACTCGGATTCCGGGCGAGAATCCGCCGGATTCTCGCAAATAAGCGCCGCCGTACCGGCGCATTCCCGCACGCTGAGGAGGGGGCGAAAGCGCAGCGAAGGACAGTGCGAGGGGAAATGGGGTGACCCAAAACCCACCACAAATGCATGTAACATACATCATTAAATAGAGCAGAAATCGGGCTCTCCAACCATATAAAAATCATAGCGATAGAAAATTATCTTCATGGAAATCGAAGGGAAATACCTTACAGAAATAATCCCCTGAAAGCGCAGAGCACTGAGGAAACTTCAAATTTACCAATGCTAGCATATATATACATCATTCGATGCGCGCTGATGCGCTGAGCCCGAATATACCACTCACCTGTCTTCAATTGCTCAGGGGGAGGGGTTATGGCCGATATACAGGGGGATTTACCCCTGACAGGCTGAAATCCACTAGCGATTCCGACCGTGCAATGTCCGCTCCCCTGTGCGAAATCGATGCGGACTGGCTCAAATAAGCTATGTACAAAATATCAGAACGATTGAGTGAGTTTGAGAGGATATATGAGGGGAAACTTACCCCTGAAAGACCAAAACTGTCTGAAACCCGTCTGCAGAGCGACAGAAAGGTTTCTGGCTTTTTTGGATGAGCTAGATGGATTCACAGCACCAGATTACCCTATATTACATGTGTAGAATATTATTAAAGTACTCATACATGCATGGAGTTCATCTGCTCAAAACCGGGGAGACTGAGCCCAAGTGTAGCTAGAGCAGCATCAGGTTCAGGTTCATGTATGTACAGAGTATCTGTAGAATAGATAAGTATGTTTCTGGGGGTTCTGAAGGCGCCAGAATCGATTCGCAGTATCAGAATCACCCACTCTCTGCTCTGTATGTCTGGATGCAGATGTGCGCATTTCAGGGGAATATTTATGCGCAAAGAATGGTCTCGATCCGGCGATCTAGAATTTTCCCAGGGGGTCGACTTATATCACGGTAAAGCCACGAATTTCCTGCATTTTCTGAGCTACTGAACACCCGAATGTGGTAACTTTTAATTTTGCTCCCCCCTTTGGGGATTCAGGCTTTTCATCGATTCACTCGCCGCGCGCTCAAATCTTGATGTTTCAGGCCGTGTAATACATCATTCGAGAGCTACAATTTATCTAAAAATTATGATATTTATTACAAGAGTGTATGCGACAATCTTACATTGGGAAATCCCGCTACCGCCGGAATCACAGAAAATGCGGGATTCCGCCGGTATTCCCGCATTCTCGCTGCAGGTGCGGGCGCGAGCGCCGGTAGAGGGCCTAACACCTCGGATTCCGGGTGCAGGCGCCGGAATCCGGCAAAATTCTTGCCCGACATCCTTACCAAAAACCATAAGGGTCCACAATGTATTCCACATCAACCTACTGTCACCGGTGACAGAGGACAAGGACTTCCATCGGAAACAAGTAAAGCCCCCGCCAATCATCACCGAAGAAGGAGAAGAGGAATATGAGGTGGACCATGTGGTAAACTGGGAATGGCGGAATGGCAGACTCTACTACCAAATCAGGTGGAAAGGGTATGACCCCATAGAGGACACAATGGAACGTGCCAAAAAGTTTGCCGAAATGCATGACTTGCTAGCAGACTTACGCAAGTGCTTACCTGGCGCACCAATGCCGAATGACTCGAAGGGCAAGACAAAGAGTAGCAAGCAGAAGGAGGGCAGATCTATAAAACAAGGAGCCAACGAAGGAAAGTAGAGACATCAACACCCCAGTGAACCACCGCATCCCATCCAACGCATACACTTACGGATCACCAGTTACCCAAATATGTCGTACCAACCAACCCTAAATCAACAGACCAGACAACACGTAACATTCCAACACCGCCCGCCAACTCTAGCGAAAACTGGAAACAGGTACGCACTCCTGAATGATACCTATGCAGGTGCAGTACGACGACAACCCCAAAAGAAGAAGGGAGGGCAACCCTATATTGACAAGGGAAGCCATCAATGGGCGGAGGTCCACTGCTATACAGTAGAGGAAGCACAGAGGTACGCAGAGAGGGTTCTACCAGGAGCTAACCTGCAATACATTCCAAAGAGGGAGCGTAACGACCAAAATTGGATAGGCCCTAACGAATACCTGGATCCAAAAAGGGGCTTGCTAACCTGGTGTCATGGGGGAGCACCTAGGACACGAGGGGCCCTGATGCGGACAAAAATGTACGTAATTGATGGGCTTATAGGGTCGACCGTCGACGCAGTTGCCAAGGCTGCCAAACAAAAAAGAAGGACCAGTAGCCCTGAAGCGGCAAAAGAAGCAGAAATAGGGGACTGGAACGTGGAAGCAAGGGCCCATGCCCTCTTGGAGGACTGGAAGGAGCTGCCAGCGGCACCCTATACGGGACTCCTAGAAGCAACCTTAATGGAGGAAATGTACGTCCTCATCATGAGAAAGGAGGCTAACATGGCAGACTTCAAAAGATGGTTGGAGGTACGGCCTCCAGAGGGTGAAGGAAGGAAGAGCCTGGCCAGCAGCATGGAAACCCTACTAATCAGGGATGGAATTCAGGAAGACGTGACGACCACGAAGGCAGACATTGATCAGGAAAGCCATTTCAATTTTGAAGAATGGGAAGGACAGGAAAAAACAGACGAGCTGGAAAAAGCCATGACTGAAGATATGGTTCCCCTGCTCAAGGAGTTGGGAACAAACAACTAATAGGCTGTATCACACCCCAGATATAACTTCCTTACTGTAAAAGATCATATTCTACTATGATATAATACAAATTCACCACCCCCTCCGCTTACGGGAGACAGGCCGGTCATAAGGCTTCTTAACCCTAGAAACCGCAAACACAGGTGCCCTCACAAATCGGGATCTTGGCACCGACCAAGGAATATCTACCTCGGGAGGATCATCCAGAAGAGCCTGAAACGGATCTGGAGAAGGGGAACGTGGTGGGACTGGGGGAGGTGTGATAGGACGCTCTTCACGGTAAAGTTGGTCAAGAGCAACCCAACACCGCGCCTCCTCAGAGACGGAGAAATCTGGAAAACATGAGCATGAATACACACTGTAAGACAGCCACAAGAGGAACATACCAGATCGACCGAAAAAGACCCACTGACCAATGTCCGCCTCAAAGTCAAAAAGCGCATGGTCGCACACAATATTGCAGTAGGCGCAGTAGAGCTCAGAGGAGATGGAGGAGCAAGAACACTCCAAGGGATCGTAGTTGTGAAAGATAAGAGGCATTGGGTGGGACAAACAGATCTTGCGGAACCTGCCCTTATATAACAACGTACAACACGCTCCCCATCAAAACAACATCACGTGACGAATGCTCCCACAGTAAACAAACATCGTCCACTTTCACGTGATTAAACATCAGATACACTCAAGGGAAAACCAAAAGAGAGATTTATTTCTAAAAGAAATTACACAAAATCTATCTTTTACGAACGGTAGAGCGGGTATAAGGCTTTTTTTGCTTCCTATTTGTCTTGGAAGCAGAGGACCGAGACGGGCGGACACTCCTCCAGGGCGCCTCCCCCTCAGGGAATGAGGACATATAATTGGTCAGAGCCGACGACCCCGACTCAGGGGTATCCCAGAACTCCTCAGGAGGACTACCCTCTTCGAAGAACTCGGCAAGGGCAGCAGCATGGGCCGCTTCCTCAGCCTCAGAGTGCTCGTCTGAAGGACAAAATAAGCGGAGGGAACACAATAAGACACACCACGCTTACCTGAAGCACCCACGATGGTCCAATCGCCGACACCGGCCTCAAAGTCGGCAAGTGCGGCATCACAAACGGAGTCACAGTACTCGCAATAAAGACTGCTACCAGGAAACCAACAGGTACAGTCCAGGGGGTCGTAGTTAAGAGTAATGACGCGCATGTTAAAGGAGGACAGGAGATACGGAATTGCCGCAAGTCACTCTATCTTTAACAATTAAAAGAAGGACCAAACCCATTCAAACAAGTAAATAGTGGAGTCACATGACACGCATACATCACGTGACCAGTAAACAATGGTCACATGACTGAACCAAGAAAACAACAAACAAGAGCCAGTCACATGACCTCTAAAGTCACATGACCCTCCGGTATCTCGTTATACCGGAGGGGTCGGAGAGGGGGCACCGACCGGAGTGAAGGAGCGGAGGCCCGAGCGTTAGCGAGGACAAGGCCGACGCGATGGAACGAAGGAAGGGCACCCCTCGGAGATGCGTCATCACATGACTAGAAAAACAAACACAATGGGTATATCAGGTGGCATCAGGAGAAGGAGCAAGATCAAATCCATGCCCCCATCCCACGCCACACACACTAGACAAACCAAGAATGCCCTCATTTGGAATCGGACTCAGCGGCGCAGCGCGGATCCAGGCGGCTCGGGAGGCAGCGCAGCGGCAGGCCTCGCCGTCACCAGCACCATCGGAGGTGAGCACAGCCCCCGAGCCAAGTTCTTCGCGGCATACGCCGATGGGTCGAGGGTCCAAAGAGCCGACAGGTACCGGGCCAAATGGAAGGTTCAGGGTGCAGTCCAGAGCTGCTTTCCTGACCTGGTCGAAGTTAGCGGAGGAGCCCACATCCGGCCTAGTGGCTCGGTAAGGACACTCCTGGAACGCCTCATCTGCAGCACTAGAAAGAATGAGCAGATACGAGGCCTTCTGCCGGAACCGGCCCAACCACTGGGCCACCTTGGCAGTGGTAGAACGGCACAACCCGGAAGAACCGAATTTCGACCCGGACCGGCCCCTCCATGTCCATGCCCTCACCATCAGCCACGAGCGCAAGGGCGGGTGGAACACCCAAAACGCCCGGTTCTGGGACTTCGAGGGGAACCACCCCAACATCCTGCAGAAGGACCTCAGGGACGGCCCAGGAGGGAACCCAGCGCGAGACGCCTTCCACTATCTGTGGAAGCACGTGGGGAAGGAGGCGAAGAAGTGGAGGAACTGATGGCAGGGGAGCTGACCCTGGAACAGCTGGAGGAGATCCTGACGAAGGGCCGAGGGGGAAAAAGGTCGAGGCAGGAGGCAGAATTGGAGGATGGGGAGGAGATTGTAGGATCGGCCACGAAGGAGGAGTTCTACCAAGCCTACAAACGCCTAAGGCCCCTCGACATGACGAAGTCATGGAACTCCATACGAGCGTACGCCGAATACACCTACAAGGCGGACGCCGGCCTACTACCGGCAATCCCAGTAGAACTCGAGGTCCCTGAGTACAGGGACCATGTGGAACAGGCGGACAAATGGTTTGCCAAGGAGGTCCGACCAAAAGGCCCAGGCATGCGACACCGCATCCTGGTGATTGAGGGTGAAACAGGCACAGGGAAAACTGCCTACACCCGATCAAAAGGGAAGCACAGCAGGATGTGCAACGTATGGAATGTGGCGGCCCTGTCAGAAGATGCCGATATATGGATACTGGATGATATGGTATCCACAAACGGCAAGTACTCGCTCAAGGCCCTGAGCCAGTACGAAGCGGATTTCACCGGCCGCTACCAGCGGGTGAAAACTATGAAGGTACGACCAACAGTGATCCTGGGTAATAGCCGGGCAGCGATCACAACTCAGCCAAAACCCGAAACTCCAGTTATGTTAATCGACTCTACTCAGGGTCTAGTGAGCGCTACTCTCGTGCTACCGAGCGCTACCTACAGAGCCGGTAGCCACGTGATGTCTAATCTAACTAAACTAGAGTTTCGAGTTTTGGTTGAGAAAATGCTGGTCGGACATAGAAGGGGAAGAAGGAGAGGCATGGGTAGCAAGGAACGTGGAATGGGTATACTCGGGTGGAAGACCCTTCTTTGTATTCCCATAGAAACGTAATTTATTGGTCAAAAATCATCACCCAAACGACCACGTCACAGGGGTATCGCCCACTAGACCAATTAGCTACCAATCCCATGTAGCGTAAGGGATAAGGGGTCTAGCCTGACTTAAGCAACACCACCGACTGATTAGTCAGATCGCAGGTTGTCAGTTCGAGTCCAGCGCCCTTACCCCGGTCGATGCATGGGATCTCTTTTTTGCACCAAGCAAGCAACATGTCTCGAAATCCTCCAAGACATGTCCAAAGGGGGGGATAATGTTGTGACCCGCACAACGGACACATTACATAGGGAGAATATAATACGGATTTATAGCATTTTCTCCAAGGTCGAATACGCTATAAACAAGGTCACGTGACCTCGGCGCTTATTATGATTATCTAACTCGCTCCAGCAACATCTCTGCCTTGTAACTTGGAGCGAGGAGCGAGTTGTCACGTGACCCCGGCGCTTATTCAGCGCTCGGCGCTTATCGTGGTTACATAACTCGCTCCAGCAACTTCTCTACCTTGTAACTAGGAGCGAGGAGCGAGTTGTCACGTGACCCCGGCGCTTCATCAGCGCTCGGCGCTTACGGTGGTTCCATAACTCGCTCCAGCAACATCTCTGCCTTGTAACTTGGAGCGAGGAGCGAGTTATCACGTGACCCCGGCGCTTAAATCACGTGACCTCCGGACTCAGCGCGGCTCTATAAGATTCGGAGCCGCACAAACCTAAGAGCGAGTTACATAATGCGTAAACAATGTCACATGACCTCCTAACACCACTGACAAACACTCAAACAAGGTCATGTGACCAGTAAACAACTGCGGACTGCGCCGCAGCAATGACTCATACCCTCGCACAGGGTATATAAGACGATGAAGCAAAGCTAGGAGCCCTAGTTTGCTTTATCTCGTCCACCACCGGACTCGTACGTGTAAACTACAGATAGACCACCAAATAAACAAACTACCACTCTGCAAAAAAAGTAGGGGGTTATGAGGTGTTATGATATGTATTATAATTAAGGGAAGGATAATGGGGTCATGAGGTCTAATAACTCTGGTGTCATGGTGTTATGAGCACTCATGATATGCCATGACACCATTATCCTTCCCCCCTGTTTTATTACACCTGCAGTTTTTGCAGAGCACACAACAAACGAACGTAGCCACTACTTAAGGACAACAAAGGAGAGAGACGACAGGGTCCTGACACCCTGCCCCCGGGCCCAACTACAACCCTCCACTAGACAACACCGGAATACTGTGGAATAACACCCTAGTAGCCGAACACGAACACATCCCTAACCTGTCCCATCACAACCTGCCTCCCTATCTCGATCCTACTCATAGCTTTACATCACAAGGTAAGCTGCTAGCACGTTGCCAGACCAACCTTTGTACATAAAACTTAACTAAAACCACTTCTTAGAAGACAGAACCGCTGGTCTGGCCACAGATCGCTCCCTGAATTTGCATAGCTATCAACACCCCGCCTCCAATTCCAACACGCTTATCCACCCATCGTTGCATGCTACATTCAAAACAACACCTTCCCAGGCGCCTCTCTGCAAGACCCACCCAACTTATCCAAACCACCCGGCTGACTTGCGCCCAATGCCAGTTCCTGTTCCCATTCCTGTTCATGAAGATTCAACATTACAGTCCTCAAACTGCGGCTCTCAACCATACAAGCCGCCAACCGCCGACACTGTATCGTATCGAGGTGTCACCCTGTCTTCCCAGTTGGAGGCTATTGTGTTGGTTATCCTGTCTATGGACCCAATGTACCTCTCGCTCAATGCAGAGAAAGTGTACCAGGAAGGGAAGTCGATTCATACTCGCTGGGTGAATCACGAGAAGAACAAACTTGTACGATCCCTCTGTGGTAGGAATGCGCAAATCTCTCCAACTAGCAGCACCCCAATGGTCCTGCTGCAGAGCATCAAGCTATCGGACGAGGCTTCCCGGGACTGCATTAATGTAAGTGTTAGCTACTGCGATCTAACAGAAACTGACAGCTATATCCTCACATTAGCTTTCCGAAAGGGTACTCAATAACCAACGTGCTCCAAGTGCTCTCCTATCGCAATACGAGAAGATGGAGGGGGTCTATTTCCACCTACTGACATTCTTTTGGAATTCTCCTACGGATTTGGCTGCTACGATCTTGGAAGCCATTGAAAACACGATCGCCTCTGCTGGTATTCTAGGCGTTCCTAACTGTCCTATCAAAACACTGGAGCTGGTTTCATGGATTGCAGGAGGCGAGGGTAGCTGGTTTGCTATTCTTCACAACCGGTATGAGATTATATTTCACCCTAAAAGTTGGTCTCACTGCTCTGTTGCAGAGTTTTCAACAATCCCAATGTTGCTGAGCGCTTAAGGAGGTTTCAAGAGAAAACCATCACCCCTCACCTTGCGCAAACCGCTTCCACTCTTGGGTTGTCAGAACTCTTGAGTTGGCAGTTCGTAGACGGCAATAGTATTGTGTCCTCAACCCCGCCACTTCACAAGCCTGGTCTCGACACCTCCCTCCCGGACCTTGGCGAGCAAATGTATGGAATCGGGGGTGAAATCGATCGGGCTGACAAGGCAATTGAAGCCGAAGCAAAGCGGGAGGAAGTGTCACTAACTGACTTAGTCAAGAATATAAAGAATTTGACGACGACGACAGGAGGTCAAGTTCTTAGGGAAATCCCTTCGAACTTGACCCTGTTTATATATCATTCATAGCACAGCCAAGAATACATATACACAAACTACAATTGGTCTTTTGATATCAAATGAGGACGCGTCAGCATCTGACAAATGTTCCAGAAAGTTCCATGAGTCACATGATATGTAAAGCATACCAAAATAAAATAGAGAAAAAGTCAGAAAATAGTATTAATGTTGACGAGGCCTCTTGGCTCGTGACAGGAAGTGGCCGGCATGAGAGCGGACACTGTGTTCCTCCTTCGGAAAGCCAATCAACTGGGAGTTATGACTCTGGAGGCCGAGGTTGGGGTCATTTGATCAATTATAGCTGATGATATTGCAGAACGTGAGAAGAAGTACGATCATTGTAGAACGCTCCTTTCGTCGCCGTCCAACACAACAATCAAGGAGGAAACAATCAAAGCCGCAAACGAGTCTCTTCAAATGTATATTCACGCTCCGCTGCCCTCGATGCTATACCAGACATTCTTACGCCATCTCTCCGGGGGAACCTCCACCGCTGGAACAAGTGGTGTTCCGCTTGAGTCCAACTCTTTAGGCCCAGCTGTGGAACAGCTGCCTACTTCGCCCGGTCGAGACCCTGGTGCCGTACCCCTTGAGCACTTTGCGCCTCCCGTCGAGCGCCTGGCTGATGGTGCTTGCGATCAACCAGATACCGAGTACGTCAGAAAAATATGGAGTAATGATAAAACAGGATTTCTTGGATTATATGCAATTTATATAAATTTCATAAACTCAATATTATTTTCCCACAAAGTCTCTCAAAATCCATTTTGGAAACAAGTGTGAGGAATTTGAAATTCATAAATCTCATAAACTGGGTTAAATCCATATAAATCCACGTAAATTGAGACCCCCCCTTGGTAAATTTAGGTTAATTCACAGCTATAAAAGAGGGGGGGACAGAAATTCCCACAACTGGTTAATATGCATAAATTTACTGTTATTCATAGTGATAAAAAACCCAGGTTTTCTCTGATGTAAGTTAGACACACGTTTGCAACGTACGCAACTAACTTTCTGTTTGTGCCTGGTATTTAGGTACGGTAAAGCTGTCGCAACTATGGAACATGAGATGGGGGATGTGGAAAGGCCATAGCCCTGTTGTGGCATGATGTAACATATAGCAATGCTTTCTGTCGACGAATACGATTTATGCTATCCCATATCTCCAGCTAGTACAGATAAGATAAGGCGTGATTGAAATAAGACGAGATCAAGATAAGACACAATCAAGATAAGACACAATTGAGATAAGACACAATCGAGATAAGGTACGATTAAGATAAGAGAATGGTCAATATGCGATGAGTTAATATATATAATATACCTAACAGGGAATAAAACACGATTCTTGCAATAAGAGCCCCAACGTCGCGCAAGGGTTCCAGCAAAATAGATACGTAATAAGTACCAACTACTCGCGCTTATATTCATATACAAGTTCCAGTGAACATACTGTTAGAAAGCTGGGATTCTCCTGCATATAATAAGCTTATGAATACATGTTTTTGGTGGGTTTTCGTCAAGTGTCTCCCTCATGTTCACTTTTGTGCAAGGTCAGCTCCCTGATATCTCCCTCCACAGGGGTATTGCAGGGCGTGTAGTATACCGCTCAGAAGGGACAGCATTTTTCTATCGGATAGTTATATGCATCACATGTATATTAAAACTCTTTACACACAAGTATTTCCGCAAATCGCCGGATTCTCACAAAAGTGTCAATTATTGCAGGGATACTGGCGTTCCGGCTGCCGGTGCCGGAGTGGCCCTGGATGCGCTGCTATCCGCGTGCGGGTGCCGATTTTGGGCAAAATTCTCGCCCGACATCTCTAGGGCATGTGGCTCAATTCTTTTGTCCGTAAGTGTATGCATGCCAATAACGCTGTTTTTCCCCCTTACGTTTATGATGTGCGTTTTCAGATTCTTTCTTTTGGACAAACTTGCCCATGTTTAGAACAAAAATTGATTAACAACAATGATACCCCATAACGCAAATACCAGCTTCAGTTGCATGTTAGTGTTCAGCAGTCGAGGGACCTCCAGAACTCAACATCAGTGGGGCTCTTACCCTGTGTTGCTTTGTTGAGTATACTAGATTGCACTAGATAAGGCTAACTCCTACCTTGGTCCAGTGCTTAGCCTAGTACAGTTTGCCTTCAAAATTGACCATAGTGCCTGAGCAATAGTATGTGTTCTTGTTGCAGGAGCGCAGACCAAAGATGTTGCATTCGGCGCGCTTTGCAATCTTTGCCTTTGGATTTTTGCAGTCACCAAGAGCTTCCAGAGTTTGCTCTTGCTGGGTTCGTCCTGAAGTTCATTGTTAGTTTATGAATCAGTTACGTATTAATGGCTGAGTCACATAATCCCTTGTTCCAGATGTTTGTCTGCCCCAAATGATCACCATAGTGCACAGTTGTTCCACTTTGGTACGTCGCGCCGATCTCCCAATCAATGACACCGACACAAGTGCTGTCTTTCTTGTCCGCAAAATTTTGCGCAATAGAACGTTTGCCAAACGTCCCTTGCGACTCGTGCTGCGCGTTGGGGTCGCATTCACCAAGGTCACGCCACACTGGCAAGCTCTTGGGATTCTCCTGTAATCGATGTGAGTCAACTTGTGTACTGGGCAGGTCAAGCTCAATACTTACACCACAGTTCCAGTGAGTGCATTGCCACAAGTGGCCATGGTAGCGAACAGTTGTTCCTGAACGGAAGAAGCCGTCGCTGGTCCACTTGACTGAACCTTGGCACTGTTCTTGGACAGCAATCTCAGCCACACTCTCCAAGTCAGTCAAAGTCAGCTTGGATAGGTTAATGGCAGCACCAGATACTGCCGTTGCCAAAGCAGATGCAACAAAAGCGGGGTAGAAGCAATGCATTCTGGGGAAGAGATGCAGGAATAAGAGGCGGTTGGAGAGACACTTAAAGGTGTGAGAGCTGATGGCACCACAAGGAATGATGGTGGCGGATGACAGGCTTATCCATCTCTTATATGTTGTCCCCTGTCCCTCCTTAACTGTCTGGAATTTGCTACATAGTTTAGCAACAAGACTACAGTTCAAATCAGAAACATGATCTGGCTGGATTGCCAAACCTTTTGGGAGCGCCAAGACCCAAGTGGGATAGGCACGTCCTTGGACTTACGTAGTATTCTATGGCAATGTGAGCGCCCACACCTTTCTTGGATAGTGTGGGGTCAGTGGATGACTGACTTAAGTGCTCCTGGTATCCATTTTGGGCTGACCTCAATAAAAGAACAACCGGCGGCAAATTTCCCCCGGTGCTGCAAACCCACTGTAATCGCCCGACTTATGTAATGGATGCCAATTTACCTCCATGTGTAAGTGCTGTCCACGGCAAACTAGGCCAATAACACTGCATATTCCGGGGCGGGTAAGGATAGGGAGGGAAACCGGTAGTTTACCCAAACGCGGGTAAGGCCCAGCAGCTACATGGGGCAGTGCAGCAAATGAAATACTGTAGGTGACAGAATTCAACGTCACTGATGTAATAGCGCTCAGTGCTTCCCTTTGTGGGATCTTGTTTGTACACCATATCCTTCGGCATCGGGGAGGGGTGGCCACTGGACACGACCATGTGGATGTCGGACAGCATGATCCTGTCAAACTTGAACAAAGCAAACAGGCGGATACGGCTATTTGTATCATAAAAACGTACCATTGAACTCAAAGAACACTGATGGTTACCATCAAGTGTGTTGTGCCCCATGTGTTTCTTAGCAAAACAGTCTTAGCCTCGACACAAGGCTGAAAATATACGAGTATATGCACAATATATGCACATAAAAATGCAGACCATTTTAAATTATTGCCCAAGAGTGCTAGAAATCCATGTGTACTGTCCAGTGGAACCCAATTAAACAGTGCTCCCATATGGCATACTTGGTGTAATATAACTTATCATCTGTGTACAGGCAAACCAGTATAAAGCGTACAAGTTGAGAGCAAGTAAGCAGCAAAATCTGCACCTCCAAACAACTCGCTTCATTTATTGCTACTGGTATCTCTTTCTAACACACCCGCCCTTGCAGTTACAATGGCAGGGGTATGTGAATAAGCTATTTAGCGTGTTCCTATAGCTAATTCTTATCTAGTCGCTCCAATAACCTCTTCGTTGCAAGATGCTCTTCATGTCCTTGTGTTGAACTGGATCCACCTGGCTTTGTCCCTACCTGTATCCAGTGCTCTCTGCAAGTTTGCATACTCGCGCAGCGTGTCCAGTGACTATATACAGCTCAGCAACACTCAGGCTTTGCTTTTCACATCTCCCACCAATATTGACTCATCGTTTAATGTTTGGATTCAAATTCCTATTCCAAATGTTCTTCAACATTCAAATATCCATCGGGCAATTGCCCAGGCTGCCGAGGAGTTTCCAGGTCTGGAGATTTTGCTGGAGATCACTCATAATTCACTTGTTACCTATTTGCCGCTGTGTATTATGGATCTTTGGCCCACGCCCGGCACTCTAGTCTTTCACTGTCAAGAATGGGCATCTGCTTGTTCTCACCTGCTCCAAGTTGCATCTCCTGGTTTTGAAACCGGTCGCCTGGCTCAAGAACTCCTTCAAGAACTTGACTTTATACCAGTTAACACTACTGTTCTATTGCTCAATCCCTTTCACTCATCCCATGTGCCTGAAGTTATCATAGACACTTGGCTCTCAGATGATCATATCAACGCTGGCTGCGACTTTGTTAATTCTCACCCCGATTGCCCAAGTCATATTCGCGTTCTGCATTCATTCTTCCTTCCATGTCTTCGTCTTCAATTTGAGCGTGCTTCTGATTTGCGACAGCGTGCTCTCCCGCTTGATGGATTGATTGCTGATGGTATTATTCAAGAGCTCTTGGTTCCAGTTCATCAACCCTCTCACTGGGCACTTCTATATGTCAATTTGGTCACCTGGCAGTATAGCTATGTTGATAGCTTGAACCCTAACACACAGGTGGTTCCAGGTAGAGATGTCGTGCCAGAGACTGTCTGCCAGAAAAATACGGAATTCTTGCTCCGCCTCCGTCAAAATTCCGGCATGCCAGAGCAGGAGACGGAGCAGGAATTAGTTTGGGGTGCCAGTTTCCGGCCAAGAAACCGTCTATTCTGGCACCCTGCAGGAATCCGGCAGTTCCTGCGACTGGCAGCTGCAAAGCAAATTTCTGAACCCACCGCAACACAAATCGAAATACATAGAAAAATGCGCATAAATCGCCGCTTTCGAATGGTATAATACATTCATGGTAAAAAAAAATTCTTTGGGTCAATCGCTAGCCAAATACATCCAGGAAATAATCAGGGGTAAGCGGCCATGTAGACACTTTGGTAGGGTTGGCCAATTAGCACTCATATGTATATGAATCGATGCGCACAAGCCAGGAGAGTCTAATGGTACCACCTGCTAAGTCACCAGCGCTCCCTATGTGAAGATATAAGTGAAATAGGGGGGAAACCCCTGATCAGCGCCACAAGCACTAGTGAATCTAGCCGTGTAAACCTTGCTCCCCTGGTTTCTATGGATGCAAACCATAGAGGAGATGCTATATACAAAAAATCAGCTAATTTGAAGCAGTATTAGTGGGTGAAACACATGGTAGAAGCCCCCTGAGAGCAAGAAACTGTACTCAGCGCATTTCCAGCCTTGGACACTCATTTTGAGCTTAATCGCATGAGACAGCTCAACTCAGCGACCCAAATTACCCCTTTTCGCATGGCTACAGTGTCCAGTTATGTTGGGTAAAATGTCTCAGAGCTATACTGGGTCTGTTTCAGCAGTTTGTGTGCAGCATTTGCCTGCACCACAGTCAGTTAACCATATTCCGCCCCCTCTAATGATTAGATACATATACTGATAAGGGTTAATAATAGCCAGAAATTGATTCGCAGCATTAGAAATGGCTGATTTTGCCTCCTTGAATGAGAAGCATGGTGAGCGCATGTGGGGGATTATTTTTGTCACAAAGATGGCGCTGCGCTGCGCTTGATTAATTTTTTGAGCATATACTTCCTAATATGGATCGGCTCCTGAGAATTATGCGCATTTTATGAGCTACTAACCAACTGTTTGTGGTGAGTTTGGAGGGGGGTCAATTTTCAGTCCCCCCTTTCTGGAGCGTTAAAACGCCCGCGATTCCGTCCCTGCGCATATCTATGAAGCGTGTTATACACCATTCGATAGCTAAAGGCAGCGCGCACATTTTGAGCTATACAACATCTTGTTTGGAGGACCTTTGGCAAAAGTCAGTAGCAGGAGCTCCTCCACTCCTGCAGTTCCTGCAACCCTGACGGAATTCCGCCCGGAATCCGGCTTCTGGCAGCCGGAGACGGAGCCGGAGCAGGAATCAAAAATTTCCGCCAGAATCCGCCTGCAGGAGACAGTCTCCTGCAAAATTCTGGCACGACATCTCTAGTTCCAGGTTTGGTGATCAATCCTATCAATACCTGGATATCTGGCCTTTTCAATTGTGACCTTGTTCTTCGCCCTGGTATTCGGCCATTCCCATTAGGAGAGCAACAGGACTCTTATTCATGTGGCGTCACAGTCTTGTCTTCAATTGCCCACTATGCACCTGGGGGCGAGAAGTTTCAACCTTGGTCTCAGGACTCGGCCAAGTTGCACTGGCTTCATTGGGCACTCACCCTCGTTCACCCAAATGAACATAGTGTAAGCCATTGGTTACAGGTATCAAGAGTTTGTCTAACTTTTTATCTAGGTCGTAGAAAACTCCTCAAGTCACTTTGATTACGAGCCAGGTGACTTCAAATATGACATCTCTTTGTCTGAGATTGTTTTTGAGGCCGCATATACCCCATCTAGATCTAGCACTTTATTGCCAGCTTTGACTCTGGGTACTCCTACCATCTTCAACTCCTTGAGTAACAGTCCTAGTCCCTCTGACAATACAGCAACTTCTTTGCGCATTCATCATCCTGTGAACCCATGGCTTGTTCAATCAAAACTGCCATTCAAATCTATCTCGTGTGCAGAACGAGATGCCCAAGATTCTTGTTGCTTTCATGAGCAAAAAGAAGAGAGGGAGCGCTCCGCAGAACAACATAAACTGGCAGTCGAAAAAAAGAAACTCGCTCGACGCAAGCAAGACCAGGATCAAAAGCATGTAGAACGCGCTCACAAGAAGATGCTACAGAAGCAATTACTACCCAAGGCAACAACATGCACACCTGATACTTCTTCTGTAAGTCTTTTGAAAATTTACTGTTGCTTAAATCTTATTTATACTACACACAGGGAGATGAGCTGTCATGAGCCGTGCACAT
This sequence comes from Ceratobasidium sp. AG-Ba, assembly GCA_016906575.1. Taxonomy (NCBI): domain Eukaryota; kingdom Fungi; phylum Basidiomycota; class Agaricomycetes; order Cantharellales; family Ceratobasidiaceae; genus Ceratobasidium; species Ceratobasidium sp. AG-Ba. The sequence goes on along the minus strand of CP059611.1, from coordinate 153,647 downwards.
GACCTCTATCTTTTTCTCGTAGCTTACACGCTGTATAAGCCATTTACTTCTTTTCTCCCACTTAGTAAGACTGATTGGCGTATCACTAAGCCTCCACATGGATGCTTACTGAGCAAAGCTATCTTTAGCGCGCATACGGTCTTCTTGGACTATTCTTAGCTATGCCTTATTCTTAAATCACCTTCTTTTAGAAACACATACTATCTTTAGCTCATGTATTCTTGGAACTGTGTGCACAGACCATGTACCCATGAGTATAAATATTCGGTGTGCAAGCTGCTCTAAGACCAGCTTGCTCTACCTCGTCAATCTCCCCTCAAGGGTGATAACTACTAAGAGATACATAAGACTCATACACTTAAGACTCAACTATTGATACTAGGTCCTATTAACTTAGGTACTTAGTAATACACTGCAAGCCACGAGTCAATCACAGTCTCTTCAAGAGACGGGTGCTTTCAACGTCCTACTCGCTAGACGAGCAGAGGACTATACTCCTAAGACTAAGAGGCTCGATACCCTACACAGGGCTGTCATCGACGCTTCCACACTTGACTACATCTACGAACAGCCACAGGAGGCTGCCACACATCAGGCTAGGATCCGACGCCGACGCTGTCGTATCCAGAATAGAAAGTAAACACCCTTAAAAACGAGGGTTGTGACATGAGCCACTCCTGGCTTGTTGTGCTGTTGCTTTGCGCTCTTGACCTCATAGCGCTGTCTACCAATTCGAGCATAGTGAGCAGCATTCTGAGAGTACTGCCAGCCTTGGTAATGCAACCCGCCATTGAGTCAACTGGACACACCCCCTCATCTGGCCTCAAATTGAACGTGTGGCTCAGTCTGTGGGCTATCCCTGGTCTCCAAGCAAAATTGTCTGCCAACTTCAGCTGGTTGATCCTGTGGTGTTTGCCTCCCTGCACCCGCAGCGCATCAGTCAATGGCGTGACCATCGCTTTACAGATGTCCTGCGATGGACTGATTTGCACTTGTGCTCCATCAAGGCTGGCGATCGTCCAACTCAACTAGGAGCTGGTCGTCCTGGAGTCCTGGTGAGTACTAGAATATCATTAGTAGACTCTTAGCTCATTTCATATATCAAATAGCAAGGTCATCCCGGTGTGATTTGTAGCATTCTTAATCAGCTGATTGACCTTCGCAAAGCTGGAGTTGCACTGGATATCGATACCATTCGTGGGTACATCAGAAACAACCCCTAGAATTTACTATGTTAAATTAACCTAAATTACCCTAAATCAAGCAATTGAGAAAGTTATAGACCCCCCCAGATTTAATCACATGAATTGAGGTGAATTGAGGGTGGGGGGCACTTAATTTACCTAAATTAAACCTAAATTAACATGAATTAACCTCAATTGATGAAATCAGTGAATTTGAAATTCAACAATCCAGCTGTCAAACAACACCTGGGGAGATACAGGGGTAAATAAACCCAGGGTTAAACAAATTAACCTAAATCAACCTAAATTTACAAAATCCTGATTTATAAAAAAATGTGTTTTTCCTGACGTATATGTATGGAGTTATTTGGCATGCAGTACCAGAGGCATTTACACAAACCAATGCATCCGGGCACACCTTCCAATGCTCTCGGAGGTTTGTGCAACGCTTCCTACTTTGTAACTTAGACTGGTCTCTTAGGAAGGCAACTCGTGCGGCCCAAAAGTATCCCCCCAATGTCAACACAGTTCTTCTGCACACCTTCTTACTTTTTGCTCACGTTATCCGCGATGAGGATATCCCAGCTGCTTGTATTGTCAATGCCGACCAGACACAGGTTGTCTATAATGCTGGGGGCCAATCCACTTGGAATGCATCGGGCGAACGACAGGTGCATGTCCTGGGCCTTGACGAGATGCGTGCTTTTACTTTACTGGTTGCTGCATCGCTCTCTGGTGATATCCTACCCTTTCAGGCTATCTATGATGGTAAAACCTCCCGCTCCCTACCCGATAGAACTGCCTGTGGATATACTGAGGCTCTTCAGCTTGGCTTCCTGCTTGAATTCTCAGGTTCAGACACATACTGGTCCATTCAGAAAACAATGCAGCACTTCGTCTCACAAATTCTTGCTCCTTACTTCCGTACCCAAATCGAGCTTCACAGCCTACCATCAACACAGCGGTGCATCTTTCAGATAGATTGCTGGGCTGTTCATCGCTCTGCTGAGTTCCGTAACTGGATGGCTATAAACTACCCTTGGATAATAATCTTGTACGTTCCTGGAGGGTGCACCGGACTATTTCAAGCTTGCGACGTGGGGCTGCAGCGAATCCTGAAGCTAGCGATTCGCCATGAAGCTCATAACGATGTGGTAGCCGAAACCCTAGCGGCTCTATCGGATGGGACTGCCCCCGAGGATGTCGTGAACGACCAAACTCGCCCAACCCTACGAAACCGTAGTATTGACTGGCTATTGCGTGGGTTCCATGCGATTAACCAGCCTGAGATAGTGACAAAGGTACGTGCTATTTCTTAAACCTACGGTCATGCAAATTATTTATAAAGTTCAATTGCAGGCCTTTCGATTATGCTCCGTACTCGGAACATAATTCAACCTCTCGTACGAAAGTCTGACTAGCCGGAGCGCACGCCATGCGATCTTGAGCCTTGCAACCAGCAGTCCACGCATATACACTCAGATCATGACTGGTACATGCGCACTGCCTGCACAAGGCTCCGGTGAGCAAACACTTCTAGTAGAGTCAGAGGTGGAGGGCGATTCTGGAGCGGACTCATGGGTTGAGGTGGAAAGCGATCTTGATCATACGGTCGCTGAGGTCACTGCTGTGTTTTTGGCTGCAAATTCAGCAGCGGAGGCAGCTCAACCGCTAAATGATGCTCTGGAGGCTGACTCGGACGATTCAGATGATGACTTCGTGCATGTACCTGTCCGGCTGCTGCTTCGGTTACGCACTCCGGTCGTGTGACTCGCCCGTCTTCTCGCTATCGCGGCCAGAATTGGCTCACATATTAATCAGATTGCTTCATGTCTTTTCTATTTACATTTGTAATCTAATGTAATAATTCTGCTATATATGGTATCGTTTGTCCCATGCGTCGAACACTGGATGGACGCTGGACAAATCAAAAGTTTGCGTCGAGTCAGACGGTCCCGTGACCAGGACCGACGTTGAATTTTGTCGCCTACAGTACCAGCATGGGCGGCAGATAGACAGCTGTGTAGATACAATCCAGCGTGTATGTAGCCTAGGGATATCGTCACGCATAGTTAGCAGAAAAAAAAAGTTTGTACTGTCGGTGTGCTCTTTCTGAAGTTGCACTCCCCGGAGCTCTTGCCATTGTCGTGGCCGAACCTATCTTGTCGACGGAAGCTACACTGGGCGCATGTCGCCCGAACGAGCCGCCCAAATATCGCTTTGGTAAGCTTTTACGACAGTGCACGGAGCGCTTTTGATTTTCTAACTTCTTCTCGGGTATGTTGTTGGCTTGAAACAAGTTCCATTTCGTCCTCTACCAAGCTTTTCCATATGGAGCACTTGAACATTGGGGGTCAAACACATCGAACCTTGCCACAAGGCCTTGTGGATACTAGAGGTGGCACATTGGCTCCAAACCCGCAAATATCTTTCGGCACGAACCCCTCCTTCAAGACCATACCAGAAAATCTTTCACGCCAAGAGCATTGACCCAAGTATATGCGCCACGTGATCAGAACTACTGTAAAACAAATGAATTGAAATACGGAGTGCAAAACACTGTACACAACAAGCAAATGTTATCGCTCTCGTTCACTGGTCCAAGCCCATCCATTGGATAACCTGGGTGGCCTGAATCGGAATGGTGTGGGTCACATTCGACGCGCTGATAGCCTCGACATTTGGGCCGTAGTCGGTCTTCGTCCAGCCCGACATCGGCCAGTTCTGAGTGGTAGACGTTGGAGTTTGGCTGACACCAAATACGTTCGTCCATTGTTTGATCTCCTCGCCCAAGTTGGCATAGTTCAACGTGGTGTCGGCCGTACCGTGCCAGAGTTGCATCTTGGGCCGAGGGCCGATGTAACCAGGGTAGCCGGAACGAGCGAGATCACCCCACTGACGAGGGGTCTTGGAGACTTGGCCGTTAGCGCAGGCACTGTTCCACATGCTTGGACCAGCGAAGCACCCGTACGGGACACCAGCAAAGGCAGCACCAGCCCTGATCAAGTCGGGGTAGGCACCCGCAAGCACGTTGGTCATCATGGCACCGGAGGATATACCCGTAGCAAACACCTGGTCCGTGTTCGCACTAAAAACATTGATTAGATAGCGTAGGCCGTTGGCGATGCCAAGTGAATCGCCGCCAGCGTTGTGTGTGAGTGTCTGGTTGCTGTGAACATCCCAGCATTGGCTGGTGTCGGGGGCATTAGGGTACAAGACGATAAAGCCGTACTGGTCCGCAAGTTGCTTATAACTAGTGCCATTGTAGAACGCCTGTGCGGTGCCTCCGCAATAATGGATAGCGGCAAGGAGGCCTGGGCTGGACTTGAGGTTCTGAGGGACATAAACAAAGTTACGGACGTTGGTCGGGTTGCTGCCAAAGTTGGTAATCTGAGGTGTATATAAGACATCTATAGTTGGTAATGACAAATTACGACGCACCTCAGTCAAATTGCCCCTAGGAATATTTCCTCCCCCGGTCCGACCAGTAGAGGTTGATCCCGAAGATGTTGTTGTCTGGGAGTTCGTTGGCGCTGTGGTCGACACATTGTTATAATTTTATTTACCTCTAAAACACGTTCGACTCACTGAGAGTAGTAAGAGTTGGCAAAAAATACGTAGTGCCAGTATCATAAGTGGTTCCACCAGTCCATCCGATGCCCAGTTAGTAGGTAGGAAGATGTGCGTGGTGACCTTAACTCACGTCAGACTGGCCCCGGACGGCAACACCGAAGGCACCTTGAGCGAGTAAAGCAAGAGAGCTGATAACAATCGTGAACGACCTCATTGCAGGAGTGGAAGCGAGTTGTACGAGTTCGTGTTCTGTGTGCTTGCGCAAGGCTCGGTTTTTAACTGTTCCCTGCGCTGTAGGCTGAGACACGACTCAGAAATAAACGTTTAGTTACGCCGAAGGACCCTGCTCGTGACCCAGGCTGGAGCGTCGGGATGCCGCTCACGGCCCGCCGCCTAATGCGCTATTTTGTGATATTTGAATTTTCCGCTTCAGAGAAGCGGTCGATTGCATATGGAGAATGCGCCTTGATCAATCAAGCGTACGGCGCATGACAACCGCCGCGACTCCTTGATGAAACTACCGTGTGGTGCCAGTTGATGGACCAACCCGACAAAACAAGGTGAGTTCCAGCCATCGCTCATGCCGCACCATTTCATCTCTAGACACACAGCGGGATGACAAGGATCAGTCTCATCCATCGCTCATTCTATGCCACTCACTGCCTAGACACACGGAACGGGATATGGTCGAGGTCAGCCTCATCCATCGCTCATGCCGTATTACTCACAAGCTAGACATACAAAAAAGGATGGTCCGGGTGGGTGATATTCATGGATGTATGCTATATCTCTTCCCTCCTATGTAAATGAATCAATGTGAGCAATCGCCCGAATTACCAGTTGGCGGATTTCAGTCGCTCGAGTTTCTCCCCTACCAGGCTCATGTTGTATGTTAGCTCGCCCACCAGTCCTATCACCCCCGAATAGATTAGTGTAAATATGCCTGATTACCTTCCACAGACGTCTCCTCTCTGCCTTCAATGGTGGCTGAGGGTGAGTTTAGCCGCCAGTCCCCTGATGACCTACATAACTTTGGTCCCCAAGCGCCTTGGCTTGTGGCTACATCTTACCGGCCACTCCGCCCCAGCGGGATCCTTTAAATAGAATTGTTTCGTCTGGATCCTACGATTTTTTCGCATGTTGGCACTTCCAACGTGTCATATATTTCCTAGGGTATTTTCATCTCCTTTCCATTCTGCCTCGTAGACTTTCGGCCATCTACCGTATATATCAGGAGCCAAGCGTCTGGGGTCAGTCGGAAAATCATTGATCATTGGCCGTAGGCTGGACTGTTGTCGTGACACATATCACCACCGAGGTTTTGGCTATACTTCTTCCGCACATGCGTTAGTCAGGATTTTTCGTCACCTGCCTACAACTACTCCCAACTATTGTTCAGGTCCATGTATCGCAAACTACCCTGGGCAACTACGCGATCCAAGGACTCGCATACCGATCTAATCATAAAGTAGATTTTCTCAAGGTGCTCGACTCGGAAGCCCCGGCACAGTGTATTGAATACGGTAGAACCATGTAATAAATTTCAAACCACACGCTCTGGAGCAGCGTGCAGCTAGCACCAAGCAAACGAATAATGATACAATGGTAAAAAGACTAAAATGCGAAAGCTACTTGCTATAAATAGGTGGACCTATCGACTGTCGCACGAATAAATACCCCCATATCCCATCGCCGCCAGACCCCCATTACCCAAGCACAAGTTCAGTTCAAGTTCATCTCGTTCTCTGGTAAGACTGGTGACGAGTCACGTATGACTGGCACATCGAAGCATCCGAAATTCACATCCGCAGTATGACAGTCTAAGCGGGAGGAAGGAACTGAGTCGACAGGCCAAGAACGGGTGGAAGAAGCGGAGTTATCTGAGACGGTTTCCGCGCGAACGTGATCCTCAGAGTCCCCCTGTACGTCCGTTAGCTTGGCCTCCTGTTCAAACTAAGTAGTATAACCGTACTTTACGTGATCGCCCGCAATGTCCAGCAAACACGCTCTCCTCTCTTTCCGAAGGCTCACATTCCCGAGCGCTTGCATTGGCTTGCTCAACATGCGCGCCGCCCAGGTTGGCATCTTGATCCCCACTAGCGGGTTGTGCGATAAACGTGACAGAACTCCGCCGCCTGCGTGCCCGAGGCGATGAAGGCGCCGAGGCTGACGTGGAAATCGACCCCGAAGCCTGAGGGACTCCATTCATCAAACGCGACAAGAACGTTCGCAAGACTTCGAGTTTAGGGCGGCAGGTTGACGAAGGCGCGACAGCCGAGCTCGAGAGCACTATCGAGCCTGTGTATGTTGGTACAGGCGGCTACACGAAAACGGGAGAGTGGGGGGCAGTTTTAGTTGGCATTGGGGTGGTGGAGCGGCTCCTATCTCCTGGTGCGAGGTTTGGTATATCCTTTGTCGACAGAAACAGCCCGGTCGCGGACAAACGCGAGTAGCCTTGGGGGAGACGGCTGTCACAGCAAGACTCTGATATGGTATTTGAGCGTTCACAAACAGCTAGTAGCACGGAGCAAGAGGCTCGCCGGCCATTACTTTGCCTATCTGTAAACGGTATGTCACAAGTACCGCAAGCAGCGAAAATTAGAGAGATCCGGGGCGCTATCATATCATAGCACTTGGTCGAGACAGGTGAGCAGACGAGGGGCGGAAACGCAGCGATTGCGATATGTCACGATTGCTCCAGCTAGATGAGGACGGGATGACTGAGCGTTTGGCGAAAGAACAGAGAGAACGAAAAACATACCATGAATCGACTGTTGTGTAAAGTATAGCCATTGCCACAAGATTTTTTCTCATGATCAGCATGTCTAAAGCGAATAAAAGGCGGGGACGGGAAGTGGTCAAGATGCGTGATGGTCGTGGACAAGGCCAAACGCGGGGGACCACCATTGCATCCCTGACGATGACATAAGCGCACTCGTGTGGCTGTTTGTTCCCTCGGGCCAAGACGACGCAAGCCGGGCACATATTTACCACAAATACCAATGGGGATGATGAGACACATAAAGAAATTCTGTCGCGTAGCAGCGTTGTACCCAAGTGATTGCTATCGCAAAAAAAAGCCAACGATACTTATATACACGTGCCCCGCACGTCGAGCAGCACGAAAAAAACGAGTCTCATCCCATTTGGTGCTTCAGTTGATGTCTCCTGCCCACTGAATCTCGTCGATCAAATGGACTGCCACGACGACAGCCAATAGCATTTCATATTATCCGGGTCTCAGAACTCCTATTCATCACCCAACGCCCCAACCAGAGTCCCTACACCTCTGCATCAACAGCAGTCTGATCTTCCGCCTTTCCGGTCATGATTTTTACCATCTGTCCAAAAGGGGTCAACTACGTCAATCCACAAGCATAAATATATGCATACCATCTCCGCCACCTCATCAGCACTGGGACGTTCTGCTGGTTCGCTCGACCAGCACTGGCCGAGAAGCTTCCATAGCCGGTCAGACCGCTCGTTTCCTACTGGGATCGCTTCTTCTGGACGGTCGGGAGTTAGGTTCTTGGTCACGATAGCGGCAATGAGGCGTATCTCTGTCCCGTGGGTGGATGAGTGATAGGTTGTCAGTAGGAGACGTCTCTGTGGGTGAGAACTGGCTCACCGTGTTTCTGGTTGGCGAATGGGACCTTGCCGCTCATCACCTCCTGATTGCAAAGTTAGTCCTCGTACATGGAATGCTGCTACGCCGAGTCGTACCAGAATAGTCTAAGGGTATCGAGAGGTCACAAAGGCAGAGTCACGGCCACACCAACTGAGAGCTACTAACCATACCAAGCGCATATACGTCTGCTTTCTCACTCTGAGCAAAGTCTTCACTAATCAGAATTTCCGGTGCCTAATGCAGAATTGGTCTCTATAACGTGGATAGAGCAATGAGAACAAACCGTCCATCGTACGGTGAACCCAGGCAGCTGGGAAGTTTTTGTGAACTGGATGGTCCCATACTCCAAGACGGCGTTCCCAAAGTCGGTGATCATTGGAACGCCGGTGTCGGATACGAGGATGTTTGTCTGAATGTATGATGAGGGAGGTTATTTGAACATGTTACCCGTGGTACGCACCCCTTTCAGGTCGCCATGAATCTAGTATAAAACTAATAAGCAAAGCAAGGTGCATTTTGTCTAGAAAGCATATCCTACCATTGGAAGACCATGTATATACTGTAGTCCTTGACTTATCTGCGTGCACTGTGCGTTTTCCATGTGCGATCAGATCAAGAATTAGCCAGGCGGATCGTATTGTTGTCCCACCATATCGAGCCTATCAACGTGAGGATTACGGCTGAGGTATCCGGGAAGATCTCCGTTTTCCATCCACCGCGACACCATACGAAGCTGATTGCCGACGACCGCGAGGCCCAAAAGGGGTAGTACGTTGAGGTTACTACAACGAGACCACGTATACAGCTCGCGAGCGGCACGCTAAAGCCATTTCAGTCCCTGATGGTGCATGAAACGCCGGTTTAGATAATCACCTTGGGGAGGATATCTGCCTTGTCCTCTGGGCCAACAGATACTCTAAGCGCTTTGATTGCCACCTTGATATCACGGTCCAAAACTCCAGCGTATATATTACCGTAACCACCAGAGATTAACATGGCTGGAGACGCCGACACGGTGGTAGTGACTCGAGGGTGAGGTCACGGCACCCATACTCCTGCAGAGCCCAAACTATCTCGGAAACAGGCTACAAGCGTTATAGATTAACTATTTTAACTGGAAAATGAAACGGTGTTACTGTATCTTTGCCGATGACGAAAGGCTACATAAGATGTTGATGATGAAAGACAGACTGTTGTGATGCTATATTATTTGAAACTGCTCACTCGCTAGACACACGGAACGGGGTGGTCAAAATGAGCCCCAGTCAGCATTTATGCCATATAACCTACTCGCTTAACACACGAAACGGGGTGATCGAGGTAAGCCCCAGGCATCGTTCACGCATTATCACTCACGGACTAGACATGCAAACGGGATAATGCAGGTAAGCTCAATCCATCAGTCATGTCATATTACTCACATTCTAGACATACGGAATGGAATGGCCGAGGTCAGCTCCGGTCACCGTTCGCGCCATATCACTCACTGGCTGGACACACAGAGTGGGATCGTCAAGTTCAGCCCCAGATATCGCTCATACCGTATAACTCACTCCCTATACACACAGAATGGGTTGACCGAATCAGTCCTAACCATAGCTCATGCCTTATCACTCACAATCTAGACATACGGAATGGAATGGCCGAGGTCAGCTCCGGCCACCGTTCGCGCCATATCACTCACTGGCTGGACACACAGAGTGGGATCGTCAAGTTCAGCCCCAGATATCGCTCATACCGTATAACTCACTCGCTATACACGCAGAATGGGTTGACCGAATCAGTCCTAACCATAGCTCATGCCTTATCACTCACAAGCTAGAAACACGGAACGGAATAGCCGGGGTCAGCCTTAGCTCCCGCCCATGCCATGTTACTCGCAAGCTAAATAGACACACGGAACCTGATGATTGAGGAGAGACTCGGCCATCGTTTATTCCATATTACTCACTGCCTAGACATACGGCATGGGATAGTCGAGATGAGCCCCAGCCATCGTTCATTCCATCTGACTCACTGCCTAGACATACGGCATGGCATAACCGAGATGAGCTCCAACCATCACTCATGCCATACCACTCACAATCTAGACACACAGAACCGGATGACTGAGATGAGCTCCTGCCATCGCTCATGCCATATCACTCACTTTCTAGACACACGGAAAGGGACGGCGATGGTGAGTCTCATCCATCATGATCACATATGACCCACATCCTAAAAACACGAAAAAGGACGGCCAAGTTCAGCGTCATTCGTCAGGTTTACCATATACCTTACCTCCTATATTCATGAATCAACGTGGGCGTTGTCCAAATTGCCAGTCAACGGATTGCACTCGTCCAAGTTCCTGCCATACCTCGTCCCCATCCGACACAACTGCCATATGACTCGCATCCTGAAAGGACGGTCCAGTTCAGCGTCATTCGTCAGGTTTACCATATATCTTACATCCTATATACATGGATCAACGTGGGCGTTATCCAAATCGCCAGTTAGCGGATCGTACTCGTCCCAACTCTTCCCATACCTCGTCCATGGTGTATCGTCGGTCAGTTTACTAGTCCTGTCGTCCCTGAGTGGATCAGTGCCAATCTGCTTGATACCTTCCGCAGGTGTCTTTCTCTGCCAATGGTGGTTTAGGGCGAGTCTAGCCACCACTCTGGTATTGGCATGTGGAGATTTCATCCGCAAGCGCCCTTGATTATGAACACATTTTACCAGCCTTGTATCTACCATCACGGTATCCCTTGTGCAGAGATGCATCTTGCTCAACACTACGCGTCTCCTCTATGAACAGCGCAAATTATACGTTATATATATCCCACAGCATTTCCGTTTCCCGTCTTACAGTCCAGGTGCATTGCAAAACTACCCCAGTCGACTAGGCGACCCAAAGACTCACATTCCGAGCAAGTGGTAAACTCAGGTTCCTAGAGGCGTGCTCTGCTCGAAAGCCTTTGGGGCGCCGCATTGAACGAAGTAGGATGATCGATTATATATATTTTATCACACATTATGGAGCAGGTTCCAGCTGCACAGAGCAAACGAAGAAAGACTCAATGGCAAAAATACTAAAATGCGAAAGCTACTTAAATAAGTCGACTGCAATGACCGTCGCACCCATCATATACCCCTACGCAATGGCCACCCAACTCTCCATTACCCGGTCATGGAATTAGTTCGTGTCCATTTCGTTCTCCGGCAAGACTGGCGACGAGTCGCGAATCACTGGCACATCAAAGTATCCCAGGTTCACATCCGCGACCGGTACCAGCGGACTTCGGCCAGGTCGCTTGTTCATGTTCGCCAGCGAGAACTTGTGCACCCCGCTCAGAGGTGTGGGTGCCGGCAAAATATTTGGAGAGGGTGTCAAAGCGGGTGATAGGTTCATTGGAGAGGGCAGAGTCGTGTTGAGTGTGAGGGTGGGAGGTGGAGGGAGAAACTGAGTCGACAAGCCAGGAACAGGTGGAAGAGGAAGCGGGGATGTGGGAGGCGGTTTCCGCGCAATGGTGATCTTCCGGGTCCTCCTATAGGTCTGTTAGCTTGGTCTCCAATCCAAACGAGGCACTGCAATCGTACCTAGCATTCTCCCCAGCCATATCCAGCGAGCACGCTCTCCTCTCCTTCCCAGGGCTCACGTTCCCGAGCGCTTGCATCAGTTTGCCCGACATACCCGCCGCTCGAGTCGGACTCTTGATCCCCGCCAGCGGGTTGTGTGATAGTGTGACGGAGCTTCTGCGCCTGCGCAGTACCCGAGGTGACGAAGGTGCCGAGGCTGAGGCAGAAGTCGGTCCAGAAGCCTGAGGCACTCCATTCATCGAACGTGACGAGAACGTTCGCAAGGCGGCGAGTTTAGGGCGGCGGGTTGACGAAGACGTAAGAGTCGAGGGTGAGAGCGCTGTTGATCCTGTGTAGTTTGGCGCAGGCGGGAATTCGAAAGCAGGAGTGTGCGGTGCAGTTGTGATTGGCGTTGGGGTGGTGGAGCGGCTCCTGTCTCCAGGTGTGGGTTTTGGTGTATCCTCTGTCGACAGAAAGAGACCGGTCGCGAACAAACGCGAGTAGCCTTGCGGAGAGACGGCTGTCATAACTAGACTTTGCTGTTAGCCTTTTGAGAAGAGTGGGCAGAAGAGGCCGAGTACTTATACCTTCTAGGCCGCTAGGGTTACCCGACCACTGTTTTGAAACAAATAAAAGCGTAGAAAATACCCGCAGCAGACTTGACGAAATATGAATATCTCTCAGAGACGCGGTAGTCAGAAACAAGAGCGAGCGCAGGTGACAGACGGATGGAGGAAGGCGGGGCTGACTCCCGAACAGGGTTGCTTGGCCGTATTTATGCTGGGCGCCTCTCTGACATCATCAAGCTCCGACTCGGGCCTCCACAGCCTTTTTGGGACGTTTCATGTGCTGGAAACGTGCCCCTGCCGACGTTCAACCGACTTCGATCCTTCGCGACTGATCTAGATGTGGATATGGATGACGCGCTCATGACAAAGAGGCGGTGGCTTGTGGCGCAGACTCTAAATGTAAGCTCCATTGTTTGCTAACAAATGTCTGTGGAGCTCTGTCTTGCCATACACCCCATATCGTACTCTGAGCAATTGTCGCGCCCTGTTTCTTGTGGCCATGTCAAATCAAGGTCCTTGCAGCACGTCTCATGCGAAAAAGCCAAACGGCCCGCGCATCCAAGGTCTATTGCCAGGAACGGCTTCGACTGTTCTTCAACCATGAATACAAGCTAGCCGGAGAAGAATCGATGCGCTTATATCTACAATCGGTTCTCGTTTCTGCGCAACTCCACTTTGTAGTTCAATCAGCAGGGTGCGTTGGACTCTGCCAAACGATTCACAATTTTAATTCATACCCCGTGCTTCTAAACTGTATTCCCCATGGGAACTACTCAGCCGCCAACGGGGATCTAGGCTCACAGCGGCGTCTACCGAAGTGTCATTTAAGAGAAGCAGGGCGTTCTGGATGCACTATATTGCCTGTGTTTTCTGGGACCTCAACTTCAATTCAGGTCCTTACAACTTCAGTGCCTGCAAACTCGGCGTAGCGGCATCGAACCTCATCACTGATAGATCTCATATGTGTTGCTTTCAGGACAAGAAGATTTGAGTATCAATTGATTGCGCTGTGGCCAAAACATTCTCCCCAACGTTTCGCCCAAGAATTTGAATTCAGAGTTCGAGCCGACGACCATTTATTGAAACTTGCCAAGAAACTTGAATGAAATCTGGCGGGCGAAACCTACGTTGCAGTGAGAGTCTCACTTGGAGGCTACCATGGACGGATTTTGGGATGGATACAGGGAATGGGTTCCCCGTATATGAGACTTGATAATTCTGTTTCTTCTGTATTCTGTTTACACTCCTGTAGCAGGCCGATTCCTCAAGACGGTGATTAGTTCAAGCCGAGCAGCTGGCAAAGCGAAGAAACTGGATCAATCCTTGGTGTGCAATTATCCAACCAGCAGGCGCATACGTGGGCGTAATATCAATGTTCAACTTCCTCCACCTTTTCTTCGCAATCAAAATGCATCTCGAAGCATGCCTGTGATGTTCTCTGAGGTGATGTTATACCTGCGCAAAATCTAACCCATTCGGAGGTTTCAAATTTCGAGACTTTTCTTGACTGGCCAATGGCCGGGTGTGTCACATGCCCTCTGTCATACTCAGTCCGTGCTTTGAGTCCTCGTACGGATAACGGAGCATGCGGTTTCTGAGCTCCGGTAGAAGGTCTAGATGTTGTGGATTTTGGGTTCTCTCTCGGGGTGCCTGGTCCCCGAAGTTGTAGAAACATCTATAACGGGCGGTTATAAATACTAGATACATGTGCGTATCCTGTCCATGATTCAATCAACGGGCGCTTACAGAATAATATTGTAGAGATCAGCCAGAGGCCAGTCCCAAACTTGAGTACATGCGGTCGCGGCGCAGTCGTCGTCAACTAGTTTTTTTCTCCAATGCCCTCGCTGAAATGCTTCGGTTATGAATCCTTCTACGAGCCAGTTCCTTGGACATTGCGTCTCATTACGCGTAACCTGATGTCCTTCTTTTTCTGCCTCCCGCTCTGTGTCTTTTATCCCGTTCGCAGCCAACCTTGCGTTATTTTCATATAGCTACACCACCCAGAGTACAGACCTAGCTTCTGTATTGTGCACGCCCGAGTGCTGCGAACGGTTTCTCTGCGACCCCGGGCGTAGTCCTCCTTTTAATGCTTATATTTTGTCACCGCCTTGGCTTGATTACAAGTCCCCCTATCACTTGGTCAGCCAACACGTCTAACATGGGTGTTTCACTATGCATGCAGCCTTAAGTATTGTATGCCAGACAATATTAAAACCACTGACCTAGTGCTTTGCCGCATAAGTTTTCGTGTAAACGATAGATCGTACATTTCAAGATCATTAATCCCCGGATGTATGTACACCATCCAGGATTACCAGTCCACCTCTGTATATCTTACCAAATATTGTATTTTCAGCCTTGAAACACGCTTCTGTTACTCATCTCAAAAGGGTTTCACAAAAGAGTACCAACGAGGGGAAAGACCGAGTTCTTTAGAGTAATCAAGAAATAAACATGGGCTGTCGTGGGGGCTAAATAGATGTGAGCTGAAGGGAAGGTGTAATGATATACTTGACTGGGTTTCTAGCTTAATATTGCACGTGTATTTCGACTCATGCCCGTTGGAGTGAGTTCAGGACAAGTGCAAGATGTTCATGTTGCATGGCGACACGATGAGCTTAGTCAGCAGGTTGCCTCTATTCTTGGCCACCACCGAAGCCTTGTCTTTAAATGTGATCTAACGTGAGATCGTTACTGCTTATCTAGGACAACATTGGCTAATTGTATTGGGATCGCCGTTCCGCCAAAGGGTCAATGCTCGCTGTTACCTCGCAAGAAGTTTCAGAATTGGTACTACAAGAAATGTGATCCATCCATATGATAGCTAATAATAGCACGGAACAGAACAATCCCAACCCCTCTAATGAAAAGATCCCTCTCTGATTCATGCACATAATTATTAGAGCGCGTTCTTGGCACCTCCATCGGTCGATCTCGGCATGGCATGCTTCCATGATCAGCCGACCTCACCCCACCCCCGAACAGGAATATTCAGGCATCCAACCACTAGGCACCCACTCAGTACCTCGATCGTCGAATATCATCATGGGGCAACGAAGCCAGCATGTATCATCTCTACCCACTTTGTGCGATACCGGCGGGCCGTGAATCGTCATTGCCCGGGCCGCTAGTGTCCTTGCCCTATACCTTGTGGTTCTCGCTCGTTACATATAAGCACAGATATCCGACGACGGTTTGCACTCAGAACGCATCTGCTATTCTTCCGAAAGTTACGCTCAATGAAGTTCGCATCCGTCACCGCCATCTTTCTGACCTTGAGTGTCACCTCTGTGACTGCGAACCCACTTGTACACAAGAGAGCGGCTACAAGCGACGCGGCAGCACTGGGTTATGCAACTCTGAGCGGGGGGTGAGATTCCAATTGTCTCCCGTAGCGCGTTATGAAAACGTGCTCGTTTCTTGCTCCATTCATTTAGTACGACTGGAGGCGGATCCGCCACACCTACTACGGTAACGGATCTCGCTGGGCTCAAAGCTGCTGTTACGACTGGAGCCAAGGTAATCATTATCAGCGGTACTATAAGTGGGAATGAAGTCGTCAAGCTCAACTCTGGTACGACGGTCATAGGCAAATCCGGGGCCGGTGAGTTCGGCCTGTCTAACAGGGTATCCTAGAATTTAGGTGTTTGTTCTACTAGGTCTTGTGGGTGTGGGGCTGAGAGTACTTAACGTTTCGAATGTGATTATTCGTAACTTGAAGGTATGCTTGTACATCTAGTGTTGATTATACCGACTAGACCAAGTTGGATCCAATCACAGATCAGCAAGGTTTTAGCTTCCGCTGGAGATGCTATCGGGATTCAAGCCGCAAACCGTGTCTGGATTGACTCAGTCGAACTCTGGTCTGACCGCGACCACGATAAAGACTACTACGATGGCTTGCTTGATATCACTCACGGGTGCTATGCTGTGTCCGTCACAAACTCGTACCTACATGATCACTGGAAGGCATCACTTGTCGGCCATTCGGATAATAATGAGAGCGAGGATCTTGCCATCCAAGTCACGTATGCATACAATAAGTGGTATAACCTGAACTCGAGGACCCCGTCCTTCCGTTTTGGTCATGGGCACATTTTCAACAACTAGTAGGTTCCACGAACGTAGTTGAACATACGTTCCGCTAACATCGTGTACTAGCTTCTTGAGTAACGGGGATGGTATCAATACTCGCGTCGGAGCGGAGCTGTTAGTACAGAACAACGTCTGGGAGTCGTGCAAGAAGCCCCTGTATAGCACCGATAATGGCTACGCGAACGCATCTGGGAACGACTTTGGTGGAGTGACAAATACTGCTCTTACTAGTACGCCCTACCCCACTCTGCATGATCGTGTGCTGATGATCATGTTTCATTAGCTACGTGGAGCGCTGTGGGGTATCCTTACACGCTCAAAGCTGCTTCGGAGGTTAAGGCGTATGTTGAATCCGTTGCCGGGGCCAAGCTCTCGTTCTAAGCGATACGTTTTGGGCTCGTTTTTGATAGCAAATATTGATGGTTAGCCACCAAATGAAGCGTAAATGAAATGATTGTTTTTTTGGTTGTTTAGCAGACATTCCCCTGTCGAATCATATTAGTGATATACAGTACATTGGCTGCACTGGAAACTGCGCATGTTACTTTAGGTACACATCTTGCGTTACATCTCATTGAATCGCAATTTTTAACTCCTCGGCAGTTAATTTGTGATTGACACTGAGGTCTAACAACCGCAGTATAAATGGAAAACTTCTTGAATCTGATCCGGACCCCAATCAGATTGACGATAGAACGACTCAGAGGGACGGTGACGTTCTTCCCAGGACTATGCCAAATTGAATCTGAATTTCTAACCCTATTTTGGGACGCTGCTTTCTTCCGGGTATCGGCCACGATTGATATTGCTGTGCAGCATTTCCGGACTGTTCCGAGATTCCCAAGGTAAGTCATTTCTTTTTCTCACGGCTACCAACACAACATCCCTCAGCAATCAAGGTGCTTCAATCACAAAGATGCCTATCGCGAACCACGATGGATTACTACCAAAGGATCAATCGAAGGACGTTCTGACCATTCATAGCCTACCTTTAGAACTCCTTGAGCGAATATTTGAACTTATAGCGTACTCGAACGCGATGAAATTCATGCCAAAGAAATACTCGCTGGATGTACCTTTGCGAATAGCTCACGTGTGTAGGTGTTGGCGGAACGTAACGTTTGCCTATCCACAACTTTGGCGTTACGTTGATATCGAGTATCCGCCTGGGTACCGAGACGCCACTGGACTACGTCGCCGGCTAGAGCTGAACTTCAATTTCGTTCCGCTTACCCAAGGTTTAGCTCTCGGGATGCAGTTTAGGCTACACATGGCAGGTGGACGAATAGACCAGCTTCTACTTTCTGAGTTGATACAAAGGTACGGGCCACAAACAAGATCTCTGAGTTGCCATTATTCTACGCCACGTAGGAGTGCCTTGACAAGTGTCATCTGCTCCTGGGTGGGTGCCAAAACAAATAATAATATTTCGGAGTTATACTTGTATTGTGATGAGCCCCCAGTTCCCGGCTACGACATCCTCCACGCTTTTTCTGATAATCCCATGGATCAAACCGAGGAAGCCTTCTCTCACATTGAGTGCTTGACGTTGCAAAACGTACCGATCCCATGGTCTAGTCGGTTGTACTACGGGCTCGTCGCACTTGATTTTGGTTTAGGAGTAAATGGGTTCATACACGCCGATGATTTCATGATTGCGCTACGGGCGAGTCCACTGCTTCGTGTTCTCAAACTAAAGGGTTTCCATCTTCACCCAGATTACGACCCTACCGTGCCTGATCCAGTCCCTCTTGAGCATCTAGAAATTTTCTTTCTTGAAGCGCTTGATTACGCTACTGCAGAGCGATTGCTACCATTTCTCCAGCCAGGTGTTCGACCGATATACATGAAATTTGGATCGTCATCCCAGAAACCCGGTTTTGAGCCATATATACACTTTCTCAAACGATCTCACGTCACAAAATTGATGGTCAGGTCACATCACCATGAGCAGGTTCCTCGTCTACTATATACGGCTCTTACATCCGTCCATGATCTTTTGCTAGATGGTTTCACATTAAACTGGGCGTTTTTCCAAAGCATGGGATCGGCTTTTACGCAGATTGAAGATAGACATGTCCCTATGTTTTGGCCACATTTGCGCACATTACACTTGTTAAGCTGTGATTTTCATCGTGAACTCGCAGTTCCCGAAATACAACTCACACCCCCGATCCCCTATAATTTTAGAATGTCATGTTCAAGCTGTCGTTTTTGGGGCGCAAACCCCGACCAAGGTTTATGGTTTCCTATGCCGATCCCCTACGACTCCGAAACGGGGCAGATTCTGGTTCAGAAGATGAAATCTTATGTTCCCGGATTTCAAGGTATATATGAATTTGATTCACCACTACTGGCTGAAGCCTGGCGACTGGCTCTCGATTATCAGTAGAATGGAAAATTATGTCAATCATGAAATTGTATGTGTCTTCTAGTTCAGCTCTATGCGGTATATTGACAATCGGGTATTCGTGCGGCTTATGTGTGTGGGTAGCTCGTGACTCGCTGTCTACTTTCACATAGAACCAATACTTAATTGTGAAATCAATGAAAAGGAAATGTATGTTTGGCGATTGTGTCTCTGTCGATATTTGGGCAAGTTTTGTGCTTCGACATTGAATTTGTATATCATGGCGCACAAAACGAGCACACGAAATGCTCAAGTTTGAATGTATTGACGACACCCAGAGGCCTTATGGAATTATTTTTGTTACGCCGTAACCCGTCCTGAGATTGTCACCACGCATGTATCATATATAGACGCTTGAAAAGATGGCCTATTGAGCCTGCGTGCCGTAATGGGCTGAGGAGCCCTCGTATGTCTGAGGTGGAATGTAAGCGCCTAAGGCCGAACGTATTTTCCCTCAATACGTGACACACGACCGTCGTGTTCGCTCTCTCGTTACAATCGCGAACCCTCGGTTTGAACTCACCTTCGACTCGTTCTATCTATCCCACCCACCCCCCTTTTCACGCTCCAAGTGTTGGGCGGCGGATCCTCAGCAAAAAGCCGAAAGTCTGACTAGCGCGGATTATGACCTCACCGTTCAACGAAGCTTCTTAGCACGCGCGAGACCCTGGTAGCACCAATAGGTCGTGCTACCGAGGGTTCAGTTAATGCTAAAAAGCTTAGTTAGACGTGTGGAGCAACCTTGTGCTAGCTAGACTTTCGGCTTTCGGCTGAGGAGCCGCACCTTATGGGCTTATCACTTGTATCCCAGATATGTATTTAGTCTAACATATGTGCATCCGGGTTCGGTGGGATTCTGCCCCTGACCGTCGTGTTCTGAGCCAAAGAAGGCGCGCGGCTGCGCTCACTACCGTCCCGCAACACCGAGAGCCTGATCTGGCTCACCAACCCGCCAGCCACTCAACCTCGCGTCTCGACGCCCCGACACCTTTTTTTTCCTCCCCGCCGCTCACGCGGTGTCGGGGTTGGGGGGGGGGGTTACCCCCTACTCTATGTTGGTATCAGACTTTCAGTGGACTTCCATTTGTACTTCGTAGTAGTTTATTCATTGATCGCATCATACACGAATCATCCGGTCGGTGCTTGGCGTGTGCGCAGCCATTCGGGAGCGCTTTATGTTAAAATAGCTAAACACTCTTTCAATTTCAAGGATATCTTCAATCAAGACTGGCTCTATACAGCACAATATGGACATTTCGCGACGTTCGATTATGCGTAAATTATACAGTACTGATCTCCTGCTTGAAGCTCGAGCCCTCCGTTTTTTTCGTTTCCGAGGCAGATAGGATGTATTAGAGAGTTTGCGATTGAATCCTTATTTGTTTGTGTGGGTTGCGATTCACGTAACTATTTCTATTTTTTGTTCTAAAATACTGACTATTGCGCCACTCCTTCACTCAATTGACGTGGGGTAAATGTTGCCTAGAATGAATTTTGGAACTCGTTGAATTCGTCTAAAGCTGTCCCGTCAACCATCTAATCCCTCGTTATCGGTAGCATACAACCACACTCAAAAACCGAAACGCTGACGGCTGAATCTGACAGATACAGCATCAATATACACTCTGGTCCCTTGAACTGACCTCCCTAGAAGGTTTGAGTTCAATTTGCATGGTCAGATTTTTAGAACGAGAAATAGAAATAGTCACCTGAATCGCAACCCGCACAAACAAATAGGGATTCGATCAAAAACTCTCTATTCTCACCCAATACACTGATAAAATCCCCGATCTTTGCTCAGTTGCCTCCCCTTCTATTAAATGTTTTCGCACTCTGGAATTCATACTAGACTACATTGCCAAGCGCTGCCCTATGGCGACGAACAGACCGAGGTTTGTCCTTTCACACTGATACGGCCGAATCTTGAGTCGATTCTGAGCCAAACGAGGTGTAATCACCATTTTCTAGTTACCTTAAAATCTTAAATGGGTGGAACACTACGCCCAAGTCTATCTTGGATGCGTATTTGTAATCCTGAACACAGCCTTGAAGGAGCGGGCTCCGCTCGCTCGCTCCCCTTCCGTCATCATTACGTCTATCTGCTGCTGACGCGCCATCAAACACCAACCATGAGTACTGCCAGTTATCTCGAACGCACAAGTGATCGATGCCCTCCTAAGCTGAATATCAATGACCTGCCTGAAGAGCTTCTAGCACGTGTTTTCGAACTCCTGGTGTACTCTGACGCTACCAAATACAGACCGCGAAAATGTTCCATACTCACATCTCTATTGATTACCCACGTCTGTGGATCTTGGCGACGTCTGGCCCATACATCTGCTCAACTGTGGTGCTATATCGATATACGCTATCCGTCTAGCCGAAACCACGAAGTTCTCCGGTACCTTGACCGCCATCTCGAATTCGTTAGATACACTCAGGATGTACCTTTGGGCCTTCACTTGAATTTGCAAGATGCGGACGGCCCGCGAGACCATCTTACGATTTCAGGATTCTTGTGCGCCAAAATGTCAAGAGTCAAGTCGCTTAGTTGTCATTTTTCCGAGCCATGGGGGAATCTTCATTCCCACATACTCTCAGAGTGGTTACTCATGGGACGAGAGGACATTCAATCGGAGCTGCACCTATATTGTGATGAGCCCCCGACCAAAGGCCGGATCATGCTTCACGAACTCGCTAATGCGCCGGTACACCAAATTGAAGAGTTTTTGTCTCGTATCTCCTATCTGACGTTGGTCAACACGCCCATCCCATGGACTAGTCGCGCATACCATGGCCTCGTTGAATTGGATTTCCGCTCAGATGTCGACGGGTTTATCAACATTGATGATTTTGCCATGGCTCTGAGAGCAAGTCCTCGTCTGCGTGTTCTTCGACTTGAGCAGTTTCATCTAGATCCAAATGATGGGCTGTCGTTGTGTGGTTCGATCCTGCTCGAACACCTAGAAATACTATTCCTCCGGTCGATCGATACCAAGACGGCAGAACGCTTATTGCCACTGATTCAGACTGGGTGCAAACCGCTTTATATGAAGTGGCAGCCCGCGTACCGTGCGCCTAGCTTTGAGCCGTACATTCATTTCCTGAGACGGTCTCGAGTGACGAAGCTCATGATCAGGTGTTTTCATAAAGAAGTGTTTCCGGATGCACTGCTTACGGTCCTGCCGGCAGTCGATCATTTACTTGTCGAGGGCTTTACATTAAACGTGGCCTTTTTCGAAAGCATGGCATCGCCTACGGTCCATCGCGAGGATGAGGACATGCTTACGTTTTGGCCTCGCCTGCGAACACTGCATTTATTCAATTGTCATTTTTACCGAGATCTGTTGGCGTCAGAAGTATTACTCGCTACCCCGATCCAGTTCAACTTTATGATGTTTTGTTCTAGTTGTCGGTTTTGGGATACGGATCCTAAAGGGGCTGTTATTTCTACAAAGCCAGTTTCTTATGATTCTTACCAGGCGCAAGCCCTACTTGGCAGCATAGAGGCGTATATTCCCGGTTTTCAACATGTGTCGGCTGTTGATTCTGGTTATTTGACCGACGCGTGGGCAATGGCTCTTGATTATTAGGCGCTTCATATACTGAAATTGTCCGTGTCGCTTGGACTGTTCAATTGATCTGCATGACTAGACGGTGATACATTCTTTGATCGCAAACATTATGCATATAAAGACCCCAAAAATATCTTCTTTATGGCGTGGACATGTCTCCATGCAGTCACTGCATTGGAGTTGATTGGAATCGACTCACTTGCTGTTGTTCGGGAGAAGATTGTTACAGAAGTGGCCGAGCGCTTTGGGGTCACAACGGCATCA
The DNA here is from genome assembly GCA_016906575.1 of Ceratobasidium sp. AG-Ba. NCBI lineage: Eukaryota > Fungi > Basidiomycota > Agaricomycetes > Cantharellales > Ceratobasidiaceae > Ceratobasidium > Ceratobasidium sp. AG-Ba. The sequence continues at coordinate 130,785 of CP059611.1, read as the reverse complement.
GGGTTTTTGCCTGCCTACCGGCGCTTATCTCGGCTGTCGCGTCGCTTGTTACAAACGGGGGCTTCGTCGATGCGACGGTGATCATGACACATGTTCATAGACTACGGCGCGTACATAGAGGTGACTGTATGCACTGCCTGGGACGGGGAGCGGGCATTTGCGTCGAGCCGTCCCGCCATCCCACATTCAACCGGTGCAAGGGTCCACGGCGTTGATCAAACAGCCACCCCTGATCATAAAACAAGGATATTATTAGGCATCGCATGCCAAGCCCCGCCGCCCGGCAGTGTGACGAAAAGCGCAAAAACACAATTGCCGCATAGGGTCTGAGAAGCCAAAAATAGAAGGCAGGGTCTCGTGATAGAAAAGCCAAGCCCGTCGCTAGAGTTCGCTTGTGTCTCGGTTTTTTCTCCCCATCACATCGTCTTGTCGCTGCGCCTGTCGTTTCCCAACTCGACCGCCAGCACATATAAAACATAGTCACACCTTGCATCTCTCTTGCATCTAGTACCCTCATGATCGTCCTCACCGTCCTCGCCGCCGCTGCGGCCGTCGTTCGTGCCCAAACATCGGCACCCGCTGCCTCTGGCACGGCCGTTGGTAAGTGGAAAAAAGTGTTATCCGTCGACTGAAACTGACTGTGTTGTAGCTGCCCCCTCTCTGATGTCGAGCGAGGCGACTGCCGTCCCTCTTGCCTCGATCTACGCGAGCGCACCTGTCCAGAGCACAGTTCCCATCCACACGACCTATGCTGCTGGAGCCACTCCCCCAGTCAGCGGTGCTCCCCCTCTCCCCACTGGTGAGCTCGGCCTCGTTCGGCTCAGACGTTGGCTGATGCTTTTGCAGCCGTGATCAACCCGGCCAACTTCCCGCCGCTCGACCAGATTCCACCTCTTGACAGCCCCCAGGTGAAGCAATGGATAGCCGAAGTCGCGGCCAGTGGCATCAAGATCCCCAACGTTGCGCAGACCTCCACCGGTGGTATGTCAAATGGCTCCAGTCGCTTATCATCAACTGACGTCACGGTCCTTGGCGTTGTCTTGGCATCGCACAGGCTGCAGCGATCCTGCCAACGCGGCCGCCCTCGCCAACGCAACGGCCCAAGGAAACTGCTGGTGGACTTGCGGCGGTTGCTCTCGTGACACTGACATTACCACCTGCCCCGATAAGGGTATGTTTTTCCAATACGTCCATTTCATCATCATACTCATTTGGGTAATTTTAGCCACGTGGGGTCTGTCGTTTGATGATGGTCCATCGCCATACACTCCCGACTTGCTCAACTACCTCGATGCCGCCAACATCAAGTCGACCTTTTTCGTCGTCGGTTCCCGTGCTATCTCGCGTCCTGAAATTCTTCAGGCCGAGTACATGGGCGGACATCAACTTTCGGTTCACACCTGGTCTCACCCGACTCTGACCACCTTGACGAACGAGCAAATCATTGCTGAGCTTGGCTGGACGAGAGAAGCGATCAAGGTCATCACTGGCGTTTCGCCCAACACCATGCGCCCTCCCTATGGCGACATTGACGACCGAGTGCGCGCGATCGCCATGGCCTTGAAGATGACGCCGATCATCTGGACTAGCGCCAACGGCGGCAACTTTGATACCAACGACTGGCACATTCCTTCCGGGTTGTCGTCCGCCGAGGTCTTGGACTCATTTGACAAGATTCTGGATACGGCAGGCTCGCTGTCTACTGGGTTCATTGTCCTCGCCCACGATCTCTACCAACAAACCGTCGACCTCGCGACCGGATACGTTCTCCCCGATGCTCGTGCTCGCAAGTTCAACCTGATGAGCATCATCGACTGCCTGAAGAAGCCGTTGTCCGAGGCCTATATCGAGACTGCCAGCAACTCGTCTAGTCCCGCTTCGACCGGTACCATGTCGAGCCGACCGAGCGGAACGTCGTCTGGATCGTCGCCGAGCCCGACTGCAGGAAGCAGTGGTGCGATCAGGACTGTGGGTGGTGTGGTCGGTGCGATGGTGGGTGTTGCGATGGCGGCTGTGGTGTTGCTGTAAGGAATAGGGCTGTGCCTTGGACTTTCTGGAGAGACGCTTTTGGTTTCTGGTTTCTTGTCTTGTTTTTCTTTTTGCACAGTACAGTACATGACCGGTACGGACTTTATTACATACGTTTTTCGGAATACTTGCCCGCCCGTTGAAGCGTGATTAGTTAACATCTAAATTGATGTTTGTGACTTATTTCTGGCCTGGCAAAGCACTTAAAAAAAGCAAAACAGTGATAGCAAGCGGACAGGGAATCTGATAGTCGATAAACATGTACCAACTAAAAATGAACTTAGAGACGTGTTCGATAGCATTTATACAAAACAGGATCCTTAGACTATGCTGGTGCAGGTCAGATGGTCTGTTGCTTCTCGAGTTTTACTTTTATTTTGCCTTCCTCTGTTTCCATGCCCCCTTTAACTACCGTCCCTTCCGTTTTGGACCTTTGGAGGGGAGCCCTGAAACCAGACAGATCGCTTATCTCGTAGAGTTCCTTCCGCTTTTTAGTGCCCGGTTGTGCGGTCGTTGGTTCGATTGTAATTTCATTTGCGTCGAACGGCGGAACTGGAGGGTTGATTATTTGGTAGCGCAGGAGCTTGTCGTGCACTTTATCCACAAGCTCTGTCTCCGCCTTCGTCTGTACTGTGGATTCCCCATGCCCCATGGCTTTCCCCAGCGCTCCAAACTCGCGAATTAACATCCGGATTGAGCTTTGCTGATCGTTGTTGTCCTTCCCAATCATGAAATTCAAGGTCGTCTTGCGTTCGGCGGCCATTCGCGCTTTGGCACTCTCGCTTTCGCTGTACAGTTTGTCTCTCACTAGTTGAAGATTTGAATACAGGCAGCCGCAGAGGCGAAAGTAACACTCACCTTCAAACCCAGCCGCGAAGAGTTCCTTCTGAACGAACATGACAGCCTTGCCTATAGCAGTAACAGCAGCGTCTCGTGCGGCCTCTTTCATCAGTGATTGGGCATTAAGGGGATCGTCGGCGGTAACCACTTGTGGCGGAAGGACAAATCCATTAAAACTAGGTGCGCGTTTGCATCAGCCGTCGGGTTGCGTATATGCATAGTGCTTACGAGAAATCAGGGTTATGTGTCCGCTCGCGAGATTCAAGTTCCTTGACCGTATGCGCTTCTCCATACGTCCAAGTGATACGCAGATGGACATATTGCAAAACATCTTGCTCTTCTTTTTGTTGAGCGTTTTCTTCTGGATGTTCTATTAGCATGTTCCCGCTGGCATCTACTGATTCTTTGCTATTGGTTGGATCACTGCATATCGTAAACGTTTAATTCAGTGCGGCTTGAATGTGTTCAAGCTTCCCGTACCTGGGGCTGTTTTGTATTTCTTTCGCCTACAACGTAGTTACGAGTTAGAAAACGAAAATTCACGAGTTGCTTCGGGTAAAGGTCCCCTACCTTGGTGTAACCGTTCCTCTCCGCTCCGTCGTTGAAACCTGGGAACGATGTGATTGTCACAATGGCTCTCCGGCCATCCCGACGGTTGACATTGTGCTTAAGTTTTGCTAATGACTGTCCTATGATTCCTTTGATTTTCGCCACAGCCGAGATAAAAGTGCAAGGCTCCTCAAAAAATGCGAACAGTTTAACCAAAAGCTCCCCTATCGTTTTCGCCGACTGGCGAGAGCTTGCGTAAAACGCATGCCACTCCGCTGTATCCATAGAGCGCCGTTGTCAGCCACAATTCTATAAAGAAAAAGCAAGAACATGAGCCACACACAGGTTCGACCTTCGTAAGATCCCGCCTGGTCGAGATCTTCCAGGGATTCACTCTCTAGTAGCTTTCCCACCGCATTTGATTTCTTCTTGCTCTTGCCGTTCTTACTTTTATCGCTGCTTGCACTTGCATCGCTCTCATAATATTCGGAGTCTTCATCCTCCTCATTGGATGCAAATGATTCGTAATCAGTGATCGTCAATGGCTGCGACCTGTGAGCGGGATAGACGTTAGATTTAACGATCATCTGATACTTGATTCCGCAAGTAACTTACAAGTGGCTAGGGTGAATATTATATTTATTTAGTCGGGAGCCGATCGACTTGCCGCCATGGTCCCCAATTTTAACCCAGAATACATAGACATCAGCGGGTAAAGGCTCTACCTAGAAACAGCTTGAGCTGTGCTAGAATATGATTCGATAATAACACAAACATACTCCTTTGAAATGAGACTTGTTGGCAGCTATACCATAAGGATAGTCCTTGGGGTTTGGCACCACAACAATGTACGCGTTACGTTTTGGAGTCGACTTTTCTTTCTTCTTTTTTTCTGTAATATAGTTATATGAGTTGCGTCTGACGAACCTGTCCAAATGGGCAAAATTCCACTGACCTGACTTTGTTTCTTTAGGGTCGAGGGACTTATTCGAACCGAGGTCGTTCATGGCGTTATACCGTTCAACGAGATTACCAAGCACAAGGTTTCGGCAAGCTAAAGGTTGTCCATCTCGGGGTGCCTTGAGCTGCTGATTTTATGTACGGCGGACCTCAGCAAATTATTGCAGCTTTTGCCGTAGCGGAACACCTGCACCGGCGTGCGTGCCTGGGTTCCTGGGAAGCCCTACAGACCAAAGGGTGAGCTGAAGGAGCCAGCAATCTAGCATGTGACACATTGTGCCGCACGGCTTTGATGGCCGACAACGGCTAACAGACGCCGTAACTGCCCGAACTTGCTAACAGCATTCGCTGGAAAGTGGTCTACGGCAAGCAAGCTGCCGGCGCAGTTATTCCGCGGCGTGATCGGTAGATCCAATGTACCTATTGAGCAGTGGAGCCGCCTGAGTGGGGGTTTCTACTGTAAGTAATCCGGCGACATGATACCCGGTATTTTCTATGTCTGCTGCATTTATATATGTGCCCCCCTCGGTACCCGTTGCCGCGCTTAGTGCCGATTTATCTTGAGTGTAGCGTAACTCCTGAGCATGTTGAGATAATTCCGATTTGCTTGTGCACAGCAATTCAGCATGTCGACGCCATTGCTCGCTAGGCCTTTGAGCTTGAGTGCCATCCTCAAGCAGCCCTTGGTTGACTGATCATGACTAGTAAACACTATTAGTTTTTAGTACTCAGTCCATCGGTAAATTATGAATTTGCGTTCTTGATGATGGATTACTTCCAGCACAAGATTTCTTTGCACATCCTTCAAATGCCAGTCTGCGAAGGACCACGGTATAATACCCTGCATCTACTATATCGAGAATGTCTCCCTAAATAATGAATATTTGATATTTAATAAATGATTGATTGAATGCCTGTTTGGTGCATGGATGGTACCCATATTATCCATCCGTAACCATGTGTCAGGGGGAACGTCTAGGCTGCGCCGCCGGAGTAACCCCCACTCTCAGGATCATCCCTTTTAGCTCCAGGTGTTTTGCTCACATTGGTAGGCGCCCCTTGTATTCATCACCTGCATTCAACCCAACGAACCATCTTTTACGTAACATGCGATAATTCACGTCACCATATTCCGCCGAATTACCTTTCAACCTCACACCCACGAAATATTTCGCTCAGACTCACGGCATATTACAAAAGTCTCCGATGATGCCATGGAGCCACCCCAAATACATATAACGCCCCGGTCTGCTTTCAAACTCTTGTTCGCCTCTGTTTCCGTGGTGGTACTTTAATCGGAGTCGTTCTACTGAAAATGCAACCGAGCAACTCCATCCGTTCACAAAAAGACATACCCGAAGAAAGGGCATACATATCTTACCAGCCAACTTCCAGCTCCGAACATGTTCGGGATGATTCCGGCTTGGCATATCCGTCACAACTCTCTGAGATCGCCACAACTCCTGAGTTTTCCACTCCTGATTCTGGTCAGTATACATATCTACGCTGTATCCATAGACACAGTGTTTATAGCTCTCACTGAATCCAGATGAGATCCCGGCAGAAAATAGCCCAACAAAGCGTGACAAGCTGGCGGGTAAAGTAGGAAGGGTACGTGCTTCTGAACAGGTATGAGGGACTGGACCCCGCTAATATCGAGCGTCAGATCTTGGCTAAGGTCACGCGTGATCCTGAGCTTCGTGACCGCGCGATGATGCAAGAGACTGGTGGTAAAGATCTTGCAGATGGGCTTGAGATAGTTGATAGCTCGACGATATAGGAACAAGACACAAAATCTATTCTGAATGATAACTTAATATACTTCTATCTAGTACAACGCCTGTATCAAACTAACCTGATGAAAGTTCTCATTCTCGTATAACTACATGGCAGTGTAGTAGATGAATTATGTACATATTTAATGATCGTATTTCTTCTTGGACTACTTTGGCACTCCGTTGTAAATTGAGAAAGTGAGAGAATACCGGAACTAAACAAGAAAGGTTTATTTGTGCGCCCCTTCGACTAGGGCGGCGGCGGCTGCGTCACGGAGCCGGAATGTAACAGAAAATGGTAGTATATCACTGATGCCGGTATTCATAAGTTGTTTTACTACAAGAGAAACATCCACTCACGTTACTAGGCTATATGCTGAGGACAATTTGTGTAAGTTGAACGAGCTACGACCGCCTAACGCTTCAATCTCAGCCGCTAACTCGGGTGTTGCGACCATGTCAAACACAGAAAGCAGACCAGCACACATGATGAACGTGCTATTATTCGCCACGTTTACTCCCGGACAAATGCGTTTCCCAAAGCCGAAGATATATTTGCGCGGGTCTGAATCTGATAAGGGCTTCGTGAATCGCTCAGGATTGAAAGCATGCGGCGATGAGTAGAGGGCAGGGTCGCGTGTGATTGCCCTCGTCGACATGTGAGCCGATAGGCACCATAAACAGCGGAACAGCAGGGGTCTTACCAGATATTGCTAAAAATAGCTGCATCTTTAGGAATTCTATACCCTCGAAATTCAACCTCTCGCGAGGCACGATGTGCGACACCTACGTCATCAAGTTGGCTAGACAGTTGCAGAGTGCTGAATACGTGCCACACACCTATTGGAGAGGGCGGCCAAAGTCTCATGACCTCCAACAGCACGGCGTCGAAGAACGGTAACTTCTCCCTGTCAGGTAACATGGGAAGCCGGTCACGGCCAACAACTGAGTCAATCTCGGCACGCGCAGCCTTCGCTATCTCAGGATGTAGGGCCATTTCGAGAATAAAAGCAACGACAAGTGCTACGGTCTGTATAAAAACATTCAGCATGCGATGATAAGAATGAATAAACCTTCGCTGACTGTTGTTGCTCCTGCTGTGCAATTGGTATGTGCTGGTGATTAGAATGTGCCTGAGTGTTAAAGAGAAACCTTACCGGTATACATAGAGCCTGCTGTAATCCGTATCAAGCTGGCATCCTCTTCAGTGATCATCGCACCGCCTTTTGCTTCAAGCAACTTGGATGTATACGAAGGCTGCTTGACTTGGCCGTGACGCTATCATAGATCCGGTCATTCAATACTGATATAAATGAAACAGAGCACATACTACTTGGTCATATACGTCATCGAACAATTCGTTCACCATGCGATTCCGATAGTATCTTCCTTCGCGCCCAACCAGCTGGAACCCAGCCCCCGGGACCCAAGCGGGAACATGTTTTACTAAAACCAAAGGTTCAACAGCCATGGAGGCACATTCTGGCAGGAGAATGCTTACGTGCAGGAAAATAGTTCACCCAGTATAATTTAGTTAATGCTTTGCCGAGGTAGGATATCGCCATTCGCACGACATTCAAGACCGGATCGTCCTCGATCGCGTTATAGCCATACGTTAGCCGCAGAATAAATGCGCCGGTGACCCAGTTGATATGTTTTTGATAGTCATTCGGGTTGGCGATTATCATGTGGATCAAGTCCAAGGTCGATTCGTAATGCTGGGGAGCGTAGGATTTTGCAGCCGTGATGTGGAGCGCCGAAGCAATCACACGGCGTGCCTTTTTGAGGCGCTCGTCGTAAGGATAGAATCCTACTGACGCACCCCAATCCATACTACAGTGTGTTTGAGTATTCATTTTAGAAACCACGAGACGGATTAGTCGTACATATCATTCGCCATGACGTTGTATATTCGATCTGACGTGTGCGCCGATTGTTTGTCGAGTAACTCGCTTGCCAGTTCCGCTGTATTCAGGATGATTTGTGTTTCATTTGGCGTAGTTAGGCTTATAATGTCTCCTAGAGCATCGGGTGAGCCGTCATGTAGATCTCACTGATAGTTACGCACCGTATTTCTCTTTATACTCTGTCGCATACACCACGTACCGATGTGGGAGACTGAGTTGGTCGGCATTGCCCCGAATCCAGTGTTTCGGAGGAGAAGGGGGGAGCGGAAGTTTCGAGCGAGTCGAGCGAAAGTATGCGTACAATGGAAGTGAGGTGGCCAAAATTATCAGCGGCCACGGCGAGGACATAGATGACAGACCCAGATGAGTTTCGTCCTTTATGAAGTTCATGGTTCTCAGTGCGCGTACGATGGTATTTCGAAGCACAACGTTGAATCAGTCACCAGTGGTACAGGTGGACTGGTGACCCGAGAACTGAGTTGGGGAGTTAGCTGTGCCTCGTTCCAGAACAGGCCTTTTATGCATCCGTCATCGTGACCAGGGCTCGGGCGCCACTGACCACTGGCCGACCATACGGACCAAAATAGTAGGTACCTGTGACTAGTCGTGCCTGGGGGTTAGCATATAAGCGCCGGTAGGGTCTGAAACGGGACGGCTTCGCCATAGGTACGCCTGGACGTTGCCCGCCGGTGTGAGCCGGGCGATAAGGCAGATAGCCCAGCTACATTAGAAATTGATGTGCCCGTGGCCGGGCAGTGCACCTTGCTTGCTTGCCTGTCTTCGTCCGGAATCTTTAGATAGGTATGTATCTTATGCGTCGAGTTTACACCTAAAACGGACTTGTTTATAATGAGCCATAAGGCAAAAGTTTCTCATACGGTAGAGCCACTCTTTTGTTATGCGCTATCCTTAAAACTGATTATTGGAGCGACTCAAACAAGCGGATCGTTTTCACTTTGGCTAAATAGCAACCTGTAAAGAGCGGAAAACATCCAATCCCATGTCTAGCGCATATAACTAAGCTCTCCCGCTGGTCTCACTCGGAATAAGGAGATGTAGACATGCCGGCTTTATATTGGTGTACAAATAGACCTGTTTCTAGTCCGTTTGAATGCTAGTTTTCCTGGTAGCCTGTCCAAGAGAGATGACAACCAACACGACCTAGATTCTGTCCGGCCTTGGACTTCATTCTGAGGGCCTCAGGAACAGCTGACCAAGAAGAACCCTTGGACCCGTCATTGTTTTGATGCGACAATTGTGGAGGGGGGAAAGACCTTGGCAAGCAAGGTGATAATACCCGCGGGTGGTAAGCACTTCCGGGCAGCCCCATAGAATGACTAATCGACTGGGTGGTTGGCAAGCGAGTACCGCCTTTATAGAAATCAAATATATATAAAATTGTATACAAAGCGTTAGAGTGAAAAGAGTGTGAGTGAGTGAAGAGTATGGTGATGCTCAGAGGGCTCGAAGAGACCTCTTATTTATAATCTACACTTCGCTGTGAGTCATATGTAAGTCCTACTGCGCATATACTGCGCATTCAGCACTTGACTCGATTACATGACTCGTTCTTCTAGCGCATTCTAGCATACACGAGCGGTTTCTACAGCCTTTGCGATGTTTACTGCACTATATTTGATGTAACAAGTCGCACTTCTACATTCTAATATAAGAAATGGCACCCCAGGGGCATAAAGCTCCGTATCTCTGCTCCAATCTGCCAATCTTGAAGCCTGAACCGTAAATCCGAAGCTACCGATATGATAAACCTTCTTCCAGCCATGCGGGTTCTCGCGGTTAACCTTATTTCCGAGTGACACATTCAAGGCATTCTCATCAGATTCAAAAAAACCTAGTCTTTTCCAGACCCCCTCTGGAAATGGAGTTGCTTAATTATGTACTTTGGCTATACCCTCCTTCAGCAAACAAGATCCCCAGAGTATGAATCCCGGGGCCACAGCCGCTTGTATGTCTGCTGGAAACAACTTTGAATGCTACTATGCTGGTAGGTTGACTTAATTGAAATGCAGAAATTTTATTCAAAATCTTGGGCATGCGCGCTTAAGAAGCAACATGACTAGAATTTAATCTTGTGATGCCGGCTGTGATTCCAAGTGTGGAAATGCTAGAAAAAAGTGTGACTCACTATGCTCGGGCTTCTCGGGAGGCTCACCATGTGTATTTAACCTCACAGTCCTATACGGATTCGCCACCAATACGACCATGCATGGTAGGTGCCTTAGAATATCTACAGTCTCTCCTCCTTACTTCGCCCCTCCTCCGGTTTTTATGCCTCTTGTCTCACAATGCGCCGCTCTCCGGGTCTGCCCACCCTGTTCTCCGTGCGCCATCAAACGCCCCACAACTACACACGGCCCAGTTCATACGCCCCCTGCGCTGTCTATTCCAGAACTCATAGAGGAGGATCACCTTCTAGAGGAAATGTTTCGGGACGTCAACTCTCTGGACGCTGAATACGCGCTCGACACACCAGAATCCACGGTGCTCCCTCCCCACTTCATCCACAATATCGTTCAGCTCGGCGAGAGCTATTACAGAGCCGTAAAGCCTTCATTACCTCCTGTGACAAATGAAATCGGGCCGCTCGGCCTCCCTGTTCCGGTAGACGTGGACCCGGAAGATCACATCGGAGAATTCTTTGAGATGATTTGGATGACACTCATCCAGTCATTCATTTCTGAGAGGTGGCGAACACACCCCTTACGTAGGAGGCTTGTTAAGGACCTATTGGCGGGCTTTCAACGAGTACAACCCGGTCAGAATATCATCCTAAATTGGAAGGCTCTACCTTGGTTAGGATCAGCCGCGCGATACATGTACCACGGTGAGTTGTGTTTGAGAGATTTTACATAGCTTGTACTAAGCAGTAACCCACAGATTTCACTGATTTTTTCGAGTCCGAGACTGAGAACTCGGAAATGTCAGTCGAAAAACAAAATGTTCTGGCGGGCAGGGCTCCTCCTGTACCTGCTGGAGACGACTTTGTCGGCTTAGTAGAGCGGCGAAAGAGTGCACTCGCCCTCCATGAGTTCTATGCGATACTCTGGAAAGACTGCGGCCGCGAAGAATATGCTATGTACTCAATTTGGGCACTTCGGGAGGGTCTTGAGAACTGGCCGACTATCCCACTATCTCTAAACTCGAAGCCCGCTTTGTATAGTGATTGGCCGGTGTACCGTGCGATCCATGTTGAAATCGGATCGGTGTGGATTTGCGCTGTGGGGGATTTAATGTACAAAGAGACTGGCGTCTGGGGACCCAAAGGCAACCCAAACTGGTGGGAAGGATCCGCACCAGGAGCTGGTGGAACGCGATGGCGCGGAATCGATGGGTATGATGCTCAACACGAGCGCTGGGGACTGTGGAAAAGTGTCTTTCAGGAAGTCGCCGAGTGGCACGACGCCGAGCAATCTAGAGGGAACATGGTTGGGTGGAAGTTTGGGGATGCAGCCCGCAAGGCGCTCAGTCACATGGCGCATGTAGAGGGTACGTTCGTGTCGCAAGTCTAGAATGTTAGAAACACTGTAAATGTATGCGCCATGTATTTATATATATAAAAAACCATTGGAGAAGTGAAAGGAGTATAACCACCATTATATATCATATCCGTTTGGTGATTATGACAATGGAACACCGAGCGACTTGATCAGATCTGAGCATCGTCAAGGCATTCACAGGCGGCTATCGCTGCACTAGCTCAAAATTTTTGTAGCAGGGGGTCCTCACTCAAGGATGATGTATATGCCCTGTAGTCGACACCCTCAATTTGTTCATGGAATAGCGTAAAATGATTGAATTGCAGAGAAGATGTTGCAAACCGTACATTCTATTAGAGCAACAGTGGTTGGGAAACTATACTCTAAGGGCAGAAAGTAAGAGTATCTAGTATCACGATGCGGTATGAGTATCATAAGCGGGAAGGATAGTTGGAAAGACCCACAATCAGCCTTTTTGGATGCCGGGCATGTCCACAGTGCCGTCTTGCTCGACTCGTCATATGCATACACGTACGACCGCGGGCACGCCTTCTTGAAGTAGTCGTAGTACTGCACTCCGGACGGTGGGCATGTCGCCGGAGTATTGTACTGGCCAGAGCAGCAGTTCTTCGAGTTGGCTTGGTTCCCGTCAAGGTTAGCCACGCAGGCAGACTATAATAGTCGCGTTAGATTGAAATCCGTTTAGGTTGGGATATGAACCGACCTTGCAGCCAAGAGGGAAACCGCTCGAGTCGAACGGCCCTTTGAGCGGAGCAGGGCAGTTTGGTCCGAGGTCGACAGCGCACTCTGCGACCTCGCATCCGACGTTGTTGGAGATGCGCATTGGGAGGTTGTACCCGTCAACCAAGCTCACTGTAACATGTCATCAGATTTTCGCCAAGAGTGATTCACTTTACACTTCTTACCATCATACCAGTCCAATCCATCGGCAGCACTGAGCGTCCACTCGGCGACGCTAGCGGGAGGTACACCAGTTCCAGTGCGCGGGTCACACTTGAGGCCGCCGTTGCATCCGCCATCGGCGCACGAGTTGGGACCAGGGTTGGAACCAAAGTTGCAGTTGCGGCGACCCTAGGAGAATCGGAGATGTGAATTTCATATCAAAAGCATAGCTTCAAGTGAGCAACTCACCCAGATACGACCGGCTTTCCAGTTATCCGGAACGTTGAACGTGCGTTTGGTGTAAGCCGCGGCTTCCCAGCCGGTCTCGATGGCAGGGGTAGCAGATCCAACGTTCAAGTCGGTCTGTGAACAGGCATATTGTCAGTTTTAACTATGGGTTTGGATTTTTATAGGACGTACAAAGACGGCGGGCCAGATGGTGAATGGGCACGCGTTGTAGACGGTGAACGTGCGGCCGAAGGCAGCACCGGCGAAAGCGAGGAGAGCAGCAGACTTCATGGTAGGTGGTAAGTGTTTTGAATAGGAAAGATGTTCAAGTTGATGATATTATCACTGAATCGTGAGCCAGCTTTTATACTCGAATCCAGCAATTAAGTTGTTCCGCTAGCAACCTCAAGCGACCAGAACAGAGTGCAAGCGCGCGTGCCAAGATATCAAGCGAGAGCGGAATATGGCAAGCGAATTTTAGGGGCATTTCGGTATCGTATGTTGTCTAAACCGCACGCCGAACGATGCTAGACGGGCCGACTTAGCGAGCGAGAATCATGATCTAGGTTAGCCGAACGGAGGTTTCGGGCAACAGAAGAGCCCGGATGTTGAGCTCGGGTAAGCGAGGAAGCTGGATAGTGCCGGATTAATTTCTGATTAGTGCTAGAACCGACAGCGCTGCAACAGAGTCCGAGCGTGAGTGCATGGGGCTTGTCGTCGCTGATCAGCGGGGTCCTCGGTCACATGCCACCTTCCTACGACGTCATCATTTGGCAGCAGCTCTTCTAGCCTCGCTCGTGATTACCACCCCCACAAGCTGTCTCCAGGTTGGCTCGAGACTTGTCACTCCGAAAGAAATCATTCATCTTGATGAACCTGGTGATGATAGGAAATCGCTTGCTTAGGCAAGACCGATGCCGAACTGCACCGTGCAGTCGATGCGGCAACCCGCGGTCGCTCCAAGACTATTTCTGCAACTCGATTCGACTCCGAAATCAACTCGGGCCAATAAACTGCGCATTTCCTTTCTTTTCTATATCGCATGAGTTCTATCCGTTCACCTGCATATGAAGAGTGTTCTATGCGAAGCCGAGTTGGCTACCAGGGGAACGCTCAACCGAGAAATGTGCGCTGCTTCTTAGGAACATTCGTTATGTAAAACACGAGCAGCCCATATTCCCTTCCCTTTACGACCTCGGGACCGCAGCAAAGTTGGCTAGATCTTCTCCTATAAGCACTCTGGCCACCATCATCCGGTACACAGTTTGGGACATAAATCGACCGATCGAGTAAGTACGCTCCACCGATTATGGGATTCCGTCGGCGGGCTGTGTTTGCCACATGACGTCCGTCACGGAACGGCGACTGTACCGCCCCAACTCCACGGTGCTGCGGTTAGAATCCGAGGCGTATATAAATCCCCACATTCCCGAATCATCTCTCTGTATCCTCTTCCTCGCCCACTCACCAAAAAAATGTACAAGATCGGATTCCTCATTGCTGCCGCTGGCATTGCCGGTGTCTCTGCACAAGGCCTCGCGGGGTGAGTGTTTAGTGCCACTCGCGATCTGCTGCAGACGCTGACGTCATTGGTTTGATCAATTAGTGGAAGTCTCAGTTCTTCATGCCAATCCGCCTTTGCGAACATACTCACCGGTCCCGCTGGAGAATGCTTGGGCGTGTCGGATTTAGCCAACATCGCAATGACGCCAAGTAACGAGAGCCTTGTTCCTGCCATCCATAAGTACTTGACAAACGTAAGCATCATCACGCGCGGCCCATCCTTCGCTGATCTCACGGTCATTCTAGACATGCGCACAACCGGCTTGCACAAACGCCACGATCGACGCAACTATTGCGAACGTTACCTCTGGATGCCAGAGCGATCTATCAAAGTGGAACGTGAGCGACAGCAACATTCAAACTGTCGCAGGATATATCAAGGAATTCTATCCCGTTGGCCGTCAGATCGCGTGTCTCACAGAGTGAGCTTTACACCCTGTCAACCAAAATCCCCGTTCTGACTTTCCATTCTCAATAGCTCCAGCGAATCAAATCAGTACTGCATCATTACAGCGCTAAATACCGTGCAGACTGAATTGGGCTTCCCTCTCTCGGTCGACAACCTTTGGAACCTAAACTATTCGACGTTCACTCAGAATTCGACTTTTACCAAAAATTTGGTTTGCACAGACTGCACCTTGGCTGCATGGAACATCATCAAGGGATACCTGTCGCCAGATACCCAGTCCAGTGTCCAGTCCGATGTGGACAACCTCTGCGGTCCTGGTTTTGCTAGTGGCTCTTCGCCTTCGAACATTCGCCAAACCGCGAACAGCGCGATCCAGGGGTCAAGTAGCTCCGGTCAAAACGGGGCGGGGAGGACGATCTTTGGCTCACTCGCTGCCGTCGCATTGGGTGCTGCTGGCGCGACTATGCTCGTGCTGTAGTTTCCTTCTCTATTGGACTTAGAGTGATGATTTGCATAGTAGCCAGGCTACGTAGATAGCGCTCGCTACATCACGATAATCCCTGTATATTTCCTTTATTTAATTCGCACAATTTGTATTGAGTGTACCTGTCCCGAGAACCCCGAGTTCGCCGAGAGCCCCGCGCCCTCACCAGAACCTCAAGCGTCCGAAGGAGCGTGTGCGTCTGCCAGTCTTGGCGGAACAGCATTGGCTCTGATCCGCACTCTGGACCCTTTGATTCCAAGCCTTTCACCTTCCGGTGATGGTTGGCTGACGAGTCAAGATCCTTTTCCTTCGCTGTTACGAAGGGAACTTGGCAGGTTGCTGCCTGTATGTCTATCCTTGACGATGTACCCCGCATAGCGCACATAACTCGTTCTGGGAACCTGGCCCAAACTCGGTTCTCCTTCATTCAAGCAGGACCGCACGCTGGATGAACTTTGATCCTGAATAGACTTTGGATTCTTGGGCGCTTATATAGATCATTCTCAGTGACCTTAATCACAAGCATTCTATCAGGACTCGTTTTCTGTTGACTAAAGCACCCCATGTCGTTGATTGATCAGGGTGGAATCTATCTATCTCAATGAATTTCTTTTTGGGCTACAGTGATCTCATTTGCGCTCAAAGTGAGTTTCTCATTTCAACGATGGCGCAGGATAGGAGTTATAACCACTGCCACCGCTTGGGAAATTTAAATCGACGTCTTCGGTTGCATCAGTCACTTGGATCGAGCCTCCGAAGTGATGAGCCAATGTCGCATATGTGGGTTGCGCGCGAGGAACCGATCCAAAAATGGCACTATGCCCACTCTAGAGCTAAAAACAAAGCGGGTTCTCGCGTGAATTTCACGAGAGGCCTGTGATCCCGGTCAGTACATATACAAACCAAATCGGGCGCTGGGACGCTCCATGACTCACACTTTCATGATAAAGTGGATCGCTGGTGTCTCGTTCGTTTGCCTCTTCGCTGCTACTAGCGTACATGCGCAAGGTCTGAGCAAGTATGTACCAAACTTCAGACATCTAGGTCTAACTGACGATATGGTGTGTAGCCTCACAAGGTTTGCCAAACGGCAGTCAATAAAACTCGTGTTTTCCCCGCAACATACTGTCTCGATGTGAGCGATGCGGAAATTGTGCTTAGTACCGCTAAGAACGAGAGCATCGTTGATAGTTTTTACTATTGGCTTGAAAGGGCAAGTGCACCAAGTTGTCCGTAATGATAGTCAAACTTGAGCAATCTCAGGCTTGTGTGAGCCAAGCGTGCGCGGTCGACCCAGCCGTGAACGTGGTGTCCGAGCTTGCACACGGGTGTCAAACCGAGTTCAACCTTACAGATGTAACAGTTTCAAATATCATCGGATTATTCTAAACGAGATATGGGGTTGCTTGCGAAGTCGCATGCCTAAATGAGTAAGTTGGTTATTTGGCCTTGTGACAGGGCTCTCACCATTTTTTAGGGTCGACCCGGAGATCCGCTGGCTTGGTAGCTTTTATGTCCCACCAAGATTCTCTTGGACCTCGAAGAGGCACTTGGCCAACCTCTGAGCTACAATCTCTTGATCTCCGAGGGTATATCAAGCCTGTTCACTGGGTTCCTCCAACTTCCCCCCAACATCACATGTACATCATGCACGCAGGCGACTTATTTAACCATTCGTCCGAGTATGAATAAAAATGAATCTCAACAGTGGGACCGTATATTAGCCAATAAATGCGGTCATGATTCTAGCTGTGAGTTGTCACAACTTTAAGATCTTATTCTTTAATCGACTGGTTACCTCTGAGGCACAGATGGTGCTTTCCCTTGAAACGTTGATCACACCGCTGATCAAATTCCACCAGGCTTATCACCTAACAGTGCAGCGAACTTGGCGGTCGGGCTCTGTGCTGCGCTACTTGGCGCATTGGGCGTAGTTTTACTTGGGCTCTAATAGTCTCGTACAAAGGTCTTTATGAAAGGCTCCTGTATGTAACGTACAAAGTGCAGTTAGTAATACGGTAGTCCTATCAACGCACCTAGTAAGCAGCGTGAACGATAAGTAAGATGATAGGATGTTGTAGCGCGGGCTACAAGTTGACCAGCTAAAGTATTGTGTATTTGTGAGTAAACTAAGTACAATCAATACGGAAACTACAGTGAATTTTTGATACTAAATCAATCCCGAGAGTACCCGGTACTCTAGCGAGCACACACGAGGTACGTGTATTCGATGCTTGGGCAGCGTATATGCGTACCCTCGTTAACTATCAATCCATACGGTCCCTAGACCTTCTTTATATCTATGCGAGTCGCTAGAACACTCTGGCGATTCGTTCTACCTATAGCATTCAATGTACGTTTTAGCTTTTCTTATGCGTCGCTTCTTGTTTACACATGTATGGGTTTTTATATGCATGTTATGTAATACAATCGTTGCACTTTATTCGCCATGTACTTGATTGTCCTATAAGATTCAAGCGTAATGGTGGGACCAGAGCATACCTGTGCTTGAAAAATAGGGGCATCTTAGCAGGAACTAACTCTGCAGTGTGCCGATCATGATGACTTACGTGAACTCGAAGCGTCATAAAAATGCTTGGCAATAGCACATAAGAAGCGAGGCTAGATTCGTCGACTCCCTCCAAACAATTGACCTACAGCATGAATCTTACCAGTACATTTTTAGTTCTCGCTGGCTACTTGACCGGGGCTTTCGCTCAAGGGCAAAAGGCATACTTGTTCATCTAATTTCATCACACTGACCAGATCAGAGTTAGCTCCAACTACCAAGCAACAGCCATTAGAGCCGCGACTGGACCGGCAGGAACATGTTTCGCCATGCTCGAGCTATTGCATATATGTTCGACCCCGACCAATCATAGTATAGTTCAGCCGCTCGATCGGTGGTTGAGTTCTGTAAGATCGATTCGTTGCTCCATGAAACAAGCTGTTGTATTCTTCTTCTTCTAGTAGATGTACGCCCTACCGGCATGCACGAATAATGCAGTTGAATATGTCACTGGTATTCTATTGGAAGCCTGTCGGGCGGATTTAGGATTAGACGAAATATGGCGGACGATATTGAAGATGACCTTGAGTATTGGTACCAGGTGATCAGGGAAGCGGCCTGTCTCAAAGAGTACGTTTGCCATCTACCCGCAAAGTGGAACTAAATATTATATATGTGGTGTAGCTCAAGCGGCAACGACCAATTTCGTATCACTCAAACTCTCCAAAATATAGAGTCCTAGAACTGCCAGCCAGTTACAATGAGCTACCTGTTGAGCGCTCTCGGTGACATCACCAATCAGTTTAGTACAAATCTTCCGAACAACATAACGAGTACGACTTGCAATCAAGCTACGTACGCATTGATTCGGCCCCGAATAACTGATGCCAATCGAGGATCATGGGACGCCTCTCTTGGAAGTCAGCGTGGATCGAATTTTACATGTACGTATTAGGTTTTCGATAATTATATCACAGCTCACTTAATCTGTTCAGCCGGAGGCTTCCCTTCAAATATTGAATAATCGAACTCATCGCCACCTCACTCGGGGTCAGCCAGCAACGGCGCAATTGCACTGACCCTTGGGATGGGTATAGCGTGCATGGGCGTCGTAGGCGTGGTAGTGCTAGGATTTCAAGTAAAATGGACTATGGTCTTATCGCTTGCAGTGGCGTATAATTACCTCATTCCGGTTGGACGTATCAGAACATGCAACTGGACTTATTTACATCATTGCCCAGGGCTACTGCGTCTTTATGTTAGACTTATCTCCTGAAAATGTGCGAAAGTCAGGTTTCATGGTGCGATTGTGCCCTAATTGTGGAAGAACAGAAAAGAAACGGTAGAAGTTCATAATGCAGCTGTACCTGTGGCTTGGGCCACAGGGTAGAACCCCCTAGCTGTTTGCGAAACTATCACAGCCTATCCATATTCCATTTACCACGTAATCCGCGCCACTATGCATCCAAGTAACGTCGGCGTATACCCTCGCCCACCGAGATTTTTGTCCATGTCAAATCCTGTCCTAACTTTCGTGCACAGAGTATGTATCTTGCAGGATTTTTTTCAGAAATATTGGACATGAAGCGACCTATCTGGCTATATTTAGCTGCGTGTCCAAGGACAAACTTTGAATATTATTGGGGGAACCCCTACGAAATCACCGGTGTTATTTTCAACAGGCGTTAGTGTTGAGATATCAAACTCAAATGTGCGCATATAGTCATGTGATCAGAATCCTTGTATTTACACATCGTAGCAGAAATTTTACACCGAGAGAGAGTTCTTACCTTACCACCATGTAGCCTGACCGGTACCTCTCGTTCAACAGTTAGCGCATATATGCCCGGTATAAGCCATTAGCTATACGTCATATCATGCATATGTAAGGCCACATGGCGAACAGCACGCTGCCGAATTGGAGAAGTCTTGGCATGCCGACGGCACAGGATACGGACACTTTAATATTGGTGGGCAGCCTAGATGACCCGCTGACGTATGGCTCCACACGCCTTGTGACATACATAAAGGCTGATGATTTTGCAGGGTATGTGCCCTACATACTTATTATGACCCCGATAAACCTGGCTGCTTCATTGATTCTTGGCGTTATTTTGGGAGTGAGGGGTGGGAACTTGACAAGGTACGAAAAACGCTCTATATCTTTTGCTGAATTTAGAATAACTTGCTCCCTAAGAAGTCTTAGTGAGCCATGCCAGATTGCGTTCAATCAAACCCGAAGCACTTTAGCTGAGGATTGTTTGGGCATAAGTCATGCGGAAGGCCTCATTACAACACCTAGTAACGAGAGCTTGATCTCCGGTCTTAGTTATTTGCTGGATCGTGTGAGTCTATGTAGAGTATATCATATGTTTATAGCTAACCAGCAGTTGAATCAATCAGACTTGTCCAATGGACTCATGCTCAATCAAAACACGCTCTCATGCAGCATATAATCTCACGTTTGGATGTCAGCCGGACTTCAATATCACAAATGGAGAGAGGTTGGACATTGTCGTGCTCAGTCAGATCAGATACGACCTCGCGCGGGAGGTTGCTTGCTTGAAACAGTAGGTCGCGTTTGTGGTTGACATTACCAAAATTGATGATTCTGGTTCTGGGATAGATACGATTCTCCTGGCCCTGGTCGTTCTTGCCTTATTCACACACTTTCAAATGTTCAAAAGTCTCTCGGCCAGCCAATTACCTTTAATCTCCTGGTATCGTCTAATTTATCAAGTTTGGTCTCCCAGCTGCCAGAGGACATAGTCTGCACCTCATGTACCAAGGCGATGTATGGGTATATCCGAGTTTATCTGGGGGTTTATCGTGTCCAACAATGGGAGGATAGTTTGACCAGCCGATGTGGAACTAATTTCACCAGTGCGTTTTTTGCCTCGCTTTTTCGGTTTTGGTAAAACCTATCTGAATGCATTGATTGAATAGCTGGAGCATTTCCTCCGGACGTTGGCTTTACGGCAGGTGAGGTTCCTCCTGGTTTTGTAGACAACAAAGCTACGAAAACATCAGGGGGATCCGGGCTCACAATGTTTGGTGTAGCTGTCGCGATCCTCTTGCTACTATAAAGCTAGATACTTCTGTGCAGTCTAAATGTATTTAACCCATATATGCAACGTCATTGCTGCGTCCAGTTACTAAACAAATGATAATAATATGTTTTAGATTTGGCTGCATACACCATTTCTCAAAATGCACCACCGTCATGAACCATGAAGGGGACCGCTTTTTGTTTGGGATTTGCCGAACTCTCTGCACGCAATTATGTACGAGTTCAATGTATTCAGTTTGTACCTTATATACATATGAAGCTGTATACGAAAAATCAGAATCACAGCTTCACCGTATCATGAGCAGAGCGACACACAATATTGTTGCGAAAATAAACTCCACCCCTAGAAGCGGACCACGTGACTGTGGGTGATTTCGTCGGTCGGTCCTCGCAAAAATAGCTTGTATATGCTAATATGTTGGTACTAAAGTAGTATTCAGATATTCGGTGGCAGATAAAACCATTATCTGACATATCTGTTGAGAAATATAAAGTAAGAGAGCTAGGTTTGCTCAATGATCCCGGCGTAACGGCGGAGCGATTTCACGAAGGACAATGGGGAATGCATTCTCCCCTTGAGGGCGCAGAAACACGAAACCGTCAATGAATAACTTGATTCCGTGAAGGGAGGTACCCAGGTATGCCATGACCAGTCTGGGGAAGGTAGGAGAGTAAAGCGAGGGCATGTCTAGACACGCTTCAAGATTAAAGCCCGTGAAGCGGCCCAAGTAAAAGTCAAAGAGGCCTGCAAAACAGCTCCGTGGGAATCTGGGGAAATGAAAAGAAATCCTATAGTAGAGTGAGTGGCACGAGGTGCTGGCTGAGGTTGTCGTCAGTCCTAAAGCCGTGGCCAGGGTCGTGCTCAATCACCCTCCCCATATGTTCAAGAGCCCGTCGAACCCAAAGTAGACGTGAATCATTACTATTGAGATAAACATTATAGAAATTTGACGCACTAAAGTACTCACTCCTGATATCTGTGTCACCTTCTGAGTTCGAGAATCAAAGCAATCAAGCAGATAAATCTGACATAACTTGAGTCGTATGGCTCTGATCATCATGATTAGTATACACGACACGATTTTCGCTCTTTGGCAATTATTTTTGAGTCGAGTTCACTACTCTATGCCGCTTACTACGTTTGTCGACTAATAAAAGCCTATGTCAATGTAGGATGTAGCTTGAATCGGGTGAATTTTTGATGGACTTTTTGAGATGACAAATTATTGAATCATTGACCACATACTCCATGGCAGGCGCTCAGAGCTGTAGCTTTCAGATATAGTTCTGTGCTACATAATCTATATACACGCCAAATTTTGACACAAGTTTGTAATGAAACTGGAGAGAAAACTGAAGTGGTCCTCTTCTAGGGCCTGGCCCGCTTCCCGGCACGTGATGGTACTGTAAATTTCGAGCTTTGGGAAGAGTAAAGTTTCAACTAGAAGGTACCAGCCGAAGAGCAAGAAGAGCTCGACTGAGACTATAAATAGGTTGCCTGCCCTCAGTATTAGAGGGATGGCTACGGGTTACCTCTTGATAATTGGATAAAGGATGGCCAATAACTAGAGCGCCTTACAGTCGTAACTACGCTATGTCGCGTCTTGAAGCATGATTGTGCCTCGAATCCACGGCATTGTTCCAAGAAGGACATGTCAATAGTAGAATTCTATGCCGACTCAAGCAGCGTGGATATGCACTGCCTCAGGTCCGGACTTGATGGCCGAGTGGGAGGTTATACATTGATAAAAACCGAGCTATTCAAGGCAGCAAAGATCCCCTCCTTCATTGCCGCTCGGTCTCCTTTTAGAACAATGAGATTCGGGGCAGAATTTGTCTTCTCTACTGCCGCTACTGCTCCTTTATGGTTGCGCTCGTGAGCTTACAAATCTGGATGTCTTCGGGTGGTTGTTGACTATGCTTGTGTTACAGACTGAATCCAACATGCCAGATTGCGCTGACAAGCGTCATGAATGGACCCGCCAGCAGCTGTTTGGGGGCACCTGCCCTACTCGACACCATTTTCACCCCCTCGAATGAAACTATTGTTGAGCCTATCAACTCTTGGCAGCTTTCAGTGCGTCTGCTCTTCGTGAAAATGTTTTTGATACGGCTGATGCTTTTTTTCATGTGGGCAGATGTGCCACAAACCTGCATGCAGCAGTGCTATACTTGACTCGGTCATTGAAAGTATTGCATCCGGGTGTTCGACGGAGTTCGGGATCACGAACGAGACAAGCCCCAAGCTTAAGCAATCCGTGAAAAAATGGTATTCCACTGTGCGCGAAGTCGCTTGTTTAAAAGAGTAAGCACTGGGTTTCTGTTGCATCGACAAAATCTGGGCTAAATGGTAATAGTTCCAACGCGGGAGATGCGTACTGTATCGCTACCGCCATCAGGGGGTTTGAGTCTTGGCTTGAGCGAGCATTAAATATCAAGTCCTTGTCCCCTGAAAGCCTTAGCCACATGGCACTCGTTACTAACCTGGTACCAAAAAGCTTAACCTGTACCTCATGTATGCGAGTTTCGTATTCACTTGTGCGACCTAAACTAGAGGACACGGAGAGACAAGGTTGGGATGGATTCCTTGGTTCTGAGTGTGGTTGGGGCTTTCCTAGTATGTCGATTTCTACAATTCAATTACCCTAGGAGCTTATTTTTGCTCGACAGCCCGCTCGTCTCTATCAACTGTAAAGTTTACTGCTAATCAATCCACGCAATCCAACAACGGGTTATCGCATTTATATCTTCTCGGGTCTCATACCCGAGCACTGCGAACTGGACTGCTGGGTGTAGCATTTGTTGGTGCTATGGTCGTCTAACTCAATCTCCGTTATTCTAATTTCAACTGTAGAAATGTTTTCGGACGAAAGCCTCGTTATATTTTCTTAGGCGGCTCTGTTGTAGATAATGCAGTACCCCAGCCTTTGCTTTAGATTAGTCGGTATATTTATACACAACGCTACCCAAAATTGAGTTAAGTGTGCAGTGCCGGCAAAGCACTTGTAATAGGATGAAGCAACAAAATCAGGCTCATGTCGATTAATCCGAACAGCAAGTTTATATACGCAATAAACGCCATAAAACATAGCAGCGCGTACACACATAAAACACGGCATGCATTCTAAGCCATGCGATAAGATCGGTTGTATTTAGCATGAGATCTGTTATCACTATTACTCAAATGTGATTTACATCAATACATAGCCCATGCTAATGCTGTGTTCTACCTCAAAACAGTCAACTTGAAACTCTGTGCTACACCCCCACTCGTCTGCCCGGCTCCGTTGACGACCAGCACACTTCCGGGTTTCATCCCCTTACGCATGTATCCACTGCTACTCTAGCGCTCAGAGCATGGAAGCTGTGGTTTACGTCTCGCAAGATGAGAGGTTGAGATGGGCTCTATGCACAGGTAGTTCAGGAACATGGAAGTATTGCCATACCTGAAGTCCTCTAGGCGCCTAGGCTTCCTTTCAATCTTCGATACGCGTACGCTCGACGTTGTTTAGATATGTGTAGCGCGGTGAGGCGGCTGAATCTTGTGTTACATTACCGGAACCACAGCGGGGGAGGTGCCGAAGTGGGAGCACACTCGGCTCGCTCTCGGCATGACGCAGGTTGAGAACTTCGGCGTACTTTCCGTATCATTTACACCCCTCGCTATATATACAATTCTGTGGATATTGAACTAACCACACCCCATTCACTAGCTTGCCATGAGTTGGACGATCCGAATTCTGTTTTTCCTCTTTATATGGAGAGGGGCACGCGCTCAAAACACAACCAAGTAAGTTAAAACAGTTCAAAACGCATATACGTTTGCTCACGGATTCCCGAAAAGTTTAAGTGAGAGTTGCCAAGCGGCATTTGATCAGACTCGCAACCCTTCCGTTCAATATTGCCTGGGTACGAGCTATATTCAAGGGTTATTGGAAGAACCGAAAAATGAGAGTATCATCGCAACGCTAAACTCTTGGCTCGATCGTGTAAGTGGGTCTTGATTCTGAAGTGGACCTCCGCTTAGATTATGGAAGACATGCGCTAAGAGCGGCTGTACATTCAATTCACGCGTCACTGCGGTAGCCAGCCTGCTGAGTGGATGCGAATTCGACTTGCCTCTAGCGCCGGCACCAAAGGGTATTATCCTCCGGCTCTTCCAGCTTTGGTATTACCCTGCCAGAGAGGTGGGTTGCTTAAGGAAGTACGTGGCTCGTCTGAGTATTGTAGCTCTGCTCATTCGTGGCTCTAGTATTGAGCGGGACTCATCGGGTCCTGGTCAATTCTGTGTCATCGAGACCCTGCAGGCTATTGAAAAATCGAGCGGGCAACCTCTGAGTTTGGGATAGCTCGAATCCATAGATCTCCCGAGCCTGCTATCCCAGCTCACGGCAGATGCGGTTTGTACTCCGTGCATCCGGGTCGTCGATTGGTTTGTTCGTGGATATTTCTGCAACGACGAGATTCAACCATGGGGAGAAGTTTCTGAGCGACAAGTGCGGGTCCGAATTTACGGGTACGTGTCTATACTAGTTCGCACGCGACGCAAAGTGCTTGACTTGGAGTATAGCCGGCCCATTGCCCACCTCGGTTGTTCTGACAGCTGGTGAGGTTCCAAGTGGTGAAGCGAGTAATGATACGATTCGTTTGGTCGCTGGGGTTGGCACAGCGCTGCTTGGTGTCACTGCAGTGATTTTGATTGTGCTTTGAGCCAAGCATATACGGAGTGATCGGCTAGTGTAGCCCACGAGTAGTCCATGTATCCACGATGTGACCATGCCGATATTTTTGTTCTCGTGATGGCGTGGATCAGCACCGCCCCAGACATGGACCCTGGTGATCGAACGCGGCAGCATAAATAGAGACGCGGTCATTCCTCCCGAGAAAAGATTTGTCCCCTGTCATCTACCCTCGTTACGCTCGTCAAAATGATGTTCGCCGCTGGACTCGTCGTGGTTGCTGCTGTAGTAGGAACATCTGCGCAGATGAGTGGGTCAGTCTTGATGTTTTTTCGATCGTGTTCGACGGGATGTTGACAACGGGTTTAGAATTAGCCAGACATGCCAGCAGGCTGCGACTGGGCTTCTCACGGGACCCGCTGGCGAGTGCCTCGGCGTGTCTGGGTTGCTCAACGTCGCAATGACCCCCGCGAACCAGAGCATAGTTGACCCGCTCAACAACTGGTTGAAGATGGTTCGCCCCGAACGTTTCCCCTCGAATACAAGCAAGGCTGATATCTCTTCTTAGACTTGCTCTCAACCTGCGTGCAGTGCTGCTACCCTCGATTCTGCTATCACCAATATCACCAATGGATGCGCAACCGAGTTTGGTGTCACGAACGGGACGGCTGCCGACATTAAAGCATATGTAGAGGAGTGGTATCTTACCGCGCGAGATGTGGCCTGTTTGCAAGAGTAAGTGCTGTGGTCCACATGACTGCGCTCGAGCTCAATCATCATTCCAGCTCCAATGCCGGCGACGCATATTGCGTGACCACTACGCTCAAGAACATCGAATCTTGGACTGGCCAACCGATTACTATAAACTCTCTCTCCGATGGCACCTTGGCGAACGTGGTCTACGAAAAGTCCAACAACGTCCCGAAAGACCTGACCTGCACACCTTGCGTCCAAGCCGCCTATGGGCTCATTCGGCCTAAACTCAACGACTCGAACCGTGGAACCTGGGACAACTTCCTCGGCAGCCAGTGTGGATCGAGCTTTACCAGTGCGTGTTATTTCATCCGAGACCACTGACTTGGGCTTACTCTTTTTTCTCCTTAGCCGGCTCGTCTCCGTCGAGCATCAAGCAAAGCGCCAACTCGTCGACCCAAGGATCGTCCAACAACGGTGCCTCGGCCTTGTCGGGTCTTGGCGCCTTGGGTGCTGCGCTCCTTGGTATGGCTGGCATTGCCGTTGTCGGTTTCTAGGTTCTGCCTGTGTCAGAAACGATGGATACTTTGGACTCATGGACTACTTTTTTTGCTTTGTGGTTATCCTTTGTCATTTATTCGACTTGTAATAGACCAGCTGTTGTTCCTCAGAGTCACTTTCGGTTTGTTGCGAGGAGTCCGGCGAGCGCCCCTGACCGAGATATCCGAGCATTCTATGCTCTGTGACTAATCGAATGGGCCAACAAAAACGATCACGTGCCTGTAGGAAACTTTAACAGAGACCGTGTCCGACCGACCCCTGTCTCTGTCGGAAATAAACTCCCAGACACAACTCTCCGTCCCGCCTTCCGCCTCCTCCTCCCTCGGACCGGCCACCCGCCCGGTCTCCCTCTCAACCATCGGGGCGACCCGCACCACCCAACATGGGCTGACCCTCCTTGTCCGTGCGTCCGCTCGACCGTGCGGGCGTGTCGGTTTCTTCGCGGTTCGGTCCCGTCGACACGCTAGAGCTGCACTCTGGTTTCTTCAACGAGTGTTGTACGAGGCGGTCGAGCTTTACCCGCTCAAGCCCGTTTCACTCAACATTAATCTTGAAGAGTGCTGTCCTTCATCACTAGTCCTACGTTCACTATACACCATAAGTGTCCGTTTACGATCAGATCTACCCTCTTTGATACGTCACTCGCAGTATGTACCGTAATGGGCGATCGTTTTCATGGACTGACCTTGAAATCATAATTAAATACCGATCAAAACTCGCTAGGAGGCGGTATACATATAGCAGTCGCTCATCGCTTCTAGTCACTGGAAAACCAGCTGCATCAGAGTCTGTATTGCGTCTCTTTCTCGTTCGAAATGCCTGGCTCGTTATTGTACTGTTCAATTGAATACACTCTTGTCTGCTTAGATTCGAGACATCTGGCCTCAGCCGAGACCGATTTTTTCGGTTACAAAAAGCTTAACGTTTCGTTCAGCCAATGTTTCCAAGGTGTGGGACTTCAAGGACAGAGACCTGAACGATGCGTTGAAAGATTTACCCTGCGGCCTCGTCACAAATTTGCACCTCTAGTTATGCCTCATGTCCTGCATTTACGTAATAGAACGGCGTGTTTCCCTGGAGCACGAGAACAAGGGGGCGCCCTGGTCATCTCTTAAGCCTCCTGTTTGCTCTCGTCTTGAACCAGCTATTTATATTGCACCTTCCTCTCCCGTCATCAGAGTTTGTGCACCTTCAGTTGGTATAGATTTCGATAGTTGTACAAGGCTACTTCGAAAGGCCGTAAAAGAGAACCTATATGCCCCGAGTCGACCTGTCCATTTGTATTTTGGGTCATTGCCCTGGTACGGATCTACCTCTAGTTCGAATAGCATGCTCCAGTTGACAGCGGGTATGTAAAAGTAATAACAGCGTGGTTCCGTCAGGTGTGTGTCGATCAGGGGCGACCCGGACGGGTGGCTGTATACGCCAAGCAAGGTGTTGCGCATGGGCATTTTGACATAAATGCGAATATCACTTGGAGCTGAGTCACACAAGAACGTCCGACTAAGCTAGTCAGCGGGTTAGTTACTTGTGAGTGTAGTGTAAATCCTAAGCGATGAAATGAAACTGCTAGATTGGCGTGCAGAGCGGCGATTCATCATCGCCGTTGGCCAGCTGGATGCCTATGGGTGGACCCGTCATGTACTTTAACTATATCACCCTAGGCTTAGCTCTATTCGGCAATTCGTTTCAGCCCACGGACAACAGTGTGGGTATCAATTGATCGGGTCCATCCGATACGCCAAGGAGAGTGGACGGGTTTTCAATTTCTCAATGAGAACTTCTAGGTCCCCCATTGAACTTAAACAGGTCTACTACTCGGAATGAGCCGCCCTTGGCCTTTGTAAAGGCGGCGGCTTTCAGATTTATCGAGCTTTCGGATTTCATCGAACCACACACCTCTCTACCGCCGACTAACAGCCCGAGCCTCCACTGGTTCAAAAGCCCAATCACGCAAACAGAGTCTTGTCCGTCCAAATAACGGATATAGAGAAGTATGCTTTGTGGCTTTCGGCCAAAGAAGTATTTCAGGTATTGGTTCTACTGGGCGGCGGTTGTACGGTTATGTTATAATATCGTGACGATGGTCTACGTATTATACGACTCCGAGTTCCGTGAATAATTATCCCTGGGGGATTTATCGATGACTTTGATTCTTTGTGAGTAGCGTGTTAAGCGCAGACCGAAATGCTCATATAATTCCAGGCTCCTTGATTCTGAACAACGTCAACAATATCTTCCTGTGGGGATTATACCTTCAGCCTTTGAGGTGTTTAGTCAGCGCTAATCCATGTATACATTCCTTGCCTTTAGGATATTCTATGACGCACGGTTCTCCAACACAATCTACGGCACGGTACTTGCTCAGCAGCTTGTAGCAGTAGTTATTATCGGGTTCAACGGTAAGCTCGCGCTTATTCTATGAACTCCGCACCTGGCTGATAAGAAACACGTTATAGTTCAAGGATTATTGCTGCCACGTAACTGGCCTATCATAAAGGTACTCTGCATTGCTAATGAGGCGTACTCGGTCTTTGTGTTCCTGGTGTTACTGTGTCAAACCATGGTCTTGAAATTGCGATCAAGACATAGCGAAGCTCGTGCATGGCTTGCTAATGCGGGTGATGTAACCATGGGCGCACAGGCCCGATACCCGACCCGACCTGGCTGGAGAGGTGTTCCCCGACGAGCCGGGCTTAATTCAGTTCCGATACTTGCCTCCGTTGCGCCTAGGACATGCGACATCTTGATACGGAGAGTTCAGTAAGTCAACTCGAGTTATAGACAGAATGGTCGCCAATAACCCTCACTGGTTTCTCTGGTGTAAAGGCCTGTCGAAACGCTTTTATTTGCACTTTTTCAGAATACTTTTGCGCTTGCAGCCGTGGTGCTCGTCATTATACGCGTCGTCATTCTAATGACTCAGTATCAAAACGAAGATTTCTATACCAGGACAAGCGTTCAGCAGTGCTTTCCGCACCCTTTTCGGACTTGTATTCTGGTCGTACGTGGGCTGGCCTTGAGTCGCGGCGACACTGATTAAGCGTGACCTTGTGTATCGATTAGAGCTATCCGGAAGACCGTAATGTCGGCATACCTCCCCCCGTGCGAGTTGATGACAGGTATGCTTATGAAATTCAGCTCAACTCTAGTCGGTATCTTTCTCGATACGTCTTAGAGAGTGTATTAACCTCTATATGAATTAGGCATGTGGTGCTCATTTTACCAGTTGTCCAGCTGGCCGCCAGGATCAACGCAGGCCAGCTGGTTTAGGCAGTACAACTGTGCAGGTAGTAAGTGAAACGCTTCCAAGGCCTTGTGTTATGGAGCTTTTTACATTATCGTAAAGATAGAACCGAGCCAATCAACTTCACAGTGGTTAGAAATAATGCTTCGAACACTGTGGGGGAGATTCCGAAACTCTGGTTTGGGAACGAATATTGTGATGGGGGAATAGACCCTTCAGAAGATCTAGAGATTAGCAAAATACCCTACCTTACTGCGAGTTTGCAACCTTCTCTTGGTATGCACGCAACGATAGCTCGAGCACACGCAATAAGAAAGTTTATTACATCCTCTGGACTTAAAGACGCTATTACTGGGTCGCAACCTGTGAGTCAACTAGAGTTATCGGAACCATATCATTAAGAGATGGAAAAACCATACTTTAGACGTACAAGAACTTACATTTTCACATACCAAGTGAGTGAGTTTCCGAGAGAAGTCATTTGTCATCTCAACTTGCTGCTCTATCCCGTTTTTAGAACAAGTGTCCTCTGTTCCAATAAATTCTTCGACCTCCGCTTGCCAATCTAGATCTACTGATAGTAGTTTTGTCGCTTGCGGCACGTACTTGAACGCTCCAATCGATTTTACGATTCGACCCGAGATAACCAATCGACAGCTATATGATGAAGTCACACTTACCAATAAACGGCTACCCAATCAATTCATATATGCTCAATACTGTCAAGTAATTGAAGACTATCGTAGAGGCAGCGCCTTTGACGTCTTGGGCTCAATCGGTGGTCTTTTGGCTTTGCTCCAAGGCATACATATATTTTTATTTGGGCGACCGTTATTCTGGGGCATGTTCGGTGAGTAAGGTAGCTTCATGGAGAATGACGACTTACGGACTGAGTGTCACAGGCGCAAAGCTGCTTACACCCTTTGGCTTTGTTGGTCGTTTTGCCCCGGCGGGCTTCCGACAAAGACTGAGAAATCATTACATCAACTTGCCGGAGGCCGTATCACCAGACAGTACCGTCATTCACGAGGATATTGCCACTACAATTCGAATCAACAGGTTCTTGCTTGATTATGTGCTGGACATGGGTCCTGCAGCCCCGCCCGAGCTGAAACCACAAGATGGCATGGAGCCTGATGGTGTAGAATCCGCATCCAGCTACGTCACCGTGGAGCAGGAAAACCGAGACTCGTCAGAAGATCTGGAAAAATATTCAATGTGAGTATGCATACGGGTATGCGGTCTGATATGCGGCTCATGAGAACGACCAGGGGAGCAACAACGAGAACTGGAGCAAGGGGCGGCATGGACTATGTATAGCTTGTTCAAGGGTGATGGCAACGGGGAATACTAGACATAGTGATTGCATATATCCTACATACTCCAGCACATGTTTCTGCACAAAATTATTGGTATATCCTGATCGAGACCCATTTTCATAAGGAATTGATGTTGTGAAGACAGCGCATAGCTGTAAGCTACCTCACTGCCAAACCTCAACAAGCTCGCGTGATGTCGCGACAGCCCATGAGCCAGGGAGCAGAAATTGCGCATGCCCCTGGCTCGGCACATTATGACGTATCTTGTTAGTCCGAGAAATGTCTGAAAGACAAGCCCACACGACCACTCCGTTCGTCCCTTTGGCCTTTTTGGAATTCTAGAGCGTTCTCCATGGCGGCCAGAAAGCTTACTTATTAGGTGGCCATCCTGTTTTTATAGCTCACTTTCGATAAAAAGCGTGGTTTTTGGTCAAAAGTGACCACTGTGCACTTAGCAAACGGTTTACAAAAATAGGTGCTCACGCACCCGGCTCAGATTACGCTAATGGGTCGACACATTCTATTGAACACGCCAAAAGTACAAAAGGGACCATCTATAAAACAGGTTATCTGGCTCACACAGAGGTTGTTTCATGTATTTGAGAGCTTGTGTCTTATTAAAAACGTTTCTCGATGATCTCTTGGTGTATATGCGTTGGAAAAGATCGAGCGTCATCTTTTAGTCAGTGTGTAGATGGATATAGTCAACTGATTCTCTTCGGTGATAGCCCCATGCGCTCTGGATATTACGCTAGGAGCTTTATTAATGTTCCTAGTTCTAGTATAGCTCTGAAAAATACTGACGCCTCCGCCAGCTCGTGAGTCCTCTGCGCGTGTTCTGCCTTGTGCACTGGATATAACATCAGGATATAGAGCTGTTGTGGGACGGTAGTGAGTGCGACCGCGCGCCTTCATTGGCTCAGAACATGACGGTCGGGGGAAGAATCTCCCCGAACCGCATGCATATGTGCGAGACTAAATACACATCCGGGGCACACGTGATAAGGCCGTATCGGGCGGCTCCACCGCCCAACAAGAATCGTCTCGCCTTATATACCGTAGTTCGTAGATGCCGGGGGTTTAGTGACATTGAATCTGCGAAAGTTTGTCGTGATTGGAAAGTGTTCGAGTTGTGGTTGGGCGGGTACATTCGTGTGGGCAGAGGAACTTGGCCGTCTTGAAGAAACCTAGCGACTCCTGAGGCTCCCTCCCGCATTTCTTGCTGCCTTATGCGCCTTCTGGATCCCTTCGGCTCATTCGTACCCTCGTAATGCACCTATATCGCTTGAATTCGGGCTGGCTCGAATAGCCGGAGCTTAAACCGAGAGATAAGGAGAGGAGATAACAGAGACTCGGCATTTGAGTTTTTTGAGGTGCGCGCAGGGGTTGTGGCCTGCAGAATTTTCGATTTTCTGTTTATATTTATTGTTTTGCGAAGTGCCGGGCAATTATGTTTTTCCCATATACACATCATGTTTGTCTATAACGGCATTTCATCTCAGGACTCCCCCACTTGAGGGTACAAACTGACGATATGATTCAATCAGCTCTATCACGGAAGATGATTGAGGATTGATAAAAAGGAAAGGTTCAATAAGAGACCCAACCGCGACTGCCTAGTACCATAAAGCGTGCTCATGTTTGCAGTCAATTCATTGTTTTCGGTGCGTCAAACTAAAGCGCGTATCACCTGCTTTTCAGCAAGTACTTGCAACCGAGATATCTCAACACGGAATATTTTTGGTTGATCACATGGGGGACTATGGTCCGTCCCATCACGTGGCCACTGGGTCACTTCGGCGCATCTCTCAAGTAAAATTCCAACAAACGACCTCCCACCCCGCCCGGCAGCCCATCCGTACGCCTCGATCGGCTATCTGCATGGAACCTGTTGAACGAGAGGTAGCGGGCAGGCTACATGGTGGTAAGGTAAGAACTCTCTCTCCGTGTAAAATTTCTGCTACGATGTGTAAATACAAGGATTCCGATCACATGACTATATGCGCACATCCGAGTTTGATATTTCAACAGAACCCTCCTCAGCCTATCCACGTTTTAGACTAGAATGCTCTGATGGCGACCGCTTACGGCTGCTCAGCACCCGACCTCCCTCGGCGAATTCGGCATGCCCTGGAATGATACGCCAGATTCCCAGTTCGGCCGACACTTGTCCTTAGCGTACGCTTGAGATTTCGTTTCGCTCGCTTGGTTTACTCGGCGGGCGCCATGCTCACTAGTGTGGTTTATAAAAGTCGTAGGACAAGACATTGGAGCCACCATCCACGTGAATCTGGTACTACTCTACCATGAAGTCTGCCGCTCTCCTCGCTTTTGCCACTGCAGCGCTAGGTCGCACCTTCACTGTATACAATGCGTGTCCATTTACGATTTGGCCTGCGGTCTTTGTATGTGACATTCCTCGAGTCGTGGATTTGATAGCTGATATTCGTATTTCCAGACCGACTTGAACGTAGGATCTGCCACTCCCGCCATCGAGACTGGCTGGGAGGCTGCTGCGTATACCAAGCGCACATTCACAGTTCCGGACAACTGGAAGGCGGGTCGTATCTGGGTAAGTTGTTCGTGGCGTCATGCTCTTCCCGGTGAAACTTATCCCGGGCATTAAACAGGGCCGCCGGAACTGCAACTTTGGCTCGAATACAGGTCCCAACTCTTGTGCTGATGGTGGATGTAACGGCGGGCTTAAGTGTGACCCACGCACCGGTACGGGCGTGCCACCTGCGAGTGTTGCGGAATGGACGCTGAGTGCTGCTGATGGACTGGACTGGTACGACGGTGAGCCGGAGACAATTCTTTCATATCTGGGCGCATTTTGACGTCGATAATAGTGAGCCTGGTCGACGGCTACAACCTGCCAATGCGTATCTCCAACAACGTAGGATGCGAGGTCGCAGAGTGCGCTGTTGACCTCGGACCAAACTGCCCTGCTCCACTCAAAGGGCCGTTCGACTCGAGCGGTTTCCCTCTCGGCTGCAAGGTACGTCCGACAACTCGGCCCAAAGATTCTCCGATTCAACGTAAACTATACAGTCTGCCTGCGTGGCCAACCTGGACGGGAACCAGGCCAACTCGAAGAACTGCTGCTCTGGCCAGTACAACACTCCGGCGACATGCCCACCATCCGGAGTACAGTACTACGACTACTTCAAGAAGGCGTGCCCGCGGTCGTACGTGTATGCGTACGACGAGTCGAGCAAGACGGCACTGTGGACATGCCCGGCATCCAAAAAGGCTGACTGTGAGTACAATTCGCTTCGTTCTTTGTCTTTTACTCTGACTCGAGCCTTTAACAGATACTCTTACGTTCTGTCCTTGAGCTCTGGGCTGAATTGGTATAGATATGTCGCTTGTATGTACCGCAGGAAAATCAACCTCATTCCATACTCGTTTAAAAAACTCACTATTGTGACGTAAACCAACTGCATTGAGTGACCGGGTATCTAACCAGTATCGCGGCCAGTTTGATGATTCGCAAGTTCCAGACTTCAACATCAAGCCGGCTACCTGTCGAACCTTTGCAAGCGGGTTTCCTTAAATGCACTACCCCCAGTGTTGTTGGGCTCTGACCAAGTTTGGACACTGTTGAGGACGATTAACTAATCGATCGAACAGCCGGTTTTACCGCTGACTGATACCCAGCCTCTTCAGGCAGTTCCGTTATGTCGCTTGTATGCCGCTCACATCTGTATAGCATGTATAGCTGTATCGCATATAGGCTGTTCTCATATATTTACTATCTACTGTACATCGCCTCTATGGACGCTACTACTTGTATATAAACTGTAGTACATGAGTCTTGTACTGTACCGGTCTCTGCTACGAATATACTATCTATTTACCGGGTAGATAACAAGTCTTCCTAAGCTTGAAGAAGCTAAGGGATCGAACCGATCGACTCCCATTACAACAGACACTTTATCGTTTCCTGCAGCGGCGCCGATCTTGTTTCTTACCTCTTTACGCACCACCACGGAAAATCTATTTCTGACCGATGCGTTGTTATTTTTTCAAGCTCTGCGCTTGCGATCCGTACAAATTTGGATGTCTTTGGCATCAATCAGGCACGCATATAAGATAGCGGCTTCTGTTTTAGTGAATCGGATCGATGTGTCAGGTATAGCGCTCTCGGAACCGGATCACGATTACAGACGGTCTTCCAAGTGACACGTGCCATACTTTCCTGCCACCTCGTTTTCGCTCATACGTTTGCTATTTCAGCAGAAACTCCTTCATGGATACAGTTGACCCCGCCCTCTTACCGTTTAGCGGCGCATGGTCCTGGGTTCACCATATTTCGAATAAACATATGCAATCCGCCATGTCTTGTGTGCTCCTTACCCTGACAGCATTTTTTCTCCTTCATCTATACTTCCGCCAGAAATACTCGAGGCTCCCCTTACCTCCTTCACCACCAAAGCACTGGATCTGGGGCAACGTTAACCAACTCAATCTTCCATACAGGCATGTAGTGTATGGAATAGAATACAAATCAAAGCATGGTTGGTATCTTTTGCCAGACTATGGTTTTTATTGAAATGCGTTTTTAGGAGACATCATTAGTCTATCGACCCCAACAGAGACCCAAATCATATTGAATACGGCCGAGTTGTCGACCGAGCTGCTAGAAAAGCAAACGGCTTACACTTCGGATCGTCCGCACAACGTTCTAGTCCATGACATGTGTGTCGAATATGATTTTCCTAGCCCACCCTCCTGTTTAATAACGATACAGCATGAACTGGGGCACTTCCATTGCGTGGCAGCCCTATGGCGAGCGACATAAAAAGGCTCGACGGGTGATGGCATCGGCCCTTCATCTGACCGCTGCGAAGTCATACGCCCATCAACACTACGAGTCGACCTTGGACTTGATTCGTCTTATTTTAGCCGATCCTGAGAACCTTGCCGTACACGTCAACAAAGTCACAGGCGCGTTCATCATGCGGCTAGTATATGGCTACCACGTCGTCGAAAACGACCCAAGGATGGGAATTTTGAAGAAGGCCGCTGAGTGCTTCATAAAAGGGTGGCCGAGATCCTTTTGGTTGAATTACTTTCCTGTTTGTACGTCCTATTTTATTCGGTTTCACGGGAGCTCCTGATATTCAAAAAAAATTAGTGAAACATATACCAGCTTGGTTTCCCGGGGCTGAATTCCAGATATTAGGACGAGAGGGAAGGGCTCTGCGGGACCGAATGATTGACGAGCCCTTTGAAGAAGTGCTCGACCAGGTTGTGAGGCCACTTGAACGTGGTTTCTTGATACCAGGCTCATACTTGCCTCGTAGCGCGAAGATCGCGTTGGTCAGCCGTCGTATACGTCTAGACTTCTTCAAGACAAAGGCGGGACAAACGCAAGCGCGGAGAATTTGAACTTGATTAAATGGAGTGCGGGTTCAATATTTTCAGGTAGGGGTGTGCATAACCCTCTTTACGTTTGATTACACGCATATATTATTATGCAGCTGGATCTACGACGGTAGGTTGAAGGTAACAGGCAGATATCAAAGTAAATTAACATTCACCTTCACAGACAGTCGCCGTGATTTTATCATTCTGTCTCGAGATGGCATTACATCCAGAAATAGCTCGCACTGCTCAGGCCGAAATCGAGTCTGTCGTTGGCCGAGAGCGGCTTCCTGAGCTTTCCGATCGAAGCAAGTTGCCATATTCAGAAGCAGTACTTCTAGAGGTTCTGCGACTATGGCCGCCAGCTCCACTTGGTAAGTCCATCCATTGCCCGTCACGCAATTTTTCAACTCTTTTAGGTCTGGCTCATGTAACTTCGGCGGAGATCGAATTTCAAGGGTATAGGATCCCAAGAGGTGCCAGTTTATACAGCAACATCTGGTGCGTTCTGCTTCAGCCCCCATAGTGTTGTAAACTCGACTGAGAGCACTGAACAGGGCGTTATTACGTGATCCTCGGTACTATTCATCCCCCCATATGTTCAACCCTACCCGCTTTATGAAGGTTAACCCTGATCCTGATCCACGCAAATATATCTTTGGTTTTGGCAAGCGTATTTGTCCAGGAACACACGTCGCAAACAACAGCACTTTCGTGATTTGCACAGGCTTGCTTTGTGCGTTCGACATGGCACCATCCCCCGCGCTGAACCTAAGAGCGGAGCAATTGGGCGGCGCCGATTCGTTGAATATTTATGAGTTTTCTTCCCCATTAGGCCCAGTACTGTGAGCATTCAGGTCGAAAATGGTGCCCTCCGATTATTCCTGAGACTTTCCCTTTAGTGACATGATCAAGTTCTCTGTACGGTTTACCTTGCGCGATCAAGCAGGGGTACATCTTTCCAAGTGATAATGCGAAAAAGCATTCTCATGAAATATAAAAAAACGGCTGCATGCTTTCACCATTTGTATATATTCTTCTGAGGGAACGCTGTGTGATGGCTTTGAGCCTGGTACCTATCGCCGTGCTGTCATAATCCATCCTATATTTGTCCTATGCGCTACTTCGTCCAGAAGCCGGGCAGGGGAATGCTCAAATCAACGATACATAATATTGAATGAGAGAAGTAGTCTTAGGGGCCAGTTTATGTAGACCACTCATGATATGAGGCCATAATTCGAGTCCATCAAGGTAATTAAACTGTAGTTTGTATTTGAGGGGTGTCAAAATCGCGGAGCTATTGAGATGTTCTCCCGGCCAGACGTAGCTGCCCTCATATACAAACAGATTCACGCCAAAGTATTGGTGACCGTGCAAGAAGAGGGTTGGCTGATAAAGCGGATGACGGATTGCGAACAAGTATAGCAAACGCCACTAAGTATACGATGCAACTAGAGAGGATTTTCGTGGGCCCAGATCTTGAAGTGAATCGCCCCGGGTCTAGGTCTCGCAAAACATCCTGCAATAATCTGAAGATCGAGGGTGTCCGTCAACGGTCGAATCCACTTTTGTGCGCATCAACCCAGGGGTAACTGAGCGTATCCCCCAAACTTACTCGACTGAATCCAGGCACTCCACACCTAGGTCATATTCGGAAAGCTTCAACATTTAACCTGTGAGCGCTGGAGAAATCACCCCATGGACGCCCATCTGCCTTTTCCGATTCATCAGAGGGTTACAATAACGACATCAGATCGCTAGCATTCGAGATCTGAATTATTAGACAATTTAGGCTAGGCCGGAATTTGCAATTTTCCGGCCGATAAGCGCCGTAATTTGGCACTCTGGCGGCCGGAATTTGTGTTATCTCCCGGCAGACTCAACAGTCTCGTACAGGATTTGGATGTATTATAGCTAGATACTACAGTAGTGATATACAAAAGTCTTGGATCTTTTGGCTATGTTTTCAGCTCGTGGCAACAGACTCCAATTTGAACATTCACGGCCGGAATCCCGGCCGTGCGACTCTGACGGCCGGGTTTTAGATGTGGTTGTTGGCCAAGTGCGAAATCCAATATATAAATGTCAGATATGTCATTTGGGTAGCCCCTCCGACTACCGTGCAGCTTCGTGGAGTGGGTCAATTCGGATATCACAGCAGCAGTCGGTGGGGCGCGAGGGGTCTGGCAGATGGGGGGCCCAGCGATTTTATGAAGATAAAATGACTCAAAAAGAGCAGAAACCGGTATTTGATGGTTATAAGAGACTTTAAAACCATATTGGCTAGAAATTAGCTGTGAAAATCGCCATGCCCGCTCATAGTTGTAGTGGTATGCGGCCGCGGCCGGAAGTTAAGCGCCCGGCGACCGGAATGTCACGGCCGGAATTCCGGCCTTGCCTAAATTGTCTATTGGCCGGGGTTCCTTGTCAAAGTAAAGAATGTAAATGAAGCAGAGATAAACCCCATCCAGCTCTTGTTCTCTTATGCCGTTGGTACATAGCCGGCCTTGCTTGAAATGAACCGAACAGATCTACAAGATATCGATCCGATTGATGGGCTACACCCAAGTGAGCATCGTGATACCTAGAGAGCCGCTTCCTGTCTGCTCAGCGCAACTATACGCTATTTGTATCCGTTGAGTACTATCGGCTTTGGCCGGTATATGCCGTAAAGCATGCGGCGGACAAGTGCCGAGTGCGTAAGTCTACTTTATAGTCTACTATTCCAGAATGTGGAGCTACGCCCATCGCCCGATTTGGCCCAATCCGGCCCGTATTGAACCCCACGAATGGAGCCCCCCAATTGACGATCGGCGGGTTACCCCAGAAAAGTATGCGAGACAAGCCGAATCCTCCTATTCAGGTAGAAGGCTTACGCCGGTTCCAAGTGAGCGCGTTAACGAATCTGAAAGGATTACAACACATGACACTTGTGGTGTCAGGACATTGCATATACGCACGAGCTACATTCGCTATTGGCTCTTTACTAAAGACCCCAAATATTGGCCAAGCCTATAGAATACCTGAGAATAGCATAAAGATCTCGACTTGCACCTCCCCACTCGCCCTACCCCCGCGCTACGGTGGAGTCAACATGGACTCTCACACTTCAGATCCCATTACCAGCATCTCAATCGATATCTATCATCTCTGCGGCCAAAAGTTACTGGAACGTTTTCATAGTAGGCTTTTCTCATTGATTTCATGCTAATTTCGGCTCTCTGACGCGCTACCATCAGAGGAGCGGCTACATTTTGAGGAGCCAGTAATACCTCCTGGAGAGACTTTACCCAATGTCCCCTCGGAGGGCCGCGCCAAGGATCTGCCCAAGGTCAAAACTCCTGTGAAAAACATTGCTATCGTTGGTGGTGGGGTTGCCGGCCTTTACACAGCAATGCTACTAAAAGAGAAAACCATGAGTTCCCGATTGATATCTACGAAGCCAGTGATCGTATCGGTGGCCGGTTATAAACGCATCGGTTTGACAAAAAGTCCATCATCGGAACTCCCGCTCAAGGGGGAGAATATGATTATTTCGTAGGTAGCAGTTTGGCATACCCGACATAAAATACCTATAATTTCATTGGCCAGGATGTGGGAGCGATGCGCTTCCCCGATACTCCCATCATGAAGAAAACCTATGAGCTATTCAAGAACCTCAAGATCCGGCTTCTAGAATACAAGATATCTAACGAGACAAACTGGATGGTCTACAATGGACGTCGCTTCTCCAAAAAGCAAATCGCTGATGATCCCAAGATTTGGTCCCAAGATCCGTTTCGTATCAGCGTGACTAACGGCGGAACCGTACCCGACAAGTGGGCTTATCAAGATCCAGGTGAAATCTTGGAGAAGGAGCTCAAGCCTTTCATCGACAAGCTGGCCAAGAATCCCAATTCCGCACTAGACGAACTCATTGACGAGTTCGATCACTTTTCGACCCGAAGCTATCTAGCGTCGAAAGGCTATCCACCAGCCTTGATCAGCTGGATTGAAACAATGTCTGCCGGTACGGGCTGGTTTGACCGTGCTCTCATGTGAGCTCAGTTCTTTGAAAAAGCCCCGATTTTAGGCTGAGTGACCGGATCAGCGAGACTATTCTGGAAGAAATGGCTTTCAAGTACAATCGCAAATCGCCCACGGACTTGAAGTGGAGATGCGTCGAGTACGTAAGCGATAATTTAGTGACCAGATAACGAAACTGACCTGGTGTTTAGCGGTGGATCCGAGATCATTCCCATGAAGATGGTCGAATGGCTCCAGGACAACGCGAAGCAAACTAAAATCCACATGAGACATCGAGTGACTATGGTTGACTACAAGAACCAAGAGCTTACTGTTTCGGGGATTCGCCACCCCTTGCTCACGGGTGACTCTTCGTTTTTCAGGAAAACGTATTCCCATGTCATCTTCGCGATCCCTCCTCCGTGTCTCCGTATGATTGACCTTGATAGTTGCGAGCTTGATTACGCTCAACGTAGCGCAATGCGGCAGCTCCAACTTGCACCATCGATTAAGATTGGCATGAAATTCAAGACGGCTTGGTGGGGCGGGGTTAACCAGGACAATGTTGGCGGCCAGAGTACAACGGACCGGACCGCTCGGACGATTGTGTATCCGTCGCATGGCTCGGGCAAATCCACGGTGTTGATCGTTAGCTATGCCTGGAGTAAGTTAATAGTGAATAATTTTCGACGAAATCGACTGATAATTCGATCTTAGCTTCGGACTCGATGATCCTTGGAGCCATGATGCATGGCCCGGGATCTGCCGAGGAGGAACGGCTGAAACAAGTAATGCTAGGGGATCTAGCTTACGTTCACAAGGAAAATGGGATTACATTGGAGCAGCTTATCAATGAATTCGAGTACATGTTCCCGTTCGACTGGCAACATAATCCTTTGTCAATGGGTTAGTACATATATGCTATATTAGATGCTCGTGCTTACTTAATACCATGATGATAGGAGCTTTCGGTCTATTCGGTCCTAGCCAGTTCCGCTAGTTCTACCGGCACGTTACGAGGCCAGCCGCTCGAGGGCAGATGTACTTTGTTGGAGAAACGTTCAGCACTACTCATGGGTAAGCCTACTACATGATATACCAGGGCAACAAAAGGTGACGTCAGTCGAAGCTGGGTTGCGGGAGCATTGAATAGCGCGGAGCGCGGTGTCCTTCAACTCCTCCAACACCATAAAACAGCTACCGAAAACGCAGGGAATCCTCAGAATTTGATTGACGAGTTCCTGAGGGAATGGAAACCAGATCTGGAAGTCAAGCAAGCGACGATATTCCTTCAGCTCATCGCGAGCTTGGTCTATCAATCCGAAGAGTTTGGCAACAAGTAGCTTCCTATGCCGCAAGTGGTGAATATGAATAGTCGATAACTGAAAATGTTATGAATGAATGAATCGTGAATAGTGTCTGTCTTCGCATGAAAAGTCTCGCTGGATACTCGTGCGCCCGTGGCGAGCACCGAATAGAACTCAATCTTGTCGATCAGGGGGTGTTAATCAGGCGATATAGGACAATCTGCGAGAGCACATAGCCAACGTGAAATATGCGTCCAGCGTGATATTGAGTTCTGGTGGCGGTCTGGTATCTGTAGCCAGTTGTTTGTACCACGGCCAACGTTACGTCATCAGACCTTTGATTGATTTCCCGGGAGGGTCAAGAACCACGCCGCGAATGCTTGGTACCGAGCACAGAACAATTCACGACAAGACCTTGTTCAAGGGCTTCTTGAGGCAGTCTTGCGCAAACCGCAAACAAAAGACAGCCCGCCATGTCTCGATTACGTCATTGCGCAGCGCTCGACCAATAACAACACAGCCTAGCCGAGCACTTGGTCCTCGTTGCCCCAGTGACCCACAAAAGCCAAGATCTTGAGCTTCTTATGCCGTCGAATGCCTGCGGGCGATGCCTCGTGTCATTCTACCTTAAATGGCTGAGGCACTATCCGACTGTCGCTTACCCACCATCTCACCCGAGTAACCCATTCCGAAAAGCGCACCTTCCTAGTCTACAGTTTGATTCGATACTAAATACGACAATCTTCTGGTTACCGATACAGGTGCGCCCGTCTTAATCAGACCTTGCGAGAACTCCCCAGGATATCTCTTCGTTCGCAGCTCAACTAAAGCGACAAATTCACTCTAGTCTGGGCTCTATATCTTTGCGGCCGATCATAAAACCCAATCTATTTCTTAAAATGAAGAAAATTCCGGCCCTCGCATTTGCTGCTTCCGTAGCGGCTCGTACATTCACGGTTCGCAACTCATGCCCATTCACCGTATGGCCCGCCGTGTTCGTAAGTGCTCCATCTTTGCAGCGATATGTCATATCCTAAGTCTGATCCATTTTCAGACGGATCTCAATGTCGGAACCGCAATTCCAGACGTGGAGACTGGATGGGAGGCGGCCGCAGGTACTCAGCGCTCTTTTAATGTGCCAGACAACTGGAGGGCTGGCCGCATTTGGGTTTGTATGGCGTCGCGTGGCTGCTATTTTGACTAATCGTGCGGCATGATTAGGGTCGTCGTGACTGTGAATTTTCGAACGAACCTGGACCAAACTCCTGCAAAACTGGCGGCTGCAATGGCGGGCTTCTGTGCGATGCTCGAAGTGGTACTGGTGTACCACCCACTAGCGTTGCCGAGTGGACTTTAAATGCTTCAGATGGCCTCGATTGGTATGATGGTATGTAGCTCTCAAGAAACTATCTGATAGTGTCCCACCACTAAAGCTTCCTTATAGTGAGCTTGGTTGACGGATATGATCTCCCAATTCGCATTTCGAACACCGTAGGCTGCGAAATCGCGGAATGTGCGGTCGACCTCAACCCCGGCTGCCCCGCCGAACTCAAAGGGCCGACCAATGACTCTGGCTTTGTTCTTGGTTGTCAGGTATGCTCATACTACTTTTCGAGCAGCAACATGCTGAAATTGTTTCACAGTCCGCCTGTGCGGCAAATCTCGACGGAAACCAAGCAAATTCTGCGAACTGCTGCTCCGGCTCTCACAGCCTACCCGAGACATGCCCCCCGTCCGGAGTTCAATTCTATTCATACTTTAAGAGCGCCTGCCCTAGGTCATACGTATATGCTTATGACGAGT
The DNA here is from genome assembly GCA_016906575.1 of Ceratobasidium sp. AG-Ba. NCBI lineage: Eukaryota > Fungi > Basidiomycota > Agaricomycetes > Cantharellales > Ceratobasidiaceae > Ceratobasidium > Ceratobasidium sp. AG-Ba. The sequence continues at coordinate 87,079 of CP059611.1, read as the reverse complement.
CCAGTGGGACTGCGCTCTGGACCTGCGAGGCATCCAAGCAAGCTGATTGTAAATTGTTTATTTTATCTACTTTATGACACCAACTGAGAGTTATTTCTTCCAAAGATACTTTGACATTTTGTCCATAGCGGATCCTCATGCGAACGAGATATAAGTTGGACTGTTATATAGACCTGTCCTCTCTGGATCGTGGTTTACCCGCCCATATCGTGCTTTGTTTTCTATCCTCTTACTGTTTATGAGTCGTTCGAGAATTATAAAGTAGTTACTAGAATATGCGCAAGACACACCAGCTACAATCCTCCCCATCCAGACGTCGAGACGGGATGGGAGGCAACCCTAACACAGACCGTTCATTTAGCGTTCCCGATAATTGTACCCCATGTCAAAGCTGCGTGAGTACGAGTAGAAATTGTGATTGCCGTGACTGATTTTGGTCTGGTCAGGGCCGTCTTAAATGCGGCTTTTCTACTAATCCTGGCCCGACTTCTTGCAACGCAGGCGGTTGCAACGGCGCCCTTCAATGTGACTCTCAAAGTGTCACCAGAGTCCCTCCTGCAAGCGTCGTGGAATGGACGCTGGGCGGTGCAGATGGAGTCGACTATCATGATGTTACATGTTGCATCATGATTCAAGCGCATCGAGGTTGTGCTAAACTTTGGCTCCATTTGTAGTGAGCTAAGTCAATAGGTGCAATCTTCCCATAACCATTACGGCCAACACAAACTGCGAAACTTCGGATTGCCCAGCCGACCTTGATCCAAGCTGCCTGGCGGAACTCGCAGGGCCAGCGAACGACTTGGGAGAAGTTCTTGGCTGCTTGGTATGTCCTATATTTTCTTACCTTTGCGTAATGAAATTGTATCCACAACATAATATAGTCCACATGCGCGGCCAATCTCCACAGAAGCACACAAGATTCTTCTATCTGCTGCTCTTGTTCTTACGACACTCTTAGAACGTGCCCGTTCTCTGGCTTCCATTTTTATTTATGACTACTTCAAGGATGCTTGCTCTCGCGCGTAGGTATATGCGTATAGTGAATCCGGCGACGCTGCGCTCTGGACCTGTGAGACGACCAAGCAAGGCGACTGTGAAATTTGCAAGCCAATTGCGAAGAGCTATTATCTGACATTTATCCAAGATACTTTGACGTTCTGCCCACGAATGGCTGACGCATTCTAAGAATTGGTTCTTACCCAAATGTAACAGCACTGAATGAGAATATGACTTGCTGTTGAGTTCTGTGTATTCTTACTCGTCGCGACTTGAGTGTTCACGAAAGAGTTCGGACTCGTTCGATAAAATGGTTTTTACGGCAACAGGCCACACTCGCAACTACTATTTAAAATTTCCCGCTTGCGCCAAAGAGAGAAAAAATGCCGCCTGTGTTCGACAGCAAGCAATCCATTTCCTGAGCCAAATGTAACGTAGACACAGTGTCACAACAGGGGTGCACAGGGCGTTTACGAAAGTGCAGCAATAACTGCGTTGTAGGCAGCCTTGGGCTGATAATTCGAATCATATAGAAGAGGTGTGCTGGACGAGCGCCACGAATCCTTGTCGGAGACTCCCCAGACGGTGATACCAATACATTTGGCTTGGGCAAGGCAAGTCTTGACGACAGTTGAATAGTCGCTAGCAGAAGCGCCAGCAATGTCAAGCTCGGTGATGGCGAACTCCCCGACGCCGCTATTGGCAATGGTCGTCCAGGCTGCAGAGAGACCGCTGGTATCACCGGCCTATAAGCGTCGTTAAATGTGGACCATGGGATATATGCTGCAATATCACTTACGCTCAAGTGGGTCTGAGTACCGATGCCGTGAATCGGGGTGCCCGCAGCGATTTGAGACTTGACCATATTCGAAATGGCGTTGACCTTGGGGGCGGCCCAACCCATATTGTCGAGATTGTAGTCATTGATGTAAAGCTTGGCATTAGGGTCAGCAGCGTGGGCAAGCTTGAAAGCAGTGGACACAAATCCTGGGGTAGCGTGAGCAGATGCCAAAGTTTGTGTAAGAGACGTTGGGCTTACCGGTTCCAAGAACGTTGTACCAAACGGAGGAGCGATAGGTTCCGTCATCGTTGAAGATTCTAGAAATTTGTGATTGAATAAATGCAATGTTTGAAATACGCAAAATCACCCACTCGTTGCAAACATCCCAAGCATAAATTTTACCGGCATAGCGCTTGGCAATCGTGTTGATATGATTGGTGAGAACGCTGGTCAGAGTGCTAGAGCTCGAGATGCTGGAGACCCAGGAAGGAAGCTGCGAGTGCCAGACAAAAGTGTGGCCGCGAACTATCTTTCCGTTTGTCTGAGCAAAGTTGACGAGTGTATCGAATGGAGCGAAGTTGAAGTTGTTCTGACTGGCTTCGATCGTGTCCCACTCTGGGAACCCACACAATTCAGAGCCAGATCAAAAGAAGCGTACAAAAAATCTTACTAGCGCTATTCTCGGGAGTGAGGGCGCCGAATTGTGCCTTGATGATAGCAGCGTTCTGGGTGTTACTAAGAAGGGCAGAATCGCTGCAAGTACCAAAGTACTTCTTTCCCTTGGCTTTAATACGAGCGTCGAGCCCACCAGTTGCGGTAGAGGGAGGACTGGCAAAAGCGAGAGATGTGAGCCATCGAACAGATAAGGAGTTTGTCTGGAGCCTACGCGGAAGTGACCGTGACGCCCCCTCCCCCGCCAGCAGTGCTATTCGATGTCAATCAATATCTGCTCATCGGTGATATTTCTAAGACTCACGTAGTCGGGGCGGAGCTTCCAGGCAAACACTGAGAATAGTAGTCGTTGGACTTAACGCAAGTAGATCCAGAATCGCACACAGTGGATCCCTATAAAAGCCTGGTATTGTAGTTGACGGCATCCTGCGAGGCGCATTGAATTACTCACAGTGTATCCAATTCCACCACATTGACCATAGACTGCAACACCAAGCACGGCATGAGGGATCAGAGCCACGACTGCCGCTAACGCAGCAAGTTGTCCACGAGTAGAAACCATAGTATGCCACGAGTCGAGAAAACTTGGTAAAATGGGAGATTCGACGGGGAGGTTGTCTGAATGTCGGTGATGCACTGGACCTCCTTATACTCATCGGTTGATCAAACTGTCGTATATTGAGCGAGGCAATATCTCCATGGAGTTGTGACGAGTGAGTGCGACAGACTTTGTGAAGCTAATTTTGGTGCTGCGGCGCCCCTGGAATCCCGCAAATTTACCGTCAGCTGGTGCGCCGGATGCCAGCAGAAGTCGCGAGGAAGGCCTTGTTTGTTTATGGTTTTGAGGGGATAGAGAAGCCGCCTATCAATTAGCTCATGTGACGATGCTAATTTTAGATCCTGTTGGCGATTTCTCCGACCGAAGATGAAGCGCGTGTGCAAAACAGTGTCACTGGTATATCCTCAAGGGAAAAAAGTTTGGGCTAGGGTCAGGTGGAGGATCAACCACCTGGCGGTTGTCAGCGGCTTCGCGGATTAAGTTCGCAGAAATTTCCGAAATTGGAACCGGAGAGGGCTTGCCTACTAAAATCATATTTTGGAAGCCACCATAGCCAGATCTGCCGCGGCCGTAGATCAAGCGCGTGCAAAAATAGTCCCAAGCTTACGAGTCTCCATCCGGTTCCTAAACAACTTTCTCGGGACATTGTTTATGCTGCTAGGCTTCACTGGGGTGGGACAGAAGCCCAGACTGAAATTGTGCGCTCCCAACACTTTGGGTACATGGTTGAGATGGTATATGATCGAATCCTGGCGCCTTGTATGTCGACAATAACTTGTGCGCAGATTTGAATGATCTATTACAGCAGCTTGAAGAGTGCAGCATGTTTGTGGATTGTGTGAAACACCTTTTCCGGCAAGTATATCGGGTTCTTCAGTTATGCATCAAATGGATCTGCATGGTCGTGGGGTCAAGGTGTGTCCAGCGGTCGAGTCGTGCAAGAAAGTCCCACGTGACATGACGCAACATTCTGGCGGACAACCACCGGCCAAACCCAACTGCCCAACGTCCAAATGGCTGCTTCCCGCCTATTTTTAGCATATCAGCATATGTAGCTCGTTTGACAGCAATCCAAGACCATCGACCTGTTGCGGAATTGGAATGAACTTATTCCCTCGACAGGGGATCACTGCTCATCTCTAACCCCATAAATACTCTTCTCGACCGCTTAGCTTGTTCAGACAAGTGCAACGCCTCAAAAAAAGATGAAAATTACTGGTTTCTTCCTTCTGTTCTGTCTGGTGACATCTATATTCGAGACTTTACCTTGAAATTTTGCCTTCGTGCCGATTTTTCCTAATTCAAAGGTAATTGTCGAGTTTCTGTCCCTGCACAAAATTCCAACTGATAGGAGTGTTTAGCCACCTGAAGTGAATATCTACGATACGACAAGGTCCCATCGATTCATCCTTTTTCCAACCCCACATTAACGGTAAAGTGATGTCTGCGGAGCTAGTGTATCCCTATCTAGGCTTGTTTAATCGGATATTCTCGCCTCGGAGGCGCCGGGTCTTCGAGAACCAATAACTAGACAGCCGATACCCGGGCCGTCCGAAGCCCTCCCCATGGACTTTGGATGACCCGGCTTACCTAGCCGAACTCCCTTGCTACTCGCCTATGGTCTTGGCGAACATACCGGCCTGATCGCTCACCACGTCGTTGCAGACATCATAAAAGGACAACTCTCGAGCGCATCCATTGGGGATGTCCGAACCCATCTTGAATCTCTCCAACTCTCAGCAGCTTTTACTTATACTCAACACGGCGCTTCTGCTGGCTTTGATCTATGATGAAGTCCGCCGTCAGCACTACTCTCTCCCTGCTCGCACTCGCCGTCAGTCCGGCACTCGCTCGCAACTTTACCGTCATTAACAAATGCGCGTTTACCGTCTGGCCGGCTATTTATGTTCGTCGTTTGAAAGTTAACTTCAGGACATTTATTGATTTGATTACGTGGCATTTCTAGACTGACCTGAATGTTGGCTCTGCGGTCCCCGCTGTTGAGACTGGATGGCAGGCGACGTCTGGATCAAGCAGGTCGTTTAGTGTGCCTGACACATGGAAGGCTGGACGTATTTGGGTGAGTGCCGACTATCTGCACCCGCCCCCCGGGAAAGTTCTGAATGTATGCTCATCGCTCCTTTCAAGGGTCGAACCGAGTGTAGTTTCTCGAGCTCAGGCGAAGGAATTTGTGCTACCGGCGGGTGTGATGGAGGATTAGCATGCACTGGGGTGTCGTCAGGACCTACTACGCTTGCCGAATTTACTTTAGGAGCGGACGCCCAGGACTGGACGGATGGTCGGTAAATCTCTTCCATTTAAATACGTCTCAACTCATCCGAAAAATAGTCTCGCTCGTCGACGGGTTCAACCTTCCTCTCAAGGTCACCAACAATGTAGGGTGTAAAACCTTTGAATGCGTAGTTGACTTGAATGTCAACTGTCCAGCCCCTCTGAGGGCTCTTGATTCTGCCGGAAAAACCATTGGTTGCAAAGTATGTTTTGATCTTAGAATTATTGGGCCCCATTGATCTGACACTATTTCAGTCGTCGTGCGCTGCGAATCTCGATGGTACACCGGCAAATTCGAGGAATTGTTGTACCGGACAGTATAGCACTCCTGCAACCTGTCCCCAATCTCAAGTCCAGTACTACTCATACTTCAAGAGCGCCTGTCCCAGAACCTACGTTTTTCCGTATGACGAATCGTCGGGGACATCGTTGATCACTTGCCCCTCATCTAAGAAACCAGATTGTAAGTCAGATCCTGCCCCTTAACGATCTACTCATTGAATGGGGTCCAATAGACATCGTCACGTTCTGCCCATAGTGCTTTAGAAAGTTAGAGTTTGTGTCTCATGTATCAATATGTACCAACTGAAGAAATCGTCATGACGTCTTGATATCCTTTCCTTGTAAGAAGATTTACGTCACAAAATAAGCGGGCCAGCACTTCTCATTAAATAATCCATAAAGCATGATGAGCTCTACGCAGCCCAACCTCAACTCAGCAGATTGGAATGCACACTCGAGATCAATCTACGATGGAAATAACTTCACAACTTAGACCCAACCATGACGTCATCACAATTGCGGCTGTATTCAGGTTAACCAGACTCCACCCGTGAAAAGAAATTATGGGGGTGGAGTCCAGGACGACCTTCTGATAGACAATCGAGAGGGGTGCTTTAGCGATTTCCATTAGATCTAGGACTAATCAGATCCATGTTCCGATTACAATCAGGAGTAATCAATTGGAGCCAAAGCACCCCTCTCGATTGCCCCCTAGGAGGCCGTCCCAGACTGTTGCGGCTGGGGGGTTGCGATAGAAAGAGGTAAGCGCTCTCACACGAACGGCACAGTCTCGAAGCTGTGTTATCTTGTCTCTTATACTCGATACGGTTACTTTATCATATATGGGTTGGATATCCACCCTTCACGGTCTCTCATCACTATGAATATAAACAGCCCCCATTCATTATAGTCCCGTATATGTTGGTTGTACTCTCGCAAACGATCACATTGGCAAGCTCTTCGGCCTCACATTGCTTTTCGACTCTTCTGCAACAGCTTGGTCCTAACCTTGCAGAGGTCGAGCTATCGCATGTACAGGTTTGCCTCGGGCATCTCGGTGCTCGCTCGTAGTAGTTGACGGGGGTATGCGCTCCAAAAAAAATATACTTTAACTATGATCAGAATCCTTCTGTGCCTGCCAAGTATTGGAGGATTAATTATAGTTTCGGCTATAGGCCGTTATATCAACACGCTCAGGTGCACTCTCTATCTTTAGCTAATTTTGGCTCCCTCAAACATCAAAGCCGTCTCAGAATTGCTTGGTTGCAAGATCCTCAGACTTACGCGTACAATTCGTGGTCTTGGGAATTATTGCTGGAAGTTTGCAGCACGGGTATGAACCGGCCAAACTGACTGCGACTTCCATTGAGGTTGTATACAATCTGGCCCAGCTAATGGCATGAGGGGCACCCCCAACGCCTTCGAGCATGCTTACTGCTTCTACATCCCGTTCGAGTATCACTGGCAAAAATGAAGACATCGTTTGCAACTGCCATGCTGGCAGCGTCCGCATCTGCTGTTTCTGGCCGTACTTTCACTGTCTACAACGCGTGCCTGTTCACAATTTGGCCTGCGGTATTTGTGAGTTTCTTTCAATGAGCTTTGAGTTTGATATCTAACGTGATATATGATAGACCGACTTGGATGATGGATCCGCCCTTCCTGGTGCAGTCACTGGCTAGGAAGCCCCCGCCTAGTCTACTAAGACATATAACGTCCCGGACGACTGGAAAGCTGGGCGTATCTGGGTAAGTTTTATGAGGTGGAATATCTAGAACTAAGACTAATTTTCTTAATCACAGGCCCGCCGTAACTGCGATTTTTCCTCCAATCCTGGTCCCAACTCTTGTGCAGATGGCGGCTGCAACGGTGGGCTCCAATGCGATCCTCATACAGGCACTGGCGTCTGTTGCGATATGGTGAATGGCAATGTATATTGAATAGCATTCTAATGAATGGCGAACATGTTATCTCTTCTACTTTGTATTACATGTATGCTTTGCACGACAGCTCTTCACACATGTATCACACTTGTAGATCGTCTATTGTCTCTACCTTGTATAAAAGAGCTTCGCTCTTGTCTGTTGTTTCCTCACCCTCTTGTACTCTCGTCTACTCTCGAGTATACTCATACGAGCTTAGCAGCTCTAGTTAAGAAGCTTATAGTTTACATTAGAAATCGGCCCAATACACTGATTTCTACAGGGTCCCCCCGGCAACGGTAGCTGAATGGACGCTTCAAGGTAACGGGAATCGATATTTCTATGACGGTAAATCACTCTCAAGACAACATGACTGGCCCTTAAATACTGAATAAAATTAAGTAATTAGTGTCTCTTGTGGATGTATACAATCTTCCTATGCGTATTACAAATAACGTCGGATGTCCAGTAGCGGATTGCCCCGTTGACCTCGGCCCGAATTGCCCAGCGCCGCTCAAAGGTCCTTTCGATTCGACTGGGTTCCCATTGGGCTGCAACGTACTAGCTAGTACTTCGTTGTTAGAGGACGCATCTGTGTCTAACATCGTTCTGGTTTTAGTGGGCCTGCGTTGCCAATCTCGATGGTAATCAAGCCGACTCTGGAAACTGCTGTTCTGGCTCTCATAGCACCCCAGCAACGTGCCCGCTGTCTGGTTTGTAATACTACTCGTACTTCAAGAACGCGTACACGAACTCGTACGTATATGCGTATGATGAGTCTAGCGGTACCGCTCTCTGGACTTGCGACTCAGCGAAGAACGCCGACTGTAAGTCTATCATACTGAATCATTGGAAACAAGCTAATAAGGTACATTCATAATATACACACCTTGACGTTCTGTCCGTAAGTAGAAGTCCTGGTGGCTGGGTTTGATTTGGAGAAAATTTGGATATGTACCTTGGATTGCATGTGCTTTCTCCCTACGAATATGTTCGAGTTTCTTCCATCGACCGTAAGCAGAAAGATTAATCAAGCCTAGCTATGTTAGGAATTCGCTCAAAATCAGTCCAGTCTCCGCTGCTACCCCTCCTCCGGAAACAACTCTAGAAACTATGACGTATACGTATACAATGAATCTAGCGATACTGCCATCCGGACTCGTGATTCGTCGAAAAGACAGCGTGCGGATGATTCTCACCTTGTATGTCCACCGCAAATTGATGAGCTGATACAATGGAAATGCTCTCGCATGCTGGCCAGATATGAGCAGATTCCGAACCTGGATGCATATGGCGTCATTTTTACTCGGCCCTATTTGAGGTTGGGATCGATTCTGCTGATTACACCGATTTGCAAAAGTATTTTCCAAGCGCCGAACAAAATTTGTTTTTGCGTTTCTGGCCCGACAAGAAAATCGACCGTAACTCAGCCAGTTCGAGGGCGACATTTGAGCTTTATAGCTCAATGCAATCATAGAAGTGATGCGAATCGAACGGTATACGCCACTTCCGCACTGGACCACTCGAGGAAAATGTCCATTTCAGATACTCTTTTGTCGTTCCCCGACGTAAGGTGTTTCGTGACGACTAGATATCTTCCAAAAGGGCTCTTTTGAAGGTATTAATAAGTCTGAAATCTGAATACTATGCCTCAGAGGGCTCTAAGGGCTTGCACTCGAGGTGACCGTGCCATTGCTTACACCAAACTCCCCTAAAGGCGGTTCATACTTGTACAATGACTATCTCTAGTGGTTCTATCGTACTGTAACGGCCTACTGTATGAGTCATAAAGTGGAATGATCTCGCACTGTCGAGGAATGGATCGGAAACGCTAAATTCGACGTGTTCTTGTAGAGCAGTCGAATTCGCAAGTGATTGGCACCAATCGACTCGCATCGCTTCCGCAATGACATTGAGCTATGAAGCTTGACTGTCGCCCTCGAACTGGCTGAGTTACGGTCGATTTTCTTGTCGGGCGAAAAGCGTAAAAACAAATTTTGTTCGGCGCTTGGAAAATACTTTTGCAAACGGCTATAAATGGCCCTTATAGGGGTAGTTATATAACGCCAAACTCAGGATTAGCAAACTGGCGCGATACTGGAGGGGACCAGCCATATCAGACCACCTCTCAAACGTATCATGTCTCACTGGCCCACTTCGTTTGAGTCGTCCGTTTACGTATGTAAATTAGACTTGTAAATCGGACGATTCACGGATTGACCCTGTGACATCGCGTGACAATCATGGGATGATAGCCGTCACCTGTGCACGTGACTTTCGGATCGCCAGAGCGCTCGACCACGGCCATGTACCGAGCTCCTCCGAGCCCACTCCCGAATCGAGCGCATATAAAGTCCATCCGCAGAGGTCCATATGCTCCCCAAATACACTCGAATCTTCTGCTATGACTCTACCAAATACGTCCTACCTCGAGGGTGAGCGTCCGCACAGTGTGGGGATACTTGCCATGGAGATGTACTTCCCCAAGCGAGTCAGTCGGTTCGTCTAGTCTCACTTCCGAGGCTGACCTATATTGCTGCTAGTGTGTATCAGAGGCCGAACTGGAAGTCCACGACGGTGTATCCCACGGGAAATATACCGTCGGACTGGGCCAGCAGTACATGGCCTTCACTGACGACAGAGAGGATATCAACTCGTTTGCCCTAAGCGGTGAGTGGTCCTAGAATCACTTGCAATTTGGCTAATTTCTCCGCAGCTGTTAGCTCTCTCCTACGAAAATATGACATCGATCCCAAGTCCATTGGACGTCTTGAAATCGGCACCGAGACACTCGTCGACAAATCCAAATCGGTCAAGACCACTCTCATGGACTTGTTCGCCAGCTCTGGTAACTTTGACATCGAGGGTGTTGATTCGAAGAACGCGTGCTATGGGTCGACGGCTGCTCTTTTCAACGCGATAAACTGGGTAGAGTCGCGCTCGTGGGATGGTCGAAACGCGATTGTTTTTGCGGGAGATATCGCAGTCTACGACAAAGGAAATGCGCGAGCCGTGGGAGGGGCAGGGGGATGTGCGATGTTAATTGGACCGAATGCGCCAATAGTGATTGAGCGTGAGTCATCGGCCATGGTTTAGGCATGCAAAGCTAACGTTGATTCATCATCTGCTAGCCTTGCACTCGACGTATATGGTCAATGCTTACGACTTCTACAAGCCACGGCCTACATCCGAGTATCCAATAGTAGATGGCCAAGGCTCGATTGACACTTATCTCAAAGCCCTCGACTGGTGTTACCGGCGACTTCAAGAAAAGGCTGCATCTCCTCATCCCATGCCGACTGTCTCAACGTTTCCGTCCACAGTCAGCCTGGAGAGCTTCGACTATCACATATTCCATTCTCCGTACGGTAAACTTGTACAGAAGGGATACGCTCGGTTGGTTTGTCTGACTTATATTATTTCATTTCGCTTGCGTTGACGCACGTCTAGTTGTTCCACGACTATAGGAAGGATCCGGCCAACCCTATTTTCGAGCCAATTCGGCAGCTGGGCATTTCGTCTGACACACCCTTGCACGAGTCCCTCAATAACAAGACAATCGAGAAGGCTTTCATGACCATTTCAAAATCCGGATACGAATTATCTGTCGCTCCTAGCATGGCGTGCGCGAAACGATTGGGCAATCTATATACGGGCTCTTTGTATGGCGGACTGGCCAGCCTCCTCGGCAGCGTGCCTGCCCACGAATTGATCGGGAAACGGGTGCTTATGTTCGCGTTTGGTGGAGGAGCGGCTGCGTCGATGTATGCTATTCGAGTAGCGCAGTCTCCTGATATAATTGTGGAGAAGATGGATCTGCTACGGAGACTGGAGTCCATGCGGGTTACTTCTGTTGAGGAATATGACACGGCCATGGATGTAAGTTTGAGACTCTGATTCTTTTCCTACGAGGACTGACCTATGCATCGCCAGGTGCGAGAGAAAAATCATGGAAAGTGTGACTACACCCCAGCAGGATCGACGAACGATTTATTCGATGGGGCGTTTTACCTTCAGCACATTGATGAAAAGTACCGTCGTTCTTATCGACAAAAGCCTCTATGATGAGCACTTTTATTTGATTATTTCCCATGTTTTATTCTGTATGTCATACGACGTAGTAATCGACCGCTTCTTTGTGGCTTTGGAATGTTTGTGTGTAATTGGCCAAGATTGCTTGGGCCTTGAGGGCAAGGGGGACGGCTGACATCAACTACCGTTCCTATTCACTTCTGCAACTCCCAGAACACACTCGTCCAGACCCTCAGATGCAAACCACCAGAGTGGGTATTTTTTCTTGTGCACTAACCAACTATTTCCTGGCTATCCCGTCTTCCCACTGCGGCCTGCCAACGACTATTCACTCGGGGCCTCGTCGAGCGTGGATCTATGAACTAGAGCTCCTTGCACACGAAATACAGTTACTGATAGAACCGGAGAGATGAAATTGGCCTGCTGATGCTCCCCAAGCGAGCTATACTGAACAATTGACTCACTGCATGAAGAGAAACTACCTCGGTGCATGGTTCGAGATTGCCCAGGTCATCGTTTGTGAGCTTTCTGCAACCATTGGGCTCCTGTTGAAACCGTGTACCCCTCACCGTTGATTTTGCACACTTAAAGACGACCCCTACCTTGTTTGAATCTCTGGACTTTCGGCGTGACCTGACATTAATTGTGGGCAGACTGGGCCGCGAACCGTTTACGCACCTACAGGCCCCTAAGCACGCTAGTCTTGACAAACAGAGCACTTTTTAAGTTACTCTGAACCTATTCTCGAGCTACAGCAGTGACTAGTGAGGTCAAGTCTGATGCACACCTCCTGCCTCGGATGATATTATCGAGGGTTCCCCCAGGATTCCCCTGTTGGCAATAGGGGCCTGTCGATCTCTTGCACGTGACTTTGCGCGACCGGCATTCAAAAATTTGGATCCGAGCGGAAGTTTAGCACTCTCTTCTCGTCTCTCACTCTCTCGTTCAAATCCTAGTGCTCTAGCCATCATGGTCGCTGCTAAGCGTGCTGCAAACTCGGATGAGCCCAAGCCGGAGTCGCCCTTGGCTATACGCGAACTGGAACCTGCAGAGGAGCGTTTACTGAAGGAGCTCGAGCGAGGTACGCCTCCTCTGCCAACATGTATCCCACTAGTGTTTATGCTGCCATGCAAACCATCCAACAGCCCATACCCGTGCCCAGATTGCAGCCGGTGAGTTGCGCTGAACCCACTGAGCACCAGCCACTGATCAACTCATTTCATTTTAGACCTTGCCCGCCTCCGGATTCTGCAGCCCCTATACGAGTCGCGTCGAAAAGTTCTGTCCGAGCAAAAGAATTTCTGGGGTATCGCATTGAGTCAGCATCATGAAATTGGCGAATACCTCGACCATCAGGATGACGCTCAAGCAATGTCCTACCTCAGAGATATCTGGGTTGAGCGTGATCCAAAAGAGTACCGCGCGTTCACTCTCGAATTCGTGCGTAAATTTCTTTTGTCATATCTCACGTTTACACAGCTTAATCCGCACTCGATTAGCACTTTGACGAAAACCCTTACTTTAGCGATTCTGTTCTCAAAAAGTCGTATTCGTACACATTACCACCTGAAACGACAGTCAAATCCACCACCCCTGACGAGAATGGCGTGACAGATATCATGGTAGATTTCAATTTCGAACGTGACATTGTGATCTCGGTACGTTTTGCTTTGGGAATCAGGTTCCGGGCAACTGGATTTATGTTCTCGCTCGTTCAGGGGGCACTAATTAACTGGAAAGATAAGTCCAAGGCGTTGACGAAACTTCGTCCTCGTCCGAGTATGGACGAGATCGAGAAGCAGATTCAGGAGAATGGTGACGATAATGACGATCCTGCTATCGATTATGGTAGCTTCTTCCACTTTTTCGAAGAACAGGAGGACGACTTCGATGTGAGTATATCATAAAACAACCTCAGACATAGCGATACTAATATAGCGAACAGTTTGGTCAGAGTATCGCCGAAGAGGTGTTTGCTGATCCAATCGCATTCTTCACTGGCGAACATCCCGAGGTGCGGATGCAAGATAGTATTACCAAGTTCGAATACAAGCTAATGATCTCTGTTCCGTTTGTTAGGCTCGCTCAAACGAAGCTTGGGAGGACGAGGAGGATGACGATTAAAGTTATGGATTCATGACCGCAGTCTATGCGGAGCCAATAGATACCAGCTTCGGGAATACTAGAATGAAAAGCACACATAATATATCATCACAAACGAATCTGCGGCATATTTCCGCTTCGGGAATCGCACAAGTAGTTCAGTCGCGATTCTTGCGTCAAACTGAGGCGTAAAACAGGTTTTAGCTCGGCTTTTAAGCTAATCACAGAAGCTTGTAGGATGCACAGTTCGGTGCTCAGAGAGCTTCAAATGGCTGGGACTGATGCGTTCCGTGATTGTGAAAGATCCAACTTATACCTCATGAGCTTGGAAAGCCCCGGACTTCATTTAGTCTGCACGATCCTAGCTAATCAAACCAGAGGTGGATGGGATCATCTTTTCTACCTCTTTCGCGACCTCATACCCTATCATTTTACTTGAGGCCGTATCATCAAACCCGTACCTCAAAGCCCTGCATATAGGGCATTTAAGGATAGAAATAGAGGGCCAAATTTATCATTCGCTGTGGCATGATACGAAGGTGCGGTGCCCACGGTCTGACAAAATAAATATCCGCAGTTTGGTTCACCCCATACGAAGTTTTGATATTGAGGATAGATGGATGATACTAGTGGCGCTAAGATATTCCTGCAAGCAACGCGGACCGAGTAAGAGAGCGAAACAAAGCTGAGGTGCATTTCCTGTATAGTGGCCATCGTAAAACAGTAGCAATCATATTGCATATTTCATTCATACACGTGAGAGACCCGAATGTTTAACCCACGTTATTCAATCTCGGTGAGTTATATCTGTAGATTAAGCCTGAGCAACATTCATTCCATGTAGTTGAAAGCATGCTCGAACTAATGATAAAGAAGTAAAGCTCACGCTATTCGTCTTCCATGGTTCCCGGCTTTTTCTTGTGAGGAGGTTGTTGGCCAAGAGACCAAAATCTCCACAGCTGTGGCGCAGTTAGCTCTTGAAGATCATACACCCATTGATCCAGGTCCTTTTTCTCCTTTCCTTTAACGGTGACGGCACAAGTGTATCGATCGTCTTTCTTCGGGATGGTGTCTGAGTTTCCCACGTAAACGGCATTGAAATGTAACTTCTTATTGGATTTTCCGTCCCAATCGATGCGGATGAAGTCGGCCTCCACACCCGCATTCGTTTTAATGCATAGGCCTATCACTTATTAGTAATCCACTAATATTTTGTCGAAGAGGACACCTACCACTGATTTCGCCTTCGGGGATATTACCGCCGACCCCTTTACTGTAAACGTGATATTCTATGAGTACCAATGACGCTAAATATACGAGAGGCAGGAGTTACCTATGATATAGATACATCGTAGGTCTGAAAGTATTCCGTCCGCGGGCTGGCGTGCCAAATTGCTTGTTGGTCACCCAGTTTACGGCTGCTGTGACAGCAGCTTCATAAGTGTCATATACTGCCTCCTCTTCTTTGGGGCGTTTCAGAATTGAATCCGATGCATTGAAACTAGTATCCACTGTATAAAATACTTCAGCTACCGATGCTGGGGTGAACAAGACGGAAACAGTCATTCTTACTCTGTCAATACTTCTCAGTACAAAGGACTGGGTTGTTGAGGCCCAGTGGCCACTCAAGCGTCACTCATATAAGGTTGTATGACACTCCTACAGGGGTGCGCTTTACCTGGGCGCATTCCTTTTAGAGCCATGCCTTAGAATTACGAGAGAGTGATGCCACAGCATAGTCCCATGACATGTATATTGGCCCTGTGTCACCCAGGCGTATTCCTTTTTTGGGCAAGCCCCGGGCTGATGGGAGAATGGGGTTCCGGCCTAAGACTTTGCGAAGGGAGTTATGATGCTCCACTAGAAAGTAGAAGCCACTCATATGGGTTGCACTACATTAAAAATAGCTCAGGTGCTGCAACAATAGCCAGTAGTAATGGGGCATGGCCATCGCACAACTCCCAGTACTAAGTGCACCCATCCTACTGATGTTTCCACGAGCGGTGTATCAGAGTTTCTAGTGATCAAGTATCAAAACACAATATAAGAGGCGCGTGACTTGACCGCGCTGTGCTGAAGGGTTTGAGGAAAGATAACCATGACCTTTACTCTGTGACCCACCTACAAAAGTTATCAGGGCAGCTTGTGAATATTTTAAGCATGCTGATCCTAAGATAGAAAGAGTTACGCCAGGCCGATACGGATTCAAGAAGCGACAGTATCTTAAAATAGTACCTATTGTGATTCAAACTTCGTAGACGAGGAAAGTGAAGGTCAGAGATTTCCAAAAGGCAATCCCATAGGCGCTACCTAATTTCTGAAAGTTCTCCGTTACTTCCAATTTGAGTCCCACGAGAAAGGAAAGGGCTCGGTGATAAATGGGGTCTCCGTTAGAAATTCACTCTTCATCGGATGTTTCCCTGCGCCACCTATTTTGATGCATACCGATTATGGGTTGATCCGTCTGACTTCACATAACGCTCAACATGCGGACACGTTGCAGAGTGCCTCACATCGGGGGATCAACTCTCAGTTGTAGCTTGATCTGCCTGGTATTCTTACATAGGCACCTTTCCTCAGAGAATTTCGCCAATCCTTATGCTCCCCTCAAGGGATATGCTACTATCTAGCACCTCCGATATTCGGACATGCACTAGAGCGGGCTCAAACCAGGTTGAAAACTACCCCATGGGACAGGCGAACCAGGGCCATCTTCTATGGTACGAGTTCATGCAGCCGATTCCGTAATTTACAGTGGTCACCATGGGGTCTTTCTCTATTTGACTAAAGCACGAGACAAAACGCGCTTCTAGCAGCTATTCAATAAGACTCGTCGCAACCACATACGAACGTGATGCAATGTGTCCTAGCCGGATCTGTCGGCCACATGTGTATATCAAGATCGAACATGCACAACTCCAAGTACTTAAGTCGAGCTTCTCAAGGTGTGTAAGACCGAATTGATAATACTACGAGTGACATTCAATAACGAAATTCACAGCTTGCAAACACCAGAAAGATTATATTTCGATATATGACAAAGCTTTTTATGGACAGAAAGTAAGAGTATCTAGGTGACAATTCAAGATTCCATAAGCTCCGGAAAAACTGTAAGTGCTTACAATCTGCTTTCTTCGAGGAGTCGCAGGTCCAGAGGGCAGTACCGCTTGATTCATCATACGCATAGACGTATGAGTTTGGGCATCTACCCTTAAAGTAGTCATAATATTGAACTCCTGACGGGGGGCATGTGTCTGGAGTGCTGTGAGAGCCCGAGCAACAGTTGCCGGAATCGCCCTGGTTGCCGTCAAGGTTGGCAAAGCACGCAGACTATATATGATTTAGTATCAGGGATAATAGTACTGGAATCGGAAGGGTTATAACTTGCCTTGCAGCCTACGGGGAATCCGCTTCCGTCATACGGTCCTTTCAAAGGAGCAGGACAGTCTGGACCGAGATCAACGGGACAGTCAGCAACGGGACAATTGACGTTGTTTGTAATACGCATCGGGAGGTTGTAGCCATCAACAAGCGATACTAACGGAGCCATTAGTCCATTCGTGCCGGCCAATTAGGTAACATCGGTCTCACCGTCATAAAAGTCACGGCTCCCATCTCCCTCCAAAGTCCATTCCGCAACGCTCGCCGGAGGAACACCAGTTCCTGTGTGAGCATCACAGAGAAGGCCGCCGTTGCAGCCCCCATCAAGGCAGGAGTTGGGGCCGGGGTTAGTAGAAAAGTCGCAGTTGCGTCGCCCCTACAAACCGTGAATAAAACAGACATAACATCAATAGTAACAAGCCGCGTGCATACCCAAATACGTCCTGCCTTCCAGTTGTCCGGAACACTGAAGGTTCTGGTCGAGTAGGCGGGAGCTTCCCACCCAGTCTCTACATTGGGAACGGCCGTCCCAACATTTAGGTCTGTCTGCGAGATACGTTAGCGATACGCAAGGCCATGTGGCAAGGTGAAATCATACAAAAACGGCGGGCCAGATAGTGAACGGACAAGCGTTATAAACTGTGAAAGTGCGACCGAGTGCGATCGACCCTAATGAGATGAGGGCAATGGTAGCGGTAACAGAGGGTTTCATATTGTCGAGAGGTTTGACGTACGCAATATATAAGATGCGAGATGGTTGAATGAAAGTAGCCGTGCGTTTCTTGAAATTTATAGGGAAAGGCATCGCACAGCACATACGTCACTTCATGCCGAACCCGAAACTTCCTGATTTCGCGACCCCTCATTGAAAAGTGGTTCTACAACCGAGCACATGTATAGTGGAATCTCTGCAAACCAAACTCAACATGTGGCAGGAATTTAGAAGCGCGGCTCTAAGGAAGGTCAATCTAACCGAGTTACGTGTGATCTTCTACTATGGCCGGAATTTCAATGAGAAGGGAAGTTATGAGCTCACAACCGTGAAATATACCCAGATACTGATGGGTAGTTTTGATGAAGCGCCTATCATGCTGATCAGGTGAATCGATCGGCCGGACTCCGTTTCGAGACGACAACTAGGTTGTGTTTAGCGGCATTATTATGTGGGATTAGTAAGGAATTTTGGTTGATATGGAGTTTATGCTGTATTCTTCATTAGAATTGAACAGGATTCCCTTGAATAGAGCACGCAGAGATATCCGCGCTTGAAGCGCAGGCAGTGGTATTGTTGTGATATCACGATAAGTGGTAAAATGCATGGCTGTTTGTTTCGTAATTATTTTCATTGTACCGCGCTTTGCGCATGATTATTGCACTCTGCTCATGTATTGCAGCATTTTACTATAGATAGGCACGCCATCCGTCCTCTCACCACAGTAAGCATATCTAGATCAAGCGAATCATTTCATTCCATCATCTCATTCTTTGCTATTATATGGGCTCATTTACCTATAGCAGTAGATTCGAGCTGGAATTAAGCTTGAAGTTGCTTACAATTGAACATAAGACCAACGCAGAAAACATGCGGCCAGTACATTTGAGTATATCACTGTGAAAAGAAACCCACGTAAGTGACACATGGGTTGGGCCAGTAAGCTTTAGGGGGGTTACCCAGGTAATGGCATATAGGGACTTACCTGGGGTACCTACGTATCCAAAATGTCACTTTGATACTTGGGTTACCCCTGTGCACCGAGATGGGTAACCCAAGTAAGTCTTATAGTGTTTTTAGATGTACTACATCTATTTTGTCTTGTGTAGTTTACGGGGGTCACTCATATGTCGGCCACTTGGTTCACTTACATGGATTGCTATATAAGTTACATGGGGGTTATACATATCACTAAGTCCAGCCAGTCCTTTGTATGCATAGGGTGGGGCGAAAGAATAGACAGTATCAAGCGGGGAAATGGCTTAAACGGGGGCACAAGGGCAAGGGGGTATTGCGGGGGTGGGCCTAGCCGCGAGCCTGTAGCTGGCGATTGCTTGGTGTGACTTGCTTTGTCGGTCGAACAATCTTGATTTTCAATGTCCCTACAATACAAAGGCCGTTCTAAATCATAGTTAGTAAGTACCGCACAAGTTACACGGCACGTACAATTTGGTCCGCTGTCGACTCGCTTGACTCGGTGTTGGGTTCCTCACCCACCAATGTCTCGTCAATTGCAACACAAGAGGGGCCAGGGTTTAGTAAGTTATCTCGGCTTGCTTGGTCGTTATTGTTTGGGTTTTTTTGGTCGATGGGATAGGGGAAACGGGAGGGTTCAAGCTTTTGGGCTCAGGCTGGGGCTCAGAAGGGGCGGGACGTTTCAATTGGTTAGTACAAGAGGACCGTAAGAATACAATCTGCTTACCATTTTTGGGTATACTTGTTTCTTTTGGCGGGATTGCTCTAGGCCCTATCTTTGTTGTTAGTGGGAAAGTGGGGTAACAGTATGGGCACACCTCTTTGTCGTCTATTGGGGTGTCCATGCTCCTTGATGAACTGTATGGCATGGGAGCTGAGCAGGGTGAGGCGAACGAGGGGCTTGGCCAGTTTGAGTGGTTACGCCGGGCACAGGGTATTCACAATGGGGGATTGTAAACGCCAGCAAGGGACATTGGAGGTGGATGTGGCATGGGGGGTGTTGTCTGACCTGTTAGACAAGTGCAAAAAGCGATTATGTCAATGTATGCGGATTTAACTCACTCGGATGATGGCCGGGAGCCTATGCAAGGTCAGGTGGGGGTCGCAGATTCATTTTGTGCTCTATATTTGGACCAAGGTTTACTTTAAATCTTTCTGTGAGACACTCTAGAGTTGTTTTAGGGGAAGTACTCACCGAGATGGGGTGGGCTCTCGGAGTCATCGCCCGAACGTGACCCAGATCCCTCCTTCTCATGCTGGAACGACTTGAGTCAGCGTCTCTACGTGCTACGGCCACGTGGCTCGTCGTTTGAGGCCTTGTGGTCGTCAGGACCTTCATTGTCGAGATGGGCGCTCAGTTTGTTCTCTACAGAAAATTAATAGATTATGGATGTTATATGGAGTGTGTTACATACGTACCAATATTACGATTTGAATTAACTTAAGAGTAAATATTTCAGCGCATGAAACAAACATTGTATACATCATTTAGACTCACCTGAGTTCCCCGAGCCTCCAGTTATTTCTTATATAGCTTGCATTCTTCTGGAACTATCCTAGGCATGTTGTTGTTGTTCGAACAGAACATCTATGATGGTTGGTCAGTTTCACCAAGATCGTGGGTTTCGGCTGGACTCACATTCATCACACGCCGTGACGCTGGCGACCAGAATGCGAACAAGTCGGAGCGAAATGGATACGAGTTAGCAATTTAACACGCTAGAGCTATACAAACTCATGGCTACATAATCATTTTAACACTTGCGTTGGGTATGAGCGGCGGGTGAGGTGGTGGTTAGGAGCAGATGGTGGCACACGGGAGGCTCGGACTTGCGTGCACGGATCTGCGCGATCACGTGACCCGACGTGCCATTGTTTCAAGTCCCACCCGCCACTCCACACCACCATAGACTCCGACCAAGACTGTCAGCGTTAGTTTTTATTTACTTATACTCCTGTAACTGATAGGTCTCAGACCCTGATACCATACTTCGAGTCCCCTGTCCCGCTGGATTCGCGATGCAGCCCAGAGT
Organism: Ceratobasidium sp. AG-Ba; assembly: GCA_016906575.1. Taxonomy (NCBI): domain Eukaryota; kingdom Fungi; phylum Basidiomycota; class Agaricomycetes; order Cantharellales; family Ceratobasidiaceae; genus Ceratobasidium; species Ceratobasidium sp. AG-Ba. The sequence goes on along the minus strand of CP059611.1, from coordinate 66,339 downwards.
TTGTCGCCACGGGGCCGTGTTACTGCGAACCAACATTTGCTGCGCTTGATCACATCACAAATAGATCGGGTTTTCTTCCAGAGTGATGCAAACAATAGGGCGGGCGCCGAACTAATGGTGGCGGGAACTACATTCGGGCTACGTGCGTACAAAACCCGCTTTCAGTTTACGGGAAACAAGACAATTCGTTTATATGAGTGAGTTGATTTATCTCAACTATTTAAAGTACTAATTATAAACTATAGTATAAATTTGAACACCACAAAAATGCCCGAAATAGCGAGCCGGTCGAAATGCTTGAGCAGACCGGATACGGTTGCCTCGACTTTATCCTCGTTATCATCCTTCCTCCCGATCCCTGTTTCAATATCGAATATCCCAACTCCACACCCTAGCCTATATAAGACAGGCAAAGGGAGCGATCGGCAATGCGTCGACACGGCTCATCTCGTATACTAAGATGGGTCGATCGTTTGTGCTCGACATCACTGCCGTGCAGCGCGCCCTAGGACGAGCGGAGACGCGAGCGGACAAGTTGATTGGAGAATGGGTAATAGTAGACCGAAGCGAAGGCCTATGCCAAACGGCGTTTCACCAAGAGGAGCAGGAGTTTGATGAAGACAGTTAGCCATGTAAATATAATACTAAAACTACTTGCCTGTAAACCAATGTGACTAAGGAGATCGGCTAAAGTGCGGCATCCATGTAAATGGTTGGCCAAGATACATGTACGCGGCGCTTACATGTAAACCTACGTGACGGAGTACGCTGGCCGAGCAGGTACCCAGGTAAGATTACAGGCTAAAATACATGTATGCATAATTTACCTGTAAGGCAATCTCATCGAGAAAATCGACGGACAGAAATTACTTGTACACGTCGAAGTTACATGTGCGAATTTACATGTTCTACAGGTAATATCAATAGCATACATGGGCCACCTATGTAAACTTACATGGAAACCTTTTCATAGTGTATGCGCACTAGCATGGGAATATACTAGACTTGTAAACGAAGAAGGGCGCTAGAACACTGGCATAAAGATAGAGCTATTGCAACACACCATTATCATAGAATTGGGGTGTGCGTCTAAGTACTTTTGGGAGTGCTCACTCTGTCAAACCTGCAAATAGAGCAGGGAGACATTGTATGGACTAGTACAATCGTTTGGTCAAGACACTAGCCGAAACCAAATGGAACGGCCGTGCGTGAGGCCTAGAGATAGGCCAAAAATTCTTACTCGTGCTGATACATGTGCCTCATTGCCGAGGCTCGCCGTGCCGATTCGGTGGCTTGGAGCAGTCGCTCGGCGCGTATCCAGGCGCGGCCACGTGATCGCGCCAAGTGGCAGAACGATTTGGCAATCGATCCTTCGGCCTCCGCGCGACCATGTCAGGAGCCCCGTCCGCCAAGCGGACTTTATTTTCTTTGCTTCCCGCACTCGTGGTTGTACCATGGATTACTGTGAAACTGCACTATGGTAAGACGCACGGTTGGAATTTAGTTCTACCCATTGACACCTTTACAGAACTCCCAACCCCGGTCGTTGAGCTGTGAGTCTAGATTGGATTTTGCTCACATGTTCTGACTGGTGAACGCAGCACACACCCGAGGACCGGTCTACCGCAGCTCTCCGAGAGCCAAGTGCTCTCACACGTCCGTGTCCTGACGGAGGACATCGGGTTCCGCACCGTAGGCACCAAAGAGCATGCTCAGGGCGATGCTTGGCTCTTATCCCAAGCACAAAAACTTGTTGAACAATGCAAAGAGGTAGTTCGACAAACTCCGGGGCGGAAACTTGAATGCGAGGTGTGGAGGCAGTCGGGCAGTGGCACGCATAGGTACGTCATTTGTGTTTCCCACGCATATTGGACACATGCCGTTTTCTCATGTCCACTAGATTTGATATGATGGGAAAGAGAGTCTTCAAACACTATGTCGATCTTTCGAATATCATAGTGCGTGTATCGGATGGAACACCTGAGGGAAAACGGAATTCGGTACTCGTCAATTCGCATCTGGATAGCACTTTGCCATCTCCTGGTGGGTTTTTGAGACCCCGCCATGCTCTTTTACAGTGGTGCTCATACCCACATAGGTGCGGCGGATGATGCTATATCGGTGGGCGTCATGCTCGAATGCATACGTGTCCTTACGCAAACTCCAACTTGGCAGCCGGCTAATTCTATTATCTTCTGTGAGGACAATTCTTGATAGTGTTCGACTCTATCGACTATTACTCATTAATTACCTTACTTAGTATTCAATAATGCTGAGGAGTCGCTACAAGACGGGTCGCATTTATACGCAACCCAACACCACACTGCATCCACGTTGGTATTTCCGCAATTTTAATTTTCGCCCAGCCTGACTGTTACGCTTAGTGTTCGCGCAATGATCAATCTTGAGGCGGCAGGTTCAACCGGACCTGAGCTACTGTTCCAAGCAACATCAGAAGAGATGATTGAAGCGTATTCTCACGTCCCTCGTCCATTCGGGACTGTGCTTGCCAATGATGTGTTCAGTTCTGGTATTATCATGTCCGAGTGAGTGTGTGTGATCCATGAGCCCTATAACGCATTCTCACTTTGCTCTACGCCTTGCAGCACTGATTTCCGACAATTCCAAGAATACCGTAACTTGACTGGCTTAGATGTGAGACCTAGTTGACGCAAGCTTAGTGGCTTATGAGCCTACTGACGATCTGTTTGCGGAAATAGATGGCTATCGTGGGGAATTCCTATCTATATCATACGCGACGGGACGTTGTAGAAAATATACAACCTGGTGTGGCCCAGGTATGGCCATCAGTTCAATAACCTGTCATAAACTGACAGCGGCATAGCACATGGCAGAAAATACACTCGCACTCCTCACCTACCTTTCCTCTACCGACTCTCCTCTTCCTACTCTGCAAACGTACTCCCCGCCTACCGTCGCTTACTTTTCCCTTCTCTCGCGATACTTCTTTTCATACACGTTCTCCACCGCCCGACAACTCTATGCGGCAACGCTGGTTCTTTCACTCCCGCTGATCTCGCTCTCACGGTTACAAATGCAGTTCCTAGTTGGCGTACCGCTATCGCTCTTATCTAGCGCATTGACGGTCAACCTTGTGGCTCTGGGCATGAAGATCTCCGGCAACGGCATGACCTGGTTCGCGGGCGAGTCCCGGTGCCTGATACTATACACCCCTGCAGCACTCATTGGGATCCTCGTGTTCCAGTCGTTCCTCTCCTCGCGTGCACCTGGTGTCCGACTCGAGAGACTCTCGCTTCGATCGACACACCTCTTTTTTAGCGCAACATCATGTTTAGTTCAGCTCGCTGGCATCGGAAGTGCGGGATTATTATGGTTCGTTAGCCTTTTCACGGGAGCAGCCGTAATTTTGGATGTGGCATTGGGAGATGAAGAAGAGGTGCCACTAGTCGCGTATCTGGTCGGAAGTGTTGGTTCCCTGGTTCTTGGAACAGAGGTTACCGCTTCGTTGACTGATATCTTCGTGCCTTTGGTAAGTATTATCCCTCTAAGCCTATGCCTAATCAGAATTAATGCTTGCTATAGACTGGCCGAATGGGATCGGTAAGTGCAAGGCTCGATCAGAGAGAATGATTGCTAAGGATTTTTTAGCTTCCACCGGTTGAGAATATCATCGCATCCCTCACAGCTTTCTCCATGTTCTACCTATTCCCATATGTGCTTCCTCTCGCTCATCGTTTCGGGCCTTCCATACTGCGAAATATGATCTTCGGTATCATGGCCTGGTCGGCGATTACATGCGTTGTGTTTTCGACTCCGATGCTAGACACATTCAACGTAGAACACCAGAAGCGATTCCTCGCATTACACACTGAAAATGTTGGTCGCGTTTTGATTACCTTGGCTTGCCGCTCATTCAACATTATCTCTAGATTACATCGAAGGAATATTCACTACAGCTCGGAACGGCCGATGCCGCGCCCGGGTTTGAAGCCCTAGTTGCTGAGATTGCAGCCGAGTTTGGTGCGCCGGGAGCAGTTCCAACCAAAACCGTGATGGACGATTGGAACCCAGACTGGGACGTGCTGTATCCGTTTTCTCAGGTGAGCTCAGAGTCAAATCACGATATGAACACCGAACATGATACGCCTGCATTTAGTTTGTCGAGTCCTACAAATTGGCCGTATCAAAACCTGAAGGCTACGAGTCGAATTGGGCTAGACAGTTCACCCTCAAGCCATACGATGACAAGCTCGATTTGGATACCCATACACGACGACTAAAGTTGAAGATTTCTCATCCTGGGCTCATTTGGACAGGTGGGCATGATGGCGTTCTCGAATATGGTATGCTGACAACCGTTCAAGTTATTGCGTTTGACGCATGGGTCGTCAAGTGGTCGCTCGACTCGCCACCGCCCAGCGGATACACAAGACATCACATCAAGGAAGCATCGTTCTACGGCACAGATGAATGGACTATTGACCTTGAGATCAAGCTTCCCGAGCTCAAGTTTGGTGGTGCGCTTCCTCCAGAGCTGAAGATCAACTTTATCGGCATTGAAGAGAGGGGCATGTGGCCGGCAAAGAAAAATGACAGGGCAGGACACGCGATGGATCTGTTCGAGAAGATGGACGGGTGGTTTGAGGAGAAGAAACAGGGAGCGATGGATGTGATGCTCCTGGGGTGCGTAGCGGGTGTAACGACAATCTGATTTACCTGTAGAGTATTACGAATATTGTATGCATGCTGCTTATCCAACACTTAGTCATCTAGAAAATCCGATCATAGGGAGCGCCACCGATTACATCCTCCCCGCCACGACCATACCGCACTCTAACCGAGTCCATTAAAGTTCTTCACTGAAGATCCAAGAGCGATTAACATCTCAAGGCACCAAGTTTCCGGAACTCAGTCAACAACCGAACCAGGACAGGTAAGACCACAAGAACTGGAGGATGGGCACTTGACCAACTATGACTAGGGATGTCTCGTCCACTGTGCTGGCGTCCGCGAGAATTCTTCTATCCTCTCGGAAATACACTCCCCTTCTGCCTCACCCAATACCTGTCGCCCGACCAAGACGCCGCTGTTCTACTCTTGGGTTGTGGCGATCCACGCAATATTCTCTTTACGCTCTACGCGGATGCGTCATCAACAGAGGGTGGGCGGAAGAATATCGGAACCAGTCTAAATATATTGATTCAATCGGTCATGTAGGTCCACGAAAGCTTGATTTCACTTGTTGCGAAACGGAACCCGCCGTGTTGGGTGCGTTACTCCATATCATCCTCTCATCTCAGATATCTCACTACCAACATCCTAGCACGGAATATACTTTTGTTTACATTGATCGAAGATAATATTTCAATCGACAAAGTTTGGGAGATCTTCTATCATTTCAAGCTCGACAACCAGGCCTTGGACATCCTCATTCGCCAGAGCAAAAAACTTTACAACATCTCGGAAGTTACTAAAGCCTGGCGTCCTTCCTCGTATGGCCCATCTCTAAAGTTTGTCGACAGTCGGACGTTGTCAGAGGTTAGGCGGTATTGGAAGCATTATGTTGACTTCCCCAACCTGTCCCCGAATAGGCTCAAAGCACTCCAAAACCAACAGTCTAAACTTTCATCAACGATTATCTCTGACGGTTCTGATACCCTGACGCCTAGTCAATCTGCTGGAATGATGTGGAGGGAGGCTACCAAACCTATGAGTAGACAGTTTATCCATTTTTGGAAGACTGGAACCTGCTCCGTGCTCAACAGCGAGATTCAGAAGGCAAAAAACCTCAACCCTACTTGGTGCTACTCAAGATCTGGAGAGGTCTTCTTTCCGCACGACTGCACGTTCCCTCTTGGATTTCATTTTTCAGCAGCGTTTGCCCCACTCTCGTCTGACCCGACTAAATCTGGCGCTCCTGATAGTAAACCCCCGCCAATGGATGTTGCGAAGAGGCAATTCAAAGCATGGTGCGAAGCTTTCAAGACTGCTCGAGCAGCCAATTCTATCATTATTCGTCATTACACGGGCGACGAACTTGCCTTTTGTCGCGCGCTAGACCTGTACAATGTAACGGGCAAAGTAGCAACTACCTTATACTCAGCCGAATGGAGTGCGTCGCGAATCAATCTCGACGAAATGAAAATAGGGAGCTCGCCAGCGCCTACAAAGTTCCACGCCATCGATACTGCGAATCTCGTTAACCACTTGGGCTTGCTGAACCTGTTGGTTGCCACCCGGCCAATAATGGAAGACAATCCGATGTTCAATCCGATTCTCTATACCGAGGAGGTTACTACCCTCGATCAACATAACGTGCGACCTTTTTTGAAGCGTTTATCCACTTCTGTACCTACCCTGTCAGCCCTCGTTGGCCTCGCCCCTCTCAGCTATGTCTCTGGGCTAACTACTTATTCGAATGTGCATGAGGCAGTTACCGAAGTTTCACATACTACTGAGCGTGTCAGCTGGGTTGATCCCGCCCGAGGTGACTCCTTTAATTATTCAAACCGGATAAACATATCGCTTGAAGCAGGAGATCTTGTGAACCTATTATTTGACGCATATAAGCGGACTATGTTTCTGGGCGAGAATCTGGTTGGAACACTGCCATCTGAAATTTCTCTTACGCGATCAAAAATGAAACAAAGTTACTACTACGATCAGTCTTCTATGGCGGCATTTTTTCAACTCGTCAAACGTCGTGTACATTTGAAAAATGGGACCTGGGAGACAGTTATAAAGAGATTCCTTGATATCGTAGAACATAGCCCGACTACCCCTTGGGAGAAGACGCAGTTTGACGATCTGCTTCTTCAACTGCATCTACACGGCATTTACACAGCAGATTCTCTCAAGCCAAATTGGCAGTCCCAATTTCCGGTCAACCCTCGTCCTGACATGGTAAAGGACTGGTCTAGTGTTCCACCAGCACTCTGTGTCGTTTTAACAGTTCCTCGCGAGCGGTTCATCATCACATTGCAAGAGAAGATGCCAAGGAGTATATTCAAATTCCAGTGCAATCTGCGAGCCGACGGGCCCCTTGGAAACTCTCACACCTCTATTCGATGCATCTGGGGCAAATGCGTCCTAAAGCCCAGCACCGATAAGCTCGTGTTGCAGGAGGACATCCGGGGTGCTGATGGCGACTCTGATTTGATTGTCTGGTTCTGGGCTCCGACACAGGTTCTCGCATACAAAACAAAGACAGTTGGTTTCGCACTTTATCCTACATCTGATGCGTTCGTTCTATACGCGCAGGAGCTAGGCGCATCCTTGGAGATCTTCACTGCAGACGTAGAAGACAAAAAGCACGTTCGGTTGCTCACGTACTCTCCAACATCATCGTCCGATGCATCAACTAGAACGCAACTCCCTATTTTTCGCTACCCCGATCCAGCACTAGAGCCCATGACTCCAATATTTTCGGCTGAAATCTCGCTCAGAGAAGGCCAACAAGGCCTCACAGCATACAACGCTCGAGTTGAAATCGACACTCTCGTTGCGCAAGATGCTCTTTTAAAAGGGGCTAAGGTGAAGGTGACACAGATCTCGCCCTGTACCATGCGGTTGTATGTCGATGAGCATATTCACGTCATCTCGTATCCCTACCCCGTGCTGGGGACTCCAAATAAGCTACGTGTAGCACGAAAGTCGCACTATATCGAGGTAAGTCGAAACCCGCAAGTTGTTCTTCAAGACTGCGCCTGACTCGACCACAGGTGATTGTGGCCATTGGAGAGCCCTTGGGTCCTGGAGGATACGTTCTGGATCGCACTCCGGTCCTCCATCGAGCAGGGTTTACGCCATGGAACGTCCATCGTATTAACCTCGAACGATTGCCTATTCTGGATACCAAGGATGCTATCCATAAGCTGCCCTGGCTGTGTGCTCTGACAGCCCTTCAGCTTTCCGATCATGAGAGAGCAATGATGGCTCAAGAACGGGAAAACGAGGGTCCCGAGTCAACGGTCATGGCTGCAGTCAAAGATACAATCCACACTATTGTTTCGATGCACACTTTACCTGAGGATAAGCAACGCGTATTTGGCTTTTGCGAATCCAATCGGCATTCAGACATCTACGCAATGCTTCTTATCAGTGGCATCCGCCTCGACCTTGCCTCATACACGATTGCAATTGATGCAGCCATTATTCCCTTTACTGAGGACATGCCAATAAGTCTCAAGTATGCAATCGACAAGCTACTGCACTCCAACCCGGTGTATCGACTCCCATCCATTGGAGACGAATCAACTGCTATCAAAAAAATGCTCCCAGCTTTCGTTGAACGAGCTCGAACTTGGAGACACACAAGCAACTGTGAATATATTGCAACTGCGAATATCCCTGTGTCTGTTGAATATAACCAAAGTCCAATATGCTCGTGTGGGGCAGGGATTGGTTTCAACGGTCCTGAGTGGCATGCGTCTTTGTGGAAGCCTTTGCTACCATTCGCCACTCGGATCGCGGTTTGCCCAATTTTCTCGGTCACACTTATTGACCCTATCTCTCAATCTATTGACGACTTGCACCGAGGAAGTGATGGAAGAGGGGTGAATCCCCAAATGGCGAACCGAATGCAACTTGCGAACGTATGTTGGGTATGCGGGAAAACGAGCAATCTTTCAGCTTGCGGGAAGTGCAAAAAGGCGAGGTACTGTTCGTCTAGGTGTCAGAAGAAGAATTGGCCAACACATAAACAAATGTGCAGATCGGAAATGTAGAGCCATGGTTTTCCGTACTCGCAATACTGTTTTTTTTTTCCTTTGAATTATATGTGGTTGTGGTCGTTCGGAGGCTAGGCCAAATGTTGCCACTCCACAACGGAGAGTGAGAGAGAGAACATTTGGCGACTCGTGAACTAGCACTAGAGACTGCGAATATTATGGATTCTGGCATGGTAAATTTACAATACGTAAGGGACTGGGGTTGTGTTGTTCCAGCCCGTTAAGCTATTGAAATGCATAATTCATTGTTCAGTCTGCCAGGACCATTGCGACTTCATGGTTAATCGCATACTGAGATGCACCGAGGGTAAAGTTTAGGATATGTGGACAACCGGCCAGTGATAGCGCATCGAATGGTAAGCGAGAAGCCTGGGTATTCAGGCTTGCGGTGGGGAGTCTGCCGCAAAAAAGGGGGCAGGACGTCCTACAGATGAGTTCTGCATCCCCATCCGCGTAGTTAGACTTAATGATGAATAAGGATTCTATAATACTTCATGGGCATTAGTCGTTATCAACTTCATGTGCGAGGTACTCCACGGTGAGAGCAATTTTTTCGATCGAGTTGGCTGATAGCGAGGTCAAGTACATTTCGACTTTCGATGTTGCAGCGATGAATGACCAGCCAGCTGCGATCAGGTTAGATCGCATCCTACAGAGACCAAAAACAAAATATCATATTTAAACCTCCTTCAAACCGTCCACATACTTTAAAACCGAGTGCATGAAAAGCAATACACAAGGTACATATCCGTACACAGACCAGCCAACATTCACCAAAAAAAAAGGGCAAAAAGTGGTATCAACGAGCACAACTCGTTAGGGAATGCGCGAGTCGAGGAGCCTGCGCGCTCCCGGGGGATCAACCGGGGGAGGAGAAAAGACAGAATAAGGACCAGGGTCCAAGGAGACCTGAAACGCGACTCTCAAACCTAATGAAGAGGCCAAGAGTGGAAACCAAGAAAGGACACTACACAGGATTCATGTACAACCGCGGTTCTTTACATCCCTCCGTAAATATCTTCTTCGTCGACAATGCTGACAGGCCGGCGTCCGTTGACGGGTTGAGCTGGCATGGCCTCACCGTTCCCAACAACCACCGTCTTTTCCTCGCGAGTGTGGGCGGCAGGCGGGGGAGTCGGCATGCCGGTAACGCTGAGACGGGAACCAGGCTGGGTGCCCTTGGCATCATAGCTCCAGTGGGCGTGCTGGGGGTTCGGGTCGATGGGGGTGCCGGTTCGGCTGATCTTGCCTTCTTCAATGCCCATGGGAGGAAGCGAAGGCGGGGTTGAAGTGACACGGGGAAGGGCCTTTTCGTCAAACGGATTGGCAAGAAGGTTTTCGTCAATGGGATGAGCGTCATCGCTGACTGCATATCCAACTGGCGAAGGTCCGATGGGCGAGATTGGGTGGAACGAATCGTTCGAGTGGTCGTTGGAGTTGCCTTCGAGCTGACGAGTGATCTCGGCGTATTGCTGAGCTTGATACGGCGTAACGCTCTGGACCATACCGCGTTCAGCACCCATCAGATAAGTATAGCCGTCATGGTGAGGATAATAGCCATCTGGGGAGTAGGAGACAGGCGAGCCTTGCTGGTAGCCTTGGTTGTAAATTGCACCATTGGTTGGCTGGCGCGTGAGGAGCGTGGCACCGCTAGGACGACGAACAAGTTCCGATTGATGGTGCTCGGCCGGTGGAGTGTATGCAGCAAATGCCACGGGACTGGGGTACGCGTTTCCGGCAGAGGGAGGAGCCGGGACAACCTGGCCGGGATCGAATGAAACGACTTGGCCGGGTGCAAACGAGGGCGAGGGTTGGCCGCCGTGCATTCCATACGTGGCCTTGCGCTCGATCATGGTAGGGGGACGAGGGCCGGCGGACGTGTTGGCACGGGCGAGAGCAAGAGCAGCTTGGGTACCAATGACGGGACGTCCAGCACCAGGAGCGTCGTCTGGGATCATCATGCTGTTGCGAAGGTAGCTTTGGCGATCAAAGTCGTCGTCGTTGCCGTTCTTGCGCTTGTTATGCATGCGAACGAGCCAGGCAATAAAGGCGATGAGACAGACACCTCCGACAAGCACTCCAGCCACAGCCCCGACAATCGTTCCAGTATTGCCGGACGAGGGAGCTGCCGAGGCGGATGGCTCTGGAGTTTCGGTTGCAAACACAGTTGAATAAACAACGCCGCCATTCGAGTTGGTGAACGAGCGAACAGTCGCAGGCTTGACGGTCAGAGTTCCAGGGACAGGGGTGGTTTGAGCGACAGAAGCACGCGGGGTGGTCACTTGAACAACAGGGGTGCTCGAAGTGGTTGGAACAACCTATATTTAGGCACATTCGTCAGCCTTTGAAAAAAAAAAAACAATCAAACAAGTGACAACGCACCAAGGACGAGGTGGAGGTAGTGCTGGGCGCGTCGGTGGACGTCGTGAGGGGTGTCGACGAGGTCGTTGGAACCACTTCGGTCGGAGTGGCGCTGGTCTGAGCAGGAGTTGTTTGTTGGATCGGTTGCGACTGCTCCTGAGGGGTCGAGGTCTGGACCGGTGTTGGAGTCGCGGCTGGCGGGGGTGGTGGTGGGGTGGGAGTCGGGGTCGGGGTCGGAGCCGGATTTGGTGTTACCGCGGCGGGAGGTCCGACTGTTGTATAGAAAAATCGTATAAAATCGTAGAAAATGAGCGAAAGTGGTGTGAAAACGGTAGTAAAGGCTACGCACCAGCAACAGTCGAGGTAGGCTCTGGATCGCCGAGCCAGGTGGGGGAAAAGCGGGGAAGGAGACGCCTGACGAGACGCTTGTGGTGATTAGGGAGCTGCATGGCTTGAGAATCGTCGAGAAGGGACAGAATGGGAAAAGAGTGACAGTATTAGGCGGGGAGGTGGGGGACAAGACGAGACAGGGAAGAGGAGGACGTGAAACAAAACACACAGAAGCACGCTTCATTAGGGTAGGTCGTCACGGGGCCTGAACCCGTGACATTACATTATTGGATACATATGGGGTATACAATTAATCACTCCTCGTCTGGCACGTCAAACAGCTTGCAGTTGGAAAAGTGTTGCATAATCGCCTCGTTGATCTCGGCACGCACAACGGATTGGATCACCAGTCCGCCGCATACATAGCAAAAGTGGCTGCAGACTCGTCAGCCGGTGGTCGGTACATCAGACAAATCCACTTACGTATTACATGCTGGAGTTGTACACTGCCAAGCCATGAGCATCCACGCGGGCAGTCTACGAGCACACTCACAGTCATATGATTGCATCCCTCGCTCTTTTCAATCGGTGTCTTGCAGCCTGCTCCCATGAGAAATCGTGACCAAGGCCCATCAAGTCAACTCACCAGGACACGCCTTCCAGCCCTCGGTTTCCATCAGTCTCGTCAGCTCGGCACTCCCATCGCACGTATGCGTTTTGCCCTTTTCAATGGTTGTCGAACACGACTTGCACCATACGTGGTCCTGTCACCAGGGTCAGCCTGGAGCCGGTTTCGGCAAGGAACAACTTACGCAATCGGGCATTGCACATCTAAATTCTTTCGTGCTCGGATCCATATAGTCGTCCCGCGAGACCATATATCTCCTCTCGCACCTGTCGTAGTAGTCAATAATAAGCCAGGTGGCAAAATGATCCTCGACTCACTGGGTGCACTCCAACTCGAACGAATACGCGGCCAGCTCAAACTGCGTCCAGCGCTGAAACTCTTCCTCGGTGATACCCACACTCTCGGCCAACCAGCTGCTCACGATTCCCAGCTCGCCTCCGCTATTCCCCTCGGCCGCGCATGTCGGACACAAAATCGGGAATTTTCCATCGGCCAGTCGAGAGCTAATAAAGCCCTTGAGGCAGTCTCGTCCGAATCGGTGACCGCAAGCATCGACAATGGCCACATCAACTTCGGGCTCGGTGTCTTGACAAATGTCGCAGTGAAAAGTGAGTTCGGGGGCAGAAATCGCGTCTTCTGGGACTGGGGCTGGAGGGGGTTTGGGGGAAATCGGGGTGGGAACTGTGACAGGATCGACAGCGGGTACACTCGAAGGAGAAGAGGACCAGAAAGGGATGACTCGACTGGGGAGAGAAGAGAGCACGTTCCAGGAGATACCAGTACTAGATCGCTGAGGTGTTGGTTCGGTCGTGGGCGAGCTCGTTTTCTCAGCATTCTCGTTGGATTCCTTGACGCCTTCGTCCTGTTTTTCTTCCTTGATCTCTAGTTCCTGCTTTTCCTCGGCAGGTGGCTCCTTGTCCTTTTCCTCTTTTTCCTCCCCAAACAGCGACCCCTTTTCGTCGGGGGTCAACACCGCCAACGGGTCCTTTCCTTCCTCCACCGCCTCTCGCTCCTGGTCGTGTCCCCGCTGTGCGCGTTTTCTCGCGCGCCGACGTTCCCGATCGCGCTCTCGTGTCTCCAGTTCCCTGACCCGCGCCTCGAGATCCCGGACCTTGCCTTCCCTGGTCTCTCGCAATCGCCTTTCCCGGAGATAGGCCGCCTCACTCTGCCGCAGCTGTTCCAGCACAGCCTCGACCTCTCGCCTGGCCTGGACCCGAAGCGCGCGTGCCTCGAGTTGGGCATGCAGCATACCCATATTGGCAGCGTATACATCCGGATCGGTTGTGGCAATATGGAGTCCAGCCACGCCTGCCACTGTGCGTCCCGGCGGGGCTTCGCCGGCAACGACAAAATGAGCGTCAAAGGCGGCAAGCAATGCTCCCCCATCTTGAACCACATCCGGATCGACCGCAAACAGTTTCTCCAGGTACCGAGCCGTTTGGTCGATGGATGCGCTGACGATAAACGCCGAGCCTGTGGGATGAGCGGGGCGAGGATGCGAATCGAAGATTGCGAATATATGTTGAGGAGCTGGGGGCGTGGCCTGGGATTGGGAGAATGTGGCGGGCGCAGGGGTTGGGAGTGAGGCCGGAAAGTGGAGAACGCTAATGATCTCGGGCGGACGCGTTATAATGAGTCCGGCAGCTGAAGAGTTTGATGTTCGCGTGGATTGTAGAATGCTGGCATATAGTTAGAAAATACAAATACCGGTAGACGAGGACGTACTTGAGGATTTCCTTGAAGTTTTTCTTGCTCGTTGTTCGTTGTTCTGTGCCGACGCACGTCAAGCTCCGTTCAAACATGGGTAGCCCGAGCACATCTTCGACCTCGAGGTGATCCTCGCTCCTCCAATGGGGCGCGATACCCATGACGTCCTGTTAGGCCCCCGTCAAACATCGCCCAAACTAGAGTTTCGCCCAACGCACCCTCACAAACTCGACCTTGGTCATGCTGCCAAGCATAACGGCTCCGACTGCCCCAGTCCCGACTACACCGCCAGCCCTGATGACCTGTTCGAGTTGCAACGCGCACCGTACTGCATTCAAGCTAGTTAGACCACACGCGCTGGGCGCTCCGGCCGAATACTGGGACGTCCCCGGGTAGGTGACCATGCGCTGGGTGTGTGGCGGGGTGAGGATCAAGCGAGCAATGTTGGAAGTGATTTCGTCCGAGCTTCGAGGGCGTGCTGGTTGGGGCTGCTGCTGTGTCACAGGCGCTTGAACTGGTGGGGCCGAAGTCGATGGTACATTCATCGAGGGTCGCCTGGCTATTCGATGATGTCGCTGCGCATCGGGAGACGTCGGTCGGTAAGGATTCCAGTTTCGGGGAGTGGTATCGCTCGCGCTTTTCTGGACCGGGGGGCTCGTTGGTGGCTGGATGGGTGGGGCGGCGGTCGTCTGGGTGGGTGGACTCGTGGCGGGTGGGACAGGGGGCGGAGGTGGGATGGGCGGCGGCGCAGTTCGAGTGGACGAAGACGAAGGCTGAACGGGCACGGCCTTCGGAGGAGTCGGCAGCGGGTTTGACGGATGTCGTGAAAGCGGGAGAGGCGCTGGTTTCGCAGGCTGTTTCCCCATTTGTCGAGGGGACAGGGGGCGGCTTTGGGCCGGAGTCGGCCGGGAGGATGCAGACGAGCCGGCGTTGACAGAGATGGACGACGTAGACGCGTTTTTCGAGCCGAGACGACGCAGTGCATTGACCGAGCTCGACCGGACTGGTGGCCGAGGAGCAGGGCGAGAGGGCTCGTACAGGTTGCTCGCGCTCGCCTCACTGGGTCGTCGGGTGGGTGGGACCGTTGCCGCAGCCGTGGCCGTGGGTGCGGGTGTGGGTGTGGGCGTCGACATGGATGCAGGCTTGCTCTCGATGAGCACGGCGCGGCTCGACTTGCGCCTGGGCTTGGGTCGGCTGTCGCTCGAGTGGGATCTCGTTGGGGGTGTGCTCGCAGCCCCGAAGCGCGAGAAAAAGTCGGGTGCGTTCTGTGCCATTCGTCTGGCCCTGAGAGATCGCAGACACGCCTCCGTCGCGTGCGGCCCTGGTCGTCCCAATCATGCGGGCACGTGTTGTGCGTCATCCCAAACATTGGTCAGCATCATCCCATCGAAAAAGATTTCATACTCGACCACACTCTGAGTGGATACTACAGTACGACCATATCGTCAATATCTTGCTGTGTTATATACTCCTGGGTGCTATCTGTGTATCTCTTCCTAGTCTTTCACAAGGTCCCAGTCAGCGCCTCGGTTACGACGGGTAGTTCACAAATCAACTAGGACAGGCGGATCAGCTCACCACTAGACCAACCGTCCGACCCCATCCTCCAAACACGACAACCACGGTCCTAGTGCTCCCATGAACTAGGTCTCTTCTATATTATGATCTCCTTGGACGAGTCTAATGGTGTCCAAGAGGACGGCCAACCGTGAGCCGTTTGGCTGTACAGCAGCTACAAGTTGTCCGCAGGGACTTGCACGTGCTCTTGTTAGATCCTGTCAGCCGCTGGAGACTGCCAAACCTGTCAAGTTGCTCCAGGAGCCGTGGACTGTATCGTCTCCGATAGGGAGCATCAGCAACCAAGTGGCGCGACCACCTGGTATACAGTTAGGTAGAGTCTAAATTTTTCCTACACATCGATACACATTAGACTGGGGGATATCATGTTATTTAGAGGCCTTCGTCCACAACGGCCGTGGCTCGGTGCGAGAAATGCAGCAGGAATGATGGAACTGCGTAAACTGATCTGAATGATAATCCACTACGATGCGAAGATGCGTTTAAATGCATTTTGCGGCGAGG
Source organism: Ceratobasidium sp. AG-Ba (assembly GCA_016906575.1). Taxonomy (NCBI): domain Eukaryota; kingdom Fungi; phylum Basidiomycota; class Agaricomycetes; order Cantharellales; family Ceratobasidiaceae; genus Ceratobasidium; species Ceratobasidium sp. AG-Ba. Next base: position 50,520 of record CP059611.1, on the reverse strand, counting down.
CAAGCGATTGTGGTACGTATCGGCCAAGTCTCACCGATTATTCGCCGGTCATTCGCTTCTCGGATTCTTTCTGCTACAGAAGCTTGCATATACTAGTTTGTTTCATTTCATTCCAAATACACTACTAGAAAGCACCAAGGAGACAGCTAGATTCAATACCCGTAACTCGTAACATAGCGGCTATAGTGTGTTCCAGGTTTTGGCTGCTTGATACCGTGTCTGGATACATATCGTCGTCAGAGTCGTCCGGACAGGATGATAAATAGAGTCACTGACATGTCCAACAAGTGCTTAACTATCGACTTCATTGGTCCTTTTACCTCGCGGTTTATTGGGCGTTTTGAACACATTTGGCATTGTGTGACATCGCGCTCCCCAGTACTCTGTGCCCAGATCTCCCGTGCGACTTGAGCCGAGTAATACCGAATCATCGGTCGATTGGGAAGGGGTTCAGAACCGTGAACGTCACAATAGATGGTTTTTTGCTTGGCAAGTGCGGCCTGGATCGGGCGATAGCTCTTCCGTTCTTTGACGTAATGCTCGACCTGTGCCGGTCAGTACGCGAATACGAGACAGTGGATGAACTTACTATTCCTGTCCAAATCTGTGGCTTAGTGTTGATACATTGTCCGCATATCCATTCTCCTTCGTAAGAACTATCCTCCCCCAACTCGACTTGTTCCACGTCACATTCCAACTCCAGATAACTTGCGTTCGGGCGCTCGATAGATTGCAACAGCTCTCTCGCGACCACCCGGGCCTCGTCATAGCGGCCAACACAATCAATGGGCAGCTGACGCTGTCTCGCCAACTCACTAGGCCTAGACACACCCGATCCCCTACGCACGAGATCTTTATACGTGTAGGCTAGATCGCGGGAGCTGTTTATGGTATATGGGGACTCATCCCAGTCATATACTGAGAACAAGCTGTCCGCCCGCAAGAGTCGCTTCATGTCGTTCGAGAGACCTTCAAAAGGGTCGGAATCATCGGCAACAAGAGTCGGTTCTAGAATATTGCCTCCAACGTCGGGAAGGAAGCTGAGCAAACGGCGATGAAAGTCGTTCCTCCACTCGGTTACCATGGTATCAATGTCGCTACGACGAGTCTTGAACGTCTCTTCGAGTTGATCAGCAGTCGTATCGGCTTCGAGCATAGATTTGATCAGCGGCAACTTGTGGACATCGGCGAGACGGGGGAACGCGAGTTTCTGAGACACTGTCTTGACATCAGAGTAGCCGGAGGGAGGACAAGGATACTCGGTGCACGGTGGTTTTCCGAGTCGGCGAACTTGAAGGGTAAGGAGAGGAGGACTTTCTTTCTCGAGCGTTGATAATAGGCGATACAGGCGCTCGAAAAGGAGTTCTTTCTGCTTCTCGCGCTCCGCCTTGAGACGATATCGAAGCATGTCGAGACGTGACTTGACGTTGTTCCACACTATCAAATATGAACAAAGTAAGTACCGGAATCTAGGTGTGTACCAATAACCGACCTATCTCATCATTCAGATCATTTAGTTCTGTTGGCTCCAGTACGGCGAGCCACTCGGATGCTAGTGACGGCCACGCAGAGAACTTCATGCTCTCAGCCGGCCATCCGAGTTGATCAATGCGCTCCTCTAACCTGGAATTAGCTGTCAGTAAAAGTCGGGACTAGAGGAGAAGAGCATACTGAGCCCGATATGCTGCCTTTTCTTCTCGAGTTGGCTCTGGTCTCGCATTCTTGACCTCCTCCTGTTTTCCTGGCGCTTTCTTGTTTCTGCACCCCTTGGGTCGGCCAACAGCTGGTGCAAAGCGCGGTTTGCGGCTTCGCGTAGGTCTCTCTGCTGGCATAGCGGCTACGGTTACTGCGGTTGGGAGTGGATCATGTGATCTACGCCTCCGGGTGTATCAACGGCTCGAATAATCCACACAATTCAGTAGACTCGTGATCATCCATGGTCGAGAGTTATCCTGTGCTAGAGTCTAACATGGATAACCCGGGTATGCGCCGGGCTACTTACCCGTGGGACGCCACTAGTACGGGTGATATTGGAAATTCACCCACCCGGGCTGGGAACAGCCGGGCTTGACCGAAAGTCCCTATAAATCTTATGATTCATACAATTATATACCTATTTCTACTACACAAGTTACATTGTCGCTTCAATAGCTGCGGCCGCAACGTTAAGATCCGGCATTAGAGGTGTGCCAACCCATGATCCCACCGCCATTTTGGCTTGAAAGGTCCGTGAGCTCATTTGGTGTTGCAAATGGTTTACCATTAATCGCCCGTTGGAGAATGCACGTTCGGCGTCGACGGAGGAGGTTACATATACCTATTTCAGCTCAAAGGTTTGGGTTCATCTACAATTAGTACATACCTGGTGCAGTTAAGTAGTCAAGCACCATAGCGAAGACCCGAGGAGACTGAACAAGGTGGTTTGTACAGTACTTAACTAAGCCCCCATGTTCCGCAATCGTGCTCTCAGGCACCACATCATCTGCCAAGTATTGCTCAATCGAGTCTAATTTGAGAGATGCTGGTGCCGCAGACAGAAGAACCTGCCGATGCAGGTATTTGTTCACACGCTGGGAAGTAGACATGAGCTGGATAGGAAACAGATAGAGGTCACTGGGAATGCTTACCTTTGCTGGGTGTGAGGTATCTTGTTGAATCACCTGTTTAGAATCGACGTGCTGTTCCTCGGAGGTTGTGACATAAGACTCGTAAAAACGGCTTATAACCATATCGCGGATCTTCTGGATGTCGTTATACGAGTAGCCATTATCCAGAAACCACTTGAGCTTGAGCGAAGGGCACATCGCTAGCGATCTACTATCAGAACAAGTCATCGGAAAGTGTTTAATTCACTTACCAACGGCCATGTAGTACATATCCGACTCCGCTGTCATTTTCTTGATGTACTTGTCATATACAAGCGTTGCAGCTCGAGCTGCAACTCGAGTCAGAGGACTCATATCAATGGAGTCGCTGCAAACTGCCTCAAGCTCCGATCGCATTAATGCAAGCTCGGGAAGCGTGTGGGGCAGCAGGGGGACTTCAGCAAGCGAAAAGCGTTTAGTCCTCTCCTTGAATATCTACTTTATTCATTTTTTTAGCTATTCCAATAGATTCAAGAAACTCTGAGCATATTATCGTACCTCTAGTACTGTCAGCATTTCGTCTGCTAAGTCATATTGCGATTCATTCAATGTATAGGACTTCAACTTTAAGGAAGAGTCTCCGGTTAACAGTTGAGCCTCCACTTTGAAGTGAATATGGCTTTCAAGACAATCGTATTCTGTATCCCAACGGGTGTCAACACGCTCGGTAAGGATGCGTTGCTCGCCACTAGTATTCTTGGCTGCAAGTTGCTCAAACCGCTCCCGTATATGCGTACATGCGTGAACTCTTTGAGCAAGGCCAGCAACCTGAATGTATGCATGAGTTATGTTCACATATATAGATAGAACATTGAGCTTACTTTAGGCATGAGCGATTGCCCATCTAGGATCTGCTCCTTCGTTGGAATCACCTTCTCCACCGCCATTTGATCGAGTGCCTTTTGCGTTATCTTCTGAACGACACGGTCATCGTACTCCTGCTTGTCAGGATCAGTTTTGGGTTGAAGGACACCGTCAGTGTCGTCCTCGTCCTCGATTTCAGGAGCATCGATATGCTGTGCTGGGGTGCTCAGTGGAACATTGGCCCGAGGTTGACCAGTTGAAAGGCTAGCCTTCTTGCGGCGTGGTGGTTTAGAAAAGAGGGATAGAAACGCCTGCCGATTCGGTTGAGTGAGCACAAATACATAACTTTTACTGAGAGAAATCACCTTTGCCATCAAGTTGATAATGTGCGCTAAGCATCGCACACGATTCTTAGCACCACGAAACGAAGGGATAAGAGCTGATAGACTGTCTATCAGTGTGTTGTTGTTGTATGCGTTGTCGAGGCAAATTGAAAGAACCTGAGATGTATGAGTTTAATGAGGCAAGAAAGAATGGAGGACGAAGCTTACCTTCTTGTCAATTCCATATCTTTTGAAGCATTCAGCAATGCGAAGGGCAAGGTACTCTCCTGTATGCGCATATGTTAGGCTTGAATGGATTCAGAGTTAATATTTAACTAGAGTACACTCGAAAGCGCAAATATACGTACTGAACGAACTCGAGGATGCTGCGCCAAATCCTTCCTTCGTCTTGCCATATCACCACCAGTCCTAGAAACGAGGAGGACTGAGGACTCGTCCAACCGTCTATAGCAAAGTGGATAGCGCCCGGGAGTTTCTGTAAGATGAGATAGTTGTGAATAAGTAATTACAATAGAAAATGCGATGAAGACTAGCACTCACTTTGTAATACGTCTTTACACCATCCAAAGAGCACGCATATAGTACTTGTGCGTCACGAAATACGGTCACCGGAGAAGGAACTATTGTTCCAGGACGTAGGAGATCGACCTCCTGTCGATATAGATCATCAGCTACCGAGTTGAACGATCGCTTGTTCTGCGCACAGCGGAGCGCAATAAGCACTCGATGCCGTGCTTCAGAATATCCGGAAAAGTATTGAGACTGTGAAACGGAGCTTTGGACGACGCCCCAGCGTTTGTCGCACGTCTGGGCAGTAGTACGCAAGTTGCGAGTACCATCGTCTGTTCTCATTCGATCTCGGAATTGAGCAGAGTGCGATGAGTGTTTATATTTGCACTCAAAACAAAAAACAAGACGACTGGGGTTTCCGTGCTCGTCGTAGATGCGATCTAGGTACGGATTATAGTGTTATATACTGGAGACCGCCAAGATCCAAGCGATGCATCTGTGATGAATGAAAATGAACATAAAACGCTCAAGGGTGTGCAGCAAGGACGTACTTATAATCTCATCATCACTGTATGGCCAAACTTCGATATCAGTGAGCGCATCGATCCCCTGGCGCCGGCGAGCCCGTTGTCGGATAGCAGTCGTTGGAACAGCAGGCATAATATTGTGTGTGGATAGAGAAACTGGGCTGCAGATAAGTTTGCAGGCAAAGGCGGCCATTCCGCCCAGGGTTTTATATGCACACCAAACGAGGCTCGGCGAACGTTGTAGAAGCCGGCGCACCGACGCGCGCGCAATGGCGGGATTTGTTAGCTGCTACCCGACCGCTTAGTCACTACCACAGAACTACCCGGAACTCTCCAGTACCCGCGGGTATAATTTCAAATTCGACCGGGTTACCCGTACTCTTGCCCGGTTCACACCCGCGGATAACGCCCGGGCCTACCCGCGGCGAAGCTGTCCCGTGTTAGACTCTATCCTGTGCCAAAAAACATAACGCCCGACTGCTTGGCAAAAACCCAAAAATTATACTAGCACTCGGGAGAATGAGTTTGCACCGGAAGCCGGGAAGATAGTCCCCCCCATATATAGGTAAATCATGAGGCATCCCACAGGTAAATTACATAATAGAATCTTATGGGTAGCCCAGGTATCAAAATCTGCACAAATCTCCTGTGGAATACACGTAACAGACATGTATTATGCGGGTAAAATCTCACGTCGTTTTGCTGCAGTGTACAGGTCTTCGGATTTTTTACGTTGGTTTTACATGTTGTCGTCTCGCTGTCTGTATGTGCGCTTCTTGGTTCAAATACCTAGGATTTACACTTTTTGTGGTATTTATTTACATGTAAATCGTAAGCCTTATATAGCGTCCGTCCAATACAGCTACCCTGTTTTCACACAAGTCCATCGTTGCTGGCGCTATCGTCACGCCAGGTGCGATCCATCATAAGATTTTCATTTGGAGATACAGTCGGGTAACAGTCGAGGGGGCCAGTAGAGTGAATGAAAAAAAAATCAAGAGAATCGGAAGAATTGAAGTCGAAGAAGCTAGCCACGCTTGCATAGCAGGCGGTCGCTGGGCGCAACGGCTTTGGCAGGACGGGCGATCATTTTTGTTGTCTTCTTGACCACACAAAGGCCGGTCTATGAAGATAATGTGAGTATTAACAATAGTAAAAACTGAATAACTTGCCGTTGTATCATGTTCCTCGTTCGGTTCAACATTCGGCGGATTGCTCGGAGGTTGGGAGCCCATGGGCTCCCAACCTCAATCTCAGTGCATCTCATGTACAAGATATGCACACATTGCTCGTGAAGCGCATTGTTTATGGCCCCCTCGCTTACATCTATCTGAATGTCTCTCGTATTGCTGGTTAATCCGCGCCTTTACCACACCATTTAACTCAATCTGGTGCCATCAACTTGACCAATATTGCGTTTACAGTGCCTGGTACGAGCCAACTATTGAAATGACACCATCAGCTCATCAGAAGTCATAGTGGAGGTGAAGACAAAATCAAAGCGCCATGTCACTTGGAGCTGGTTTCGAAAAAGAATAACTCATATAAACGTTCTACCAAACTCACCGATGGTTGCCGAAGCGCTAAACCGAAGGGTTGAATAGTCACAATCCACATAGACATGACAATCCTGGCGGTCAAATGCATATATTAGGCACTTTGTTGTATTACGTATGAGACCTGATGTGCTCAGCACGCTTCCTGCGGTCTACCCCAGTCCGTCCTGCGCAGGTGTCTTGATTGGGCAAACCCGCGTGGTGCTCATCCGCACCGCCCCGGCACTGCCGCCGGTTCACCTGCACGGGAGTAACTAAGCAACCGTCCCGCGTCATCCGCCCAGTCAACCCGTTGGAGTTCCCTGGTGCCAGGGCTGACCCTGGAGTCACGTGGATTGAGCATGTTGTTTCTATCAACCAGCCACTAAGCCACGTAACCATGCCGGTATGCCAATGGTGATTTGTCTTGAACATGAACTGACCACTTAGAAAGATCTATCACTACGTTTATGCCTACTGGGTGTCCCTATACGACGAGACACGAGCCCGAAATCTCAATATCAACGATCAGAAGGCTGTGAATTCCATCCACGACGAACTGGCCGATAACATCATCATGAATTCAGCTATCCGAGAGGATCAAATCACCCGTCGTTATAACTCAGGGAGAGTGGGAGTTCCAAACGATGACGACTTGGGCCTCATCATACCCGTTGGGCATGGTCTGAACAAAAAACTACAGAGTATGCTGAATGAGAAAGAACATGAACGACTTAGAAAGGCTATTCAAGACGTGTTGGTCGGTGAAGTCCCAGACAAGGAGAGTTTGAGGTGGTATCGGATGCAGCGGGCTTAGTGAAGGCTGTCAGCATATTTCTTTCTTCTTTGTTTAGACCTGGATTACTGACTTCCCCTTATAGCATTGCAATTAATCTGGGCTGCGCTTGAAGTGCTTCAACCCTCGTCCGATCGGAGTTTATAATCACCTTTTTTTCGGATCACCTAACTACATGTACTCGACACACCTTGTATACATCTCGTAATCACTCATGTGGCCTATGACTTCTGGTGGCCTCGCTGTACCTTGACAATAGATTGAAGTCTCCCATCCCTTCAGAGAGCACCATTGCCTACGATTAGGATCGACTGATTGCAAAAATTGAGTACGCATTCTGCTCCAATATTTCTGTTCAATTACACATACGCTGGAAGTCGTTGCGAGGGATTATCCCAAGAAATTATTGCGATTTCACAAACGTTTTCCGCGTAATCAAACTTTTTGGGAAAAGTGGCCGCATGACCAAATCGACGATGGAAAGACTGTGCTGTCTACGCTCGACTATTCTATTTCATCCAGAACTAAATACACAGTTGGAATGCCGGCTTCAGGGCGCATGTAATCGTATATGGCATGTACGATAAAATTCAAGAATGAGAATCAATCCACCAGACAGTGCATTGAAGATTCTGGCGGCAGGAAGGCGAGCGAGGGCAATCAAGAAGTGCGAGAGTGATCCCAGAGCGCTATTAAATGCGTACGCAGAAAAGACGAAGTCGAACGAGGGTAAATCGGCTGAGATATCGACCAGAGGAAAAAAGGGGTTGACCCCTCTTCGGTGCGTTTGTCCTCCTGGGTACCATCTTGAACTTCCAGGCTACCCATTGTGTCACCGAGCCCCTCCTCTTCAAGCGTGATATCGTTCAAACGTACGTTGCTCATTCCGTTGCATTTCGTGACCGCCGTCTGATATTGCGAATCGTTAAGATAGCATCAGCCCGAATATCTGCTCGTCGTGCGTCCACATTGCTGTGCAAGTGTCGTAGCCGAGTTTGGCGGCCTGTATCGAATAACCAGGCCGACATTTGAGCAATCGGCGCCACGAAGGCTATGAGCAGGTCTCTAAACTGATGGACAGATAAACCTACCATGGTAAGTGCCTCTGTGGCTACGAGCACGAGACAATTGCCATTCTGAAAGGCTTTGATAGGGTCCTACTTTCTGCTTTCATCTCGCAGCGAACGGTAAGTGATAACCTTGTATGCAAGCTTGCCTGTCCATTTTAATTTGGTTCGAATAGAGTCGGCAATCTTCTGAGTGTCTGAGATGTTGTTGGTGAAGACTAGCGTTGGCACAATAGGGCTGCGCGATGATATAATCGATGCGACTTCGTCGAATGAGTCAAGTCCTCCTTTCATCAAGAAAAGCGTACACTTGATGTTCTTTCTGTAGCTCCCCAAATTTGTAAAGACGAGAGGGCGATCCGATCCCAAATGGAGCGCGGATATGACTGTTTCTCTGACTTTTCGAGTCACCGTGGCGGTCACAGCAGAGAACGGTACGCCAAACAACATCCCTCGCAGATTACCGCATTTACCATAGGCCGTCCTAAACTGGTTTCCCCATGTATGAATAACATGACCCTCGTCCGCAATCACAAGGTGTCGCCTCTGGTTCAGCTCGTTTGACATGACAATCTTGCGCAGTTTGTTTGTGTCGAAGAAGTTCTCCGGCGACGAAATGAAAATCTGGTATTCACCTGCCAGGGTTGCCTGAACTTATGTGAGCCTGCGCCGTATACGCGACCGTATCAAGCACTTACTCGCTTTGCATGCTCTAGGTTCGTACTTGAGTTACCATCACGTGCCGGGAAACGGACCAGCCCCCTGAAGCGGACCACCCCTACTTTCTCGACAACTTGCTTTCAATACTAGGCTAACATGATCTCAATAGGTACTACAAGGTCGCTCCGCGATGCGTGCTAAGTTAACTACGTCTTTGTTGGGTTCTCGTATTGCTGCGGCTAATTCGACACTGAACGTGATTAAATGCGCGATCAAAATTTGAGTATATGCGAAGAATCTACTCGAGGTAATCATCCCTGTATAGCAGATGAGTTCTAGGTAAAAAAAAGCACCTATGACTCAGGAACCCCCGAGCCCTTAAGGCTCGGAAGACACCGGCTGCATCCGAGCCTTGAAGGCTTGGGAACCGTCGATTCCCTTCACCGTCGGTAGCACCGTAGATACCAGGCCTACCGCCAGCCTCCCGTCGCTAGAGCCCCTCCTCGGCGCTTGTGCACGGTGCTGGCCGGTGCCGGTATCTCAGTCAAGGCTGCACGTGCCCGCCCACCGTCGGCCGGGCTTCTCCCTGCCCGGGGTCGCCGTAGACCCTAGCCCGCCCATCAGCAAAACCATCAGTTTTAGTACAGATACCACAGTATACTACAAAGCCCTCTGTAGGGCTCTGTATGCCCCCGTGGGGCCTGTAAGCGGTCCCCCCGACACAGCGCATCCCATTTAATGTCCTTACAATACAGTCATCCACAGCACATACTACAACATCCCACAGCCGGGTTGGCCTTGCGTGACCAGGCAAGAGGATCCTCCTGTATTACTCATGGTGTGGTCGCTAATACTGTTGTTTTAATGCCGTAGTCTCGTCTCGTAGCCATGTGGTGTTTGTGTAGATCAATGGTACTGCTCTGTCGTCCGTGAGCTGTGTTTTGTAGAGCTTGAATGTCTAGCTGTACTACGTGTCTTGATGCGCGCACTTTGCAGTAGTAATCTGTTGCTTGTCTGTGACGTCTGTGGTCTTGGTTTTATGCTCCATATATGTTTATCCTTGTTCACTCAAGCATTTCGGTGTCAACTATAGCCGACTACTATGCATCCTACAAGCTACTGATGTCGGAGCAATTGAATCTCACAGCTAACAGCCATGCCGTAGCATGCCGTAGTAGTACTGTGGCTCCTGTAGTACAATAGCTTGATTTGACGAACGCTCCAAACTAATGGTAGTTTTACATGTTGTCTGTAGTATAGCCTGTTGTTTGATTTTCTACGTGTGGTACCCGTAGTAACTTTAGCACTTCTCTATAGTATGGATATGTTTTATATGAGTCACGTTCGGCATACATAAGCATGTACTACTATTGGGAGTGTGTATGGACAACTGGAGGATAATACGTAGGTAAACATGAAGCAGCCATGCACCCGACGACGTGAAAGAAAACGCTGTCCGATTTGTGTGAGATTCGCGCACGGCGATCAGCAAGAAACACGATGCAGCAAGATAGAGAGAGGAAAAGAGAAAACGGATATAAAACTGTCTGTCGAGGATGTCGCTACGAGCCAGAATAAGTAATTGATCACACCTGGAACTGAAGTAAGACTTACGTTTGGGAGGCGGGGAACGCACACCAAGTGGGAGGGAGCATGCGATCACTTCCTACGCTTCCGCCCGTTGTTGCTGCCCTTCTTGCCCCCCGTCCCGGCCTTCTTTGATTCAGCCGTTGCAGCGCCCTCGTGAGCCGTCTCCTTCGCCTTCCCTTTCCGATTGACCGTAGTCTGTTGCGGTGGGTCGCTCGCTTGATGCTGGACCTCGAGTTGTCGCGCGATTGCGGTCTGTTTTCGGGTTGACCTTGGCAAAGGCTTGGACGCATGCGCTGCAGGAGGCGCAGTTTCCTCGCTGTCCTCAGGCTCGGACAGGTCAGAACCGCTCTCGTTGCGAGAGGGCAAACTGGACTTTGTGACACCGGCATCCTTTGCCGCAGCAGCCACTTCGCCGATGCCACTGGTCGTATCCTCATCCTCGACCGCAGGCGTGCCTTCAGTGGAGCCGGTATCTTCAACATCGCTCTCGCTAGAGACGCGATTGCCAGCCGCCTGGCGACTTTGCAGGCCTCCATCAGGATTGCTCACCTGCGCGCCTTCCTTTGCACCCTCGGTCCCGCTCTCCGGCTCGTACCCGTACCCTCCCTCAGATGTCTGCTCGACGTTCTCCTCGGGGTAGGGTTTCTCCTCAAGCGCTCCATCTGCTTCTTCCTCGGCCGGCATCTTTCCTGGTTGCTCTGACTCTTCGCCAGCGTATTCCTCCTCAGGTACGTCCCCGTCATCATCCAACGGCCGGAATTGACGGCCGTCCTTCGTAGCAATAGCCGTACGTTCTTCCTCTGATTCAACCTCAGAGGTAGATAGCGCGGCCGGCACCTGGTTTTGCTTAGCTGTTCGCCCGGGTGCCGTAGGCGTATCGTCCACCGGTCGAGACTCTGAGTCAGCCTTGGAGATGGGGGCTGCACTTGGGATACGGGGCTCAGCAGGACGCGAGGAAGGCTTTGAAGGAACGGATGCAGTCGGTGCGCGAGGCTTGTGGGAAAGGGGCTGAGGCTTTGAGGAGACGGATGCACTTGTTGGACGGGATTTTGTGGGGAGAGCCGGTGGATACGATACAGATGCAGCAGCCAACTGCTCGGCCACCTCCTCCGGGGTAAGATCCGGCTCGTCAGCAAAAGCGCCGGCACCAAGCGAGCCAATTTGCTTTGGCACCGCCTGGTCTGCCTGCTGGCCAGCACATGCCCTGTAGATAAATTATTGTATATATTAGTCTAGTCATGAATATGGCCAAGTTGTGCTTACCAAACGCTTTTGCTGAACTGCATCTGCCATACCACGAAGATACCAGGGCGGTTCTTCTGGAAAAAGCGCAGGTCGGCCAAATGACGTTCGTAGATCTTCATCAGCCGCTTGGCCGCCGAGCGTTTCCCCCGGGGGCTTCCTGCTCTGGAGTTTCCTGCTCCGGTTCGGGTTCCGAATCTTCGTTGTCGTCGTTGTCACCGTTTCTCTTGTGTTTCTCCTTTATGTAGCGCCCGTGCTTCCCAAAACGGCCGAAAAGATCTTCCATCTGTGCAAAGTCAGTAGTTACCAGATAGCTAACAAAAAAGGCTTACTTGGGTGCAAGTGAATGCAATCGACTCGGGCTCAATCAGCTCGAACTCATCGGGGAAGGCAGGACCCGGTGCTTTCTCGCCGGTAAAAAAGGTTAGGCAGACGGCCGTAACTAAATACGGGTGCCGAAAATAGCCCTTATCCGACCCAGGTGGTACTGCGGGCTACATTGTGTAAGCGTGGTGTTAACTTAAATCAGATTTAAACTTACATCTTGATGAAATCGCACGGGCAGGAGACTTTTAGCTTGCTGCTTAACACGTTCAATGTCGTTCTGGTGAGCAACGTTCAGACCATAGACTCCAGTAAAGTTGTCTTTGATACGCGTACGGCCACGTCCACGGAAACTACCGATGCGATTTCGAATCTGCACAAGGGATCAGGATAGCAAACTAGAACGTAGTAATTAACTCACAACTGTTATATGTGCATTTTCAATCGGCCATTCATCAACCTCCAATCCAAGCTTCTCCAAGGCATAATCCCAACCCTCGTGAATCGCAAGCAAAACTAACCGATCCTCGATATAGAAGCCTCTCTTCGCAAGAAGCGCGATAGCTCGCTCGACGGCAATGTTGATTACGGCGTCATGTCCAGACTCCTTGAACTTTGCTGTTGTCGGGCGATTATTCTAATTAGGAAAAGAGACAGGTCAGTACAGAGTTTCAATGCAATAATGCACGCTTACCGCGTTGGCCTTTTTCTTACCCGCTGAGCGTTTGTTCTTCTTAACCGGTAAGACTTCCTCATGCTCGCGTTCGCACTTGTCTGCCGGTCCAGGAACATACTCTTCAGATGTCCCGTCTCCCAGACCCGCGATTTCCGTATCGGACTGTGAGTCGGAAAGCGCGTGACCCAAAACTGGCACAGCGCGGGCCAGACTGGAGGCACGAGATGTGGTGGTGCGCGCCGATGCACCAGAGACAGCCGAAGGAGCCAACGAGCTCGATCGAGATGTTACGGGATTCGTTGGCTGGGGTTTGAGAGCCGGAATCGCGGATTGGGCTCGAACTTGCTTGGGCGGTTGGGAAGATGATGTAATAGCTACATATGGTAATATTAGCAACACGTGTTTTATCTTGGCACGCAATATGTACCATTTGTGGTCAGCTGGGGCCTTTTGGGAGCTGGCTCGCCACGCTCTGCGGATAGGTTGCGCTTGCGTCTATCGATGATCGGAGACACGGCTGCAAGCCGAGATTGAGTCTCCGCCTCCTCAATTGCAACCCGAGGGGAACCAATCGCAGTGATCTACAAATGTATGTCAGTCGGCTTCAAATGAAACAAGACCAAGGCGTACCGTAGATTTCATGAGAGGAGGAGCGACTAGGCGCTTGGGCTTGGGCGTAGCAGCCGGCAAACGCGCGTTTGACTGGGCCGCAGCCTTGTTCCGGACGGTAGGTTTGGCAGGGCCCTTGGGGGGAGCGCCGGCGGGCTTAGCTGTAGAGGTGGCCAGTAGAGGGACCGGCTCAGTGTCTTCTTCGATGTCCATGAGGGTGAGAAAACGAAGAGCGGCGCCTGCTCCGCCTTTCCAGATGACCTCCAGCTCATCGTCAGGGAAGGGTTCGAGCTTTTCCAAAGGTACCTCGTCGCGAATGCTGATGAGCATAAGATATTTCTGCCTCCATACTGTTGACTTCAACCCTAGTGACGAACATGAGCGAATAGCGAGTGTCATAGAAAGCGATACTCACCTGTGGGCTCGGAAGACTCGGGAGTGACCACCGATTTTGCCTTCGGCTTTGCCTTAGGCTTCGTCTTTGCCTGGGCAAGTACTTCCTCCTCGTCGTCGCTTGAGGGTTCTTCCAAAGCGGCCTCCTCCTGCTGGAGGGCCTTTGCTCCTTCTCGTACGGCCTTGTTACGAGCCATCTGGTCGCGTTTCGCCTTTTTGGTAGCCGTGTCTTCATCTGGTGAAATAAGATAAAAATCAGAATTAAGAGAATCGGAAACCAAAAAAGAAAAGGAAAAAGAAAAAGACAAAGAAAAACGGAAAACATTCAGCAATACGTACCGAGTTCCAAACCCCCCGGTGTCCTGGTCCTGGAGCGTTTGCCCCTAACGGCAGGTTCTTCGTCGGACATGGTGTGGTCCAGTCGAGGGCGGTAGTTTCTGTGATCACGCGTGGTAAGCAATGTGTCAACATCAGGGTCTTGTTTGGTCCTAATACAGTCGTACTACAGCGACTACCGCTACTCTACAATCAATTCCGCATACACTGACGGACCTCTACAATGGCCGCTCCTAGACAATACCCATGCCCATCATGCCCAGCCTCGTTCTCGATAGCCCAAGAGCTCCGTGTACATTGGGTCGAAACTCACGAAGGCGCTGGCCCGTCAAACCCCCCAGAGCCCACGTTCAAATGCCAGCACTGCCGTAGAAGCTTCAACAGGCACGAAGACCTGGTTCAACATCTACTCAAGTCGTACGAGTGTAGCAGGCTTGAGAAAGCATGGCTGAATGAGCGGGTGAGACAAGCTCGAGCGGAAAGGGCTCAGCGTGCTGCTATGGAGGTTCGTGTTGCCGAGCCTCTCGATCCTTCGGACTTGGAGTACGGGAGCGGCGACGAAGGTTCTGTTGCCGATAACGCTGAACCCGACAACCCAAGGGACGAGCACGTCGATAATCCAGAGGTCAGGGCAGAGGGCGAGCAATCTGAAGACGGCGAGGCAGATTCCGAGCTGGAATCTAACCTAGGCCATAGCGTTAATTCAGACGACGACGAAGATGACAATGCGGTTCAGCTACCGATGAACGACAACGATGAGGAGAACATACCTCAAAACGATCATGCGCCGCAGCTAGGTTTGATAGATGCAGAGGATATTGCCGAAGGAGCCGTGCGAGAGGTGACCGACGAATATGGACACACATGTTATATCCAGGATTACCCTGTCCCTACAGTCGGCGAACCAATACGTCAGCAAACAGCAGAGGAACTAGCAGCGCAAGTAGATTACCCACAAGACATAGGAGAGCTTTCGGACCCGCATGCGTTCGAAATCGCGAAGGTACTGTTGCGGTCGAATATCACTGCCCGGTATAGAAAACAGTTCTTCCGGATGACAAGAGTCAGTTATTTATTGGCCGACACGCATATACATGGCACTCACCTTTGATAGTTACTCGGCCACCTACCATGGGAACAAGATCGTTATATGATGAAGGACGTTGATAAATTACCACGAGGGGCGAAATGGACGGTCCAGGGTATGGAGATCAAAGGCGAGAACGATAAAAAGGAGATTGTCGAGCTATGGATGCGGAACGCTTTAGTAATCGTGAAACAATTGCTGCGAAACAAGAGGCTTGGCAAGCATATTCGGTTTAAGCCAGAAATCAAGTGGACCACAGCTGAAAAGACTGACCGTATACGGGATGAAACGTGGACAGCGGACCTAATGTGGCAGATTCAGGTAAGCTTTGTGAGTAAGAAACGGGATGGATAACAATAAAGAGACTTACAGGGGGAAATCGAAGACGAGTACGGGACCGTCATCACAATCATCATATCGTCGGACGAGACCAGGCTTACAAACTTTAGCGGCGATAAGAAGGCTCACCCGGTATACATAACTATCGGGAACCTCCCGAAGCGATTGAGACGACGAACTTCGCAGCGAGCAAACGTCCTACTAGGATACCTACCGGTGCCGAAACTGGACTTCGAACCCGATAAAGAAAAGCGCCGTTTCCATCGCCGAGACTTATTCCACAAGTGCATGAAAATGATGCTGGAGCCCTTGCAGGAGGCTTGCAAAACGGGCGTGGAGGTCCCATGCGCCGATGGAGCTGTCAGGCGCATATACCCCGTTCTTGCATCATACGTTGCCGATTTTCCTGAGCAATGCCGCGTTGCCTGTTGCAAGACAAATTTCTGTCCGCTGTGCACTGTTCATCCGGATAAAAAGGGCGACTTAGGAAACTCACCGCCTCGAACTCGCGACGATATGGTCGAAGCGCTGGAAGAGCATAGAGCTCATGGGTCGATCAACTTTGTGCGCTGGGGGATGTTCGAGGTCGACCCGTTCTGGAAGGACTATCCCTACGTCCGGCTCGATTGTCTAATGTCGCCTGATCTACTGCATCAGATGCATAAAGGCGTTATGAAAGATCATCTTACCAAGTGGTTACAACATTTACTTGGGAGTCAAAAAGTTGACGAACGTCATACGTCGATGCCTGAGTATCACGGCATGCGCCATTTTAAGAACGGGATATCAACAGTATCTCAGTGGACCGGACGAGAATTAAAGGAGATGGTAAAAGTACTCTTACCTATTATGGCCGATGTCGAGCATACTGCGGCTGTGAAAGCTGGTCGCGCCCTCATGGATTTCCTGTACCTAGCGCACTCTTCTTCGCTGACAGATAGTGACTTGGCCGACATGGAACAAGCATTACGCACCTTTCATGAGAACAAGCAAATATTCAGACAGAAAGGGTGTATAACAACCAAAAAGGCGTTTCACGGCATCCCAAAGATACATATGATGCAGCACTACGTGTACCTGATCAAGATGCTGGGAACGCCGGATGGGTATAACACAGAGACGTCGGAGCGATTACATATCGATTTTGCGAAGATGGGTTACCGAGCGTCAAACAAGGTGAACGCGATCAAGCAGATGGCCGTGTATATCCAGCGTATGGAGGCGTTAGCTATGCACGAAGAGTATCTAGAGGAACTAGCGCAGGAACTCCGCGAAGGAGTTGAAGGCGGGGGCGGCGAAGGAGATGAGGAGTGGGACGAGTATTTTGAGGAGGAAGAAGAGGCGGAAGAGCCAGACTATGAACCAGACGTCGAAGTACGGGAGGCGGTAGCAGCTAGACTGGAGGCGTTCGCAATCACTGGCCCAGTCGCGGTTGAGAACACGTGGGCGGAGGAGCCGGCGCCACCCGAGGTCGCAGATCAGGGCTCGTGTTTCTATCCCGTCCCTGAGATCCTCATCGCTACAACTCCCACCACCGCCAACGTCACCCTCAATAACCTCTCCCGTCAAAATGGCGCTCCTGACCTCCGCTCGTCTCTCAACTTGTACCTATGGAAAAACAACGAAACCGTCACCTCTCGCTCTGTACTCGGCCCAGAAGCAAAAGTCAACACCTGGTCTCGTGTTCGCTTGCTGCACTCGCCCCCTCCGTTCAAGCCATCCGAAGGACCGCATGTTGACGTAGTCCGTGCTCAGCCCGCAAAACTTGATCGATTCGAACGCCTCAGTCGACCCGCGCGATACGATGTGGTGCTGATTCCGGATGGCGATTCTACGGCCCATGGTATTAATCGTAAGTGCACTCTGTCTAGATCGTAAGAGGCAGATGATATATATTTTTCTCTCAGGCTATTGTCCCGCCCGCGTCCGAGCCATCTTCAAGCTATCGAAGAAACTGGAACACCTGTGCAAAGAACAATTGGTGTTCGTAGATTTGTTCAACGTACCAAGCCGCTCGCGCCCCCGTCCGGAAGGTCTACACACCACGACCCGTACGTTCTCGGGAGGGATACGCACATGTGCGGTCTATCCTCTGACCGACCTCCGGATGACCGTGCACTTGGCACCTCGCTACAGCACATTCCGGCCCGAGTTTCCATTAACGAACTACTCCGACGTCCTCCAGCTATGCGCAACCTTCCACTTGAACATATTCGCCACCTACTTCCTATTCGAACTCTTCCGGCATTGGCGCCAGGATGGCGCCACATAGCCCCCTTCCCATATTCTTATTCCCGCGCTTGCCTTTGTCTCGGTCTCATGCTCATCCTCGGTCTGACTCTGGTTCTCGTTCTAGTTCTCGTTCTTGGTCTGGTTCTGGTTTGCGTTCTAGGTCCAGGTCGTGTTCTCTGTTTTGCTCGTGCAGGGCGTATCCATAAACAACCTCAGCCACCTCCAGCCTTGACCCATCCTTGTCTCTGACGACCTTCTGTTTTCTCGCCTTGAGCGCCTCGACATCATGCCGCGATCCACCGTTGTCATTGCCGTTGATGGTGCCCAATTTCGAATCGCCCCCTATCCCTATACACTATCCAATCTGCAAAAAGCCACTAATATTGTCGACAATCGCCTGCTCTGCCGCTGTTTTCTGTGTCTGCCTCGCCCCACTCGTACACCCCCCACTCAGTCTCGACCAGTTGGATCCGAAACCACCCACCACTACCCAGCGTGCCAGCTTACAGGTTCAACAATCCATTTATTCACCCCTCTTACCGCTTTCGCGCGTGCGCACTGGCAGCTGGTAGAATCCGAGCCTGTCCAGCCTCCACGACAACGCCAGCTATGCCCACTCCAACTCCCCGAGCTTGAAGATCCCTACTCGGAACTCGACGCCATTACTTGCGCATCATTACACCTAGTCCGAACTAGACGACGACGAACTTGGTGCATGGACCCGGTGGACTCCCGAGTTGATCAGCAAATCGGAGGATGCCCGGCATCGAAGTCCCGCTGTATGCCATCACCACGTCCGAGCCCGCCTTGTGTCCTCACCCGCTCTCGCTACTTTCCCGACCAAACAATCTGCCTGAACTAACGCCTGACCCTCACCATTTGTTGCTCGTTTTCACATAGGTCCGGCAGACGCTGGATTCCAAGTATTCCTATTGGATGCCCGGCCCTCCAAGATGACATGTCGAATGACGGGAGTCAAACGGAAGCGACTCAGGTGAGGAAATCAAATATGCAGACGAAAAAAACAATGCAACTGACGTATTTATACGGACAGCCCCAGCCTGCTCCCACTTCGTCGCCCCCGGCCCGTCCCAATACTTGGCCACGGTGTCGAGTCTGCAACCCCGCGTCCAAATATCTGGCTTCGCGAGCGGACTCCCGGCTGTGGTGACCAACCTCCCATCGTCGTCCCCGGCCCGTCCCAATACTCGGCCACGGTGTCGAGTCTGCAACCCCGCGTCCCAATATTCGGCCTCGCGTGCAGACTCCCGGTCGTGACGACGACTTTTTCCTTTAGCACTCACTGCCGCACTCGCCTAGCGCGAGTGTAGCTCGTGGTTCCCTGGCCGGCTGTCTCGTGCTTCTGGGGCCCGAGCAATAGGTAGAGCGATCAGACTTGGTCTGGCGCTGTGAGGGACTCAATTTCCCTGGCTGGCTGTCTCGCGCTTCTGGGGATCGAGTCGGGGGACATGCCTTCGGGCATGTCTCTTGCTTTTTCTTGCATCACTGTTCACCCTGTGACGGTCGTTTACTGCCGGCAATCGTTGCGCATATTCTGAGTTCGCGTATTCGCTGTTCGCTCGGTTCCGCTCTTAACTTGTGCCTCCGGGTTGGACGCGACGCCTCCACGAACGTGTTGTGCCGGCCACATCCTTGCCTGGCTACCCCTTGCCTGCCAACTCGATGCTCACCCTATCACCTCCGGCCTCTTCCGTGGGTGTGTGCACTGGCGTCTGGAATAGCCCCATCCCACTCGCTCCAGCTCCGGCTCCAGCCCAGCTCCCTGATCTCGACCATCCATACCTAGAGCTCGACCCCGTTTCTGACATATCACAACGAGTCCAAACTAGACTCTGACGTCGACATCTCTCGAGGCTACGATAAGCGGAGCGCACGGACCCACCCGGCTCCCGAGCTGATCAGCCATTCGGAGGACACACTAGGCCGTCACCATGCTGGGTGTCCGGGCGCTACGACCGGAGCTCGTCGTGTACACCGGCCCAATCTTTCCAAACCTTCGGCATTTCGGTCGTTTTTTCTGCTGCGACCGGATTGATCCGTATAGCAACTCATAGGTCAGTCTCGATTATTAGAATCAATTCATGCGCTAATCTCTCGAACGTTTTGATTCTATAGCCGTTCTTGTTTTGTCTTTCGCCTTTGTCCGGTTACCCCCCTGTATAATCCTGTCATTTTGCTTTGCTCGTTCATCCCATCAATACCATTTATGTTTTCCTGCCATATCAAGCGCCATATACTTGAGCTGGCAAGCACATGTATACCCCGCCTTCTTAGGGTGTATGCGCGACTAGGAAGCGTATTACAGCGGTTCGTGACCCTTCTATTCGATTAATCACACTTACTTCGCTTTTCTTTGGTATGTAGGTCATCCCTCAGTGCGGACCGGATGCTACCTGGTCGCACATGAGTTCTCGTTTGCCTAAGCTAATAAATCGGGTGCGAACTAGCCAACGCGACTTCGCCAACGTCCACCATTGCCATTTCCATGGATGCCGCCCAATTTTGAATTGCCGCCGATCCTCGCACACTACCCAGTCTGCGAAAAACTACTTACACTGTCGACAATCGCCCGCTCTGCCCCTGTTTTCTGTGCCTGCCGACCCGCTCCACTCTTCGGTCCCCCGCTCAGTCTCGACCATTTGGATCGGAAACCACCGACAGCCACCGGGCGCGCCGGTGCTCAACAATTCATTTGCTCGCCCTTGTCCTCAACTTGCACCGCCCACCAGCGTATGCCCACACCCTCCACCGCATATCCTGGCACCCTGTCCAATCCCATTTCCGCCCTTTCGCAATCCCAACTCGAATCCCAGAATCCCACCGCACCCAATCCAGATTTGACTCTCTTGACTCGAGCCCACATTTAGATTAACTCTCTTATATCCGGCGTTTACAACCATGCTGCAAAACCCCATCCTCAAACACGCGGCGTGGCCGTATCACCCATCCCATCCATCCTCGTACAACACGAGTCTGACAATCCGCGCTCGTGCCACTGCGCGCTGGCATCCGTATGAGAGTAGCAGGAACATAGGAAGTAACAATTCTGTTTTGGCTGTTGGGACCGAAGGTCAACAGTTGGGTAGCAAGAGAACCGTTTCCCCTGGTGTCAAACGCTATCTACATATCACCATCCCTAAGGATTTGTTCGTGGTCAGTACCTGTCTATATGCACGCTCATGTCCCCAGCTGATTATTCTCTTATGATCATTTCTTCATTTCCTCTGCTTTTGATTGCTCGGTTGTGGCGGTCACATCACACGCCGAATCGGGCCTGTCGGGATGTCTTATGACTCAACCACTTAAACATGCTTACGGCTTTGCAACGTGCTCTTGATGGACAGTTTGGCGGCGTCTATTGTACCCACCATCTATGCGAATATCTAATCCGTCTCACACTTGTGGAGCTTACCAGGATCAGCGTTCAGGTTGCCTCTGGTGAACCGGCCCTATGCCTTGTGGCTATCCCCACCATGTATTGCCAAACTCGGCGATCCGGTTTCCTTCACCTCTCGGTTGCACCCCATTCCACTCTGTCGGCTCGGCTCCTCCCTTTTCGGGCTTGCGGTTATTATGCTTACGGTCATGATGCGCCACTCGAAACTCAACCTCCATCAAATTTCCCTCGATCCTAACGACACAAAACATCGACCTGTAGCCGCAAGCACATCCCTCGTTCACTGGACATTGACCTTGAGCCCGGCGTCGTGGACGCGGTTTGTACTAGCACCTACCAATCCCTCGTCCACCCCAAGACCTTGATCACGGGCAAGGAGGATGCGGCCAACAGCTGTGCGTATCCACCATTCTTGACCTAGCAATCTTGCTAACTGCTTGTAATAGACGCTCGTGTTCAATACACCGTCGCGTCGGAAAGGAGCTGATTGACAACGTAATAAACTGCATCCGCCGCCTCGCTGACAACTGCTCTGGTCTGCAAGGGTTCTTTGTCTTCCACTTGTTTGGCGGTGGACCTGGTTCTGGTTTCGGCGCTCTGCTCCTGGAGCGTCTGAGCACCGACTATGGCAAGAAGGCCAAGCTTGAGTTCTGCGTTTACCCCGCGGCGAAGCTCTTGTTGTACGTTGTCCGTCGTACATCATCGAGCCATACCATTCGGTCTTGCCGACCCACACCACCCTTGGGCACTCCGACTGCTCGTTCATGGTACGTCATTTGATGCAAAACATCGTAAATTATCTCGCTAACAGCAGTTAAGATTGATAACAAGGCCATTTACAACATCTGCAAGAACCTCGGTGTTTCCTGTTCCTGGGACCTGAAACATCTCATCACTCAGCTTGGGTTGAGCGTTGATTTGAACGAGTTCTAGACCAACCTGGTTCCGTAAGTACTACAACACATTGTTCAATGCGTCGTTAACTAACATCTATAGCAGCTTCCCTCGTATCCAGTTCCCCCTCACCACCTATGCCCCTATGATCTCTGCTGCCAACGCCACCCACGAGCAGAACTCGGTCAGCGATCTGACTGAGACGGACTACGAGGAAGTCGGCCTGGATCCTGGAGCTAGAGTTGGTATGTGATCTATACGGTTATATATTCGATACTGTGCGCCCCATTGGCCCCCATACTGGCATTTCGACGGCGCATACATCCACTTCCTAGCCATTTACATGTATCAAACTTCATCTCGAGCCCGAACTGACGCAATTTTATCGATTTAGGGACCCCATCCCGAAAGTGCCGTCTTCTCTACGTCCACCTCCATCACCATTCGTATCGCAACGCACTAGTTTACCCAACATGTTTGAGCTACTTAAAATGTTACATTCTAGATCTCTGTCATCAGAATGCGTGAGGCTATCTCCACGTTGGTCGGACTGGTGTCCAGATAGGAAACGCGTGCTGTACGTCAACTTTTTGTCGTGTCACTCGTACCGTGCTTTGAGCATATGCCGCTGTTCAAATCTCTGCTTGTTGTAGGCGAGCGACGTGTCAAGCTTGGAAATACGCGTACTGACACGTTGTTTATTTTTACAGGGGAAGTATACACTGCTGAGCACGATATTCAGGTAAATATAAAATTTCTTCACTCGCGCCTCAAAGCTTACACGTGTTCTCAGCCCGATGGTCGCCTCGTAGAAGAGGCCAAGGACGAGGGTTTCTCGACATTCTTCTTCTCGACCGGCAGCGGCAAGTACGTTCCTCGTTCGTTGTACATTGATCTTGAGCCTGGTGTGGTGGACGAGGTTCGCAATGGCCCCTACCGATCCCTCTTCCATCCTGAGACATTGATCACGGGCAAGGAGGATGCGGCCAACAACTGTACGTGTCCACTTATTCCTCATCTAGCAAAAATAGCTGACCCCCCGGCAATAGATGCTCACGGTCATTACACCGTCGGAGAGGAGTTGATCGATGACGTGATGGACCGTGTCCGCCGTCTCGCTAACAACTGCTCTGGTCCGCAAGGGTTCTTTGTCTTCCACTTGTTTGGCGGTGGACCTGGTTCTGGTTTCGGCGCTCTGCTCCTGGAGCGTCTGAGCACCGACTACAGCAAGAAGGCCAAGCTTTAGCCCTGCGTTTATCCCGCACCCAAACTTTGGCCGTCCATCATCGAGCTGTACAACTCGGTCTTGACAACCTCAGCCAAAAGCTGAAAGTCTAGCTAGCGCGAAGTAGCGCCGAACGCCTAACTAAGCTTTTTAGCTCGCACTAGATCATGGGTAGCATGGGCTACCGGCGCTACTAGGGTCTAGTTGGCACTAAAAAGCTTAGTTAGACAGTGGGGCCATAGTGAGCGCTAGTAAGAATTTCGGCTTTTTGCTGAGACCCACACCACCCTGGAGCATTCCGACTACTCGTTTATGGTACGTGACTGATACTATATACTATAGGGTATTTTACTTACGGTGATAAAGGTTGATAACGAGGCCATTTACAATATTTGCAAGAAGAACCTCGGTGTTTCCTCTCCCGGGTTCACTAACCTGAATTGTCTCATCGCTCAGGTTGTGTCGAGCGTCACTGCGTCCCTCCGTTTCGATAGTAGCTTGAACGTCAATTCGAATGAACTCCAGACCAACTTGTCCCCGTGAGTACCACAGTGATTCAATTAATGCTTTGTTAAATAAAATTTACCTCAGCTTACTGCGTATCCACTTTCCCCTCACCACCTATGCCCCTATCATCTCTGCTGCCAACGCCACCCACGAGCAGAATTCGGTCAGCGACCCGACCTACTCCTACTTCGAGCCCGGCAACCAGATGGTCAAGTGCGACCCGAGGGAGGGCAAATTCATGGCTTGCTGCTTGCCATTCCGCGGAGACGTTGTGCTCAAGGATGTTCAAGCTGCTATCCAAAACATCAAGACCAACCGCACCGTGCAGTTCATTGACTGGTATCCGACTGGCTTCAAGCTTGGTATCTGCAACGAGCCGCTGACCCTCATCCCGGGAGGCGACTTGGCTATGGCCGATCGTAGCTTGTGCATGCTTTCGAAGTATGTTTATCTTAATTGCGTTTGCCAAAATTGTCTAACTTTCCATTCAGCACCACGACCATCTTGTCGGCATGGAGCCGCCTTGACCAGAAGCCGGATCTCCTGTACTCCAAGCGTGCGTTTGTCCATTGGTACGTCGGTGAGGGTATGGAGGAAGGTGCATTCTGCGAGGTGCGTGACGATCTCGCTCTCCTTGAGAAGGATCATGAGGGGGTTGGACTTGACTCTGCCGACACTGAGGAGGAAGCAGAGGGCGAGCACTAGACGAGCCACATGTCGGCGTCTCTCTTGATTGTCTGTGACTTGAGTCATCTTCTGTTTTCCGGATATTGCACTCGTTATTACATCTGTCCTTCATGACGTTACACGTAACTGTTCTACTGGTTTAAAGCATTTTCCCCTCGAGTAACACGCGTATATAACTATGTTGTAGTGACCGTATATATTACCAACACTCCTCCGTAGTACTGTGGCATAGGTAAATTTACGCTGTATTTAGAACGCCAAATGCTGTAGTAGCCTGTGCAAGACTATATTTTGCCCGGCAAGTAGCTGAGCTTGGTGGTGACTCTGTAGACGCGGCTATTAGCTTGTAGTACCCGTGGTGAATCTGTATTACATTGCGATACTACAGGGGTTTGGGTGGTTTTGCTGATGGCCCCCCGCCCCAGACCTTAACAGTAGTTATCTAATCCACCCGCCCCCCTGAACATGATGTAATAGACATAGGAACACGTGCAAATAGATACACATGTCCATTGATGAGGCGCCCGCGCACCGCCACTCAGGCGCTTCGTGCCGCTGACCCTTGGCCGAACTTCTCCCCCGCCCGAGGGCGCCGTAGACCCTGACCCGCTCCCGCCCTCACCGAATCTGATGTGATAGATAGATGTGTGTGTACGCGTGAATACTAACAAGGCGCCACTATCGCCCTAGCATCGCCACTCAAGCGCCTCGCACCATGTGCCTGTCAACCGTCGGCCAAGCGCCACCCCGCCCCAAGGCCGCCCACTCCCGCCTGGACCCTACGTGTGGTTATCTAATCAGCCTCACCCCGCCTTTCCTGATGTAATTACACGGATGCATGGCGTTAATAGATACAGTGTTACTAATAACGCGCCACTATCGTCAATGCACTGCCACCCACGTCAGGAAAAAGGCGCCGGGCAAATATGGGCAAATTACACCCAATTTGCCCATTTGCCCGGTTTGCTTTCCCCCAGCGGAAACACACTGTTATTTACCCCGGTTTACCTAGTTTGCCCTGGGTAAACGGGGTAAATTTGCCGCTATTACACAGCCCGGGCGGTTACATGATGTAACCGACCCGGTTTGCCGAACCGGGGCAAATTTGCCCCGGGGCTTTTTCCTGACGCAGGCGCTTTGGTCTGTCAATCAAGTTAACAATCAGACATCCTTGTTTGTCCTTTGAGTATGTTGCGCATATAATAGATAAGAACAATGATATAATGCCATCATGTACGAAGCTCGAGGAAATCAACATATATGCGCAATTCTTTTATCATCAAACGTGTGGACATTTTGGACAAGGTGACATACAACTCTTGAACTGTAGTAGATATATGCACACCACTTGTTCTATTTGTCATTTTCTGTCACTAAGAGCATATATGCACTAATACTGTACATTCAGCACTACAGAGACCTTCGGATTCACTGAACAAAAGCTCGCGATGATAGACAATGTTAGTACAAACAAACCGATGAAAAAATACACGGGTGGCAAATTTCACGTGATCTCTCCCCTGACGTCGCCTTCAGCACACCTACAAATCCACCTCTACTCACAGCAGAAATGATGAAGAAACAATTTCACCCATTTCACAATGCCATTGTGACCGTTGAATCTGATGAATCTGTTACGCGCAAGGGGTATCTCACGAGCAAGCCACTATCCTGAGCAATAGCGAATGTCGTTATTGATTTCTGGTTACTCTAATACGTTGACAACAAGTGGACTAGACCAGCAAAGTCCCTAATTAACAAAGCAGGATGGCGTCGGTACACTGAAGCGCTCAAGTATATCTTCTGACTAAGAAACCCTCACGCAAGGGTGTGCTATGAAATAGTGCTACCTGGTGTATGTTGGGACTTACACTAACTAGTGACGCTGCAATGGATGAGCGGGTTAAGGCTTATGTCAGTAAGCTCTTAAGTCGCTTATAGGTGCATGCGCAGATCTACTGGCTATGCTAAAGAGGAGCTCTGAGGCTAATCACACTGTGTGTTTGAATGGATGATTAAAGTAAGGGATGCTATTGCAAGGCTCCGGCAGGAGCGTATTTATACTATACAGGGGAGGCAGTGCTACAAGCGAACAGACCAATCATATCTCAGCATGAGTAATATCTAAGAATAGTATCTAACAACAGGATGACTCGGATGGTTACAAGGCGAGTCATACTTAAAACAACCAATCACAAGTCGGTGTGAGTCATACCCGTAACCCTCGAGTCATACCTGTAACACTCGAGTCATACTTGCAGCTATGGGACCATTGTATCATAGAAACGGTGCGATTGCTTGGTTATTGCGGTACGATGGATACAATGGTGCCACATCACTAGTCTGCCCATCCACTTCTGTCCACATCACTAAGAGTAAACCTCTCACCAAGTGGTTCAACGGAGCATCATGCGAGCGCTCAAGCGTCCGTTCTATCCCTGTTCAAACTTCCTGCAAGAAAACCGAGTGACAAACTTTGAATACAGAATTCAATGGTTGCAATACTGGTTTACACTCACATGTCCAATTGTGCCGTATGGAAGCGCCTTTTCCCTAAAATTGGCAACGTACCTCTGGCCTGTAAGACGTGTGAGCTCCATTATGATCCCCTCCATCAAGTTTGTACACGTCTGTAGTGCTGGTGAGTGCCCTGGTTGCGCCCCAATGTAACAGCAACTCGCAGGCGAGAGGGCCAGCAGTACCAGTTGTCTAGTACAAACGTAAGGCATAAAGCGTGCGTCTAAAGATGCGAGCGCAACTTTCCTGCGCTGGTGATCCTGCAGCCCACCTTTACCTGGACGTATTTTTGGTGTCTCAGCTTGGCTTTATACCCGCTCGGCTTGCTCTTAAACCCAGTAAATTATGCCCATGTCGGCTACTACCAAAACACGGGGGTGTCTGCGTACTAACTATCCAATACTATTGCGCAATATACGAATATGATTCAGCCTGTTGCTGTAGTGATGTATCTTCGATTGAGTCATGTAACTCTCATCTAGCTCCGAGTCGTGACCCAATTGTTCTGTTAGGACCGTAACTGAAAAGGTCCAAATATCTCCTGTCAGAGGTCTGCTCAAGCAGATGTCCCCTTCTGAACTAGCAATGTATGGATAGGCTACTAAATTACTGTATGCACAAGGTGATGAGCCTTGTAAGCTCCTCAAAGTGACATGCCCCTAGCCAACTGCCTGCCACGCTTGCATCGTGCACCTGGAGGATTGACTGCACAATTGATTTTTGTCCTGGATCAGAAGAACATGCTAGGATCAACATTTCACTCATTGTATCCCGGACTGAGAAAACTGGATGCTAGTAGAGTACATTATTCTTGTCCCTGTACCTTCCAATCTCTTCAAACCATAAGAAACATTCTTTTGCAATATGAAAACATGAGTCTACCAGGCCAGTAGCTTCAGGCAATGTATCGACTCAAGGTTTGGCGGAATCTACTAAAGCCTCCACATAATACCTCCCAGACCGCTCGTACATGACACCCTCTGTTCAATATATGCGCTTGTGAAGGTGTAGTGGGAAGGTAGGTAAGCACTAGAATGACAGAGTGCTCTAGGGCCATGATGAGCGGGTACAAATAACAATTAGCCGTAGTGGACAAATTAATGTAACTACGGAGTGAGTTCTATATGCAAGGTATTACTAGACGTGTTGCCGATGATTTACACTATCAACAATCTACACTAAGAGTACGCGGCTGGGAACCGTCGTATAACCCTGGGCGTGACTGAGAGCGGGAGTATGTCCGAAGCGCTTGAAGTAATTACGATATGTCTTGGTTTGTCGCTGGGAGCGCACTAGTGGCCGGTGCTACCGTTCTTGGGACTCATGGGCCTAATGTCGCTAAGAGGGACGACTGTCGTAGTCTTAAGTCGCTTATGGGAGTACGCGCACTGCAGTCAATGGCAGCGGGTTAATGACGGAGCTGAGCTCAACGTTTCTGGAGCAGTGCTCAACAGAGTCTCTTATGGTGGCTTGATGCACACAAGTGTAGAGAGTAATAAGATGTGAATTCGGTACAGAGGGGGGCTTTGGAGAGCCTCCTTATATACATGAGGACGAGGCAGTACATGGATGCTACGCTACACAGCTAAGCTATACAATACACAGCAAACCAGTGTCCATCTCACAGCTAAGCTGTGTGTCCAGCACAGGTGCGCACTGCCTGAGCATAGGATAGCAGTGCGTACCAGTGCATACCAGTGTAGGGCAGTACGGTGGAGCCTCTGTGGAGCATCAATCATAGCATTGCTGTACATGCAGTGCGATACACAGAAATATGATGAAAGCAGTGTATGACACAGCATATACGTACAGCCTAATCCATAAATACAGAAACTACAGAATATATGCGCATAGACCCATGGAATGACATGCAATCACATGACGCAGGTATTCATCTTGACTAGGACCAAAGCGCCGGGCGGCTACGCTCAGACTAGCAAAGCGCCGGTCGACGCATAGTTGTCACATATCCCTCCCAGCGTAGACGTACGGGCAGAATTGTAATCTTTAGGCAAGGTGAATGCAGGAACCCAAGGTCCTAAGGGATCGTCACGCGTGAATATGATGATATGAGTTTTAGTTTCTTGAATATGGGCGTGACGAGTCCAGTCGATTGGGTCACCTGGAATTGGCCTAAGACGATCTGGCACCAAAGGGATAGGTGAAGGTGGAGGTGCAGGCGGCGACGCTGGTGCTTGGATTGGAAAATGAGGAGTGTATACCGGCGGCGGCCTGATTGGAGTAGGTGCAAGCGGAAAAGGGCTTGAAGCGCGCTCTGGCTGGCGCAACGGTGAAGCGGAGCTACCAGGCAGGTTGCGAGATAAAAGCGTAATTATCTTGTGGCAGCCGCAGCATAAGGATAGGATGCCTAAGGCTATAAAGCAACCCATCATGATGCCTATGATAGCACCTGGAGTGGCCCAACACCATTGAACTGAACAGGACGACATTTTGAGTAGGGATGATGATTGTGTCGTCTCCTTGTTCTTGTTATATAGTGTGTAACGGCAGTGTCATGAATTCATCGCCTTGCTTAGCTGTTTGGAGCGAACTTCAAGAATGACAATATCATTGGTTACAACACTGCTCATCGCTCTGGTACATAGCAATCCTCTTCTTCCATTGGAGCCAATACCCCTTCCAGTTCCTCCGGATGCTGCTCTGATGAACCCACTACTTCTACTTCTCTCTGCCTTGCGGCAGCGAATCCCCACACATCCAGCAGCTGGGAGCTGGATACTTCTGCAAACGACTCCAACGATGGAGTGAGTGGAGTTGTTGTCAGGGGCTCTCCCCATGGGGCTTCCTGAGTGGAAGAGGCTGAATCGCCCCAGTAGGATAGAGGCATACCATCGTTTGAGTTGCTTTCCGGATCCGAGACCAGAGGTGGAGAGGGGATTCTCTGATGGAAGTCCCTGGCTCTCCTATATGCGCGGTCTAGCCATGGCTCCGGAGTGTTGGAACGGACGATGGTGTCCAGGTACCGATCGTCAATGTCCGCGTACTTTGAGTAGTAGCTGCGGTCAGGACCATCGGTGCTGAACTCGAGGATGTCGTGGTGATAGCGGATTTGGTCCGCTGGTGGCCCTGGCATGAAGAAGCTTGCCGGTAGGATGCGAGACTCCTCGTAGTCGTCCTCCCGATGGAAGGAGATCATGGTAGGAGCAGGGGCGGCACCAGCAGCGACGGCGGCAGCGGAAGTGTGAGCCATTGCGAGTGAGGATAGGAGTAAGAATAGATATAAGATTGGTAAGGGTACGAGTGCAGCGACTATGCAACAAGTTACAGGATCAAGCCAGCTACAGGTAAACTTATACAATCTTTGGAGATATACAAACACTTGCAAACAAATACATGCGTTATGATGCAACAGATCAAACAGGATTATGCTACGAGATTCTGCGCATGTACATGATCAATGTGGTCCCAGAGCTTATCAAAGTGATCTACAAGATAGGGGTACAGATCTTCATGATAATCACGAATATACTCAAAGAAATCAAATGTGGAGAAATCTCCTGGAGTATGGATGTCCCAAAGATTCTTGATACACTCTAACTTTACTTCAGTAACATCTGCTTCGACCATGTGCCCAGGATCAGAATGATAAGAAGGTGGTGTCACATCCTGATCTGCCAGATCAAGAAAAGATGAGACTGGGGAGACCGGAGCAGAGTGTGCTGGGACGTTGGCTGCAATAGTGTTAAGGAGTTTACCCCCATGAGCTACCCATTCTTCCCAATTGTAGACTACAGTAGGGGAGCGTGGACTTTCACCTAGAGAAAGCGGTGATACTGGCTCGATCTTTGTCAACCAATCAGAAATGTCATGAACACAAGGCGATTCAGGGGCAGATACGGTGCTGGAAGGTGGAGCATACAGCTGATCTGTGGAGCTAGCCTCGGATTCCGAATGGAGAAGAACAAAAGAAGAATTGCTGGTTTTGTCGTCATCAGCATCTTCTGAAGTGAGACGAGCTGGGAGCACTTCTTCATGGATAGCAAACACGTGGAGCCACTTGTTCATACAGAGGCACCAGTGCTGAGTGGAGTAAACAAAGTCCTGAACATCTGCAACTGAGACATAGGCTTGACTGTAGTTGGCAAAGTTGGTAACATCAAACTTGGCTCGGAAGACAGAATACCCGTAATCCTTGAGACCGGAGAAGAGGTCTGGTTTGGACATAGGCTGAAGTGGAGTGACATGGATCTTCAACCAAGTGGCCTTCTCGATAATCAGGGCTGCAGTCCGATAGCAAGCTTGGACTTCATCAGCAAGTGCGCATGCAGCAGTGCTGGTAATAAGATAACGCTCCACACCATCAACTTCCTTGCGGACGATGTCATAACCTAGCTCGAAAGGACGGTGTAAGACTGAATGGAGCATGGAGAAGCCTTCCTGGAATGGGCGACGATAGGAAGGGGCGTAATGCATATACAAGGTTTTGTAAAACTGCATCCCCAAATAGGCTTCATAAATAGAGAAATCAAGAGTATTGTTGGTGAGGAGCTGATGGAAATCAGCAACCTCAGAGTTAAGAGTAATGGACATGGTGGATGTAGTAGAAGGTGATTGTTGATTGGATTGGTGAGGAGGAGACGACCGTTGGTAGCTAGTTATATAGCTAGCTGAGGCTGCGTGTGCAGTGCTGAAAGGCAACTGGCTATGCAGTGGATCTTGGAGTACCAACAGTCATGCTGCGCAACCATTGGAGCTGAGGCAGAGCATCACTTCATGGCACAGCTGAAGAGTTACAGCCTTTATCATGGTGGAGTGATGCATAGCTTGAGATAAAGAGGCAGTGAGCTAAAGTCCAGGCCGGCGACATATTCCGTGGAGTGAGAGGTGCATATAGGCACTCTTTACTGTTGAGATTTCCGGAATGTGTCTCGACTGACTTCCCAGCCTTTGTGTACGTCTGGAGCATTGCGTAATTTGCCTGCTGTAATCCATTTGTCTTCTTCTGGTCCATAACCAACCCATCGAATACGATAGATATGTATTTTTCTTCTTCCTTTCTTTTGCCATCCTTCATCCACAATCTTTTCGACTTCGTAAACATCGTCGTCTTTTTCAAGTCCTCGCTGCAAGGGCTTGTATGCACGCTTCCCATATTCTCCTGAGCGAGAGTATTTCTCTAAGTGTGCTATATTGATGACTGGATGCATGGAATATTCTTCTGGTAATCGGAGTCGATAGGTGACTGGAGATATTTGTTCCATTACTTCAAATGGTCCGTCATAGACTTGATTTAGCTTTCTTCCTTTTCCTTTCTGTAATTCAAGTGTCTTGAGGTTGATGAGAACTTGATCGCCTTCGTGAAATTGCACAAAATTTCGTCCCTTGTTGTAGGATTTTTCTTGATAAGTCTGTGCTATTCGTATCGCATTCTTGGCTTTATTCCTAGCGGCTTGCATTTCCTCAGAGAATGATTCTGCGAGTTCACTCTCAATGCGTGGAATGCGCTCGGAAGTTTGTGCAAGGAGGTGCGATGGGCGAAGAGGTTCAAAGCCTCGAAGTAGAAAGGCTGGAGTTTGTTTGGTGGCGGAATGGATGGAGGTATTGTAGGAAAACGCCAAGGCAGGTAGCAGTTCTTTCCAGTTAGCTTTAGTATCATCTACATATGATCGTAGCATGATTTCTAAAGTCTGATTCATGACTTCCGTCTGGCCATCTGCCTGAGGATGGTGAGCAGTAGTGAGAGCTTGTTTGATGCCAAGGATAGTTGTTAAATGATCCCAAAATGCACCTGTCCATTGAGCGTCTCGATCTGAGATGATCTGTCTAGGGAGACCATACTGTGACCAGATGTGTTCGCGGAATAATGCAGCTGTTTCAACTTCATTGATCTTGGTGGTGCAAGGTATGAAGTGTGCATATTGGGTGAGTTTGTCAACTATAACTAGTATGGCATTGTATCCTTGACTTTCAGGTAGGTCCATTATGAAGTCAAGAGTAATGACTTCAAAGGGCTGTTCCGGGATTGGGATAGGCTGAAGGTACCCAATCTTGCCATGCCGTTTGGGCTTTGTCTTCTGACATACATCACAAGTGTTTACAAACTGTTCGACTTGTTTTGCCATTCCTGGCCAGTAGTAAGTGGCGCATACACGATTGTAAGTTCGAGCATAACCAGCGTGAGTTCCTTCTGAAGCTAGTTCATGGACTTCTTTCAGGACTTCTGGAACGAGAGCTTTTGGTACGCATAATCGTGGGCTTCCTTCAGCTCCGGTGAAGTATATTAATCCGTTGTCTCCTATAGAGTATTGAGGATAGGAGGAATTATGTTGACTTGGTTCGTCAGATAGAACAAATATTACTTTGCTGGAGTGATCGTCCTTTATATATGCATCAAGGAACCTGTTAGTTTCTTGTGGAGAAATGCTGGTAATTAACTCGAGTTTGTATGCAGTGGTGAATTCCGAAGAGTATTCATTGTCTGATTTGACCTGTACTTGTAGTACTTCCAGAGATGGTGCGTAGTCATCTAAGTGTGAAGTAACATATTGAGAAACTAATTGGTCAATCTCTTGAGCTTGTTGCAGATGAATCTCTTCAAAGGTGTTCTTGATGGCATCATTACTTTCATCGAGCTTGATTGCATCTAGCGACAGATTTTCCTTGCCATCTCCTAGCTTAAGAGACTTGTGCTCTAGTGGTAACGGGTTGTCTGAATATGGAATGCGGAATAGGTATCTTGATAAAGGATCTGCATTATCATGAACTCGTCCTGCTCTATGCATGATAGTCATTCCTGGGTAGGAAGCGTAGAACAAATTGTATTTGGTCATTTGAGTGTTGACTGACTCATTTCTTCCAATAAAGATGAGCGCGCTGTGGTCTGTAAAAGCTACAAATTTGGCGCCTTCCAGAAGACCTTGCCATTTTACTAAGGCTTCCTTCAGAGCTAAACCTTCGCGTTCTGTAGCTGAATAATTGCGTTCTTCTTTTCGCAAAATTCTTGACCAGAATGCGCATACACGCTCGATTGGGACTTGAGTGTCAAGCCAATTTGTTGTATTCCATTCCTTATCTCCCCCAGCCACAACGTGCTCATCGTTAGGGACTGGAGTGCATAGCTTTGGAATTGGTTGCTTGGCTTTGTAGGCTTTTTCTAGACGCTCAAATGCGCGAGTGCCCGTCAAGTCCTTGACCTTGATAAGTTGTATTTGTTGCAGAACTCCTGATAAACCAACATCGCTTGCGTCGGTATATAGCCTGAATGGTTTGTCCATATCAGGATACGCTAATACTGGTGCGGAAGTGAGGGCTCTTTTGACTAGATCCCATGATTTTTGCTCAAGATCTCCCCATTGCCATGGTACCCCTTTTTGTAATAATCGAAATAAAGGTGCACAGGTTTCAGCCATCCTGGCTATCATGTGCCCGAAATACACAATGGCTCCAATAATAGTACGCAATTGTGGAACATTCTTTGGAGGTGCCATGCCAAGGATTGCATCGACTTTCTCTTTCTGGGTAGATAAGCCTAACCGTGATACACGTTGGCCTAAAAGAATAAGAGAGTCGAAGCCTATCTTGCATTTCTTGGGAGATAGAGTAATTCCTGAATCTGCTATAGATCCCAGTACTTGATCAAGGTGTGAACAGTGATCTTCAAAAGTCTTGCTGTATACGACTATGTCATCTATGCAGACTAAGGCACACAAGTACTTGTATTGTGCTAGTACTTGATCCATAACTTCTTGGAATTCAGGTGGTCCATTCTTTTTGCCAAAGAGGAGCTTTACTGCTTCGTAATGACCCTTCGTTAGGTTAGGTTAGGTTCATATACAGAAAATTACTGAAACAAATTATAACGAGTGGATTTACTCGCTCCCCAGGGCAGATTGTGAGCGGCTACCAACAGAATCATGATCAGAGTGGGCTGCTCCACCTACCCACCAAATTTCAGGCACTTTGGTCAACATCAATGTT
This sequence comes from Ceratobasidium sp. AG-Ba, assembly GCA_016906575.1. Taxonomy (NCBI): domain Eukaryota; kingdom Fungi; phylum Basidiomycota; class Agaricomycetes; order Cantharellales; family Ceratobasidiaceae; genus Ceratobasidium; species Ceratobasidium sp. AG-Ba. Next base: position 15,618 of record CP059611.1, on the reverse strand, counting down.
GGCAACACTGTCTTGGGCAGCGACAAAATTCACCATAAATAGATTTTTTCAACTACTATATACAATCAGCTCTGCAAAGAGTGCTGAGCTTGATGAGATCCCCAGTGAGAGCCCCGTTATCACAGGTGGCCTGGTTGTTGAGATATGAGTGCCACCAGAATAATCGAATTATCAATGTTTTTCTCCATCACTCAGGGTCCAAGCGGGACTGTCCCGCTGTACAGCCACCAAGATAATCCAATTATCAATGTTTTTCCTCGCTGCTCAGGGTCCAAGCGGGACTGTCCTGCTGCATAGCCACCAGGATAATCGATTTATGAATTATTTTCATCGCCGCTCAGGGTCCAAGCGGGACCATCCCGCTGTACAGCCACCGAAATAATCGAATTATCGATGTTTTTTCTCGCTGCTCAGGGTCCAAGCGGGACTGTCCCGCTGCATAGCCACCAGGATAATCGATTTATGAATTATTTTCATCGCCGCTCAGGGTCCAAGCGGGACCATCCCGCTGTACAGCCACCAAAATAATCACATCATCAGTGTGGATTAGCGTCATTGAGTTGGAGACCAATAAGGTGATACGGACCAACATGGTACCTCTGAGTGTCAATGAATGCTCCATTACCTAGGCAAGTCTTGCCTGTTGAAGCATGGCATACATTCCTCTGACACACGCGTGTAGGCAGGTAGTGAATAATATGGACACAAGCAACAGAACGTGAAACACTCGCCAGCAAATCCGTGACCTATACAAGCATACTATGCCCATCAAGGGAGGAATTGCAACGGTAAGCAAATCCACTGACATTTATCGTTCATTTACCCTGGCAGGCAGGAAGGTTGACTTAATAGAGTGCTTGCAATTCCAGAGCCTTGCACACATACGACCCTTTATCGCCCATTACATGTATTCCACCAACCCAGATTACACACGACGACCAGTCGATCGACCAACTTGACATATCATGGACGGTATTATCATGCTAAGTGTCGAGAACAAACCTCTTCTCAACATGGAGGGTCAGGTTTCGCTCGTGTCGTGCTAATAGTTGTTGCCCACCCTGGCAAGTCCACCTGCAGTTGCATGGAAATTTTGTATCTCACCTGTAAGTGCCTTGCAACACGTTCCTTTTTATTCTATGGTTCACTGGTAGCAGCCTGTCCTTGGCCTTACTTCTTGCACCACCTCTCGCTGGTTCGGCGCTGCTGAGTTGCCATTGCCACCGCGAGCTGAACAACATAATCGCACCAAGCTAGATAGAACAGAATAGATCAATCACTGCCACATGTCAAAAACGGCTCCTGACATGTTGACGATGACTACAACGGCACATCTTGTGTTCTCACTCCATGGCTGCGTCCGTAGACAATTCCACCGTCATCTATGTTTCCAGTTACTTAGATGAATTTGACAGATGAACTGGCGTTTTGCACAATACGACCTGCCAACCAGTCGACCACTTACGTACGGGCCAAGCCGACTCCAGCCAGACTTGCTTCCTCCAACGGTGCGTTGATCTCGTGGGCGGTTTTTGCCAGCCAAGCTCTTAGTCCTGTAACAATCATGTAGTATGTGTTGGGCCTGTACCCCCATTGACATAGCTGTAGGTTCGCAAACTCGCTGTGAGTCACCTCAGCTACGGTTTTTGCCTTTCATGTAGCTGGGCTTACTAAATTTGTTGACCACTTGACAGGTGCATTTGCCCCCAGTTCTCGGGGTAGATGTCCACTTATCAAGCCAGTTTGATCTGACTCTTGAAGCAGAAAAGTGAGCCGTGCTACTTGCACTCAACTCATCTCAACTTACCCTCTTCAACGGTGAGTCAGCCTTGTTTTGTGGACACAATAACACGATTGTTAAGTAATAGAGGTGGCGTGCTGTATGTCGTCGTGGAGTGTATCAATGTGTACATACAAAGTTTAAATCAAATTCCCTTTTATGATGGAAATAATCCATGTTAGCTAGTAGCAATATTGACATTCCTTCTCTGCATAAACAACATGTATGATCATACAAACATACCCTTTGTGAATATACTGTAGTTATGACCTCTCATTAACACTTTGGCATAACATTAGGCCACGATCAGGGGGTTATCATACAAAGCCACGAGGGATGAGTATACTATGGCATCAATCACCCAAAAGCCAAGCTCCGGGGTGCATTCAAAGGGCTAGCCAAGATACTAGATGAGCGTGGAGTGGTGGGAGCTCAAAAACTGAAGCTGCATTGTCCACTTGCAAAGGGACAGACAGGTCCAGGGTGCCCATCGGTACCAACAAATTGATGTGCTTGGCGAGTCATGGCTAACCAGCCTGATATTTGTACTCAAAAAACCATGCTTCAGCACATAGCTGAGGCTCACGGGTGTCTGCTTATTTATCTCCCGAAATTTCACTTCAAGCTCAACCCAATCGAGCAATTTAGGGGCGCCACCAACACATTTGTCGAGACCATCTGGTGTCAAGCACGGAAGCAGATCTTTGGGCCAACGTTATTTCATCCCTCACCTTGGTCAAGCTCAAGTCTATACCAAAGTGAGCATTCCCATTAATAGCGCAAATCATATAAAACTCAGGTTTTGCCTAAAGGTTTTATGCTCGGTCCCGCCGGTTCATGCTTGCACATCAAGACAGTTTGAATGGCTCACAAGCAGTATGGCCAAACAAGAAGTCTCAGGGCCACCGTGTTGTAACTGAGGCGGTTTTACAACTCGCTGACACACTGCACAATCATTGCAACAAATCGCCTAGACCGTCGCCTGCCAATCTGCCTTTTTCTGCACACACTTCGTGCCTGAACTTACGCTATACCTCATGTCCTGTAGATACCTGCCGTATCGCAAATACTTTGGATTCTGTAGGTTTGCTTGATTTTTTTTCAAACTCAAATTACATAACCTACTCAGGAAAAACTGTAGGGGTAATATAACGCAAGGAAAGATGAACGTGTTATAGGCACTCATAATTCCTATCAACCCAGTGTCCTGAGTGCACCCTCATGATCTGTTGTCATTACATGCTCCTAATGAGACTATTTCATTATTAGCCTATCTCAAAATACACCGTTTATTATGATTTTTGTCTGCTGCTCAAGACGCCAGGCTTGGATACAATGAACACCGTCATGTTTAATCAAAGAAGCATGTCTTCATTTTTATCAACTCTGTAATTACAACTTTATCAGATACAATGACTGGTGTTACACTATGGCTCTTAGTAACCAGTTAGCTCCCGTATCGCTCCAGTGAGGGTAATATACCATTGAAGGGAGCGAGTGGGGCACAATTTGTGCTAGAGAAAGGCCACCTTTTACTATCTCAATGTCGGCACGGACCGGGTTGGCAGCCGATTGCCCACACCGCGAACTGGCGGTGGGGCCACCACCGAGCGGGTGATCAGTTTGGCAAGCTGAATTGCGCAACACGCCAAACAATAACCTAATTTGCACCGGTCTAGAGATGACGTATATAGCCAGTCAAGTGACACACCTAAGCGTGAGCATGGCATGTTAGGCTTAGATATGAGTACGTACCTCAGAGACGCAGGGTTGACAGAAAGTTGTTCACATTGTGATGTGAGCTTGAGGCGCTTGGGCCTGTTATGAGGCGTCGATAGTCCTATTTACTATTTGCAGGGGTAAGTAGGATTCATTACGAATATCCACAGAAGCTGTCTCTCTCACCGCGTCACCAGGCGCGGAGGTGCATCTTGTAGCTTGCCGGGAGCATTGAATAGTCCTCAAGCGTCTTGAGCTCGATAAAGCTATGGTTGAAGTGAACATTGAAAGTAGAGATGTAGCTGACCGGCGATTTGTACGTGAGGGAACACACAAGACTTCGTAAACTGGAAGTCGGGGCCGGCCACTATCAGCGAGTGTTATGGATACTAACATCTTTACTTAATAGAGTCTGCTCTTGCCAACTTATATGCGGTGTCAAATGAATATTTTCCCAATTCTTATGAATGTGAATGCGCCAATTTGTACAGTTTCATGTTTCCATAAATTGTACTAAATTCTATCTCTTCTGCGCACTTTATTTCATATTTTTAGCCTAAGAACTCGGCGAGATATTCATTAAACAAGTTCAGGCATCGCTTATCATAAGGTATTACTAACATATTCCGCTTATAGCTCAGCGACGGCTGACTCTATCATGCTGATCAGTAGCTTGATAGATAGCCACGCTTCGGGCGTATCTTCTCACCGAAGATCGGCCCGATCCCCGGACTCCTCGCCGAGCTCCAGGCCGAAGATCGAACTGATCTGATTGACTGATCAGTTCTGATCTGACTCACACACTGAGTCAATGGACCCAGCTACCCTTAATTAGAAGGCTCTATGACTCACTGAGATGTTGGCTCCAATCCATGTATATAGTTCATATTATTAATATATCAAACAACCAATAGCATACACTGATCCAGTGATGCCACCGATCTACACCCAGTCATTACTCTAAACCATCCTGTATGGGGATAGGGTGATCCCCATATAGCCAGAACTCTCCTTAGAGATCGGCTTGGCATGACTGTCTCTATTTGGCTCATCCAGGCTTCCCTCAGGGTATAAATGAACCCTGCAGGAGACCCTTGCAGAGCCACCTCCTCTTACTACCCACCTGATTGGTCTTGTGTGCTTTGGTTTGTATTTCTCTTATCTCTTATCTCTTGTGTGATCTACTGTATCTAATAAGTGGGAATCCTAGTACCTGATTAGATACTACTGTGTGATTCTGTATATATAGATTTGTGCTTAAGTTAGCGTATAAATAAGTACCTGCCAGTTGTGGGAATTAAGTACCTATTTGGTGTGAGGAAATATACGCATTAGGCGCACCCCATCCATCCATATTAAGCTATCGCTTAAGTATAGATTAAGTTTAGTAATAGTATAGTCCAAGCGACTAGGGCTGAACTATAATAAGTATATCTAAGGGAACCTGACCGCAGTAGTCTTGCTCTTTATATATTATATTAAGTCAGTTTACACTGTGAAAGGTTAAGACTATCTAAGTGTTACTTGATAATCTCTGAGATCTTATATTAGCCTTCCTACCGATCTAGGAAGTATTGTTTACTATTGGAGTACTAACCAACTACATTGCTTAAGCTCCAGATATCCAACTGTACTCCAACCCGTAACATTGATGAAGCGACCCAGGTCCTTTATCAAGTAACTCAACAACCAATAACTCCTTTTTAGGCTATACCATTGCCCAAAACGGATTTATTCAGTTTTAGCCACAGAGATTATCCATACACCTTCCTGACTGAAGGTAGCATATCTTGTGCTATTGAATCGTTAGATACAACTGATCCATTGCATCCAGCTGTTGTAGTATCATCCAGATACAGTCAAACAGGCTCAGCGATAAATAGAATTATTCGCTTTATTTTCAGTCCCACTTATCGCACTTCCATTGAAGAAGTAGGACACAGAAGCACCATCTATAATATAGTCTTACCAGCTGTAGTTAGATTTGAAAGCTTCACATATAATCAAACCTTTCAGTTTGAGCACAACTTTCATTTTTCCTCATTTACATACGGAAATACTCCATTCGAAGATCTAGTAGCTATTGCTGTACACATCTATTGCCAAGACAATTGAGCTCTATAAGTACAGAAAGATAATTCTTTGGAGAAGGAAAGTTATGGCAGATACAACGTCACAATCAGTGCATGTACCAGGAAGCTATATGCATCGCACTACTAGTCATCCTAAGCCACCTGAGCAGGAATCCACTTATGAGTCTAGACTTGGTTCAGACCCAGAAGGTAGACATCCTCAGTCAGACTATGGCCTAGAACTGACTGACACAGTGGACTTAGAACCATATCAACCAATACCACCTTTGCCCAGTTCAGTATATAGCGCATTGACAGATAGGGAACAGCGATGGCTCACCTACCAGCCAGTGTCTACTAGATCTACTAATTGGACAAGGTTGGAGAAACAAATCTCTGATAGAAGGAGACTTGCAAGGGCAATAGGTCGAAGGATCTACAATGTGGATCGACCCATTGATGCTCATAACAGATATCCTTCTACAGGTTGCAGAGAACAATTCCAAGAAATTCTTGATCTCTTGGATGATGTATGCGCTTTCAGGCCTGAATGGATCTTAAACTCAACAGAAGAACCTATAATGTTTTTGGACTTTGCTCTCCATAGACGTTTAAGGATGAGTTTAATTGGTATTAGACACCAGTTCCTCCACTATGCGCCAAGCAATGGCATACCTCACCCACCTATCCCTACACACCCTAAACCTAGGAAATACTATGGATTCACTAAAGAAGCACATGAGATAGCCTCTGTTCTTTTTAGAGATGAAGTAGAACGATTCCTTGCTTATGTATATATTGAGCATAAAAGGAACCCGGATGGAAGGAAAGGAAAGGCTAGAGAAATTGAAGAAATTCTCTGGGAAAATTCTCAGTCAAGAACCGCTACTCCTGAACAAGTAGCAGCTCCTAATCCTAAGTTTACACCAGCTAAATCTATTTCTCATGAGGGAAGAGAACAGTTCACACCTTTACTAGCTGAACATGATCTTATTGAAGAACCCATTCCTGAGAATGATCCAGAAGATGAACAAGCTGAAGAAGAGGAAGTAGAAGATATTACAAGGCAGGTAGATGATTCTTATGCTAATACAACAGCTAGGACAATTCAACCTTCTGCAGTAGCTTCCACTTCTGCAGTATCAGTTAGACGCTCTAACAGAAGCTTAATAGGCCCAGTTACAAGCTCACCAGCTAAACCAGAAGTCTTAGGAGAAATTACTCCTATAAAGACTCCAGGTGTCGCTTCTATTAGACCTATGTTCACTCCAGGATCTGTAGCTGATGTAGAAGCTAGTCGCATTTTAGGAGTTAGGAACCCAACTGAATCCTTACAATCCCCCTTAGATGTACCTTTTACTCCTCCTGAGCCAGGCTTTGCAAGGCGCCAGGGAGTAGGTCCTAGGAAATCTGGAAGGGTTGTTCAGCCTCTCTGGATGGGGAATAGGGAACCTATAGCCCTACCTCCTATAGAGGAAGTAAGAGATTCAGACAATTCAGATTCATCCTCCACTGATGATTCTCCTTTAGTAATGAAACCTCAGGTCAAGCGTTATTCAGTGGATAACCCAAAACCAAGGGAACCTATTAGAGGGAGACTCAGCAGCGCTTTCCTCAATCCAGAACCAGCAGCAAGTACTTCTAGAGTAAGGCTGGAAATAGGAGAGGAACCAAGGAATACCACACCTTTTAGGATAGGTGTTAGCTCCAGGTTTGCATCAGTTAATCAAGAAATTTCTGAAGCAGATAGGCTTGCAGATGAAGTAATTAATGGTGCAGAAGAACAGGATGAGTTTGAAACCCATAATCAAGAATTTGAGTCATGGATACTTTTAGAAGAATGGCAGTTTGCTATTGCTTTTGAGAAGCTAAGTCTTTCAGGAAAACATAAGCTCCAAGAATACTTGAGAGCTAAGATAGATCAAGATCCTGAAGATACTGAGCTTATAAGGCGACTAAGGATAGCTGCTGAATTTTCTAAGATTAATTTGAGAACTGAATCAGTTAGGAAAGATTCCAGGAAACCTATTCTTGCCGCTCCTAAAGCATCATCAGATCCAGAAGTGATTGAAATGATAGAGGAGCAAGAACCTTACAAGAAAGATAGGTATAGGAACTCTAATTCCAATCGTTCTGAAGATGCTGCAGCAGGAAGACCTACTGAAGATAATAGACATAAAGGATTCATAGAACCTTCTGGTCCTGTCATTACAGTACAAGCAGAACCAGCTGCTTCTTCAAGCAGACAACCTGTGTATAGTCCTCAAGGTAACACATTCTTAGGAATGCAACCTTTAGTAGTCAATCCTCCTCAAGGATCTGAAGAAGTTATTCTTCCTGTTCAAGTTCAGCCACAGGAAGAAGTGCGACCACAACCTCAAGTCAATTTTGATCCATATCAACCTCATTTCATCAACTTGAGTAGGAACCAAATGCACCTAGCTAGCTCTCCTCCTAATCGTCCTCAAGGACCTCCTCTACCAACAGGACCATCTGGTCCTAGTGGCCCAGGAGGTTATAGGAATCCAAACAGGGGAGGCCCACCAGGTCCACCAATTCCTCCTCAAGGAAATGGTCCACCAAATCCACCCTACAATCCTAATGCAGGGAATGGAGGCTAAGGACCTCCCAATCCTCCAAATGGAGGTGGTGGAGGTAATGGACCACCAGGTCCTCCTGATGATCCCAATGGAGCATTTCCATGAGTTCAAGGACCTAGAGGGTTTCCAGGACCCCCAGGAAGACAAGGTGATCCAGGTCCAGCTGGAGTTCAAGGTCCCCAAGGGGATAGAGGACCTCCAGGACCTCCTGGCCCACCAGGTGGAGATGGAGGTGGAAATGGAAATGGGAATGGTCGCCCTAATAACAATAACAACCAGAATAATCGACCGCACTTAGACTTAAAGCTTAAGATGGAAGTTATACCTGAATTTGATGGAGATCCAGATGAGTTGTATGAATGGATGGATCAAATTCAACGCTTTATTGCTATGGGTCTGAATGAGAACAACCGCTTAACTCAAGCTATTCCATTTAGATTCAAAGATGAAGCTAAACAGTGGTGGTATCAATTTTCTGAGGCTCAAAGGTTGAGAATGTCAACAGACTGGCAACTCTTGTGCAATTGACTTATAAGTTTCTTTTGGACTCCTACTTGGATTACTGAAGCAAGGAACAAAGCTTTGGCAGCCAAGTATAGGGATTCAGGTCATTACAAAGAGACTCCTGTACAGTTTGCATTGCGCAAGAAGAAACTAATTGACATGGTTGAGAACTGGAATGATCTTACTGTAATAGCTGAAGTAGCTAGATCAGCACCTACTCAATGGCGCACTATTGTTAACCATGAGGAAATTGCTGACTGGGCTACCTATGTTACTAGGATCAAAGAACAAGAAGACTTGCTACAAGATTGGCCTAAGCATCACAGTAGTGGACATGTCTCATCTGACACTGTTAGAGAAGTTATGAAAGCCATCAAGGCTGAAAGGCATAAGAGACATGGTCACAAGGCCAATGCGCATGCAGTGGATTCCAAAGGATTCAAATCCAAAGGAAAGCAATCTGATAAATTCAAGGGATATAGGTGTCCTTTTAACCCTGATGACTCCAATGTCACCAAGCACAAGAAAGGTACTCCTAAGTCTAGAGGAATGAGAGGTTGCATACACTGTGGTAGCAAGATGCATTATGACAAGGAATGCAAGCACAACAAGTCAAATGCTAACAATGTCCAAGTTTACTTTGCAGGTACAACAGAAGAAGAACAAGCATCGTTTGCAGAATATGAAGCTAATGCAGCAGAATATGAGTCTGAAACAAAGTCTGAAACCTCAGATGAGGAGAAGGATGAAGATAGCTCTTCTGATTCTTCTTCTGAGTCGGATTTTTAATTGATTCCCAGTCTCCTGAATTATCCAAAACTAGAGACTTGGGAGTTGGTACAGATTCTAAGGATACATTAGCAAGGCACAATTTTAACGCTATAGGAAATCAACCATTGGCTAACACACACCATTCCACTCAAGTATTACCCAGAAATGAAAGTCTTAAACTCCAAGACTTACCAGAAGATAAGACTATTACCTTGAAAAAGGTGATGGACCGCCCTCCTGGAACTCATTTCTTAGGTACCAGACCTACAGTCGCTATGGCTAGAGTTAATTCTGAAGAAGGACTGACAGAGATTACTGTTGATTCAGGCTCTGACATTACTCTCATCAGTCATAACTTTTGGTCAAGCATGAAGAAACCTCCTAAGGAGAAATCAGGTCAAAAGATCAATTTGATTCAGGTGACTGGTAGAACAAGCATAACTGGATATGTAGTACTGGAACTAACCTTCCCTACTAAGGATGGACCTGTTAAAATGCAGGTAGAAGCCTATGTAGTGAAAGGTATGAAAGTACCCATCATCCTAGGTAATGACTTCACTAACCAGTACAGAATATCAATTGACAGACTGACTACTCCTAGTAGAATCATTTTTGGTTTTACAGGTAGGTCTGCCGATGTAATTGAGTTGGAAACAGAACCCAGATTAGATGAAGCAGGAAATGTATTTAGAGTATATACTAGACCAGACTTCAAATCTAACCTTGAAAGAAGAGCCTTCAGAAGAAGGAAATCTGCTAAAAGAAAGAACCAGAGCAAAAGACCAGGAGGAGCCATCCCTGTCAAACTAGAGAAGGATGTATACCTTAAACCTGAGTCTCTAACTCGCGTTGCTGTTCAAGTAGACTTCTCTGAAGATCAAGAGGAAGGTTTTATTGAAGGAAGGCTAGAATCTAACTCCAATTCTGCTGACTTCTATGGAACATCAGATTGCATTATTACTCCCCAGAACAAATCAATACAGATAGCTAACTTCTCTCAGAAGCTAGTGCACTTACCCAAAGGCCATGTCATAGGATATATGCATGACCCTAGGATTGCATTGGATAAAGAGGATGATCTATCTAAAGAAGCCATTCTGGAAGGAGAAGCAAGAGTGCATCTGATCAACTCGCTCATGAAGGAAGAGAAGGTCCCTCCTCCAACTGAAGAAGAGATTGAACTCTCTAAGCAGCCAGAGGGAGGTCCCAAGACAGCTGAACTACCTGATCCTGAGCATATACCTAAGGACAGGTTAGTAGCAGAAATCAATTGGGGAGATACTCTTACTCCTGAGCAGAAAAAGGCTTTAGAAAAAGTCGTCCTGAAACATCATAAAGCCTTTGGATTAGATGGACGACTAGGTAATTATCCTGAGGAGATAGAGATACCTTTGAGACCAGGGACTAAAGAAATATCATTGGCTCCCTATAGACCAAGTGAGGAAGCAAGAAAAGTTATCAGAAACCAAGTGCAAGAATGGAAGCGCTTAGGGGTTATAGAGGAATCTAAAAGCCCTTGGGGTGCACCAGTCCTTGTGGTATGGAGAAATGGTAAGCCTCGCATGTGCATTGACTATAGGAAGCTCAATTCAGTAGTAATCCCTGATGAATACCCTCTACCTAAACCTCAGGATATCCTTCATACTCTTGAAGGAGCTCAATATTTATCTACTCTAGATGCGTTAGCAGGTTTCACTCAACTGACAATAAAGGAAGAGGACCAACCTATAACTGCATTTAGATGTGATGAAGGCCATTTCCAGTTTAAGAGAATGCCATTTGGATACAGAAATGGACCGCCTAAATACCAAAGAGTAATGTCTAAAATCCTAGCCCCATTCCTATGGACTATTGCAATGGTCTACATAGATGACATTGTTATCTTCAGTAAGACCTTTGAAGATCACTTAGACCATGTGGATAAAGTCTTGCAAGCAATTGAAGACTCAGGACTAACTTTATCGCCACCAAAATGCTTCATGGGATATCAATCCTTACTGCTTTTAGGGCAAAGAGTCTCCAGGCTAGGAATGTCTACTCACAAGGAAAAGGTCGATGCCATTTTACAGCTGGAAGAACCTAAGGATGTACCTACCTTACAAACATTCTTAGGAATGATGACCTACTTTTCAAGTTATATTCCATATTATACTTGGATTGTAGCTCCGCTTTTCCACCTGTTAAGAAAATCTACCAAATGGCGATGGGATAAATTGGAAGCTCATGCATTCAAACTAGCAAAGCTAGTCCTAGCCAATGCACCAGTACTAGCATATCCTGTTCCAGGAATGCCTTACAGACTGTATACTGATGCATGTGACTTTGGAATAGCCGCTATTTTGCAACAAATTCAAACTATGAAACTCAAGGATTTGAAAGGTACCAAGATCTATGATCAATGTAAGAAAGCTCATCAGGAAGGACAGCCAGTACCTAGGTTTGTCACTCCTGACTCCAACAGAAAGGTCATCCTGACTGGGGGGGCTAATGGTACTGAAACCTTTGACTATGAAGATACTTGGAATGAAAATTTTGATGAAACTGAGATACATTTAGAGCGTGTCATTGGCTATTGGTCAAGGATACTCAAAGATGCTGAAACAAGATATTCAGCCACTGAGAGAGAAGCTCTAGGTGTAAGAGATGGACTAGTCAAGTTCCACATGTATCTCGAAGGTGCCAAGGTTATAGTAGTATCAGATCATGCTGCCCTTAAATGGAGTAAGACTTACCAAACTATCAACAGGAAACTATCAGGCTATGGAATAGTTATTGCAGCTTTCCCTGACCTGGTAATAGTCCACAGAGCAGGTAAAGTCCACACTAACATTGATCCAATCTCTAGGTTAAGAAGAAGAATCCCAAGGCAAGATGGACCGCTAGCAGATACATCGACACCCCTTACCTTCAATAATGAGACAGAAGATGGTCTCAAGAACTTATACAAAGAAGTAGGAGTAGACTTTGAGAAGGACTTGCTTACACAGTCAACCATGCATACACTGGTTAATATGGAGAAACCTTCCAATGTCTCCTTGGATAAGTTTAAGGTAAGAACTACGAAATATAAAGCTAATGTTTCTCTTGCAACTTCAGGTTTGAATGAATTACACATTAGTATAAGTGAAGCAGAAGTGAAGAAGTTCTATGAGGCATACATGAATGATCCTCACTTCGCTGATGTACTAAGGAAACTGCAAGGTGAATATGACCCTATGAATCCCCCTTACAAACAGTATAGGATTGGAGAAAATGGTCTAGTTTACTTCTGCAGAGATGATAATTACAAGTTGTGCGTTCCTAAGGACTTACAAAAGGAAGTAGTAGCTGAGATCCATGACACCTTGCAAGAGGGCGCTCATGCTGGTTATCACAGAACCTATAACAAGGTTGCATCCACCTACTACTGGCCAAAAATGGTACATGTCATCAAGGAATATGTGCGCACTTGTGATATTTGTCAAAAGGCCAAACCCAAGCGACATGGTCAAAGAGGATTCCTTAAATCCATTCCAATTCCTAGTCAACCTTTTGAGGTAGTAACTATGGATTTCATTATGGATCTCCCTCCAAGCAATGGATATAATGCTATACTTACTATAGTAGACAAACTTACCAAGTTTGCGCATTTTATCCCTTGCACCACTAGTATCAATGAGGAAGAAACAGCCAAGCTTTTCCATGCGCATATATGGACTAAGTATGGTCTTCCCAGACAAGTCATAACTGACAGAGATGCTAGATGGACAGGAGCATTCTGGGAACACCTAACTTCCTTAGTGGGAGTTCAGAGATCGCTTACTACTGCCTATCATCCTCAGGCTGATGGACAGAGTGAGATTATGAACCAGACTCTGGAAATAGCTTTTAGAGCATTTGTTTTCCCTTCAATGGACAATTGGAGTGACCTCTTAAACGACTTTAGTTTTGCTTATAACACTATGGAACACACATCTACAGGTTTCACACCCTCTTATCTACTTTTAGGTTTTGAACCACTTCGACCTTCAGACTTATTAGCTTCTACCAGTAAATCTATAGCTAGACCTACAGTTGAAGACCCCAAGGCTGTGAACTTTGCTGAAATGATGCAAGCCATTCGCTCTCAAGCACAGGATGCATTGAAATTAGCGCAAGCTCACATGGAGGATCAATACAACAAACACCATAGCTATTTGGATTTACAAGAAGGTGACTTAGTCATGCTTAATCCTCACTCTCTGAACCTACTTAGGAGTCAGAAGGGTAAAGGAAGGAAGCTACAAATGAAGTATGATGGACCCTTTGAAGTTTCAGAGAAACTCTCAGATGTAACCTATCGCCTTAGGATCCCTGCAAGCTACAAGATTCACCCTGTGGTGAACATAGCTCACTTGGAGCCCTATCATAGGGATAAGGATGGAGACAGCCGTCCTAAGAAGCATCTGAATAGAGCTGACTTTGAAGAAGTACCTGAATATGAAGTTGAAGAAATAGTAGATGAGAAGATGGTCAAGAAAGGACAAAGAAAACAACGCCGCTACTTAACCAAGTTTGTAGGATACTCTCCTGAATGGAATGAGTGGTTATCTAGGCAGCAATTAGCAAATGCACCCAGGATACTCAAGGAATGGGAACTTAAGCAGCGCATACAAGCCCCTAAGAAGGCTTAACCCTTATGCTTCCTTTTCCCACAATAACCACGTGATTTCTTTGTTATTTTGTTTACTGACAAACAGAATTTGTAGATATATATATTGGCAAGATCTTTCGCTTACAGAACAACACTCTCAACAATGGCCAATTTCATCGCTATCATTGCCACTCTCACCACTGTCATCCTTACTGGCAGCCTAGGCTACTACCTTTATAGCCTAGGAGAAGATTTTATCTGGATCCTGCCGGGTCAGCAAGTGGTAATGGAATACTCAGACAGGCAGCGCACTATCACAGTGACTGGCTGGGTGATTATTTCACTGCCATATAAGCTTATTTACCTTACTAGGCGCTGGAGTCCTATTTCTGTGACCCCAGCCAACATACTTAGCATAGCCTTGGTGTCTAGGCGCCGGAGCTATCGCCCCTATGGAGGACCAGGCAACAGAGGCATGCCCTCTGAGATCTTCATACTACCAGATCACCCATATTGTAAGTAATTTACTAGATCTATCTGGCATTTACTTATAGCATGGACAGACCAGATGCCTAATAGAGAGCGACAACAATACCTAGGATCTTTCCTACAACTGTAAGATAAGATCCTAACCCAAACCTGGGTAAGCAGATCTCCTCTGATAAGCTTATCCAGATGACTGATCTCAGTGATCGTCTTGATCTAGTTCTTATCTCAAGAATTCTCTTAGTTTCTCCTTTAAGTCATGTACTTCTGTATATAGATTTAAAGTACAAGTTTGATCTCTCACAATTGAACCTAAGAAATGAGTCAGGCTATTCAATCTCAGTTGAGAGCCTTGAACCGATGATCAAACTACAAAGATAAGACAGATCAGAAGATAAATGAGCATCAGCATGTGAAACTATAGAGATAAACAGCTGAGTGCACTCTATTTGGAGCCAAACAGAACTTTGGTCATTTGACTAGGCTTCTTATTGGCAACTAGATGTGAAATACATGCATTATAAGAAATTAACACGTCTATATGCTACTCTAAGCTGCTGTACTCTGTAGTATCTCACTGTCTAAACATGTCGGACTATCCTACTCGCCCGGACACCCCTACTGGTTCCACCTTCTGGGATGTAGCTGAAAGGCTGCTTTCTGGACTTAGATGGGAGCGACGAAGGGTCCAAGGGGAGAATCGCAGCAGGAGGAGGGAATTTCCCTCCAATTACCAACACCTCTATGTCGACATCCCTCTTCCCAACTATCCACAGTACAACAATCGCAATCATTACCCAATTGAGGCACCTGAGCCAACTCAGGATGATCCTCTCTTTGAACTTGGATGGCCGGCTCCTCCATCTCCTGGTTTGGAGCCTACCCATTTGATAGGGTATTGATGAAAGGTTGGGGTGGACGCACTGAGTACCCTCTGGCTCCCCCAAAGAGTCCTAGTGTGCTCAGTTATGAGGACTACATAGAGCGACAAGGTTAGGTTAGGTTAGGTTAGGTTAGGTTAGGTTAGGTTAGGTTAGGTTAGGTTAGGTTAGGTTAGGTTAGGTTAGGTTAGGT